>OX421237.1:45000-2445000 GCA_949125135.1 Alcis repandata
CGCCATCTCTTGAGGCGCGCTCGAGGTTTTTGCCTGAATCGATGACAGGCTTGGCAGCGCCATATACGAAATTACTTAACGACGACACCTCAAATATAGTTTAGCATGTAAAATCTCAGAAAAATATTTTTGAAGTTATACTTCTTAAGGCGCGATAGAGAAAAATGATGAGAGTGAATTTTTACGATGCGCGACACCTAAATTCTACACCATGAAGTTAGTTCTAGGTCTAGGTGGCACGATGCGCGCGCACACCGCCACCTAAATTCTATATCGTGAAGTTAGTTCTAGGTGGCATGAAAATTGATAACTATGTTCAAGTTGTATATTCTAGTACTTTTTCCTTTTTTGGCTTTGGTACGTGTCAATATTAATATTGCCGCCATTAAGCCCGTCACACACGTAGCTATAATATATATTAATACTAGCTGACTCGACAGACGTTGTCCTGTCAAAAGCCATTGCGTAACTATAGCAACCGTAGTATGTTGATGCTAACTTGTCAATCTAAAGTAAAAATTATCAGTTTAGATACAAGGTGCCCGTTTTACCCCCAACAATATTTAGACAGCCGATGCCAACACTGATGTGGACTTCATCTCCGAAGGTTTGATTCACCTCAGCATGTTAGATTACCAGATAATACGAGTCAAAGTTTGATGTAAAATTGACCAGCTGCAACCCTAACATACGAACAGCCGCCGCGCCGCCGTGCGCGCGTGCGTTTGTTGTGGCGCGCTCGTCAGGGTTGTCAAATAAAAAACCAAATAATGAATTTTTAACTTTGTATGGAAAAAAAAATGTGGAGCGCTTAGTGTATCTACGCATAGATCTTAAGGTGGTTGGTTGCGGTTAGCTAGGCACATCAGTGCCAATAGATGGCGCTGATGTTTTAATTTGACGTATTTTATTTTTTTATAAATGAAAATGTGCATATTATTTCATGGTAATATATTTGTCGACAATAATAAATTATTTGCTATTTTCTTAGCTATATTTCAGTGGTAGTGTTTTCGTTTTTTAAGGGGGTCCGAGAGCTGAAAACGGGCCCTTTGTAAGACGAGTGTAGACTAAAGTATGCAAATGACGACCTTAAAAAAAATAATTGAATATCTTGATCATATATTTGATTATTATATAAAACTCAAAACGCGATTACGATAACTTTGTTCGATAGAAAAAAATCACAAAGTAAGGTCCAAGCTCAAATTGTAATTCAACAATGTGTGTTTTTAAACACATAAGTTGTTTAACAATTTTGGAAATAAATTTATAAAATTAATTGACGTAATAAAACATATTCTGATGTTTCATTTCTACAAAGGGATTTTAAAATGAATGTCTTGTTCAATTATAATAAATTAATTTAAAACATATCTCGCAAAAATCGCATGAATTCGTATCGCTGCGGTATCGCGTCATAGCGTTTCTCGCTCATTTCTATGCTGAGAGACAGTGACCGCTGATGCGGCTTGCCTGTCGGACGTGTGTCGCTCCGTCATTCAATAATTACAAAAATATAAAGTGACATTTCGTTGTGATTCTCATAATTTATGTGATTGTGTTTTTGCTAAGAGTGTACCTACCTCCCTCTCTGTCAATTCAGTGAAAAAGATTTGCTTCTACAAATAACTTTTATACGAGAAGTATTGTACGGGTTGTACAGATGTGAGAAACGAAAAATGGGCAATAAACAAGCATCAAAACGGCGGCTTGCCGCCAAGAAATGTAATCAGAAGAAACAAAGACAAATGATAGAAGTTATAAGGTAAGAACCTAGTATGCAGTAAGTACGTTATCTACCTACTCCTTTTTCTGTAAGTATTTTGTTTGTAATATACCTACCTAGGTACCTACCAATATTTGGATTTGGTAGTACCTACCTTACAGAGTTTGATTTCTTATATTTATTAACACGTAACTTTATAAATACTTTGCCGTATAGATCGGATCATACTAGAATAGTTTGAAAATAATGTAACACCCTATGACGGTAGAAATAGAGTCTATTTTTGAGAGCACTAAGTGCAAATAGAGTGTGGTAGTATATTATTATGGCAATCTGTGGTAGTATATGCAAAAAAATCAAACAATTCATTGTGTACTCATCTCATATCAATAATAAATTAATAGTTTTAAGTTTTTGATATCAAATAAGAAAATGAAATAACGAAAATGCGTTTTAAATAGAAAAATATTATACAGGGTTATTCATAAAGGGTATGCTAAGCCGAAAAAGGGTTCGTAGTACTCATCATTATGAACAACTTTTACTATGAGACCGACTCGAAATTCGCGAAAAGAAAAACAGCTGTTCCATACATTTTGTCGAGTGTCATTGACATTTTTTTTTTGAACAGCTGATTTTTTTTTCGCGAATTTCGGGTTGCTCCCGTAGTAAAAGTTGTTCATAAAAATGAGTACTATGAGCCCTTTTCGGCTTAGCATACCCTTTATGAATAACCCTGTATAAACGGAGGAGTGCGTATAAAAACTTGTTTTTTTTTAGACAAACTTACTTACTACTTTTAACTTACTTATTTCAGGTCAAAGAAGCGCAAACTTGATATAGATGTTGCCCAACCTGGCACCTCTGCAGAGCCAGTAGATAGAGAGTAAGTATATCTCTTGGCAAACCTTATTAACAAATGATATGACTAAATATTCATATCATATAAATATATAATACATTATCTATCGACTCTCGAAACGTGCTCTGGGTGTGGCATAGTAAAAGAAAAGTCACCCAGCAATGGGATAAATAAGGCTGTCGATGATGATGATGACTTATTTTATTCAAAAACAAGTCAGATGCGCGATCGAGAAAAAACACTATGAGGGGCAATGATTACCTTTTTATGCCACGCACTAATTGTGTAATATATAATATGAGAAAAGCACCTTTATCAGTGCTATTAGCATTTACAATTTGTTACCAAAAAATATAACAGACATACCATGTAATAAACAGTTCAAGATTAATCTGAAGAAGTGGCTATTAAATAACGTATTTTATGACATGAATGAATTTGTAAATAGAGATAGATCTACGGAAATTACATTATTAAATAGACAATTTAAAATTTGACATTTCTGGAATTGACATTATATTATCTTAATTGAATACTATTGACATTGAATTAAAATTATTTGACATATTATGCATAGAATTTAAAGTAGAATTGAAAATTGTTAATTATTATTATTTTTAATTACTACTAAAACTATTTGACTGTGTACGTATTGAATGCCCGATGTAGATAAACTGACAATTTCAACTAATGGACTAACATCTAGCTTATAAATTACAATGTATCAGTTATTCAATAAATATTTCTGAATCTGAGTCTGTGATATTTTGTATAATACAAATGTTTAACCGACTTCTAAAAAGGGGTTATCAATTCGACAGTTATATTGTTAAAATTGACTGATTTTTGTATACATATTATGTTTGTTAGTCTATACCAGCTTTTTTTTATGCCATAGGTGGCAGACAAGCAAACGGGCCGCCTGATGGTAAGCGATCACCGACGCCTATGGATACCTGTAACACTGGAGGCATCACAGATACGATGCCGACCTTCTAAACACGTACGTCAAAATTCATTGGGCGAAATTCACCAAATTCACGCTTTAGTGATTATTGCGTACAACAAAAACGAAGTCTGAAATTGTAATTAAATGTCCAACTAATAAATTGTAAAAAATGTACAAGATAATTAAATTTGATTGAAATGAGACGTACCTATTTGTTTTATTATGATTTATAATTTTCGCATAATATTGTAGGTTATTTTTTTATCTAACCTATGCTGTCCCACTGCTGGGCAAAGGTCTCCCCCATTTTTTTTCCATATGTTTTTAATGTTCTTATTTTTGTATTACTAAAATAAAGCAAGGCACTTGAGAAGCGGCCTTGGATGGATTCAAGAAATATTATCGAATATTTATTTTTATTTAGAACCGGTTGGTATGCCGGGATAAAAAGTAGCCTCCAGGACTTAATCTATTTATATACCAAACTCAAAATTAGGTCAGCCGTTTTAGCGGAAGAAGTTACAAACATACATACTAACATTCAACTTTATAATGATGGTAAGATAAGATTAAATCAATCTTCATTCTGTATTTCATCGAAAAAACTGTTTACTGCGCAAAAATTAAACAGATACACTTTGTATTCGAAACTTTGCTTAGTTAGGGGTCAGTTGACCGTGTATGCAGTAATATAATGTAAACACGTTCGTTTCTAATCGTAGAGTACGTGATTTATCTGAATGTAAAGCATATACTGTGCTTAGCGCCACGCATAATGACCTTCGGTGAGCGTGGTTCGTGCAGTTGCCGCGCCGCCGCCGGGAGCGTAAATAAATACGTCGCGCGCTCAAATGCGGGGGCTGAGGTAGCGCGAAATACCTAAACTTCTTGGATAAGCCCGCCTTAAAGAACTGAATTTGTACCGGGCAATATTGCGGGCCGCGGCAGACTACTCACTCACACAGAGACAAGGCTCTTGTTGTGTTCGAACGTGGTTCCAACTATGCGCTAATTTCGACATACTATCCATTACATAGTTTGGACCAGTGGTTAGAAGTCCCGGTATTAGATACCGCGATATCGAGTTCAAATCGCACCTAGCATGTTTTTTTTGCGATGTTTTTTGTCTTCTAAATAAAAATCAATTACTGTTACTTAGTAAGCGCATAATTTGATAATGACAGGACACTTGTAATTTTTTTTTAAATGTTTTCTTATTCAAAATTATGGTATAATTAGAAAAGTTAAAATAACCTTATTCTGTACATATTATGACTGTAAAGAGAAAGTGTGTTCGTATTCCTTATATCAGGTAAAATAAAAAACAATTAGGTAGTTGATATAATTATGTATGTATTTCTTATTGTTTATATTTCCGTACTTAACTATTTACAATGTTTTTTTTTTATCTTTCACGACCAACTTTCTTGCCTTCCTCTGGCTGCACAATCGCATCTACCGCAATGCAATGTGTAAACATTTTTGATTATTGCGCACTCTTTGTAGGACAACTTCGGGCAATACCTACACAATTTTTATAAAATTTCTCCGGCTTTGGTAACATATTGCTGATGAAAACTTCATCGCGCTCGATTTCCAATACGGTGATGTCTTGAGTAGGAGAAATAAATCCGACAAAATAACATTTTACCAATCCGGAAACCCGCAGTTGTCCCTGGATCTGAAAAAAAAATAACCCATTTATTCACACATTACATTTATTCAATTTTATTTTATTTTGCTAAATATAATTAATCACTACCAACCTGATAGTAGAAGTTGTGTTTTTTATTCATTTGCAAGCTTCCATCGCATCGCTTCTGCTTCTATAGCCCCTGAAATTAATTGAATAATAATTTGGATTATGCTTTATATAAAAAATACAGTATAAAACAATTATAATATAAAATGAGACAATACACATTTCAGCTAAATAAGTATTTATAATGTCATAGTTGGATGAATGCTTGTTTTCCAAGAAGAAAGGAGTTCAGTACCCACCCCTGGTCTTTCACATATAAGTCTTTTCCCACAGTCCATAACCCAAAAGTATTCTAATCAAGACCCTTAGAAATCATTTCAACATACATTTATATGTTTGAAAATTGTAGTTTCACTTACACAGAATTTGATGAAACACACACTGGAATCGTCTGTTTTCATCTTTTTGCACCACACATCATTTCGACTGCAACAAGCAATAATGTTATTAGCGACAAGTAAATTAGAAACTTTAGAGAGGTTATGTTTTAGAAAGTTAGCCGAAAATAATCAACTGCGATAACTTTGTGTGTAATTCTAATAGAGTAACAAGTAGGTACGTATTTGTACTAAAAGTACTAACCTTTTGATTTCTCCATGATATCGTTTCATTTGCGCACGAATCCGTTTGCGACTTTTCCTGGGACCAGAGTATTGGTGGCTTTTGAAAGCTTTTTGCGATGTACGTGGTTCCATGGTTTATTTTGGTAAAACATCGATAAAGTCTTTATAGAATGGCCCTCTGATATAGGTATCATATAAACAAAACACTGAAAACAAGAATTCAAGAAAAATCGAATCGTAAACGCGCGTATACTTACGCAATCAGTGTTGCCAACGCCATGAGTTGAAATTATCCATGAAAATTATCGTATTTTAAAATAATGTTTTCCTACTATTCTATCCATGCGAGTAAATAAATATAATAATTTTTTAGAACTCATAATGATTTGTTTTAGAGGTAACACTTTCTTGTAAATACTCTGGAACAACTAAAACTCCACACTCCTCTCACGTATATATTATTTACCGACGTAATTAAAAAAAAAACATACAAATTTTCTGGACAACTTCCAAGCTTTCATTCCATAAAATCTAAGTAGGAGTATATAACTAAATTTAAAAAAATTACCAAATCAGTCCAGATGTTCCCAAATGATGCACTTACCAACGAACATCACTTGACGATTGACGTTTGTAAAGAAAAAAAAAATTATAAATTGTATGTTGTAGGTATATTTTAATAGTATTTACATCATAGTATTATAATTATTTATTGTTTGTATTGTAATATAATTTCCCTATAATTTATCCAAATTCAAATACTGGCAATACAATGTCCAATATTTCAATAATTGATTTTTGAGCTGAGCGAATTCTTTAGAAAGAACGAAGACAGAGAAGAGCGGCAACAGCGCGTGACCCGCGTATGCCACGAGCTGGCAACGTCGCGCACCGTTGCCGTATAATTACTATTATGTATTCTGTGTTCACTCACACATTGATAAAAATGAACTAAAATTCGATGTTATTTCTACTATTAATCTACTGTTTTCTTCAACTAAAGATAAAATGCCGCCAATAAAGACCAATTTAAAAGCCAACTATAGTCATTTCATTGTAAAATTATACTCTCGTCGCCCATGAACGTACAAATAGATTAGTATGAAAATCGAACAACCTTAAGGATTTTGGTCGGGTAGCGCTTAGCGTATCTACACATAGATACACAAGCGGCGCGCGCCATTTGTTTATGTTTTACTCGGTATCCGCTCGTTATTGGTCGGTTCTCGTGATTTATACCGATAGCCAACATAACAATCCCAATTTCTATCCAATCCTAGCAGTGTAGTAGGAGTAAACAAACCAAAAAAAAAAAAGATTACCCAAGCATCACAATTTGGTCGAACTCAATGCGCCTATGCGATTTTGTGACCTATTACTGCTTGAAGTTTGGAGCTTACAGAAAATGGCTGGAAATCGTAAGCGGTGAGTAATGTGTTGTATTCTACTAAATGATATGTGTGGAATGTGTTAAAAGTGTTACATTTAGTGTTCGTAGCCTACTTTTTGAGAATAAACGGATAAACTTCTATCACGCCATCCGAGCCGGTCAATGACCTTGGCCGTTTCTATTGATAATTCGCGAAGTGTCGATTGAAATATCGAAAATTGCCTGTATACCCGTGGGTAATATATCTAGTAACATGTTCAGGTATACAGTTTCTCATTTTAGTGCGATAAACTCGTTATTTCAACCATTTTTGCAATATTCATTGGACGCCATTTTGTTCATTTCTCGCTCGATGCCGAAATGTACTGTCGGCAGCATAATTTTTCGTTTCGTTTTTGAGTTTTTGTTTTCGTGAAAACTATTAAAATTATACATACTAAGAAGGCCTCAGTTTCATGTTTCGTTTTTATTATTGGATGCTATTTTTTAATTATCCGCTTGAGGCACCCCCTCCCGCGGGTTTTTTTCCGTAGAAGCACCGGCGCGTCATCGTTTGTTTATGTTACGTCACGCGCCGGGCGGTCGACCACTTAAATGGTTTTTATGACTTAAACATTCGAACAAGGACCCACTTGTAATTGTTATCTTAGAGCTGTTGTATACACGTGTCGAATGACGAATGTTATCATAACATTGGTTGGCCTGGTATAGATATAAATCAGCGTATAACCGCTTACTTTACAAAAAAACATGGACTTTGAAGTTTACATATTTTTACTAAAAAAAGTAAAGCGATAATGTATGTTTTATACTATTTAGATTTAATAATAGACTCAATCTATCTATTTGTTACAAAATAAGAATACATTACTCACCTTAAAAGTATTTAATATCAGGCATCTAAAAACCAGCGAAAAAAAAATTTTCCGCGATTTTTTTTGTTCCCACTTCACTTCACTGTTTACATTTTGTCGTAAATTGTTCTTTCACAAAAACAACTGCACACAACTATTCTAGGATGATCGTTTTTCTATATTTTAAATAGATCATAACATTTATCACAGTAATTAGAATAACATTTGAGAAATAACACACACGGCCATCTACGATGATGATGCAACACTTGTCGCTGATTTCGAAACACAAAAGACTGTTTTACCATAAAATATATTGTTATCAGCCTTGTTAACAAGAATTTAAGGCTTATTATCCAAGAAAACCAGCATAACTAACGTTTTATTTACATAAAAACCGTCGATGCACCGCCGCCCAGAAAAAGTCAACACAAACTGACTTTGACTCACGGAATATAATTTTTTTCCAATCGAATATCCACTGAGTTTATAATGTTGCTGCTTCAAATTATTGACCTATTCAAGCGGAACGAGATGGCATTCATACTTTATAAGTCTTTTGCCTTAGTAAAAGCAGGATAGAGACTTTTTCTGAGTCTGGCGCGAAATAAAAATCCGGACACTACAGTGTCCGCGGTGCTTCAAGCGGTTCTGTGCCTAATATTGATAATATTGACTACCTACTTAATAATTATATTTTTTTATGTAATTGAGTGACGAGACGAGCAAATCGCTCGCCTGATGTACTTTATGTTACTGAAATTACATTTATTACACTATAATTAAAATGCATTCATAATATAATAGATAAATCGTAAATAACAAATGTTTATTTTGACAGTTTGACTTTTCAGTTTAGATATGTCAAGATTTATAAATAAATTGGTTCATAAGGTCATCATCATGTTCAAAGTTTTCGTTTTGTCGATTTTTTATTAAAAATATTAACTTTTACAGACTAATACAATTTATATTGTTTATTTTGATTTTAGTTTAGCAAGACTGCGGTCAACCAGTTTTGATTTGAGGCGGTCACGATCCGTGACACCCTCCGGGCATTCTCAGCGTCCGTCCGCTTCCCGCCGTGCCCTACTTATGGGATTGGCACAGGAGGTGGAGAGGGACGTTGACGTAGGCATGCTCACTCCGACTAACAGGTAAGAATCTAATATGATTATTTAATTTTCTTCTAAATTTTTACACTTGTTTCCTTTACATTTATAATGTTATATACTTTGAATAAAGGTCAATTTGTTTTTATCAGGAACCGAGCATTGGGGGTCCTCAGCACACCGGGGGGTACACTCAAATTGACTGGAGAAGTCGTGCCAATCGAGTGTACACCACGGTGGTCACGTCCGTCGCCACGTCGAGTCTCCACGTCCAATTATAACGTTAAAATATGTTTTTTTACAATTTACAATATTTACATAATGTAGGTAATATTATTTTGAGAACAATGTAATACTGTAATTCTAATTTCATTTTGGTATGATAATGTTGTAAATTGATTGTAGACGCCAAATTCTCAAAAACTGTAATAAAATAATGAATAAATAATATTATGGCGATAAGGTCGCCATTGTACTGCCGAATATTTAAATTATACTTCGCACTTTGTCCTCGAAATTAGTATTAGTAGATATTATATACACATGTAGTTTCGCTAGGTGACACCACTCTTTGCACTAATTGTTGAGAGAATGTAGGTAGAATTAAACAAGTTAAAATATCCGAGGGTAGATATAACCCACCTCGCCATTTTGTCGTTCTTATTCTTCATTCGCAATTTAGTGCTCAACCACTCCGGACACTTTCAATTCAACAAAAGTATAATACTTAGTGTTCTTTTTGTTATTCAAAAAATACCTAAAAGAAAACGCTCGAAAGCTGTCAAAGAAAACCGCGGAATTTTAATGCGTAAAATTAAAAAATTAAAGTGAAAAATAAGTCGTATAAAAGTGACGTTTCTAGTAGTGATTCCGAGGACTCATTGGAGCAACGGATAATAGTACGAAGTACAGTAGGTACATCGACAAGGTATGTAGTGGTATTACTATGTATTCATTACCTTAATAATTATAAAGCAAAGTTCATAAGAATGCAACCGAGATCGCCAGCGGTGCTATTTCGCCGCATTCGATATTGTTATCAGTTGGAACTGATAACCTTTTTCTCTTAGCTGGCACCGGGCAGCCTTAAAGCCCATTAATCTGTCAATGCAACCGAACTAACCATCAGGGTTTTTTCACCGCATACGACATCTGTCAATGCAACCGAACTAACCATCAGGGTTTTTTCACCGCATACGACATTTCATCAGTTGGGACTGATAACCTTTTT
The DNA here is from genome assembly GCA_949125135.1 of Alcis repandata. Taxonomy (NCBI): domain Eukaryota; kingdom Metazoa; phylum Arthropoda; class Insecta; order Lepidoptera; family Geometridae; genus Alcis; species Alcis repandata. The sequence goes on from OX421237.1 coordinate 55,453, forward strand.
TCTTTTAGATGGCACTAGGGCAGCCTTAAAGTTCAATTATTATCTCAATGAATGCAACCGAACTAACCATTGGGGTTCTTTCACCGCATTCGACATTTTATCAGTTGGAACTGATAACCTTTTTGCTGACACTAGACAGCCTTAAAGTCCACTAATCTGTCAATGAATGTAACCGAACTAACCACCGCGTTCAAAATTTGATCAGTTACTCGAAACTGAAAACACAATAACTTTTAATCATTTACTTTGAGCAAAATTTTAAGACCTTTGGACTTGTTGTTATTATATAAACTAAACGTATATTATATAAGGTTAAAAACCTATACTTACAAGTCAATATCGACTCATTCCTGAGTCACCCCAACCAAACCTGGGCCCAGATGACTGAATCCCAGAGCCTCCAAATCACGTGACTGTATAGGACGTTGATAATTTCGGCGCAGATCTCGTCGACACTTATGGAGGTAAAGCGGCGACGGTCCCTATAGTTACCAGTAACTTAGTATAGTTAGTATTTGCGATCTCAGGACCGCAAATAATATCGCGGACATAATTGTCGACGATCCAACTTCATCGACAACAGAACCTTTAAAATTAGATGAAGAGGTACTGGAGGTTTTGGGCAAACACCCGATAATCACAATGAAAATTGCAAACGACACCCGTTCAGAGTTAGCAACCGCCTCAAATATATCGCGCCTGAAGGTTACAATATACAAATATTTTGACTAAATACTCAATGCCTGCATGCTATGCCAGCAATTATGCTTGCACATCAATGCTCCACAGTTTAACCCTGAAACAAAAGCTGCCCTTCCAGAACGGCACTGAAACCGGACAAAGAAATCGAAGCCGAACAAAAACAAATGGCACGTGTTATATCATGCCTTGCTGAAGTTATTACTATTACTTGCTATATGGCGACTTAGCAACTTGCAACACAAAAAATAAAATAAAATAAAAATATACATTTTTGTTATAAGTAATTAAGAAACATTTAATAAATAAATAAAAAATTTACCGGTCAAACCTACACATACGAGCACATAAACCGCTCGGTCTGTAAAGCGCAATCAGTCGCGCGCTTTTTTGCGCTGATTTAAAAAAAAAAAAATAAAAAAAAAAAAACTTTTTCTTCTTGTAATTTTTATTTTTTTTCTAAAATTTATTAAAAATTTATAAAAACAGGTAATGTTGCATATTTTACTTATGTTGATGCATATTTTACCAATTTCACGAATGTTTCACCAATTTATTATACATAATTATTATAAACTTTTTATGTTGCATATAATCCGGTTCTTATAAATTACAAATGACCATAGTACTATCCTCTCTTGGATAGCTGGAAGTTTTCCTCATCGGTCGTTCAGGAATCTGTTCCTAAACCACGCATATATACAAATTCTGATAAACAATCGAAATAATTGTATTTAAATTAAAATAATAATAATATAATTAATAAGTTTACAAAAACTGAACATTTTAAACTTGGATGGGGACTTACGCACTGCAGTAAAATTATTTTCTCAGAAATGCTATATGGCACCTTTGATCTCAAAGATGCATATTTTCTTTTAAGATATCACAATGGCTTTATAAAAACCTTCGGTTAATTTTCAACGACAAATACGACTATTCCAATGTAACATTGTGCCGTTCGGCTTAAGTACTGCAAACTGCACCGTTTGCTTTTACAAACATTATGAATCTGTATTTAGTCGATTGGCTACTAATAAGTCAGTGCCCTGAAATGCTACTGATAAATATTGAAATGACGAGAAAAACATTTACTTCTCTGAGTCTTACGAGGAGAAAAGTGTGTTGACACCTTCAATTACATGCTAATTTTTAGGCATGATCATAGACTCTTATCAGATGTCGCTAAGTCTAACCTCGGACAAAAAGTTACACATTAAAACTGAAATAGATAATTTTACTAAAAAGAGACGCTGTTGATTTAAGAAATTCACACAAATCAAAGGTTTATTAGTGTCGGCTTGTCCAGCCATTGAGTATGGGTATGGGCTTTATACTAAGGAAATAAAACGCTGCAAATATCTTAACTTATGATGTTGTGATAAGTTTATGAATGTACCCGACACTCTGTTGCCCGATATTAAGTGGTGGATTAGTGCCATAGGCCAATCAACACACCATATCAGAAACGACGTGCTGTGCACGTTACATAAATTTATTCTGACGCCTCAACTACGGGGTGGGGGCGAACTGTAAAGGTCAAACTGCAAGTGCTCAATGGTCAAGTAGTAAACAAGAAAGGCATTGAAATTACCTCGAGCTGCTTTCATAGCTCTTAATTTTTTTCCAAGGATTTATACGGCTGTCTGATACTTTTGCGCATCGACAACACCACCGCAATTCTGCGATAGCTTACATTAACCGCATGGATGGAATTCTATTTCCAATCTTACTAAAACAGCAAAAGAAATTTGGCCTCACGGCTACAAAGATTTTTATCTTCACGTCCTATAGTCTGTAGATCATGTATCAATGTTCTCGCTGATTTTGAATCACGTAAAACACACCCAGATATCAAATAGGAGTTAGCTGATTGGGCTTCCCAATACTTAGCAGCATCTTTTGAGCTGCCTGAAATAGATTTGAAAGTCGAATCATCAATAAATGTAATAGATACATATCGTCACACAAAGATCTTGACGCAGTCGCTTTTAATTCATTTGCAGTCATGGTCAGACATCTTATTTTTATTTACACCTTCCCTTCATTTTCAATAGTCCTAAGAAGGCTGCGAAAAAACATTTCAAACAACGCATGTGGCATTGTGATTGTAGCAATGTTTCATTGTACCAATGTTCCTACACAAGCATGGTTCTCTTTGTTCAAATCCCTACTTGTGTCTGATATCGCTACGTTTACACCTAACGATAATATTTTGATATCGCATTACAAATCGCAGATATATTCCAATCTTACCCTGGCTGCAGGAGTGTTATCAGGCTTTATCAAGTCGAAGCCTACAAGTTGCCTCACTGACTAAAAGCTCCAATAAACAACATGACGGATTTCTCTGGAAGTGGTGGTCGTATTGCTTAAACAATTACAATGTTGTTCTATATAAGGCCTTAATCCCTAGCGTACCTAATTGTCTTTCTATCGAAAATGTTTAGCGACGGTAAACCTCCTTTACCTAAATACAATGCTACCTGGGGCACCAACAGTGTTTTAGGTCACTTATGCATAATTGACAATTGTCAATTGGTAATGAAAAGCTTGATATAAATAAACATTCCTGGTTTCAAGCAGTCAGTTTTCTTCTTACCTTTTTTCTACGAAAACCCAGCAAAAATACTACAGGCATACATAGACAAATGCGATATTTTATTCACTTAAACCAGTCGGCAAACTGCGACTGCCACACGCTCGCTTGGTGTCAGTCTTGACACTATCCGCAACACTGCGGGATGGAGCCACAGCTCCACTACCTTCGTTCCGTTTTACAACAGGGTTGTTACCGATGCCTGTCACATGTCCTTAGCTCGAGCAATTATTAATATAATAATAATACACCATCAGGCGAATAGATGCCTAGATACTGTTTAAGCTAAATATAACAATTAAGTTAAGTAATAAGGTAGTAACGTAAAATATGAATATTTTCACGTAAAATATACCTACAGTACCTATGGTTGTGCTTAATAAACATTAAGTTGATTTCACACGATTAACGTGTCATTGACAATACTTCTTTACATTACTCTCAAAGTCTACATGTGTATATAATATCTACTAATACTAATTTCGAGGACAAAGTGCGAAGTATAATTAGTGATTAAACGAACTTACCTTTGTGAAGTTCTATCATAATTATACGTAGCACTTTGTCCGAAGAAATTAGTATGTACTCCCGCCCCCCCAGGAGCAAACGCAACCCTTGAATATCATTAGAACTAAAGAAGCATGCCAATGACAAAGGTGTAATTAGGTGTGTAATATAAATATGTATATCTCTAAACTAAATGAAGAATAAGAACGACAAAATGGCGAGGTGGGTTATATCTACCCTCGGATATTTTAACTTGTTTAATTCTACCTACATTCTCTCAACAATTAGTGCAAAGAGTGGTGTCACCTAGCGAAACTACATGTGTATATAATATCTACTAATACTAATTTCTTCGGACAAAGTGCTACGTATAATTATGATAGAACTTCACAAAGGTAAGTTCGTTTAATCACTAATTATATCTATATCTTAAGTCATTTTTATCATCGGTGTGCAATACAACATACCTTATAATGTATTGTATTGTAATTTTTATTTTTCGTGCATTTGGAAAATCATTATATTACTTGTAAATAAATTATTTCTAAAAACTATGATGTCATAATATTATTTCGTGAGTATTTCATGTTAGGTGCCAAATTGCCAAAACCAGTTGAACAAAATACGTTAAAATTTGACTTTTCTTCTAATTCTAATAAAAATGTATCTAAAAAAGTTTTTTCGACATAAGAATACACCTACTAGGCACAGTTTTCCTTCTACGCATTATACAGACCTACTATGTTGACAATAGTCTTGCTATAAAATAATAATATAACTTTTATATCACGTTAAATTATTTCGTAAATTTTGATTTTTTTTTCGACAGTACATTTTGTTGCTTTCTGACACAGAGGTCCGCGCGATTCGCGCTAACGGATGTTTTTTTACGTCCCGCGGTAATTTATATATTATTGAAGTGAATTATGTTTATAGGAGTGAAATTAATACTAAAACTATTTCAATAAGTGTCCTCCCTTGTTGTAAGAGTGCAGTGAGAGTTAAATTCGTATGTGAACATACCATAATCGTGTCAAATCTAACTAAGTGTAACGAAAAATTTCTAAATTAATTTTTCAACACCTGATTACTCATAAATGGTAAGTCACACATAATACAACTATACAAAGAAAGAAAGTATGTTTCAAGCGCTTTCCAGTGATATATATCTTAAAGCATATAATTAACGAATACATCGAGAATTATCCATTTCCGTGTCTCGCTTACGTTACAAAATTTTTTTTGCAAAATGCGCTGGCGCGTCCGCGCATTTGAAAATAAATACCTCCTGCGCTCCACGGGTTATGACACCTTGATGTACATTCAGTCAAAAAAGTATCGGGAATGGATGATTTGTTTTGGGTTCCAAATTCAAATTTTTGTTTTTATTGTTGTTGTTAGATTGGCACAACTGTTATCCATTTTGGCGCGGAGTTTGAGTTGCGTCTGTTATTTAGATTAAATATGTATGGTGCTGTTTTTAGTTAGGTCATGTCTAGTGTGTATTACGAATTTCATCATGGACAAAAACATCGAACAAAGAGTTTGTCTTAAATTTTCGCCAATGGAATTTCGTGTTCGGAGTCACTAAAAATGTTACAGAAGGCTTACGGCGAATCGACTTTATCAAAAACACGTGCTTATGAGTACAAAGCGTTCGAGATGTGATGTGATGTGATGAGATGTGATCCAAATTCAAATTTTTGTTTTTATTGTTGTTGTTAGATTGGCACAACTGTTATCCATTTTGGCGCGGAGTTTGAGTTGCGTCTGTTATTTAGATTAAATAATTATGTATGTTGCTGTTTTTAGTTAGGTCATGTCTAGTGTGTATTACGAATTTCATCATGGACAAAAACATCGAACAAAGAGTTTGTCTTAAATTTTCGCCAATGGAATTTCGTGTTCGGAGTCACTAAAAATGTTACAGAAGGCTTACGGCGAATCGACTTTATCAAAAACACGTGCTTATGAGTACAAAGCGGTCGAGATGTGATGGAAGATTTGCCTCGCTCTGGTAGGCCATCAACGTCTGCAACTGAAGTTAACATCGCAAAAGTGAAGGAAATAGTGACTGAAAATCCTCACTCAACTTTGAGAGAGATAGCCGCTGAACTTTCTGTATCTCACGAGTCGATCCGTACCATTTTAAGTAATCATTTGGGTATGAAACATGTTACCGCTCGGCTAGTCCCAAAAGACCTGAATTTTCTCCAAAAACTCAATCGCATGAGAGTCGCTGAGGACATGCTAGAACGGGTCAATTCCGACCCAACATTTATGAAACGCATTGTTACTGGTGACGAGACGTGGGTTTACGAGTTTGACATGCAAACTAGTTTAGTAGGCACCCGTTTTCAATCGGTAGGAGACATAAAGGAGAATTCGAGGCGAGAACTCAACTCAATTCCGGAAACAGCGTTTAAAAAATGTTTTGATGATTGGATTATTCGTTGGCGTAAGTGTATCGTTTCTGAAGGAGCATACTTTGAAGGTGATAAAATAGATTTGGATGAATAACAAACATTTTGTGTATTATTGATATTTTCCCGGTACTTTCTTGACAGAGTAGTAAGTTTTCAGGTATTACGAGTAAATCTACTATCTACTATCTAATGGCTGTAACGAAGAATGGTACTATATAATAGAAGTGATTACTAGTTGTCGATAACTGGATTTTATTTATAAAATTAAACAACAATGTAACATAATAATTTATTTAGTAAGATTAGAACATTTCTCTATTAATAAAAACAAAATTTTGGAGTCACATAAAAACACTACAGCATCGAGCGGTTACAGAAATTATAAGTATTATATTATATTATTATACACGAGCAATATTATACATAACTGAATATGTACAAAACTTCACTATACTAAGGTAATCTAATCAAATAATTATTTTACAAATTAAAACTCGATGACAGAGCGCGGGCTCGCGTGAGGTTGCGTCACGTGTCGGGTCGGGTCGGGTCGGTCGAACGTAACAGGTTTAAAAACGATATTAATAATAATTATAAATTATTAATTAATAATAATTATAAATTATTATTAATATTGATCTATATTAATATTACTTTTTACATGGAGTGGCGCGTGAATGGTTCGGTAACGCGAAACTACGTCACGTTTCGGGCGCGGCCCGGGTGTCGCGCCCGGCGCCCGCCGCCCGCCGCCCGCCCGTCCGCGTGTCTCGCCGCGGTCGTCCCGGGTACTCACCTACGACTACTAGAAGCTAAAAAATGTAAAACGTTTAAACTGTAAGCGAGTGAGGGTCGCGGGCGGCGCGGGCCGGGGGGCGCGGCGCTCACTGCTCGTGGTTGTCGGTGTCCGAGTCGTCGAGCTCGGGCTTGGTGCGGCGCTTCTCGTACACGAGGATGATGGCGCACAGGATGAACACCTCGGCGCAGATGCCGAGGAAGGGCCACAGCGCCGCGTACATGTCCTTGACGCGCAGCACCGTGGTGGCGTTGGGCGCGGCGCCGTCCGGGGCCAGCGGAGCGCCGGGCGCCAGGCAGGTGAACAGGCCGGCGTCGGCGCGCGCCGCCGCCTCCAGCACCAGGTCCCCGTTCTCGACGCCGGCCGCGCTGGGCTGCAGCGTGACGCGCTCGCCCAGCGCCGCCCGCACGTCGCTGGCGTTGTCCCCGGCCGCGGCCGCGTACGTCCACGCCACCACGGGGTAGGGGCGCCCGAGCACGCGGCACGTCAGCTTCAGCTTCTGGCCCTCGACCACGTTGGAGTCGGAGGGCAGGCGCAGCACGGGGCGCGCGCTGACGCGGAACCCGCGCGCCGGCTCGCCGTCCAGGAGGCACGTGTAGTTGCCCCAGTCCTCCTCGGTCGAGCGCGCCACCGCGAACACGGCGTCGGCCTCCTTCAGACTGTAGCGGCCGGCGAGCGCGGCCACCTTGTCCACGGCCGTGCCGTTCGCCTTCCTGCGGGAAACGGACGGTCACTGCGGTGTCGCGGGTGCCCCCTGACATATTGGACCCGGGGACGGTTCGACGGCGGAGCGCCGCGCGCCGGGGACGACGGACCGGCCGGGACGAGAGTCGTCCCGCGTCCGCCGCCCCCGCGGCGGCGACCCGGGCCGGGCGCGGGCTACGTTACCAGGTGTAGGAGGCGGGAGGCGAGTCGACGCCGACGTCGGGCTTGCAGCTGAGCTCGATGGCGCGGTGCAGCTCGTACACTTGGTCGACCCACACGCTGGGCGCCGGCTCGGCGGCGGGCGCGGGGCTCGCGGCGGCGGCGGCTCCCTCGGTGCCTGCAACATTGGACGTGAGCTACATTCTCGGCCGCACCCCACGCGCACCCTCCTCGTCCGAGCGAGTCTCATCGCTCTCCTTCGCTCGGATAAATCACATCCTATACTTTCTCTCGATCGCTTCCGGTTCAGTGTGCGATGTTCCGCCGGTGAATATTATTTTCTATTTTATAGGAAAACCGTAAGCGATAGGGAAAAGGACGGGACGCGTCTTCGAGGATCGGGCGACCGTCCGTGGGCCGAACCGCAATGCGGCAGCGGAGCCGCGTGCGATAAGACCGCCCGATAACGAACAATATTAAACGTTTAGATTAGGTAATTAGCGAGCGATGACGCAAACGAGCGGCCGTGAGCGTGTTGTTCGGTGAGCTGAGATAAAAAATAATTTTACAACAATAATTAAGGCTACTTCAGACTAGGCTCTAATTTATCGCATCATGACTTCATTACCCCAATTAACGGGGAAGTTTTTCCCACATATGTACATTCCCATGTCGCTGAAACTTTGCAGGGTGATAAAGTTATGTGTGTAACAAGTTATCAGAAACTTTTTGTATTTGAAAGTTGGATTTTTGTACCAAAACGTAAAATCACTTCTAGCGCGGTGGAAAATGGTTCAGTCCAAAATTACTTCGGTAGATGTTAGTCCATATTAATAAGTATGTGTTTGTCTCAATATCCCGAAATATTTCGATTTTTTATAGGCAGGAACATCAAAATACTTGTCTCGATCAAGCATATCATAACTTGTTTCGGAAAATTGATACGTCAGATTTTTTTTAGTATGTTTTATATTCTTATACAATGCATCACTACGAACAATAATCCAAAAGATTTTACTTCTCTATCATAATAATAATTATGATTACGAGTTTTGGGCAATAACTTATTGCGGATAATTGCTCCGCCTCTTTATTAATTTACTAGATAAAGTAAAGTAAATTTAAATAGAGCAGTTTTCAAATAAAATCTTATAAAATATTGGCGTCGCACATGCATTTTGGAACACCTAAATGTACTTAATCAAAGTAGGTATTTTAGTAGTGGTAGGGCTCTTTTGCAGAGCCCGCCTGGGGAAGTACCACACCTTTGCCAATTATTCCACCGCCAAGCAGTAATGTGCAAACATTACTGTGTTCCGTTTGGAAGGGCATTGTTTCCAGTGAAATTACAGGGCAAATGGGAGATTAAACAACTTATATCTCAGGGTGACGAGCGCAGTGCTGTGCCGCGCAGGGTCTTGAATTCTGCGAGTTCAAAATTCTGGGTGGCGCAGACCTGTTATGGGCAAACGTGACGTTTAACATCAGGCGAGCGATTTGCTCGTCTCGTCACTCAATTACATAAAAAAAAAAAAAAAAAAAAAGCGTTTTCAAAACCCTGCCTCTCCCAAACTGAAATATTCCTAGATATCGATCCATACCTAAACATATTGAACATCCTCGTATTATACCTAATATACACCAAAGAAATTTTGATCTGAACAATTTTCCACGGAGAGCTAGAAATGTTTTCACGTTTTGGTTTTTGCGACTGAGGAATTTATGTCGGGGTCAAACGCCCCATTCATTGGACCAAATAGCTTTCCAGCACTACCGACGGAGGAGCGGCGCCACTCGAGCCGGAGATGCGGATGATGGTCGATATTGTCATGCTATCAAATATTATTTTGCGATATATTATAGCGACTTCTACCCGAGAAACTAAGCGCTAGTAATATTAATATAATTATGAAAGCCGGGTGAGTGAGCGCTACTCGCGGGGACGACCCTCGCGGTCGACGGCGGATCTAGGCGACTGGATGACCCTCGGCCGCGGCCCGGCGAGGCTCGACTCGCGCTCGGGGGAAGACGCTTCAAATATCGAAGTCGAGTCGGAGAGACGAAGACGAAGGTCACGATCTCGAGGGTCGGGCCGTCGAAAGCGTTTCGCAGTTCGCACGAAACCGAACGAAGGATCGATCGAATCGTCCATCTCCGCGAGAACCACTACTGCGAAATGATATCGGGACGGGTGCACACTAAATACGGCAATAGATGAGTAACGCTGCAAACGAAAGCCTAACTACGAGGCTGCACGCGCCGAGGCGGCGGGTACCGGGAGCGGGCGGCGCGGCGGGCAGCACCAGCACGCGCACGCGCGCCGCGCCGGGCCCGCGCGCGCACGAGTACACGCCGGCGTGCGCCGCGCGCGCCGCCGCCGCGTGCAGGCGCGCCGTCACCGCGCCCGCCGCCGCCGCCGCCTCGCCCGCGGGCCGCAGCTCGGCCGGCAGCGCGCCGCCCTCGCGCCGCCACTGCGCGCGCTGCTCCACGCGCAGGGCGCACTCCACCGTCAGCGGCGCGCCCTCCGCCACGCGCACCACCGTCTCCTCCTCCGCCTCTGCCGCCACACACACACACACACACCTCACCGGGGAGCCGACACCCGGACCTCCTCGCCGGAGGACACGAGGGCCCCGGGGCTCCGTCCCACTCTAAATATTTTTGAGATGTTGGCTGCCCCGTTTTTAAACCTCCTCCGCCTGATTATTACATTCTTTTTCAATACCAAACTACCACCTACAAATGTAAATATACATCCCGATATGTCCTAGGAAGGAGGAAGCTACTCGGAAAAACAAAGAATAGCATGGGACAAATAGATTATGAGTATTAAGTTGTATACCTAATGAGTCCTCTAAATAGTGACGTCTGTTTATACCGACCATTAATATTAAGTCAGATAGCATTCTAATAAAATGTCTTTGAGAGAATAGAGGTAGAATTACACAAGTGGAGCTCAATAACACGAGATAGGCATGTTTACACAGCAAAAACAACACAGCGCACTGTTTACCCCGAGATAAGGAACAGCACTTTAGACAATAACTAAATGGATTGTTACTTTTAGTTTACACAAAAAAATACAAAAACGTACATCTGAGATTAAAGACTAGAATCACGTTTATGTGCTAAACAAACTATTCAGATATAACACTACACTATTACTATTTATATTTTTTTTTTAAAAGGGAGAAAGATATTTAATATTTTTTAGACATGGCTCTATTATGTATAATACCCACAGCAATGTAATTTTGCACAACATAGGTACTTGTTAAAGGAACTAAACTAAACCTAAACGACTGCAACAGCTGGAACCCATTATCATTGACATTTGGCCATCCAGCTCTTTTCTGAAAAACTTTCATATTGAGTATTAAAGGCTTAACTGGCATGTATTAATAAAGTAGGTAACCATTTATTTAAAATTATCCAGATCTCTTAGATTAGATGGACTCTCATTTAGATAGCCCTTCTATGGGAGTGATACGACCTGCACCGACGTCCCGCTTGGGGTGTATTGTGCATGAGATAGATAGATAGCCCTTGTATTATGAAATGTTTTTCTACTTGGTCTTATTTTTTCTTGTCATTTGTTCCGTGTGCAATAAAGCTATATTCTATTCTAGCCAGCTTTTCAATTTGGGCAATAATCACACAAAGAGACCATCCATATCGCCCAGGAATTGAGCAGGACTCTATCTAGATATGATCTTAAAGTAGTGCTTTAATTAGTCTATTATTCTACTTTATGCAGAATATTCATCTGTACTTATAAACTAGAATGTAGACAGCCACACACAATCAATGTAATCTTATCATGAAATACCTAATCTTTTTTCATTTAGCTCACAGATACAGCATTTCATGAACTATATACAGTGCCACAAGTTTAAGTTGGCGGTGGCGATTTGAGGAACTAAATCGGCAATCTTGAAAATTCACTTTGACACTTCCGAGTTCCTAATAAACATCGTTGCGAATATTTTTGCTACTATTATATTTGCTACTGTGCTATCATCATGCCTAAAGTGATAAAAAGTGGTACAAGAGAAGCAGTTATAAAAGTACACAGTGGCGCACAGCCGCGCCAAGTTATACTTGCCGGACTGTACTGGAGTAGCTATCAACTAATAGTATTTATCAAGGACCAATTAAAATATTGATGTGGCCTACTTAGAGACAGTGAGCGAATTAACAACTGTAGGTATTTTAAGGACAAGGATTATTAATGGAATGACGTCATGGTTGCGCCCCAGAGACAATGGCTATGGAGACTATGGAGTGCAGTGCAGTTACGCTGAGCCGTGCGATTAGCTAGGGCGCGGCCACTGTTTTGTGCTGCATCTTCTGCGCATCGATCATTATGCACAGTATACTAACGATCCACTACGATACCTACCATCAGAGTCACGATATTAACTATTTTACTTACTTTGTGCGTACGAGGGATGACTGAGAGCTATAAATAGCAGGCCCAGAAACATGATGGACCGCATGTTGACCAAATTCACCTTCACAAGACTAATAAGAACACCCACATCCGACTTGTGAATGAGCACAAGTAAAAAGACTACTGAGCAAGTTAACTGAAATTAAATCGATCGTGTTCAGCGTAGAATACGAAATGGCAAGCAAGCAAGGCTATGATGTCAATTAATATTGACTTACTTGACGTTAAATCTAAAATGGCCGCCCGTATGCAGCACAGAGTGCTACACAAAAAAAAAAACAAAAACCGACTTCAAGATTAACAAACATAAACTAAAAAGTAGAAAATAAATTTTTAATTAGTAAATCAAAGAGCATTAGAAGGCAACTTAAGATTTATTAGAATCAGTTATAGTTTTGGAGTCGGTGCCAGTCAAAGTAAAATCAGCAAAACTGTCCCTGGCTGGCACCGACTCCAAAACTAAAACTAACTGATTCTATTTTATCTTTAGTTGCCATTTAATGTTCTTTGTTTTAAACTCATTAAAATTTTATTTTCTACTTTTTAGTTTAAGTTTGATAATCTTGAAGTCGGTTTTTGTTTTTTTTTGTAAAAATAATTTTATTTTTGAATTTTGAGTGGGAAGTAAGCAGTGGCAGATCCACGATTTTGGCGTGACGAGCCAATCGCTATCCAACAATTTTAGTATTTAAGCAACTAACGCATTACGTAATTCAAATTCATATTGGTATACACATTTACACAGGTATACGTCGCCAAAATCCCAGATGTTTGCGATTTATCTTTACAAGATTAGTGTCTAAAAGTTGCGTAGCGAAATGTACCAAGAGCCTAAGTCTATCAAAATTGAAGAAACGAGTACTACCTATGCGCTACAACTAGCTTCTAGTCGCGAAAAATTATGTAACTACTACTAACTTTGATAGGAAATGTGGTACCCTGATATACTGAAACATTTTGCGTAACTCTTTCAAGTGTACAGACGTGATGTTATTATGTGTGATTGCTTAAACAATGCATATTTATGCGAAAGCAGCGATTGCGTTTGATTTGCTGTCATTTTTTGAAGAGTTCCGTTGTCTGTCTCCGAAACCCATTATCAGATCTATATGAAATTTAAATGGGACCATTTCGGAATAAACCCCTTTCGAATAAAAAAATAATTTTGCAAAACCGTCTATATTTGACGGAGTTATGCCCGAACATACATAGAAAAAAAAAATACAAACATCTGAATTGAGAACCTCCTCCTTTTTGGAAGTCGGTTAAAAAGTAGAAAATAAAATTTTAATTAGTTTAAATCAAAGAGCAATAGAGGCAACTAAAGTTATAATAGAATCAGACATGATTTTTTTACTCATATTACTCATCATTATGAACAACTTATGGGACCAACCCAGAATTCGTGAAAAAATAATCAGCTGTTCCATACATTTTGTCGAGTGTCATTGACATTTTTCTATGGAACAACTGATTTTTTTTCGCAAATTTCGGGCTAGTCCCATAGTAAACGTTGCTCATAACAATGAGTACTATGACCCTTTTCGGCTTAGCATACCCTTTATGAATAATTCTTTATAGGTAATAGTAAAGAACCCTACGTGCGCGAGTCCGACTCGCTTGATCAGTTTTTATTTTTAGCAACTTTTCTCCCATTCTAGTCTGCTGCAGGAAGACGCTGCGAGCGTTTGTTTCTTACTATAAAAAGTGTGAGAATACGATGTAAATTAAACAGTAAAAATTAAATAAAATAATTCTTAATTACTTAGTTCTAAAAAGAACTTTTTAACTGGAACAAAATTGCAATGAAAAAAGTCAAAATAGTAATGTCCGTTTGCGTCCACTGCGTAGGGAGCCGACCGCAAGAACGAAGCCGCGCGGTAACTTATTTCATAGACGCGGCGGTTATTTTAAGATTTCAATTTTAGATTCGTAATATCTTTTGAATGGAATGTACGATTTTAATTATTCCAAAAGAAATATTCAGGTATTAAAACAGTCTTAAATAAAAAATGGTTTATTTAGATAAGGATTAAAACAAAGGTATGTCTAACATGGTCTGATTTTGGTCGGCATTTCGATCAACTTTTATAATGTAAAAAAGTAGATAGTGACGTGACTACAATAGTTAGACCAAAGTTTTTTGTAGATAATAATACGGTCTTTAATATTGTAGAATATTTTTTAGTTCCATCATCAATAGTTTCCGCAGCCTAAGCGATGAAAGACATTTTATTGATAATTTTTTACCCTGGGTTACATTATTGAGGTTTTATTTAGTAAGGATCCCTAATTTTTCCAGGTAATACATGTCGCCTATGTTACTCAAGGATCTAACATAACATCTAGCATTCTAATGGTGAAAGAATTTTTGGAATCGGTCCAGTAGGTAGTTTTTTTGAGTTTATTCCACACATACATACAAATTTTTTCTGTATAAAATATTAGAAAAAGCGGCCTGCGTTTATTGTACCATGTGTAGTTAGAGTTGCCAAAAAAAAACACAAATAATAATTATAATTATTTTTAAATTTTGTATGGGAAAAAAAATATCGTTTGCATACAGAACAGAAGAATGTTGTCTTCTGTTTGTTTAATGCTCCGGTTTAATGTTTTATATTAGTACAATAAATCACGATCATAGGCCATATTGTACGGATAATCATGTACATAAAGGCAATTTTACGAGGGCATGGTTTCGTAACATGGGCGAATAAAGTTAGAAATTAAGCTTTATTCTTTAAAAGCAACTTTATTGCCGAAGTAGTACCTACAGCTGGTTATCAAATCTATACTAATATTATAAAGAAGTAAAGTTTGTGTGTTTGTATATTTGTTAAATTGTAAGGGGTAATCTCGGGATCTACTGAACCGATTTTAAAAATTCTTTCACCAATAGAAAGCCACATTATTGCTGAGTGTCACAGGTTATATAAAAAACCGAAAAATAAAAAGGCTTTTACGTGGTAGTCCGTTTTGCAAAGTGAATGGGCGATTGTGCACTACAAGGAATTTTAATGTCCGGCAGTCCGATTTTTTACGGTCCGTTATGGCACGCCATATAATGTATATGCTAGTTTGTGCACTATACCGTCCGACATTTTACTTTTCCCCATTCCGGAACGTCAGGTACCTTTCACTTGTAAGGGGATGAACCCAGAATTATTTTTGTCTTCTACGCCTTCGCACGTAAAGTAATAAAGCAAGCAACTGCCGACGTTCCAAGAAACTCGTCGTTCAGAGTAATTTCGCGTGCGTGGCGTGTAGTTTCAAAGACAGAGTTAACCTAAACTGAGGCGTATCATCCGAGTAAAGGCGGACAAGTGCACAAGCCAATCATCCGTTTTTTTCATGCCACTTCGGCCCGTAAAAAATCGGATGTTCGGACAGTAAAATTCCTTGAAGTGCACAATCGCCCAATCGGAGAAAAAACGGTCCGGACGGCGCGCGATGGCTTCGGGTTTAACTAGCTGACTACACTAGCTGACCCGTGCCCACTTCGTTGGGCATAATGTTAATTAAACCCGAAGCCATCGCGCGCCGTCCGTACCGTTTTTTCTCCGATTCACTTTGCAAAACGGACTACCACGTAAAAGCATTTTTATTTTTCGGTTTTTTATATAACCTATGACACTCAGCAATAATGTGGCTTTCTATTGGTGAAAGAATTTTTAAAATCGGTTCAGTAGATCCCGAGATTACCCCTTACAATTTAACAAATATACAAACACACAAACTTTACTTTTATTATTAGTATAGATTATGCCCAACGAAGTGGGCAAGGGTCAGCTAGTCATTAATATTTTTGAGTGCAATTTGCAAGATTTGACCTCAACATCCATAGTCAAGCTAACATCCATGGCAAGATAGAAAAGAAAAACCGGTATATTGGTAGGTATAACAGCATAGAAACCTACGCGAAACAGTAACTACGCGTCTTCACGTTTGTACATCGCACACTTGCATTATTGAAGGACTACTGAATGGAAGGTATCAAAACACAAACAATTAACATTCACATTTATTGAATAATAGAAGGAGGCGGCCGCCGGCGCTCGGCGACCCGGCGCTGCTCGCGCGCCGCGGGCCCTAAGCTAAAACTATTGAGTTATAATATTTACATGAAACACTATAGTAGGTACATTACGTTTCCACTCTTACTTAACTATATAATTGCTACTTCATTACATTATACAATAAATAGGTAAATACATAATTTAATCGTGAGTTACGATATACAACATGGGTTCTTTGGAATCTCATAATAATTATAACTAGATTCGAGTGGCGAACGAGACGACCGTCGTCGCGTCGGCGGGAGGACCGAAATCGAGGCCCACATACCTGCAGCGGACATGGCGCCAACAGACCGGAGGGACGAGGCCGAGGCCCACATACCTGCAGCGGACATGGCGCCAACAGACCGGAGGGACGAGGCCGAGGCCCACATACCTGCAGCGGACATGGCGCCAACAGATCGGAGGGACGAGGCCGAGGCCCACATACCTGCAGCGGACATGGCGCCAACAGACCGGAGGGACGAGGCCGAGGCCCACATACCTGCAGCGGACATGGCGCCAACAGACCGGAGGGACGAGGCCCAGGCCTACATACCTGAAGCGGAAATGGCGCCAACAGACCGGAGGGACGAGGCCGAGGCCCACATACCTGCAGCGGACATGGCGCCAACAGACCGGAGGGACGAGGCCGAGGCCCACATACCTGAAGCGGACATGGCGCCAACAGACCGGAGGAACGAGGCCGAGGCCCACATACCTGAAGCGGACATGGCGCCAACAGACCGGAGCGGAGGGACGAGGCCGAGGCCCACATGCCTGCAGCGTACGCGTCGCTCCAGTCTAGCCGGCTGCCCGGAGTCAACAACTCCCTTGTTATTCCGATAATTATTATGCTTTTGGTACATGATATACATATAAGTAATAGCTACCTACATCATCGTCAAATAGATAAGTACCGTAACTATATAAGGGTAAACTCTATAGAATAACATCATTTAATTTAAGCTTCCTGCTCATTCACCAAATCGGTATATCCGGCTACGAGTGAAGGCCATAACAAGAGATCGGATTATAAATTATGCTAATGTACAATTGTACATAATATATTGCATTTTTACTCTATTTATACTAACTATTTTTGTAATATTTCATATTATTTTAATGAATGTATTTGTTGTTGTGTATTGTAGTAAGGCTTGATTACTGTTATCTTTAGAATCTGAATGTGTACTTTAGCATGATTATGTTATGCTCAACTTATTTATCCACTTTACTAGCACAACCATCTATACTCAATATTGTCTCATCGAAAGGTAGTCTGTATGAGATTATTTAGCGAAGGAGACTATTTAACGATACAACCCCTGTTTGTGCATTTGTGTCGCTATATAGTATATACGAGTACATAGCTCTAATATAGCTTAATCTGTTCAGTGCAGCGAATCTAGAGCCGACTCCGATCACGACGAACAGAAAGCCGGATCGCTTTCGCGTCGCTACGTGTAGTGCAGAGGCGGCGCGGAGTTCCGGCGCGGCTCCGAGCCGGGACGGAGCGGAGCCGAGCCGGGACGGAGCGGAGCCGAGCCGAGCCGGAGCGGAGCCGAGCCGGGACGGAGCGGAGCCGAGCCGGGACGGAGCGCAGCCGAGCCGCGGCCTCGAGTCCGAGGACGAGGCGCCGCCGCTCTACGCCCAGATCTGGAACAGAGCGAGCGGTCAGGGGCAGGCGGCGGGGCGCGGGCCGGGCCGGGCTCCCGCGGGACACTCACCCGCAGCGTGGCGTCCCAGGAGGCGGTGGCGAGCGCCGTCCCGTCGGGCGAGCGCGTGACGCGCGACACGCGGTGCTCGTGGCCGCACAGCACGCACACGCGCGCCGCCCGCAGCGCGTCCCACGCGCACGCCGTGTAGTCGGAGTAGCCGGCGAACAGCAGCCGGCCCGACACCGACCACTCCACCGAGTTGACCCCGAAGATGAGGCTCTCGCGCGAGTAGCGCGCCACCTCGCGGTCGGCGCGCAGGTCGAAGAGGCGGCAGGCGGAGTCGTCGCCGCCGGTGGCGAGCGAGTCCCCGCTGGGGTGGAAGCGCACGCTGTTGACGTCAGAGTCGTGCGCGTCGAAGGCCTGCACGGCCTGGCCGGTGCGCATGTCCCACACTAGCGCGGCGCGGTCGCAGGCGCCCGACACGAAGGTGTCGCCCATGTCGGAGGGCGCCAGGTCCAGCGACATGACGTCGGCCCCGTGCGCCGTGAAGCTCTGCAGCAGCTGGCCCGACTCCACGTCCCACAGCGCGCACGTGCCGTCGCCGGAGCCGGTCAGGATCTGGCGCTCCGTGTTGGGGAACAGGCAGCACGACATGTAGGACGTGTGCGTGGCCACGGTGCGCTTGCGGGCGGCGGGCTCCTCCTCCGCGCCGCCGCCGCCCAGCGGGAACACCGTCACCTTGTTGTCCAGCCCTCTGCAAACACCCACACCACCCTCCTACTTATTCAGATTCTTTATTCAATTATTATCCCTGTTTCATTATTAACAACCCTTTAATTAAATGCTCTAAAAGTATAATTTTATAGAGGTAGTAAGAGCCAAATACAACTGGATGTGATAAAACTTGAAGTTATTTTAAATCTTTTTGCAACAAGGCACAATATATTAAAAAACCTAATTAATAATACTTTTTTTTGGCAACAGTAATCATATAGGCAATAATTAAATGCATTATAAAAATTAACATAAATATGTAAGTGGCTCATAATTAATTAATATAAACTTTAAGGTAGGTTATAGCTAAATTTTATTTCTATTTCTTTTATTCTATGCTTAAATTTTCATTGACACTATGTTTGTATTTTCTTTCTTTTTTCTTATTTTTACTAGTGCATTTTCATTCCTATGCTACGAGTGATAACTATTGAAGGCCTAGGTGTGCCTATCAAACTTTATTGTTTAATTATAAGAAGGCTGTTTGTTATCCAAATAAAATAAAAATAAAAGGAAACAATTTCAGTTTTTTTAAATTGTATTGTAATTGTTTTATTAATAAGCTGTTCCCCGTGTATAAACATCTTGTATTAAAACTTGGCCAACCCTAGATTACCAACACCCCTACCAATGTAACCCACCAAAAAAGACTTTAACACTTTGTAGAGTAGTGTAATCACATGCGCTAGCCCCAGGCGCGGCTAAAGTGCACTTTGGCTGCGGGAAACACATACCCTGGGTTTTCCTTTGCGCGACGCGAGTGCGGCTGCACACGCCAGGAGCGTAAAAATCAAGGCGTTTGACTATTAGCTGGACCTAGCGCATGTGATTACGCGCCGCAGCCAAAGTGTTAAGGGGTCCTAAACCTAAATAGCATTACAGAATAAAAACAACAGAACTTAGTTATTTACTTGCAGCCTTACAGAAATTTTTATAAAGATTAACAACAACTACACAATGTTTGATTAAAAAGCAAAAATTAAGGCACTGTATTCTATTATCTCATCAAAAAACTTCATCAATGGGTTGGCTTTAATTGAGCATATGTACAGATAAGGCAGGTAAATACTTACCCTGCAGCAACCAAATTCCCCGAGGGTGCATAGGCACAGGCCATCACCCAGGTGCTGGGCATTGCGATGGTCACCTCCTTGGTAGCCGTGAATGCATCCCACACGATCACCTTGCCGTCCTGCACACACACGCACATACACTTTTAGCGGTCAGTCAGCGAGCGGGCCGGGAGTTGAGTATGCGAAACGAGAAACTTACCTGCGACGAGGACACGATGTGGCGTTTGTCGGGCGACCAGTCGGAGCATAGCACCTTAGCCTGGTGGCCCTTTAACACACGCCGCAGCTTCAGGTTGGGGAACGTGATTGGCTCCAGCCGCTCCGCCAGGCAGGTCACTGAGGAACACACGACATCACTTGTCAACTCTAAGATTGAACGTGTAACGAAACTGCGTGAACCACGGCGAGACTCACAGGAGACATCATTTAGTTTCTGGCGCTCCTCCTCCAGCTTCTGCTTGAGCGCCTCAACTTCGCGCAGCAGCGATTCGAGCGTCTCCTCGGGCGTCGCCGCCACCGCCGTGTCGGCCGCCATCGCTCGCCGCGATTACTAGCTAAACCATTACACTCGCCCCACAATTCCACCACAGATTTTCATCTCATACAACTCGCACTCGGTGTTCTATAAGCTTCAAAATGTAATCAATCACAGAATAATTTTGAAGACAGCAAATAAATCGATAGCAACAGTTCTCTTTCTAGCCTTCATACTCTTTTGCTGTCACTGTCAGTTGAACGCACTTGTGACTGACACAACTGACAGTGAACTAAACAGTTAAAGTTTTTTTTAATATTGGAGGGATCGTGTTCGTTTTGGGAACGGCATAGACGACTAAACGGATATTTCTCTGTCTACGAGGAACGGTGCGGCGCGGCGAAAATATAGTAAAATGAGGCATATTTAAAAAGCTTTAGTTCCAAAAAGTATAATAAATGGCGTGGATTCTTATGACCAATTACGTTTATAGTTACTTGTTGTATCATCTATGGGCCAAGTGCCCGACGCTTCAACAACATAAAAACAAAAAACCCTAATGTCAATATGACAATTACAAAAAATTTGATCATTAGACATGTCATGTTTTTCATTTTAGACATGTTGCTGCCTGTAGATAATTATTAACATTAATTATTCCTAATTATGAGGAATAGCAATTAAAATGTCTGAAAAGTGCACGATAAATACAAATCGTCATGACAATATATTTTTTTATGAAAACAAACATTGGCATAGGGCAATTTTACCACAAAAGTTTGTGTACAAAGACTTTTTAAAATCACGAAAAAAAAAAAAAAAGTACGTACTTTTTAACAAACAAGCTCTGGCAATACTGAATTCGTTATTTTGATTTTTAATTTTGTTTTCGAATCGAATTATTTGGCTATTTTGGGTTGTGTGATAGGTATTGTTTCTGCCGGCATAAAGTGATTCAAAATACTCTAAAGTTATAACAATGAATCGTCCTCTTTATGTAGAAGTAGTTCAAAAGCAACAAAGTCGCGCCAGCAAAGACCATATTAAAGAATTAGTGCACACATTTTTGAGCAACTATGCATATTTGAAACCGGGAGCATCCGTGCCCGCGAGCGAGCTCGAGGAGCGGCCCGAGCTCGCCGCGCACGTGGAGGCCGTCACGTTCTGCGACCTCGAGCACGAGCAGCCCGTGGCGCCGGCCGCCGCCGAGCTGCGCTACCTGGTGCACTCGCTGGACGCGCGCGGCGCCGAGACCGACTGCCTGCCCGCCGACGGCGAGGAGTGCGCCGCCGCCGAGCTGTGGGCGCTGCCCGCGCGCGAGTTCCACGGGCTCTGGGAGAGCCTCGTGTTCGACGAGCCGCTGAAGCGCGACACGGTGCGGCTCGTGGAGAGCGCGCTGCGGTTCGGCGCGCTCGGCGTGGACCCGCTCGTGGTCGGCTGGAACCGCGTGGTGCTGCTGCACGGGCCGCCCGGCACCGGCAAGACGAGCCTGTGCCGCGCGCTGGCGCACAAGCTGGCCGTGCGCCTCGGCGAGCGCTACCCGCGCGCGCGCCTGCTGGAGATCAACGCGCACGGGCTGTTCTCCAAGTGGTTCGCGGAGAGCGGCAAGCTGGTGGCGCGGCTGTTCGAGCGCGTGCGCGACGTGGCGGCCGACCCGCGGCTGCTGGCCTGCGTGCTGGTGGACGAGGTGGAGTCGCTGGCCACGGCACGGCGCGCCGCGCTGGCGGGGCTCGAGCCCTCGGACGCGATCCGCGCCGTCAACGCGCTGCTGGCGCAGCTGGACCGGCTGCGGCGGCTGCCCAACGTGCTCGTGCTCACCACCTCCAACGTGACGGGCGCAATCGACGTGGCCTTCGCGGACCGCGCCGACATCAAGCGGCGCGTGGGCCCGCCCTCGGCGCGTGCCGCGCTCGCCATCCTGCGCGGCTGCTGCGCCGAGCTGCTGGCGCGCGGCGCCGTGGCGGCGGGCCCGGCCGCGCCCGGCGCGCTGGCGGCGGTGGCGCGCGACGCGGCGGCGGCGCGCGTGTCGGGGCGCGCGCTGCGCCGGCTGCCATTCCTGGCGCACGCGCTGCACGCGCCGCCGGAGCCCGACCTGCCGCAGTTCGAGGAGGCGCTGCACGCGGCGCTGCGACAACACTTAATAGACGATGCCGCCTTCCGCGAGGACGACCCCTCCAACCCCCCGCAGCCTCCGGTGACTAACGGTCACTAGTCGCATTGTGTGTTATCACTTTTGTCAATGGCATTACAATTGGTTATAAATGCCCGATGTCCAGTACCGTTGATGAGACAACCCGCAGTATGACCGACCTTACACTCCGTATGATATACGTGTTCGGCACACCGCAAACCTTAAGGCGCCGGCGGCTTATAGTAAGAATTCTTTATTAAAATGTATAATATGTAATGTAGGTATGTACTGTAAATTAAATGTTTAAGAATATTTCAATGATAAATGTTTTGTTCCAAAATTGTACTATCATTAATACCTCCATTAATTACGTGAGGTGATTTTTGGACGCCCCCTCCCCTTGATGAGATTGTGATCGATCTCCTCCCTAATTTCACGTGAGATCTCTCGAAATGCATATTTATTGTAAATTGCATTAAATTTATGTACAAAAAATTACGTGCTATTTGCCCTGAACACCCTCTCCTCCACGTGAGATTTTACATGACCCCTCCCTTCCCTAGGAGCCTCCCGTAAAACGGATGCCCCCTTACTCGTGCTCGGGTCACAGATATAGCTAACGCCGATCATCCCCCGCCAGCATAATAAAAAAAGTCTAATTTAAAATCGAGAAACAGGAAGCGAATTATAGGAACTAATGTGGATCGTTATTATTTTGTTATTACATATTTCGTTCCCCGCGTCGGTTTCTTCGGGGTCGGCGATCGATCCGATTCCTCGTCCGGCGGCACCGGCTCGCCCGACGAGCATCGAAACGATTATTTCGGGAAAGGAAAAACTCGAGTTTTCGTTCACAACGTTTATTCGAAACACCGAAGGAGCGCGACGGCCTCCGGCGGCGGCTCGCCGCTCACCGCTCCAGGATCCAGAGCATGTTGAGTCCGGCGGGGCCCAGGTGCAGCCGCAGCAGCGCGGGCGGGTCGCGCCGCGCCGCCGCCGCCACGAACAGCAGCAGCGCGTGCAGCAGGTTGTCGCGGCCCGGCGCCGGCTCCACCACGGCGCCGCCCACGGCCAGCGCGTAGTGCGGCGGCGAGCGGGCCGCGCGGTGCAGGGCCAGCGCGGCCGGCGCGCGCGGCGGCGGCTCCGGGGCCGCCGTGAGGTGCGCCGCGCTGAACGAGCCGCCCGGCACCACGCCGTCCAGGTAGGCGGCCAGCAGGTGCAGCAGCAGCTCGGCGTCGGGCGGCTGCGGCGGCGCCCAGCCCGCGCCGCCGCCGTCCCAGCGGTAGGCGGCCAGGCAGCCCCCGCGCGCCAGCTCGCGCACGCGCCGCGCCACGTAGGCCTGGTCCGGGAAGGGCCGCAGGAAGGGCAGCAGCGCCCGCAGGCGGCGCGCCAGCGCGGGCGGCGCGGCGCCGGCCAGCGCCTCCAGCCGCGCCGCCGCCGCCGCGCCCACGCGCGCCTCGTGCCCCGCGCCGCCCAGCATCCCGTCGCACTCCTCCATCTCGCGCACGAGCCGCGCCAGCACCGTCGCGTGCAGCCACTGCGGGGTGCGGGGGACAACGTGACGGATACCGCGCTCTCGCCCGAAACCCGCCCTCCTGACATTATATTAGCCCCGGAAAATCGCAGCGAGAAGAGAACCGATTAATGAACCTGTCGCATGACGAGAGGTATTAAAACACGAGGACGTGTTTAAAAACCGAGCCGGAGGTCGGGTTCCTAGGAGGATCGTCCGAGTGTTTTAATACCTGGTTCCGTACGGTTTCATCCCGTCCTTTATCTCCTCTCGGACGCAGAATACGAAAACAAACTTGAAAAGCGAATTTGTATCGATGTACTTTTTAAACCGAACACGACTTACGCGGCGCAGGTTTAGGTTGAAGTGCGCGAGGCGCGCCGGGTCCAGGTCGAGGCGGCGCCACGGCGGAGCGGCGCCCGGCGGCGTGCGGGCGCCCGGCGCCTCCGCCTCCGCGCGCGGCGCCGAGCGCTGGTAGGCGGGCGGCGGAGGCGCCGGGGGCTGCGCCGCGGGACACGCGGCCGCGGCCGCCGCGCCGCGCGCCTGCCTCAGGTACCGCTCGAGGTGGTCCGCGTCGGCGATGAACTCGTCGGCGGGCGCGCGCGCGGGCTCCGGCGGCGCGGCGGGCGGCGCGCGCGCGGCGGCGGGCCTCCAGCTGCGCGCGGGGGACAGCGACGCGGGCTCCTCCTCGGCCGGCGCCGCGCCCGCGCTCTCCTCGCCCTCCTCCGCCGCCACGCTGAACGACGAGTCTGCGACCAACGTCCGATCACGATAAGGATACTGATCGGATCCCACCCCACCAGAATACAAATTCAAATTTACGACCCGATAGACCTCCGTTCGAACGCAACTATACAATTATTATTTTCCTGCATCTGATTTTTATGATGCCGTTTCGCTCCTCTCCTAGCCATTAATGGCTTGGGAAGAAATCAGTAATCAGTTTGTTAATTTTATTTTATTTATATTTTATTTTATTTTATTTGGATAACAAACAGCCTTCGTATAATTAAACAATAAAGTTTGATAGGCACACCTAGGCCTTCAATAGTTATCACTCGTAGCATAAGAATGAAAAATGCGCGAGTAAAAATAAGAAAAACGAAAGAAAATACAAACATAGTGTCAGCGAAAATTTAAACATAGAATAAAAGAATTAGAAATAAAATTTAGATATAACCTACCTTAAAATTCAATTAATTAATTATGAGCCACTTACATATTTATGTTAATTTATATAATGCATTTAATTATAGCCTTTATGATTACTGCAGCCAAAAAAAAAAGTATTATTAATTAGGTTTTTAAATATATTGTGCCTTGTTGCAAAAAGATCAGTATGTTCGGAAAAATTGTTATTAAATTTTGAAAATGTACGGGAGAAGAAAGAGTTTCTTCGGTAATTCGTATGAGAACAAGGAATATAATATGAAGTCGAATGCAGTTTTTACGCGAAGATATAGATGGCGTGACAAGCCTTATTTCTGATAGTAAGGAGGAACAGTCAATTCTATTCAACACTATGCTGTGCAGAAAAGAGAGGTCAGCAGCTTCCCTTCTTTTAAAAAGGGGTAACAAGTGATGATGCCTACAGCTCGCTTCGTAATCAAAGCCCCTATTCGAGATCTTTGCCTTGAAGTTAACAAAGCGCAAAAATTTCCTTTGAGGCTTTTCAAGGAGGAGCATGTATTTATCATAGCACGGATTCCAGACATGGGACTTATATAACGAACGGGCTCCCAATACAATCATAAAATAGAATATATTTTATGCTTAGGCTGACAAAATTTTAATTCACGTCACGTGTTAATGTTCAAACAATATGTTAAAGAAAATGTAAAGCGTCCGGTAGTGTTTCGTGCCGCGGGCGGCGGCTCACCGAGGGGCTCCCCCGCCAGTCCCAGCAGGCGGCGCTGCGCGCGCGTCAGGGCGGCGCCGCGGCCCGCCCGCCCGCCCCCCGCGAGCCGCAGCGCATGCCGCACGGCGCTGGCGCAGGCTCCGGCCGCGAGGCACGCCTCCACGTAGTGCAGGGTGCTTGTGTGTCCCGGGCACTTGTTCCACCTGCAACATCCCTCTATTACTCGCGTTGAATGATCGGGCGACCATTCGCTTGTGGGCACTATTATACCATGCTAGGAACGGAGATAATGTAGTGGGAGAGACTAAAAAAAATAATATATCTTCCTTCAGATCTTTTGATAACGATCTCCAGCAGATCATCATTGCTTTCTTAATTGATACTTCTTTTTTGGTAACAATTTTAAATTTTGGTCTTTTTACAAGATTGGTAAGTTGTCCCTCCGTGCCGGACGATGTATCATTATTGGTTTTGTCCTAGTTTTTAGAATACACTTACAAGTCCAAGGTAAAAAGTAAAAATAGTGCGCCATTTATAAAAATCCACTTGATAGACGCGGATCTCTGTCGGTTCGCATACTTTAAGTCGATAGTGCGACGGACTAAACTCGAATTTGGGCTAGGCGACCTAGAACAAAACACAGGAGTAAATAAACACAGATAAATAATTATTAATTAAGTAGTTTTCTGCTTTCTCTAACCTTAGAAATAAATACTTAGTTGCAAATGAGCATTGCATCTCAAATTAAATTTAGTTATGCCATTTTATACTTATAAAAAAGGAGGGTAATGTTTTTCTGTGTGAGGCTTTGAAGTCAGTGGTGTGAGGTATTCTGTTCCTGTATTCTACAGCCTAATGCAAATTTTGGTCTGTGGATTTCGCCAGATTTTCTTTTATATACAGAGTGCTATTTTTATAGGGTACATTGAACAGCTGGGTTTTAGTTTTAATTTTTACTAATAAATCGTATTCCAAATAGGTAGGCATTTAGGTTAGTTGTTGAAAACTTACATTTTGAAGCCGGAAACTATCTATCTATTCATATTTATTATTCATAACTATCCATAATATCAATCCAAGTAAATTCAAGATAGTTGTTTGTTGTAATATTAAAAAATCACTCGAAATAAATACGTAAATAACCAAGCCGACCAATTACGATTTTGACAATTTTGTGGCGGGCGCGGGCCGGCCGCGGAGTTCTTAAGAGGTTGCCAGGTCTGATTTTTCATTTTCTCCAAAACGTTTATTTCCCAAATTGATGCTTTTTACATGAAAAAACTGACTTGAAATTAAATTAAGTTAAACGGTTTTAGGTTAAAAAAAAAACATACATTGCAATGTTTATGATAAATGTACTAAAAACCAAAAAATAATAAAATAGATACAGTCGTGGGAATTATAAACATATGCATAGACTAGACTAAAATAAAACCGTGGGGCAAGAAAACCGTTTCATTTTAGTCTAGTCTATGCACTGTAGGTATCTATTTTATTATTTTTTGGTTTTTAGTACATTTATCTTAAACATTGCAATGTATGTTTTTTTTAACATAAAACCGTTTAACATAAAAAAATTTATTACCTATTTTTATTTTCTAGTTTTTAGTTTTTATATTATATAGTACATTGTAATAAACTGGTTGAGCACTTTCATTTGATACCCATATTGATGGGATTGATAAAACCTACGTTATCCGCCATTTTGTAGCGGCTGCCATCTTGGATTTCAATTTTTTATAGTATATTGTATTCTGCTTGTTGAGCCCTTTCATTTGATACCCATATTGATGGGATTAATAAAACATAAATTATCCGCCATTTTGTAGCGGTGGCCATCTTGAATTTATAATGATAATGAATAAACATAATTGTATTGTCACCAAAATCCAAAGTGTATACAAAATTTCAGATTAATCGGTTGACAGGAAGAGGGTGAAATTTGAATTACTAAATTTGACCCAAGAATAAAACAAACGGGGTGAGCTAAATAAAACCGTTTAAAAAATAATAGGAGTGCTATGTAATCTTTATAAATTTGGCCATGTTTGAAAAGAATGAGGATTAAGTTGTTAGAATGAGGCGTTTTATTATAAAACAAAATTGTTCGTGGTTTCTAGTGGCGTAGTAAGCTTCTAGTAAATTCTGTCAAATTGATTCGGTGTAGTCACCTTTTATCAATTCCCCAGTACCACTACTGTACTGGGGAACTGTACTGTAAGGGTAAAAATATGACCATAACAAAGAAGGGTTTTAAAAAAAATTTAGTTCCAAAAAGTACAATATAGATGGCGTGGATTTAACCTCTGCAGCTAGCACAACTTTAACGCTAAAATACGTATCGAGTATTCGATACAAAAGTGTACGCCATTTACACCTTGACGGGCGTAAATGGCGAACACTTTTCTAGGTTAAATCCAATAGCTGGATCAGCCAGGGGAGGTTTTATGAATGATGTCTTACTCGCATTTGAGTCTAAAAGTACAAAAGAATATCACGAAGAAATGGACGCAAATAAATTCACAGGGTGGTTAACTACCTCTCGCTTTTTCTTATTTTTTTGTGATTGAGTGAATGTAAAAATAAAAAATAAAACTAAAAATATTAAATTAAAGACAGATTGACCTTTCGTACTATTGTATCATTTCAAAATACCTACAATATTAAAGTTTTCGTTAAATTTTCTTATCAAAACCTTAATCCAATGAACTTCTATTACATAGTGAAATCGATCAAATACTCATACAAACTTGGATTGATTTATCGTGATTATGGAATATCGAGTCATATGGTAACATCACTAGTTGCGTCGCGATGACAAATGTCAAAACGGGCCTCTTATTTTATGACGACTATAGCAGGCACTTTTAAAGACTTTATTATGCTACCTACCTACCTACCTATCTCGGGGCAATTTATGAAGCCACAATTGACGACTTTTTTTTATCTTCATAGTGAGGTGACCTGCTTAAAAACATCGATTAAAATGAATGAATTAGTGTTTTTAGTTATTAGTGTTTTCCCCCGTTTCGACATGGTAAGACTGTAATGTTGTTCTTGTTTAGGTACTAAGTGTTAAGCAATCGGAGTCCAATTTATAGCAAGATAAACGTAGTCAGACCTGGCTATCTCCAGATGAATCATACAGAAACGAAATAGATTACATAACATCTAACAACAGAAAAGCTTTCCAAGATTTGAGTATTTTAAACCAACTAAACTTTAACACTAACCACCGGATGGTGAGAGCAATAATAAGCAACAAAGAGCCGAAGAAAAGTAGAAATGAATTTAACGCAAACTGTTCAACTTGTGTGTCTTGCCTTGCATCACGTATGGATGTCAAACTTAGACGTTGACTCAATTTTTTTTCTAAAACTAAGAACGTGCCAAAAAGGTATCTAAAGAAGTATTATGGGTGTCACGCTAAAGGA
The DNA here is from genome assembly GCA_949125135.1 of Alcis repandata. Lineage (NCBI taxonomy): Eukaryota > Metazoa > Arthropoda > Insecta > Lepidoptera > Geometridae > Alcis > Alcis repandata. Next base: position 84,771 of record OX421237.1, read on the forward strand.
CCGGAAAAAAACAGACGACATCTATGATCCACAACGAATGTCGAAAACATTTTAAAAAAGAGGAAGACAGCATAATAGCTTAAAAGATGGATGGGTGACATATAGAAACATTGGTGGAGTAGTCTGGCCAAGAAAGGCTAGCGACAGAAAGAAGTGGAAAGGGCTCGTCACAGGACACGCTGATCACGACACAGAAAAATAGTAATAATAATTGTCAATACTATGTTTAAATTATCAGCAATAAAAGGCTTAAATAAATAAACGTAGTCAGTAAGATCAGTCCAATAAAAAAGCCGGGTCAGTAAATTGTATCTTACCAAATCAATGATTTTTCTATTTATTTATTTTTTGTATTTTTATAGTTTGTTAAAAGAATAATAAATATTTATGTTTTGTTATAATCACAACGTGGTTATTAATTTATGGTGATATTTCTTCACAAGTAATCATTGCATTCGATTCAACTTATCAGCTTTCGATTTTTAGAGTAACATCCTTAGTGTATAAAAAGAAAAAAGGTTAAGTGACGCAACATTGTAACAACGTTCAGTTCTTTACGAGATCGTAAATTATCTCGTAGATCAATAATTATTTATTATGTTTAAAGTGGTTTATTAAAAAAACAAATCATAAAATAACTCGTATCAGTCATTATTACAATAAATATGTAATCGTAATTGAAAAAAGTTCAGCAATTGTGCAGTTCCAACAAAACGAAAAAATATATTATTTATGCCCGCCGTTACTAGGTTACGTTGTTGATTTTCGATGAATTGTCAAACGGGGCCTGTAAAATTGCCCCGACTTATAGTATAATCTTACTCTTAGACTGGGGAATTGATAAAAGGTGACCATACTTAATCGATTTGACAGGAAAAACTAGGCGCCTACAACGCCACCTACAAAAAAAAACACGAACTTAAAAAAAAGAAACGCCTCATTCAAACTGTTCATCTTTCGTAATATATATAAATCTCGTGTCACAATGTTTGTTCTCAATGGACTCTTAGACCACTTAACCGATTATAATAAAATTCGCACACCGGGTGCAGTTCGATCTAACTTAGGAGATAGGATAGTTTTAAATCTCAAATTATAGTCGCAATTTTAATTTATTGCAAATTATATATATACTGATAATTTTTACTATAAATTGACAAGTTAGCATCAACATACTACGGTTGCTATAGTTACGCAATGGCTTTTGACAGGACAACGTCTGTCGAGTCAGCTAGTACTATTTAAAAATGAAATAGTGAATTAATACCTCAGACTCCCAATTATGATTCGTCTACTCCTGCTAACAGACAGAACCATAATAGCTACTTTGTAAAAAAGAGCAAGATGGCAAGTGCCAAAACACGGTTGAAAAAGAGAGACAGACCTTTCATTTTTTGTCCCCGTCGCTGTAACCGTGCCAAGGTGGGCAAACCACAGATTAGGAATAATAGTTACTATGTGAGCCGTCTACGATTTGTAGCTGCCAGGTTGTGAATTATGTTTCCCCAGGATTGTACCCAATAAATTAATAAATAATTAATTTATTGGACTATTTCATATTTCCTGTTAACCCAAAACTACGATAAGGTACATTATTTTCGCAATCGCAAGATCGCCTATTTAATAAATGATGTTCATAATTATGAGTAGATTAGTATACTAGTAGTTATTTTCCTACTATTAGACTTTTTCCTACTATGAGCAATTTGCGGCTTGTATATCCTTTCCATAAAACCCTGTATAACAATGTTTTATTTTGTGAAGTATAAAGATTAGAAATATTTTATGAAATTTTTTCCTCTAAGATGGGGGAAGCATTCCTATCCTGGCATTATTTCAAGAATATAGCTGTCGCATGTGCGGTTACACTTTGCCTCTATCTTTAGGTAATAAATCTATGATTAATACCTATTCTATTGTTTTTTAATATTTTCTATTCGAACCATAGATTTATTACCTAAAGATAGAGCCAAAGTGTAACCGCACATGCGACAGCTATATTCTTGAAATAATGCCAGGATAGGAATGCTTCCCCCATCTTAGAGGAAACAATTTCATAAAATATTTCTAATCTTTATATGTACTTCACAAAATAAAACATTGTTACACAGGGTTATAAGGAAAGGATATACAAGCCGCAAATTGCTCATAGTAGGAAAAAGTCTAATATTAGGAAAATAACTACTAGTATATTAATCTACTCATAATTATGAACATCTTTTATTAAATAGGCAATCTTGCGATTGCGAAAATAATGTACCTTATCTTAGTTTTGGGTCAGCGGGAAATATGAAATAGTCCAAGAAATTAATTATTTATTAATTTATTGGGTACAATCCTGGGGAAACATAATTCACAACCTGGCAGCTACAAATCGTAGACGGCTCATGTAGTAACTATTATTCCTAATCTGTGGTTTGCCCACCTAGGCACGGTTACAGCGACGGGGACAAAAATTGAAAGGTCTGTCTCTCTTTTTCAACCGTGTTTTGGCACTTGCCATCTTGCTCTTTTTTACAAAGTAGCTGCTAGAGGTTTTAGCTGATAATCTGAGATTCGAACGATCTATTTTATGTCATATGACATTGAAGTTGACATTTATTGTTAATTTTTTTTTTCTTCTTGGGTTTCATTAGACAGGGTTCTTCGGGATTTTGGCCCATTTAGATGTGATATGACACGAAATACCCAGTTAGTACACGTCACCTATTGTACTTTTTCGAACTGAATATATATATTTTAAACTACTGATTACATAAATATGTACAGCCTATGTACAAAAATTGGGAATAGGAAAGATCTGTCTTGCCGTCCTCGCTTTAGTTTATGTCCTAAGTTTATAGGAACATATCACTTCCATGTCGTCGATCACGTCGATGACTCACTCGACGGGTTCACGACATGCCTCCTCCGCCGATCGCGAAACGACTCTCTCGCAACCCAGCTCGTGTCCAAAAGTACCTACCTATCGCTCTTTGCGAGGTGGATAAAATCTTTCGTTCGTTTTCATAACATACATATCGGCCTAGCCTAATCGGGGGAAAACTATATTTTATAGGGAAACAAGAAACTGCCCGTTGAAAGACGTCATATTTTTATTAACTAGGTAAAAAAATGATCACAGTCGACCGGCGTCACTCGTCCGCTCGGCAGCCGGCGCGCGGCGCTACACGGAGTAGAGGTGCAGGTCGGCGCCCCAGCCCGTGGCCGCCACCCAGGCCGGCGCTCCGCGCAGCAGCCGCGCGTGCTCCGGCGCCTCCTTGTCGGGCCCGAACAGCGCGTGTCCCGCCACCGACAGCGCCGCCCACTCGGGCTCCGCGCCCGCCTCGGCGCCCGGCTCCGCGTCGCGCTGCAACACACGCCGGTGAGCGGCCTCGCCCGGGGCCTCGTCGCCGCCCGGGGCCGGACTCGCGCGCCCGAATACAGCTCCGGTTTCGTTCCGAACGACCGACGCTCGGAAACGTCCCCGCGTCGACGTTTATATTCGGGCGCGCGGGCCTGGCCCGGGTCGGGGCCGAGCCCGGGTCGGGGGCCCGGGCCGGGCGCACGCCGCTACCTGCAGGCGGAGCGCGAGCTCGAAGGGGCGCGCCGCGCGCGCGTCGTGCAGCGCGAAGAAGTAGACGCGGCGACCCGCCCAGCGCGGCGCCTCCTGCGGGCCGGCGGCCGCGCCCGGCGCCGCCAGCAGGCGCGCGCCCGGCGCCGCCGCCACCAGCACCACCGCGTGCTGCGCGCCCGCCAGCCGCAGCCGCACCTGCGAGGCCGGGAGGACGAGCCTGACTACCTAGATTCCCCGTCTCCGTCGACTCGACCCGCGGCCGAGGGCGCCGAGCGTACCTCGAGCGTGCGGCGGTCGAGGCGCTCGCTGCTGATGTTGACGGCGAGGCGCACGCGCGGCGGCCCGGCGGCCGGCGCCGCGTGGCTGCGCGCCACCAGCGACACCACCGGCAGGTAGTAGGGCGCGCCGCACCACACCCAGCGCGCGCACTCCGCCGCCGGCACCGGCCGCGCGCCCGCCAGCGCGCCGCCTGCGCGCGCCGAGCGGATTAATGGAGGAGATGCGTTTCGACCCTTATTCTTATTTTAGTTTGTCAAAATACACCTTCTTCGGACGGTCCTGGAGCGATTGAGAATCGTTGATGTTTTCTGATTTTACTGTTCCTACTCCATAGCGATTAGGAACAGTAAAATCAGTCCCCGCTTTTTTTTTAACTTTTACAACAATGGTTATTTTAAATACCTAATTAATAATACTTTTTTTAGCAATAGTAATCATAAAGGCAATAATTAAATGCATTACAAAAATTAACAAGTGGCTCTTAATTAATTTAATTTTAAGGTAGGTATATGTATTTGAATATTGTTGTATTTGTATTTGGTTGGTGTATGTGTTTGAATATTGTTTGTGTTGACTTGAGTAGTTAGGTTATAGGTATCTATCTAAATTTAATTTCTATTTCTTTTATTCTATGTTTAAGTTTCCGTTGACACTGTTTGTATTTTCTATTTTATTTACTTGCGCATTTTCATTACTATGCTACGACTACGAGTGATAACTCTTGAAGGCCTAGGTGTGCCTATCAACCTTTTATATTGTTAATATAATATAATTTAATATAAATAGTTTTTATTTACTTTTTTATTATAAGAAGGCTGTTTGTTATTAAAATAAAATAAAATACGTGACTACGTGAGCGAGCACGCCGCGCCGGTCCCCGATTAGCGCAAGAAAAGTGAGAAGCATCCGAGGGGGCATCTATTTCGGATAGAGGGGAGGGGGTGGGGGCGGGGGGTCGTACCGAGGTGTTTGAGCGTAAGCTCCGTGTTGTCGTCCAGCTCGGGCACCCAGTAGAACAGGTCCTCGCTCGTGGCGGCGAGCGTGTGTCGCGCGTGCAGCGTGCGCCGCGCGTGGAACAGCATGACGCGCGCCGGCGCCTCCGCCGAGTAGCCGGCCAGCGGGCCCGCCGCCAGCACCAGCGCCGCCGCCAGCGCGGCCGCGGCGGCCAGCGCGCGCGCCGGCGGCCCGGGCCGGCTCGCCGCCGCCAGCGGCAGCAGCCCCGCCGTGCCGGCCAGCGCCAGCGCCGCCGTCAGCGCCGCCAGCGCCGCGTCGGCCGGCAGCGCGCCCGTGCCCGCGCGCCCCGCCATGGGCACCAGCATGCGCAGCGAGCCCACCGCCAGGTACAGCGTCTGCAGCGCGGCCGGCGCGCCGCCCGCCAGCGCCAGCGCCGCGCGCGCGCCGCCCGCCCAGCGACGCGGCGTCAGCGCGCCCGCCGCCGCGCCGCCCGCGAACAGCGCCGGCAGGAAGCCGGAGCGCAGGCCGGCGGCGACGCAGGCCGCCACGGCCGCGGCCGCCCACGCCCCCGCGGCGGCCTGCACGGCGCGCGCCGCCCACCAGCCGCGCAGCGCCGGGCGCCGCTCCACCAGGCGCCGCACCACGACCCACTCGGTCGCCAGCGCTGCGGCGCGAGTATCCGTCAAGTTCCGGGTTCGCCGCTTACAAATCGCGCAAAAATTTTCGCATTTTTTTTTTTCAAATTTTTTTATCAAAGCGAGGTGTACCGACTCGGGAAGCTCGATAGAATCGACTTCGAACCGGGGAACGAAACGTTTTCGGTCCACTTCGGTCCGGCCTCAGATCAAGTAGAATGCAGATACTGATAGATAGTGCTGCCTTAGATCCAAGTGAAGCAAAAAACTACCGCCCGTGAACGTAAATTTCACGCACTTTGTGACGCCCAAAAATAACATGAATGTCAAAATGTCATTTTGACATTTGCATTTAAAATTATAACGTAAATAAGTTATTTTTAAAAATATTTATAAATACAAGCTTTTATTGCATTATCATCGAAGTTATACACGTATAACAAATTTCAGCTCAATCGGACATCGGAAAGTGGTTCAAAATTGAGTTGCAAAATTCCACCCGAACTAATACTTACATATCTACTCGTACCTACATACATTGCAAGTTAAATAATAGTAGTTTATGCAACTGTCATATAATGAAGGGTATTAAAACACGAGTGTGTTTATGAAACGAGCGGAGCGAGTTTCATAATAGAAACGAGTGTTTTAATACCTGTGTTATATGCAGTTGCATACACTACTTTATCTACACTAATGCTGTTACATTCTACTTATGTTTCCAATACTTGATAAAATACGTTTATCTTCACTAATAAAAACGTGTATTGTCACAGTGAACTTGGCGCGCAATCAGGAGCGAGCGCGCATGCGCGCGCAGGGCGGCGGAGCGAGCGCGCATGCGCGCGCAGGGCGGCCAATCAGGAGCGAGCGCGCGATGTTATAATGACTCATTACGACATCGATGTGGATATTATAACATCATGTGAAATTGCTTAAATGTTGTCTGTGCTATAACAGTAGTCATTATAACACAAGTAAGTATTGGAAACATAGGTAGAATGTTATAACATTAGTGTAGATAAAAGCTTTTATCTACACTAATGTTATAACATTCTACTTATGTTTCCAATACTGGTGTTATAATGACTACTGTTATAGCACAGACAACATTTAAGCGATGTTATAATGAGTCGATCGATGTCGTAATGAGTCATTATAACATCGCGCGCTCGCTCCTGATTGGCCGCCCTGCGCGCGCATGCGCGCTCGCTCCGCCGCCCTGCGCGCGCATGCGCGCTCGCTCCTGATTGCGCGCCAAGTTCACTGTGACAATACACGATTTTATTAGTGAAGATAAACGTATTTTATCAAGTATTGGAAACATAAGTAGAATGTAACAGCATTAGTGTAGATAAAGTAGTGTATGCAACTGCATATAACACAGGTATTAGAACACTCGTTTCTATTATGAAACTCGCTCCGCTCGTTTCATAAACACACTCGTGTTTTAATACCCTTCATTATATGACAGTTGCATAAACTACTATTAAAATTATGTTGTTTATGTGTTCCATTAGATGTTATTTACAATAAGTACTTACACGTGGAAAGTTATTCCATCGAACGTCTTTTTTACTTTTGGGTAATTTTTGCTGTGCTTTATTTATTTATCACCATTTATTTATTTTATTTATTTTTCTTGTCCACGTTCTCTGAGCAACTGACGTGAGAATTGACGATTGATTCAGGTAGTTTTTATGCGTCAATATGTGCTTGAAGTATACGTACACGGGCAGTAGGGTAGCTTTTGGCTTCACTTGGTTCTAAGGCAGCACTGCGTCTATTTCTGCATTCTTTTTGATCGAAGGGTCCGGCCGACGAAGAATTTATAAAGTTTTAAAACATTTTCATCGGCACGTAACTCAATATTGTTATGCTGAAATCATCGGCTACTAATATCATCAATAAACAGAATGAAGAGCAAAGGGCCAAGAATCGAACCTCGGGGCACGCCGAAATAATACCGACACTTTCTACGAACCTTTTCGAGAAAATGTGTAATTACTATCTACAGAAATTGAAAATTTGTTCGAATTCGGAGTTAATTATAGAAACGTGTCTCACCGGGGAACGCGTAGAGGGGAACGAGCAACCAGGGACGCGAGTAGAAGGAGAGCCGGCGACCCGCCGCCACCAGTGTCAGCGCCACCGCCACCGCGGCCGCCACGCCGGCCGCCGCCGCCGCCGCCGCCGCGCCGCTCGCCGCCGCCACCTCGCGCAGCCACGCGCCGCCCGGCATGTACACTGCAACACGCGGCGCGTCAGCCGGGGCCGGGGGAGCCGCGCGCGGGCCCCGCGCACAGATACTCACGCTCGGCGCGCGCGTGCCGCGCCCCGGTGTGCAGCTCCAGCGCCACGAGCGCCAGCGCGCCGGCCGCCGCCGCCGCCGCGGCCGGCGCGCGCGCGGTCACCGCCCACAGCCCCAGCACGTCGAAGAACACGGGCTGCGAGTCCTCGTCCGCGCCCGGCGCCGCGCCCAGCTGCTCCGACCACAGCAGCTCTGCGGACCCCGCGAGAAACCGTGGAATACTCTACCGAGCTTTATAAAAGGGGATGTCGGAATAGGAGATGTCGCGAATCGAGTCGCGGGGAAGGAGAGCGCGGCGCGGCGGCCACGTACCGTGTGCGAGCGCGAGCACGTTGTCCCCGGTGCGCTGCAGCGCGGCCGGCGGCACGCGCGCCGCCTCGTCCAGCCGCGTGTGGTACGCGTACCCGTCGGTCGACCAGGCCAGGTCGAGGCCGGACAGGTTGCCGAAGTCGCGGAAGATGCGGAAGTCCGTGTCGGCGGGGATGAGGCCGCTGCGGAAGAGCTCCTGCGCGAGCGAGGAGGCGAAGGGGCGGGGCGCGGCGGCCGCGTAGGCCTCGACGAGCCAGGGCGCGCGCGGACCCGCCTGGAACACCACCTCGCGGCCGCCCACGCCGCACGCCTCCAGGTTGAGGAAGGCGCGCACGGGCGGCGCCCAGGCGTGCTGCGTGATGAACCCGTGGCTGGCCTGCAGCACATTCTCCTCGGCGCCGTTGAACAGGAACACGGCGTCGTGGCGCAGCGCGCGCGGCGCCGCCGCCAGCGCGCGCAGCGTCTCCAGCAGCACGGCGCAGCCCGCGCCGTCGTCGCTGGCACCTGCGCCCGCCACATGCCACACGTCACACGAGACGAGACCACGGCCGCGGCCCGTGCTCTCGACTCGCGACCTCAGCGTTCATCGTAACAATCATGTGTTCGTCTTTTGCTAGCGACGACTCGCGGTTTTACTTTCATTTTAATAAACCCTTAGTAGGTACGTTAATATACTAATACTTATAGAGATGATATTGGCATGCTCGAGTGGGTAGGTACGTATAGTAGACTGCCGCATCGTTCGTAGCGGGACATAAAAACGAGCACGTATTCGAAAACCTACTTTTAGAGCTTGTACACAAATCTGCGATGCGATGCGATGCGAATTCGCAACGCAGAAAATTGCCCTCTGAACACGTGGTCCGACTGCTTTGTCGAATTGCTGCGATGCGATTTCGTGCGGCAAGGCGTCTCCCTTCCACGATCAGGGTGACCATCCCTTCGACGACCGTCAACCGTACAGAACGTATTTTGAAAACTAGGTCGTGACATGGGATCGTAAAAAGAAGTGTGCACTTTTGTTATTGCTTAGGAGATACAGGAAAAAGAAACAAAGATTTTGGGTTCATCCATTTATTACTATTATGAATGCCGAAGGGAACTGATTTCATCTAAATTATGAAGCTTAAATTAGCTTAATTTTTTTTAAATATTTTAGTACTAGCTGACCCGGCAGACTTCGTACTGCCATACAGTACTTCTCTATGGTACTGCCTAATTAAATTGCAATCTAAATATATAAAAATGAAACCCGTTTTCCTTGGTCACGGCATCACGCGTGAATGGCTGGACCGATTTCACTAATTCTTTTTTTGTTGTATTTGTTATTATTAGGAGAATGTTCTTACGGAAAAAAATATTAAGAAAATCTCTCAGAAATATTGAAAAACCCTAAAAACAGCCCTTTTCTTTTTCCCATACAAACGTTTTCTAACTAAAACGAGCTTTATTGCTATTGTATAAAGTTCTTAGTGAATTGCAAGCACTCACTGTTGTTTAAGCAATGTAGGTATGTTCCTAACGTCCAAGAGTCAATTTGCACTTTATTACCTCTGTACAAAGTTCAAATTCAATCATATCTATCAAAACAGTGTGCGTTGGAGCACAGAACAACAACAAACTGTCAATGTCAGTTTTTTTTCATGGATGAGTTTGCTTTTGTCAACTGATACACGAAACAAATTCGTACCGATAATTGTAATATATTATAAGTATAAAATTGTAAATAGTGTTTTGTGCAGTGTTTATTTACCTATGATCGCTAATTATTGATATGCCTCCTATTAGACGAAGCAATTTTGGTAGAAGAACCCGAAATGCTACAAACCAAGCTAATTACCGATCTAATCATGCTGCACAAGAAAGTAACGGCCGAAATGAACGTTAAAGAATTCGGATATCACATATATAAATTCGGATATAAACTTATTGTTGGCGCGGTTATGGGTGTGATGTCACAGATTAGTGATGGTTAACTCGAGTACCTAACCCGAGTGTACTCGGTTTTTTGTTTGATTATCTGGCGCATAGATTGACACATCGTACTTGAAAGCAGCTCGATTCAAACTTGCGCGATTATTAGTTGAATGTCGCGCTCGCGCTTCACGCGTTTGTGATATCCGAATTCTTTAACGTTCATTTCGGCCGTTACTTTCTTGTGCAGCATGATTAGATCGGTAATTAGCTTGGTTTGTAGCATTTCGGGTTCTTCTACCAAAATTGCTTCGTCTAATAGGAGGCATATCAATAATTAGCGATCATAGGTAAATAAACACTGCACAAAACACTATTTACAATTTTATACTTATAATATATATTATTACAATTATCGGTACGAATTTGTTTCGTGTATCAGTTGACAAAAGCAAACTCATCCATGAAAAAAAACTGACATTGACAGTTTGTTGTTGTTCTGTGCTCCAACGCACACTGTTTTGATAGATATGATTGAATTTGAACTTTGTACAGAGGTAATAAAGTGCAAATTGACTCTTGGACGTTAGGAACATACCTACATTGCTTAAACAACAGTGAGTGCTTGCAATTCACTAAGAACTTTATACAATAGCAATAAAGCTCGTTTTAGTTAGAAAACGTTTGTATGGGAAAAAGAAAAGGGCTGTTTTTAGGGTTTTTCAATATTTCTGAGAGATTTTCTTAATATTTTTTTACGTAAGAACCTTCTCCTAATAATAACAAATACAACAAAAAAAGAATTAGTGAAATCGGTCCAGCCATTCACGCGTGATGCCGTGACCAAGGAAAACGGGTTTCATTTTTATATATGTATATAGATGAGCATATCTTCATTCGAAGAGCTTTTAAGTTTATTATCACCATATCTTCAGAAACGATCATACAAGGGAGAGTTCCTGTTCCTGTTATGAGTCTGGAAACGATTGGCCTCACTATCCGGTAAGGTAAGTAAAACAATAATTCTTTACATTAGTTTTTATTGAGAAAAGAGTTTTCCAAATATTACAATCGATAAAATTTACGAAAAATCAGTCTTCTTCCGTTGAAAGTGTGCATACGCTTGAGTTACAAAAATCATTACTAGATGAATCAATTTGATCTGGTATGTTAGTACAAATGTGGACGTTTTGTGTTTTTTTGTGATTATAAGTACGTATAGAATGTTTGATTTGTAGTTAGTTTAAGTAAAAAGTGAAAAGAAGTAATACATGTATTTGTCTACTTACCAGGTTAATTTTTTTCTTTGTATTCCTTTTCCTCGAAATTTGGAAATAAACTTTGACTTTCTTCCAAGCTTCTTGTTTGATAAATTTATTTTTATAATCGTCGCTACTACAATCCCAAAGAACAGGGCACTCCACAATCAGTGATACAAAAAAATCAACGTCGTACTCTTGACATTGAATTTTTTTTTTACATTAATGTATGTTTGCCCCCACGCTGTCTCAGACCTAACTAAAATGGCGTCAACAATTAGTGTGACGTAACATCGTAGGAACGCGCGATGCGAATCAATTCGCAAGTTCTTGCGATGCGTCGTGCGTGCTCGCAGATTTTTACGATGCGACGTCGCATCGCAGTTTTGTGTACAAGCCCTAAAGGCCCCAGTACACAATGGCCTGTGATGGGCCACGCTTTACAATGCACAACTGTAGGCCACGATCACTTGGTGTTCACACAGTGGCGCATGTCTCATTGCTGCCTGGCAAACCACTTGCGATGGACGTAGAAGTAGTTACGGCTGCGGCTATTTATTGATATAAATATGATATATAAATAAATATGATATAAATAAGATAAATATGATATAAATATATATAAATATCACAGATTGATATAAATCAATAAACCTGAAAGTTTCTTCATTGCTCCACGATACTGACATTTTAGGCGATCAAAAATTCTAGTTCATAAAGCAACAAAAAAGTGCACTATCCCGGTCAGCGGTCGGTGACGAACTAAACAATGGCCGATTGTGTGAACACCACAGGCCACGCTACGCCACGATTCCTTTGAAGTGTGCCCAAAAAACCGACAACTCCCCGATTGCGCGCCACGATTGACAATTGTCCGCCATCATATAAGTACCATTACCCCCTGTACACAATGGCGATGGCCTGTAATGGGCCAGTATGGGCCATTGTGTACTGGGGCCTTTAGGTGAAATGCAATCGAAATCTGACAATTTGACTTCTCTTAAAGGTCTTTTACTTATTATACTAGCTGACCCGGCAAACGTTGTTTTGCCATATAAATTAATAGGGGTTGGTGATAGAAGGGTGAAAATTTAGGGTTGTCTGTATTTTTTAATGCCACATTATAAAAAAAAACATAAAAATTTTGTCTAAAAAATAAAAAAAAAAATTAGGGGTGGACTACCCCTAACATTTAAGGGGATGAAAAATAGATGTTGGCCGATTCTCATAGATACCGGATAAGCACAAAAAATTTCATCAAAATCGGTCAAGCCGTTTCGGAGGAGTATGGCAACGAAAACTGTGACACGAGAATTTTATTTTATTATATTATATTTTATTAAAAACTTTCACCTGCGTTTTCCGGGATAAATAGTAGCCTATGTGTTAATCCAGACCATGAACAACTTTCATTCCAAAATTAATTTAAATCCGTACAGACGTTTTTGCGTGAAAGAGTAACAAGCATAGGTAGGTACATAGGTAAGTACATAGATAGGTACATTCCTACAAACTTTTGCATTTATAATATTAGTAGGATAGTAAGATCATTTATTCCAAAACACGATTGAACACCATATTATTATATAGGTAGAAGAATTAATAATAGTAGGTATGGTGCTTGAACTTAATCGCTGCTTAAAATTGTCAGAGCATTTGCAGTGATTTAAACTTTAAGCGAGGTTCATAAGTAAAGTAAGACCCGTGATCTGCGGAATATTGCCAGCCTCACAGAATATTTGCTCATTATATCCATCTTCTAATTCTTTTACATTATACAGTCATATAACTAGTTATCTAACATTATGTAAGTATTTACTTAAATATGTTTTTTTTTACTATAGGCTTGCGTTTGACCGCCATTTAGCCTGATGGTAAGCAACGATGCGGTCTACGACGGAACGCGCTTGCCTAGAAGGAACCGATTTAGATACAAGATACTTATACAGAATATACCTACACATTAAAAAAAAACTAAGTAGGTAGGTACTATTTTTTTGTTTTTGATGATGAGCCAATATTATAATTTTTTTTTACATTCTATCCATAGATTTTATTTATGTACGAGTATGTACTCGTAGGTACCTATTGGCTAAGTGTATGGGCTATTTTAAGGTACGCTTCAGCTTCGCGTGTGGCGTGAGGACAGGTCTGGTGTGCTCCGCGAGCTCACGTCAGTATTTCGGACAAACAAATAAACCATGTTTTCATGTTGAGTCAATAACTGGTTTGATGTAGGTACATGTTTGGGAGAATTATCTAAACTTATGCTTATGCACACATATTTATCTTTTAATCTTTAGAGGGAGGCCAATCGCGGGTAAGGCAACTGACCTCCTATCAGATCTGTTTTGGAGATAGGAGCCTGGAACTGCTGGCAACGAATACGTAATGCGCTTTTGTCAGTTCAATAAATCTTTATTAGGGTATACCTTAGCAGCCTCGTGGACGAGCGTCTTAGAAGCGACCGGGTTTTTATTAGATCAGATCGCTGAGATAGCTGGAAGTAGGTTGGTGTAGAGCGAGCGCGGCTGCAGCCTTCACGGGCGGGAGGTATACTCGTAAGTCGTAGTCATTGGTGTAAATAGGCGGAATTGATTCGGCGCGCGCTAATCACGGCGCGCTCGTTAGGCTGGTTAGCGGCGAGTGCGCGGCGGCGGCGCCGGCCTCGGCCGCGGGGCTCCTCTTTCTTGCTGACCTCGGCTCGGACCCTCACAGGAAAACGGCAGTAAACCTTTACATTTCTCGAGAAGATAAAATGCTCCAAAGAGCTTAATTTTATGGTGAAGGTATTTTTTCGTGTATTTACTCGGCTTATTCAAATTGAAGAGAAATTAAACTAGCCGAAAACATATTTATTTGTTAGTACCTGTACTGGGTTACAAGGAAAGAGTATGCTTAACCGAAAAGGGCTCCAAGTACCAACAACTAACTTTTACCTACCACCAGACCAGACCAGACCACCACCCACCTACTACTACCTACCACCAGACCACCACCCACCTACTACTACTCGTATCTACCTTGTAATAACTTCTACTACGGGACCAACCCTGAAATCAGCACAAGCTAAATCACAAGCCTAATTGGCCGAGGGGTTGTGATCACAACTCCTCGGGCAATTTTGCTCATTCGCGAACTTTAAAATTGAATTGGATTAGAATGAACAGTTTCTCGGCAAAATGTAGTGAAGTCTGAAGATGGAATGAGGAGTCCTTTACTCTGTGCTCTCAGTACACATGTGTACCGACGAAATGAGTAGGGAATGCACGAGAATTCATTCACGCACCGACCTCGGGGACGCCGCGTCGCCGCCACGCCGCCACGCCGGCGCCGCGCCACTGCGCCAGAAACGCGAGCGGTACGAGTGGTACGACATAGCGGTGATCAATCAATATTTGAATGTAGGTCGAATCCGAAGAAACACTCGGCGTTGATAAGAATGGAAAGCTATAAATTTCTCGAATCGAAGTATAGGAAGGGTTGACGTCGCGACTCGGCGGCGGCGGGGCGCTCAGCGGAGCGTGCGGCGCGGCGGGCGGCAGAGCGGGCGGGGACTCACCGGGCGAGTCGGGCACCGTGTCGAAGTGGCAGTTGAAGAGCAGAGCGGCCTGGCCGGCGCGGCGGGGCGCGCCGCGGCCCGACACGCGCGCCGCCACGCCCGACACGCCGCGGTACACGTGGTTCATGCCTGCGACACACGGACTGTAGCAGCGGGGCGAGGTGGGGGGCGGGGCGGGGCGGGGCGCGGGCGGCACTCACCGTCCAGGAAGGCGAGCGGGAAGGCCCCGTCGGCCGTGAACACGTCGAGCTCGACGCGCTGGTGCGGCGCGGCGCCGCGCGCCACGCGCTTGATGGCGGCGACCAGCACGCCCACCGCCAGCACCTCGTTCTCGTAGCTGCCCGCCACCTGCCGCCACGCCCGGACCCCGAGTCAGGACAACTCGCCCGTCGCCCGGCCCGGACTCGGCCCGACGACGACTACGGGATTGACGACGATCGGATCGTCGTCGGCTATTTTTATATGGCCCTCCGCCGGGCATAGGGCTGGCTTCCTTTGATTCTACCATTTTTTTTTCAATTATTTCTTAAAACAATAATATATCAACAAGTTTCGACGTCTGTCCTAAGGGTGCAGGCCGTGCAGGTATCGTGTATCGTGCGAGGACGTTTTAAACGTTTCACACTCATAGCTCCCCACTAGGAATAAATCCTGTGTCGGGGATGCCATGGAACACACACAAAGACAAGGACAACTAACACCCAGACCCAGAACAGATATTTAAATTCATCATTCAAACATCTGCCCGGCCGGGAATCGAACCTGGGACCTCTGGCGTATAATGCGGATACACTACCGCTGAGCCAAATAGGCCGACAGGTTATAAGATGAGGATGGCCGGGGCGCGCCCGGCGCTCGTACCCGGGGCCCGATGTCGGTGAGGTTGAGGAGGTGCTCGTAGGCGGTCTCGGCGATGAACCGCGAGGGCGGCGCGTCCCCGCGGCGCAGCGGCGCGGGCAGCGCGGAGTGGGCGCGCGCCGCCAGCGCCAGCGCCGCGCCGGCCGCGCCCAGCGCCGCCGCCAGCCACCACGCCGACAGCGCCGCGCCGCGCCACACGTTCTCCTTCACCACGCCCGGCCTCTCCTGCAACACCTTATATTCATTCTTCCTCCCCTGTTACCATCTGTTCGATGCCTATTGCCGGTCCGAGTATGTTTTGCTGATCGCTGCATGTTTTAAAAAAAAAAATTAAATTAATAAATAAATAAATAATCAACCTTCAGACCCCCATTCCCCATGTGATCCATCAATCCATGACAAGCGAAGCACATACCGGGAGCTCTTGGCTTTGGCTTTCGTGGTGATCCCACCTTCCTTAATACTCGAACGGCTCCTAACGAAGCATGCTCGCCTAGAAGAGACCGATTCGCACGCGACTTGTATAAGTATAGTATACCCCCAGGCTATACAGGGTTATTCATAAAGGGTATGCTAAGCCGAAAATTGCTCATAGTACTCATTATTATGAACAACTTTTACTATGGGACCAACCCGAAATTCGCGAAAAAAAATCAGCTGTTCCATAGAAAAATGTCAATGACACTCGAAAAAATGTCTGGAACAGCCACTGAGCAAGTAATACCTAATATATTATAATAATATAGCTCAATAGGAACAGCTGATTTTTTTTTTCGCGAATTTCGAGTTGCTCCCAAAGTAAAAGTTGTTCATAATAATGAGTACTGTGAGCCCTTTCCGGCTTAGCACACCCTTTATGAATAACCCTGTATTCTCCAACAATAAGCCCAGGGATGATTATAATAAACATTTAAGTAGTGAACGGCAGAATTTTAACAACAAATACTTAATTTAGTGCACCAAAATGTAAATTATGATAATTTTGCAACAATCAGGATAAAAAGAGAACAATACAATCTTGTGCATGTTTGCATGACATCATCAGCGGCATCCTTCTGACCCTCAACACCAGTTTACTCAAGCAATTACGAGTACACTTTAGTGTATTATAATTGTTAAATGTGACTAGGTAGTTAGTACAACTACAGTTCACATTAATACAGTAAAGTTATACCTACTTTCACAAATAGCTTATTATATTCAATTCCATGAAGTGAAGATCCTAGATAAGTTACTAGTAACGGCACTATTGAATGGACATCATCATTAGTTCAACGTACCCACTGCAGAACTTAAGCTAAAAATTATTGGAAGTGACTATTTGTACGGGTACTGGACGAATAAATTATATTTATTCATACGGGTACTGGATGCGTAGCTTGTTTTTACGGAAGTGACTATTTGTACGGGAATTTTTTTTTTTAAATTAAGAATGAATTGGATGATTAGCTAATATAATTATGGTAACAAGCTAATAACAGGAATCCAAGTATGCAGCGCGACGCGAATTAAACGAATAAAATAATATAAAAATTCAATTTGAAATTTAGAAGACAAGGTTCATTTTCTACGGAAGCAAACGATCAATAGGTTAGGTTATGTTAGAACATGAAAAACAACGCACGAGCCGAGCGAGCGTAGCGAGCGTGCCGCGGCAGCGGCCGGCGAAGTGCTAGAAAGCCAATCGCTTTTTAGGACAAAGGCGTTAGGTTAATTTCTACGGAAGCGAAAAAAGTTAGGTTATTGGTGCGTTTCTAAAGTCGTACCGACGCTACTATTTTTCAAAGTTTGCAAAAATTTTGAAGAAAATTGATGTTATTTCCAAAAAATTGTACTAATCGTGTCCGGTTAGGTTGTGAGGTTTTTTCTTTTTTTTTTAAATATGATAACCGTATTCATAATCATAAATTGGTCGTACAGTACCCGTATTAATAGACTCAGCCATTGGAAGTGACTATTTGTCCAGTACCCGTATTAATAATTATAAATTGTTCGTACAGTACCCGTATTAATAATCATAAATTATTCGTACAGTACCCGTACGAATAGACTCAGCCAAAATTATTATTAGAAAAATTTAGTAAAAACATATTAAAGGAGTTTCTCCAACTTTATAGTAGTCTTTCGGAGCAGCAGGCTTATTTCACCTGCAAATCCTGCCATATATACAGCCCGAGAAGCACTAAAGATGTAAAAATGTTTTTTCTTGGTAAATAAAATAAAATAAAAATTGGAGTGTTGCAATTCAGTGCTTGTTGCAACAACCAGTGCCACTTACTTTCATTTTAATAAGTCACATTCATCATCATACGATACAACGTCAACATGCATTCATGTATAACTAGCTAATGCTCGGAACTTCATACATGTTTCTCACATATAATATGTCAGTGAAGCCACAGTTCCGTCAACGTGTTCGCTCAGTTCGGTATCAGTGCTACAGTGTTGCGTCAGTGATTCAATTCACACATGTCAGTACTCAGTTTACGGAGCTTCAGTTAAAACCTGTCTGTTGTCAAGTATCGTGATTGTTGCGTCCGTGATCCGACAAAAAATATCGTCGTCAATGAATACGTCCGTTATTGCCGGTGTCGGCACTGACACTGAGAGCACTGTGTCGTCACTGACACTGACAAGTGGGGATGTGTTCATAGAGAATGTATGAAAGAATATTTCGCACTGTGCCGGTACTGTGTCGGAACTGTGGCTTCATTTAAGTGTGAATCGACCTTTATGCTGCTCGGTCTTGGCCTCCCAAGTTATGGCTATAAATATAGCACTCAGGGATAGTGCTATATATAGGTATATAAAATATTTTTATGATGATGAAGAGAACTTTCACAAAAATATTTTTTACTATCAGACCAGTTTCGGTGATTACCCTCTAAACATAATTATATTAAAACAAACTTTTACTTTTACTCTATATATTAATATAGTACAATTTTATAATCTGTTTAATATGATATCCAAATTTGCAGCGCCCTTGTACCATGACATCTAATTTGTAAGAACATGCGTGTACTGTACATCTTCTTCTCTTATTTAAATATATAAATGTTTGTCTTTGTTTGGCTAAAACTCGAGAATGGTTGGACCGATTTCGCTAATTTTGATCTTGAAATATTTGTGGAAGTTCAGAGGTTTAAAAGTAAAAAAAAAAACAGCGGGTGAAACCGCCGGGTGCAGGTAGTTGGCAATAAATATTTAAAAAAAGTTTTTTTTAATTACTTGGCTACTACCGCAATGGATTTTGGAGGCAACTTTAATTGAAACCAGGGCATAATTATTAGTAATGAGACTCACCGTACTTTTGGCCATATTTTGTTAGCGAAGTACACTTAAACCACCTATATTAGAGCTTGTATTTTGTTCGTGTTTGGACTAACTTTTTGTTCATATTAGTAAATTTTCGGTAAGTAATTAATTTAGTAATTCTGCAAAAACGTCTTATCACTTACATATCACAAAAACAACTGCATTGAACTGCATCAAGTGTTGTGTTGCTATTCTATAGCTATCTGTCAATTTACCGAAATAAAAATTTCGCCGCTCCGCCGCCTCCGCCTATGTCAATGTCATTTTCTGGCTATTTGTCATGCCATGCCATGTCATGTCATTGCATCAATGTCATTGTCTTGTTCTGTATTTTCGTTCGCAGTTCGCATTTCGTTGTAAACTTGTAATTTTATTTTGTTTGTAATTTAAATGTTAAAGGTATTCGATAACTTCAAACAAATAGCAAATAATTACTCAATATGTCCAAATGGATCGGATGCGGCGTATCGGTCAACTGTGGAGAACCTCTCGGTTGCTACCAAGGCACTATTTTGGAAGCGGATGGTACCACAATAACTCTTACTAAAGCTTTCAGAAACGGCTTTCCCTATCCAAAATCTCAGATAACACTAAAGTAAGTATAATTTTAATATATATGTGAGTTGCAAAGTGATGTCGCCTAAGGTAGGTATAATATAATGTTTGTTGGTTATGTTTAGTGCGGCAGACATAAAAGAGTTAAAAATAATCGAAAGCGCGGCCGAGCCGGCTGAGCAGCCGCGCAGCACCGTGGCCGTCGCCAAGAGCAAGAAGGGACATCGCGCCACCGTCTGTGAAACCCTGCAGGCCAGCCACAACACCGGTACGTCGCTGCAATCAACAAAGCTCACACACATATTTATGTACATGTCAATACTATACTACATAGTCAGTGTTGCATAGCTGATGTAATGTTGTTTGCTGTTGTTATTTTGAAAAGGTTCTACTGAGACTATATTGTAATTCTCAACACTGCATAAAATGATGTGATACAGGTAGTCTTCCGGTTCCTCCGAGCAGCGTGAACACCAATGTGAAGCCCCCGACGAGTCGCGCGGGAGCGGCCGGGGCGGCGAGCACGGCAGCCGCCAACGCGGCGCCGGCGCGCAGCAAGCCCATCGATATACAGGGCGGTGCACGCACCAACAAGAACAACAACCACTCAGGTTTACTAGACCTATCTCGATACTCATACTTATACTATCCCAAAGAAAGAAAGATAGATAGCTATTTATGTGACAAAATTACAGTTCCAGCGAATAGATTAAGGAATGTAGGTATTATAAAAAAATAAAAATAGTACAAAAACAAAAAACTAGCAGGGATGAAAAAAATAAACTGAATGATGAGAAAAATGATGAGCCAAAAAAATTGTGTAAAAAGATTTTTCAAACAGTTTTTAAACGTTAATGTTGAGGGACTAAATCTTTATTACTCTTACGTCCCTAGGAAGTTTCGGGAACGCCGGGACGACGCCGAAGGCTCGCGGTGGCGGAGGGGGCGCGGGCGTAGGCGTCGGCGGGGGGAATGCGGCCGCGCGGCGCCGAAACGAGGCCTGCTTCGGGTCGGCGGCGACGGACGCGGTCGACGACGACTTCGACTTCGAGGGCAACCTGGCGCTGTTCGACAAGCGCGCGCTGTGGGAGGAGATGCGCGGCGCCCGGCCCGACCTGCTGCGGACCGCGCCCGACCACAAGTACCGCCACGACGAGAACGTGCTCGGCGGCGGCGGCGCCGGGCCCGGCCTGCTGCTGCCCGCCGAGCTGCGCGGGCCCGGGGACTACGTGACGGACGCGGGCGCGCGCGTGGCCGGCGCCGCGCCCGCGCTGCGCCGCGACCTGTGGGCCGGCCTGCGCCGCCTCGGCCTGCTCGACTTCTCGCAGGCGCTGCTGGCGCGCGCCGCCGCCGACGTGGCGCTGCGCCTCGTGGGCGGCGGGCGGCGCCTCGAGGCGCGCAACGCGCACCAGGCGCCGCGCGTCGTGGCGCTGGCGGGCCCGCACGGCGCGGGCGCGGCGGGGCTGGCGGCGGCGCGGCTGCTGGCCTCGCACGGGGCGCGCGCCGCCGCGCTGCTGCCCCGGGGCGCGGGCCGCGCGCCGCCGCCGGCGCTGGCGCGCGAGCTGGCGGCGGCGGCGCTGGGCGACGTGCAGCTGGCTCCGGACCTGGCCGCGCTGCCGAGCCCCGACCTGGTGCTGCTCGCGCTCTACGACCCGCAGCTCGACGACCCGCAGGACGAGTACAGGTGAGTGAGCGGGCGGAGCGGCGGCGGCGCGCGCGGAGCGAGCCGGCACTGATGCTGCCTCGGTTGCAGGGCGGCGCTGGCGTGGGCGGCGGAGTCCCGCGCGGCGCTGGTGGCGCTGGAGCCGCCCCCGCACGGCTGGGCGGGCGGCGTGTGCGTGCGCGCCTCCGTGGTGGCGCTGGTGCCGCCCGCGCTGCCGGCCGAGCTCGGTGAGTGCGACCCGTCCAGAATTAATAATTGTCCAATAAATAATAGATTGTACAGCGAGAGCATAAAGTGAGTTTTATGCTTGTGTTATAACACTTGACTTTTCACTTCGATTGCGAGGAAATAATTTCAAATTCAAATGCACATTCACATTCATATTTAAATTCACATTCAAACTTAAATTCACATATAAAATCACATACCTATTTAAATCACAAACAAATTCACATTCAAATACAAACTCATTTTCAATTTTAATGAAAACACAAAAAAAAATCTTACATGAAAGTGTATTATAAATTCATAATATATTTTTTTAAATTTAATAAATCAAATTATTTATATAAACATATTTATATTATTTTAATATTTTTTTTAGAATTTTAAAATTTACAATATTTTTTTATAATATTGAAATATTAAAAAATTAAAATATAAAAAGAATATATCAATTTTTTTATTTATTTTTATTATATATTTTTTTATTATATTTTAATTTATTTCCTCGCAATCGATGTGAAAAGTCGAGTGTAAAACTCGGGCATAAAACCCATTTTATCCTCTTAACTCTTACATGATAGAAAAATAAAAAAAACAAGAACCTCTTTTTCAACCTCTCAAATCTCTTCTCTTTTCAAATTACTTTATTGCCCTTAAAAAGGTAAAAGTCCACTTTTATGCCCAAGGGCAAAAAAGTAATTTTTCTTTATTCAGAGTGGTGTCTTTTAAGCACAAGAGCATAAAGGATAAATTAACACAGGGCGTAAAGTAAGACTTTACGAGCATGAGAAATGAAAAAAAAATAGTGTCGTCCATCACCGTCGGAGTGGAGCGCCCCGGTAACCCTTGTCCCGGCCGCAGGGCGCGTGTACCTGGCGGACGTGGCGCCGCCGGCGCGGCTGTTCGACGAGCGCGGAGTGCACTACCGGCCGCCCTTCGGGGCCAGCGCGCTACTGGCGCTGCACCCCGCCGACGACTGACCGCCGCCGGGGGGAGGGGGGAGGGGGGGAGAGTGCACTACCGGCCGCCCTTCGGGGCCAGCGCGCTGCTGGCGCTGCACCCCGCCGACGACTGACCGCCGCCGGGGGGAGGGGGGAGGGGGGGAGAGTGCACTACCGGCCGCCCTTCGGGGCCAGCGCGCTGCTGGCGCTGCACCCCGCCGACGACTGACCGCCGCCGGGGGGAGGGGGGAGGGGGGGAGAGTGCACTACCGGCCGCCCTTCGGGGCCAGCGCGCTGCTGGCGCTGCACCCCGCCGACGACTGACCGCCGCCGGGGGGAGGGGGGAGGGGGGGAGAGTGCACTACCGGCCGCCCTTCGGGGCCAGCGCGCTGCTGGCGCTGCACCCCGCCGACGACTGACCGCCGCCGGGGGGAGGGGGGAGGGGGGGAGAGTGCACTACCGGCCGCCCTCGGGGCCAGCGCGCTGCTGGCGCTGCACCCCGCCGACGACTGACCGCCGCCGGGGGGAGGGGGGAGGGGGGGAGAGTGCACTACCGGCCGCCCTTCGGGGCCAGCGCGCTGCTGGCGCTGCACCCCGCCGACGACTGACCGCCGCCGGGGGGAGGGGGGAGGGGGGGAGAGTGCACTACCGGCCGCCCTTCGGGGCCAGCGCGCTGCTGGCGCTGCACCCCGCCGACGACTGACCGCCGCCGGGGGGAGGGGGGAGGGGGGGAGAGTGTTCTCTACTAGTTAAAGGTTTGTCTGTATCGGGCGCTAGGAAGCCGTGTGAAGACTGAGCTCGCTAGGACGGAGGGACTCGCTCAGTTTCGTCTTATCCCCGGCCCACTGAAGTGCGAGTGTCGGCCGCCCGCCGCTCGGAGCCGCTCCGTGTCATCTGTTCCTCGTGCAATCGTAGTCTCGGTCGATAGAGACGAAAGATCGGGGTAAAAATAAGTTAAACTATGATCGCGTATTGTGTTTGTGATAAGATGGACGCCGGATCGATCCGACGATACTCCGGGGCGCGGACCGGAGGTTCCCAAAATCGCTAAAATCATTGTTGTGAACCGATACGGCACTTATACATTTTATTCTTGTTAAACTGTTGTCTGAATGTGGATCGCGATGAGTCGGACGTTGTGTGCTACTCGCACTAGTTCCTGAAGACGCCGCGGTGGCGTCTCGATGACGCGCATTTATTTTAAGTGAGACTACAAATTATATTAATTATTATCAATGAAATTATTACATAAATAATATTTTTTTAGCTCTTTATGTATATTTGACGAAGAAAATGTACCGTTCATGCGAAGATGAGTGATATAGTTGAACTGGTGTCTTGTTCTAATAATGTTGACTGTACAAATAATAATAATAATTGTAATGAATGCGCTCGATTTTTATTGTAACCTACGTTTTTGTGTCGATACATCGGCCGATTAGAAATGCCACTTGTGAGACTAGGAATCCCAAATCGGAATACATCCCCTCGTTTCCGAAGTGATTTTAGGGAAAATCAGGTATAAAATAAAATAAGTAAGTAAATTAAGTCCACCAATTTATTTCGAAAAAGTATTCTCAAAAAGCACATATTCCTCAGAGTTGGACAAATGAACATGATTAGGTACATAACGGCTATACAACAACTAACGATTAGTACTTATATACAAGCGGCCGCGCCGCAGCGCCGCGGGAACTTGCTTTCAAGACATTCACAATTTCAAACAAATACGGAATCTATTAAAAATGCATTTCGTAACGTAACAAACGTTTAAATAATGATGAATTCATATTACATCCACTGGGGGCGCTGTTCAAATTTCATACAAAAATTCGATTTACGTTACGACTAGGCAGTACATATTTCGAATAGATTCTTACAAGCCTGAATGAATCGCCGAGCTAGCTCGACAGTTGCAGACAGACGGCGGCCGGCTCCGGTCGCGGCTACTCGCGCCGACGCGACCTCTAATACTGACTAATAAATAAATGAAAATAAAATAATGTGCTAAGTACCCGCGGCCGCCGCCGCCTCGACAACACAATACAACTAACGGAAGACCGAGGCTGCTCTCGCAGACGTGGAGGAACTTCGCGCTCAGCGGCCGCCGCTCACTTCTACTGATTAGACGCTTTAGATCATACATCACATTAAACAGGATTAATATAATAATGATCAAATAATGTTATAACGAGTACGAGTGAGCGGCCGGCACGCTGAACTTGGTAACGATACAAGCCGCCCGCCGCCGCCGCCGGGCTGCGTTACACGAGACAAGAGTACAATCATCTTTACAATAAATTAAAACACGTACATCTTATCTAAATATTGTTGCGTGACCGTGCAGATATGTAGACCTAACGCTAAAAGCGCGAACACACCTGTAACATTCGCAGCACGATTTGCCTAGAATTGAGAGCCGATTTGTTTTTGTAGAAATAATTGTGGTATGTTTTTTGTCGTAAATGTTACAAGCGCGGCAACATCGCGCTAGCGACGCGACACGACACGACACGACACGACGCGGCGCCCCGCGGCACTCGGCGGCAACACATTATTAATTTACTTGAAGCCGCACCTTGACCCCGATTTCGTAGATAAAATATATCGTTCGATTCGATATCTCATTCCAAACATTAGCTTGTAAATAGATTTAAAAATATTAGGGTAGGTATAAAATATGTAGTGCGCTTTGAGCGCAACAGTCTTTGGTCGGAGATGGAGCGCCGAGGCGGACATCGCGCCGGAACTATGCTACGGGTGTAAACGATACCAACTAGGTAAACTCGTGTAAAAATATATGCAAAATCGTTATCAAAATGACGCTCGGAAGGGGACTACTAAATAGAAGCTTCCGACAATACGGCCCACTTTACGCTTATTCAGAAGGTTTCACGTAACGCACATCGAGCACGCACACATACGACGACACTGACACACACATACATACATTATAATCCTTATAATATAAACCCCAAACTCCTTCTTGATGAACTCAGTAGCCTTGGAGTTTTGTCCGTGTTGTGTCTCTCACGACCGAAGTACAATCTCAGAGATAGAACATGGAGTACCTATTTCAGGGCTATATTTTCCTACTTTCAGTAATTTTGATAACTTTAGTATGTACTTGTAACTTTATTTTATAATAATTCTAGAATTATGACATGTATACTATTATATTAAAATTTAACACATTATCTATCATTAGTGCTTCCGAAATATCGGATTAGAAACATTTCGCGAAATAGAACAAAATTAAATTAACACTATCACGGTTTATGAAAATGATAACGTCGCCTGTTACGAAGTCTCATCACTAAATGACGTTAAATAACCAATAAAACACTTCGAAAAACGCATCAATTTTGGTCCGCGAAATGCGAAAATATTTGATACAGTATAAGCATTATGATTAACTGCAGTGACAAACAGATTCAAATATATTTATTGAACAACTGATACATTGTAATTTATAAGCTAGTTAGTGCATTAATTGCACTAACATCTCTAGTGTTAAAACTTTCAAAACGCTTCTGGAAAGTGGGAAAATTCAGTCCTGAGGCTACAATTTTATGAACCGAGGCGCACATGAGTTCGTTTACAGTAACCTAGAGACAGCTCGCCCGGCCCGGCACGGAGCTGGACAACAGTAAATAAATAAATAAACGTTTCACAGTACAACTAGCCAGGACGCGCTACTCTCCCGCGACTCGTCTGCTCGTCTGAGTAGGGCGGATTATGAATTACTAGAGTCACCGACCATCGCTACATTCTTTATCCGATTTCTACTGGCAATAAAATGCGCGAGCTGCCTCGTTACTGAACCCCTGCCGCTGACGCGACTCGCGACTCACGCTCGAGCCACGCTGGTAGCTAGTACGAGTATTGTGCGTTTCATAACGTTTCACGGCTTACAGACACTATGGTAGTAGAGTAAACATCGATAGAAAATTTACTAAATAGTAGAAACTTTAACTAAAGCCGTTCGTACAGGAGGCGTCGCCGTCGCAAGGTAACTACTCGCAGTGCAGTGTACAACATCAGTATGCTCCTAGTCCGCGAGCCCCCGTCCGCCTCGTGTACGAGCGGCGCTCTGTGATATGACTGGACAAGTATTCTCGACTATTATTCTAACATTGCCACAGCGAATTATACATTAGTTTTGTAATTACGAGTTGGCAAATTTTATGCTAAAAAATGTTAAACAATAAGAAAATATAGACGATATGTTTTAAACAATTTTAGAGTTCGTTTTGTAGTATCGCTTAAAAACGAACCATGTACTATATTAAATTGAAGACTATAACACATAGTTGCATTACATCGACTAAAATAGATTAGAATGATATCTATTAATGTGTAATTTGTGACCGTCGCACTTTAGTGAAAGTTAATATGACATTTACTCGTAATAATAAAATACAAACGCGTGACGAACAACATCGACTTGACTGTTTTTCGTTCGCATTAATTCTCAAGTGCATATTTACGACAAAAGACCCCGAGACGATCAATCGCATTTGACACTCCAACTTTACTCACAGTCGTGTTTACTGACTTACAGAACCAATTGATGTTATCGACGGAGCCAATTGTAGTAATATCAGATGCGATGGATCGTCTCGGGGCCACTTTACATAGCTACCTACAGTAAAGTATTCAGTTCTCAGCGGACCGACCGTTTCCTATTAGTCTCTAGGCAGTTCTGGCGACGACCGACACTTCACCGTCCCCGGAGAACCGAATTCACTAATATCACTTCAGTCATCACGATTCACTATTTTTTATCGAGAATCACCGGAGGGCGCGTAGAGGGTGGGAGGACAGTTCGGGCGCAGTCGAAGTTTCGTCCGACGCTTTCGCGCAGAGCACGGTCGAGATTCGACGCATTCCGATTTATAATAGATCATGTCGTAAATCGCAGTTCACAAAGCATAGTACTCGTTCCGGGAAGGCGATACTCGTCTCTCTGTCATTTCACGTCCAACGAACGAGCGTCAGACGATTCGGAGCGCACTAGAGTCGAGCCGACCCCCCGCCTACGAGTCCTTGTCCTGGTCGGCGTGCCGCGCGGCCCCGTTGGCGTGCGGCGGCTCTCGGTCGGCGCGGCCCCGCAGCAGGCCGCCGGCGCCGGCGGCCCGCAGGCGGCGGTGCGTGTCGTCCCGCAGGCGCGCCAGCTCGGCCTGCAGGCGCGCCGTGAGGCAGGCGCGCGTCTCGCGCCGCCCGGCGCCGCGCGCGCGGAGCCCCGCCAGCAGGTGCTGCAGCTGGATGGGCTCGCCCACGTTGTAGAACACCTGCTTGCGGAACTTCAGCCGGTACGGCTCCGTGTTGGGGAGCACCTGGAACACGCGGGCGCGGTACTCAAATAGGGTATTTTCTCTCTACGGATCCGCGGACCGATCTGGGATCCGCGGGGGTCCCCGATGCATATATACTCGTAGGTCCTGTAGGGTCTCGCACCTGGTCCATGCCCTCGTGCCACACGGGCAGCACGACGGGGGCGCAGGCCCCGGCGGCGCACGCGGCCACGAGGCGGCCCACGCCCCACTTGTGCCGCAGGGGCTCCTTGTCCACGTTGACGCGGCCCTCGGGGAAGATGTGCACCCACTCGCCGGCGCGCAGCCGCTCTATGCAGAACTCGATGGCGGGCTGGAACAGGACGACACTCGAGCATTACACGCGGGGAAAGATGCGGGGTACCTTCTCGATGGAACTTGGCCAGCGAAATATATCACGAAAAATTAGAGAATCAGCTGGTCGCGTTAATCAGAATGCCAAATAACAAACTTGAAATTTCGAACAGATTTTTTTTACTAACTTTAATACGGATACTGGATAATAAGCAGTATCGTAGACAAATCGTTTAAAATTATACTAGAAGTGACTTATTTCCTTATATTTACTAACTATCCCATTTCCGAGTGTAAGAAGCCCCCCCCCCCCCTGTACCTGGTAGACGCCGGCGCCGCGCACGACGGGCACGCACTTCCCGAGCGCGAAGAAGTACGCGTGTAGCGCGCTCGTGAAGCAGATGTCGTGCGCCGCCAGCGACCAGCGCATGCGCGAGCGCCGCGTCAGCGAGCTGCACTCCAGCACGCCTGCAACACACGCACCCACGCTCGCTGTACGGACGCCGTCACACGTCGCACGGACCTCCCAGCGGCTCTAGGCTGCTCCTAGTCACGCCGATACTAGGCCCAAGTTTGAAGGCATTTAAAGACAGATCTAAACTAACTAAAAATATATGTGTGTGTCTTTATCATTGCAAGCCATTAGACAAGGATGCCAATAGTGTTAGAAAATTTAGATCTGTCTTAAAAAGCCTCTAAACTTGGGCCTACTGTACACTTGTACAGAGAAATAAGCCTGCGCTTGTAGGCTGGTTCTGGTCGCACCGGCACTGTACGGTCACCACCATCACAAATATAATTTCTGAATTTTTAGAATGGTCCTGTAGGCCTAGCATAGATTCTGACTTAAAATACTTAGCGAGTATTAGATAGTAGCATGTGTGACAAAAACCCTCATCGGTGGCGCCCCTTTCGCACGAAAATAACGTATCTTTTGCGTGTGTGGTCAGCGGAGTGGACGCTGACCTGGACATCCACCCGTGGAACTGACGCGCGTCTGATCTGCGCTAACCGTGCGGGTCGGAGTCGGATGCGTCAGTGTTTTCAGTTTGCGTTATAAGCGTACGAGTATATCCCAGCATAGGTAGTAGATAAGAATGTCGGAAATTGTATAATTTGGTAGCCTTGGAAACTATTAAGTAACCCTTCTCGTAATCTTTCGAGCTAAGTAATTTGAATAAACATTTACATTTTATGCTAATTGGCACACAAACTAGCATCCGATTTCCGAGATCTCGGCGATATATCCAGTAGTGGGTTGTGCTAATTAGATGCAATAATGGAGGTCAGAGAATATACATCCGCTCCGTGCGTAGTGAAGCGTGTGGAATGCGCCGCGAGGTTCGCGGCCGAGACTCCGGAGACATTCCACGAGATGCATTACATAGGTCTCCGTTTACTAGAAAGTGTAGGTATATAAAAATTCACAGATTTAAGATTGCGATTATGCTGGTAACGGCCATTTCTTTAGAAATAAGCTGGACTTTGCGGTAGTTTCTTGTTTTTCTATTAAGAACAATACTTACTGGTTCTTATTTTTTGTGGGAGTGTTAAATTTTGAAGGCCATCCACAACCTCTTATGACATTGTGACTTCGACGTTATTCAACATTTTTCTTGCGCTATCGACCAGAGTGTAGATACGAGTAGCGAGACCTTTCTAAAGTTGAAGAAAGACAATTTGATATGCGTTTCGGTACTGATGACCCGTTCAAAGCGTAGGTGTCGCGAATATCCTCGAAGCACACCCAAACTCATTACAATAATGGAGCGGCCTCGGTCGCTGGAGGCACGGCTCGGCGACCCATTTACTATTTCGCGGGAATTTCAGCAACTATCATGCCATTACTTAGTAATACACGCGGTATGAAATTCATTACACAAAGACTTCCTTATCGCGTTCGCTAATTAGGAATACACGGTATTTACGGCCGTGGAAACAAGTTGTGACATCGTAATTTGACCTCTGATACCTGAGCTATAAGTACCACTGTCTGCTCGCTGGAACAAGTCGCTCGTCTTGCATGTCACGAGTGCACGCGTACTCGCGTCTTCAACTGTTAGATATTCTGTGCTTGTTTATAGTTGGGCACGTGTCGTAGTTAAACGGCGCTTCGCAATCTAGACGCGGTCAAGCTGTTTAGACGGAGGCACACGGAGGTCATATTACATGAGAACACTCAAAAACATTACCCTCATTCTAGTCGTTCGGGTAATTCGCGGGCGCAACAACTAGACCATGCTCAATTGCTCATACATGCGCAAGTACCTTGTTGAAAGGCACCGGTGGCGAATAGTATTTAGACACGACACGTCCTGTCTCCGCCGCGCCTCTACACGTGCTTATCGGCATGAAATGGCCAGAATTGATACTGATTGTTTGCAATTCGCATTTCAATTGAGCTCCAACGATTGTCGTCAACAAGCACCTATTAGGCTTTGTTTATTAAACCATACCAACCTGCGCTGTTTATTTGTATTGGATCGCTAAGAATGGCAGACGAATGGCAAATAGGGCGCGACTGAATGTATAATACAAGTGTATCGGCTCCGTTTACTGAGTGCTTGCAATTAGCAAGTATAATTATTGAAACCTCAGTCTGTGGTAATCTAAACCAGTCGGTTTCGCAGGTTTACGTACTGTTATAATACTATTATGACGAACTGCGAGTTCATGATACTAGCACGCACCGCTTTAGTTAAACGTAGGTCTAATAAGGGACCTAATTACAATAAGCGCTCTTAGCAAAATGTATTAAATTACGAGTACTTATATATGCAACTGATCATGGCGAGCGGCCGCCCGCTTGCATCCCTTGCGTAAACAACTGATTAAGTGTAGCGGTGTAGCCATGAACGCACGCGCAGGGCACAACTATTCGAAGATAATTTATGGACATAATCCATCCAGGCAGCCGACATACAGCAAGAAATCACGCAACAGTGTTTAGTGTATCGCACTATCTTAAATAGCGCGAGGAATTATAGGTAATCCGTAACGATAATCACGTTTCCTCACACTCAGGTACTTGTTATCAGTGACAATTCACAGGTCTTTGTGATTACGGAGTCGCTGCCCAGGCGCAGGTTCGATTAGGAAGGTACACTAATTCTATAAATATATGCGAACAATAGTAAATGGTTGTTTCTAATCAACTTCGTAATAATGACTGATCGAATTTGGGCCATCGCGCACCATGTGCACTCTTGGAGGTAGCTTACATGTATACTGAAGTTCTACTCGACGAGTAGTCCTGGATCTGCGCCCGCAGTAAGTAATCTCTACACTACACACTAGTGGAGCGGTGGAGCGGTAGAGCGGGCGGTCGCGAGGATCTTTAGACCTCGTTATCAGCTGCGATCACTATCATTGCACTGTCATAGTCACAAACAAAAGACAGCCTTTGTGTGCGATAAAAATAACAGAACCAAATATAAAACATGTAGAATGTTGTACCTAGTATGATATAGCGACGTATAATATGATGATTTTTAGAAATATAAAAGCCTACGCCGACGTGCACCGCGTAGTCTGCAGACTTTTATCTGTTGCTATTTTCTCAATTTCCGGGTGGCCGTAGGATTGAAAAGAATACGAGTAGATTAGCTGAAATTAGGACCAGAGTAAAGGACAGACTATCGAAGGACTTTCACGGGTGGCGTGACACTCAGCCCATTTCATAAACCACCAATCGTGACAGATTTGTTTGTCGTATGATTGTCACGTCACGATGAAATGCATCACGTCATTTTTCTCACGGTAATCAAACATACGATTGTGAACGGAACAGGCGTGCGACGGACATCGGCTGACAAGACAGGCTCCGGCTAGCTGCTGACGTCAGACAAAGAGCCAACCTGCCGCCGCCGCCGCCGCGCGCCGGGGCAGGCCGGATAATGAGCGCTCTCTGATAAGGGTTTTAGGAACCCCTGATATGCGTATACCGAAGAATTGATAAAAATAGCTATTTTTGTACTAAGTCCAGATTGTACTGTAATATTATATGTTATACCGTGGCCCTGACAAAAATAACTAAAGTTACTGACTAGGTTTGTCATTGTAGGTACTCAGTACATTAGACTTTAGACAATAGCATTATTCAAGCTAGAATTGAATCATAGCAAAACAACATCAACATACATATTTAACTGTGGATTTCCAGTCTTTAGGTATATTAATCAGAATTTATTGCGTCATACAATAAGTGCGCGTATAAAACTAACAAGAGAGAATGACACAAGTAAAGCAATTCAGTTCAATAAACGACACATTTAAGGTATCTAGCAATTCGGTATCTAGCGTGTTCTAGACGAAGCGTGATCGGGGTCAATGCCGGCGACTCCAGCCGCGGCCCAGTGCGGCGGCAGGGAGCGCCGGGCGGCGCGGCGAGTGGGCGCGCCAGAATTGGGAACTCACATTTACGTATTTAGTAGAACTGGACAAGGAAGCGCCGGCCAACGCGTTAAATTGATGTGAAGTAGGGTTGGGACGGCTTTACTTAAGGCGCAGAATAGATAATAGCATAAGAGGGTGAGTTTTTGAGTTCGGCGGTAAATGGGGCATTGGGCTCATATTTATGCAGCAGCCCCATCTGTTACTTACCCCCACCAGGGTCAAAAGCGTGGTCTAATAGTTTTGCAGGAGCATTTACGCTATCCTCTGGTCCATTATTCAAGACCAGATGTACCTTTATTTTCTTCTCAGGGCCTACTTGGGTACAGCAGCTCAAGTGGCTGACAATGCTCTATAAGAAATGCTTGATTACCATGTCATTAGTTAGGCAAGACTAGCATAGAATGGCCGGTTCAGTTAGGATCTCCAGGGTATGTATAGTATGTGTGTACTGACCCCAGAGGCCGGGGTCGTCGAAGCAGGAGTGGTGGTTGGAGATGGTGATGAGCGGCACGCCGGGCGGGCGCCGCACCGCCGCCAGCAGCGACTCGCGGTTGTACACCGTCGTCTTGTTCAGGAACTCTGCAATACCAGACACGAGACCATTAGAACACACCGCGCGAGGTCTGCTACTGCTAGGGACTGTCAAGACCCCTACCTAGCAAGTGGCAAAGATTTTGAAACGTAGTAAAGAAGCTCCCGCGGCTGTGATACGACGATCTCTCCTACACACGTTTTTTTTTGTATTTTTTTTTTAAGTTTAGGTATGCTTTGCTGCGCATGCTAAAATTAACTTGATTGTGATATATATAGTGAAGTCTCATTTATGACATTCAAATTATTTCAAAAAGAGCCTTCGGTACATTAATGTTATTTCTTGTCTTTCCGAAATGGTAATGCTCAAAAGTGGGAAAAAATATATAATTCTAATATTATTAGGGAATTGTATATACCGTTATCTATCTATATATATAAAAATGAAACCCGTTTTCCTTGGTCACGGCCTCACGCGTGAATGGCTGGACCGATTTCACTAATTCTTTTTTTGTTGTATTTGTTATTATTAGAAGGTTCTTACGGAAAAAAATATTAAGAAAATCTCTCAGAAATATTGAAAAACCCTAAAAACAGCCCTTTTATTTTTCCCATACAAACGTTTTCTAACTAAAACGACCTTTATTGCTATTGTATAAAGTTCATATTGAATTGCAAGCACTCACTGTTGTTTAAGCAATGTAGGTATGTTCCTAACGTCCAAGAGTCAATTTGCACTTTATTACCTCTGTACAAAGTTCAAATTCAATCATATCTATCAAAACAGTGTGCGTTTTATACTGATAATTTTTACTATAAATTGACAAGTTAGCATCAACAAACTACGGTTGCTATAGTTACGCAATAGCATGAGAATAGAGGTTATAACAAAGAGTTCCTATAATTATTCTCAACACCTTTGGTCACGCCATCACGCGTGAACGACTGGACCGATTTCAATTTACTCTACGTTTATCCCAAAGTCTACCCGTGCGAAGCCGGGACGGGCCGCTAGTTTTTTAATAAAAACCTTCGTGCCAGCAAAATGTAATTTTAAACAATATAGCTGTACTACATTTACACTGGCACTTGTATTTTATGACTATAAAAGACATTATAAACTTGTAAATAGAATGTGTCACTAAAGATACCAGAAAGTGGTGGATTATTACAATTTTGAGATAGGAAAAGAAAAAGTACAATTTGTTTTTGATATTATGTACAATTGTACATCCAAGTGTGAATTATTTAGGAAGTTAACTATCGCTATTTTTAAAGTCTTTGTTTACACTGAGAGTGGAAATGAGCAAGGCCGAGGTAGTAAGTTTTTATTCACTTCGTAGTTTTTTACTGTTACAGTTTTACAGTTTTTACATTTTTATTTTTACACGGGCAAACCATAATTATACTGGGCTGTAGGTATTGTGGCCAGGAGAAGTAATTTCAACTGATTGAAGAATAATCCAAGCATGTATTCTGTCATTTAAATATAGATTTAAAAAAATATACATATCCCCTAAAACTTACTACTTTCCCCTATAATATTACATCAAATTTTGTAGCCCTAATTATGTAAAATATACCTATATCAATGCCTTTATGTTCAAATGTTGTTTACTGAAATTTAAACAAAAAGGCATTGTGTATTGTGGTCTACATTGTGGGTGTGTTTGCAAAACCTGTTACCTGTATTATAATTATTTGCATAAATTAAGAGATCAGTCAACAGGAAATGTTTTGTATGGAATTCTGTTTTCATAGAACTTTATTTATTTAACTCAGAATTTTCATAAAGGTAACTTTGTTAAGTTCATAAAAAAAGTGACGTAAGTTTTGTAACCGGCATGAACTTTAATAATTTGTACATTTAGCAAGACTATTCATAATGTCATTAACACAAGCCATAATTCAGCTTGCAACATTTTTTCTCACCTTTCAGTGTTTTGGTACCAATTACTTTTTAGTAATTTTCTTTTGGTTTGGTAATTTTTTATGTATTCGCTGAAATCTATGCATTTGTAAATCTCTGAGATTTTTAAACAGTAACAAGAAATTCTAAAGCTTTCTTTTGAATTAGCTTTATTTATGTTTACTTATAGTTTGATAGTAAGTAGAAGTACATATAATGTATATCCGGCCTATCTGCTTTGTTTCTTTTATTAATAAATAAGCAGGTATTATAGGTACAGATTGTGCCACCAAACAATGAAATGGTACCCAATGGAGATACGAGACATGAAATGATAAGCCAGTAATGATATCAGATAAGAATGCACTAAACTTTTGACCACTATAACTTGAGCTGGATAGGAAACATCAGAAAAATATTGTATTTTTAACAGAGTAATGAATGCAAAATATTCACAGAAATGAATCGTGAAGGAAGTAACAGCTGAATGTCGAGTCATTATCAGATATCATGATAACATTATGCTGTGTGAGAGGTTAACTATTGGCACGATCTGATGTAAATTTGTAACTGCACATCTATAAATATGTATGTTAGTGGAGCAACATTGTGTATTCCTCGGCCCCAAGGCCGCACACTTCCTACATTGCACAGCTGCTCACATTCAAGCACACACCTATACTAACACTGTTATGTAACACAAGTGTTAGTTATGTGATAGCTTGAAGAGAAACTAATTGCATGCCTTTTAAATACTTAACTAATGTTTTACAAATATTTCAACAGCAAAATTATGTCTATATGAACCATGCTTTGTGTATATGTAGGTATAGAAACAGGGTGACAAAGACCGCTTTGTCAACACAACAATACATCTGTTGTTGAGGACAGAGAACAGAGTAAAGGAAGGATGCAATGTTATCAGTCCGCGTGACTAGTTCACGGGCAGGCGTTGACCTCTCCCAGGCGGGTCCCGTCGGGGCGGCCGCCTAGCGAGCCTCCTTGCTCTCATGCTCGTGTAACTTTCGTTTCAGACACCCGTCGCAATATCGAATACTTACACATGAATCGAATTACGGTAGTTTACGAAAACCAGTTTCAATCACGCACAGATAAATTCGCTAATTGTATTGGCGCTGTCTGTCACGTATAAAGTGCGTTATTGTTGTGGTTTCCTGAGTGCAAGACGGGTAGACAAGAGGTGTGCGAGAGGCGTTCGGAAAGTGGGAACACATACCGATTACGAGCTTGCTGAAGAGGCCCACCACGGCGACTGTGATGGACGAGGCAGCGGACCACAGCCGGCCCGGGTTCCGCAACCGCGGGATGATCCACCCGATGTCGTACGCCATGCTCGCCGATGCAGCGCACGACTACTAAACTCTCACTCACTTACACAACATCTTCACTGTGATCACTTTTAGAAAAAATCAATTTAATTCACTTGGAATTCGATACTCGTACGTGCAACCTTCTTTGTGCGTGCGTGCGTAATGAAATGAATGAAACAAAAATTGACAATGACAGCTTGAAAAACTGTCAGCTGCTAAGTGACATTGACAATGACACATATTACATTTTGAAATGAATGTTGCCATTTCATTAATTATTAGGGTCAGCACACACTGGCGAATGCGATAAGTTTAAATCTACCATTTTCCATAACCAATCAAACGAGTAAGGTTCAAAAAAAGATTTCTTTTCAGCGTAAGAATAAAATAAAATTATAATAGTACGAGGTTAAAGTAAGTAAGTATAGGTTTCTACATTAGAGTAAATATTCCGTACCTATAAAATATTTATGGATGCGCGCTACCTATCATAATTTTTTTATGCACGAGTATTTATTGTATTAAATTATGCCAATGATCTTCACGCAAGTACTTAATTAAGTTGACAAATTTTTATCGCAATCGAATTACAACGGTATGCGAACAAATAAATAGTGATATTTAAATTAGAACTATAGATACTTACCTTTATGCGATTGTAGCGCTCGCTATGTATTAGTACAAGTTAATGGGTTTTATGGAGTGTATGGCTCTAGGCTGTAGGGTTACCTACTTTTAACATTTTTAAGGGGATATCTCCAGCAAAACCATACAAGGGTTGGGCAGGATAATAGAAAAAGTAATGTTTTAAAACAATAATAATCTTTAATAATACTGCTCAGACATTAAAGTGTCCATTAACACAATTATATTAGAAGTAGTTACTCTCTAAATATTTTTTGGTAAGCAAAAATACACAAACTAGTTACTACATTCATGTGATAACCAGGTTCCTATATACGAGTACCTACTACATCAGGATGCCATCATAGGAACTCTAGATTCTTTGAATCCGAAAACTATAAACACTCAGCAGCACACACGCGGTGACACGCGCAGCATTCTCCGAATCCTGCAAATCATTTGCTAGAGTTGGCATCTCACTTGCTTAAAATTTAATAACTTTGGTCTGGAAGAGATATCGACATTTGCGATAATGTTCAATCACTGAGTTCCAGTGTGGAGGTGTCAAAACCTGACGCCACCACGGTACTCGGGGCCCAAGTCAATGAGGTCGAACTCGTATTCAACGTGCTCGTGGCAGGGGCGGGCGGAGTGCGGCGTGCACGGAGCTTTCTTCACGAACAAGTTCCGTGCTGTATCGGGGCGGGGGAAGCTGGCGGCCGGGGCCGGGGCGGCGTCATAGGCTCGTCGCACCGGGCTGGAGGCGGCCAGCGCCGCGCAGCTGAGCAGCACCAAGAGCAGCAGCACACGTGGAGACATCGTGGAGACGGCGGAGCGCACGAGTGGTCGGGGCGAGAGTCGCAGCGAACTGCCCTCGCCGACGACTCTGCACACATATATACACGGGACCACGCTGTGCTCTCAGCGACATACACTCACGTGCACTTGGTTTTTATTTGATTTTGTTTTGATTTAGTGCACTCGAAGGTAGTTAACCCTAAGTACAGTACAAATAAAACTACCTTTACAAATTATTTTTATATTTTGATCGAAGAACTATAATTATTTTAATAAGTACTTTACCTAATTGCGGGAGAGGTACACTGGTGTTGTTAGGCTGCATTAAAGACATATTTATCAATCAGGCGCTTATATTTGTATGTAGGTAATATAAGGAGCGCAAGTTTATTACTAAAACAAACTAAATGTAGGTACTTATTATATTACGAAAAAGTAGATTCAAGCACAATTTCTGTTGCATATTTGTTCGTAAATAGTAACACTAGTAACGTAGTTAGTAACAACAGTCGGGTCAGATTTTGATCTCAAAATAATTAGAGCCAAGATTAGCTCTAATCGGTCTGTGATCTATGACGTCAGACTGCTGTGTTTAAAGTTTGGAATTTCCTTTGCGGTGGCGACATCTGATTAATCATTATCCTTGAAGGACTAGAAGTCTGGCATTACGTACGATGTAATGTAGCAACCGGGCCATTGTTGGCAGTTCGTGCCAAAATCCCGATTGAAACCGCAAGGCATAAATAAATAATAAATAAATACTTCGCATGAATGATAATCCAGATGATATTATGAAAGCTGTGAGTCATCTATAGTGTAGATTCTACACTGTAGAGTAAATTATATCATTTTTCTATTGGAAGAGTTTCTAGTACTTACCTAGGTATGTCTTTAGCAGGTTGTTGCCAAGCAAAGTTGAAACTTTCTATTTCGCACACGGAAGACATTTTGTAAGAACGTTTTCTCAGGTCTATATTCTAACAAACAATCTGTCTAGACAAGATAAATAGCTTCATGTCTCCTCAGCACAGCCGAGTACTGCACAATATTGTCGCACTCACAGCGCCGCGTTGTGTTCCGACTGCGAACAACAGCGTGCCGCTTTCTTTTCCTTAGCTTTCGACAGTTTAATGTTCGCCTTTAGTTCTCATAAATTAAGGTCATTTTTTACCGAAACGTTAGTCTCGGAGAGACTGCTATTATGTTAAAAGCGCGGTAAAACCCGAGACCTACATTGCGCAGGACGATTGTCACGTAAGCTCGATTTGTCGGTTTCCTACCAAACTCGGAGATTACGAAAGGTAAAGCATACCTACCTAGTACATCTCTAGCGAGTACGGACAGCAGTGTAGCAGTTTTGCGCGGCACTGTACCAGCTGGTAGAGACTGCTGCATATTCTGTGCGGAATGCTGGGAAACCCCACGAGAGGTATATACGGGTAGTGCAGCCGATAATATCACCGCTACTACCGGTGCGGACCTTCGGCCCTGTCCGCTCGGCTGCCGATCGAGTTCTCTTGAATTCGATGACTGATAAAAATCTTGAATGATTTAAAACCAGCACTGCGGAATTGAGTCTTCCCAAAAGTCATTGAAAAGTTCAAGAAGGCCAAGTTTCATGGAAATGTCTTCTTTCCGATTAAAATGAACCTGTTCTAAAATCTTTTTGACCCACATCTATTCTTGCTGTAAGTAAGTACATTTATGTTTAGAACGACTGTTAAGGTAAGAGAGAGCATATGGTTTGAACGTAACGTTTTCTTACGACCACATCATATACTCTGCAGAGAACCGTAGTAGGAGCCTGCTCGGTTCAAATAACATAACCCACGTGTAAAGGCAACAATACAAATTAATAGTAAAAAGGTACCCATTTGACACACGAGTAGTAGTGCGGAGTGGAAACCCCAGGCCTTGGCTGCAATATTCATCAAGTGTCAGACTGCCAACACCTCTACTCTACTCCTACTCAATCTGCACCGTCACGTACTAGCTACTGCTTAAACTGTGGCATGGCTCGTATAAACTGCTAGCTGAACTGTGGCATGTCTCGTATTGACTATTTCCTAATCTGTGCCAGCGACCCATGATGTAAGGTAACACACGTGGTTCCGCGAACAACAAAACGTTCCTTGGTCGCGAACTTAACGAGCGGGTTTCCCGGACATCTGCCGCTGGGCGCTGGCAATGGGTGCTATTGCGATGTAATTGTTGCAGTCATTATGCAAGTTTGTAAATATGTAGTTCCATTAATACTAATGTTCCGCATTACGAGTAGGTAATGTGTTGAGAAATTGAGAATCGTATGTTCAGAGTCCTGAATGACACTAATTATAAATATGTGTACCCATATTTATATAGTTCTTGGATTAATTTTAACAGTGACCAGTCCAGTATATTGTTTCAATATTTGAAAATTCAACCACTCGTGTGGGCGCCAAAACTTCCCGCGGACCACCTCGTCGTCGGTCTGCGCGGAAATTTTGTGGCAAAACCGCGACGCGTGGCCAAACCAACCAAAGTGTATCGATCTCCCGACTTAGTGTTTGTCAAGATGAACCGAGCGCCAATATTCTACTGAACTACCGACGGATTAATCTACTACTCCACCACTCTACCGCCTCTACGATTGTCACGGAGAGCAATCCATGTCTTAACTTATTCTTGTTCTTTCTTTTACTTTTTTAATAGTATGAGATATACGGAAATTGGACGTAGAGGAGTCGTTCGAGGTAGTGAAGGACCTCGACACATGAATAAATCATTGTAGAATGTACTAAAAGCGATTAAGACATTGGTTAGGTACTTGCTACTGAGCACTACATTTTTATTTCACGTAGTTAGGTGAATGTTATTTGGCAATCTTAGCAACTGTTAATCAATAAGCATCGTTTATAAGTAGGGCCCTCTAATGGGTTAGAATTGAAAAAATCACATTGGAGGAAAAACTCAACCATTGTTGTTTGGTGTTGCCCTACTTCCTCGCCAGCCCGCCCTGCGATACGTCTAGTGAAGCAATATGGCATCAATACATAACATTATAGAACAATTTACGAACACACGGCACATACCTACACACACAAGTAGTGTAGTGTAGGTGGACAGGTAGCACGAGGATCTATACTATACCTAACAGGAAAATGAACAGGTTGTGTTGATGTATTAAGAAATCACGCTGGTTATTTTCGGAGTTTACCTCAATAGCTGATCTAGTAGTTGCTTTTTACAAGAAAGAGTGATAGTCTAACTTTTACCCTAATAATACATATGGGAAGTGTCTCTCATTGTTTCTCTGTCCTTTATATTTTAAATGATTATTTGAAATTAAAAACAGAATAAAAATAGGATACCAAACAAACAAATCACAAATAAATAAAATAATAGTAATTTGAGATAACAAACATTGACGGAACAATCCTCTTTTAATATTCATAGTCAAACGGGAAACCGATCTTAAAGAAAATTGTCGAGAAAATAGCAGTCACGGAAAATGCGGAAAAAAATACTAAAACGGTGCTAAAATGAAAGGCGCGGTGATCTTGTACAATTATTTATTCTGTGGTACTCGTATGATGCAATGATTGCTTTTTATTTTGACTGCCCATTATTTTGTTCACACAGGTTTGTTCTCAATACGTACGAACGATTACCAAACACACTACCTATCAATAATTAATATTGATGAGTGACGATTTCGTGAGTCAGCTCAGGTATTTATCAATGAACGTCTCAGTTCACCGAAATGTAGAGTAATCTCCGCCAAAATCCCGATACACCAATTCGTTTGAATAAACACGCATGCGTCACTCTCACGGTGTACCTCGCTCGACGACGTACATATTTCCAAAGATTAGGTTATACACGAGTAAAGTAAATCCGGAAAAGCTTCTGAGCTTTGCGCCATTAATATACCTTACTTACGTAGGCTGTAAGATGTTGCTCGTGCGTGGGGGGAACGATCGTCTCTGAAGTCTCCGCCAAGTTCGACCTTCCAGTGGAAAACGCGATAAAAATCAAGCATATCTGAGTCCCACACACACCACAGAGCCGCGGCTATGCATGGGAATATCATCATCATCATTCTCAGCCCGTAGTCGCCCACTGCTGGATGTGATGTCAAATGTGACATCAAATCCTGTTGTTGCCCATTTTCTTCTTGCTCGCAATAAGAAATTGGGAATAAACAATTTTTTTGGCTAATATTACGTTACTAATGTTTATTGTATGCGTGTGCTTAAATGTAAATTAGTCTCGTAAGTAAAAGGAGGACAAAATTAGTCATTATTATGCATGCATAGAAATAGAATATTAGGTATACTAGCTACATACTAGCTACAGAATGTAATAAAAAAAATATAATTGGAAAAGTAGGTGCCTACTGAAGATTGCGACTGCTACCATTAAACACAGGACCAGGTTAGAAACGAAGCAACCTAAAATTCAAAGCACATACAGGGTGTAACGTAAAGAGTGGATAATCCTTTACCTACGGCTGGGAGACATTACGACTGTTCGGAATATGACAATTTGTATTCAGTAAAAGAGACCTTAGAAAAATGTCAAGGACACTCGACAAGATGTATGGAACAGCTGATTTTTTTTTCGCGAATTTCGAGTTGTTCCCATAGTAAAAGTTGTTCATAATGATGAGTAGGTACTGTGAGCCCTTTTCGGCTTAGCATACCCTTTATGAATAGCCCTGTATATCTCAGGGAACAAGGAAGTCGGCTTAAGTGGTAAAAGTAAAGTATTTAAGGATTCTATAACTTTTCTGTCGTGGTTGTTTCTCGGAATCACGAATTTGTAAGGATTTCCTTGTGTTGCTGGATAATAGAAATGTAGTCTAAAAATAGAAAAAAAAAATTTAAGGAAAATTTCTGGAATTGCGATGGGAAATTTTCGGCTCAGCTTTCACGACTCCGTGGCGCAACGGTAGCGCGTCTGACTCCAGATCAGAAGGTTGCGTGTTCAAATCACGTCGGGGTCAACTGGTCTACTTTTTGGGGATAGTTATAAGTTTTTTTTTATTGTCCCACTACTGCGAAAAATTCTTCTCATTTTTGTTAAAAACATTCCTTTCGCTGCCTGCTGCAAATTTTCAAAATCTTTATATCACAACGTTTTCTAGGCTTTTCTCAGCACTGCAGCCTTGACGTCTCCCACTAGCTGTTAGCACAATAATTGTCTATTAAATTCTTTGTAAAAATAGATACTATGGTGGTGGTTTTATGGTATAATTATGGTGTAAATTAAACCATAAATCAGGGACTTTTTCGAAAATTGCCGAACATCTAAATAGTAGAAGACTTTTTACTAGAGGTAAGTTTCGGTACCAAAAGATTAAACTAGATTAAATAGAAAATAATGAATATAATAAAAAAGAAAATATTCCAGATCAAACTAGTGTAAACAATACAGGCACAATGTTTAGTTGGAACTTGTAAACAAAACTAAAAGCAAAAAGTTGGAGATGCCGGGGATCGAACCCGGGGCCTTTCACATGCAAAGCGAACGCTCTACCACTGAGCTACATCCCCTCTTGAATGATACTTTGAAAATAGCGGTCTAGTGTCATTGAGTATATAGATAGTTCATAACTTCATACCTTGGGTTGGGTTGTTATGTTGTGGATAATGTGTGACAGATGTATTTAAATATCAAGCCTAGTGTGTTTTCTTCAATCCCAGCAACGTTCCCTCGACATACGGCCGCCGTTTCGTGTGTTCAGTCACTTAGCCGATTCGCCACCATACAGTCCACTACATCGAACAAGGCTTCTACCATTATTTGAGTAAACTATGTTATAAAATGCGTGCGGCCATTACCGTCACACTAATATGATATGATGTGTTCGTGTTGTGTAATTTCTTTACGCTTATATATGGTTCAACAGATTTGGATAGATTACATTAGCATAATTTTATACTCTAGTGAGAAAAATACTGCTATTTAACCCGGAAAACGAGCGGTTCCTATAGGATGGTGGATGAATCCGCTGGGTGCTGCTATTTTATCCATAAACAATTAGAAGAAATAAATAAAGACAACAAATGAAACAAATATGTATTTGAATTTCATCACTTCAAACTATACTGCGTCTCACACACACACACTACACACGTACACACTACACACACGCAGCAATAATCAATTAAATCCATTTATCAAGCCGGGTCGTTGATTGAGCTCTGTCCGATTAAATCTAAAAATCTAAACTAATGTACACAGTCATGTGACGAATTAAAAGCTACAAACTATAAAAAAACACGCATTTTTGCTATTATTAAATTCTAAGGATGCCTATTTACTTTGCTAATTAATTAATAAAACCGTAACAGCCCACGGGCCCGAACCCCCCACCCCTCCACCCCCGGTCTACTCAGCGTCCATGATGAACTCCGCCATGATGATCTCCATGGAGGGCGCGATGCCGGCCTCCGTGCAGCCCTGCTTGAAGCACTCTGCGACGCGCAGGATGCGCCAGCAGTGGTCCGCCTCGCCGTCGAACTGCTGCTCGCATCCGTGGATCAGAGACACCATCTTCTTGGACAGCATCTCACCTGAATACAGGGCATGAGTCCGTTAACTGAAGTGAAGTTTCTGTAGTTAGGTTTGGAGTATGGACCTTTCGAATCGTTTAGTATAACTTTTTTCAAATTAATTTTTTACGGATAATATTGCTGGGAAGTTCAGACTTGGGGTTAATTTTATCTTATGTAAGAACTGCCTAGCTAGCTGGACTCCCTTCCTCCTCATGTAAACGACAATAAGACTTCATCGCAGCCCTCCTCTCCAGAAATCGTCAATTACGACATCGTCGTCGTCGTGTCGTCGTCATTTTGAAGACAACAAACATTTTGTTATAATTAACACGGGAATATTCACGTCAAATTAAGTCGTTTTAATTATAACAAAATGTTTCAAAACCACGTTAATCTCCACAGTCAATATATTTGTGATTTCTTCGTATATAAGTTTCACCATTAGGGAAGGACTGTATGAACTTGTGCGTGTTGTCGTGATGCATGCGGCTGGCGTCGGTGAGCAGGTTGAAGTGCTGGCTCATGCAGAGGATGGCGCAGCCCAGCTCGCGGTGCTCGAACTTGAAGTCCTCACGCCAGAAGTGGAAGAACTCC
This sequence comes from Alcis repandata, assembly GCA_949125135.1. NCBI lineage: Eukaryota > Metazoa > Arthropoda > Insecta > Lepidoptera > Geometridae > Alcis > Alcis repandata. Next base: position 129,464 of record OX421237.1, read on the forward strand.
TCCATCTTGTCCTGGCTCAGCTGGCTCTGAACATCAACGAATAACTAAGTAGCTACAACTGGGAAATGACCCCTTAGAAATTAAATACGTTTCAATTAATTTTGCTTGACTTAGAGAGTATAGAATATTTAAACCTCGTTTCGACCCGACGATTCTAATCTCACTACACGTACCTCTTCCCTGCACTTCTCGAGCGCCTGCCCGAAGCCCAGCGTGACATCCTTCATGACGTTCACGTCCGCCAGCGCCGCCGTCGCCACCAGCAGTACCGCAAACATCAGTCTCGAGCCCATGCTGTAGTCTTGGTAGCCTCGTACTGAACCCAGTTATCTTCTGTAGCACCATACATATATGCTATTGGAACAGGAAATAGGCGGTTTGCTAATGGCTGCGTAATGCCAGGTATTGTAAAAAAAAACTACGTGATTATTGAAGGCTGAAATAGCTTGATACTAGCTTATTATTTTGTAAAGGTAACTTGATCGTTTGTTAGGCTGTATGTTTTATGTATGTTTATGTTAAAGTCAAGTTAAAAAGTAACTAATTGTCAACGTGCCTGATGCTTTTATAGTAGCAACTAACTGACAAGAGCTTTCGAATTTTTGAGCAAGAGTAAAGAAGGCGCCTGGGTAGGTGACAGTGATACAGAATTATTTGACGAAAATTTGTGATATTTTTTTATTAGGAATACTAATTTGTTTTTTTATAAAACTACTAATGTACACAGGCAAACCCGCGTGTTTCGAGTGCGTCCTGTATTTACATTGTAACAGCCGTACCGATCGCCTAATTACATATTATTTTTTCTCAAACACTAGTGCGGCACGTCACTCATAACGACTAAATGAGGGTATAATTAAGGTTTTCAGATTTTTCATAAATTCATCTTCATTGTAGGTAGCGCAAGGTAATAATTAACTAATTATGGGTCGACCCATTAAAGGACAAAGTAAGTGTTCAATTATGAAAACAAATAGAATTCTGTTTTATGTCTAGCGGTTGTGTGTGACCATGTACTCGTAAACTACCTTCCTACACATGTATGGAGGCTGCATATTGCCTCGATTCGTCCCCGTCTGCTGGCTATATTTTACCGAGAGCGGTTCATTTGCGCTGCTCATTAACAATTGGTTGATAAATGGATCCATATTTAACACCTTTGTTACGAGGACTGAGATAAATTCAAAAGTGATAACGGACCATATCTTTACTGATCGTATCAAACCTCCTGTATTGACTCGAATGAAATATTATTATGAACTAGAACTAAATTAAAAGATCGAATGCATGAATAACGATTTGTAAAATGGGACATAAAATGTGCATTAAAAAGAGTATAAATATCATCAGTTTTGACACTGCGCTGGCCGGCCGTAACTCTTCTGGGCTGAACAGCCCAGAAGAATACCGCCAAGCCCATCCTTGACCTTCGACGCCGCGAGCCACACACCACTTTCCTCTGCTCACTGAAGCCAAGTCGAGCTACCATCCACCAGCCTTCAGTCAACTATTAAGACCGCCGGGTCATCCCTAACCCGTCTTACAAGATTCCTCAAACCCAACAATCTCAAGAGATAACCCGCGCCTCCCTTGACTCGGTACAGCCTAGGAAGCCCTAGTGTCGGACTATCAGCGGCGAGTGTAGGCTGCAATCAGGCCGGCCGCTAATTGCGTGCGTGAGAGCGCCCGCCTCTCCAGACCGGAGCGGTAATTGTACCGCGAAATTGATACGATTATCTTTTCAACCTGGGCTCGGGTATTAGAGAAACAAAAGCACGTTTAGCGGCTGCAGTTCGCAAGTTGCCTGCATCCTGGATGGCTACTCCGATCTTCGATTTTAAACAAGTAATTATAATACATAGACTATTTGCAGCGATATCAAGTAGGTAAGATACTGCAAACTGACTGACACCAGATATCGACAGTTTACTCGTAAACTACCTCTTGCAATATTGTGTATTTAACTGAAAATAAAGATAAAGGCCGTTAAACTCATCGACTAGCAAATTATTTTATACAGTTATAATTGATAATCCTAAACAGACAAAGTATCTCGCAGTAGTTCGAGTGAGATTTACGAGCCTGGAATCCGCCTTGTAATTGCCCGAGGATCCGCGCACTTGCACGGTGCACGGCTGCACGGCGCGGTCAGATCGCGTGCGGATTGCAGCCGCGTGATGCTGCGCCGGCGCAGGTTCTCCGCAACAACTAGCGATCTTTTGGGCCTATTAATTTAACTGAGCGCTCACGTAGAATCCTGCAATCTAGTTAGACGGGAATAATTTGAACTGGTAAAGGTTTTTCAAATCGTTCATCAACCTGAGGATGGTGCTCGTATCCTTACCACCGAGATGCCTCCAGTTATCCAGTAGGTAAATACTGTTATTTGTTTGGCATTTCAATGGGATGATATGATGGTACCATCATCATTACAAGAGTGAAATAAGTAAATTCAAATTCAATTCAAATTCAAAATAATTTATTCAAATATGGGTACATCAATGTACACTTATGAATGTCAATTTTTTTTTACGAATAAATTAATACACAATAAATTAAATGTCAAAGAAAACAATATTATTAGAATGTCAAAAAAATTATATAAATTATTGCAATGTCAAAATATCAATGTATAAAATAACTACAATAGTAGGTATAATCAGTCAAGACACATAACAATGTCAAATACAATTTTTACGAATAAATTAATACACAATAAATTAAATGTCAAAGAAAGTCAAAAAATAAATAATAATTTATAAATACATAATGGCAAAGTCAAAATATCATTGTATAAAATAACTACAATAGTAGGTATAATCAGTCAAGTATTATTATTACAGTCTAAATACAATTTACGTAAAGAGACTTTATCACAGACGAAGTCTCCAATTTTATAGTAAGCCTTTTCAATTAACTATAAAGTCTTTTAAAATTCTTTGAAAATCTGTGTCTTTCTTATTTACTAGAGTAACAGGCAACAAGTTATAATAAAATAGTACGCCGCCGTTCCTTACAAAAGAGTTGCCAGTTTTGGCTAATCTAATTTTAGGTAGAACAAGTTTAAACTTGTTCCTTGATAAGCTAGTATTAACTTCTCATTCAAAAAAGTGTTTGGTCCTTCGATGTTTTGAAAAATGTTTTGAAATTAAAATTACGCATTGTTTGTAAGGTTCCGTTGCGTTTCTTTCTTTATGACATTACGTGGAATACTTGGCCCATGTCTGCTAAGGTCTACAACTATTATATCTACAAGCGCAAGACCCTAATGAGATCAGACTGGTTTTAAATCTCCAGCGATCTGTTCCCGCGCTTCCACGCCACCTCGGCGTGATGTTGCACAAAGTAAATAATTATTTCAAGCAAATAGGTTTTTAAACGGTTTTATTTAGCTCACGTTTTCTTTTTTCTTTCTTGGGTCAAATTTAGTAATTCAAATTTCACCCTCTTCCTGTCAACCGATTAATCTGAAATTTTGTATACACTTTGGATTTTGGTGACAATACAATTATGTTTATTCATTATAATTATAAATTCAAGATGGCCGCCGCTACAAAATGGCGGATAACGTAGGTTTTATCAATCCCATCAATATGGGTATCAAATGAAAGGGCTCAACAAGCAGAATACAATATACTATAAAAAATTGAAATTCAAGATGGCGGCCGCTACAAAATGGCGGATAACGTAGGTTTTATCGATCCCATCAATATGGGTATCAAATGAAAGGGCTCAACAAGCAGAACACAATATACTATAAAAAATTGAAATACAAGATGGCGGCCGCTACAAAATGGCGGATAACGTAGGTTTTATCGATCCCATCAATATGGGTATCAAATGAAAGTGCTCAACCAGTATAATACAATGTACTATATAAAATAAAAACTAAAAACTAGAAAATAAAAATAGGTAAAAAAAAATTTTAAGTTCAAACGGTTTTATAAAACAATAAAAAAATAAAAAAAAATGTACTAAAAACAAAAAAATAATAAAATAGATACAGTCGTGGGAATTATAATCATATGCATAGACTAGACTAAAATAAAACCGTGGGGCACGTCCCACGGTTTTCTTGCCCCACGGTTTTATTTTAGTCTAGTCTATTTTTTAATTTTTTTTTACCTATTTTTTTATATGTTGCCCGTTGTTTACGCCTACACTCCACTTCATAGCAAGATACGCCTGTCCGTCAAACCATTAGATTTAAGAAATGAAATGTCAATTAAGTCAGTCTCAATACAAGTTTAACCTAATAAACATCTTGGCGACCGTGACAATACTAAAGCAATATTTTAATCATCTTCAACCATTACAACCACGGGAATACTGAAGCCTCATCCATTGCAGCCACCGCCGGCCGATTAGCAATAGTTTTGTGTCGCAGCACAGGCCAATGCAGATAAGTTTCCTTCCTAATTTCATTTCCGTGCATCCACACCCATTTCACAATCAAACACGTCAATTCACTTTTTACCTATTTACTGCTATATATTGTCTACTATTTGTGCAAATTACTTAGATATATCATTTTTATAGATGAATCTAACATTTTTATCGCTTAAATTTCATTAATTATTGTAAAATATCGAAAAATAGTTTTATTTTTCTACCCGCATTTAAAAAAAATATTTGAAAATTTTGTTCAATTTTGCAGAAATATCACGTAAATTGTTATTTTATGTTGATTTCATTGTTTAATTAGTGTCCAAATTGCGTAATTTCATATCAAAAATCGTCAGAAGACATTTTTTCGCAATAAACTCACGCCTATATGCCGAACATTTCAGGGTTATCACAGCGACCTTGACCCAGTCGCAACGAAAAATATCCAGCACTGCAAGCATTTCTGGACAGCGAGTCCAGACTGCAGTCAGAGCCGAATCAAGGTGGTACCGGCACATTGCGTGAGAGTTTTTTTGCTATTTATTTTAAAATCAGATTTTTTTTGTACTAAGTTTCCCATCTATTTTCACTAGTTAAGTATCCATAATTATATTTTAATACATGATGGGGGGCGATGCTAGTGCAAAAGATTTACTTGATCTTTTCGTCAAACGTAGCTCGATAAAGGGTCAAATAACTAAGTTTAAGAATTATTTAAATAATTTACTAACTAAAGAAACGCTAACATCAACTGAGTTAGCAGAATTGACACTTAAACTTGGGAAGTTTGAGTCTTTGTCGAACCGCTATGATGACTTGCAAAATCAGATTGATATCTTAAACTCCAATAATTTAACCGAAGAAGTTGATGAACGAGATGATATTGAGCAGCTATTTATTTCAAACATTGCTTCTGCCCAGAGCCTAATACAAAAATACAACTCAAGTAAACATGATGAAAGCATTTACAGAGACTTAAATGCATCTCATTCTACATCAGCTCAATGTAATGTCGATCATCACAACCCAATGGGATTTAAATTGCCCCAGATACAAATTGCAAAGTTTGACGGTTCTTACTTCCGTTGGCTCGAGTTCCGTGACACGTTCTTATCTCTAATTCATAACAATGAGCGCATCGCTCCAATACATAAGTTTCATTACCTCATTTCATACCTGACGGGTGGCGCAGCGCGCATTATTTCCAATTTTGAGGTTTCCGATAACAATTATTTGAATGCTTGGAAAATTCTATGCAATCGATTTGATAATAAGCGACAATTGGTGACTCATCATTTAAATTCTTTGTTAAACATCCAACAAGCGAGTCGCGAGTCTCACGGATCCTTAAGATTTATAGTCGATCACATTTCTAAAAACCTACGCGCCCTATCTAGCCTCGGACTTCCCACAGATAAATGGGATGTTCTAATTATCCATATTTTGAGCACAAAGCTCGACGCCCACACTCTTTTAAAATGGGAAGAATGTCGTAGCGTTTCGGACGATATACCCACTCTTGAGCTATTTTATAAATTTTTAATCGATCGTGCTAACATTCTTGAATCAGTAAACCGAAACCAACCAAAGTCAGCTACTCATTCTACCGCCAGGGCCGCATCTAGTATGAATAACAACAACAACCGCGTCAATACGAAATCGTTTGCTTGCGTCAGCGATGCTGGTGAGACTATCTCTCCTACAGTCACGTGTGTTGTGTGTCAGGAAGGACACCGTATATACGACTGTCCTACGTTCCTAGCCAAATCTATTGATGAGCGTATAGCCGAAGTACGTAAATTAAAATTGTGTCCTAATTGTTTACGAGCTGGTCACAAACTACAAACCTGTCGATTAGGTCCTTGTTTAAAGTGCAAAGGGAAACATAATACTCTCACGCACAAACAATCCAATACAAACAAAAATCAATATTCTTCTTCTACTTCCAGTGTTGCCACAGCCGTGCCTGACAACACTGACGATATTATCGCCAATTTTTCCAAACAAAACTCGAAGCAAGTGCTTCTATCAACCGCTTTTATTGAGGTGGCTAATCCTCAAACGAACCAAACCGAAAAGGTTCGTGCCGTTCTAGACTGTGGAAGTCAACTTTCATTCATGACGCAGTCTCTTAAAAACAAACTGTCGTTACAATCCAGGTCAGATTGCAGTATCAATGTAATGGGTATAGGCAATACTCAGACTGGTAAAGTCACAGAATCTTGTGTAGCTCAATTGAACTCATTAGTTAACGCTTTTAAAGTTACCTCTGGTTTTTTGGTGCTTCCACAATTGACCGGTCACATTCCAAAGTTTCCTATTGATCCCAAATTATTACAAATATCCAATGATTTAAACCTTGCAGATCCAATGTTTCACCAGCCAGCGCCGACTGATGTTCTCATCGGTGCCGATTTATTTTGGGACATTATTGGCCGCGAGCAGCGTACTCTCGGTCCTAACAATCCGAAATTAATTAATTCCCAATTTGGTTGGATTATTTCAGGTCCTATGATGGCAAGTCAAACTAACAACACTATACAATGCAACCATTCCATCATTTCGAATAAATCGAATGATGACGATATTCAAATTCATCAAGAACTCACTAAGTTCTGGGAGCTCGAGGAAGTTCCACTAAAATCAAAACTTAGTGAGAGCGAGAAGGCATGTGAATCGAATTTTTTATCTCGCTCCTTCCGCTTAGAATCAGGTAGGTTCTCTACTGGCCTCCCTCTCAAAGATTCACCCGATTGTCTCGGTGACTCATATACATTAGCTAAAAATAGATTACTAAATTTAGAAAAAAGATTCAGACGACAACCAATAGTTAAAAAACAATATGTTGAATTCATGCGCGAGTACGCCGCTTTAGGTCATCTATCGGAGTCTCCTATACCTATACCTAAAAATTCATATTTTTTATGCCATCACGCGGTATTCAAAAACAGTAGTGAATCTACTAAAATTCGAGTAATGTTCGATGGATCGGCTCCATCGACCTCGGGACATTCTATCAATGATATTCTCCAGGTAGGTCCTAATATGCAGGATTCTCTTTTTTCCATTCTCCTCAGAGCTCGACAATACAAGTACCTCCTGAATGGCGATGTCGAGAAAATGTATCGGCAAATACTGATTCATGATGAGGATCGAAATCTTCAGCTTATACTATGGAGAGAAGACGAATCCAGTCCTATCAAAACGCTGCGACTAAATACTATAACTTACGGTATGGCAAGTTCTAGCTATTTGAGTACACGTTGTCTCTGGCAGCTCGGAGAAGAATGCTCAGATCCCGATATTAAACAAATAATACAACACGATTTTTTAGTAGACGATTTGATTACAGGAGCAGATAGCGAAGACAAATTACAGTTTATTCAACAAACTGTAACTGCAGCTTTGTCTAAAGGCTGCCTAAATTTAAGAAAATTCAAATCAAATTCAACTGCTCTACTAAAGTCTGCAGCTATTAATTCAAATGATCAATTAATAGTCAGCGAATCGACATCCACATTAGGAATGGGCTGGGATCCATCCAACGATCAGCTACATTTTCCATTTAAAATGCCGTCACTAACCAATAATACAGCTTCTACTAAACGATCTATTCTTTCAGCTCTATTTAAAATTTTCGATCCCTTGGGCTTGCTGAGTCCGTGTATAATTAAAGCTAAAATGTTGTTGCAACACTTATGGTTGCACAAGCTAGCCTGGGACGATCCAGTACCCGATAATATTGAAAAAGATTGGAATAAATTTGTTACAGCCGTGCCCAGTCTTCTGACTCTCAGTGTACCTCGACGCGTGCTTTGCGATGAACCCGTGTCTGTTTCTCTACATTCATTTAGCGATGCAAGTCAGAAGGCCATGGGAGCCTGTATCTATTTACGGTCTGTAAATTCAAACCACGAAGTAACGGTTAGATTACTTTGCTCTAAATCTAAGGTAGCTCCAATTAAAGCTACTACGATTCCCCGACTTGAGCTGTGTGCCGCTCTATTGGCAGCTAAATTATGCAAATCGGTTAGGGAATCATTACGATACAATATACAATTATGTACACTGGTGCGACTCTACCATTGTACTTGCCTGGCTACACAGTAGTTTTCAAAATTTAAAAACATTTGTTGCAAATAGAGTTCTAGAAATTAGTGAGCTTACTGACTCTACTTCATGGCGTCACGTGCCTACCACTGCCAACCCCGCTGATCTAATCTCTCGCGGCATTGACCCACAACAACTAAGCAAGATGGAATTGTGGTGGTCTGGTCCGTCGTACCTATCAGAACCAGAAAGTACTTGGCCTATACTAAACGCTAAAATAGAAAATGAAATTTTACCTGAAACTAAAGCTATCACTATAACTAACTTAACGACTAACAACGAACCTATTTTACAATTTACAAACTACTCTAGCCTAACTAAACTAAAAAGAATATTAGCCTATATGCTACGATTTATATACAATATTAAAAACTCTAAATCTCGACTTACAGGTCTTTTATCCGTCAATGAATTGAACGACTCTTTTCTACGCTTATGTCAATTTTCACAGCGAAAGTCATTTCCGATAGAGTATGAGCTGCTCTCCAAAAACAAATGTTTGAGTCCCAAATCTCAGCTTCTATCACTAAGTCCATTTTACAGCGATGACAAAGTTATTCGAGTAGGTGGTCGTTTAGACGCCTCAGATTTTAATTTTGACAAAAAACATCCTATTCTTTTGCACGCTAATCATCATCTCACTAAAATTTTATTCCAATATGAACATGAACACAACCTACATGCTGGACCGCAATTATTACTAGCGACGATTCGTGAATTCGTGTGGCCTATCAACGGTAGAATGTTAGCTCGACGCACCTATCGCAATTGTTTTAAATGTAGACGTCTTCAAGGTAAAACAATGAAACCTAAAATGGGTAACTTACCTTCCGAGCGCGTCACGCCAAATTTCCCATTTTCGTCTGTAGGTCTAGATTTTTCCGGAGCCTTCCATATTTTAAATAGAAAAGGACGAGGCGCTAAGCTAGAAAAATGCTATTTATGCATATTTGTGTGTCTACGTTATAAATGCGTCCATCTTGAAGCGGTTTCCGACCTAACGAAAAACGCTTTTGTCATGACGTTTCGCAGATTCGTGTCACGCCGTGGTCGGCCATCGGAAGTGTTCTGTGATAATGGAACCAACCTAGTATCTGGTGCTAAAGAGATAAGTAATTTTTTGAAAACCAATGCTAACTCTATATCTGATTTCGCAAGTGAAGACGGGATCACATTTAAACTCTCACCAAGCGCCGGACCCCACTTCGGCGGAATTTTCGAGAGTGCTATTAAAAGTGCTAAATTTCATATTAAACGCGTAATGGGCAATTCTCATTTAACCTACGAAGAACTATCAACGTTATTTGCACAAGTAGAGTCAATATTAAACAGTCGTCCGCTATGTCCTTTATCCTCCTCACCCGACGACTTCCTTTGCCTAACTCCTGGAAATTTTCTCATTGGTCGTGCGCTCACTGCTTTGCCTTCACCGGATTTGGATGACTGCAACCCAAACTATCTTCAACGCTACGAGCGAGTCCAAAGAATATACCAACACTTCTGGAAGAGATGGCAACGCGAATATATAGCTGAGCTGCATCACCGCCGCAAATGGAAGACGAGCTCTACCAATCCAAACGTCGGAGATTTAGTCCTGATCCAAGAGGACGACATCCCACCACTTTGCTGGAGACTCGGACGCATCTCTAAATTATTTTACGGACCTAAAGATGGAATTTCACGAGTAGCAGATGTGAACACCTCCAGAGGATGCCTTCGCCGCCCATTAGTCCGCCTGTGTGCACTTCCCACCGCAGAAGAATTAGAAGGTTGAAAACCGCTGCTTTTCAACGGGGCAGGATGTTTACGCCTACACTCCACTTCATAGCAAGATACGCCTGTCCGTCAAACCATTAGATTTAAGAAATGAAATGTCAATTAAGTCAGTCTCAATACAAGTTTAACCTAATAAACACCCGTAATTTGTAATTGCGTGTGGACGCGGGGACAGCCGAGAACGATACGATATTATCACATGCCAGGGTTTTTACGAATAAATTTAATCTAAGTCTAGCTTGGCCTGAAGGCGGTATGTAGGAATGCCCTCGGGACGTCAATTAAAAGACAGTCTTTGTATAATTTTGCTTTAGATTTTAGATTTATATTATTATTTCTAATCTATGCTAAAATATTGTCTATGATTGTGCTTTAGCACAGGCATTAGTCAATTTAAGAATTAAAGTTGTTTCAGGGGAATTCCGTTTACCCACCGAAGTCGGAGTTTAACTAATCGTTTTTGTTGATACTTACTTAAAAAAAGTGGTAAGTTTCTCCTATAAAAAGTTAAAAAAAAACAAAAAGGATCCAATCTAGTTTATATGACGGTAATAATTTGGGGTTATTGCCAACTTTAGATCAAAAACTAGTAGAGCAAGGTCGTAGCAATTTGCACGCGAGTCCTGAGCGGACTCGGTCGCTGGCATTCATAATATTTCGGACCATTCATTTAGCTATTTAGTGCATTAAAATAGCGGTTTTTTTATGTCGATGTCACATTCCATTAAAATGCCCAAAACTAGTATGAGATAAACTAGCTGCGCCCCGCGGTTTCACCCGCTTCTTTCACATTTAAACATTAGAGCAAAAACAAAAAATATATTGAAATCTGTCAAGCCAGCGAGATGTAATAAACATCTTATAGTCAAGCTGTTTTCGAGTTTTACCGAGACTAACGAACAGCAACTGAGTTTTATATGAAAGTAAGAAGAAGACACTCATTATAATACCTGACTGAACGCATAGATTAGGTACTGAAATGTTGCGAATGTTGTGTTTTATTCTTGTTTTATTGAAACGAATGTTAAAGCGTAGGAAGCACATTAAATGTTGTTTCATTATCGAGAACGAGCGCCGCCACTAATTAACATTACATTTTAGCCAATACAAAAACGAATAAAACTGATTTTGCGCGGTCGGCGCGATATTAATTTAAAAGTGTCTTAAAATATACGGGTGATAAAAGGAATTGGTTTTTTTGGCGGGAAACAGTCGGCATATTGTTATTGACTCTTTATTGGATTGCGCGATTGGGTTCGATCAATAATTCGATGTGTTAAACTTTAAAGAATAGGGATGTTACGGTATTTTCTTGTACGGAAACAATATCGATTGCTTGATGAAATGTAATCTTTTAATCGATAAAACATGACACATGTTTGCAGCAGGTTTAGTTTCAGGACGTCAACTAAGATTTTTTGAGAATTTTTAGTAATGAAGTCATAGTATACAAGTCTGTATTCAAAGGCGTTCTTACGGATTTAATCAAGTTATAGCTAAAAAAACTGTTATACTCGTAGATGCAGATGTCAAAAAAACGATCTATGACTCGTGGTCCCACTAATTTGACCCACTGGTGGGACAGTGTGTCGATTTAATGGGCAAAACGGCTGTAGTGTGTCATTAGGAAGAGCAAATCTATGTAAAACAAATTAATAATTAAAATGTAAAATTATTAGGCAAGTAGAAAAGCCTATTGATTCGAAAAGGGCAAAGACAGTCCGTGGGTGGTCCAGGAGGACACCAGGCGAGCGCGGAGTTATCTGGAGCCCCTCGTGGCGAGCGCCTGCGCCGACGTCGTAAACAGCCCTCGACGCACTGCTCGACTGCTGCCATCTACCCTGCATAGCTGAATACTTTGGATCTTTATTAGTGAAGGCGTGAACTAAGAACATCGTTCTCATTCTTGTTCATACAGAATAACGATTGGTTTTACCTATCGATGGATCTTGGTTTTCCTTATAAGTTTCGAAGTATTTCGCATTTTCCGGGTTATTACCGCTTTACTAAGAATCACTATAATTATTTATGATTCATAAATCAACCACTTCGTTGCGTCATTAAAATATGATAAATATTAAATACATAGGTAGAGGATCATAAACGGTGAAATTACTTTAGCTTAAGGAATTTGCAAATTTTCTCTACGATATTCATAATTATCGGCAGCTTATTTAGCACAAGCTGTCTCTTTCACCAATCTTCCCCTATCTAATACTATCTATAACGCCTATCTAATGCAGGCAATAGCGTAAACTTTTGGATATCATCACTAATCATCACGCTATGACTACACAGGTCTTCCGGAGGCTCCGGAGCCGCGCCGCGCCTGCCCTCGCGCGCCCTCTTTCATATTAGTGGCATAAAATATAACTAGGTTTGAATCATTGTCATTGACATTGGTTTTACGTATAAATTAGCTTGTAATTTATTACTGCTATAGATGCCAAACCAGGCTTGTTTGCTCTTTGGTTGTTCCGCTCTGCGAATTCTTGTTCCGTCGGACCTTTGACGATGTATTTTATCGATATCGAATGACATTGACATCACTACGGTGCGTGGGTGGTCCGCTCCGCATTGCGGAGTGGTGAGTGGTGCGCTATCAACTGCCCTTTATGGGTGATATCGTAAACAACCTGCCACTGAAGTAGCAGATTAGTAGATTAGAGTTACATATAGTTACTACTTACCAGCTATTAGCGGTTGAACACCACGTTTTAAACTCACAAGAACTTGCTAACTTTAGGGACGAACTATAAGTGAATTCCTTCGTCTTTTAAAATGTGTATAGAGTAAGTATAGAGCAGTATGTTGCTTATTTATTTTAGTACCTAGTGACTTAGCCTAGTAAGTGGGCCACAGTCATGACTACAAGGACAACATGGCCTGCTCAGATCTAGGTAACCTAGTTTTGCTTAGGTCAGAGCTGTTTTTCATGCACTACCACAAAAGATAATTGATAATTGGCACTTTTAAGGAACCACATAAAGATATTTAAGGAGCTACCTAAGGTAATTAACCATTAACCATAAATTAATTAATTGAGTAACTAAGGTAATTTATTTAGTTTGTTATTCTACCTAGGTAAATCCTCAGATCAAAAAGAATGGGTACATCATAAAATTGTACCAGGTCAGTAAATTTTAAGAAGCGGCATCGGCATTTTGCTGTTATCAATTATTGTAAAACATAAAATGAAAGTCATAATAATATTAACAATATTTTTAAACGCGTCCAAAAATCTTCTTTTTGCCGCTAAATAATGTAAACGTAAACGTCTATAAGTTAAAATATCTTTGGAATAGTTTCACCACAAACTGTAGTGTAATCTGCGCCGCGCGGGGTTGCCAGTAATTAGCAGTAATTATTAGCCATGGCTTTGATGTCGCCGACATAGTATGGGAAGTAGAGTTGACGCCAATCTTTATGACCGCTGCGATTTGTGAGGAACTTTTGTTCCTTCTTCTGCAAGGTTCTGCTTTTGGTTGTTACTCGCAAAAAAGTTGTAAAAGTAACCATTGCACTATTACCAGCCCTATTTTCCTAGTGCATATACTTAATCGTAGAGTTCATTTATCAAATTTTTGGTACCTTTCCAAGTTTCCAACTAGTTGCAAGTCCGTCATTAGGACGGGCAAAAAAATTTGCCAAGTGTGTTTTGAAATTCAAATTTTGGGCACACACTAAGTGCTGTATAGCATAATTATTTTACTTTTTTGCAAAAATTCTTTATAAATATTGTGATTCTGTCTGACGGATAAAATTAAACTGCCTGAATATCTCATGAAGCTTTCGTTCTTGCAGGCTTATAAACAAATGTAATAATATGGTTTCCAAATAATAAATAACACCGTTCCGCCTTCCTTGCCAATACTTAGAGCGGTGGTAAAGTTTGTCTCGAACACTAGAACGAGTGAGTGTGTGGAGTGCTTGTAGAGCTACGTGTGTGATCCACATAAAGTGCAAGTTTTGTGTGGAAACTCTGTTTCTTTGCATTCTGCACATTATCAGCAAAATGTGCATTAATGTAACTTAACGCTAAAACGTTTCTCTAGAAATAAATCGATTGCGGTGAATTGAATTGATCAAAGCTTTTTAAATAAGGGTAATTAGGCTCAAGTAAATATGTGGCATCGTAAGAACAGACAGATTTCAAATAAGAAAGAAAAGACTAGTCTTTCAAATTACTAGTCTTTCGAAAAAGACTAGTAATCCAATTTAAAATAAAAAACTCTTGACTGACTAGAGAAGAGCGAGAGAAGAGATTATGCATCTTCAAACGGCTGAACCGATTTCCCAATCTTAGCACGCTCTTGAAATTAGTCAAGCCGTTTAAGAGTTATGATGCTGTAGACAGACACAGATACATTCGCGCGTCTTTTGCGTGCTGTTTAAAAAGGAGAAGCACGAGTAACAGCTTTGACTTTTTGATGCTTTTCAGCGAGTACTAAGTAGTTTCTAGTTACTTAAGTGGTGTTTGTTTCGAGCTGATAGTCGGCTCAGTATGCCCTGTTTAATGCTGAGCCGGACTCGCCGGCTCGTTACCGCGGGATAGACTGCCTTCACCGTGAGATGCATCGCGCAGACAGGAGAAACAAGTAAGTGTACGAGTAGGTAAGGTAACTAAGGTGAGTATAACACTTCATCACGGTTTAAATAATGCGATAGGTTTGAGAGCAACTCTGAGTGTGTATGTTTTTTACTTTTTTCATGGTGAAGTGGCTCAACGGACTTGAGTTTGGAATAAATCTGGCTTATCATCATCGACCGATTTCCTCGACTTTAGAGTTTAGGTCTTCTCTTCCGCGTGCTATCTTTTTCGGTTCTGGCATTTTCCTGGATTTACATAAAGGCTGCTTTCTACCCCGGTATGATTAGCAGTTCTAGTAGCATAGTGAGTGCAATCCCGGGTCCCAACTTGCGACTGTGACATAATATAGGCCTGATTTGGACGCCATGCGTAGTGCGTACGAGCGCCTACTTGCCTGGTGACTGGTGACGCGGTGGGTGCTTGCATTCCTTTACTCAACAAACTTTAACTTTGCTCCTATTGTCGTTCAAGCATTTTATGCCGTCGTAACTGACGCTGATTGCAGAGTCATTAGCGTACTAACTATCACTTAATCTCTGCCATAATAATTTAATCTGTGAAATTGAACCGCAGTACATTACGATCAATAAATAAGCCTTCAACAATCAACATAGAGGAAATCTGATAGGACAAAGTTGTGAAATTGATCTCGCTTGTTGTGTGCCTTATTTCGTGTGCATAAAGACTGTAATGGTATGTGCAGGCAGGTTTTTCAGGACGCCGATACATGCCGGTAGCGGGTTAGGCACAAAAACTGAGCTGTCTGGCGGTTACATGACGATGCATGATTTATTGACGTCGGTCTAATAGAAAATTATATTGTTGATCGTTTGCTTTGTTTACGATATGGAAGTTACGTTATGATGCGACCACCAACAAGATTGCAGGAGAGTGATTATGGGAACCAGATTGGCTGCCGGAGTTCGGTACATGCGTCTCGTGAAACTAGTTGAAATAAAGTCTTATCAAGTTTAAATTAATTTTACTTCGAATGAAAATCCCGAAATATTAGCTTAGGTCATCATGTTTTTCCTATATTCCCTGGATTAAAAGATACCTTACTCGTATATTCATCTCAAGCTCAGGTAGGTAAAGGTAGTCATTTTCGTATGGCTCTAGTGGCTGGCCCTCGTGTCACAGTTTGTCAAGTTCATGTAGGTTCATGCCTCCGAAACAGTGGAGAAAAACGATTCCCAGCCTATGTATATTGGTTCGAGACCGGTGCAATATTACCAATTGAGTGAACCTCGCTAATTTCCCTCACAAAAACCCGTACCGGCGAGCTGCGAGCTTATTCTCAGGCAATAGGGATTGCATCTGTCACTGCTCGCTCTCGTTTAGATGGGCACGGGTGCGATGGGGACAGGTATATTCTCGACTCTTGTATAATCAGCTGGGAGTGCGGCCCGGGCTCGCATGCCTCGTCCATATCGCTCGTCCGCATAATTGCACAACCGGGGCTCAGGTAATTGCGCTTCTTGGAAGGTGAGGTCTGGAAACGAGGCCCAGGCAGATCTGCGAACAACCTACCCGGCTAAACGGAGTCCGCCGATTCATTTAAATATGAATTAGCTGTTTGAATCTGTTTGACCATCAGTTTTAATAACGTTTACGTCTATGGGTAACCAAAACATAAGATCATTACGATCTCTTATTTTTTACGAGAACTGCGTTTAGAATGGCCGTAATTTCTATATTTTGCCAATGAAATTCAAACTTTGATCGTACCTATTTCTCAATGTTGATCTATAGTTACCCGATAGACCTCTGCAGACTTATTAGATAATGTAATGTTACTGGTAAATACTGGTAATGAGTCCGCATTTAAAATTTAAATAGTAAAAGCTATATGTAGAAGAAGACGAGTGACGTGAACAAGCGCCTGCTGATATCACGTCCGCTCGCGCTTGCTGTCAACTTTACTGAGGTTTTGATAAAATGACACGGGACTGTTGAGTTTGATGCCGCAGTTTTACGATGCCAAAAGATTGAAGAAGATGAAGAAGAAGATTGAAGAAGATGATTGATTGAAGAGAAACTAAGTGTCTTGTTAACCTTTTGTGTGTGTCTCGGCTTTGAGTGTGGTTGTAATACGCTCATACGGCGGTGCAGCTATAAATCTATTATATGTTCCTCAACGTTACCGTTTTGTCAACAGCTTATAAATCTTTTGTAATTCCATGCCGTGTGTTACTGTAAGAAGTTGCAATAGTTCCTGTGTAATAGCGTCTTGAACGCGGTTAAAGAAAGTGTAGAAGCTACAGTTGCAATTATAACCATTGAAGGTAAAGTCGTCGCTCCGCCGCCGCGGCCATCACCGTCTCGCATTCCTCTCCAAGCCTGCGCTCGCAGTTTCACCGAAATTATCACAGCCAGCCACATTTTCTTGCTTTTTTGCGATATTCTTCTTGAGAATGTCTTGCAGTTTTTTATTGCAGGAAACGTGCAAAGTAAAGTAAAGTAAAAATGTATTGCATAAGATTGTACAATGGTGGAATAAATGCTGTCAGTACTCTAAGGCCAATTTCACGAAATTAAAAGCGATCAGTTTAACTTTAGCCTAATCAGTTTACGCGTTGAACCGAGTTCAAAGCTCCATTTAGTTTCATTAAACTAGTTTTGTTTTACGATCGGTGAAGTCGGCCCTTACAAAACACAACCATAGGTAGGTACTTTATTATTAAACTTCATAATGTTTTCCACTAAGCAAGCAGGTGCTACAGATTACTTGATTACATATTTATTTATTTATTTATTTATCACGATACACCAACAGTAAACATATTATACGTTCTTAAATTATAAAGTTATTAATATCTACAAGTGTCAGATATGTTCACCTATTATAGGCGTATACATCGTTCACCATTAAAAGTGTGAAGACATTAAGGGTAACTACTAAATTAATAATAACAAAATTTTGACAAAATATGAATATAACAAAAAAATAGTAATAATTCGACTACAGAACTAGACGACTGGTAAGAGACTTCACAAGTTTTCTTTTGAAAATCATTAAAGAATTTTGCCACACATCAAAGTCGTCTAAGGAGACATTACAATCATTGTATGTGCGACATAATCTTAAAGTAGGAGAGTTGAGACCTAAATTAGTTCTAGCAGCTGGCCGCCACGCCAGGATTCGGGAAATCTTATGTCTAGGATACTGAGAAGGAACATGTAGAGAAATTTCTTTGACAATAGATGGACAGTCGGAGAGCCCATTCATCACTTTATAGAGAAATGTTAGATCACGGATCTTGCGTCTATCCCGCAAGGTGTGCATTTTAAAGAAACATATTTATATACAGGGTTATACAGAAAGGGTATGCTAAGCCGAAAAGATCTCATAGTATTCATCATTATGAACAACTTTTACTATGGGACCAACCAGGAATTCGCGAAAAAAATGAGCTGTACCATAGAAAAATGTCAATAACACTCGACAAAATGTATGTATGTTATGTATATAATGGTTTTTTTATTTCGCGAATTCCAGGTTGGTCCGTTAGTAAGACTTGTTCATAATGATAAGTACTAAGAACCCTTTTCGGCTTAGCATACCCTTTCTGTATAACCCTGTATGGTATTACTCGACTCGTATATAAATAATATTGATGAAATAGACACATGCAGGATACTTTTGATCATACATAATATCATTTTCGTAGATATAATTTGTGCCACAGAAAATCGTATCGAATGGACTAATGTAGTCTTTTAATTAATTATTATTTTGAGAACTAGTTATAATTCTTGCCGTGTTGTTACACGAACCGATCGCCGATAAGCAGCGGCGCGTCATCAATAAACTGTCAGGCTTCGATATCTTATTCACGTTAGGGCTGTGCCGACGATTAATAATAAAACGTCGATGGTCTGTTTACACTTTTTTGTTACGAGTGTGAGTTGGCTATTCAGCTTACACAAATTTTCACGCTTGGCAAAGCAAGTACAAACATATTATTTTTAGGGTTCCGTACCCAAAGAGTAAAACGGGACCCCATTACTAAGACTTCGCTGTCCGTCCGTCCATCCGTCCGTCCGTCTCTCATCAGGCTGTATCTCATAAACCGTGATAGTTAGACAGTTGAAATTGTCACAGATGATGAACTATCGTATTTTAAACGAGCGCGAAACCCTGAAATCGCATCTTAGACAACAAAAATCACAACCTAGACTTGTAACAGTGTACCTACAGTGGGCCTAGCACAACTTTGACGTAAAAATACATAGCGAGTATTCGATAGAAAAGTGTACGCCATTTACACCCGTCAGGAGCACACTTGACAGTCGTAAATGGCGTACACTTTTCTATCGAATACTCGCTACGTATTTTTACGTCAAAGTTGTGCTAGCCCCATAGGTAGCTAATAGTACATATCATTTGCGAAGCTTTCTGAGTAGAGTAGCCGCGCCGCGCCGTGGCAGCCCTGGCCGCGTTTCTGCAGAGTTATTACTCGCAATCCATATAATAATCTAGATAATTTTAATGTATCGCCGCATCCTGCTCCCGCGTACATAGAGGACGACTTACACATTACATGCTAGTTATTATGAACTATACTACATTAGTATATACAGGGTTATAAGGAAAGGGTATACTAAGCCGAAAAGGGGTAATAGTAGATACTCACCATCATCATTATCAACTTTTCTATGAGACCAAAGCTGAAATCGAAAAAAAAAACAGCTGTTCAATAGTAAAATGTCAATGACACTCGACAAAATAAATGAAACCGCCTGCTGTTTTTTTTCTCGATTTCAGGGTCCCCTAGTAAAAGTTCATAATGATGAGTGCTCTTTTCAGCTTAGCATACCCTTTCCTTATAGCCCTGTAAGTGCTTGTACGCTTTTAATGCGCTACGTAGAGTTGTAGAGACAGATTGTTTCAATGAGACGGGTCGCGTGTACTCATATTTATTACTGGCACTAGCGACACCCTGCGGTTTCACTCACTATTGTACAATAATCCTAGGTACATTTATTATTACAAAACTATCAACAAAAATGGTGATGTTTTTCAGGTTTATGTAAGTGTATGTTCCTGTGTGACTTCCTACCTCCAAGCGTCTTGACAGATTTTGGATAACGAGGGCTTGTAAGATTCGTCTTTGTATCTGGACGAGTTGGTTCAATACTCGTTAAATCTGTTAAATAACTTTTTTGCCATGCAAGGCCATGAAGAAATATGCTAAAAAAGTATAATTATATGCTGTTTACAGAAAAAGTGTCAACTACACTCGATACATATAAAACGTGGAAAAACTTTCTTCGCGATTTCAGAGTTGGTCTCATTCACATCAAACATTATAATTATGAAAACTAAAACCCTTTTCAGCTTAGCTTACTCTTTTCTTATAATCCTGAACATGTATTTATTACTTTCACGCAATATTAATAAAATACACCCATTTCACTTCAACACAAACATTCGCTTTTATATTTTGTGTGATTATTCTTATGTTCGAGTTGCGTGAGCGTTCCCATTAAATTCACTCACTGATTTCAATTAATACAGGCAAGCTTATAGCATTATAATTATAGGTAAAGTAAAACAAGATTACGTTGAGCATTTCTGGAGAACTGCAAAATATATATCTTACGAATCCTTAAGAAAATTATAAACGGGAAAGTTTGTATGTTTGTTCCGCTTTCACGCTAAAACGGCTGAACGGATGTAGATGAAATTTGGTATGAAGGTAGTTTAGAGCATGGAGATGGACTAACACATAGATTATTTTTTACTTTTTAACCGACTTCAAAAAAAGGAGGAGGTTATCAATTCGTCTGGATGTTTTTTTTTAATGTTTGTTACCTCATAACTTTTGACTGGGTGAATCGATTTTGATGATTCTTTTTTTATTAGAAAGCTGACGCTTTTCATTTGGTCCCATTTCAATTTAGTCCAGTTCTGATAATGGCATCCATGAGAAAACCATATAAGTCTTAAATTTGCATTAAGTACGTGCGCGACAAATAGATGAATAACTCAATAGTCTGTCTTTTGAAGTCGGTTTTTGTTTTTTGTTTTGTAAAAATAATGTTCTTGTTAAAGCCGCGGCGCGCGCGCAGCTCGTAAGCACATTTATAAATGCGAAAGTTTGTGTGTGATGTGTGAATGTTTGTTACTACGTATCTCCGTAACTACTAAACCGATTTTGATGAAATTTGGAATGTACATAGTATTTATTCTAGTATAACATATAAGCTACTTTTCATCATCACCATTGCCATCGTTTTACATCACCGCGCGTGGAACCGCCGGCCGCAGCTGGTTGTGGAATAGCTTCCGGTTGCTGTAGCAGTGTGGGAACAAGGATGGTGTCCCTAACGAGCGTCTTCGGTGGAAGCTCGTTAGGAATACCATTTTGCAGGATCAGCTTCTGGCTGGAAATCACAATAATTATTAGTCAAAATGTTTAATTCTTTTAAAATTGATGTTTTTTCGCGATTTGATAAAATTCATTACCAATTTACAGCATTAGACAGATTTGCATTTTTTGGTTCATTGAATGTAATTGTGACATACGTGACACTAAAGAATCTTCTTATCTATATAGTAAACTATAAATATAATAAAATATATAGATCTATTAACACTAGGTAGTAACTAACTTCTTGACTATTCAGCCTTGAAAAAAAAAAAAAACAGCCATTTAAAAAGAAGACTTACTTTCTCATAAACGAGTACCTCTAAAGTAAGAAACCTTTTATAGAGAAGTCAAGAATACCGCACTCGTATATCGACTTTGGACTGGTACATACGAGTATTTACTCAACTCTGAGTCAGTCCAGCGAGAATAACCGTGACATCACCCACTGGGTCCCTCGAAGCCTCCGCTCTACAATAGCGTCATGGAGCCCCGTAATTATAACAAAGGTGCTCCGCCCCCCGCGCTCTACCAATCACAGCGCGCGGGCACCCGGAAGACGGGTGACGTCATCGACAACAACCTTCTATCGAATTGCATTACATCATGGGTACCCTCTTTGCTTTTGATGTAGGCGACAATCTGTAGTATCTTTGACTAAACTTGACTTAATCTAATACGACTAAAATAGAGTTACTGAAAGGTAGAGAAAACTTTCGAACTGTCATCATTTACTTAAATAGATTTGGTCAGATAGAACAAAGTTTTTAAATGTTACAAAAATATCGACGAATTTAGTTTAAGTTAACAATGAATATCAAGTTTTTATAGGTATAGTTTATAATAGCTATTTTGCAGGGCATTTGTATTGCCTGAGCCAGAATCGCTGCTCGCTGAAGTCAAAAGCAAACCCGAAGATGGAGTACGCTATTCAGAAATCCTGGGGTAGTTATTCGTCTTCTTTGTCAGCCTGATACGAGCTGATCGATGGAGGAGCCGCTGATGATGGATCGGAGCACCTTCGCGAATGTATCGCTAATTCGCCATCTTCGGCGAACGAATGTATCGCGATCTTCGGCGATTGTCTCAGCTTTTTAAACGAGGCCACGCATACGTCATCTCGATTTCACGATACGTGTTTATTGATAACTGAAATGCTAATAACCGCCGGCAATTCATTATAAAAGCTAATTTAATCTTCACATTCTTAAAAACTACTCAAACTGAGATTAACCTCTGATTACACATAATTATTAATTTGTCCACTTCTAAACCGGTTAATTTGAATAATCAATTCATTTTAGGAGTTTAGTCGAATGTCGTTACGATTTAATTACGTTTAGGTAATTTATTGCGGCTAGGGCAGGCACAGGCACCAGGCAGGCAGTAAAGCGGGCAGGCAGTAAAGCGGGCAGGCAGTAAAGTTGGCACTGCCAACACGCGAGGGCAATTAGAGCTGTATCCGCTACACCGCGTCTGTCATGTACTCGTGCTCATACGGTGAATACTATTGGGACTATAAAACTAAAATAAATACGAACTCAAATGAAATAAATAGAATAAATAGATATACACTGCCGTCCACTAACTATAAAGCCGTTAAGCCACAGGGGGTCGATTTTTACTTTTAAACATGATAGGATAGAGTTTAAAATTCTCTATCTACCTGTCTAACAAACGTGTTCCTATCTGTCATAGGTCCTAAGATAAGAATAGCACAAACGCCGCTACATGACATTTCTTTTCAACATTACACGCCTATAAAGTCGTCATATAACATTATCTAACTAACTAGCCGCTATAATCCCATAACGACATAAATATGTATTAAAATATCAAATAATTGCTTACCTATAAAGCCGTTTATTGTGTTTGTGTTTTGTAATTACTTTTAAGTTGAGGTGTGTGTTTTAATTTATTGAAAAATTCCTTAACTAAAACACAGTTACAAGAAAAACCTTCGAATAAAAGACGTTAAGGTCGCTTAACCGTTTTTTAGATAAGGATTTACCTTATTCCATTATACAATTTACTACACTTGCAAGTCGTCAAAAGAAATTCGAAAATTAAAATGTATATTTTTTTATATATTTCCTCAACTTAAAAAACGTTAAGCAGCATTCCTTAATTAAAACGCCGTTATCTGCCATCACCCCGCGCTTTATTTTTTTTTTGTTACACTAATATTATCACCTTAGAACAAAGAACTAGATCTGATAATCATTATCTAGTTAGTGGTAGGCTTGTGACTCCCGCGTTAATCGTCAAAAAAGATGTCTGGTTTTAGTGTTACTTTGTAATGACGAGTCTATCCTTTTATTCTGCAAGATATACAGTGGTTTCAACGCAGTAATTTATTTAAGATCTTCGCCAGTGTGTTATTGATATTTGCTATTGTCGTTTTACTTCATGATTTTACTCATTACTTTATCAAACCCGAAAAAAGCCCCCGGAACCGACGGGCTCACCGTTGACATCTGCGCTGCAGCCATCCGAAGCGAACGGGAAATCTTCTTAGCGATAGCAAACAAATGCTTGTTGCTGAGGTACTTCCCCAAGCAGTAGAAAGCGGCGTACGTGATTATCCTACGCAAACCCGGTAAAACAGATTACACACATCCGAAGTCATACCGTCCTATAGGTCTCCGATTCCAATGGCATCTCCTCCCGACCATCAGTCAGAAACAGTACGGTTTCATGCCCCAACGAGGAACCGAACACGCCCTCTATGACTTGGTAGAGCACATCAAAAAAGGAGTAAACAGCAAAAACATCGTACTCCTAGTCTCCCTGGATATAGAGGGCGCATTCGACAATGCATGTTGGCCCGCCCTAAAAGACAATCTAGCGAAGAAGAGGTGCCCAAAAAACCTCTTCGAGATGGTAAACTCATACCTCAATGACCGAAAAGTCAAAGTCAACTATGCAGGAGCAGCACACGAGAGCGAAACTACCAAAGGGTGTGTTCAAGGATCTATCGGCGGACCCACCTTCTGGAACGTAATCCTAAACTCGCTGCTGCGACTGCTCGAAGCAGAGGGAGTATAGTCTCAAGCCTTCGCGGATGACGTCGTTCTCGTGTTCACAGGTTCACAGTCAAACATCATCGTTGGACATGATCGTGAAATGGGGAAAACGTAACAAGCTCAACTTTGCAGCGCAGAAGACTAATGCGATGCTCTTCACCAAAAAGTTGAAGTACGAACCCCCAAACCTGGTCATGTCTGGCATCCAGCTTAATCTCGTCGAAGAAGTCAAGCTGCTTGGCCTATTGATCAACCGTAGGCTCAATTTTAAAGCACACATGAAAGCCCAGTGTAAAAAGGTGGCGGATATCTCCAAACAGATTGCACGTGCGGCGAAAGTGACCTGGTGTCTAAAGAACGCGATCACGAGAACCATCTGCGTCGCAGTGGTGGAACCCATCATCATGTATGCCTCAAGCGTGTGGACGCAGGCGGTAGACCTCGAGGAAAACAAGAAGCGCTTGAACATTTTATAATTGTAGGTAATGTAAGAGCGATTTACTGTGTGTATAATTTTGTTTTGTAAACTTACTTGATAAGGATCTCAAAGCCATATTTTAAAAAGTCTGATAATAGTTAGAATATTACTAAACCAATCCCCAAATTATTTAATTTATTATTATGTTTATTTATTCTATAATATATAGCAGAAACCGAATATTATGGGTATGTTTATAATACATTCTTTTTAACTAGAATAGCAAAATTCATTAATAAACATATCTTTTAAGTTTGATAGTTGTAGTTTTATTTTTCAAGTTAACTTATTTTGAAATGGTATTCTCAATTAATAGTAGTAAATGCTTAACTAAATAGTGGCTATGTCCCAGATGTTTTATGTTTAACTGCTTTAAAGATAAGTATTTGAATGTAATTAACGGCTTAAATATTTTTTTTTACATAAGTTATCCTTAATGCTTGTTAAGAATGTGGCTAAAATACATTAACGGCATTTTAGTTAAGTAATTTAAGTTAATATTATGAAACATAAATTTCAATAGTCAGTTACCTAAAAACACTAAGCTAAAATGCCGTTACGGTGAACTTAACTGCATTTTAGCGTTTGGTTTTCACTTTTATCAAAATTTAAAGCACGGCTATAAAGCAAAAAATGTATTTTACATTTAAATAAACAGGTGTATTCATTTTAAAGTACATTTATTAGAAAGTACTATAAAAAACATGTATTTCTATGTCAGGAAGTCTCGTATAAAGTTTATCGTTATAAAGTAGCATTCATTTTAAACATCTCCCGCGTTTTTTGCTGATATCTCCAAACTTGGTTTTGAGGCTTAACGGCATTATAGATAGTGGACGGCAGTACACTGGTCTGTCTCCAGTACCCAGGCATAAAGCAAACGCAAGAACTAAGCTTATAGTGATAAGACAAGCCGGACCACTGCCTGATAGCAACGAGAAAGTATATGAAAGGCTGGTAGTAAGCGACACGACGCCGACGGGTAGAATACATTGCTTTTATGCACATTTAAAGAGAATCGAAATTGATCAAACATTTGATCTAATAGGGTAGTTTTATTAGGCAGACCTATAATGGGAAAACGGGACGTTTAACATCAGGCGAGCGATTTGCTCATCTTGCCACTAAATGGAAAAAAAATTGCTATAAAATCCAATTGTCCGCTGAAATATTTATACCTTCAGAGTACCTATCAAGCCATAGTAATAATGTGCTTAATATTATTGCGTGATGTATTTTCCTGTAAGACATGAAGCTTTTTATATGTAATTGTAAATACTTGTTGAGAATATACAATACTTGGTATAAACCGTGTAGATAGACGTACAAATAAATCCAAAATTGAAGAACACTTACTTGACTTTCCTACTCAATGCAAAGACGTGAATGGGCAGTTGTTTACTGTTATCATATCTTGAGATCATTAGGTCATTTAGCATCGATAAGTAAATGAATAATTTTATTCACTGAAAGACTTTATCTACAATCAGACGAAGATATCACTAAATCCAAGGCTCATAGAACAGGAAGTACAGACAAGTATCTATATTGACTTTTAGTGTAGTATATCTGTATATGATCCCTTGTCAGATGATGAAAAGATCTCAAGGACAGCTCCAGAAGGAGCACTTGTTACTGAATTTAAAAATATCTGAGATCTCAAGCACTCATTTCCTACCGAGCCCAAACTACCAAATAAATCGCCTGCAAATTATAAACGCTTATTTATTTGCCCGGAAGCTATAATCACTTAGCGATTTTGATTTTAATTTCCTTGCGTGTCTTCCCACGATGCAACGACGGACGACGGACGACGGACGGCTCGCATCGCGGCTGTACTCGATAGTCGCTATCAGCTACATCTGAGTCTGCACCAGCCTTATTTATCCACCATTCATCAAAACTGCCACTGCCGTGTTAATTGCATCAAGTTCTAGCATACATTAAATAATAGCAATATCCTAGTGAGGATTAGTCTCGCTAATATTAATATGAACGATTGACTTTCTGTCTGAAATTCTGAATGGCTTTTCTAATCAACTGCCGAGCGCTTAACAGAGTAGCTACTCGTATTTCCGTTCCTGGAGTTCTATCATCTTTAACGACACTGTCACTTAACATGCGAGCTGTAGTAGACATTCGCCAAGCCTGCTATGATGAAAAATAAGTCCAACAAATATGATAGTAGCTTCATTAGTAATTTGTCTTTTTCTTCGTCATGACTAACACACTACACAAACCGATCTAACACAAAAATAGTGTGAATCGCACTCTTTTAGTTCGGGAAATAGCAGAAGAACGGCCTACTCTCGGGTGAATCCGCAAGGCGCGACTAGTGCAGTCCATAGATATGATACCCCGCTGTACATACTCGTACCTGCTGCCTAGCTCCGGGCGATGCAGAGAAGTTATTATAAATGTAAAGTGTTTCCATCTTGCGATGTTGTCCTGATTTGCATTAGCTTTTCAGCTTTTATGTCGACATCTTCGCCATAAAATAACACTAGCCAACCATGTGCTGTGCACCAGCTGCAGCCCTGCATTATCAGAGAAAAAACGTATCCTATGTTCCTTCTCGTAATCTATTGACTAGTTTAGATTTCATCTACATCAGTCCAGCCGAGAAAAGCTAACCGCACAGAAACTGTAACGTTACTTCGCTATTCATCATTATTATTGCGCAGTATTTTTTGCCAAAACTCGCTTGAGTTGCAAGTTAGATCTTTAAGTTGTTATTGGAAACATTCTTAGTAATAAGTTACCTAGAAATTTAAGTTAGATTTAAATTACTTATTAGCCTGAGGCTAGATTGTAATTTTATTAAGAAATCTGTTTTTGGCACTTCTTAAATAAAAAAAAAAAAATAGATTTCGAGTATTCATATAAGTTTCACTCAACCGTAAAAGCTGTATTTCCCTATAACCATTAATGTCCCCGATTTTCCAAAGGTAATAAATATCAGGATATGCTCAATGGTGTCCTCATCCTGCTTAAATCCGCGACTTGTAAGGTTTTACGGGTGAAACATCCTGCTAGCTAGGCTCACTGTGTGACCTGGGACTCTTGTCTGGCGCGTTCGATTTCATTCATGTCACTGTCACTCTCATGACTTTCGTAACACGAGCAATAGTGACCGCGATAACACCGTTCTCGTCAGAAAAGCTCTGGAACCAATATTGTTTCTCAAATAAAATTTGCAATGTACTTGTACACAAGCCGGAGCCTTTAAAATGACTGGAGCCGTAATTTTAAAAACGATGCCCGATTGTAGCCCTTCGGAAAAAAGATAGGGTGACAACTAGACAACGGGGAATGACTCGTACATTTACACTGAAGCACTTGGCTTTTGTCTATTTTTTTTATAGCTGACAGAGCGAGACGAATGCCAGGACGATCCAGTTCAGGCTTGCGCTAAGAGTTCGCGGTACGTTCCCGTGTTTTCCCCTGTCCGTGCGGCCGCGATCCTGCGCGTGCGTTCGCTGCGTGTACCCGTCCTTGTATATTATCGCAACATTACAGCCCCGATCGACTCACTAATATTAATAACCTGTTCATTTCCTATGCAGCACTTACATTACTTTGTACTATACAAGTGCTGCAAGTATATCTAGAATATCTACCCAACTTATATTGACGGTGGGCCGTAATTGGATTCCAGCCGGGCAGGCGCGCGGCGCGCGGCCCGTCAATTGTTAATTTTTAATTATAATAAATTATTGAAAGACCAGTGTTAAATAACAAATCTCTATTTGGCGAATAAAACCATTAACAAGAAAATCAAGCCTTAAATTCGACACCTGTTTACAGAAACTTGAAATGTAAAATATTTGTAGCGGAATTAACTATTTTCTTACCTTATATACTTGATCGATGGTAGCAACTAGCAACAGATATCCGTGGCCGTGGATCAACTAAAGCACTTCAGCAGGCTACTTTAAAATAAAATTCTGATAGACTTTCGTTTGACTAAATCTCGCCTGATGGTAAGCAATGATGCGGTCTACGATAGAGCATGCTTACCTAGAAGAAACCTACCGCCACTGGGTGCTCTCTAGCTCGCGGGCCCGAAGTTTGACACCCTTGTAGGTACTAGGATGTAGATGCAAGTACAGAATTACAGATAGCAAGAGACTGGTGTTACGATCTCGGGCCGTGTTAGAGAAGATTAGAATTCCTTCGTTTTACAAATCTAAGGTGATTAAATTAGATTGGAAAAGAAGTTAGGACTTGTGCGGGGATAATCAGTTTGATTCGATGTTTTTTAATTATAAACGTTCCCCTTGAATTGGCTATGAAGGAATTGGTGTGAATTTTCTATGAGTATCAAGATGAAAAACAACAATACTAAGTAGGTAATCTACTTTCTTAAGATGGTACATACTAGATGGAATGACAAGGTTCGTGTTTGACCACCAACTCGCCTGTTGTTTTTATCAGGCCCGCAAAGGAAATAATTAGAAAATTATTTTTGTGCGCGGGCTGAAACACTCGTACCAAGTAGACACTGTTCTAATATATTATTTATTTTATTTCAACAAGTTTCGTTTAGGAGTCTAAATATATTAAATCAAACCCTATTTTACATTGTTTCATGTTTGGTTGTAATGCTTCTTGAATCTGATTCATATGTACGAGAACGAGAATAGTTTTTTTATGTCGTAACAACTAGATACAGAACAGAGACGGAGACAGTGAGCAACTTCTAGTAAATCCAAATTAGAAGGAAGCATTAAATACAATCCTGCAATTATGAAATTCCATACAGATCCGACGAGATAGTCCGATGTAACCCGAGACTCGGCTTGTCTCGGTCACAGACGTCGCTCGGCGGCGTGACAGCGACTCGGGTACTCGGGTTACACACCGAGTATCACGTGACATACGGCGCGTCACACATGCGTACACGCAGGCACGCCGGTACGCCACCCCGGCCGCGGCGGGAGGCCGCCAGCTCGGCCTGGTGACAGCTATTTATTAGGAGATCATTAAAAAAGCTCTTACTCACGTGGAGGTGGTTTCTTGTCATAAGCATTTTCGAGGGGTTTTTTATTGTCCGTCGTCTGTGGCACCAATTGTTTAAAACGGACTTGAAGAAGGTAATTTAAATACTAATTTTAGATGAACACAATAGATTTCGGAACCAAGAGTAAATACTGTAAAAGTTAAAGAAAAAAAAAACAAAATAAGCAACCACCTTTTTACATTACTTATTGCTAACCGGTCTAAGACCACGAATTCCTTGGATGGATCGAAGATCCTAAATATGGAACGGGAGCTGGCTTTACTTGTGCATATTATCGCAAGTTATTCAATATGAGAACTGTAATGTTTAGCCGCTTATTGTTATTCTCAATTCCTACATTAGGCAACGAGCAACGGTACCGGAGCGCCGGCGCCGGCGCACGACGGCGGAGTAGCCCCGACCTGATCGGAGGACCCACTTCGGAATGGCAAGAATCCACCTACCTCGCTAACGGAATCTGTCGATGTTTTGACGCAGTGAAATCTACAAAAATATCATAAGACTTACTGGCAGTAGTGAAATACTAGAAACCTTGAAAAATTAACTTTGGGTAGTGTAAAAAGGGTGACAAAATAAACAACGATTTCTTCCAGTCCATTTTCAGAGAATTAGCGGCCATAGCAACACTTGCACACAACCACCCTTCCTATCGTCTAGATTGTTTACCTCGATATTAATCTACAGATCGTAACTCTATGGTTATCTACAAACTTCAGACTTTACTCACACCGGACTTGCAATTAAATATGAGAAGCCAGCCACAACGTTTCAGCCGTCCACTATCTTGAAGTAGTAAACTATTGAATCCAGTTTTTTTGTGTCGGTTGGTATGACTTATTTGACCGGTACAGTGACAGGCCCGCGGGGGGCCGCGGCGGCGGCGCCGGCGCCTGCGCAGCTCCATTAATCTGTTATCAGGCGATAATCAACTCGTAATCACCCACTAAGCCTTTTATGGGCCGCCACTGTATTCCAACGAAAAGGGCTTTTGGGAAACAGATGAATCATGGGGATTTTACGAGCTATGGAGTATTTGAAGCGAGAAAGTGAATCAGAGAGTTTGATTAAAGATCTGCTATGTACCAATCTCATTGGAATAAACATGAATATGACAAGGACAGAAACCATGTTAATAGCTTTAAAATTAGCTCTCTCTGGAAGTATAAGTATAATAATGTCGATAGAACGCGCGTGGTCCAGCTTCTAAGATTCGCTTTTGAGAAATGAAAACTAAAGAAGCTAATTGTTCACCGTCAGCTATTAAAATATGGCGGCAATGCAAGACGATGAACGATTACCTAGCTCTCAAGAGTCTTGTTTTAAGATGTGTGGGAAGATACTCTCCATGAAATATGTTTGTGTAAGATAATGAAATCACTCGCGAATCGTAACTCATTTATCAATCGGAACAGGTCGTTAACCAGCAGACGAGGCGCTAAATCTTCTCTTAATAGTCTGTTAAGTTGGAGCGGTAGTAGGTACAATGGCATCAGATCGGAAGCTCGGCTACAGCTCGCCTGGCAGTTGGCTCGCAGTGCCACAGGTTCAGTGAGAGTTAGTAGGGTGGAGCGCAGCGCCGTGGGAGCGATGTAATTTTACTTTTATCTCGAGCTTTTTACCGCAAAAAGCTTGGAGCAGGTTGTGGCGGCGGCGGGCCGGGCCGCGGGCGGGCGGCAGTGCGCGCCGGCCGCTCGCTTCAGCACGACGTACGGCGCATGCGCGCGCCCTCCGCCGCCATTGGCCGATTCAAACCCCGAACCGTCGAATATCGCGTCTGGATTAACGTGCGTGTGTGCAATTTCCCCGATCTCGGATGTGTGTGTGTGGCAGTGAGTGGAAAACATGGATGTGTCGTGCAGTGCGCGAACGCTCCGCTGAGCGAGGGTGCAGCGAGCTGCAGGGCTGTTCCTGCACGAGATATATCTTGGTGCGTTGACCGGGAGCAGTTGAACGCCCCAACGGACTATTTGTGTTGCGAACGGTAACTATTCTACTATTTAATTCCTGATTATTTACAAACGTACAATTGCTGCGTGTGCGCGCCGCGGTTCAAGGCCGACGATCGCCGAAAGTGATTCGATCGTGTCGCATTTATGTATTCGTGATTCCAAGGTGAATGCGCATCAAACGAATGCAAACCTCTGCGGAATCCACCCGTCAAACCTGCCCGATGGCTTGACTCCATTTGACGGTTTATATTTTCTGATCGGAAGGGTTCACAAAACAGGGGCGGTTCGCATTGCGATAAGAACCAAGACACGTCCGTCATACGCCGTCGTACGAGAGTCGTGGGTTCCATGGGTTTGTTAATCTATTGAAAAAGATTAAGTTAATTAACTAGCACCTTATTTCATACTGGTAATTCATTTTTATAAATTAAAAATAGTTTGCAGCTTACGTACGTTGATTATTCTTTTTAAAACTTTCTTAGTAGATTTCAGGTAGATATAGCAAGACGATTTGCAAAGCACTCCATTCCCTAATAAATTATATCTACACTATCAATACCACGAAATTGTTTTGAATAGTTTTCATACCTATTTCTATTCTCATCTATAATAGCATTAATAGGCATTAGGCACTTAAGCTTGATAGATACTTAAGCTCCAAGTACCTAACCTGTCTCACCAACCAGCTAGTCTTAGCTTTAAGTGCCCATCTCTAACTGGCTCAAGTGAAATGTCTAAGTCGTGGAGTCTCTAGTTCTAAGTAAATCCGTGCGGATTCCGAGACAGCGAGTCCTAGCATTTCACCATCACTCAGAATTACTGGGCTTCATTCAGCCGACGAGCTATTCACGTTCGATACAATTAAATACCCCGTTGTCCGCCCTAGAAGTAGATAATCATAATTTGGTTTAAATCCTACATGGTAATATGTGGAATGTCGAGTCCTACAAAGTGATGGTATTTCAGAGATTTTGTTTCAAAGTATGCGTATACTATAGTATAATGTGGTTGGTTACAAAGCTCACAGAAAATACGTGATTGCTGTTGATCAGGATAGTTATCAGATGTTTAGTTTCAACTAAAAAAAATATTGATCGACCAACAATGAAGATTTCTGCTAGCTAGCAACCTTTATTCTGAGAAGATTCAGAGGTTCTAGTTTAAGACAATAGCAGCGAGGTAAGGCGAGAACAAACGAGTAATGTATAGGTGCTTAATAATAGCGCAATGGTAATAGTCCGTAGCGATAGATATGCAGCAAGAGTTGTAATGCATCGACAGACTCCGCGCCGGTTCAGGACTAATGTCCCGAGCGGCGCAGTGCATGCCAAGTGAGAACAAGCTACTGCGAAAGACAGTACAGCATGTAAAATGTTAATAACTTAACTGCAAGCATACTAAGATTGCTAATTTACTTGACAACTTCAAGACTTCAATCTTTATCCTAAAAGCTTTTGCAGATATAGTTTTCCGTTAGCTCAGCTTTACCTTAGCTGGGAACTGTAGTGTATGGCGGTACCTACTTGTTAATACCAAATGTAGGGTAGGTACCGCAGCCGCCGGCGAGCGGTCATTGTGATGATTCCAAATATAGACGAGTTACTAACTGCAGTGTTTTACTGATATTCACCCTCTGCTAGGTATTTCTCAGTGGCGACGAGGATTATATTTTTTTTATTTGAATTCCGCGTATCTAAGTTGCAAGAAATGCCGATCGGGAAAATCAGCGAGTTTGACGTGAAGAATGGTGCGTGGTCGGCGTATGCTGACCGCCTTGAAAGTTACTTCAAGGTCAACGACGTGGCGGACGAGATGAGGTTGCCAACGCTCATCGCCTTGATGGGAGACGAGGCATACGAACTGTTGGCAAACCTGGCCAGCCCGAGGAAACCGGCGGAGTTGGACTATGCGGAGGTGACCCAGTTATTGAGCGGTCACCTGCAGCCGATGCCATCGGCGCTCGCGGAGCGTTACCGGTTCCGGCAGCGGAGGCAGCGACAGGGGGAGAAAGTCAGTGAATACATAGCGGAGCTCAAGAAGTTATCACGGCATTGCAAATTCGGCGCGGTATTGAACGAGAATTTGCGGGATCAATTCGTGTGCGGTATAGCGAGTGACGTCATCCGCCAACGGCTTTTCGCGGAGGCCGATACATTGACGTTTGCGGAGGCGGCGAAGATGGCGAGCTCGTTGGAGGCTGCGGAGCGCGATGCGGCGGCGGTGGAGGCACGGCCGGTGCCGGAGGCGGCGGAGACCGGTGCGGTGCATGCGTTGCGGACGAGCGGACGCGGAGGACGCGCGCGTCGGGCGCGCTGGAACGGCGGCCGGCCACACGGGCCGGCGGAGACGCGACATGCGCGGTCAGCGCTGTCCAACTGCAGGGGCTGCGGAGCCACAAGTCACGACTACGGAAACTGTAGGTACCGGGACTATGTGTGCAGCCAGTGCAAGCGAACGGGGCACCTGCGGCGGGTGTGCCAGGCGGGAACGGCCGGCACGGGACCCGGAGCGCGGAGAGGTGCGGGAGTCAACTTCGGGAGCCTGGAGGTGGAAGAGGAGCACGACTTGTCGTGGGACGACTGCGTGGATCTCCATCAATTGAATCTGGGAGATTACAAGCCGGTGAGTTTACCAATAACGATAAACAACCGGAAGATAACAATGGAAATTGACACGGGGTCGGCAATATCTTGCATCAGTGAAGCGACTTATCTTAAATATTTTAAAGAAAACCAAATTATACCCAATGACCTTTGTATTAAATTTTATGACGGGTCGAAGATCCGACCGCTAGGTATAATTAAACCTGTTGTGAAATATCTGGATACTGTCAAATGTCTAGAATTGTTTATTATCAGAGGAGGAACGACGTCACTGTTGGGCCGACAATGGCTCGGCGAGTTAGGTATTAGAGTTCCCATAGTGAATTGTAACAATATCGGTCACGATAAGAATGGGGAACTGAGTAATGAGATAACGGTTTTGTTACACAGATATAAACAGCTGTTCGACGGAAGTCTGGGAAGGTTCACGGGGGGGAGAGCGACGCTCCGGGTGCGGGAGGACGCGGTGCCGGTGTACCACCGCGCGCGGCCCATGGCGTTCGCCACCCGGGCGCGCGTGGACGCCGAGCTGGACGCCATGCTCGCCGCCGGGGTCATCGACCCGGTCGACAGCTCCGACTGGGCCTCGCCTCTCGTGCCCGTCAATAAGCCCGATGGCTCGCTCAGGGTTTGTGTAGACTATAAGGCTACTCTAAATCCCGTTTTGCTGATCGACCGTTACCCGTTACCGAAAATCGAGGAGGTTCTCTTCGCGTTAAACGGCTCGCAGTTTTACAGTAAAATCGATTTATCTCAATCTTATAACCAGATAGAATTGGACGAGTCGAAGAAATACACGGTAATAAACACTCACCGCGGACTATTTTGCTACAATCGGCTGGTATTCGGATTATCGTCCAGCCCGGGAATTTTTCAACGAATTATGACGAATTTACTGAAGGGTATACCGAATATAGGTATTTTCATCGATGACGTCATAATCGGCGGAAAATCGAGACGGGAGCACTTGGATGCACTCGAGGCGGTATTCGAGCGATTACAATCGAGCGGCTTACGTTTAAAAGAGAGTAAATGTGTCTTTTTAGCGCGGGAGGTTACATACCTAGGGTACGTCCTGTCCAAGGACGGCATTAAGGTCGATCCGGCAAAGGTCGAAGCGATTGAGAAAATTCCGAAACCGGAAAATGTTCCGGAGCTTAGGTCGTTCCTAGGTTTGACAAATTTTTTTTCAAAGTTTGTAATTAACTATAGTCTCAGGTTGGTACCGCTTTTCAATTTGCTAAAAAAAGGCGTAGACTGGGTTTGGTCGGACGAATGCGAGAGCGCATTCCAGGACATGAAAAAAATTTTAGCGAGTAAACAGGTACTAGTGCATTATAACCCAAATAAATTGTTAATTTTAACCTGCGACGCGAGTCCTTCGGGAGTCGGCGGGGTATTGAGTCACCCGGACGCGCAGGGGGCGGAGCGGCCCATCGCGTACGTCTCGCGGACGCTTACTAGTGCCGAGAAAAACTACTCGCAAATACATAGGGAAGCATTAGCTATAGTTTTTTGTATGCGAAAATTTCATCAATATTTGTACGGTAGACGTTTTACATTACGTACCGACCACAAACCATTGGTATCGATATTTGGCCCACACAATAATATCCCGGTAATGACGGCGAGTAGAATGGCGAGATGGGCGGTTATCTTGTCTGCTTACTCTTATGATATAGAATATGTTCGTACCGATAAGAATAGCGCCGACGGATTGTCTCGCTTGCCCGTGCCTAGTAAGGAACCGGTTTTACCGAAGGCGCCGGAACAAACGTTCTTACATTTCGCTCAGGATGCTTTGTTATTAGATTTTAACGAGATTAAAAAAGGTACCGCGCGTGATCCAATCTTAGGTAGGATTTTAAGTTTTGTTCGAGACGGCTGGCCAGAGGGGTGCGAAATGAACGGATGGCAACCTTATTTTAATCGACGCAACGAACTATACGAGGAGTTAGGCTGTCTCATGTGGGGCCACAGGGTTGTCGTTCCAGGGAATTGTAGGGAAAGGGTTTTAAAGGTAGTACATGAACCACACATGGGAATAGTTAAGTCCAAGGCCTTGGCTAGGAGCTATATCTGGTGGCCAGGGCTCGATGAAGCCATTGAAGCCCTATGTAAGGCTTGCGAAACGTGCGCGTCGCAGGCGGACGCGCCGCCGCGGCAGACCCCGCGCCCCTGGCCCTGGCCGGGCCGGCCCTGGTCCCGACTTCATTTAGATTTTATGGGCCCCATGTTTGGGAAAACATATTTAGTAGTAGTCGATGCTATGTCAAAGTGGTTAGAGGTGTTCCCAGTCCCTAGCACGGCGGCAAACTGGACAATAGATAGACTATTAGAACTATTTGGTCGTTGGGGGCTACCAAAGCAGATCGTAAGTGATAATGGACCCCCTTTCACGAGCGAAGCATTTGCGGTTTTTAATAAAAGTAGGGGTATTGAACACATCTTTACCGCCCCATTCCATCCAGCCTCAAACGGGGCCGCAGAAAATGCGGTAAAAACGTTAAAAAGGGTAATTAAAAAAGCCGTACATGAGAAGGAAGACGTAAACAGGGCACTAAATACGTTTCTTTTGTATTATAGGAATACTCAACATACGACCACCGGGGAGTGCCCAGCAGTACTTATGTTAGGTAGGAGGCTGCGCACACGCTTAGACGTGTTGAGGCCGGACCGGGAGGGGCGGGTAACTCGCGCGCAGCAGCGGCAGGTGGAAGATGCGGCCGGGGCGGAAAGGGTCATCGACCCCGGGGACGACGTCTGGTATCGGCATTATTTAAAAGGGGAAAAGTGGTTACCAGGCACGGTAGAAGGTAGGTTAGGTCCTTCAAACTTCAAGGTTATAGGCCAGGGGGGAAATCAGGTACATCGTCATGTCGATCAGCTAAAACGGAGAAGCAGGAGCTCGCTGGTCTGCCCGAACGTTGACCGTCCTGTGCCAGGCGGAGAAGGATTAGTGGCTAGTCCAATACTCGAGGCTCCGGTGGTGTCCACGGCTAATAGCCCGTCAGAGCGAGCGGCATCAGCTACTCCGATTCAACCGATAGTTTCACCGGATAACTCTCCCCCTCCGGAACGTTCCCCAGACATCTCGTCAGCACCAAATACCCCTACGGGTAGGCCACAAAGGCTATGTAGATTAAGGAACCCTAGGTATAAGTTTTGATGTTTAGTGTTTAAGTACCTTTAAGTTATGCTAGCTACTTAATATATTTAAGGTACTCTTATAAACCATTGTATATTGGGTTGTCGGTTCCATAATTATTGTGGAGGAACTGTAGTGTATGGCGGTACCTACTTGTTAATACCAAATGTAGGGTA
Organism: Alcis repandata; assembly: GCA_949125135.1. Lineage (NCBI taxonomy): Eukaryota > Metazoa > Arthropoda > Insecta > Lepidoptera > Geometridae > Alcis > Alcis repandata. The sequence goes on from OX421237.1 coordinate 167,104, forward strand.
GGTACCGCAGCCGCCGGCGAGCGGTCATTGTGATGATTCCAAATATAGACGAGTTACTAACTGCAGTGTTTTACTGATATTCACCCTCTGCTAGGTATTTCTCTAGTAATTCAACAGCAAATAGCTTGTTGTAGAGTATACTGCTGTAAGATTATTCGCGCTTATGTTTATCGATTCTGAGAACAGAGCCACCTTGTTTAACATGGGTAACAGGACTTGCATTATTGATCTCAGCTTGTAGACATTGTGCTGTGTAGTTAGCATGGACAAGTTTATGTCTACTAACCAGCAAATATTTACAAGGTACTGCCTAGTAAATGTCTCCATAAGCTTAGATATTTTTAACTTTTACGAATTTAAATGTGTCACTAATTCGCCTGTAGAACATTTTTATTGATTTTTGAATCACAAATAGCTTGTGTTATTACAATTAATGATGTAAACGATATTTTCTGTCGAGTATGAAGAGGAACTTAGTTGGTATTTTAACACGTCCATTTTTCACAATGATTCAATTAATCTTTATCTTCTGTCTAATAAATATACGTCAAGATTACATCATCATATGCGCTAGTACCAAAATACAGTATTCCGTTCCGTACCATTCCGTTCTTATCATTCCTTCTAAATTAAATAGTTAGTGATTGAATTCGTAAGATTGTTTACAACCCGGAAGGTATTAAGCTCCTACCCCCTACCCAGGAAGTCCTGGCCGCGGCCGCAGTGCGCCGGCCTCGTAAGTCATGCCGGCACGAGGCAGGTGCCACTCCCCTTCCGCACCTGCGTGATGCATGGTCTGAACTTCTGTGGGTGGTACCAACTCTAAACAAACTGCTAATGAAATACCCACGAAATAAAATTCTAGTACGTTACTACGTTATCTGATATAGGAAGAAGGCATGATAAGAGAGATATAGACGGAAAAAAAAGTTTCTGCCTTCCAGTACTCCGTTAACACGAAGCTAATCTTCATCCAGGTAGTCGTAGGTAGTAGACAGGTTAGAAAGCTCATAAGTCACCCACTAATAAAATATGGTTAAAGCAATAAAGACAGCTCTAAAATACTTGGCTAAATGAAAATAGGGCATAATTACTGAAGTATTTAGAGGCATATTGTGTGGCTTGACTGCTGTAATTACAGGGGATGAAGAACACGAAGGCATTTGTTTAAACGCGCGTAGATCACCGGTGACTGGTGTCGGGAGCGGCTGTAAACTCCGAGCTCGTCATAATTACGGCCGCATAAAATAATCCACACCCGACCAGGCTAGGGTCTCTCTCTACTGACAATAATTACCTGTGTTATTACTCACAAGTTTATTTGTATATTTGCTGTCAAAACTGTTGTAGTGACTTCCGTGAGTTGTCTTACTTTAGGTAGTTTATTTGATACTGGGAATTCTCCGAAGAAGCTACGCGAGTACTTACTCCTCTATTATCTGTAAGCTCAGATTTCCTGTCGTTAACCGATTGTACAGTTACTGATGCATCTTCGATTTACACAGAATCATTGTAAAAAATTTAGAGCAGTTTCAATAATTAGGTACAATGACTGGTCCTAGACATGAAAAACGGTTCTAGTTTTAGGGTTCTTCATTTTGAAAATAATATAAAGCTTTTTTAAGCTTCCTCCCTTCGCTGACAAGTTGAAAACCAAAAGAGAACTACTAAACAATAGTCAGAGTATCCGTCTTAATCATGCGTTAAGTATTTTGTTATAATTAACACGGGAATACTCACGTAGGAATACCGACTACTTTCGTTGCATACGTGAAAATGTACTAAGCCAAGGCAGAAGCTTATTCTTTATTACCATGAATTAACTTGTACAATTATTAAATTACTTCCTTCACATACTAATCTGCAGATTTACAAAGCTGTATAAATGTAGCCATAAAAGCGGCGCCTTGTGCACGAGCGCTCGTCTCGGTGCTGTGATGGATGCAAATGAGACGGCCGGGCTGCAGGCTGCAGGTGCCATTACGCGGCGTTGGCTATGATGATCCGTAATCAATGCTATGATCAGAGTTTATAGATCAGCGAGTTTGTGATCAGGAAGTGTTGTAGCGGACCAGGCGTACTGCGGTGGCGTAGATCAAGCTCAATTAGCCAGTCTCAGTGGATCAGCAAGAATGTAATGATTGATTTAATGACTGTGACAGTCGGAGAAATCTTTACAGCGGGGTTCGATTTATCATAAAAAAATATGCATCTATGCAATGTTCAGTCGGGTAAGTTTTGGATGACCGATTGTGACTGATTGTGGCAAATACACCAATATCCACGTTAAACTGTTTGTCTCCGTCGTTTTACCTAGAACGACAGCTATCTTAGGTCAATGTAGGAAGCTTTATAGATCTTTAACACCTGACACTACTCACCCCACGTTTATAAACCGTACTTACTGGGAGAGGAAGCACCGTGGCTTGCAGACGGTCAAAAGCTAAGTAATGCACTTTTCCACCGTCAGAACAAAAAAACCGTAATGATAGTGCGTCAGTCTTTGATTGATAAAACGTCGGACGAGCCGCCGGCGCCGGGTGATGCTGGGGCTGGACTCGGGAGGATTAACACCGAGGTGACTAATGCAGACCCTTTAATGCCGATTAATGTCTAACTTCATGGGATTAAACATAATTCTATTAGACTGGCATTTTTAATAAAACTGTTGCGGAAAGAGTTCGCAAAATTAGTGGGCATTGACTTGTTATTAAAATGAATAGTTTATGTTCAAAATTAAAGTTATTTATGATTTAAAGTTGTGATGATGTTCAAGATCAAAAGCATCTCTGAATAAATACTAGTACAATACTAGACAACACTGCAATTTTTGAGTATAGGTTTAGCGTTCACCATCACATTTACATCTTGATCGTGTCGTTCAGCGTTCAAAACTCGATCGACTTGTGACATAAAAATAAAATTAAAACCTAATACTAGTTTGTAATTTGATCATTCTTAGTTTGTTAATTTCGTTGATGTGTTAAATCCGCGCTGGTTTTACATTAAATTGATAATTCGATCGTTAAATCTGATCTTTTTAGTAATTGTATTTAAATCTCTTGTAAATAAATTAATGCGGTAACTCCACGGCTCCACGATCATCTCTTTCTAATCAAATGAGTCGGTTCCGATCACTCAAACTGAACGAAGTTTAAATTGTTCATGTTATTTCACGTTCAGCCGTAATTGGTGTTCGTAGTTTCATATCGACCGGAACTAATGTTAACGTTCACAAATCGGTGTGTCCGTCCGTTTGAGAGGTATTAAAGCTCGCTGCACACGGGCAAGTTTGTCGGATCGTGTTACTCGCTGTCACTGTCACATCTGTCAGATTGATTTTCCGTGTTTCTGATTAGATAATTATCTGTAATTCGGGTAGAAGACGTAGGTGCCCATACTGCTTTATCAGTCTTAAATGTTTTCATCGCTCCGCGTGTAGTATCGGCATTTATTCGTTAAAAAATAGTTTTATGACTTTACTAGTTGCGCCACCGGCCGAGATGCTAGACTATAAGCTAGATTCATACCTAATTTCATCCATATCCGTTCAGCCCTTTTTACGTGATTAAGCAACATCCATACGCACAAACATCCAACATTGACTTGACTTTTTGTAAAATCAGTAGGATCAAAAGACGAAAATATGGTTACATCTTTCTCTTATGACAGACATAGCTACAATTATTAACAGTGCAAATTACTTTATAGCTCACACCTGCTCTATCAATGTAGATTACTCTTCAAGCGAGAGCTTCAAGCCACGCAAATCCGACAAGCGGTCCTGACGGTGTGCGCGCCGCTTTACAGATCCGCGATACAAGTGGGCTGCTGGCTCGGCCGATCGGTCACAGTGGCCATTGCGATCACTGCGATGTTTGAACCTATGGTTTTTATCTTCGCTCAATTATAGATACGAATGTTTTTACATCAGTTACTTCTGCTGTTTTGTCTTTTGACTGGCTTCGTTGGAGTTTTATGGATTTTAAAAACTTTTTTTTTCTGTGACATGACGCAAATGTGGTTAGTCTTGCGCAATGTTCTCTGCTGTTAGAAATAACTTTATTTGGTTTATTCTACCGTAATGTTCACGTATCTTCACAATTTTAATTCTATCTGTATGATTAGGCAGTACGATGGAATTTATTGATTAGTTGGCTAAAGGTCAATCAATTAAGTTTCAATGAGCCATACCTCCGACGGCCGTGGCTGGGCCGTGGCGGGCCATAGTGGGCTATAGTGCTACATCTTTGACTGCTAATTGGCAGCAACTTTTGTGATGATAATTAAACGCCAATCAAAGTGACGCAGATCGCTTTATTAGAATTGTGCACACAATTATTTAATTTCAAACAAATTAAACGTTACATTGGTATTTTTTTGCTACTAGGTAAATAATAATAAAAAGAGCGTACCGTAATTTTGTAAATTACAATATCTACTGATCTCACGGGTCAGTCAATTTTGTGTTTTATTGCAAGACAAATCATTCAGTAAGCCCTATAAAAGTGTGTCGCCAAGTAAAAGCAGCCATGCTTGTGACGTCACCGTGGAAAGGTGCAAGGTCGGCGCACGCGCAGGTGTCCTTAACGTTCTGCCCACGAGGTACGAACTGTGGACGAGTGAGATGACAACCGAAGATCTAACTTAGAAGATCTAATTAATGTTAGATGAATTACGTTTAGATGCCGCGAAAATGTGTAATTTTTATGTGAGGTTTCTCTCACAAGATTTGATGATGCAATTAGGTAGTCGCCATCGCCATGCACGACTTTTTGGCTATTCAATCAAATCAGCTGTGGTCTGTTTAAAAAATTCCCCAAAAAATGAAAATGAAAAGCAAAAGACGACAAATACATTTTCGGGCGAGAGCAAAACTAAAACGAGGCTCGGCCACTGAAATAACGTTTCACACTCACTAGGATACCCTGTGTCAAGGATGCCCACAAACACAAGGACAACTAACACCCAGAACCAGAGCAGATATTTGAATTCATTATTCAAGCATCTGCCCGGCCGAGAATCGAATCCTAGCTCTAGCTTAAAAGGCGGATATACTATCACTTAGCGAAACAGCTCGTCGAAAAAAAATAATAGAGGCATTTTTACTCATTAGATGGTTAATGCAGTTGGTATTTATTTTTGTTTCTTAAGCTATTGCTTAGAAATATATTTATACTCAGTCCCGACTAGAGGCAGCCGTATGATTATCTACTTTGCCAAAGTACGGGCAGAATCGACCACTCAACGGGTTTTTACTGATGTTGGATCACTCACTCGAGTTTTTCATTTGGAAGTCGTGACTGCTTTTTGCTGGCATGAGTTTACAGAAACTTTGGAATGGCGTGCGTTTGAAATATATTATAGCATATTATTAGCATGATTTCTTATTTTCGTTAGTATATCATGAATCAAATAAAAAAATAATTAGGTATAAATTTTAAAAAGTTATTCTATAATGGGACTTATTTGAAGGTTTTCTCTATATTTTTAAAGTATTGTTACCACATCTCCCAATTAGTTCACTTTGCGTTTCTCTATATGCCACAGAATAAACACTAGTTAGTACACCAAAAGCCACAGCATACACCAATAGTCAGTACACTACAGATACACGTCACAGAATACAGCGACTGTTCCCACCCTGCCCTACAAGGCGGCTAATGCGTGGACACACGGCCCGGCTCGGCAAACACTCCGTCTGTTTGTCTGTTTGCTCGACACACATATTATTGACGCACGGACACGCTCTCCACTGCACGGCCAACTAGCCGGAAAGGGACGGTAATTGGATGAGACCTGCCTTAATGTAGAGCAAAGTCTTGGACTTTACATACTTGAAAATTTGGAGAGAAGACGAAATAAAAGATAGAGCAAATGGTTTTGAAAATGATGCTGAGTTACCTATTGTTTAAAAACAGAATGAAAATAAAGAAGGTTTATTTTACACAAACACAAATAAATTACATATTCTCCGATGGTAATAATAACATATATGTTGTTATTTACAACGGTTACAACAAAACAATAAGTCTATAGTGCTATAAAAGTTCATAAAAGTGTATGACAAATAACACTTCAAATTAACTAACCACTGGGGACCGTACAGCGCACGACACGCGGCAATTCGTGCACATTTATTACATGCAACTACAAAACTTTGTTTTAAAATATGTTCAATCCTAACGCAAATACATTCAAATATCAAATTAAGTAACAAAGAAACAAAACTTATAGCTCTATAGAATAACTAAAAACCTACGAGTAACAATATATCTATAACGGAGTCTGTATTTTACTACCCACACACACACACACACGAATTTGCATTATCAACCGATAATTAATACAAAAAGATTCTGACTTTTATATCTAGCAAGATTTACACTAAAACAGAATTTCTATTACAAACCGTTTTTATCTTTAGAACCTATTATCTAAAGTTTTAGAAGTCAATGCTGATCTCAGTTATTTTATGAAATAAGTAGCAAATAAGCGACAAGCCACTTGATGGTAAGTGATCACCGCCGTCTATGGACACCTTCAACTCCCGAAACATTTTCGATTACAGAAATTACCTACGTAATATTATTCTCTTTATTAAGTTTCTCGTCGGCCTTGTCGTCGTTTTCTTTCTTGTTCAAGAGTGGCCGTCTACCGATGTTCTCCGCTTGCGAGACGGTGTCGGGCAGCTCGCACTTGGCCGTCTCCGGCATGAGCAGCGTCAGGCCGCCGGACAGGATGGAGAGCACGCCGAATATGAACGGGGGCAGACCTGACCAGATCGAGATCTGGGGAAATAAAAGTAAATTAGAATTTGAAAATCATGTCAACAATTAAAATATTAAACGCATTTCAAAAATTGTTTTAGTCAAATGTAGAGCAGTCGGCTTTGAGATTCAGAATTGTTTAATGACGAATAATGACGAGATTTTTCATTCTATTCATATTTTGAGAACAGCTATGAGCGTGAGCTATATGAGCTATGAGCTTCTTTAGTTGTAAATAGCAACAACAGCGTGACCGGATCACTATTGAGGAATTATGCTCGGAGCATCGGGTCTCATATGAATTTACATTTTGCCTCTTAAACTTCAGATGTAGTGTGTTCCTATGTCTATATGCTGCTAAACATAGAACTTCATCTAAGATCCCTTCTCTTTTTCCTGTTTCTGATTGTCTGAAACTAACCAGTAAGGGTGTCTGCGGCGCCAGCAGCGCGCCCAGTCTGCCCACGGAGGAGCACACGGCGTGCATGGAGTTCCGGGTGTACGTGGGGAACAGCTCGGAGGTGTACATGTACACGATGTTGTACGAGAACGTGGCCAGCGTCTCGAACGCCATCAGCAGCGCCAGGCCCACCCACGCGTACCCTGGGGTAAGGAAGGGAGTGATTAGAGCAGAATCTTGTTACGTGAGTGGCGTAAGGCGCCAATACTCAACCAAGCGAGCAAAGCAAGAGTTGTGTTAGACAAGGTTTTCCATCTTTGACGAAATTATGATCATCCTAATCTTATTTTGATAATCTTAAAGGAATAATACTAGTTTTTTTCTGATTCAGGAAATCCACGACAGAACTTGCAATTGCAATCCAAGTAGTGCTGATTGCTGAGTTAAAACTAGTTCGGAGTATAACAAATTCAATTCGCACATAAATCATAAGTATCTAATACAAAAACTACGAGTATTTTGGAAGGAAACCCCTCACCTTTTGGTATGAATGGTTGCGATACACAAAATATTCCTCCGACCATGAAGGATGCGAATAACGGCATTTTTCTCTTGTACTTCGACAGCGCCAGCCAGTAGAACACGTTCGCCGGAATATCCATCAACATCAGAAGCGCGAAGTTGATGTACTTGTTCCCGTCTATGAAGACCGAGCTGATCATCATGCCGTAGTTGATCAGCGTGATCGTGAACCACCACACCATGCACACCAGAAACCTCTGCATCATGACCTTTGACCTAAAAGTCTTTAGTAACACCTTCTTGTCACTCAAATCGTTCTTCGTCTCTTCATCGATGTAATCCAGCTTGTTCAACATGGCTTTATCGAGCTGGACGTTGTTTCGTTTAGCAATTTTATTGATGAGATCGATAGCTTTGTCTCTCTTCCCCTTGCTGTAGAGCCAGCGGATGCTCTCGTCGAGGAAGAGGGAGTAGGTGAGGATGAGCAGAGTGGGCGCGTAGATGACGCGGAGGAAGTGCCTCCAGTAGGGGACCGCCCAGGCGATGAACGGCATCAGAATGAGGCCGGCCGTGTAGCAGTTCAGCAGGATCATTTGGAAGAGGACCGTGTGCTTCTTTTCGATGATTTCGATGCCTGGAAAAGTAATATTTGGTATTGATTACTAAACGTAACTTAACTGCACATAACCTAACCTAACTCAAAGTTTTAGAACTGTATTGAGCTGTAAATATGGTAGAAAATGTCTTCCATTTAGCATAAAAAACTTTTTACCAAAAAAAAATTAAATCGCCGAAAAAACTTAAAAGAAAAAAAATAATAAACCTTTTTATTGAACCTTAATAAGCTTCAATTAATGTAAGCATACCTAAGTATTTCTGCGGTGGCGCCAAACAAGCAAATTAAGTAAGCTTTAGTACAAAATTCGGTTTTGTAACAGCAAACACTTCACACAAGTTCGGCTACTCACTCAACATGAACATAGGCGACAGCGCGTCCCCGATGGCGGCCTCCAGCGCCTCCAGCGACACGTACACCCAGAACGAGCCCGCGAAGGACTTGGCGAGGCCGAGCACCGCGCCCAGCGTGCCCGCCACCACCGCCGCGGTCTTACGACCGAACCTTCGTTTATGAATGGAGTCATTAATACTCTTCCTTACGTTATATAATCAACTTCAAATTTTCGTGTATCAAGAATTATAGGGATTCAATCTCGTAAATTCCTAAGCCCCATCATGTTCACAAAAATATAACAAGGCGATTATTAATTTATCCGCCTATTGTTGACATTTAACTTATTGAATAGTCAAAAACAGTTGATTAAAAATATAATCGCCTTGTTAAACGTTGGTTAACATGGATCTTAAACAATAAATAATTTTTGTTGTTAAACAATTCAATCGTCGGAATTTTAATTGTCCACTGTTGAGTTGGCTGTTGGAGCTTACTAAAACGTGAAAATAGCCATGGACATTAGCCAAACAGTTAAAGAAAATCAGCATTAAAATTGTTCTTTCCTATCTAAATACCCATTGATTTTGTTTGTATTTTTACCCGACAGCATAAATAAGGTTATTTTGTGGCGGTTTGAATAGTTCTCTTAATAGTACGATTATATTCAAGCTCGAACTCGCCGCGAAACAAACTTTAAGCAGCCTCATTAACTGACCTAAGAAACTTATCAAAGCTCTTAATTGAAGGATTAGCGCCAGTTTTCAGTTTACTTTAATCAGCAAAAAGCCTCCGTTAATGAACTAATAAATTCAACTGCCTTCGTTAATTAAGGGCAAGACTCACTTAACTGGCAACACGTGATTAACTTATTATTATTAACGATTTATTGCGTTAATGACTTAATTTTTTAAGGCTTTTGTTTATTTTTTGTGAGCACTTAGTATTATTTATGGATTGTATGTAAGTAGTTATTAAAAGTTTCAGGTTTAACTGGCTTGTCGCTTCGTGAGGCTTGGCCTAGCAACGACAATTATTTGTTCATAACTCTTAGTATAAATTAAGAAAGCTCAATCTATAGGTATGATACACTATGACAGTTATTTTGTTACTTTATTATGAAGCATTATGAGTGTGAGCTGCAGAGTCATCCAAACGTTGATTCTAAAAGCAAGCCTTGCCTTAAACTTTTTAGTTCCGTACTAAACTTTTATGAGCAGATTTCACAGTGAGTGCTTCTCTCGCGAGTAACCGATTTGCTTAGATTAGAATGGTGGCTTCGTAAACAAGAACCTGCTGATAGTAGCCCTAGCTTTGAATTCAATTCGGAGGCTAGAAGTCTGTACTGTGTCCACTCACACTAAGAGTAAAGATACTCACTGGCACTAAATATAGCGCCAATGACTCAAACCGAGTCTCTTCCGCTAAGCTCTTCAGTGAGGTACGAAGTCTCAGTGAGGTCCATCGAAAGCCCGTTCCCAAGAATTAGTATACAATTTACATACCACGTTAGTTTCCATAGTGAAATAGAATACTTTTTGTCATAATGAAAACGGGAACACTCACGTACTATAACATCGGCTATACCGACCAGTTTTGATCACATTCGGTGATCTTCATCAGGGAGATTACAAGCGTTACGCGCTCGTGGATACTAGTACACTGTTAGTAACAGTTGACTATAGTGACTATACCTGTCGGAGATTTGTCCCTGCGCGAGTTGGCCCAGCATGTTCCCGAGGCAGTGCGCGGTGCCCACCAGCGCCAGCTTCCACTCCTCGCCGGCCAGCCCGAACTGAGGGGAACAGCATGACATTAACACAAACAGTCACCTTCATTACTATTTTTCATGAATCATACCTATTATTCTGATCTGCTCAAAAAATAAAAAACAAAGACAATAACAAACAACAAAACAACAAAATGCCAATACAACACACATTCTAGACAAAATATTTAAAAATGGCAATTGAACACATTTTGTACGATGTATATTAATTGATCAAAATACCTACAAATTTAATAAGGGTATCTTTATCCGCAAACTAACTTTACTTGCAACCTCAGTGTAATAGTGTTCCTAACTTTAACTTTTGCTAGCTCAGAAAACACATGTAAACTAGTGAGTGTTTCCTGCCCGGACATTAGAGTTCACCTCCTTCCCGATCTCAGCATAAACAATCCGAGTACAAACTCGTTTGAAGAACCATTCAACTCGAGCCTGCCGAGGAGCTCGCCAGCCTTTATAGAGGAAATGAAAACATCATTAATGGAGCTCAACATCTGTATGATTTTGTACAGATAGCAACAGAGTGCTGGATGAGTAGGCGGGGATCGGGGAATAAAGTTAGGAGATGACCCGTCAAAATAGAAGCTTTACATAGATATTGATGATGGTCTCTGAAAAGCTTAGTAAATAGAGTAATCTCTAAAGAGGTGTGGAGAACAAAGTATGTATGAAAAAAGTTCGCCGCGCGTGGAAAACATATTTTTACTTCGAAATACAAATTAACTTTTGTGTTATTGATAAAATCCAGGTTAAAAGAAAGCGATTTATCTCCATTAAAAGTTTCACTGAGCTGTTTTAGCGTAAACAAGTAAGGAGAAAACAAATGATGCACGAAATCACTCATTTACAAAATTTCGCAATTATGAAATGACATACGGTGATTGCTGATATAAATATTGTGGCGAAAAACTCATTGGCAAATAACGAACATTTTATAAAAACAACAAAGCACTGGCCACTATGTTATGCTAACGGTATCTCATAATAACATAACACATGATAGAGTCGAGAATAGAGTTAGTAAAGTAAGCACCTAATGACGAATGACCCTATCATTGTCAAGGGCTCCTGCAAAAAAGGCTCGTACGCCTGTTCCGAGAAAATCGGCTCAATCAAGAGATGCAAATGGCGTCTTCAAGCCCAGAGGTAGAGGTAGTCACAGGTTAAATGCTAATACACTACGAGGTAGAGTCATAGTTATTTATGGTACAGCATCGAAATACTGTAGCAGTGACCGCAAACTGGTGTGACCAGACGAGACCATGCGAGAGCTCACGCTCACGTGCAACAGAACTATGCAAATGATCGGCGCTTGTTGGACTCCGGTATTAGTTATTAGTTGTACGATTATGGATCTAGAATGTTTTGACATTTTGATTTGAATTTAGAATACATTTGTTGGAATCCGTTGATAGATAATTATTAAGCGGCAGATCGTTTTCGAATAACGTGATTGGTCGGTTTTGGGATGCAGATCGTTTTCAGATTTGATTTGAATTTAGAATACTTTGATATAAACAGGTAGTTGATTCACAAAATTAACGTCGATTAACAAAATTAATTGTGTTTCCTAAGTTAAAACTTTTGTCCGTACCCGATCGAACTTTAGAACTTCTAATATTAGGTATACATATATTATGTCAAAATTTGTTTCGGTCTAAGTTAATTTTAAATAGACCTTTTAAAATGTTGGTAGAAAACAGTTTATTAATCTTTTGATTTCAAATTAGTTCAGTCTTGCTTGATCCATTTTGGGTTTCACTTTAATTTATGATTTATGTTGTTTTTAATTATAGTTTAAAACTTTAATAAGTTCAGTGTGCTCTGAATACCTCCGCGACGAAGCTGTCAGGCACCTCGTACACCCACTGGTCGCAGTCCCGCAGCTCGCTGATGTTGAACTGGTTGCAGTCAGCTCCGACTGGTGGGTTGTACTGCAGTTGCTTGACGTCGCTTGACGGCAGCCACGGCATCTCGAAAGAGGTGCTTGCGTTGTCGCATGACGGAATCTTGCATCTGTTAATTAGGAGAAGTCGTGGTTAAAAGTTAAATTATTATCAGCCTTTATCAACTCCAATTTTATTCATCCACTGCTGGAATACCAGGTCTACCTTCGAAGGTTGATTAGGATATATTCCACATTCCACCACGCTTACCAAGTGTGTGTTGGTAGATTCACATTTATACCTATACTTGCTCTATTATTGGTCGTTCTCAAGGCACAGCATCTAGTTCAAGGGTCAGCTGCTCGTCTCCAGTCATTGTCAAGTGTCTTTTGTGTATTGTCGCTCATTTGAGTCTCAACTCGCAGGCCAGTTACGTTGGCCAATTCGTGGTCTCCGCTCTAATAGGACACGTAGACCGCAATGATTATTATCGTTATCCGTTCTATATGCACTCAATGTGAATGCCAGTGAGCCACTCGCGATCCGACTAGTATTCTCTCGTTTCAATTTATACTTTAAATAATCCTATTTGCAACGACGTAACTAGGTTAAAGACGGTAGAACAAATGTTTAGATTAGCGTTGGACAAACATTTTTTTTTCTAAAGAGCACCCAACCTTTTTTTAGTGAAGAAGCACTTAGAAAAGAAGAAGAGCAAGCAAAAGGAATGGAGTTATTCGCATAGCTAAACACATCAACCTTTGAGAATATCAACTAATAAGAAAACTGTAATTAAAGTCGACAATGTAGTACCTGATACGGCGAAACACGTTCGTAGATAACAAAGGCACGTCTGTTGTAGCAAGTGAAGGGACGTACAATTGGGTTACTTAGTTATGTTGGAGCCGCGGAGTTTGGTAACAAGCTAACGAGGTTACTACGAGGATGTATTCCGTGTGTGAGCCGCGGGTATAGGGAACGCGGAAGAAGCTTTTGTCAAGTTAACGCAGGCTGAGCGCCCGAAAATCTCTTACACAGATAGAAAGAATAACAAAGTTTGGAAAACATACCCTTTGTAACAAGAAATAACACGATTGTTCTTCTTATAGTACTTACATACAAGATTCTTACTTGTTATTTAGGGTGAGCAACTGAGCAGCCACAGCCTGCAGCGTCTAGAATAATATACTCGTATTTAGGACGCATCAGAGTTTTACAAGAGACAACCACTTTTATGATGTTTTGTAACTAAGGTAAATCCACAATGAACACTTGGAACAAATCGGCGCAAACCAGGAAATATTGATGAAAAAGATACGACGGTACGGGTTTATTTCTTGCTGTAGGATTATTGAGCGGACGATGACGACAATGAAGAAAAAAAAAACACAAAAATGTTTGTTCTAGTATACTGACCTGTAGTTGACATCCTCGACCGCGAACACATAGTTGACGTTGTACATGGAGTTGGTCGCGTAGACCAGCGCCAGCATGGCCGTGGTGGCGACCTGGTGCCGCCCGAACGTGCCCAGCCGGCCCAGCACCTCGTCCAGGTGGAAGGCTTTCCCATCGTCGTTTAGTTCCGCCATTTTGAACTTTGATTTGGTACAATTTAAGCAATTTAGATCGATTAGTTGAGTAGGTAGTTGATTTTGATATAAATGCTTTTTAGATCATTTGAATGTGCAAATCGTGTGTAACTTACGAGTATGTTAGCTGGTAAATTGTTTGTATTTTTTGTACAATTACAAACTACTAGGTTTTTCATAAGTAATTTAAACACAAGGTTCCACAAAAACAGTTATAAATGGTGTTAAAATATTCTACTCTTCATTTTGATGTCGTGATTTAGTTTTTGTAGGGTAGTCTTCAGGAGCCCCTCCACTGCCCTTTTCACTGTCTATCTCTCGTCACTCATGATTAAATAAATTTAATTTACCAACACTTTGACAAAAGAGACGTATGCTATCAGTGGTTTTGTTCAAACTACTGGTTCGAGTGTTAACTTCTTGATATCTATTTGTTTTATGTATATTGTTTAGAATTTAGAAGTCGACCATGGCACGGTTTACACAGCACGTTTAAATTTTAAGATCGCTGTTTATTTTTTACAGTTTTTTTCACTATTATTTTTAATGCAATAGCTGCTTTTTATCTTAGGTAGTGACTGCGACCGCAGTCGGTTTGTAGTGTGCTCCAGCTCCACCGGACTGACAATAATTGTGTTCGTGAGCTATCACAAGTGTTTGCAGGCAAATATTTTGCAATGCTATTTTAAATATTTTGTTAAAAGCGAAGTTGATAAAAACCTGCAATGTATTAGCGCAGTTTATTTAAGGACTATACAAATTTGTTTAAAATTGATTACCCCGTCTACTTCCACTGTTCACTTCTAACAAATGTTGGCTCGTTTTTGGGAAACAACTGGTTTTAAATTGACTTTTTTCTTGATTACTTATCTCTTGTTGGTTCTTTCATCTTATCAGCAAAATATTCACAGTTTGTAATTTAGCTCTGCTATTTCAGTAGCACTAAGTATATATTTGTTTCCGTTTATCATGTAACGCGCTTGATTTATATTGCAAATCAAAGTGTAACGAAATCGAAAATTTACAATAATGCATACTTTTACACAATTGCATGCCCACTATTACTAAATCTCTCACTGCTTGCGTTTGTAAAACGATTAAAAAACAGTCCTTTAAAACTCGAGAGGCAAAATATATCAAAGTAATTAAAAATGATGATTAGGGCACAGGACAATTCAAATTCAATGTCATTTATTTTGAATGTCACAGATTAGATAAGTAGATAATCACGAACGATCAACGAAACTCAATCATATAATATTTTCAAGTACCCACTTACAGCATCACACGCTTTACACTTTTAAAAACCATGGTGATTTCTGGTGGCAGCACTTTAGGTCACATAATTAATATCTTATCCATATCTTGCGCTAACTTCAGCTTTTGTAAAGGCAGAGTCCTTTCGTAAAGGTCTATTTGGTTTGTATTGAGCCAGTCTCATTTAGGACACGAGTGACGCCGGCCATTGAATGAGATACAATCTCTAAAGTGGAAGATTATCGTGCGTTTAAGGACGGCACTCCTTTGCTGTGCAGATCTACTTACGTTGAAATCTGAGTTGGTGGTCAAACGCAGATTATTCGCACAAAAAAGATTTTCTGAAACATCTAATATCTAATTTTCTAGGAGCTATTTTTATATCTATTATATTTTTTTGCCGTGATATTACAATGAGCCATCCTGGAGCCATATTCTGGCGAATGAGATATTTCGGTCACTGTAGCTCTCATTAAAAAAATAATAACAATGAGAGTGACGGGAGATTTTCACAACGCCCAAGAATTGGGTCCCTGATAATTGCTCTAATTTCGTTTGTGCTTTACAAGATTTGTAACAAAACTTATATTTTTCATGACATGGCGTAAAGTTAGGCATGAAAGAAGCTGCCAGCGAGAGACATACAAAGAGTACCTATGTAGGAAAGGTTTTTGATTGGTTAGTAATTGCTCCATTTATTTACGATAGACTTGCCTCTGGAGAAGTCAGACGTCGACCAACAAGCAACCTTCGAGCCACTTAGAAAGTTCTACCTTTCGACCAATACTTTCCCCAACTTCGACTGTACAGTACATGTATACAGTATGCTTTTACAGAGTACGACGTACACCAACAACCAATGTGCATGCATAAAAATGTAAGGTTACATTTTATATTCTGTAGGTGCATTTGTCTTTCCAACTAAAATGATACTCGTAAGAGTCAAAGTTGGTCAAAGTCTGGAGGTTTGTTGCTCAATCACGCAAAAACGGCTGAACGGATTTGGATTGACATGCAGGTAGCTTTTACTCCGGGTTAACACATGCTACATAGGCTACTTTTTATCACAAAAAGTACGGGTGAAACCGCGGGGCACCACTTGTTCAAAATAAATACCTAATAAACTAGGTAACTCACATGGTGAGAAGATATGCAAATATTTTATAGTTACAGCCTACATGGTGATATCGGTTTAGTTAGAAAGACTAACAAAAGTAGAATTGTATGATAATTGTTAAATGCATGAGACAACTTTATTAGATAAGTACGAGTATGCAGATCGCGGAGCAAATGCTAATGACATTGCATTAAACTCGATTAATTAGGTAATAGTTCATTGGCTTCGAACATTTTGGCTAATTTTGTATGTGTCGGTCTGTGGTATCGGTATAAAAATAAAAAAAAAACGATCAAATAAACATACCTTCTTACTTGGGTCAGAGAATATATAACTTACTACTTACAAGCAAATAGGACTTTTACATAAGCAGAAATTCAATTATAATCTGCATCTAACAAATGTAACTTTCTTTTATTTTTTAATTAAATTTTTATTCATGAGACGTAAAATTCATGAATGTAAGTTTCAATATGTTAGATTCGCTCCTCACTGGATACCATTCACCACCAGTAACTGGGAAACATCACAATATCACAGGTATACCTTGACAGACACAAACATCACAGGTATACCTTGACAGTCGCAGTTTGCTTCTACTTAAAAATAGCTCAGCTTGGCTAACTACAATACACACTACAACAGGACGAGATATTTAATAGTCATAGCTAACCTCAGATCAATTTGATCTGAGTAGCTAACTAAAAGATTATTAATTTCTTGTGCGGTAAAAGTAAGCACAGGACAGGACGATTCTGTGTTGCGATAATTTTTCATGAAAAGTTAAAGATATTTCAGCTGTTACTTGTCTCTCACTGTAATTAGTATGGACTTGGGAATGTTTGAAGCAGAAATTAAAAACAGTCCCAATTGCTAGGTAGTGCAATGTTGATTCTGCATTTCTGCAGAGTGTGACCACTAAACGCGGAAAAATATTCTAACACTCAAAATAAGTAAAGATGTAAATGATATTCAATGTCAATGTATTATTCAATTCATATCGGGATCTCTCACGATAATTGAATAAAGAGTTAATCTCCGCCAGCGCGCGTGATGAGGCGCGTCAATCACGCACCGCCCACGCGCGTGGGTCGCGCCCAGCACGCGTGGGCGGGGCTCACGCTGGGCCGTATATTAAGATTGACGGGAAATTAACTCGAATTGTCGCCTGCTGTTATTTATACGGTATATTCAGTATCTAATAATTTATTTATA
This sequence comes from Alcis repandata, assembly GCA_949125135.1. NCBI lineage: Eukaryota > Metazoa > Arthropoda > Insecta > Lepidoptera > Geometridae > Alcis > Alcis repandata. The sequence continues at coordinate 184,598 of OX421237.1, forward strand.
GAAATTGTGGAGTTTATTAGTTTACAGTAAATTTTAGGTCAAACGTCAATCGTTTAACAATCGTTAAACGTTAACCGGTATTTTTAACCGACTTCAAAAAAGGAGGAGGTTATCAATTCGTCTGTATGTTTTTTTTTTTTTTATGTTTGTTACCTCATAACTTTTGACTGGGTGAATCGATTTTGATGATTTTTTTTTATTAGAAAGCTGACGCTTTCCATTTGGTCCCATTTCAATTTAGTCCAGTTCTGATAATGGTATCCATGAGAAAACCATAAGCCATTAAGTACGTGCGCGACAAATAGATGAATAACTCAATAGTCGGTATTTTGAAGTCGGTTTTTGTTTTTTGTTTTTTTGAAGTCGGTTTTTGTTTTTTGTTTTGTAAAAATAATGTTCTTGTTTCGAGATTGAAGATAGATATTTTCAAATTTTATCATTATTTGAGATAAGATTATATACCAAAACATTTTAGAATATAGGTAGTGGCGGGTAATTTTTGTAGTGGTTTCGGACTTTATTTAGGTTGCCTACCGGTAACATTGAATCTGCTTGTTTGCCATTCTAAATAAAATAAATAGTAACTACACACAATAAACTATGCAAAATGGGTTTGAAGGAGAAACCATTTTCATACCTTTCAGGCTTATAGGACCTAAAAATCTATACAACAATGATACCCTCTAGATCTACAGATATAATCTAGATGTCTAAAACTCACTCTGAAACTTTGCCATTTCTTTCTTCAACTTGACGTATCTAATAAGTTTGTAATCAAGAGATTTCCCTCGTAATTGCCCCTGCACACAGATTATATTTAGATTGGCTCCCAAGTCCCAGCAGATCAATCAACCGGCCATCACGAGTGCCACCGGCCAGCTGGGGCCCTATTCTGGCGAATGAGATATATCGATCACTGTCGCTCCCATTAGAAATGTCATGAGAGTGAGAGTGACGGAGCTAGTCTCGAGTGCCCGAGAATCCGGTTCCTTCAGCTACAATCAGCGTAATGAAGCCACTTTGATGACTTCATTAGTCAGGCAGGTTGCAGCGACACCTCGTGGATTAACGCAGATGACTTGCCAGCCTGCCACTCGATGGGTATCGCAAGTTGCATTAATTTATATTTACTTTACAAGCTTTTATTTACTCGTAACTTGCAGTGTAACATGTTTGTTCGGGTGGAACCTTGCAACTCTTTGAACTACTTACCGATGTCGATTGAACTGAAATTTAGTATACATACGAGTACGTGTGAAACAATGCAATGTACCTAAGCTTGTTTTTAAAATTTTTTATAAAAAAATTATAAAATCTACATAAAATATTAAATTAATTTTTTAAATAGCGGCGCGATGTCTCCATCCTTTTTTGAACCACCTAAAAAAACCAATTAACAATTTTGAATTCAGAAGAATATACCTGACCATTACCACTAAAATTATATTATCCCTGTACTACATACATAACAAGAACATTATTTTTACAAAACAAAAAACAGAAACCGACTTCAAAAGACTTTTGAAAAGATTGAGTTATTCATCTATTTGTCGCGCACGTACTTAATGCAAAAAGACTTTTAGGGTTTTCTCATGGATACCATTATCAGAACTGGACTAAATTAAAATGGGACCAAATGGGAAGCGTCAGCTTTCTAATTAAAAAAAAATCATCAAAAGCGATTCACCCAGTCAAAAGTTATGAGGTAACAAACATAAAAAATAAAAAAAAACATATAGTTGAATTGATAACCTCCTCCTTTTTTGAAGTCGGTTAAAAATACAATCGACTTGCAAACATCCTCTTGAAGCCGGATGAAAACAAACCGAACGAATCAAGACCAATGATGATGTCAATGAGTCCGGAACTCAAGACGTAATTACCAGCCTTTTAATTACGCATAATTTATGTAATAAAATCGAAAACCAGTTAAAACATTATCTATGAAACTTGATAAGACTGCCTGAGACAACACAAACATTATCACAGTTATGTTAGTAAGTATTTGTGTTGAGTGAATAAACACAGGTAGAAGCACGAATAGTTAGAATAGCAGTGTCTCGTCACTGTGTGCTACTCGTTGGTAGTTGGTACTCCTCCGCTGTAATCTTCATTTCCGTGATGAGCTCGAGACAGCTCGTTACAAAGATCAAGTGGAATCAGTAAAGTATGGGACATGTTACTTGAAGTTTGTTGCATATAAATTCAACTCTTTGTTAATAAGAGTGTGAAAATAAAGTTATTGGGCTTTCTGCGAATAAAATAATTGTCAGAAGCTAGAGGTGCAATAGTGTCTTGAGTCGTAATTTTTGGGATGGTTTCTGAAACCGTTTTTTCAATTGAATTTCTATGAGGTAGAGTTTGTGATTCAATTTCTCGGTTCGAAATTCTTAGATTTCTTTGCGGGCTTTGCAAGTTTTTATGTTTCGAAAATCGAAGACCTAAATCTATACCTACCGCTTGAACGTTGCTCGGCTCGCGGCATCCGGCAGCGCGTGTGTTGCCGATTTTCCTGAAAGTCATGTCCTATAACTAGTTGGTCCAAGAAGATAGGGTAGCAATTCAAGAAGTCTAAATATTATTATCTTTAGGTTTGTTATTAACTGGATTTGTGTGCTCGAGACAAGATCGTCCTTGAGTGATGTTAGCATAGCAAAGTAAAATTAGTGCGGTACAATAATAAACATCACATTCTGGAAACGGAGAATTAATTTGGACATTCTTTTCTGATTTTCTCTCCACATCCGCACTAATCAATGGCACAGATGAAATATTCTATTATGTGTAAATAATGATGTTGTAAAAGCCAAAACAACTTTTTCTTTTGGTCTGTTTTTTGACCACAAAACTGATCTGAACCGATCTCTTAGAAAATACATCTCTTCATAATAGTAAGAGACCTGTGCTTTGGGTTTACGCGAAATTGCACATTATTCTGTATTTCGTGTCCTTAGGATACAACCTTCTATTTTATTGGCAAATCAGTTCAGTCATTCATTCATGAAAAGGAAAAATAGAGGAACAATAAGCTACGAGTACGTCTGCATCTAACATTTGTATTAGCTTAAAAGCTCTGACACCAGGCTATCCACACCTACTCGTATAATAATATGAATCCACTTTATACCTATTATATTATACCTATAGTTTATCATCATGAATGAGCGTACACCTGCCTTGACGAGGGTGAGTACTAGTGAGTAGTGCAAGTACCGCCGCAGGCACTAAGTAACTGCTAGTTATTCTGCGGTCTGGCGGTGGATGCGCGCCGCAGGTCAACCGAGCCCGAGCACGACCTCCCGCGGCCTTGTCTACTGCACGCTTGCCCCAGCCCTAGCTGTACAAACGGACAGACCTATCTATTTTATTTATACTTGTACCTTTTTTGTATGGAATAGCGTTTTGATAGTTAGAAAGCTACCATGACTTCTTGCGTTAGCAACTTTGGTGGGTATTTTGGGGCATAATATCAGTGGTAGGCGCGTTCGATTTCCACGCCTCAGGTGTAGGTTCAAAATGTTCAAATCACATCAATGAGCATGAGTTGACGGTAAAATAAACATCGGGAAACATAGTGTGATGGTGAGGTTGGCGATGCTAGCCCTGAGTTTACCATTTTCGACCACATCTTCATTAACATCAGATGAGTTGTGGTCCTTTGACCGCAATTAATCCACCTCATTCAGCTCAACCAACTCTGTCTAAAAACATCAAATCCAGTTCTAGTCCATCGATCAAGCAATCGTCGAGTTCGTGAGAACGTAATTTCGAGATGAAATCAGCTCCATTTCACGGTCGCGCCTCGCGCCTTCAGTGCGGGTCGGTCACTCGGTGCTCGGTGTGCTAATGGATGATTACGTTATCCATTGATTTACAAATTGCTGCTAGAACTGTATGCCTAGCGCAAATAGTATCTACTGTATAAAAAATATGTACCTAAAAGTAAAAATATTTAAAAAATAAGTTTTTATCATTGTCATTGGAGTTAGACACGTACCTATACCAAATTTCAGCTCAATCGGACATCGGGACGGGAAGTGGTTCGAAATTGAGTTGCAAGATTCCACCCGAACAAACATAGTTAAGTACATACATTGTAAGTTAAAAAAAAACTTTAAAAAATCCTGATGGAAAAATGAGAAACGAGCGGGCTAAGTTCAAAACAAGCACTTTCCAAAATGTGCGCCGACCAAAGACGTTATCGGAAACGGAATTTTACATCGAATGTGTATTTTGAAATAGTTTTTTTTTGTGCGAGGCAGCTTACTATAAATACAAATGTTCACTCTCAACAAGAATAGTCGGGAGAATATTTCTCGTTAGTCCGGAAGTAATAATACGTAGAGCAGGTGCTTCTTTTGCTGGTAGGGTTAAGTCGACAACAAAAAAGTACCTCAAAAAGTTGTGAGAAATCTTTGAAAGTGTCCATTAATCAGCGTAACCGCCCCCCTGCCGACTAATAAAGTGTAAACAAAACGCGAGAAATTAGCGTCGAGGAATGTAATCTCGAACTTTGTGCCGACTCACTGCCCTTCTCAAGCTTAATCTACTATTACTCAATCTGTGCCTCTTCGCATACTAACTCTAACTTTAACTGTGTCTCCTCTATAGTAGGTAACTATGAAGTAAGCTGTCCCATCTTGGATCGGCCACACGCCTTGCATTACATACAACCCTTCACAAAAGTTTAGCCATAGTTCGTCTTTAGCGCTGTCGAATAAAGTTTCAGTTTAAGGTTGACTGTACGTCGCTGACTTGTTATTTCATTTACGATCCTCCAAAAGAGTTCAAACCTTCTATAAGGGCACTTATATTCCAGGTTGTTAAGGTTCACATTGCGATGCATTTGTTAGAATTCTGTTCGCCAGCGAGTTCAGCCCTCTGAACCTTTCACCTTTACGTCTAGAAAATAAAGCTCAAACTGCGCTGATTTTACGAGGGAAATTTTTATGTCGACAACAGCTTTCCAAAGCCTTCTTTTCACCTTTATTCCTAAGGTATAAATCTCAAATTCCCTTAAACGTTAAGGTGCACTGTACGCTGACTTGCAGTTTCTATCTCATTAAAAGTTCCAGTAGCACCGAGTTGTGTCGAGTGATTTCGGAATCAGTGAGAAGAGATTAATTGATTTCTTCAATTTAGGAAGATAACAATAAAACATTATGAAGGCAATTCTGTATGACAAATTGGTGATGGGAAGTCACACCTTCGGAATGATTTAACGGTTTTATGTTGATGTAGTTTATAGCTTCCGCGAAACTAATAGCAATTTCGCGAGACAAGAGATGGGCAGATGAAATCAATTTATAGTTTCTGTTAATTAATTTATTGTGGGAGTCTAAAATGAAACCGGATTCGTCAAAATGTTTCGTGGCTTTTGAAGGAAAAGAAAAACGAACATGATCTTTGATATCAATTAAGTTGTACCATTTTCTAAACTTAATTTGAAAGCTCGGAAAGGGGCGCCATTCTCTCTTGCATTTTGAAATGAAAAGAGCTACAGAAAATATTAGTGGTGTTAAACTAATAATAGCTAAGAAAATACGGCACAACAGAATCCATACCAATTTCTATTTTATAAAATTTTATGGCAACAATAATTATCATTAAATTTTTAACCTCCGGGGTGTTTTAAACGGGGTGTTAAAAGCTTGACTGATTTCTGCTATGTTTGTGTGTGTGTCTGTGTCTGTGGCACTGTAGCTCTTAATCAGATGAACGGATTTGGATGCCATTTTTTGACTAGAAAGCAGTCGCTATTTAGATTTCAATTTTGTTTTTGCAATCATTTCACACTGACATCTCTTAACTCCCCACTAGGATTCCTTTAAACTTCCGCCTTCGACTGCTTCGATACTTCTATGAATGTGTAATGTATGACTCCAGTATCCCAGCTCGTTGTAAATCATGTACCTGCCTCGCCTACTGCCCGCGGCTGCCCCGCCCCAGCCGACTCGTGTCATCGGCGCATCACCCGTCACTCCTCTTACACAATGCCGGGCCTGTGACACGTGTCTCGTCACGTCACGTGTTACGTGTCTCAATGGTGACACGTACAAAAACTGTTTATTGCTGGCGTTTGGTGTTTATTGCTTAAAAGTAGTACCCGGCACAATACAAAGTCAGTCAGGTCGTGTTTTTGTAACATTAAAGATGATTTTATTAGTTCTTATGCCACTTGTGATTTCATACTTAAGAGTTTCATTTATTCAAGAATGTATGACAAGCAATATTTAATCTCATTGTGCAGTTTTTTTTCTCTAAAGTGAAAACAGAATTGTCTCCTGTAAACAACTGCTTACTTATAAACCATGCTTGGCAGTTACTAAGATTGACAAATGTTTGTTAACTTGTGCGCAATACAAAAATGTAGAGCGCATTTACCAAAAATGTCATGTCACTTAACTTTATGAAATCTTTACAAGTAAGGCCCTACATATTTCGTATACATACTCACTTTTTCCTTTTATTTGTTTCAGGTAGAACCCACGCCTTTCGTCGTTGTGCTATAGATCGACGGGGCCAGTGTATGTGTTGGATTAGTGGCCAAAAAATAGTAGGTATAATCAGTAGACGTACCAGATACTCTCTAAACTAGAACGTACCTTTATTTATTGCTAAAAGTCCAACAAACATTGCCTCACGACCTTTTGAATTTCGAACCTTCAACGAACAAAAAAACGTGTAGAAAGCTCAATCAATTAACCAGATAACCTTGACCTCTCTGGTCCGAGTTGCGTAGTTCAAAAAGTTCCAAAGCAGGTGCCCGGTTATTTTGGTCGCCGCAGCACAGATTATAATAGCCGTGGTGTTGCCATGCGTGATCAGCACCTCTATTGTGCGGGTAACGGTCAGAGGTCTCGCTCACCTTTGCCACTCGCCTTTGGAGATCCGTCATGGTATTTTCGGGTCCATAGCTAATGGGCAGCCCGAAATTATACGTTCGGAGATTGGATCATTGCTATCAAGATTATAAACTTAATTCATGCGTACCAGCAATTTTTTTTCACAAAGATTTAAATTAAAGCTTATATTTTTCATTAAAGTTTTTCGGCTAATCACTTCTTAGAATAACACATTAACGAACCAACAGACAAACTCAAAATACTCAGTCTCAACAATGAAAACAAAAAAAAAGCATATTGTACGGAACTCGCAACTATTGATAAGATCCGAATTTTTTACGCATTTAGCGTCAATTTTGTTCGATGAGATTCCAAATCGTCTGCTCATCTCACAACTTCAAGCCATTCTAACCATTACTGCCTTAGCTTTAAGACACACAATCTTATTAAGCAAGAATAATTTCAACACTTCCGTTGTAAAGGCAAGAAATTTTAATGAGTCGATATTAATTGATATTTTGACGGCGGGTTAAGCGTTACGGACTCGAGTCGAAACAGTGCTGTACTCGGCCCTTTGTACACCTTCCTTAGTTCGGAGAGTATCTCGTTACGTACAATTAAATAAAGAAAAGCTTTTATAAGCTTTGTGTTTAAAACAGTAGGCGTCACAAAAGTTTAAAAAACACTCACTTTTGTGTAAAATATAGAAAGCTTAATTTAAAATTAAGACAGTGTTCAAAAAAAGCAAAATAAACCAAAAATAATTTTATAATTAGATAGAGTAAAGAGTGCTGTTACTGACACGAAGATCCAAGTGATATGAAAAACTACCCTAGTGTTGTGAAAAACGATCTTCTAATATAAGTGAAAAAAAGCTAAAAGAAAAAAACCAGCAACATAAAAAAAAAATCTTGCTAAAGAAGTTGTAAAGTGTTGAATAAACCGTTTCTTCCTCGTACGCTAGTGTAGTGAAAAGCGTGTCTTCCCCGTGCGCTAGTGTCGTGCCGTGGTCGTAGTGATGTGAGCATGAAGCGCAGCAAGTCGTACACGTGGCTGTCGACGCTGCTGAAGCCGGCGCCCAAGCAGGAGGAGGACGAGGAGTGGGGCACCGTGCCCTGGATCCGGGCCAGCGACGCGCACCATCATGACAGGTCAGTCACTTTTAATGACAGGTCAGTCAATATTTAATGACAGGTCATTGGCTATTTATTGACAGGTTACCAAATTAAAATTTCGAAATTCAATATTGGGATGGAATTCGACATATTATACGTATGTCAATATTCATACTTGGCCCACGGGTCAGTGACGATTAAATATCAGGTTAGTGTACCTAGATGCGAAGTCAGAGACTAGTAACTTAGTACCTCTATTTTGTAAACTTTTAACAGCACCGTATATTATGTTGGACCGCTATCTACAATTTCTAATACTGTTAAGGTGGCTTAATAGCAATGAAGTGACAGGTTTGCGGCAATTAAAAGTTAGTGACAGTCACTAGATCGATGGTGACAGTATTTTACAGCACTTTATATCTCTTGTGTTGCTGATAATTCAAAATACGTGCTTTTAAAACCAGAAAGTTTCAAGAAAAGAAACGGAAGTGCGAACCAATTTATTTCTCCTATTAATTATGAATCGGTGTTATACTGGTATCGATAAAAAATATAGAATCACACGCGTATCTTGTCTATGTCCAATAAAAACTAAATCCGAATTTCAAATTCCGAACGCACGCGAGCTTGCTAGCTGTCATGTTTTGTGTAAAAAAGCACAGGATGTTCGTTACTGTCTCGGTGTTGTCTTGATGTTACTTTGTAAAACCTTAGTCTACTGGAATCCGATTAAATGTAGACCTGAAAAGACCTGAAAAATTATTTGTAAAGCTTTGATTTTTTATGTCATATTTTCATTGAACCGTGCAGATCTATTAATAAAGACGAAATTAATAATCACATAGTATTGTTTTTATGCAAAAATTGATATTTTGTTTTATGACGCTAGGCATAATTATGCCAAATATCATCAAATCAAGCAAAAATAATTGTAAATTTTATTTCTGTTTGTCATAATATAACTTACTCAGAAATATTAATTTTAAAATATCAGCCGTGCTATAAATTGAGTAAATACAAAGAATGTAATGTTTTGTGAATGTAATATTTTGAGAATATAATATTATCAGAACGAACCAGTGTGGCCGCATCGTCGCTTACCAACAAGCGAGTTGGTGGGCAAATGCGGATTTGTTCATTGTAAAAAAAAATACATATGTATGTTCAACTCCACAAATGAGTAGATCGCTCTGCGTTATCTATCTATATACCTGGCATATTCCGCCGGGTATGGGCTCGGCACTGCTCCGCCAGTTTTTACATTGTACCGCCTCCGATGCGGGCGCAGGGACTTATGATTTTTGTAGGACGCTCTCTCTTTATAGAAGTCGGATAAAATGGGGCAAAGATGTTTAAGTCAGTGAGATTGACAAGATTGTCTCTTTTTCAATTTGTCTGTTACCTATTTTTTCTCAACATCTGCAAAACCAATCTTGATGCGATTTTTTTTGGAATTATTATAGGTTTGTGTGTGAGCATAGAGTAATTTTAAAGTATGTTTTACTGCGTTGATTTTTAGTTGCGTTTATTTTTAATCGGACTAAAATCAAAAAGCCATTTTCCCGATTGATCGGATGTGAAATTTATACTTATGACTATTGTAAATAATTGTTAACTCTCTCATTTGACAAATAAGAAACTTTTTCACAAAAGCGAGAGCTTCCATCAAATAATGTATGAGAAAGTGAATGATCATCACATTAATCTCAACTTACTCTTTTCATCGTCATACTTTTCTCAGTAGCCTTAGAAAAAACTTTCTACGCACGTTTACCCATTGTACACGCATAAAACCAGTTTTAATATACTCCATCAATCATGGGGAAACTATTCACACTTCCATTCAACGAAAAACACTAATAAGTCGTCGGAATAGACAATTTGTTCAGTCTCCATGGTTCCATGGTTATTACGCGCTCTATTTCCATATAGAGCGCCAACATAACAACTGTTATTGCCCATTTAGTTGAACTACAATTTTCGAAACAAATCTTTCGGTCGTGTTCAGGATATGCGATGGTGGCTCCGTCACGGAGCTGTGTAAGTAAGTTGGCAGGTACACAATGGCGTGATGTAAGTTCGTGGGAGAAATGCTCCGGCTGGGAACGTCAGGTCGGGGATTTCGGACGTGATGTCTGCGGCACGCGGCGGGTTTGGGAGTTGATGGGATCGGTGAGGGTAATTAGGGTTTTCAAGTTGTCATGCAGAGGATATTTCGACTGCCCCTACGAACAGCATCGAAACTACAACTGGCATTTTTACAGAAGAGCAATTAAAAAAAAATTTGACCTAAATTAATAAGTTAAAATGTCTAGTGTAGTATCAATTTTATTAGAAATGTCACCAAATATTTTTTTTAGAATTAGGTAATTGTTTTCCTGAAAGTATATTCAATAATATCATAATTGATTAATAATTTTGCAGTTACGATCGTTTTTGTGGGATTTTGTTTATTTTTTTTTTAATGTCAACTTTATACATCTGTTTCGTGGAATTTACTGTTTTGGACTGTTTAATAGGAGGTCATCCCTTTAATGAATACATACTCTTCGGGCCACCCAGTCTCATTTGAGTCTAGTTTGATCCCCACACCCGCGATGCAAATCATGGAATTCATCATAGTGCCTTATAGACGCAGGGGTTTCTGTTGATTCCAAGATGTCAAGTTCCTTCGCTCAAGATCAGAAGAAGATCAAAGCGTCAAGATTCAGAACTTTTGTAACTTTTGAACATTTTCCGATTTCATAAAATCTGCACCACATTAAATAAAATTCACTTCTTTTTATCCATTCAACATTGATTTATTTCCGATACCGATTCAAAACAATATGGCTTACTGGTTTTGTAATAATTTCACAGTACCAGAGCACAGCGCGATAATAGTTACTCGACCGCGTAACCGCAGCGAGTTCATTTCATTCACGCCGCACTGGACCCAGCGGCAGTGGCTGGAACAAGTCACGTGCTTTCCACTCGAAAATGTATCACAGAAACTCATACAGCCGATACTCATATTAATATGTCTATTTAAGGGCTTAGGTCTTGTCGGTGGAGGCCCGGTCATAATACAGGGTTATTTAGAAAGGGTATGCTAAGCCGAAAAGGAATCATAGTACGAGTAGGTACTCATCATTATGAATAACTTTTACTTGACCAACCCGGAATTTGCGAAAAAATATCAGCTGTTTCATAGAAAAATGTCAATGACACTCGATGAAATGTATGAAACAGCTGATTTTTTTTTCGCGAATTTCGGGTTTGTCCCATAGTAAAAGTTATACGTAATGATGTGTACTATGAGCCCTTTTCGGCTTAGCATACACTTTCCTTACAACCCAGTATATGTAATAGATACTCGCTCTCCTCGGCCTGTCCGTTTTCCGTTCTATTTTTCTTTTTATGGCCGTTTTCAATTGCCATATTTCTACTATGGAAATTACGATCTGTAAACCACTTTTTACGCGAGTACTCCGTGTTAATTATAACAAAATGCCATATTTTTATTCTAATAATGTATTTTCTTGTTATTTTTGTAGTCACTGTAATACGACCACGGACCAAAGTATTATAATTAACTACCCGCGGTCCTATAACTTGACTACAGATTTTATTAAAGCTTATTCAATATACAGGGCTATAAAGAAAGGGTATGCTAAGCCGAAGAGGGCTCATAGTACTCATAATTACAAACAACCTTTACTATATGCCCCTAACCCGGAAATCGCGAAAAAAAAAATCAGCTGTTCCATACATTTTGTCGAGTGTCGTTGTCATTTTTCTATGGAACAGCTGATTTTTTTTCCTGAATTTCGGGTTGGTCCCATACTAAAAGTTGTTCAAAATGATGAGTACTATGAGCCCTTTTCGGCTTAGCATACCCTTTCTGTATAACTCTGTATTTCAGTTAAAATATAGAAAAGCTTCAGCTTTTCCCGTGTAGCCTGTAGACTAGTTTCAATTTAGTTTAGTGTTAGTCCGGGCTGAATTGAATGTTGTGACCGCGGCCGGGCGAGGCGGCGGGGCTTGGCGGCGGCGCGTGACCGCGCCCGGCGTTTCGGATATATCAGTCGCTGGTAGAAGTCAGGATATGCAAATTTAATGAAAACAAACTGAATTCGGGCAGTGGACGGTAGCGGAAATCGTTTTAGTAATTAATTTCTAGATCAGATTAAGAACCGCATCAAAAAACGAACTTTTTGAAACGAAGCAGTGTTAATCATGATTCACAAGCATTAGCTAAGTATATTGTACAATAGTTGAAGTGAGGAGCCGTGACATCAGAATCGTTCTCTACAATGGAACTGGTAGTACAGATAGATAAATGATACAAAATCATCTACATCATAAGTCCGTCTTCATAACTGAGCTGTCTTAAATATAAAATACCTGATAGCTACATTATTTCGTACTGTTCTCCGAATTTTATCGTTTTGGTCACAATTTATCTTCTGTACCATCTTTTACTGAATTTAAGCAGCTTTATTCATACAAAGTACTCGCATAAAGCATTATTACAGTCTGCAAAGCTAGACTCGGCGTGAAAATATGGCAGTTAAATCACGGCGGTGAAACTTCCCCATATTTTGTGGAAATTCTCCCGCCCCGCGCACTTATCCGCCGTAAGTGGCATTTACCATACGGTTCATAAAAACTGAGTTATTTCACAAACTTGCAACACATTTTACACTTTGAGGAGTTGCTTTAGAGTGCCTTTTTGTATGGGTAAATTGTGTAGAAAGTGTATAAGGGATGACATTATTCAAATAAATGGGTTTTGACAGTTTTATTCTTTAATATTGTCGGATATTACCACTCTATATATGGATAGGGTTGCGGAGAGAACATTTTATTTTATATGAGATTAGCTGATGTTTGGGACTCCGCCCTCGTGCCTTCAGCTTCGCTGGTTTACTCCTATAAAGTCAACACTCAGGGACAGTGCTGCTTTTCATTGGGAACATCGAACTCGATGGACCAGCAGAGACGTGAGATAAAGACTTCAACGTATGTCCAAATACACTGAGCTGTTTTAGCATTAAAAAAAAACATAATATAATATCGTCGGCTCACTGCAAGAAGTAATCACTGCCAGGCTGAACGTAATATAGAGTGCATCACGCTTGTATCATTCCTTGGATAAGATCACCGAATGTGATCGAAACTACTCGCAGTATCCTACTCAATAGAACTTGAGTATTCCCGTGTTGAATATAGCCAAAATGTGTCAAAATCACGTTAGTTTTCATAATGTGACTTTTTCTGTTAATGACTTCTTGCACTAAGCTGACGACGATACAAACAACGTAATAACTCTTACAAACACCAACTGTAACTTAAAATGTAGTAACTTAACTTACCTACAAACTTTCACATTTTATTAGTAAATAAATAATAATAAGCGTGATGACAACCCTACACACAGGCAGTAAATATCCCGAATAGAGCTGGCAACACTATAGACTTCCTTCCACTATGTTATGGGTTCACGCATATTATGGAGCGGTCTCCACTTTATTTTAAACTCTAGTTTACGGCGCCGCGGTCATAACGTCGCGAGACGTCACCTGCGGCTTTGTCGTTATAACGAGCCGTTACTGTCGTTAGTCGTTAAAGTGTTGCTTTTTATTGCATTCAGTGATAAAGAGGTTTTTAATAGAGCATTAAAAGTCGACTGGTTTTAGTTTTTGGCCAGGCTTAGAATTGTGAACAAGAGACCGTTAAGAATCATTAGCATACTATTGTTACTTCCTACATAATTTTGATTTTTAAATTAGTCGAGAAAGCGAGAGTTTAATTGTCAAAATTGTTTGCTATAAATTTATTATCCCCATATAGCTAAGGTCTCCATAGCTGAGTCGCAGGGGTGACGCTCAAAATGACAAAAAACAATAATTATATTATACAAAGTTCCTTTGTATTGTTATTGATGTGAAACATCTATTGGCGCACGTAAAACCGATTTCTGGCGTGGCGACGCACGCCGTGGCGACGCGTCGCCACGGCGTGCAGTATTCAAGCAAATAAATAAATGACGACGCGCGTACCTAATTGAGTTTCAATTTTCGAACGGTTTTGTGTTCTGCATATTACTTTCAAAATAATGTCGATGTTTCACATCTGCCAGGCGTCCCGTGACGGCTCACATTTTTTTAGTTATTTTTAAAATTGTATCATTTGTTTAAATTTCAAAAGATTTACTGTTCCACAGTTAAACTAAAACCCGAAGCAGATATCTTATTAGCCAACCAATCAAGCCTATTTTCACAGAAAAGCCTATCAGTTGCGACACTTAGTGCAGTCCAAAGTAGAGCTGCCTCGGAAGGCCGCGACCAGGTTTCCCAAGCGATTTAAATACTAGGAATAGTGGCAATGCCTGGTTATGTGGCTGACATGAGGATAGGCGTATGCGGAGACGCAGGTGACGCAGGTCCACGCAGGGCAGGGCATGAACGTACTGAGAGCTGCGTACTGCGGTGTAGGCACGTGCGACGCAGACATCGACTGCCCCTACGTACAGTGTTGAAACTACAAATGGTTTTTTTTACAGCAATTTAACGTAAATTATTAAAACAAAATTCGAAATATCAATTACATTCAATTTAGAAAATGAAAAAAAAAATTTTTAAATTGTGCATATCATTTATTTAAGTCTCCTAAACGTATATTAAAAATTCGTATATTCAAATTAGGACAATGAACAAAAATTTTAATTCTGTAGTTTTGATAGTGTTCATAGCAGCAGTCGACATATCTGTCCTGCTCTCCGCCCTACGTCTGTCTCGCCTGCTCTACGAGTACCATATTCTGTACTGTGCTGCGTCACCTGCGTCTCAGCATACGCTTAGCCTTAAAGGCACGACTGTACTGCGGATACCGAGTAAGGTAATTGTGGTAAAAACTGAGGTGATCAGAACCTGATGACATGGTTTGTGAGCCGCGTTGGAACCTTTTTTCAAGAATTTACAAACCCATTAGTGTGGGTTTGTTTTCGTTTTTGAAAAGCTACGGACTAATGATTTACGAGAATATTAGCTACAGGCTTAGATTAATAGTTTTTATTGTGTAGCTACACCACGCGGTACACACTACACACACACACTGTTTATTATGCAGGAGTTGATAATTTTTCTGGGATAAACTAGCTCATGTGTAAATCCAGAGTACATTCATACCAAATTTTATATGAAACCGTTCAGCCGTTTTTGCGTGATTGAGTGCACAACATCCGAACACATCTTCGTCATCTTCACATGCATAATTTTTAGTAGAAAGTAGTATAATAGTACTTGACATCTTACGAGTATAATATATGTGAAAGACAAAGTTAGAGATATGATATGTAATGTATGATAATAATTTTCTTATCAAATTTAATTTCTATATACTAAAGGCTTTTTACTATTTTATTGTGTGAGTAGAAGCGGGAAGATAAAGAGAAACCCCTATAAGATACCGCACCGCACACCGCACCCACGACGACGAACGCCAAGAGCGACCTAACCTAATAAAACCTATAAACTTCATCCAAACCACCACAGCTCCTATCAGTTCGATCTTACAAATCCGTAGCTCAGTAATAGTTAGTATCAAGGTTGTAAGGCACAGATCAGTAAAGTTGGTATCGAGATCCGTTAGCTATTTACCGGAACAGGTTTGTGAGAGTCGGCTGGAGGCAGTATTTATGCAGTCACTTTGACCTATTGCTTTTGTAGAGCTTGGTGGAAATCAGTCGTTCCAGAAGATTTATCGGTATGAGAAAAGGTGGCAATTAATAGTAATTAATTAAATTTTATTGTTATTTCATCCGACTATTATAATAAATGCGAAACAACAACAATTTGTAACTTTGGAATATTATATTCTGTTCGTCTTTGCTGATGCAAATTCATAATATTTTCGCAAGGTAAAAAGGTCATGTTTTGTTTATGAACATTGAACAACTTTTAGAAATCTGTGTATTAAGCTAACAAGGACAACGTAATGTTCTAACAAATTTGACCGTTATTTTAATCGTTTTGAAATATTTGAAATTGATCAGATAAACTTTGAACACTTAAAAAATGTCAGACTCAATTTGCAAGTGTTCTCATTTCATCAACAAAATGTTCACTCATGTTATTCACTTATTAAGTAAATCCGGTATGCAAGATGAGATGAACTACCGGAAGCACAATTAAGTGCATTTAGTGTGGACCGCGCGTAGTATTTGCTCGCGTCGGGCCGCTAATCATTGTGATTGACGGTCGAGTGCGCGCAGTGTGAGGTAATAATGGTGCCGGAACTGCAAACAATATGGAAATATGGCAGGAATTTTGTAGCAATTTTACTTATTTGCTATGAAAACTAACCTGGTTTTGACACATTTTATAATAGCTTTTTTCACTCACATTTTTCAAAATTTACTATTTATTTATCTATTCATAGTTTTGGTTTTGCGATTTTGACAACTCTTTTTTGTCAAACCATCTCCCACAGACGCTAACGTTTTATACCTTGCCTCGACCCTTCGCTTACTCTTACCCATTAGAATGTTAAACACATGTATAACCGTTACCTAATTACATTTATTAATTGTGAGTGATTCTGCGAAATGTGGGTTAACCTACGCTTGAATTAATACGAATCATTACGCAGTCTCTTATTCATTTATTTACTTTTTATTATACAGTACAGGGTCAAATCTAAACCATAAAATACCTTACACAGCCAAAACAAACAGCGTGTTTTCAAAAATTAATAAAAAATCACCAAAGTCGGATTTGATCGATGTAAAAAATAAACCAGCAGTTCAAACAAAAAAAAATTACCTTGATCAAAACGTTTTTTTTTAAATGAGAATATCCGAAAGTCGTATAACGTAATTTGCTCAGATCAATACATAGAAACCGCCCGCAAAAGGTCTTCAGTGTTTTCGAATTGACCCTGTAGAGTTTACAATTATGAGGCTGCATCAATCAGATTCAGAGTATTGAGGAGCTGGTTCATTAGAGGCAGTGGAACAGCTTTTGAGATAATTATTCCATTTAAATAACTACCGCGTTTAAATTAAGCTTTAAAGGTCATAATATTATAGTTAGATTGCATGTAAATTGAAAATTACGGATTTAATATTTTTTTTAATGAAAGAGATTGGTTTGTTTATCACCTTATTTTCGCGGATGCGGATTAAAATCAGTGTTGGAAAGTTGGAATATTACATAATATCTACCCAGCGGACATACGAGAGGTCACATAACAGTCAAGTCCTTTTTGCGGTCCGGTAAATAACATTTTGTTCCGGGAAATGAGGAAAAACAAAAGTATTTTCAAAGTGCCTACTCGTATTACATAGGACAGAAAACAGAGCACAAGGTGGAAATGCGAGAGGTGATTTTAGTTTGTTACACATCGCATAGACGATATACTATATAATAGAATTTGTAATATTGTTATACTTGGACTTTTTAGTTGCTTTTGTATTACTAGTAGATACCTAAATTTTGGAGACTATGACGGATCATTATCATGAAGTTTGAACGGGACTGGACGATGCTAGAACAGGACGGTAACAAGAAAGTGGGAGATAACTTTGTTCGCCAATTTGGTAGTTATATGTATGTCGATAAACGATCACGATATCTGTTGTTCATTTGTAACAATTTGCGTTGCGACCTAAAACCTCTTGTGGTCAACATTTGAATTTTAAAACTTCGTTTCCTTATTTGCTGGTGGGAACTGGTGTCGAATCTATTTCTTCGGATTAATAACTGTCGTCAAATCTTTACTTTCAGCGTAGAACCTCTCAAATCTCTGCCTTCAGGGCAACTAAATCCATCTGCTGCCCCCGCCTTCCCGCTTTAGCCCTCCCGGAGGCCTGTGAGGGCGGAGGTGACACTTATCTTTAAAGCTGCCATTTTATAGCCGACGGGAATCTTGGATAAAATTTTGTGTGAATAGTACTTTGCTTAATGTTGTAAGACAAATCAAAATAATAGAAGATTTTTATTATACAACTGATCTTGAGAGTCTGAAATTATAACGAGATTTCATTATTATCATCTGAAACTTTACAAATTTTTACTAAAATTAATATGCGTAAATCAAAACTTTATTTAATAACTAGTTTTTCATGTAAAATGTGACTTTACATCCATAACTTCATGGTCGTACCTACAAGTCTGTGATAGACGATTTACGATGCGTCTGAGGGCCATTGGGGACAACTTCTTTGGTGGTTGTATAATCCAATACGGGCTCTTCCACATCTAGCTATTTTTTTAAACTATAGATTTTATCATTTGCCGTCACCATAGGCATAATGTATTCAAATTTACTCTTACTTACTTTGAGTAAACTGGCCCTATGTACGACCTCCGCCCAACTCATTCTACTCCTACTTGTGAAATGAAGTTAACTTACTGCAATAGAGAAGTGAACGCAGTAAAACTTTTACTGTCTGAAACATAAAATAAAAACCTGTTTCAAGAGAGAGTCTTCCATATTTTATAGGTTCTCAATCGGCGCTACAACCGCCCTCCACACAGACCCTCGCTAATCTCTTTAAAACTGGCTAACTTATAAACGAGATAATATTCCGATCGCCCCTGTCTCCCGGACACAGATGGAGTAGTAGTTACTAGAGGGATGAGATTCGACAAATGAGGGTACTTTTTAAAATGCTTCAAAGTGCGGATTACCGGCGTTTACGTCAACTGGGGTTAGAGGGCGATGTTTGTTGTAGCAGTATGGACAATTCGATAAAGTTTCATATCAAAGCAAAACACCAGCAACGCCGCTTGTGTTGCAGGTGTTTTACCATCAGGCTGGCCTGTTTGCCGCTCTTTTGTACATCTCATATACCTACAAGTAGTATTTTATAAATATCTCATTTACTAAATAGACATACTTAGACAAATGTACATGGTATCAAAATACTGGGTACTCGTAGTACTAACAGTACCTACATTGAAACCTGTATTTTAATCAACTAAATAGAGATAGGAAAAAGTACTTAGTACTCACTACTATTATGGCGACGTCACGGAGTTTTTATGTATCATACATAATTTCTATTGAATTTGTTCAACCAATTTTTTAGTGTTAGGACAAGTGGTGCAGATAGGTCTTCGACATGGCTTCTCTACATTTTTACATTCCACCCTAAGCACTGTTTGATGTTTCAAATTATTTCAAAATCTGAACAAAAACAAAAGATAGACAGACAGAGACAGGCGTGTCACTTATCAGTTATAGATAGTTATAATACTTGTACATAAAAAATTTTTTTGAGATGCACGCTGGAGACATTGTTTACTGTTAATATTGTGTAATATCTAAACGCAGTGAAAAATAGCAGACGGACCCTCGTGGAAATATGCAGCGCAAAGTTCGGAAACGTTCACTTAGCGGAGGAGTTATTAAACGAGTGCCGGAGAAAAACGGCTGTTATTAACTGGAGACGAGAGACGAGCCTTTGCACGCAAGATATATCTACTAAATAAAGTATAAATTTTATGTTACACGTGGTTTTTCAGGTTTCTTGCATATTTTAAAGTTTTTTGGCATCGAGATTTTTTTGTAAGAGTTATCTAATTAAAGCATGTTATTTTTTATTTACAACAAAATGTATCAAAACCACGCAATGAGCGATTACGCGCCGAGAATGATGATGATGATGGAATTGAAAGTTCTCTAGATAATGATAAGAATTAATTAATTATGTTATTCTACACAAAATTAAACGACCGAGGTTATCAGTCAAACCGATAAGATAATACGAACATCGATTTCATGAAGATAATATTATTTCGACTTATAAATATTCAACGGGTGCGTATTTTCCTTGTAGCGTTGAACACAATTTATCAATAGTTTCTCGACTCGTCATTCCGCCCACATTCACCTACAGCGCGTCACCATGACATCACGCCGACGTCACACAGACGCCGCTAATACTTGTCTATTTTGAGCAAGTTAGCACCGACTCCGTGGCGCAACGGTAGCGCGTCTGACTCCAGATCAGAAGGTTGCGTGTTCAAATCACGTCGGGGTCAAAAACTGGGTAACGCCTCTTTTGTTGATATTTTATTTTATTTTACCATTTTATAAGTTGGAAAACATAAATTATCTTTGTTAGATATTTTGTTACGAATTTAACTCATAAAGTCGAGCTAGATGTAGCTAGTGAAGTCCAACATAAGTTCATAAGATCAACTAAGTACGAGTGTTATGGCAATTTCAATTTAGTTAAATTATCTGTGTCGCATAAAAAACGTAATTCTACATTACCAATCGATACTTAGTTATAACAAAAGGGTATTTCTAAGTCGAGAAGGGCTCATCGCCATGAACAATTTTTAGTATGGGACAAAAAAAAACAGCTATTCCATACATTTTGTCGAAAGACTGTCATTGATATTTTTCTATGGAACAGCTGTTTTTTTCGCGAATTCCGGTTTGGTCCCATTGTAAAAGTTGTTCACAATGATGTAGAACTATGAGCCCTTTTCGGCTTAGCATACCCTTTCTGTTTAACCCTGTATAATAACTATCTACCAAGCCCTAATCCAGGAACTAATCTAATCAAGCCTGTGCTTAATAGCCATAGAAAATAGCCCAGCAACCCCAGAAGGGCTTGCCACAGTTTACCCAGCAGTGAGTGCCGTGGGTACAGGTGTGAAGTGTCACAGTTGAGTGAGCGCGGCCGCAGCCATCCCACCGACCGGACTACTGCAGTTCCCACACTCTGTCTGGACACAGGTTAGGTGGATGTTACTATTAGATACCTGTCTATCGGCACAGGTTAAGTAATAGTTATTATTAGATATCTGGATATCGGTACAGGTTAAGGAATAGTTATTTTTAGATATCTGGATATCGGTACAGGTTAAGGAATAGTTATTTTTAGATATCTGGATATCGGTACAGGTTAAGGAATAGTTATTATTAGAGTAGTCTGAGTCTGTCGATGGTCGCGGTCGGATGATCAGACCGCAGCGGAATACAATTTGTCTGATGCTTTGATTGATCAAGAATTGCGGTTTATAAGAGTTCTCTTCGTAGAATTAGATAGAAAGTTCTATTGTAGAGGCTGTATGAATATACAGGGTTATAAGGAAAGGGTTTGCTAAGCCAAAAAAGGCTCATGATACTCAGCAACTACCTACTTACTCACAGAATTGGTCCCATAACCCATAGTACTCTTTACGCAAGTCCAATTCTAAAATCGCGCGCTACCGAGGGTCGGTTGTCACGTTAAACTGTAGGTCCCATTGGTTGTTTTACAACCACCGTAAGCCGTAATGTAAAGGTAGATAATAATGTATGTCACCTTGACACCGTAATGTCATATGGCTTTCAGGTGGTCTAAAAAGTGACACCAGGGGTAACCACTCGGGCTATAGCTTACTTAGGTAGTTTAGGCCAGTCGTCAGTCAGTGGCCAGCCGGCGCGCGGCGCTGGTTAGCGCTCGCTCTCGAATGAGCAGCTGTTTGCTCTGCTCGTTAACACCAGGTTACATCACCCGCTGTGTACACGGAGTAGAGGCCTCACGTAATAGTAGGGGAGCCCACGATGCTAAATGGGGATATCATCGAGCGTCATAGGGACCTATTGGGTTGCAAAGCTTAGATGATAAGAAGAAAAAAATGTTATGTGATATATACCTTTTCATCGCTGGGGGAAGCGGCTATAGATTTTTAAATATGTAAAAAAAAACTGTTGCATGGGCATCTTCGAGCGCGTCAGATATTGATAGCATCAATGCCTTACGTATTTTTAATAACGTACGTATGTTAATCTGATCGTTTGCATGACGCGGGTGGTTGTATGTAAGGGTTGAAAATGAAAAAAAAATAAAATTAATCGAGCGCGTCAGATTTTCTAAGGGAGTGTTAAGTGCACCAAAAAAAAGCTCTCATTTACTAATCTGACGATTTCGATGGGACGCAAACTCGCGGCCATTTTCATAATGTGCAAAAAAAATTCGCCATTTTGAAATACTCAAGCGCGTCAGATTAAGATAGGTATATATGGTTCATCTTTATGTTCTAAACGTACTGTTTCATAATCTGACGATTATCTAGAGGAATTCGCCTGATCTGACAAAACAAAATTAGAAAAACGGTTCACCCTAAAGGCCATCCCTGCAACTTCCCGCTAATTCCATTCCTGGGCGCTTAAAATTGTATTTTTTGAGCTCAAAATATATTTTATGTGATATTTTGAGCTCGCTGAGTTCAAAGAAATAATATTTCTATGCATTTGAGCTCTTCCAGCTCAAAAGTCTGATAGAAGTTTCATAGAACACTATTTTTGGAATTTTCAAACCGCAATAACTTTTGAATGGATCAAGCAATTTTCACGCAGTTGGCGGCATTCGACGCAATTTTATCATCCTCATAAGTAATTTTGAAGTTTTAATTGATCGAACCAAAAATTTCGGAGTAATCCCGAAAAAACACTTTTTCGGGTTTCTTTCGTTCACGATATCTCTCGAACGAATCAACCGATTTTGACCAGCTTGGTGGAGATCGACGTGATTTTTTAAGCTCAAGAGCGGATTAGTTTTTGAAGTTGATCGATAAAGTCGTTTAAAAGTTATTCCAAAAAACCACTTTAAAAAAAAAATTATTTTTTTTTGAGATTTTTCAAAATTTCTCAAAATCTATCGGTCCGAATCGGTTAAAATTCACAGGAAATCTAATTTTAAGGAAACTCTTTAGAACGCCGTTTAGTAGATTCCGATCGGTTTAGTCGTTCAAAAGTTATAAGCGAGTCACAGTCACACACACACAAACACACATACAGACATAGTGACAACATCGCGGAAACATCGAAACAGGAGCATGTGTTTCGGAGCTATTTCCCGAAACTTCCGGTGCATTGTCATGTTCCACTACACTTTGCTCTTGTAAATAGGTACTGAAAGTCTCGCGGTATTTTAATTGCAGTAAATAATTTATAGCACTGTGCGTGATATAAATCATTTAATGATGATTCCATCGACAATTCGAGGTTATCAAAATATGTTCCTCGAGATTTTCGGAAAACCGGCTTGCTACGACGATATTCCAAAATATTTACACATTTTTTTAATGTTTCTATTGTAAATTTAATTGTTTTTGTAAGGTACTTTCACCACAAAATACACATTTTAAATTAATATCACTCATTAAATATTTATAAACTTTAATTCACATAAATAATATTACAATATTTAGCAAAAAAAGCCAAAAAGCCGCTTGGGCTCCCCTACTATAAACATTGCGTGCGTAGATTTACTTGGTTTCGTTTTTGGGACTGAATAGCGAGCTGTGCCGGTGGTAGCTCGAAGCTGTTACTGTTTGAGAATTTCGAGACTTTGGTACAAAATCCTCTAATATCTACAATTATACATATTTATTACCTCTATATATTACATACGGGTATGTCAATGTTTGTACGGATGGATGTTTAAGTGTTTGAATGTTTGGTGCTCATTGCTCAATCACGCAAAAGCAATTGAACGGATTTAGGTGTTTGGTATGATGGTAGCTTTTACTCTGAAACTCTAAATTAAGATATAGGCCATTTTTTCACCACAAAACACTAATGCTTTGTGGTTCCACTTAATTAACTCGAAAAAAATGGGCACTTCTGTGATTTTTTGATTATCCTTCCATAAGTCTTTGATTGTTTTAGAGATACTCAAATTAACTCATACTTATAGGTACTTATTGATTTCCTTTCATAAGTTCCGACAGCCCACGCTGAATGCCTACACACCTGTAAACTGAGAATGCTCCCAAGCCGTGGCTGTCAGCCAACAGAGCTGCTGATTACTCCACACCTCACAAAAGCCGCCGCACAGAGCTCGTGCCCATTAGCGTATTACTAGTATTCTGTGGCATTACTCAGTACTCTCCATCTTGAGTCGCAGCTCGCAGCGAGGCGAGGAGCCTGGCCGGAGACAAAAGGCTACTCTGGAGATGACTTGAAAAGCTGAGGTGGCCTCTACTTTATTCGTAAGCTCCTAGTCTTTAGGTCAAACTAGAAATAAACCTACGAGACGCTGGGAACTAAACCTGGCGACACATAAATCTTCGCAACCCTTAGACCGATTTAGCTCATGTTAGACTTTATACTTTACTGTATCTTATTCTCTAGTTAAAACTAGAACTAACGAACTAGGACTAGAGATTAGAATGAACTACTTGCCTACAAAAATTCACTTCACTTCATTCTACTTCACTCGGTCAATTAAATTCATGCATAATTGGCAATATTTTTTTTTAATCAGAAAATTGGTAAAACCAGCTGAAATCCAATTAACAAACGAAAAACAAAAATGTCGGATACATTTATTTTCGAAGTTTTTAGAGCAAAAATTAATGGTTTAATGGTAAAAAGGAATCCTTCGATCTATCCGCCCGTCTGTTTAAATGTAACGGCCAATATTTTTTGTGTTTTCGTTTATTATAATGCTGGCTCCATATAATAATCGATAGCGTAAATAAACAATCATAATTTGTCGCACCTCTGCTCATCTCAGTTCCACGGTCCCTCGGTTATTACTTATTACCAACCACCAACCAGTCAGAGCACATGTCTCGGCGTTACCTTCTTCGGCGACAAATGCGCTGTCATATCGGATAGTTGCGAGTACTCGTCTCGTATTGTGAGCCGTGACGAGTCGAGACGCGTCCAGCGTGACTTGAATTCAGGGCTTCGGGTATCAGCGATGATTGGCTATATAATATGCGGAGTTCTTGGAATTTTTAAATAATCTTTAACAACAGAAAAAAATATAAGGAAATGTAAGGAAACCTGCATACGTGCGAAAAATAAATTCAATGGCGTATGTTAATTCCAGCAATCTGCACTTGGCCAGCGTCGTGGAATATGTCCTATATATTCACCCTTCGAAGGTTGACCTATATCCCAGCAGTGGGAGGATTAAAGGTTGAGAATGAATAATGAAAAAGAAAAAAACAGTTGAAAACAGGTATTTTGTGCAGGTATGTATATTGCGGTTAACAGTCCTATAAAATTGAAGGAAGTGAGTGAAGACCACGGATCGGCAAACGTAGAGTAGGGCGTCCTGTGGTCAGGGGGAGTGACAACCTGCGTAAGGCGGCTGGTAGCAAATGGATGCGTGAGGCGGAAGATCGTGCCGTACCATGGCGTTCTCTAGGAGAGGCCTATATCCAGCAGTGGACAAACATAAGATAGGCTGATGATGATGAAAATTGAACCACCTTACTCACATTTAAAAATATCTTTACAATCCCAAAGTTTCTTCAAAATGTTAATAGCTTACATAGCGGTTTCCAAAACCATACAACCGTTTCCACCGTGAATTTTCCACTCTTGCGGTCCGACCTTCAATGGCCACAACTATTACATAATCTATGCCACCAGCACTACTATATAATCTGCACCACCGCCGCCAGCGCCACACCGCAAAGTGAAAGGAAAGCGTTTATCTATCTAACTCACGATATCAAGCTTTTAACGGAAAATGCTGCTCGTTCCGAACACCTGGACCAGTATTGGAAGGAATACTTGCACGCTTTGACTATAAATATTTATTAGGCAATTAATTGTAATAAAGATTGTTAAGTACTTCCAGTCTAACTTGTATGAATATTTCAAAAGTTTTGTTTATTTTAGTTGCTTAGAATTAAATTTTAATAGATTGATTTACTGAACATGAATACTTACTAACTCACAATCATTCATGACCACTGACTACTGCATAACTTACTACTATATAATAATAACTTCAGTTTTATGCAATTAATGTTTACTTTACTTATTGTTTGGTACTGTTCAAGGCATGGACCAACCTACATTTGGGTGCCCTAGATAAACTATACTAGAATTAATATTTTCATTAACTTAAACTAAATCTTTTTATTTTTAAGCTATTGCATAGCTTCTATCGCGGGCCTTGAGTGGGCCTTGAATCCAGAAATTCCGTAACGAAAATTTTAATAACCTAAGGCACAGCGGTGATACTTTTCAGTTTTGCCATCTATCGATGAATAGCAGAACTTTTAATGACTTTTTGAAATGTCACGCTTGTCTCTTTAGTTCAGCAACTCGCCTCTAGGTGGCATTGGTTAATGAAATAATTATAATTGCATAAGTTGATAAAAAATGCTATGCAATAGCTTTACCGCGGCAGTCCCCGAGTGCCACACGTCTTTTCAAATTGTTCAATTATTTTAATTAATCAACGACTATATTATATCCGTTGATTCCCCTATAGTCTATAGCCTCTATAGGATGCGTATTCGTGTCGTTAACTTTATTTTATTAGGTACCACTATTCTTTGTATCATGGGTTCAAGTCCCACTGAATGCAAACTTTTGAAACTTCTAAGCTTCGTAACTTTTGTTTTACTTGAAGAATATGTCTTACTCAATCGTCAAATTATCTTTAATTATACAATTGCAATTAAAAAGCAATAGATACTAATTAAAGATAATCCAAACAAGTTTAGTAGTACTATAGTTGGTGGCACGCAAGTTGTCCGCCAATCGGACTGCAATCAACACTTTATTGCCATCAGGTTCTAACGGTTTCGTCCTACGACGATAGACAAACTGTCAGAGCAGGAGTCCTTATGTATATAGATACATCACAGCATAGCACATTCATCATACGATTTAAGATATCCATAGGGATATCTTAAATCGTATGATGAATGTGCTTTAATAAAATAAAATGTAGTGTATGAAAAGAAGACGTTTTGCTAATTGGGTATTGGGATTATAACTCGTTATGGGTAAGGGTATGTCATTTTTGCCACGGTCTTTTAGCTTAATGATGGTTTTACTGAAAAACATTAAAACAAATCAGGACGAATACATCACAAGCACAACGTTCAGGAGCCCTATTCACGCTCGCTTGAGAATATCTTCGTCACTTTCTTTCCTATCAGAAATGTCATCAGACTAAGAGTGACGACGACAACCTCGAGCGTGTCAGAATCAGAACCGAGCCCCTTATCGTGAACGTAACATGTGATTGTGAATTAGCATTCTCCCTTACATCATGTTTTATCGTCACACATGCAAATTACCAACACACCATGAGTACACTTGAACTCAACTTGCATTAACATGGTCCCGACTCACACGGCCCGTTTACTGCAATCTATTGCAACCACAACCTGTCTTGTCGCAGGTTACACGCTAGGTACTACTAACATGTCACAGCTTACACCCTAGTTACTGCCAACATGTCATAGATTACACTCTAGTTACTACCAACATGTCATAGATTACGCGTAAGTAACTACTAACATGTCACAGGTTACATGCTAGTTACTTGGAGTGCAGTGAGGAGGTGTTATTTAATCTATGGTCCGGTGTAGCGGCTCAAGCACTCCAAATTGGTTGCATCATGTCTGACACGACGATATATTGCACACGATCCGACACGACTGACGACCGGTAATAATAGTTGGTCGAGACTGTCGGGAGGCTATAGTATCTGATGTACATGTAAAAGATTCAACCGTTTTCTTGGACGTCTTTTTTAGGTCTTTGCTCGTCTCGTCACTCAATACTCGTAGCATAAAAAAGTCTTTAAACTGAATCACTAAAACGTCTTGTTTTCGCACGTGGCATTTTGCGTCAGCGAGAAGTTGTTAGAGCTTTATAAGCAGTGATTAAGTTTAAGCACGGTTCATAACTAAAACTGATTGATTTTGTAACCTCAAGAATAATATAAAGTCGATCTTGTCATGATTTTTAATTATGTATAGTATAAATTTAATCACCTTAATGTCATTTACTCGATTTTATATCATTTGGTATTTAATTTGATAAACAGTCGTTTGATTAAAATGGTTACCGGAAACATGTCGCCCCGCCCAGTAAACGCAATAGCGCTAAAGGAAGAACGATTGTAAAGTAGAGGGGATAAGACTTGGCGAGGTGGCATGTTGAGAAGTGAAAGGCAATTCGGTTTTAGCTTTAGTTTCGATCAGACGTCGATGTAATACTGTTACTGTGAATATAATTGTAATATATAAAGTGTTTCATAAATATATACCATCCTGGCGTGAAAAGAGGTGTTTTCGTTATACCTCAGAAGTGTTAAAAAACTCACGCCAAGCCGCAAACGAAGAAAAGAAAATGTTAAAACATGATGTTAAAAAAGCAGCAGACGTGTGAACGCCGTTGCTCCACAAGCTAACCGAGCTCAGGGAGCTCCCCCTGTAGCGAGATCACCACGAGCAGCAGCATGGAGAGCTAAACGTAGACGATGTGCAGGATACACCAAAAAAATGAAGGTATGCTAATCTTGTTATTGTGTTAAGATTTTGTTTTCTCTTTCTCTTTTCATCTTACTGTTACCAAGGTATTTGTGCTTAAAATTAAGTTATTGTATAGAAATTAATAAATGTAATGTGCGTATATGCATTGGGTGGGTGGTAAAATTCACGTACCGTTTTCAATAAGGGTAATTTTTGATAATGTGATTTTAATTAAAAGTAGGTAAATGCAGGTGCGCGTAGGTACTTGGCCTAGGCTACTCCTTGGCAGTACTATGGCGCGCATTTTCATTAAACATCCACTCGGAAGAGGGTAGGTTAGGCCTACTTTTTAATAGCACATGATACGTTTTGGTACTTGCCCATTGTGTATACGTACCTATATTTGAATTTGGAAAACGATATATTTTCGCGCGAAGTCGTTAAAATAGCTGAGCAGTATTTATAGAATACCGTTTTGTTTTCGTTTAATTTATATCTACCTACATTTTAGAAAGAGAAAGAGAAAAGGCTTTCATATGTTTATAGTTGACTTTATTATAATTATGTTGAAAGTATATCTTCGAGATATACGAGCGAAGATTTAATTTTTGAGTAAAGTCGGACTGTTGGTTAACTCACTCACTGGTTTGTTACGGGTATGCTTCCCGATGAATGTTAAGTGGATCGTTAGATTCACTAGTTAAGGCTGCTATTCCCAAAAACCGCCACTTTTGTGCGAGATTGAAACAATTTTTTTGCCATTATTTATAAAGTTTATATTATTAAAAAAAAATATATCTGTATTTGCCGAACATAAGAAGTAATTTTATTTCTTTTAAACTTTTCATTATTAATCACCTATTTATTCATTTTCTTCAAAATTTTCAAATGATTTTTTTTATTACAATATATTAATATCATTACGAAGTTAACGATTTTATTAATTTTGTTTACACAGAAATTGTACAAAAATTATGTACTAGTGCATAAATGTTTCTCACTGAAAATTAAGTAAACATTAGATGTCCCTTTTTAATGGCGCGGATATTATGTATTTCCGCTAGATGTTAAGTGAATTGTTATATTTCACTGCATAGTTGAACAGAATATGCTTTCTGTTGGATGTGATGCGATGTGAGTGAGTCATGTATGATTAAGTTTGTTTTATTTCAATGAACTTTAAATATTTAATTGAAAAGGTTATAATATGCTTTTAGTTTATTGTTTGCCGAACTAAAAATGAACCTTTCCCCCCCCCCCCCCAATGTTAACTGTTAGTTTGTGAATGTATTCTGCCGGAGACAATGTATACATTCCAGGGTGTTGACTGGTGTCAATGAAGTTCACCGTAGACGGTACTACTCGTGATATGCTGCCTAGACATCGGCAGAAAACGAAGGGGGTTATAAAGAAGAGACCTTCCTCTTCTCCATGCTGTTCCAGCGCTGTACCTGGAAAGACTTTGATAGACCCGGAAGGTATCAAACAAATTTTCTATAAATTAAGGCTGTTATAAAATTATATACAGAATTACCGTAACTTACGCTATGTTATCCGAATTCGGTGGTTATGTTACTGTTTTACAGTTAACACGTTACAAATCGATATTTGCATCAATAATTTATTTCAGTCACAGTCAAACTACTTAATATAATGGTTTATGCTATTTAGCAAAAAGATAACAATTATAATAAAATATTTTGATGGTTGTGCTATTTTACGGGAGTTCCTACTTAAATTTTGGAGGGTACTTTTTTTTCCATACTTCTGAAATGTACCTAAAATGATTTTGATAATTTTACATTATTTCTATTGATATCTTTCAGTGGATTGGTCTTCTTTTATATAACGTTATCATATAAAAACACGCTAATTCAGTTAATATTGACATTAATTTTTAATCATTTTACCCGAATAGCTAATTAATGATATTGGTGAATAATATTTGGTTCTTTTCAAATCACGAGTTAACACACTTCTTTTATATTTCAAAACATTTTTTTTCCTATTTTTGAATTTGACGTGTTTATAACGCTTTAAACTTTGATGAAGGTATAAAAAGTACACATATTATACACGGGGTGTTATGCAAGAGCATAGTAATATATCAGAGTATATTTATACATTCAAGCATTTCTGAGTTGCTTTTCTTAAATAAGACTCTAAACTGAAACTCCATTTTAGGTTAGAATTTACCCAGTCATTAAAAGACGTGTCACCGTACTGTTTGAGATTTGAGCGAATAACTTGCTTGCGCGATCTAACTTTTCTAGTAGCGCCATCTCGTAACAAGCCTAGAAACTAAAATCGATTTATAATCGAAACGGGACAGCAAAATCGTTGTTATTTTTGGGTCGTAGGATTTCAATTCAACTTGACTCGCTTATGTAATTATAATAATTGAGAAACTTGATGAATAGTTATAACATCTAATCCAATAGAGATGTATTTTGACTTATTAAAACGAAGATTTAAAAAAAAATGTTTGTGCCAATATTCGATTATTAAAAGATATCGATTCCTAATGTTTGGTAACCGATTAAGGTTTTAGCAATATTATGATTCTTGTTTTAAATGTTTTTGTTGAAATGATTACTGACATCCCGTGTAAAACGGCGTTCTATAAAATACTTAATATATAGGTAAGTACTTTAAGTAACTTCAAACTTAATTTTCCAATATGTATAATAATAATTGCTGCGACGACTAATACTGGAATTTTCCCAATATTTCATTCACAATTAAATTCGAATGTGCACTTCACAAAAAAAAAAGAGGAAAACATAGGCAACGTAACTTTAAAAACAACGTTAAGAAAGTAATATAATTTATTAGTCAAATTGATTTAATTATTTTTGTAAATTTTATATTAAAGGGTAACCTAAAATAAAATAAATAAATGATGATTTGTAATTCTACTACATTGCGATTTAATAAAAACGGTTTTATTATTCTCCGTGGTCTTACCTCAAAGGAAAAAAAAAAAAAATGTAAGCACGCGTGTGCAAAGTTAGAGCACCATGAAAGGTGTTAAACTTCAAAAGATACTTCTTATTTTGGATACTGTCGTGTAGTGGATAATTTTAGGATCATTTCATTTCATGATGTTATTTGGGTGTGAAACCTGAATAGACTAAGGCAGGTCTGTTTTGAGATTCAGTGCTTTCGATCTTAATAATGAAATCATTTTGAAAACTATGTAGGTAAATGGAGATCAATATAAAAATAAGAACATAATCTCAAGTTAAACGTAGTTCTTTTATTAAGAAAAAGAATTTGTTACTATTCTTCTTAATTCGATTCATTTCATGTATTTCTGATGTTTACAAGTAGATTTGACGTCAATTGAATACCTTACCTTCGTTTTGGATAAGCTTCATTAATATCATAGACGAGATTGCCTTGTATGTGAAAACATGGTTTAAATTAAATTTTTCAAGAGATCGTCTTCACGCTCAAGTAGTAAAATTTATAATTTTAATTTTTCAAGTTACCCATTCCATGCATTTATGTTGTGTTGTGATTATGTTTTATCATCGACACAGTAAACTGTTTTGATACTGCTAACTGCGTCAAACGAGTTAACCTACGTTATTCTCTTTATGAGGGTATTTTGTCAAAAAGCCGCGTACCATTGCGTTTGTTTTGAGTTTGTTCGATGATTGTATATTTTAATGCTGGTTGTCGAGTGTTACAACATGCATGTTCTTACAATTTTCGTGTTTGGTAAAATTATATTATTATTTGTAGATAAATTTCAAAAACATGATACATTTTACGTACACTGTATTGGATAACGTTAAAGGGTGCACCTCGGAGTACTATTAAATGTCCTCTTAATGTGGATGTGGATATTCAAAGGTAATTGGGTGAGCCATGACCATGTATAGCCTCGAATTACCTTAAGTACTAGGTCTAAAGTTGTACTCACATTTGGTGTTTTTGTTTTCTTAGTGATAAATAATAAACGTGGTGCACTCACAGCCTCGTCTTGCTTGGCACTATAATTAAATGTTGTTACAATGTAAATCAAAAGTTTAAATTTAAAAAAGTAAGTTAAAACCTTAATTAATGCTATTAGAAAAAAAAAATCACCGTTTAAGTCAAAGATTGTGACGACTCTGTAACTATCTGAAGTGCAGTGCTAGCTTTGTTTTTATTAAGGAATTTAATGATATGAAAGTAGATAAAGTAGTTTAAGAAGCTGCGCATGACTGCTAAAACACTCGTGTGATACTATTAGGAACTTCGCCTACGGCTCAATTTTTGAAAGAACACTCTTGTTTTAATACTTATAGTTACGTTACAATTTCATGAAACCTCATGATAGTTTTTTCGGTTTAAATAAACGTTTTTATTATTATTTAGCTCAGCTACGTTATTTACGAGTAGATCAATTTTACTTCAGTTTTCTCCAGTGTTTAAAATGTAAATTTAAATTTTAGTGGTATCATCGGTAAATATGATACAAGGTTGGTTATGGTTATTGTTAGTAAATCATGTATGTAATTGGTAGGAGCAATAATTTCATTTGATACGCTAAGAACTAAGATGTTTTGTCGCTAAGATGCTTTTTGTTGGGGTTTATGTAATATTACTTGCTAAGATTATTACTACTACTACACTACTTACTACTTTTTTTTACCATGAGAACAAATATGGTTTTGATTTCACACATTTTTTAAGATAAACACGAACTTGCGAACTGTTAAGTCGGATAGGACTATAGTTTTATTTTCAATGATAACAAGCGTGACGCACTCACGATCACGATGTTGCCTGGCACTCGTATTAAATGTTGCTAGAGGGTAAATCAAAGCGAGTAATCAAGAGGTACTAATAGTGACTTTTAGATTTGAGTAAAAGAAAAATAAATTGAAATACGTATCTATAGCTAATGCTAACCTACAAATTAGGTTTGTTTACGGTGTTTTAAATACTGATGTTAAAAGTTATACTTACTTTTGAAATAAAATGAGGTTAATGTTCCGTATAGTTCCTGTCCAATCGATATATTGTAATTGTAACCAATCTGTAACTATCTTAAGTACGGTGCTAGCTTTGTTTTTATTTAGCTAAGTTATTAGGTAAGTTCAGCTGAACGTTATGTTTTATCTAAAAAGATAATATGTTTTAAAAATTTAACATTAAAACTTTATACAATTTTATATTTGACGTATAGGTACTATTAGTTCGAATAAAATGAATATGAATATTCAAATATGGTGGCATAATGCTCTTGTTGTATGGGCAGTGATTCTATTCTGCAGATATAATTTTACCAATATTAATAAGGTTTCGCGTACCTATACCATTAGCTGAGAGCATTTGGTGTAATGTTTTATGTAAGATGCAATCAAAACTCATGGAGAAATATCAGTTCTTTAATATTAATCAGATCTTCCCAAACATGGTTTAACACTTTGAAGATAGCAAACGTTGTGTTTTTTATCTTTGCGGAAACCCTTATTTCAATCACTAAGTTTTTACTGATGAAAACTTTCTTTAATATTTTGAGATATCTGATAAATAATGATAAATGGTAATTAGTTTATTCCTGAATCATTTTTGGTTTTCATCCATGCTGTGTTATTGCTAAATTCTAGCCTATCTTTGTGAAATATCTAGCTTCAACATGTATTTGTATATTGTGGTTATTATATAATATTCTTCCTTTATTACAAGGTGGTTCTTATATAATATTCTATTACTTCATTAATAATTTAAATAATACAGATAAATGATATTTCGTGCTGCAATATAGGTTTGGATAGTTGCGCCTTCCTAAGGTGTCTTCGGAATGAAACGTCTTGATTTTGATATGAGTGGACTGTATTTCAGGTTTAACAACGTGTCAATTAAATATACGATGCTTTTATATAAAGGTAGTTTTGTCCCGATTCTCTCCCGTGAAGTGAAATGGAGT
Organism: Alcis repandata; assembly: GCA_949125135.1. Lineage (NCBI taxonomy): Eukaryota > Metazoa > Arthropoda > Insecta > Lepidoptera > Geometridae > Alcis > Alcis repandata. Next base: position 218,715 of record OX421237.1, read on the forward strand.
CTCGACTCCCGTCTCGATGTAGCGAGAAGATTTTAAAGAGAAGGATTTCCGTGTACACTCGTGTTATATATCCGCTTGATGTGGTCGACGTGGTGACAGCGCGACTTGTCAATGTCGCACTCGTGCGCAGCTGTCAAACGGGCAGGACTCTGGCCGTCGGGGGCATTTAGCCGTGTAGCGTGTGGCGACTGTCAATGTCACACGGATGCGAGTGCGCAGTTGTAGGTGGGCTACGCTCGTGTCCTCAAGGGTATTCAGCCGTGGAGCATATGTGACGAGCGGTCGCGTATGCTTCGGCGTTAACAGGTTGCCACCTCGCCGGAGATCGATTGGGTCGCAGTCGTAGGCTCGTGTGCTGCTTCTCGTAGCTCTGGGGTGGCTGGTTGTCTGGCTGGCTGGTGGCGCGCTGCTGTCGTGCTGCTGGCGCCTCGCTCAGGAACTGGCTGGCTGGCGGGTTCTGCTGGCACCTCGCTCAGGAACTGGCTCGTTGCCGGTTGGCCTGCACCGGCTGGTTTGTGACTGGCAGTGAGCACAATCGTTTGTAAGCTCGTGCGTCATCTCTGCCCTTTTTGGAGTTCTGAAATGCATTCTTCATAAACTCTGTCCCAGAAATGCGGTTTCAGTTGCTGCAGTCTCATCGTGAGAACGTGCTCATCTGATTGGCATTTGTACCTAAAGAGAAGGCAAAATCGTTAATGTTCGTCCAATCAGAAAATAAACAAGGGTTGGGGACTGAAAGATCTGAAAGATCTGAAGACATAAGAGAGAAAGGGCGAGAATTCAAAATCGGCCTTCATTGTGTGAGAGCTGTATTCATTTATTCGTAAGTAAAGTTACCAAGACCAAATGCTCTCCTTAAATGCGTTAATTAATGTAAATAAAAATGTAAAATGTTAAAATGTTGATTTTACTGCACCTTCCACAACGCCATTAAAAACTGGGGAAATTAAATAATTATTAGACAACTTTATGGACAACTCTGCTGCATAAGATTGTAAATATTTTGACTTTGACTGCATAAATTAAATTACTATGGTATGAGCCCCAAAAATACGCAAGGCGTTGTCCGACAAGGGCTGACCGTGTCCCTCTGTGGGCAATAAGTCTGCTGAAGGCAGTAATGCATTGTGCTGGCAGGTCGGGTCACCTGCAAGCCGAGTATCAACTCTGGTCGCTGCACACACGAACATTAGAGCATAGGCCGTTATAAGTGTGATGCCTCTGCCTTTGCGGTTCAAATCGTTGTGGGACCTGGATAGAACAGTTGAGTATGAAAGTACCTCAGGATGAGTACTGTGAGATAGTGTGATGTGTGTAACAAACATGAGTGTTTGAATTTAACTTATAATGTGAATTTAACAATCTGCCTCTGACTCTCAGACTACCATCATCATCTATGAATGGAGTTATGAATTTAACTTATAATGTGAATTTAACAATCTGCCTCTGACTCTCAGACTACCATCATCATCTATGAATGGAGTTATGAATTTAACTTATAATGTGAATTTAACAATCTGCCTCTGACTCTCAGACTACCATCATCATCTATGAATGGAGTTAGCTTGAGTAGGTTGTTCTAGGACGGCAACTGTTCTTTGTTTTTAGTAATTGTAGTCTATTGGGAAACTTTCTGACTGTGACATATTACATAAAGTGATTTTACATATTGATATATTTCATTTGTTGTTAATGAACCAATACCATGTCTGGTCTGTGGATGGACCACCGTTGTGGTTAAATCTAAGTATGTATGCGGTGACTTGCCGGAGTTGGCTAAAGTTTGAAAAACGTGGAATGAACTCAACTGATTCTGTTTCTGCAACATTTAAATGAGTAATGAATGAGTCGTCATTTTAACTCTGGTAACTTGTGCTATATTTGAAATAACTGTGTGTTTCGTAATATGTTCATGTGGAAGAATGTTGATTTGAATTTGAATTTGTATGTTTTAATGAATTTTGTGTGTGGTGTACAAGTGGGCTCGGATATTGACCATCCGAGTTTAGATTTGTTTAGCGTAGGCTTGCATGGGCCTAGAGAAATGGTTTGTATAGAGTGGTCGACTGCTACTGTCCGTGACATCTGTGTGTTGCACGGACCAGTAGAGCACCTGGGTTGTGTGGAATGAGTCGTCATTTTAACTCTGGTAACTTGTGCTATATTTGAAATAACTGTGTGTTTCGTAATATGTTCATGTGGAAGAATGTTGATTTGAATTTGAATTTGTATGTTTTAATGAATTTTGTGTGTGGTGTACAAGTGGGCTCGGATATTGACCATCCGAGTTTAGATTTGTTTAGCGTAGGCTTGCATGGGCCTAGAGAAATGGTTTGTATAGAGTGGTCGACTGCTACTGTCCGTGACATCTGTGTGTTGCACGGACCAGTAGAGCACCTGGTTTGTGTGGAGCGGTCGACTGTCATTGTCGGTGACCTCTCTGTGTCACACTGAACAATACAGCACCTAGTGTGGTCGACTGTCATTGCCGGTAACCTCTCCGTGTTACACTGAACAATACAGCACCTAGTGTGGTCGACTGTCATTGCCGGTAACCTCTCCGTGTTACACTGAACAATACAGCACCTAGTGTGGTCGACTGTCATTGCCGGTAACCTCTCCGTGTTACACTGAGCAATACAGCACCTAATGCGGTTGACTGTCATTGCCGGTGACCTCTCTGTGTCACTCTGAGCAATACAGCACCTAATATTCGTCACAAATGGATTGTGGGTAGTGGAAGAGGACGGGCCTCGATGCTCCGATGCCTCAAGTAAATTAGAGTTTGCGGAATGATCACACAGTAATGTGTTGTGAGATTTCCTACATATTTGGCATGAACCTTTAAATTGAAACCTTAGACATGCAACTGACCGCTGCTCTGAAAGCGGCGCCTGCGATGGAATGAATGAATTTTGCCTGTTGTGTGTAGTGTCGCTGTGTCTCTGACGGAGATTTGTGTTGTGTGTCTGCTCTAACCAAGTGTGTTTGACCCGCAAAGACAGGACGGTCTATTGAGGGTAGTTTTGGGTGTGGCCCACCTGCATATCCAGAGTCGGTACCCGTATTTGCAGATGACCCGATGACTGCAGCTGGGGTGCTCTGCTTGGTGGTCAGCACTTGCCGGCCAAGCGCGACTGCTCGGTAGTACTGGATCTCAAAGATCTCACGTTCTTGGTACTGCTCATCTGGAATTTCGCAAACACATTCTATTTCACTTTGGATGCAATCAAATTCAGAATATAAATCTTCAATCCTATTTAGCCGGACCATGAGTTTGTTTAATTGCAATGAACTGAGTTGCGGACAACTTTGAACCATGTCTAAATATGCTTTAAATTGTGTTAATCTAGCCTTGTGGCTTCTCCGCTTTTCGATAAGAACCTTAAACTCCATGATAACTTAGTGGTTCACCACAGAAGTTGTCTGGAAAAATGACCTTGATTAGGTTGAAGGTTAGACACGTGCACTGACGTGGAAATTAAGTCAAAATGTACTTAAATTTGATTTAATGGCGCTGTGAAGGTGCCGCACACGATTGCGGGCAAGCATGGTCAGTTGTCAACCCGCACGACCACGAGGTATGTATGCCACGCGGCGCGGTGCAACGTGACCGAAGCGCTGGAATGCGAAAATGCACAAATTAATTTTAATGAATTAGCTACACACAATGGAGGCGATTATGAGAGCTCGACACCTGAAGCATGGCTGATGGCGCATGACAAAAAGCACATGTTGTGTGCGCATATAAAAAACGTCACTGCGTCGCGCAGTGGTGGTGTGAGCGCTTGAAAATAGGCAAGCATGTATTAATGAAGGTGTGATAAGGTTATGCAAAATGATTGCCACGCAGTGGCATAGTAAGCGCGCTTATGAACTGCGGGCGTGGCGACTAGCACATGGACTAGGCCTGAAACATGCCGCAAAACGCATGGTAAGCTGCATGATTTTGCGGAGACGAAATGGCGTTAATGAATTGACTTTACGAATTGAACATTGACACGCCACAACGTGACGACGTTGTTGGGCGTGGACTTCACACGGAAAACGGGAAAAAAACACAAAACGGAAGCTAAGGAGGATGATTGGAACGAACTCACGGTTTTCCTGCCTCCTCCTGTCGGTACTTAGCTTCAGACGTGCACGCTTCGATGCACAGGGACATGTGTTTTATGACGTGGCGGGCGGCTCCCCGGTGATGATCGATTCTTGTTCTTGAATCCGGCTCGAAAAGGACCAAACTGGATAGTTGCGCCTTCCTAAGGTGTCTTCGGAATGAAACGTCTTGATTTTGATATGAGTGGACTGTATTTCAGGTTTAACAACGTGTCAATTAAATATACGATGCTTTTATATAAAGGTAGTTTTGTCCCGATTCTCTCCCGTGAAGTGAAATGGAGTCTCGACTCCCGTCTCGATGTAGCGAGAAGATTTTAAAGAGAAGGATTTCCGTGTACACTCGTGTTATATATCCGCTTGATGTGGTCGACGTGGTGACAGCGCGACTTGTCAATGTCGCACTCGTGCGCAGCTGTCAAACGGGCAGGACTCTGGCCGTCGGGGGCATTTAGCCGTGTAGCGTGTGGCGACTGTCAATGTCACACGGATGCGAGTGCGCAGTTGTAGGTGGGCTACGCTCGTGTCCTCAAGGGTATTCAGCCGTGGAGCATATGTGACGAGCGGTCGCGTATGCTTCGGCGTTAACAGGTTACTTGAATAAATAAATATAAACAAATGATTCATTTCGATAGATTTATGTTTTACAGTATTTAACACTAGTATACTATGTAATAGTGTAATATAATTACAGTTTTAACTTGTTTCGTTGCATTTAGTTAAAATGTGTCCATAGGATTTGCTCTTTTACAAGGCCTACTATTTTGGCGTCTCTATATTTTACACTTTACGTTTTGTTTTAAGCTATTATAATCTTTGTTTTCATTTTTATGATTCAGCTTCTTAAATTCGTTTTGATGGGGATACTAGTTTAGAATACTAGATACCATATCAGTTGAAAGTTTGTTTTGTCAAAGTTGCTTGAAATAAATGTATTAAAAAAAAAAATAAAAAAGGTAGAGACATGTGTAAATGAAAATACTTACTTATTTAAATTTTTGACGACAATAGTCTTGTATATAAATAGTTGAATCCAAGTAACTAGATCGTTATAAAGCCGAATGTCATGATTTGTAATTATAATAGATACCTAACTCAGAGAAATTATTCTTGTAATTAATGTGTGTTTTCTGAGTACACCAAGACTGTTAAAATGTTAACCTGAACTATCAATGTTGTGTCATTAATCATAGTTATATTTCGTTTTAACGATCATTTTCATTGAAATTGTCTATTGTACTAAGAAAGTCTGAATATCCATGTAATATTTATTCAAAGATGTTTTAAATTTATATTTTATGTGTATTTTGTGGGTAATGCCGGGAGGCATCACGTTGCCGGATGGCCGAGTGTCATGATTTTTAATTATGTATAGTATAAATTTAATCACCTTAATGTCATTTACTCGATTTTATATCATTTGGTATTTAATTTGATAAACAGTCGTTTGATTAAAATGGTTACCGGAAACATGTCGCCCCGCCCAGTAAACGCAATAGCGCTAAAGGAAGAACGATTGTAAAGTAGAGGGGATAAGACTTGGCGAGGTGGCATGTTGAGAAGTGAAAGGCAATTCGGTTTTAGCTTTAGTTTCGATCAGACGTCGATGTAATACTGTTACTGTGAATATAATTGTAATATATAAAGTGTTTTATAAATATATACCATCCTGGCGTGAAAAGAGGTGTTTTCGTTATACCCTGGAAAACGGTACAATGTCAGGGTTACTAGTTTCTATCATTTTCACTCTCATAATGTTGTAATAGAGGCTACAACTTCTGCATAGGACATTACATTTATCCATCGGTTTGTGTACAACGATGGATTTTTTTACATGTAGGCTCTGTTCTCTCATAACTGAGCTATAAGCTAACTGAAATATAGGCTCTACACTACACGCCGACAAATATAATTAAAATCTAGTGTTTGTATCGCATCGGGTGCTATAAGGGAACCAAAGCCCTAAAGTCTTGTCGTTAACAAGCAAAAACCCACACGTTTAGTTGTAGAACCGGTGTCCACTCGGTACGCGACGTGTACGTGCGCCCTTAATTATTTCGTTCACAGTAAAAACTAGCGGCATTTCAGAGATGATGGGCAATTTCATCACATTTTGTACACAAGTACTTGGTTTTGGTTTTGATTAGTAAGCGTCTCCACTAGGAATATTCGGCTCGAAGGACCAACACCTGGATTTTAAACAATAACAAGAATAAGGATTAGGAGGTACATTGTAGCATTGATTGTCGGGTTAATTTTTGTTTTGATATGGCGGAAATAACATCACGCCAAACTCGAGAAACTAAAACTAATTTTGAAAGCTCTGCCGAGGTAGTTTCCAACTTTCCACATGGTGCGAGTTCGAATGACTCGCAGCCATTCCCATAACCTGGTTACGTTACGTTAGTATTTCCTGGAGACACTCACTTATTCTGCGTTTATTATCCGATGACCAGAACCGGGTCTTCACACAGTAATGAAGCCTCTCAGACCAATTAAACACATGAATAGACTAGACACCGATTGTTAGTATAATTGGACGAAGCTCACCGAGTTTGTTAGTTTGATTGTCTTCGGATGTTTATTCAGTAACTTTATGATTGTAATTGAGCTTTGAGTATTCAATTCACCCATATAATTGAGTGACCGGTTTATGTTATAACGGGGTTATAAGAAAAGGGTAGCCGAAAAAGCTTATTGGTATGTACACATCGTTACGAACCACTTTTACTATGTGACCAACTTTTACTGTATAGGTAATATCGTGGAAAATCTCCGGAGAAAGTAATGGTGGGAATGAAAAACTAAGGAGTTCTTCTAAAAGTAATATTATAAGTACATTTCACACACTTCTCCAAATCATGTTAGAACTTGTGAGCTCATCCTCAGCGGCCAGCAATTAGAGCTGCAATCCAGTCTGGGTTCCAGGAAACTGCGAGCCGCCGGGTTCATCATTAGACTGCAGTTTGCATGGCTGTCGCCGCGTCTGTCTGGCTAATGATAGTTAATGGATAGCTCACAAACCTGAGACTATACGTTTTTATGGCAAATTATTCTAAAGTTCAATGAATTTCCATGAAAGAATTATTACTTAATTTGAGTTATAAGCAGTATTCTTTGAGCTTTACCGAACGAACGCTAAATACAGTTTTTCGCCAGAGGTAAAGGTATACCTATAGGTAAAGAACATAAGTCAGTGAGTACACCAAAGCTGTATTACTTTTATAGGCGATGATATGATGATATAGGCGGGCAATTTGCAAGTCTCGTCACTCAATTGCAATTAAAAAAACGTATTTGAAAAAACCAAGACACAAAAAGGAACGAACACCTATGCACTTCTGTAGGTTTTAGAAAACAACTGAAGACCGTTGTTATAGTCAACCACAAAACCAAATTCCATCAAAATCGTCGTCGAAATTACTACAAGTTTATCTGAAATACTAATAAGTACAGTGCTGGTCCGCTCGTCCCGCGATACGACATCTTTATTGGTTCCCGCGAATAAATTTGCCTGCCAGCCTGCTGTCGGCTTACTGGCAGTTAGGCCAGCGCCAGACCGCAGACATAAACATATTTCATTTTATGTAGAACATTTTGTTGCACCACAGTGACAATTACAAACACCAGTGATAAACACAGAGAAATTACTTAACTTGAAAGAACTGATTTATCAAGTAAAAGATGAAGATATTTTCGCGTAGGCACACAATCACAATCCTTGATTGAAATTGTGAAAAACAGTCGTTGCAAAATTATCCCAAGGCATTTATTCAAAAGATTCTGGGTTCTGGCACATAAAAAACTAAATCAATAATTAATACTTCTTTAAAAAACATGTGCGTAGAAAAGTACAGTCAAAACTTTGTAACGGGTGTAGTTTGAGATGTACAAAACTTATTGATTTTCTTACGTCACGTCACGTCACGTCGCGTCGTTGATGCAGGGCGTGGCTCCGGTGTGCGGCCGGCCTTACCTACATACCGCATACCTTTCATATTTTTATTTTCTATCTTTACGCTGTGAGTATAAGCTGATCGAATTTTATGATACTTATAAACTGACAAAATTACTTGAATTTAAATGAAAAAACGAAACAAAGCCATATATATTTTATCAGTCTTTATTCTATAAAGACTCGAAGGTTATTTCAATTTATTTGATTAGTTTTATTTCTTATCGTAATTTACATTGAGAGGTTTGTTTGTTTTTGAAAAGGTATTTATTTTATTCAACTTCACATGTTTTAAATAATTATTTCTGTTTAAAAAACTGATGATCAATTTTAGTTTCCCGTATTTTTCTGAGACAAAAATTACCTTCTTATTTTTTACAGAAATAGCAGCAAACAGGCTACGGTTTAGCCGTTAGTAATGTTAGTATTGAAGTAGTGACTAACAGACCGCCAAAGATATTTCGCATTTACAAAACCAGTGTGATTATATTAGCGAAGCATTAAATAAATGACCTTTAGATAAAGACCCCGCTTTATCAGGTAATATCAGTAATATCCACCGTCGGTAGATCCTCGACGGCGGCTCTGGGACGTTATTCTCGATCGCTCGAGATTACCTCCGTCACTCTCATTCTATCGATATTTGTAACGAGAGCGACGGTGTCCGAGATAATATCTCACTCGCCAGACCAGGCTCCCAGGCCCGGCGCTCAGTGTACCAGCCCCCTAATTTAGCTTCATCGCCTTATTGCAACTTAATAAGTGTAATCGGGCCTTAATGTAAAGAGCGTGAAAGTGTTTTTAAGATGGCCGATTTAAAACTCCATTAAATTTGATTGAAGTTTGTATTTTAAGTCTGGGACCTTCGAAAGCGTCGTTTTACAATGTTGTTATAAGTATTATTATTAAAAGAAAAACAATATACTCGACTACTAATTATTGTAGCCTATGTATTCGATATGAAGATAAAAATCAAAATCTTCACATTTTCCGCTAAGGATCTGTTATTTATCAGCATCGCCGTTGCCCAAATTTTTCATGACTTAAAAAGTGTCCTAAACATGTGTAAAATTCCTCACGCCATATTTTTTTTAAATCCTCGCGTCTACGTGTTGTATCTATGCTCGCGTCATATATATTTTTTCTATTTTCTTACCAGCCTTTTCCAATACTTCGTTTTTATGTACGCAATCAAATAGCTTCTCGTGCACCTAATAGACACTTCAGCAGACTACCATCACGCGGTATCCCCCTCCTCCCCTTTTCCCTGCCTCCTTTGCTCTGATTTCATTATGATCGCGCGTGCGCAGAGCCACGCCCACTTTGAATCGAGCTCGTGATTTCGCGGTCTTTTTTTTGGACTGTTATTTATTTTGTGCTGTTGCTATGCTATTCATTTCGTTGTTCGAGGAAAAAGAAATGTTTTTTCAGTTTTTATTTCGAAAATTACTTTAGCAATTTTGCTTCTTTATTTAAAATGAAGTATAGAATTGCATTTTTAAAATTTCAGAATTACGCACGCGTTGAATTCTTTTCAATCAAGCTTATGAATAAAAAATATAATTTAAAAAACTAAAAAACACGCATTGTCATCGGTCTTTAACAGGTGTGCAAAGTTTGAATTAAATGTGATCGTTCAAAGTAGGTCAAAATCGAGCTCAAAGGAGTCGGTTACATACATACTCGTACGAGTACAGGTGAAACTAATAAAATCATGTTAATAAAGTCTGTGTTACATGGTTTCTAAGACAGTCCACCGAAGTCACATAGGAACTTGATCGATGCAAAAAACTCACTATTTCAGTATTTTCTTTATCGCCTGTTATAAATACTGCTCTGCTCTATTGAAACAGTACTTCCAGTCCTACAAACGAGGCAAATCAATCAAAACTCGATTCATCAAAATAACTGCAAAACTTGCGCTAAAGAAGCAACTGAACATAAACACCATAAACTCTTCAACTTTATCCCCTTGAAATAAGGTCTACTTTACGATTGAATATTCAGAGGTTCTTGATCATAAAATACGCTGGGTCATAAAGGCGTATCATAAAGCGTGAGTTGGTAAGGGCCGGCGCACACTGTTATAGCTGCAACACGTGTCGTGTGAATGGACCTTTAGGGTTAAGTGTTTCTTTAGTGTTGATGCTTTTGAGTATTTTTCATATTTTTTGGCAACAGAAGTCACAATACAATAGCTCAAGATAAAGGATAAAAAAAAGTAAAGGTAAGCTTAGGTTAAATTTTTACTTAATTTTTGAGTCAGTCAAATTGGGTATGCTTAGATAATATCAGCTGCGATATCAAGCCCCGCCCCCCCCCCCCTCCCCCCGCAGTTCACCACATCATATCGAGTATCAGCATCTAGGACAACCCGGAATTTGTGAAAAAAACCAGCTGCTAAATAGAAATTAGAAAAATGTCAAAGACACTCATCGATCAAGTAAACAGACACTCTACAAAATGTATGAAACAGCTGAGTTTTTTTAGCGAATTCCGGGTTGGTCCCGTAGTTTCAGTTGTACATAATGATCCTCTTATGAACAACTTTACTGAGCTAACATATAATTATGAATTACTATGAGCCTCTTTCTGGTTTGCACACCTTTTCCTTCTAGCCCTGTATATGAATTAGCGTAAACCTCATCTTACATTCAACCTTTCCTAGTTCCTACTAGCTGGTACATCGGAGTCACATTCCTGACTCACCCCCGGCCGTTGGAGATTAAAAAACCGATGTCGCATCTCATTACATATTCTACAAGACTACGCGCGCACGCGGAGGCACGCGGCCCGGCCCGCGGGACATAGCCTGGCCTGGGACGAATGTTGACTTGGGACACTCGACTAGGGTTAAATGCTTAAAACTTCGCTCCTAACCTTGCTTTTTACTCAGCAGTTACATTATGAAACGCCAAACGCCTTAAACTTTACTTGTAACTTAGAAGTTTTTACATCTACGCTAACTAACTATTGTGTTCTAGGGCAGTAAGACTAATGAACATTTACAGAAGTCACTATTTAGTCAGAACTTGTAAAATTATTCTAATGACGTATAGAATTCAAACGTAGAATTTTTCTAAAACAAAGAATGGACTAAATTGACAAATATCGGTAAGTACTACCAGGAAAAAGCATTCGCGCTTGTCCAGTGACTTATTCGTCCAAGACTAGGCCAATGGGACTACCCACCCACGCGTCACTCGCTTCATACACTGTATTGCGACTATTTTATCACTACAGTTTACAGAGGGCGCCACTCTCACATTTTCTGAATAATACTGAGTACCTCCCATTGAATAATTCTAGTTTTGTCGTTTGCCCACCGCTGCAGCTATGTCGGTCGCATCGTAGCTCGTATGCGGCCCACGTGCCATCTGACAATAATTGCGTGTTTATGGCCCGCGACATAATGTATGGCTTTTTGGGTGACTGCGGCGACAGGTATTTTACATTTTAGAGCTTTTCCTGGTCCCGCGATTTTTGGCTTTGTATTAAATCGAATTAAAAAGTACTTACTCGTACTTGCTGACTCTCTTTTGGCATAGCAACCCAAACTGGGTCTTGGTCTTGGGCTTCAATTAGAAGTAGGATAAATAATAAGAACTTTTGAACTGCTGAGTCACTAAAAATTGTAAGAGCTTTCTCGGAAACATTTTTACAATTCATATATTACGTAGAAACTTATGTTTGTCTTATCTGAGATAAATTTCCTGTATTCTAGATCTACGTAGACCAAAAGCTGAGCTTCAATCCGTGTCCTAGATCTGTGCGGCTGATAATGGCCAATCAAGCAAATCCGAGTAGGAACCCCGGGCATCAACTATCAAAATTTCAAAAGTTCTTGTCTTATAAGCTTTAGTAGAGTACAATAGAGTATAACAACTGAATAGTGCATTAAATCTATTCTAAATTTTTTATTCATAACTTTTTAAAGCCAAGAATTCTTCGGCGAAAGTGTTGCAAGATTCAAGATTTTTAAAATAATGTTTGTGAAGGGTACATGTCATGGTTACAACGCTTCCTTCACTCCGTTGCACAGGAAATGCACCAACTTTCTCCACATCAAACTAAATACTAAGAATAACCGTATAAGTAAACAAAGGAGCAAAAACTCCGATGCAAGATACGCTAAACGATGTCCCTTGTCGGAAGTTCCGACGCCATACTGACTAGTAACTATTCTATGCGATAGGTGTACTAACTATTGTCTAACCTGTGTCTTGTCTTGGCGTAGTAACTGCTGCGTAGACTGTGGCACGGCTCCCATGGCTGCGATTAGCATTGTCGATGGTATCACATGAGAAATGACGGTAATGATGATGGCACCCGTGTTACGAGTGTATTATGAGATCGTTTACGCTATGACTAATTATTATTTATTCTAATGAGTGACGCTTAGAAGCAGAATGTTTAGTTCGCAAAATGTATAGTGGTCGCAAAACGCCCGGCGCTGCACTGTGCCACACTGCACTGCGCTCGTCACTTCTTTACCAGACAGGGAATCGAACAGACTGCTGCCGGCTTCCTTGCTTCCTGAGAGATACAATCTTGGTCTATTCCAGGTCAGAGTGAATAGGAATAGAGGTATCTTCTAGGTCTACATGATTCTTCGATTACATCGTTGCTTACTAACAGGCGAGTTGGTTGTCAAATGCGGATTTATTTCTGATAAAATTCTTACCTATATTTATCTGGCCAAATAAATAACTTTCCAGACTGCAAATAGGCTTCACACACACACATGCTCTGTTAGAATTTAATTAACAAACAAAATAGCAGAACGATCTCTGTTAGATAATTGTAATTGTAACATTCAACTCTGTAATTTGTCACAAAGAGCTCACCGACCATTCAGCGCGGTCACTCACCGAAACACCTATATTGTACGAGTGCTCGTAGTGTGCGAACAATTTATCTGCACAGTTGACTGGGGGAGGCACCATCGCAATTTCCTTACAAAGCTGCCAGTGGCTTGAAGACAATTTATAGTTCCCTCTTTTGTCCACTTCTGAGCGTGCTGTAGTCATTTCACAGTTAGCTGCGATTTGAAGCGCGTTGTGATTTTTTACACATTTCACGAGCGATTTATTTGGTCGAGTGAGACGAATTGACGACATGATGAGTGGAATGGTTCTTGTTAGACGCTGGATGTATGACTTTATGAATGCCTTCTGAGAATGGGCCTAATAATCTAAGAAGCAAAGGCCCATTCTAGCTTCAAAATGAAGTCTACGAACTTAGCTTCTTCCTCAATAAATTCAATGTGTACCTAAATCATTTGTCAGTATTTATTTTGTGTGAATAGTTTTTTTAAACCATCGATGGATGTAAATGTCATGATAGGAAAAGGATAAAAAAATATTTAAACATCACGACGAAAAGGAGATAAATTCCCAAAAAAATCCGATGGGCCACTTGCTGCAACTGCGAGTTTTTTGAGGTTACATTTATAGCTCTTGTCAGTGGAGTAATTTATGTTCTAGTGCTTTTGAAACCTTTAAGGTTCAATTGCGTGCTTAATTTCTTTCGTTTTTTTAAAGCGGTAAATTGTAAAATCATCGGCACAATATGACAGTGAAAAAGAAACGTAACTTGACATCTGACATGTCACGTCACCTCTGGTGCGCACGCGCACTGCTGCGCTGCTTTATTTCCGTGCAGCGACGCGTCGCATCGTGAGAACTGACCCTAAGTGACACACGACGTGTCTACTCTTTGTGTATGCAGATACGATCTGAAAGTTGGACGTACTCAGGTGGAAAATGGTAGGGCTGATGGATAAATCATAACATTATTTTCATTAGTTCCAAATGTTTCTGTTATAGGGAACTTCAGAATTTATTTTTGTTGAAGTTTGACTTAATTTAAAAATGGTTAATAATAAAAACGATATATGTAGAAAAGAATGAGTTAACGAGTGAAAGAGTGAACGACTAAGTGGGTGAATCAGTTTTCTTTCAAATCTTTACACACAGTTATTGTGGCGCTGGATCACAAACACACACGGTCCCTCACTTGGTTTTTCATTTAATTGAATTGCTTCACCACTTACTTTGATAGCTTTTTTTCTGTAGTTACATTTTGACTTCTTCTCCAGTTCATAAAGAGTCCTTGACCCGAAGCCCCTCACGGCCCACACCTCGAGCACGTCCCTGAGCAATACGTGCTGTATTCATACGCTTTGTTCTACATAATTATAGGGATGGCTCGTCGTACTTTTTGTGGGTTCTCTCGATTTTATCTCGGTTTTTGTGAGTTTCCTTACATGAAGTGGTTGTACGTGGAGAACTTATTATTTATTGCCTAGATATAATGTAAGTGCTGTCTGTATGGCGAGTAGGATTATTTATTGCGACAGTTAAGCGGGTATATAATTACATGTATTGTGCCTATAAGTAGTTATGTTTAGAGAGGTACTTGTGATGTCGTCAACCCACATGTTATTAGGTAGGTATCTGATTTTCCTTGTACGGTGCCAACACCTTCGTAAGTACTGGTGGGTAAGTTAAGAAGGTACTTTATATTTTTTACTGACAACTAGTTAAGGTTATATTATTCGGCTTTGAAGCACACTTACCTAGAAGGCACTTATTTACTCGCGACATTTTTTTCTTCCAAAAACATATATTGAATTCCAAACTTTCCAATATAGAATCTTGGTAATAGACTAGCTTTGCCTCGCGATTTCACCCGCGGAGGGATGAAAACAGTGATGATGAAAAGTACCCTCTGTCCAGGGCGTAAGCTATCACTATTCCTAATTTTATGAAAATCAGTTAAGTCGTCGCGTAGATTCGTGGTACACAAACATTCTCCCATCAAAACTTTTGCATTTATAACATTAGTAGTATAAGTAAATTACAGTTTCGTCACAGTCCTGATCCCATCACCCAAGTCGGCCAAGTCCGTTCACCTGATCCATCTCCCGATGTGCACGCGTCAGCTGATCTGACAGCCGCCTGACGTCGTGTCGCACGGTGTAATTAGGAGGCGGACTCTTAAGTACCACCAACTTGGGTAAAGAGTTCAGTGAAGGCGCCACCATCGAGTTCCTGAACCGAACCAGTGGGATATTTTAAGTCTGCATTTAGCCACTCGTTTAGATAAGTTGGTTGGTTATCTCGAAGGGTAAAGGAATAAAAAATAGATAAAGTCATTTGGACATCGAGGTAGAGATGTTTTTATCAATTTTAAGGTGGTGATAATCATCGGAGATTAGTTTTTGGTTTTTATACTCTTTTCCTTTAATTTGGTGAACAACAAATTAAATCAGTTGATTTATTTTCTAACTTGAAGCTGAATGAGTGAGCTGCTCGATTTTATATATAGGTAGGTATATGTATATCATTATATTGAGTAAAAAATCTATCGTTTGGCTCTTAAGTAACCTTAGTATTCTGTGCTCAAGTGCAGATCAGCTTGCATACAGAAAAATATTTATTCGAAATTAATTAATAATTATTTAATTTAGTTAATTTGTAAATATATCTCGTGTTTATTAGAAGATCTGTCGTATCGTACCAGATCAAGTCTGTTCGCATTAAAAGCTATCATAAGTATAACTTTGGAGTCAAAGTCAGCAGCGTATCCGTGACGCCTCTTGTGTTACAGGTATCTTAGGCGACGGTGATCGCTTACCATTAAATAGGTGGCCCATTTGCTTGTTCGCCTCCTACCTACGGCTAAAAAAAATATAATAAAAATAAGCTGTTCTCGTCTGCACAGGCTCTTATCACACCTCAGAGCTGTGCTCTGGTATACATCGATTTAAATTACCCGTCGCTAATCAAAGCACACGTACACTACACAGTACACACCCGTGTCAGTACACCACCGCCATTACGAGTACAGGCGTCGGCCGATAATGCGTGTTGCAGCAAAAAGCGGAGCGACGTGACCGCGGGACGTGACGGACTGGGAAACTGACTGGGATCCTATTCTTGGAGCCTCCAGATAATCTCCGTCACTCACTCTCATAACACTCTAATCATTACAGCCAGGAACCATTAGAATCTAATGGTTCATGGTTCCTTCTAGGTAAGCCATTTTAGTCCGCATCACTGCTCACCATCAGACGAGATGGTGGTCAAGCGCAAGTCAAGATAAATAAGCCTAAATTAAAAAAGTATGAAGGCGACAGAGACCGAGATACTTACTCGTAAGAATAGGGTACCTGGGGCCTTATTCTGGCAAGTAAATTATCTCGATCATTGTCGCTCTCGTCCGAAATGTCATGTCAGTGAGAGTGACGGAGATAATCTCGAGTACCAAAGAATAGGGTCTTTGACGGCGCGGCCTGTGAGCAAATAACACTGTTACCCAGTGTTCACAACCTCAAGCCAGGCAATTATCGTACCAGGGCCGTAAAATTATCGTATATGGGATAATATGGATTAAAATTATCGTACCCATCAGAAAAATAGCTAATTACATTAAAAAATCTTAAGAAACGTGACAATAATATTATGTTGCAAATGCTTTATAGTTTGAATCTTGTAACCTTCTATTTTTAGAATTAAAAAAAAAAACAAAAATCATATCGAACGACGAATGACGATGGTCGATGATATCGATATCGATCGCTGATTGGAAGACAGCGGCCACCAATGAAAGGATTGCGCCATGATTGGCCATGAAGCAGCAGTATGTGTTCCTAAGTAAGAAATGTGCCAATAGATGGCGCTGACAGTAAAAAAACAACTGTAATTGCTATTGGGTTATCGACTATCGGTGTACAGGTGTACTTAATTATCAAATTTTGCATCTGAAAATTATCGTACAATCTGCGTACGATAGTCGTGTCCTATCGTACATCGTACGTAGGTATGAAATTATCGTACATGTACGATAATTATCGTACGGTTGTGAACCCTGCTGTTACCTGGGCAGTGTGCAGGCTGTAGCTTTATTTAGTGTGGACGTGATAGATTTCTGAGACATCGGCTTCGGTAAGTAAACGCAATCAGCGGGAGTAGACAAGCTAAAACTAAATAAGTTAATTTGAACAATATTTTTAAAATTTTTTTTGACGGTCTGTTTGGCTCAGCGGTAATAATATCCGCCTTATAAGCCAGAGGTCCCGGGTTCGATTCCCGGTCGGGCAGATGTTTGAATGATGAATTTAAATATCTGTTCTGGGTCTGGGTGTTAGTTGTCCTTGTCTTTGTGTATGTTCCATGGCATCCCCGACACAGGAATTTATCCTAGTGGGGAGCTATGAGTGTGAAACGTTATTTATTTATTTAAAACAAGCTTTTATTGCATCGAAGTTACACACGTATACCACAGCTTAATCGAAACAAATATACAACCGAACAAACATATTTACATAGTTAGATACATAGTTACATATATTGCAAGTTAAATAAAAGCTTGTACTTAACATACTACAAGCTGAAACTGCGAGCTTCTCTGTAGCATCATCTACCACACAGACACACACTATCTTCTGATTTCAGATTTCTGATATCTATTACACTTGACAGACGGGGTCTAGAGAACTATTATTTAAAAAAAACAATTTTGTTTTGTTTTAATTGTGTTTGCCTCCGTATGTGTTCCATGTTCCATGGCATCCCGACACAGGTTATCTTAGTGAGGAGCTGTGTGTGTGAAGCTTTATGATTTATTTATTTTAACCATCTTTGTAAACCCAGGCCCACAAGCCAAGTATATTTAACTAAGAATTTACCTTCGTACTGCATTGCACACATTGAATTGCAGGTCCCTGTTGTTTGTCCTAACAACAGCCGCCGAGCCATGTCCGAGTCCTTGGCAGCCTAAAAAGTTTGACATCAAACGCTTATCTGAACTTACTTCACTCCATTGTTTATTTAGTAGAGGGGAGCAATTTTAACTCTGATTTTTTACTAACATCACATCTACTAGTAGTCTAGTAGTAGGTAGCTCCGATATAGTAACGATCAAAACACTTTGTCTACTTTCTTAATTGTAGATTGTCTCGATTGTCTGTTCAAAAAGGAAAGAAAAAGAAAGAAAGAAGTTCAAAAAGAGTTCAAAAGTGATATCTGACAAGATAACACTCACATTAAAACTTTTATTTTACTCTTTTTGGAGAGTCTGTGTACAAAATTATTTTGCATACAGCGATATCTAAAGTCCGATGAGTCGATGTCTAGACGACTTTAAATTCGTTTTCTAAAAATTGCAAACCTCAGCTGCTCCGAGACAGAGCCTTTTCCAGGGTAAACTCTTAGGGCCTTACTTACCTATATAAAGCCTTCTTAAAGTTAGTCACTGCTTAAAATGCTCTGACAGCTCGCTGACGTGAATAGCCGGACAACTTTAAGCAATGATTATCTTTAAGCCAGAGGCTTGATCTGAGCTTTAAGCAGACTTTATAAATAAGGTTCTTAATTTTTGTCTGTCGTCTCTTCTTTTAATCTCAGCAGTTGCACTCAGTGTTGAAGACATTACTCCCACGTAGAGAAACGAACAAGATAAAACGTTTCGTTTATTACACCTTAACAAAATGTTCGACAAGCCTGTCACCAAATCTGAATACCTATTTAATAAACTTTTATTTATTCGAATAAATTCCTGGTAAAACTAACTTTGGTGTACGTTTAACTTTATAAAAACCAAATATGTAAAAGCAAGTATTTTTGTGACAACTTAATAAGTTATTTCAAAAAAGAAATGTCATATTTTCGAAATTTATATGTTTTAGAAGTTGTGTCAGCCATCGCTAACACATATTGAATTTCCCGAGCGCACCTGCCTCTACAACGAATGTGTCCAGTCCCCCAACAACGATATGTCACTTCCATCGGAAACCGCTGCGCTGGGAACGAACCCGCATTCCAGCATTAACATAGACATCTCTATCAACACGCTATGGAAGCCATTTGTTATATCCACGCCACTATCAATAACTAACGTTTAAAACTCATTACTGCTATCAATACATATTAATAAAAATAATGGCCCGAAATTGGACTTTAACCCAATTGGATAGGTACTAGAGGTTCGGTGATTCGTAAAAACCGGCCAAGTGCAAGTCGGACTCGCGCATGAAGGGTTGTTGAAAGACGGGAGTTGTTTGAAGGGACGTTTGTTGTATGGGAGCCCAGTTAAATATTTATTTTAGGTATTCTGTTTTTTAGTATTTGTTGTAATAGCGGCAACAGAAGTACATCATCTATGAAAATTTCAACTGTCTAACTATCATGGTTCATGAGATACAGCTTGGTGATAGACGGACAGCGGAGTTAGTAATAGGGTCCCGTTTTACATGGATAGGGAACCCTAAAAATTGGGTCTGAAATGTAAAGTACTTTTTTGTGGGAACATGAGTATGTTTACGTATGAAATGTCTATTGGTAAGGTTTCCGATGGTACGTTAATTGTTATGGCGTCGCTATGGGATCTTTATTTAAATTGTTTTCTAAGATATCTGGTTAGAGAAGATTATTTTAAGAGCTTTTAGAACTTTACTAGTGTTGGAAATTGGTCTCAATTAATTGAACAGGGAAGTGAATGGTTTTCCATTTATTGGTTCGATTCTAACCATCAAATATCAAAGACGTAGTTATAATTATAACATCTGTTATTGTTCACACCAGAAATTACAAATCGTAAACGTACTTAGAAACGTTGGTTAGATGGTCAATTTCAAAACGAGTTCTCGTGAAACCTAGTTACCCAAACATTTTGTTAGGATCTTAAAGCGCCTCAAAAGTGTTAAGTTCCGGGGCTTTCCGATTTTGAACTAATTTAGTTCCCTTTGATCAACTTGACACCTGTCACAATACCTTACTTTTGTTCTGTCATAAAATAATATGTCAAATTCTGGTCTAATTCTTATAAATAAAAAGACAAAATAAGACAAGTAAAGTAGAGACTTTTCACTCATGACTACATCACTATAATTTTAAATAAAATAAAAAACTAACTAAAATATGACCAACATCAAAACAAACATTACAATTTTCTTAACAACAATCCAAAAAACAAACTAATGACAAAGATAACCCAAATTACACCAATTAAGCAGCAACACATTCAATTATTCAAATAGGTTAGATCTGCTTTCATTAAACTTCTAAAGTTACGACCTTACTAATGTGAATCGCCCGGTTTAATGTCCTCTGTGTTTTAACTAGAAAGCAGTTAACTGAGACAAGGTCCAATATAACTTGAGCCCTGCCTATTTTGCATACTAATCGGAACAGGGGTCAAGTTAAATTTGGCCACGTCTCACTTAACTGCTTTCTAGCAAAAGCACGGCAGTACCTAATCTGTGGACTACTCTACTCTCTCCTAATAGGATAGAAGATAAGTAGTTAATGTCGAGGATATCAGACTATAAAATAGTAAAGAATTTTAGTTAGAAGCAATAAAAAGAATATTATTAGAATAACTTAAGTTAAAGGAAAATGAAGGTTGTCAGATTTTTATTGACTTAAATATGGTTGATTGAGATATTGAGCCTTACTTATATGTATAGTTTTCGCAAAGTTAAGCTACATTACTTACAACTGCGAACTACATTTTTGTATAGCGCACAAGTAAAATGACATTTTTAATCTTAGAAACTGCTAAGCATCGTTTACAAATTCTTAAGAGCCTTTATGTCAATCAACAGACAACTTATAGGAGAGATGGGAACTGGGAAAACATCGGAAATAATTATTGTAGACTAGCGGCACCCGGTGGTTTCACCTGCTGTTACTTACGCTTTACTATTAAACCTTCCCTGTATGAGAGCAAACAAAACAGAAAAATAAATATTCAAATCGGTCCAGCCGTTCTCGAGTTTTAGCGAGACAAACGAACAGCAATTAATTTTTATATACATATAAGAAGAAAGAAGAAGAAGATAATAACATATTTTAACGACATGCTTTATGCTCTTCACTTTTTTTTTTAATTAACCTATGCTGTCCCACTGCTGGGCAAAGGTCTCCCCCAATTTTTTCCAGTTACTGCGGTCTTGGGCCAGCGCCGTCCAGTCTTCACTTACTACACCTAATTTATCCAGGCTAGAAATTATGTGTAAGATTAACGTTTTTCATTGAATATTTCCTTTTTTAACACCACATGTGGTGACGACTGGGAATTACATTCCCAGCCGGTGGCGATGAGTGGGATTATACAAAAAAAGTTGTTAAATCGATGATTACAAGATTAAATTAATTTTAATATTCCTGTGATCCGGTTTAAGGTGGGTTTAAGTAATAAAGCCTAAGGTTTATTGAAAATAAGTTGAGACCCTTTTAAATTACGTACATTAAAATAGTGAAATGCATTTCTACACGCTTTAAGGCGGTTCTAAAACTTTTAAAACCTTTTTTAAACAGGTCATTGTAGGAAGTTTTTGAGATTTTATAGTTTTGTTTAAATTGACGACTAAACCGTATACTAATGTGATTTGAAAGTCACCTGTCATATATTTAATAGCAAAATAATACTTAATACTAACTTTACTTTTCTATCTTCTCTCGTTTCCTAAATCTTTGCCTACTTCACAAACCTCAGTGCTAGTTTTAATTGTTAATGAAGAATGTAATTTTTATGTTAATGCAATGTCAAGAATACAGCGACAGAGAGATCCTATAAATTATTATATCTGTATAAATATTGACAAATTATCTTTATAGAAATTAATGCTTCACAATTTTCCATAAACTATCCAATCGTTGATCATCAATCATCATTGTTATATTATTTCAAATTCGTATAATTTAAGGTACAGTGTCCACAGACTCGCTTCTCTACAAACTCCAATAAAGCCTTCCCAGCGCAAATTCCACCGTTTCCCAAACTAATCACCCCGAGTTGATATTCATAGTGCGGCCAGCATCTGTCCCAGTCGGCGCCATATTGAAAGGAGACGTGACTTGACAACTCTGCGACCGAGAGGGTTTGATACTTTTTGACTCACCACGCAAACAGAGGGCTGTTATGAGTTTAACGTTTGTATAGGTTTGATCTTACATTGATTTTGATTTAGTTTTTAGGGGTTACATACCCATCAGATAGTAACCCTTATAGCGAGAGTCACTCACGAATAAGCTGTCATCACGACTGACTTACAGAAGTCAAAAATATGACTAAGTGTAAAAACAAAAAGTCGCATTGTAGTAGACATGAAGCTTGGCTAACATTCCAAGGATATAATCATTTACAAATTACAATTAAACTGCAATTTGCATTTAAATTTGTAATTGTAATTAAAAATAGCAAAATATGTTATTGGTGGTTATTAAAATTTACGAAGATGTTTCTAATGAATATTAATGGTACTTGGCACCGCTGACCCCAAAATGTCAAGGATCAAAACAGTTTCTTCATTATAACAACACTTTGACAGCACGTTCCAATTTTGAAACTTCAAATTCAGGACTCGTGCTGCCGTTGTCATGACAACATGTCTCCATTGCCAGCTCACCATTTCCATTCCCACCCTTATTTCCTGCATCTTTAAGACTCTTTCGAAGCTCGCTAATGAAAATAATTTAATTAGTTACTGTATCAGTAATTATCGATTGTCTTAAAATTCATGAGGTAAGTAAAATGGTAATGTCGTTTTTCTGGTATCAAAGTATACGGGTGGCGCTGCGACTCATAAACTGGGGGCAAAAACTGGACTGTCCATCCTCGGCGGCGGGGAGTAGTCGGTGGTATCCACTTACGCGGCCTTTGCAGATCTTCGACCATGATAAAAGGATATTTGTGTCTTTATAAAGCTTGTTAAAAGGACTAATTGCAATCGTGAAGTACTTACGCTCGTAGCTAGATTTTTATTCTGTATTAACATTGTAAGCCTACTATTTTATGGCCGATTTTCCTATGGGAATCCTATTATCCTACTAATATTATAGATGTGACGGTTTCCATGTTGGTAATTTAAAGACGCAAAAACCATGAAATCTGTGAAAGGTGAAGTTGAAATGAAAGTTGAAGTTAGTTTTAGTTTTTAATTAGGAATAATTATTGCATTGTATTTTTGCTATATGTTATCCCGGAAAAAATACAAGGTTAGTAGGTGACTGGGCACCCTGGGCTAGAACCAAATACTTTTTTATGCAACCGAGTGAAGAATCAAAAACCAATAAATCTAACGGATCGAAAACAAAACAATCTAAGATCCAATGGAAAACTGTCGCGTCCTAACGTTTAGGTAGGTAATTTAACCAAAAAGTCGCATCAATTTGTTATGGTTTCCAATAGTCCCCTATACAGGGATATAAGGATAAGATATGCTAAGCCGAAAAGGGCTAATAGTACTCATTATTATGAACAACTTTTACTATGGAAACAACCCGGAAGTCGCGAAAAAATCAGCTGTTCCATAGAAAAATGTTTTTTTTCGCGATTCCAGTGTTGGTCCCATAATAAAAGTTGTTCATAATGATGAGCACTATGAGCTCTTTTCGGCTTAGCATACCCTTTCTTTACAACCCTGCAGTATAAGAATAATAGGGGCAATATATCCCAAGCTGTAACCCTGTACTAACTGTAACTCACCCTGTGTCTGGGAGACCGCCTTTCCCGTGTTTTCTCCCAGCAGGAGAAGGTGTTCAGACTCACGCCCGCGGGCGAAGAAATTTTCCCTGCACTCTGTTCAGTTGTGGTTTTATAGCATTATATAGGGAATGCATCAAGTCAATATGTTCAGAAAATTTTACTCGAATATTTTTCAATCCTAGATAGGTTATCTTCACATCAAAACCTTCCGACATTTGAAATAGATTTATTAAATAGATTTCTAGATCTTCTAGTTTCAGAAATAAATATTAAAAAATATTAATCCGTATAGGCCTAAAAAAATATTTTACAAAATTTTGAAAATTGAGATACAGCCACGCTTATCCATTTCTTTGGGACTACATCAGCGATCCACCTTGAACCAGGGCTACTTCCCTTTTTAAACAATAAATTAATAAGCATACATACTTTCCCTCCTTAAACAATAGATTAATAAATTTAAAAACCATTGAAAACTATATATCCCCGTCCCCGTGTGTCGAGTCGACCGTCGACCGCGCAGTATTGATTCCGCAGCCGGCAGGCGAGGCCGGGCGCGGGTGATGTATGGCGCGCGCTGTCACTGCACGATGGATCGCTTGCAAAGGGGACCACTAATGGTTTGTTCTCTAAATATTACCTATTTCGTAGGTATCTAAATGAACTAAGCTTTTACAAAATCATTAAAGTATTGTGCAAACTCACTTGAGCTTTAAAATACTGCGCAGAATTTTAACGCCCTTCTGAAATGAAATGAAAAAAAATCTGAAATGCAAAGAAAATAAAACAAACGGAAATAAATTCAAAGTTTATTTATTTATTTAGAAGTTTAGAAACGTTGAGAAACTATTTTTTCGCTATAAGTAGTACTAATACACAACTCATTTGTCAAAATAGTGTTTGATTTAGCTAATACAGCATATTTTTTTTGCTTTGTTCGCCTAAATTCGGGGGTGGCTTAGAAAAAGCTGGTGAAACCGCGGGGCGCAGCTAGTAGTTTTTTTTATTCAGTAATAGGCTTGCATTTGACCAAATAATAATAAGAAAAACTTGCTGCAGTACCAATGAATCGGTTCCTTCTAGGCAAGCGTGCTCCGTCGTAGACCGCATCATTGCTTACCATCAGGCGGGATGGCGGGCAAACGCAAGCCTTATAACCCTCTGCCCTATATTATTTTAACTATAATAGTTAAAATAATATAAAAAAACTACCCGCGATTCAACCTCGTAGATAAGACTACTCTACATACTCTACATTATACTGGTACTTTACATTATACCGATTACCGAGCATTACAACCGTGATCGTTCCACGCTCGTGTAATGATGATTGTGATGATCGCTCCGCAAACAAATGCCATTTATCATCGACCGCAAACGTGTAAACTACAGAATAGACTGTTGTCTAAGCTGGCAAACATTTACTTTCTTGTAATGTTTTCTTAAATGTTTGATAAATAAAGCGCCGAAACTTAAAAAATACCTGCCGGAGAGGTTATTTTTTAGAGATCCGTGCCGATAAAGGTTTTAAAAACGTAATCCAAGCCATTGTCATCATTATCCCCAGTCTTCTTTATCCCATTGCTGGGTATTGGCCTCTCTCTCACTAAACCATTTGCTTCGATTCTGCCCCAATCATCCGCCATAAAATTTATAATCCAGTAAAAACTTTTTTTTTGCGGAATATTTGTTCCTTCTCTAGATTATATTATTACGGAACACATTTATTTTAATTTCGAATAATTACGCCTGAAGGCAGAAAATCTCGACTAAAAAAGCGGCAGCTCACAAAGTAAAGAAATCTTGTCTCAATCCCGTCTCATCCACCTTTACGATACCGTTTAAAAACTACGCGTTCGGAATTTAAACCGGGATCCATATCTGCCAACCCTCCAATCGGAAACAAAGACGCGGCTTCGTTGCAGATGACGTCAGCACGTGACGAGCCTGCCAACCTGGCGGCGGCGGCGACGAGGGGATCCGATATTGCAGGATTAAGACGCTATCCGATTAAAGGTCCTTGTAAACTACGACGACCCGATAGCGATGCGAAAATTAAGAGTTAATTAAAAAAAACTTAAAAAATTGCGTATAAAATCTGCAGTGCCAAAATTTGGAGTAGCGTCATATCGGAATGAAATCCTTACCAAATTACAGGGTTTGGAGTTCCAACACTAATATGTAAAGGGGGACTATGTAGTGCAACCTACAGCTGAATTTCAAATGATAAACTTCGAATGCACTACCCGTTTGTTATTTGGTTACCGAGGAACTGTGAAATTTAATTGTTTTATATTTTCATTTTTTAGCCCCATTCGATCCAATGTCGAGTAGGTCTAGTGTGCAATATCGGTTTTTTTTTCGAACGTGAGGTGTGGCAATACTGGCTTATCTGAGAACGCAGGTTTCGTAGTAACTGTGACGTCATCTGTGACTTTTTAGTAGGTGTTACCATGTTATCGGTGTTTTAGCGATTCGCTGCATATGATTACAATATATTAGAGCTTATCGGGTTCAAGGAATACGAAATGCAATTAGGGCAAAATGAAGATGATAATGAGGCTTACGAGTATGACAGCGTCGAAGAAATTAAGGATTCGGCCTTTTTACTTGGAGATAAATAAAATACAGAAAGGGACTAAATTAGTAGGTGCTGCGCCGCGCAGGATCTTGAATTCTATGAATTCATATTTCTGGGTGACGTAGACCTGTTTATGGGCAAACGTGACGTCATCAGGCAAGCGATCACCTCGACTCATCACTCAATATCATAAAAAAATAGGATTTAACGTAGAAAACAAAACCAATTAGATACATATTTACGATGCCTGAGAAAATCGTGCCTTGTGGCGTTCGTTAGAAGAGGCCTATGTCCAGCAGTGGACAAACATTAGATAGGCTGATGATGATGATGATGATGATGCCCGAGAAATTACCATAGCATACTATGCCTAAGTTGAAAACATTTTTTTTTTCCAAAAAGTCAAAACGATAGGAATTGTGTAAATAGGTATAAGCATCTACGCATAGTAAACAGGGTAGTATGGAGATGTGGTGCTTACATCATCAGGCACAAAAAAATATTTTCTATTCACTAACAAAAAACTGAAATAAAAGAAAAATAAACCTTCCACCACAAATCCCCAAAAATCATATTTCAAAGCTAACCCCCAAATACAGCAATAACCAAGAAGTAGATCAGGCGGCGCGTGTCGCGACTATCAACTAGCCGGTATATCCCGGGCTGGCTCGTTAAACTGCGCCGTATCCCGGGCTGCCCGTAACGGCCATCTGGCGGCCGTGGACTATAAACCGACAGTAAACGCGGATTTATACCATAATATGGGATAAAGTTGAGAAAAGAGTGGAAAGCTAGAAGAGATCAGTATTTGACAGAGTTCAGTTTTTTATAAAGTGAGAAAAAGTAGCAATAGTAACGCAGCGTAATGGTTAAAAAAATTGACAGTAAAATAAACTCAAGATATTATTATTTTCAGAGAGTAAGCTACAAAAGAAAAAAAAGAGATAAGAAAAAGTCATTCTCAATTCTCTAACAAAAATAAAAATTGTAAAGTTCTCCCAACGATTAATGATCAGAAGAAATCACTTTTCATCTAGCTCCATTTTATACGATACAATACCCTTTTGTGCCAAAGACCATAATATTTTAACTGAACTACAGAATACCATAATAAGACTGAACTCAAAACTCTAACAAGCCTTAACAATAAAAGCTTTAAATTGTTACAAAGCTAGCACAATTCAACAGTTATAAAGCTCCATATAGAACGAAATCAAAGAGGTCATAAAGCTATCGTTCATAAACGGAATAAATGGCCCATAAACTCTACAGATCGAGAATCAGTTTACGATGGTTTATGACGAGCTCGCTCGATTTACTCGATTTTAAAATACTAAAAGATGAAGCGTAAATTATCTCAATACTTTTACCTAATGAATTTATGTGTTTTTATAATGAATCAATGTGTTTTTTTTTCTTTAACATGTTTTAAAGATAGCAGCTATTAAAAACAATAACAAATCTTTGAACACATCGGGATTCAATTCAATTTTCAATTTTTTGGTAAATGGCTAGTAAAAGACTAACTTAACTCACAAGAGCTGTAAAATACTCTATAATCGTAAAACTTAAATTTTTATATAGCCCCAGGAGAAACACAAACAAAAGTCAAAGAAGAAGGCTCAAAATGTTAACTATAACAATTATACCAATACGCAGTTAATATTTTATGCGCCATGATTACCGGCGATAAACTCAACGAGAATAAAGCGAAATTATTGCCTTTCGCAAATATTTAAATCAAATATTAATAAGTTACGCCTCGAGACAAAATGTTTATCGTTAAACTCCCGAGATCTCAGATAAACGCTTATAAATTAATTGTGCGCGCATCTAATAAAATAAATCTGAACCAAGTCGCGCCACCGCTATGAGACGCCAGTTAATTAATCGGTTTCCGATAGGCATTTTAAACGCCGTGACAAAACAGAAAACAGATAGAAATCGGGAAATTTATAGTAACGATTAGTTGCTATTTATAAAAGACACATGCTTTCTTGACACACAGAGATAGTGAGATAGTCATGGGAAAGAATCGAGAACTCATTCGTCTAAATAGAAATGTTTGAAAATATCGAGAAACACGAGCGGTAGACGCGCCAGATTGAGCGGACGAGAGACAAGCCCGTTCATATGCATCGAAACTTGGCGACTCGGGCCCGACCGGTCCCTTCGAAACGCTAATTGACGGACGACAGACACGCTGGCGTAGAACAACCTATAAACATCTCATATACCGAGCAATGAATCAAATAAAATACACCCAACAACTCCAACATTGAATTCAATTTACGCTGACTGCGAGACGCGCGCAGAATTCACTGCAGCATGCGAGTGTGTAGTATTGCAAAAGAAAGCCTCGTGAACCCGTTACAAAAAGCTGAAGCACATTGATCTGTTGTTACAACGAAATAAAATTCATTTTATTGAGCGATCGGTAAGCCGTTGTCACGTTTTATATCATTGAATAACCGGGATCCGTTTCGGTGTCACAAGGGAGCATGTTGGGTCCGCTACTCAATCATCTATACGTCTTAATACGTTTGGGTCAAGGTTGATTGTTGAATGCGATAAGCGTGGCTTTTGCGATGTTTTGTTGCTGCATGTTCAGTGCAACAGGCTGGAATGCCCGGTGCATGGAACCTGTCTTTTCACTGAGATATGCACTTGAAGTTTGCTTTATAAAATCCAAGTCTGGGATGGATTACACACGCAGTGTCCCTTGTTCGTTCAATGCTGCCTTCAATTGTATTATGTGTAAAAGACATCAGCTTTATTTATTTATAAACTGAATAACGACTTAGGCCAAGCTTTCTTCGACCCAAAAATGGAGATGTTATCTTTTGAAATAATAATTCAAAACAAGCGTGGGACGTGATTATTAAATTGAATGGGCATAAGTAGGTACTATATCTATAGGTAGGTAGGTATTATAATTTAGTGAAAGGGTTTTGCTTACAAAAGCCATGTCCGGATCTACATCTACATCTACATCTACATCTACATCTACATCTATTACTAACATTTATACAGATTTGAGCTGACAGAAGTATTTATCAAAATAAATGATCCTTAGTAATTTTTTTTGACAAAATGAAGCAAATAAATGGAACCTATACGTGTAAGTGTAAATTAAACACCAATACAGTAGTAATAAGGTGTGACTTAACGACTTAATACCGCTGTCATCAACACAATTGAACCAAAAATTTTATCAAAAATGTTCGCACCTTGTAAAATGGCCATCAAACTTCTCGTCACGTCTTACCATCTCCATAAATCATTCGTTACCGCTGGAGCCTCTATTTCGCGCTTCGGTCGGTCGCTGCCGGTCGCAGTCGCTAACTAACGACCCACCGTGGTTGTCGGTCACTTCACTAGCATGGACGAATTACAAAGAGGAAATGACATAAGCTGCTGTGTGCCCTGATTCGAATCCTGCCCTGAATCCTAAAGTAAAATAACTGTCACATTAGTACTTATTCATTTCTAAAGCATTCTGATTTTACTCTTCAAACTTTGATGAAGCTCAAAATAAGTTTTTTAAACTGTAAGGATTGTAGTAAAAAGTCACACACAGCTGATACATATACATAATATACATATGTATTTCTGTAAAGCTGCATTGCTGTAAAATAATATTTTAGAAACATCACAGGCATCGTTTTTACCCGTACATAAATTAACTAAAATCCTAAGTTGTCCAAAATCAAATTAAATAAAACTTTTAATTTGTATAAACTGAACAAAAAATGTAAAATACAACATAAATTCAAATCTCAAATTCAATAGTCAGTCTTCAGTCCAGTATTTTCTATTCGGTATATTGTCATTGCATCTCTCGTTTCCATCTCCTCCGGACCTTCGGCGTCGCCGGATCGGCTGCGGGTGTCGTTTCGGGAAGCTCTCATTCACTTTGATAATTGAATCGTCGACACCGATTGAGGAAAAATCGTCGGGTCATTTACAATTTGGTAGATTGCTTTATTTGATGGCTTCAGAAATTAGTTATTATTGCTGATGCTGTTTGAAGAACGTTATTTATACAGCTGCGCTTTTCTTTTTAGTTTTCAGCTATTTTATTTTACGACTACACAAAAAGTTATCACGACTTACTACACGATTCCTTGGTTAAGTTAAGTTGTGAAAAGGTACAACGAACGGTACAAAGTAATACAGGTAAAATACACAGTGCAACTACATTTTTTTCCTTTTTTACGAGCAATTTTTTTATCTCACGATCTCACTCAAGCATTCCACATGTCAATGCGTTTTACTTTACTTCGTCGACTGCTCTCTGTATGACTACAAAGTAACTGCCTAATTTAATTTTCCAAAACAAAGCGCGCTGTCAGTAGCTCACAACCCGGGCCCGAACTCTGTCCCTCGTGGCCACTTTATACCATTACTAATTCAACGGACGAGCCCACAGAATTAAAACTACCTTCCGCCATCGTCCTGACCACACACCTGCACGCGAAAACGATCCTTACTCACTTTCAAATAAAGAACTTCTTGACTCATTTTTGCGTGGAGCTTTTCCTGATATTTGTGATGTTCTGGAAGTGGAGAGAGTATATCTAGATGGTCCGCGAAGTGTTTTTTTAATCCGTAATGGCAGTGGCCGCGCGGGGTACTGATAACGGACAGTATGAAATATTGGACTTGTAGAAATATTTGGGAAACTGACACGCTTGTGTGGAGACGGCTTTTCAATAATTTACAGAAGCTATGAGCGTTGATATTGGTCATACAGCTTTTGAATATAAACCCGCAATAGGGCACATCATTTTCGTTGGTATAGGCTGGAGTACCTAGATTATAAAACTACGATTTCGATCGATGTTGTTCCTTCATAATTAAAATAATACAGCACAAATAAAACACATCTTTGTAGTATCCCTTTTCATATCTTAAAACTAAAATGAAAACAGATAATACAAATACATATAACCATCTTTCATTCCGATTTGATGCATATGTCGCCATTTATTCTTCATATTTTCATTACCCCAAAACTTTGCCAAAACTTAGATACCTATATCTACCACATTACCGATGAACTTTTAAAAGTTTTCCGCACAACTCAAAGCTCTCTCCACCCCTCGCATCTCGCACCGACCCGGTCCGGAGGCGGTCCGGTAATTAATAGCATCCGAGCACGGGACGGGCCGGCACGACACCGACACGTAGGTACATAGTACGTAGTACGTCGGTAGGTAGGTACGAGTATATTTTGGCACGATCTCGCACCCGACGCGCCCCTGCTGAGTGCTGTATAGGACCTACACCTACAGTACCTGTTATGGCTGCTCAATTTCATTATAATTAATAATGTTGTTTGGAGCTGAATCTTAATTCGAGAAACAGGTCAATACCACATGACATGACGCAAATATCACTTCAATTGTTATTGTAAAAGTAATGTACCCAACCCACTATAAAGTTAATTTCATTTTGCTCTCCAAATGAAGTTCGATAAATTAAATTGGTAAAGCCGTGTTTACCTTGATTTGATTTTCTTGAAATTTCGTATCATATTTTTTATTCGTTTGAATTATATTTCTCCATAAACTTGTAACGACCTATGCTAGGACAAGTTGTAGGTTATCTGTAGGTTAAAATCGGTTAGTTCGTTTTATGTGTTTGATAGAGTTACATACACGTGTCTATGACACTACTAATCAAGAGATTTCCACCAAACAGGAGGTTTAAATTTTAAAATTCATTGTTATGTCTGTTCCCCACATTCCTGCAGGCATCATAACAGTGCCCTTTTAGATATTATCTCGGCTTGACTAATTAGTGCCAAGGGTGCTCTGTCTTCAGCCAACAGCACTCGGTATTTATACGAGAATCACGTGAGGAGAGGCCCTTAAATGCTGTTGTGTCATAAAAGGACAGTTTTGGACATATTTAAGGGCAGTTACAGCTATTAATGAGTTAAATTGGGCCCAGGTTGCTTGTCCTTTTAATAAAAAAAATTGGGTATTCAGGCAGCGTAAAACCGCTGACACTAGGGCTCGGTCTATACGAACTACTTACTTAGTCAAATTAAATAAAAGCGAATATTATTTTTTTCTATTCGGGCGGTTTATTCGTTCTTGGATTTTATTTTTCAGCAATGTTCCGAAAAAAAAAATACCACGTCTTGTAACCATTTATAACATACGCTCTATTTTCCGTGCACTAGGCTTAGTCGTTAAAACATAATTAATAGACAGAGAAAGGTAACATAATATAAATTATATTGTTGACTTCAAACTTTGTCAAAGGCTTTTTAATTTTATTATTAGTTTTATAGAGGTATCTACAATTAAACATACCTACCTACAAACTTTTTGTACCAACTTTTCTAAAAATTAAAATTTCCTCACATCAACAAGGCACGTAATTTCTGAAACACCTCATTGATTGACACGTCCAAAGGTCTCCGACAGCTTTACTATAATAATAAAGACTAACCACTTTTCTGAAATTGAATCCATTGAAACTCGCTTGTCCACCGTCGACCCAACAAACATTCACAAACTTACTTTTCCACTTTTATAAATCTTTGTACACCGTAATCAAACGTGTTAAGGTTCCAAGTCGTGTTTTTTCTAGTTTTTCAGGTGATAGTATAAAGTGGTCAATTCTTTCAGTCCACTATTAGGGAAACTACATCGTTTGTGCTTGGAGCACGTCTCTTTTGGAGCCAATCGGCAGTGGTTGGAGCGGATTTTGGATATTTTGAAAACGGTCAATGCTTTTAAAGTGCGTTTAAATCAGTTTGAGAAACGTTCTTAAAATCTTTCTCGATAAGAGAGCTATTTAAAAAATTCAAAATCAATTTTACTTGTAAAAATAACAAGATACGAGTATGCAGATATTTTTGGTCCTAGCCTCTTAAAGACAACTTAAGACCTGCGTTAATAATAATAATTAAAAACTAGTGAAAAAATAAAATCTTACTCTGTTGAAGGTCTGATGGATGATAGAACTACTTTTACGCGAAGTTTTACATCAAATTAGTTTTTTTTTATCGAATAATACACTATATAGTCCTTTCCCATTTCCATTTCCCAATCACCTTCATAAATGCACTTTAAAACACTTAATTCAGTTTGCTAGATCTCGAATACTTAGACGGCGGTATATGGTAATGTTCTATTCAGCTTAATATCCTGAAACGGCCCTTTGTTAGCACTCACTTTAGAGAATAGCCACTTATCCAGTGGGGACAAATCCTGAGGATTTTCTAAACGGCGTCTTTAAAAACTTGCGGGGTATGGATTGGGTTTTATTTATAGGGGACCGGAATAGTGTCGTTTAAGGTTGAGGTTTTAGAGTGAATTTACGTTTTAATTTCACTGGCTGCGCTCTGCGTTTTCACTCGCATTTTGTAGGATAAAAAGCTTAAAAAAAAAAAAAATTAAAAAAAAGCCTTTAATATTATGTTACTCCATAGAATAAGGTACCAAATTTCATGCTAATCCGTTCTGTCATTTTTGCGTGATTGAGTAAGAAAGATCCAAAAATATAAATTTGGACATACCTAGTATTAAGATAAATTGTTAGACCAACTTTCTAATTCAGGAATATAGAATCTTGTTGTAGCGATAGCATCTCTTAGTAATACCTAACTAACCAAACCATAGGTTGTCATTATATGGCTGACAAGACGAGTAGTTCGCTCGCTTGATGGTATGCGCCTCTGCGTGCTCAGAATTTCTGCGTGCTTGTGCAAGGCGTACAATTCAGTGTCTCCAGTTAAAAAGGACACAACTCAAAATCGCCACTTTTCAGGAGAGGCAAAAAACCAAATTTTTAGTGATAAAAGATATTCTGCAACTAAATTCAAACTTTTATTAATTGGTAAATGTCGATAAAAATTTGCTTTTTAATTTGCAGGCAATCCGTTTACTGTATAATTACTCTAACTTATTTTTTTTCTAGATTTTCTCGAGTTGTGCCCTTGTTAACAAAGCTTATTGGGGGTAACTTTAGTTATACTAAGGACTATATTTGATTTCAAAGGAATATCATGTGTTATTCCGATTTATATATTTGCTAAAAAAGAATATGATGAGTAATTCCTTTCACTACCCAAGAGTAATTCACCAAAATAGTAGTTTATGCAACTGTCATATACATAATGAAGGGTATTAAAACACGAGTGTGTATTATGAAACTCGCTGCGCTCGTTTCATAATAGTAACGAGTGTTTTAATACCTGTGTTATATGCAGTTGCATACACTACTTTATCTACACTAATGCTGTTACATTCTACTTATGTTTCCAATACTTGATAAAATACGTTTATCTTCACTAATAAAAACGTGTATTGTCACAGTGAACTTGGCGCGCAATCAGGAGCGAGCGCGCATGCGCGCGCAGGGCGGCGGAGCGAGCGCGCATGCGCGCGCAGGGCGGCCAATCAGGAGCGAGCGCGCGATGTTATAATGAGATTTTACGACATCGATGTGGATATTA
This sequence comes from Alcis repandata, assembly GCA_949125135.1. NCBI lineage: Eukaryota > Metazoa > Arthropoda > Insecta > Lepidoptera > Geometridae > Alcis > Alcis repandata. The sequence continues at coordinate 253,338 of OX421237.1, forward strand.
TAACATCATGTGAAATTGCTTAAATGTTGTCTGTGCTATAACAGTAGTCATTATAACACAAGTATTGGAAACATAAGTAGAATGTTATAACATTAGTGTAGATAAAATCTATAAGAAAACTAAGTTTTATGAAAATTCAGACTTTTTTAAATTATAATAATCAACATTAACACCTATTATTATCAAAGTTCTTAAATAAACGTTTTAAAAAGTAATAAAAAGTAAGTATTTTTGCCAATATTTTAATCATCATTGGTATCCTCTTCGTTGTGCAAGATAAAACTTAAATCGGGATCTACCTCTGCATTTCCCAATTCAGAAGTAAGCAATTTTTTGTATAAGTCATGACACTATGTGTCTATAAACGGCAGAAGAGTCATGATATCGCGTTTTTTCTCTACGCTTATTGGCAGAGATACATTGGAGATAACGTTCAATGTAATGGTTGTATTTCTGGCATTTCCATATCTTTGAAATGAAAATTGTGTGAAGCCGTTTCGTAGTTATCGCTATCAGCGGATTGACCCTCTTGACCCTCTATTTTGCTGCCGTCTGTGTAGACTTGGGGTCCTACTTGCTGGTTGGAGGTGTTCTTTAGGTACTCGAACTCCACGGACGTCTGGGTGGACGGGTGTGGCTGGTTCAGGTAACTAACGTTTCGTTCGAGCTCCGCATCTAGTGGGAGGTACTCTTGGGAGAAGTTTTTCTTCATTCTGTACAGACTGGCTGCTTCCGTTATTCTCAGGTCGAGGGAGAGAAGATCTGAGAGGGCGAGTGCTGACTTGAGGCATAACTCGAGTTATGCCCTTTTTAACTGGAGACACTGAATTTTTGTTGAGTAAAGACTGCTCCCAACTTTTTCATCGTTTGCGGTTCAGTGCAGTATTGTACCAGCCTATATCATAGGTTACGATACCTATGATATAGGATATACAATAACTTTATTAGAATCAATTGTCATTGTTATTGCACAACAAAAATTAAATACCTAATGCATGCAACAATGAAACATTAAACAGCACATTGGGCGGTAGAGTATTATACCGTACCGCACCGTAGAGTACGTACTCGTATCTACGCTACGTAGAGAATGGACCTTCTCTAGGTACGATAGAGAGTGATTTTATTCAAATGTGTCGGAGGTGTGGTGTGAGAGTTATGTCTCGAGAGGTCTACCACGGGTCGGTTACAACTCGATTGGATCACAAGTGAGCTATAAATACATTCCTTATTATTGTGGTGACATTTTTTGATGTATTATTTAGCCTTTACTGACGAGTATTATGATTATTTTAATTTTATAAAACATATTTTTTAATTAACATCATTTTAAAGTAATTAATTAAAAACTATGAATTACATATTATTTAGAAAGTGAAACAACTTCGTTAAATACGTTAAATAAGAACGTGAAGTCATAAAATTATCAACAATTATTTTTGTTCTAGAAATTGTATAGTATCTCAATAAAGACATTTACCCTATTAAACTGCACCGAAGTATGCCCCGCACCGCCTCAGCTATTTTCCATATGGATGGGGGCGGCAATCTGCCGGCGAGCGGCTCTATTGTGCACAGATTGTGCCGCCCCGAGATGCTTGATAACAAATGTGACTATTTTACTTTAAAAACATTATTCTTTGTTGTAGTTTGAAAGATAGAGACGCTCATAATGCTGCTACTAAGGTAGACAAACAATAAGAAAATTTACAGTCGAATAGAGGACTTCCCTCTGGTTTTGAAATCGGTTTAAAACCAGAATATACATGTAATACAAAGTTGTGGTTATATTGAATACATTTATTTATTAATTTTTGTTGTTATTTTGTTATGTCCAGCATCTAATCTGCATGAGTTGCTCAAAAACTCTCGTATTATTAAAGGTATAATGTGCAAGCAAAAGAAAATAGAAAGATATAACTCTGTCCGTTCGTCTATTTTGTTTTACCTTTTCGCAATTAAGTCGCTTTTTATTTTTGACAAAAAAGTAATGGGCATCACTAGGATAAGATAAGTATAAGATACTTTCCATTTCAAAGTATCTTTTCAGCATTGCGTAGCCAGTGTAAAATAAGTTCCAGTTTTACATTTTAGAATCGATAAGGTAAAATCCAAACAAGGGATCGAAGTGCCATTACCGCTCGCTCGACTTGATTACAGCCATTCACGGATAAGCTTGAATAACTAACAAAATAATGAAATCCATTTGAATGCAAATCACCAAATTGAGTCGTGTTAATTGTCAAATTAACGTGTCGTTCGTCTTGTTGCAGGTAATTAATGCAAAATGGCAATCTTGCCGACTACCGGCGCGCGGCGCGGCCCGGGGCGGCGCGGGTGAAGGATTGGGTACCTCTTCCTATTGTACGAATCAATATAGGTAGGTATAAATTGATTCGTACAATTATTGTACCCTTATCTGGTAAGTGTGAAACGTCCTTTAAACGTTCTTTATATATATATATATAAATATATATATATATTTTATGTAATTGAGTGACGAGATGAGCAAATCGCTCGCCTGATGTTAAACATCACGTTTGCCCATAAAGCCGGGTATCCACTTAGGTTCGCGAACGCGTCCGCTCCGCGAACCTGAACATCTACAGTGTAGACGCCTGAAGGTTCGCTGTGGTTTGCGAACAGTCCGCGCTCCGCGAACCTGCTGCAACGTCTGCGCTCCAGTCCAGTCATCACAAGACCGCGGTACGAACATGGTGCCTCCGCAGTTAATAGGAAGTGCAGCTTACATTTTGATACATAATATTGTAATGGAATAATAATTTTCATCTCGTGGATCCCATAAAACACTATGTTTACGGTATTCCTCTATAAGTTCCAAACATTTTTCATCAGACCACTCCATGTTCGCGAACTCACAAATACCGCGTAGTGCCACGCTCGCGTCCACGAACACACTGCGCTCCCCTTTGAGTTCGCGCCAAAAACCACTTCCAGAGCGCTCCGCCGTGAACCGATCGCGCTCCAGTTGCGCTCCGCGAACACGACGTATCCACTAGGTTTGGTTCGCGGAGCGGACGCGTTCGCGAACCACGGCGAACCTAAGTGGATACCCGGCTTAACAGGTCTGCGCTACCCAGAATTTTGAACTCGCAGAATTCAAAGCCCTGCGTGGCACAGCACTGCGCTCGTCACCCTGAGATATAAGTTGTTTATTCTCCCATTTTTTTCTCATTTTTCGCTCTTGTTTTTTTTCCTTTACTCGTAATCCTATTAATATTATAAATGCGGAAGTGTGTATGTGTGTAAATATTTGTTACAACATAACTTCTTAACCGATTTTCATATTTGAAGCAGATATAGTTTATGCCCTGGATTAACTTAAAGTACTACTTCTCATTAACGCCGTTTTTCATCGTCCCGCGGGTGAAACTCTCAACAGTTAGTATTTTTAATACCTAATTTGTTTTACAACAGTGTGAGGTAAATGATTAAGATGAATAGAAGAAACTGAAAAAATGCATAGAAAAACATACCTACAATATTTTTTTTCGAGCTGACAAACTAGCTAACAGGCCACCTGACGGTAAGCGACCACTGTCGCCTATGGATACCTGTAACACCGGAGGCATCATAGGTACGTTGTTGACCTTTATAGGCTCTATTAACAGCCCTAATAGTCGGTTTATGTAAAAATATAAATATTTCTTGTATTTGTAGGTTTATCTATACCACAGCTTTCTACAATTTTCCTGCAACCTCCAAAAGGGTTCTTAGCTTGGTTTAGGTAAACTTTATGAATATAATTTGAAACAAAATGAATGAGAATGTGACTGTAGCTAAGTATGGAGACAGCTCCCACCGTTCTGTTCAGAATTGCCCACACTTGGGTATGTCCAATGCAAGGTGCATTTCAATACACACTCAATATTCAATAATTTTATCACACAATAGTCCAATATAAAGCCTTACGAAATCTAGGCAAATGAAAACGTAGCTATAGAGGTGCCAGAGAAATAACAGATTAGAAGCGACAGATGGCGAGAGTCTGAAGAAATTGTGGATAAATCGTGACCGATATGTTCACACATTTATTTAATTTTTCCTTGAAAGAAACGTGTAATAAACCTAGATATATTCCAGCAACGTAACCTATTACGTATATTTTCGTTTAGTTTAGGTTGAAATTATTTATGTCAATCGCAAGCAAATAAACTTCTATTTCAGTAAAGGTATGGATGTAAGATATGTGTTTATAAAATTAACTGCCATATAAAATACAAAATAAATGGCAGTAATTAGCAATCACTTGGTAGTGATAATTATTACAAATATTATTTACTGAAATTAGTCGAGTAGCGAGTCAACCGTATATATACTCTTGTCTTATTACGAGTAGCGTGCCTTATAATATGAAGCCTGCTTAAAGTTAGTCACTGCGTAAAATGCTCTGACAACTTCTCGCTGACGTGAAATGTCACGTGCGAAAACAAGACGGAGAATTTTAAGCAGGGATAAAGTTTAAGCCAGCTTTTAAGTAAGGCCTATAGTCTTCATGCCTCATTCAGCTCTATGTATAGTAAAGTAAATGATATATTATAATAGATGCAGTAGGATCGGTCTGGTTGTATGCTAATCTGCGTAAAGATAGCATCTGATGCGATGCGCGCGCGCAGCGCGATTTGCATCGTGGGAATACCGGGGACATCGCCAGGGGACGCCACCGTGCGGGCTTGGCAAGAGTGGAATTACTTAACTTTAAGATCACAGCCGCAGCAGCAGAAGATTGTCGGCCTGTTTGGCTCAGCGGTAGTGTATCCGCCTTATAAGCCAGAGGTCCCGGGTTCGATTCCCGGCCGGGCAGATGTTTGAATGTTGAATTTAAATATCTGTTCTGGGTCTGGGTGTTAGTTGTCCTTGTCTTTGTGTGTGTTCCATGGCATCCCCGACACAGGATTTATTCCTAGTCCCGGGAGCTATGAGTGTGAAACGTTTATTTATTATTTTACAGGAATCACATTATTACACTAATATTATAAATCGGAAAGTTTGACTGTATGTTTATTACTCTGTCACGCTGAAACGTCGGGACGTTATTGGATATTATTTGGAATAGAGAAAGCTTATGCCTTGGATTAACACATCAGGTATATTTCAATACGATCGCCGCGCGGGTGACACAAATAGCAGCTACTCAGAAATACGTATTGACTTTAGATTTTAAAAACATTGAAAGCTATATACTCGTACTTACGTAACATTAATTACAGAAAATCATTTTTCACCAACATCACAGAGGAGACGGTTTCATTGGAAACCGTCGCATCGTAAGACACAAATAGTCGACTGTCAACAGAACTAATCAACAGAACAGGTGGGAGTAAACCACCGAAGTCGATAAGATCGATGGAGTAAACGGAATTGTCGACTGTTTGTGTCTTACAAAAACCTTTTCGAATTCGAATAAGTAAAGCAAACTGATTGATTACATTAATTATTTATTCATAGAATTATACAATATTACGACTGTTAGGTATTCAGTATGCTTGCTCCGTTAGTTCTTTACACAAACTGAAAACAAAAGGTTTTTCATAATTTCGGTTCACTCATATCCCGCCCGCCCAAATCTCGGCTTGCATCTCGCTGCATCTGCGCGGCGCCGTGGGCGGCAGTCGGCGGGTCGCCGCCGAGCCGTCCGCCCGCCCTACGACCCGCCCTACCGGAAACAGGTGCTACGTGTTTCTTTACGCGATTACGGGAACTTGAGAAATTTTCGGAAGTGAATTTTATAGTGTTTGCGAAATTTGTGTTAGATTTTTATATCAAAAAATGAATTGGAATAAATAAATTTGAACGGGCCTTTTGTCAATTTGTATGAATTAAACTTTTGTAAAATTGTAGTCGGTAATTAAAAAGTGGCGATAACTTTGATACGCGTGTTTTTGATAAGAAACATTTTGATAACAATTTTCTGAAAAATAATTTGTGAATTGAGGCTGTTTTGTCTTCCTGAAGTGCAAATTATTTAAATGTTTTTATACGTGTGAAGGAGGCGTGATTATCCGATAAATATATCAAGGTAAGACACTTTATGCTGTCTTATTTTTATTCCTAAGCGTTTAAAAGTTTCCTTTGACTAGTTATTATTCTCATATTTATTTACTTAAGTTAACCTGTAATGTCCCACTGCTGGGAAAAGGTCTCCCAATTTTTCCATTCCTGCCGATCTTGGGCCAGAACAGTCCAGTCTTTTTCAAACTTCCCCAATTCTTATATTAAAAAAATATATATTCTTCTTATAGTCTGAGGTCCAAACATTTTTATGTTTCCATTTTAAATTTTTTAATAATATAAAAAATGTAACAAGAAAAATCTCTAAATATTTATGTTTGCAATAAATCAATTAGGTACCCGCTGTCAATGAACCGGGAGTCAATCAGACACTCCAAAGTGTCAATTACTTGTGTCCACGGCGCGCATTCAATCACCTTCCGACTACCACCTAAACTGTGCCACCGCCCGTTTGGGCTAACCGCTGAAAAACCTCTCCACGCCGCTGATAAGGCCCCGTCCACACTAACGAAGTAACTGTCACGATAAGTGGCACTTAGTGAGAAAATAAACAAGCGCGAATCCAGTGAGGCCAGTGAGTTGGTCAAGTCGCGCTCGTTTATTTTGTTTTATTTTTTGTTAAGTTTTTTCGAGCAATTTAGTAAATGGAGCGAGATAGCCGAGCTTTTAAGATCTCCGATAGGCGCTGAATGACACCGATATGCATCCGTTCATTACGATTTAAAATAAATGTTAGGAATTTAATAAAAACCTGTTGATGCTTTGTTACGTTACTTTAAGATTGTTGGTTCAAAATCAGCGAATGTAAAACAATGGATTGTTCATGAGCCATGTCATTGACAAGAAACTCTAAAACTGTTTTTAAAAATATCGCATTTACTGCATTGTCATCGGAGTTACACAGATAATTATACCAAACATCTCCATCGGACACTGAGAAGTAGTTCAAAATTCAGTTGCAAGATTTGACCTAAAACTAACTAACAAACACTTGCAAGTAAAATAAACTCACGTAAAATATAGAAAGTACGAGCGAAAGAGAGTGAACAGCGGTTTATTTCTTCATTCAGCCGTACTAATATTTACCCAACAGCACACAGATAGGTATTAACCGCTGCTATGCTTGTACTTGTACTAATATGTATTCAGTGGATCGGTCGAGAATAGCAGCACCGGTAACCGATGCAATAAACATACGCTAAATCTGTCGCGGGACACGCACCGAGCTGCGTTGGAACTGGGACAGTGCAAGGTCCAGTGGTGTAAAGTTATCGTATTTTTTTTTATAAATTGCAACTTTTGTAGAGATTTTTAGATCTCATGTTTTTAGATACAAAGCAGTAAGCTCAGCAAGTATCCGGTTGTTGCTATGCTAGAATGACCTATTTCCAAAAATAAAATAATAAAATACATGGTCAAAATGTAATATTCGGTCTCTGTAAGATGTGATGTGAGCAAAGATGTGATGTGAGCAAAAACGCAAGTCAATGCAGTCAAAAAGGAATGTCTCGGTCGTAGGTGGTTTTATCTTTTTATAATCGAATGGATTTCAACTCATTAAAAAAATAAAATTTGTTTATTTGTCAGAAAAAAAAATGTTACAGAATTGTGTATGAACCCTGAATCTTGCACTAGGTGAGTCCTGTGTCGCAAGATTCAGTGTCTTCCATCGTCGATGAAGTTATTAAAACTAGTAGCAGTAGTAGCAGTAGTACTAGTACTAGTAGTTATTAAAACTATTATTAAAACTCATACTTATTTATTTTATTTGCTTAGTTCTAATTGGAGATTATATGAACTTGTATTCATAACAGAGTAGCCTCGTTGGAGTATTCTGCAGTTAAATAAGCACCACAATAATATCGACAGAGATTTTTCACACATGACATGTCGCATTATAAATTATTATCTGTTTGTTTAGACCAGTTTATGGTACAATTTTGTCTACTTACACAAATTTATTTGAAAAAAAAGATAAATTGGGTAATACAGTAAACCACTGGCTGTCATTTTTAAGCCCATACAACTGACTTAAAAAAATTAATTGCATGGAAATTAAACAGAAACAGAATTATAAATGCTTAATCCGCTTAACTTCATAGGTTTTATAATATTTAATATGCTCACCACTCCGATTGTAAACTTTGAAGTTACACAAGCCTTCTTATATAACAGCAAAGAAACATCTTATCACACAGTCAGGAAAGAAATAACTTAACCAAACGACAACACCTTAACAAAACTACTATAAATAGCTGATTTCATACGAAACGACCTTCACAACACCTGACTCCAGTTCACTAAGATTTCATCTTCCACTACCATACAAGTAGCATGCACTCGCACGTCCACTGGCGCAGTGTAAGCGCAGCACGGCGGCGCACGTGGCACACATGTCGTTAAAATAACTACACATTTGAGTCGGCGCGTTACAGAGCTCGAACGTAACTCGCTGGACTGAGGATTCCGGTTCGAAACGTCTCAAGTAGACCTAGTTCGACTAGTTGTTTTCAAGTTTTCAGGAATTCCAATTTTACTGTAATCTCAGCCAGTCAGAATCAGATCAGTCTACATCTTGGTTTGAATATCAAAGACATTTTGTATGCTACTGGTATTTTTTGAGGGTGGGCAAGCAAGGCATTTTTTGAGGGGAAGCAAGCATGGCATCATTTACCAAAAATGTCTAGGTATTAATGTAAAAACCTCAAATAGCTATATTACATATATCGAGGTTCATTAATTGAATAGATTTTATAATTGTAGACAGTTAAGAGACATAACGACATTACGACATATAACTATCAAAGATTTTTTTATTTTGAGTTCTAGATACAAGTAAATCTGTGTGCTAAAAACCGGACTGTCCAAATATTATAATAATAATTATCATACTATTGATGTTCAACCGTGTATCTCATGATTTTTATCTCCACAATTGTCATCTTTTCATTGACTTTCCCTCGATATACGCCTTATCCCTAAATTTGCTTGTTATACAAACTATTACATTTATTAAATTTATCATGCCCTAGATAAATCCCAAAGGCCGTCTTTACTTCATAACTTTTGTAGTACATAAAAACAAGCCATTTATCAGATCAATAATACGAACATAAGTACAAAACATGAATAGCATACCGCTATTACAGATGTTACTCGACCGATAAATCGTGATTTATTTCAATAAAACTAAAGTAATCTATCGTTTCCTATTTCACACCACAATCGAAATAATCCGATTGAAAACATCGATTCCGTAAAATTAATGAGAATCGATTCAATCTGTGGAATCCGAACAACATTTAATAATTCGAATTAATCGAACGATCTCAAAATAGTTACAAATGTAAAGTGATTTGTTTTTGTGTTGAAACAGAATCGGTATTGGAATTTATTCATCAGATTTATAGATAAGTGGTAACAATAAAATTAGAAATACCTACATATGTATTAATTCATTTTTTAAGTTATTTTCCTACTAAGTTTAAATCTTGCTTTTAAGATCATTTCCAAAACGAACTGTTCCAAACAAAATATTTCAGTGAAGTTTGTTTTTCATGTCTGAAAGATTGCCAACATCATTGCTAAAATTCTGAACGAATCTAGGTTGGAACTTTGGAAGTAGGAACCTTCCTATATTTACAATTCACCAATTGCTATTATTTCGCAACTTTGTGCAATACCACCAAATAAATAATAATACTGATACTAGCTCAAGCCTTACAATGCTAAATGCAAAAGCATGCAATGTAAAATACTTCAGCTGTGAACACGCAAATTCCCCACAACAAATCTACAAACATGGCCAATTAGAGAACTAAAATATTCTAAGGGAAAATTATCAGTTTTGCTCAGAAGGTACGATAGTGGCTCCCCCATTCAACTTTCCAAATAAGTTGGTCGCAGTTAAGTGGTCGGCAATGAAATGGCGCATTCTATCAAGTGCCTACCACATTTCTTTATGCAAATGCACGAGCGGCGAGTAGCGGTGCGGCGGGCGGCGGGCGGCGGGCGGCGGGTGGGCGCAAGGGATGTGCAGTAAGGAGGAAAAGACGGAATGAAGGAACCAAAACTCTGCCAATTTTGAATCACTGCCCTCACACAGAAGCGTGAATATTGTTATGTTATACTTAGGGGTAACTTGTATTATCAGCATCTATGTGGGTTATTATTATAGTAAGTTTGCCACTGTATTTAAATATAAAAATACTACTTAGATTTCATGCTTTGGAGAAAAAAATAGGTCATTGTTTTGTAATTAAGTATTTATGTTAAAAAGAATGTGCACTTTATAAAACAATATTTGTTTAACTACGTAAACAATGTACATTGTACCTAGGTATTTACAATTTGTGTTGTAAGAATATTACGATTTTATTCTATAAAAATCATCAAATGTTGCAACACAAAAATAATACCATGCCTTCTAAAAGAACCATAGACGACTTATCACACACACTCTAGAAAGTTTGCTACGAATCTATCCTGGGTTCTACCAAGGCTTACCACCTTCAATGTGGGCCAGCGACGGCGGAGACTCCCCCGGAACAGGCAGGAAGGAGAACCGCTGCAGCATGGTCGCTGTGAACACGAAGGTGTTGCACTTGGCCAGCGTCTCGCCCATGCACCTTCGCTTCGCTACACCGAACGGGAAGTAGTGGTCCGGGATGACCACTTGCCCGTTGGAGAGGAATCGCTCTGGGATGAAGGAGTGGGGGTCCGGGAAGAGGCTCTCGTCCATCAGGACGTTGCTGAAGTTGCCGACGAGCATCGTGTCCTGAAACAAAGCAACACATACGCAGGCCGCGGGGGTTATACGGGGTCAGTTGAAAACACTTATAACCGCATACTCGTATGCTGTGTAGGTATATAGGTATTGAAGCTTTCCTTGTATTATACATGACAACTTCGATTTCATGACTTTTTTCAATGTAAATAATTTACGAGTATATGCAAAAGCCGGCTTCTAAACCGGCCGCTCATAAGTCTTAAACTTCATGTTCAGCTTTTAAGCTACGAGTATACGCAGAAACCAAATTATTTTACGTAAGAGTTATTAAAAAAATATTAAAAAACAACAAATAAACCAAAAACGTTCCTTTTAGATATTCAGGTTATACAAAGGGAGGGAAAGCTGCTGTTAAAACCCCGAAGTCGGATTATAGATCGATGTGTTAAAAAAATATGTGGCACGCCGAACCCGAGGCCCATGAAGTGACGGACTTAACTCCGACTCCAAAACGGACAAAAATAAACTTTCAATTTTACTTACCTCACTTACCTGTAAGTGTAAGTGTGTTATAACTTGTTAACGCATTTTTGATTGTGTGCCACCAATCAAAAAGCAAAAGCCATTTTATCACCGAAGCACTTTTTTTATTGCACACAGTTAGGTACGTCTGCAACCAAAAATTAGCCGATCGCCGAGAGGGAATCGGTCTCTTCTAAGCAAGCGTGCTCGAAGACCGCATCATTGCTTACCATCAGGCAAGATGGCGGCCAAAAAATCATCGAATTAAATTTCAAATCATCGCGCAAAAAAAATCCCTGTCTCTGAAGCCTTTAACCTAGAGCCCTGTTCCACCTGTTCAACCTATATTTATCTAACTGCTAGACTCACACATATCCTAATACACGCAACTGAGATCGGTCTTCAGCGCTCTGCATCCAGACTCTTTATTCTTTGTATCATTTTCCTATATAAACCTCTCTTCTAGGATAAATCCGGCACACGGTACTTCAACCCACTTTTCCCCTCACTAGTGCTGTTCCCAGCTCCCGGGCTCGATATTCTATTAAGATAGCGCCCTTTTCGGGTTTTATTGTGACTCGCGCCATATTTTCGTCGTGAAGAAAATCTGTCAACTTGAGATATGGAGTACATGTAACTTAGGAAGGGGTAGAAAGGGAGGGTAGGAAGCTTATTTTTTTACTAGTATTACAATGATTTTATAGAAAGATCACTAAATAGGTAGGTACTGCAGAATTAGGATAGCACATAACAGCGGCGCGTACTTTATAGAGATTTAGAAAAACTGTGAAAAAATATTTAATTGACTCTAGAATCTACTTAGTGTGAAATTAATTACATGCTGTACGAGAAATCCGTACTCTACTATAATAGGTACATTTTGTAAAATAAATTATTATTTTATGTTATGTTGTGATTGTGACTTGTAATTAAAATATAGGTCTTCTGAAATAAAAGAGTATTACAAACATTTTTTTTAATCAGCTAATATTGGCCAGGTTCTGGACACCCATATATAAACCAAACAAGTATTGATGGGCTACATATATTTTTTCCCCGTCAGTTCTGAACATTCCTCTCCCTACATGCTCCCTTGACGTCTGTCGACAAAATATGAATATTATTCAAAGTGATTTGTCACAAATTGAAAGGAAAGCAGTTTCCCATTTCCACACAGCACCTACACCCGACTTCACCCGCCTTTATGTGATGAGATTGATGTGAAATGTGTTTTCATAAGTTTGCGACGTGATGTGAATTTTCCATCATAATTTAACTGACACCAAAAAAAAGGGCGTATATTTCTTTTTGGACAACCGATCACCAAATTGATGCAGTATTCCGGTACAGATTTATCTAAAACAAATTTGAAAAGAATTCCCTAGAGTTTTGTAGTAAGGCTTTTCGTGGTAAAGCCTCAAAAAAACCAGTAACCAGTAAATACTAATGAATAGGTATTTTCAAAGTCTGTGTCCTTCGTCCTCGACGACATCGTCGGTTACTAATATAGAGTTGGTGGTCAACGTGGACTAATTCGCAAAAAAAGAAAGCTCGAAAGCTTTCGCGCTGCTTGAACTCTCTAACTAACCCAGTTTACCTATCAAACCTATTATCAAACAACCTAGGCGTAGGCCTCACTCTTAGATCATGTCATTCACCTCACGTCGGTTTTCGGTGAATAGAAAACCTTTAATTTTTTACAGTATGAAAATTATCTTCTAACTTCCTTGTGAACCCACTTATAATTTACTCTCACAATAATTTTCTCTTTTAATTTCAGGTAAGCTCTACACTTCCACAGCCGAGGGAAGGTAATTAATTCCACGGCGTGTCCCGCTGTCTCCTCTGAAACACACAACCAACTTAACTTTAAAATTGAATGAGAGCGCCACCGTCGCTCTTTCTTAGCACAATGGAAAGCTCACTACGGAAAAGGTTGGTTCTATGATTTGGCCGACTCTTTTCAGAAGTTTGTTGGTGTGTATGGTGTGTAATGACTGCTGTATAATCTGTGTAAAGGGTTCTCAATTTATGCGTGGACATGGGTTCTTCTCAGGGGTGTGACGGACCCTACAGGAGTTGTGACAGTGTTATATTTTTATTCCTGTCATACGATGCTATTTTATTTGCAATTTTTCAATATTTTCCAAACTACGAGTAGCTGCGTTCAGCGGTTTAAAAACGATGGTGTTGGTGATGATGATAGTCGTAGAGGGGGTCGACAGGTTCGGGTTTATACGAGTTTTTTTTTTCTTTTTTTAATGCTATTGAGTGATCAGAGCAAATCGCTCACCTGATGTTAAACATCACGTTTGCCCAAAACAAGGCTGGGCCACCCAGAATTTTGAACTCTTAGAAATCAAGACCTTGCGCGGCGCAGTACTGCGCTCATCACCCTGTGATATAAGTTGTTTAACCTCCTATTTGCCCTGAAATTTCACTGGAAACATTGCCCTTCCAACCGGAACACAGTAATGTTTGGACATTACTGCTTGGCGGTAGAATGACTGGCAAAGGTCAGTCTTATTCTATGGATGCAATCGTCGTAACTCGCAGGTGGCGAGTCGGCGACCAGCGAATAGCGAGTAGTTCAGTATGATTAGTGTGATTAGTTGAGTCTGATTGGTGTGATTAGCAAGCGATTGGGCTTTGTTTAGTCGGAGTTTAGTTTAGTGGTTTAGTTATAGTTTTCTGTAAGTACAGGAAATTATAAAGGAACAGCCGGTAATAGCGGAGCGGTAACTTGTTAAATGCTAAACAAGTGGAGTGAACCTAACGAATAGGTACTGTAAATGCGGAAGGGAGTTTGTTTTCCACTCACCTTACACACCTTAACTACTCAACAGATCATCATGAAATGAAAAAAAAAAAACTAAAAAAACACGCTTTTTATGTAAAACCGAACTAAAAAAATAGAAAATAAAATTTTATAAATTTAAATTAAGAATAGGGTTGAAAATTTCAATAAATATAAATTAATAATAGTGTAAATAAATAAATATATGTATTTTATTTTTAAAAAGCGTGGGGTGCATGGGTCAATAGATATTATATATTTTGTAGATACATTTTGTATTGACAGACATGAGTAGAGTGATTAGCATTTTGATAATATCTTAGAAAGCACCCCACGCTTTTTTAAAAATAAAATACATATATTTATTTATTTACACTATTATTAATTTATATTTATTGAAATTTTCAACCCTATTCTTAATTTAAATTTATAAAATTTTATTTTCTATTTTTTTAGTTCGGTTTTACATAAAAAGCGTGTTTTTTTAGTTTTTTTTTAACTATTATTTATTTTTCGCTTTTTAGTTCGATTTGCTAACTATTAACCATTATTAATATTATTATGTACAAATGTGTTGGTGTTATCCGATTTTGGCCGTCTGCTCAAGCAAATTAGAAATAAAATTGATGCGTAACAAAAAATATTGAGCAAAAAGATTTGAAACCGCGTGGTTTCGATCCTCAGACCTCATAAAATAAAATTGATGCGTAACAAAAAAATATTGAGCAAAAAGATTTCTAGCGCGTGGTTTCGATCCAGGGACCTCTGGGTTATGAGCCCAGCACGCTTCCACTGCGCCACTCTGTTCTCTGACACGAATGACGAAATTACCATTTGTAAGTTAAACGGTATTAAAAGTTAAAGAAACTTTATAGAAAAAGCGTGTTAAACAAATTAATAGTTAAAAAAACTAAAAAACACGATTTGTTTAGTGTATTGTCATCGGTCCTCGATATATCTACAAAGTTTGAAAGAAATCTGACCGTTTAAAGTGGGTCAAAAACGCGCTCAAAGGAGTCGGTTACATACAAACAAACATACAAACATACAAACATACAAACATACAAACATACAAACATACAGGTGAAGCTAATAAAAGCGTGTTAAAAAAGAAATCGGCTGTTGAAAAAAAAAATCAGCTGTTCCATACATTTTGTCGAGTGTCATTGACATTTTTCTATGGAACAGCTGATTTTTCTTGCAAAGTCTTTGCGTTGGTCTCATGGTAAAAGTTGTTCATAATGAGTACTATGAATATGAACCCTTCTCGGCTTAACCATACCCTTTCCTTATAGTGGGAGGATTAAAGGTTGAACATGATCATTATGATAATTATGATTTTGCGTTATTTTTAATTTATTTCTTTTAATCATCGTACAAGAGTCAATCAATCCATTAAATTAATCAATCAAACGTAGAGCAAACACAAAATTCAATATAAAGGCACGGCATCATGTAGGTTGCACAGCGCGCATCATGGTACGCGCACACTGCATTGCCTGGATTTTTTTAAATCAGTATTTCGACGTAATTTTTTTTATTTACCTTACAGTTTTTTTTTTTTTTTTACATCGGACTAGGCATGCGTTTGACTGCAATCACACCTTAGTAAATTGTATTTAATAAATTTAGGTATAGTTCAAACGAGTTTTTCAAAATCTTACATCAATATATATAAAAGTGAAGGTCGTGACTGACTGACAGATCAACGCACAGCCTAAACCGCTTAAGCTACAAACTTCAAATTTGGACAAAAGTTTAATATCAAAAAGCGGACGCACACTAAGAAAGGAATTTGCCCAATTCAACCCCTAAGAGGGTGAAAAGGGGTGTTTAAGTTTGTATGAAAATTTTTTTTTTCTTAATGCTACGATTATCAAACTTTGCGAATATACTAAAGTTAAAAAAATAATTGACACCTATTTCAACATTTTTTAAAAATCAACCCCTAAAGGGGTGAAACGGAGCAATAAAGTTTGTATGAAGATTTTTTTTTTAATGCTGTGGTTATGAAACTTTGCAAATATACTAAGCTTAAGAAAATAATTGACACTTATTTTTTTGTTTTTTGAAAATCAACCCCTAAAGGGGTGAAACGGAGTATTGAAGTTTGTATGGAGATTTTTTTTTTGATACTGTGGCTACGAAACTTTGCAGATATACTAAGCTAAAAAAAATAATTGACACTTATTTTTTTGTTTTCTGAAAATCAACCCCTAAAGGGGTTAAACGGAGTGTTGAAGTTTGTATAAAATTATTTTTTCCTAATACTTCGATTATTTAACTTTGCTATTGTAATAAGCTAAAAAAAATATTAGATACCTGTTTCATTATTTTTTGAAAATCAACCCCTAAAAGGGTTAAACAGGTAAAAGTGAATGTCTAGACTGGCTGACAGATCAACGCACAGCCTAAACCGCTTAAGCTACAAACGTCAAATTTGGACAAAAGTTTTATAACAAAAAGCGAACGCACACTAAGAAAGGAATCTGCCCAATTCAACCCTTAAGAGGGTGAAAAATTGTGTTTAAGTTTGTATGAAAAAATTTTTTTTCTTAATGCTACGATTATCAAACTTTGCGAATATACTAAAGTTAAAAAAATAATCGACACCTATTTCATCATTTTTGAAAAATCAACCCCTAAAGGGGTGAAACGGAGCAATAAATTTTGTATGAAGATTTTTTTTTAATGCTGTGGTTATGAAACTTTGCAAATATACTTACTAAGCTTAAGAAAATATTAGACACTTATTTTTTTGTTTTTTGAAAATCAACCCCTAAAGGGGTGAAATGGAGTATCGAAGTTTGTTTAAAAATATTTTTTTCCTAATAATACGATAATTTAACTTTGCAATTGTACTAAACTAAAAAAAATATTAGATAACTGTTTCATTATTTTTGGAAAATCAACCCCTAAAAGGGTTAAACAGAGTGTTGAATCAACGCATCAAAATCAACAGATCAACGCACAGCCTAAACCGCTTAAGCTACAAACGTCAAATTTGGACAAAAGTTTTATAACAAAAAGCGGACGCACACTAAGAAAGGAATCTGCCCAATTCAACCCTTAAGAGGGTGAAAAATTGTGTTTAAGGTTGTATGAAAAAATTTTTTTTCTTAATGCTACGATTATCAAACTTTGCGAATATACTAAATTTAAAAAAATAATCGACACCTATTTCATCATTTTTGAAAAATCAACCCCGAAGGGGGTGAAACGGAGCAATAAAGTTTGTATGAAGATTTTTTTAATGCTGTGGTTATGAAACTTTGCAAATATACTTACTAAGCTTAAGAAAATATTAGACACTTATTTTTTTGTTTTTTGAAAATCAACCCCTAAAGGGGTGAAATGGAGTATCGAAGTTTGTTTAAAAATATTTTTTTCCTAATAATACGATAATTTAACTTTGCAATTGTACTAAACTATAAAAAAATTTTAGATACCTGTTTCATTATTTTTGGAAAATCAACCCCTAAAAGGGTTAAACAGAGTGTTGAATGGTTGAATCAACGCATCAAAATCAACAGATCAACGCACAGCCTAAACCGCTTAAGCTACAAACGTCAAATTTGGACAAAAGTTTTATATCAAAAAGCGGACGCACACTAAGAAAGGAATTTACCCAATTCAACCCCTAAGGGGGTAAAAGGGGTGTTTTAGTTTGTATGAAAAAAATATTTTTCTTAATGCTACGATTATTAAACTTTGCGAATATACTAAATTTAAAAAAATAATCGACACCTATTTCATCATTTTTGAAAAACCAACCCCTAAAGGGGTGAAACGGAGTATTGAAGTTTGTATGAAGAATTTTTTTTTGGTGCTGTGGTTACGAAACTTTGCCAATATACTAAGCTAGAAAAAATAATAAACATTTATTTTTTTGGTTTTTGAAAATCAACCCCCGAAGGGGTTAAAATATGGAGTGTTAAAGTTTGTATGAAAATATTTTTTCCTAATGCTATGATCATTCAATTTTGCAGATGTACTAAGCTAAAAAAATAATAGATAGGTACATGTTTCATTATTTTTGGACAGTCAACCCTAAAAGGGGTGAAACGGGGTATTAAAGTTTGTATGGAAATATATTTTTTTAATGCTACGATTATTTAACTTTGCAAAACTAAGCTAAAAAAATAGGAAGTGACTATTTGTACGGGTACTGGACGAATAAATTATATTTATTCATACGGGTACTGGATGCGTAGCTTGTTTTTACGGAAGTGACTATTTGTACGGGTAATTTTTTTTTAAAATTAAGAATGAATTGGATGATTATCTAATATAATTATGGTAACAAGCTAATAATAGGAATCCAAGTATGCAGCGCGACGCGAATTAAACGAATAAAATAATATAAAAATTCAATTTGAAATTTAGAAGACAAGGTTCATTTTCTACGGAAGCAAACGATCAATAGGTTAGGTTATGTTAGAACATGAAAAACAACGCACGAGCCGAGCGAGCGTAGCGAGCGTGCCGCGGCAGCGGCCGGCGAAGTGCTAGAAAGCCAATCGCTTTTTAGGACAAAGGCGTTAGGTTAATTTCTACGGAAGCGAAAAAAGTTAGGTTATTGGTGCGTTTCTAAAGTCGTACCGACGCTACTATTTTTCAAAGTTTGCAAAAATTTTGAAGAAAATTGATGTTATTTCCAAAAAATTGTACTAATCGTGTCCGGTTAGTTGTGAGGTTTTTTTTTTTTTTTTAAATATGATAACCGTATTAATAATCATAAATTGGTCGTACAGTAACCGTATTAATAGACTCAGCCATAGGAAGTGACTATTTGTCCAGTACCCGTATTAATAATTATAAATTGTTCGTACAGTACCCGTATTAATAATCATAAATTATTCGTACAGTACCCGTACGAATAGACTCAGCCAAAAAAATAATAGATACCGGTTTCATTATTTTTGGAAAATCAACCCCTAAAGGGGTGAAATGGCGTGGTAAATATAGTACGGAGAGAGAATTGTAATGACTCACTGACAGACAACGCACAGCCTAGACCGCTGGTCGTAGAAATTAGAAATATGGAGTGTATAGTCTTGATGAGTAAACGTGTACCAAGAAAGGATTTTTTGTAATTCAACCTCTAAAGGGGTGAAATAGAGTGTTAAAAAAAAAAATCCAAACCTTCGAAAAGTCACATCCTCGAGATGGAACTGCTAATTAACTCGAAAACTAAAAACATTTTTACCAAAGCGACTAAAAAGTCACCAAAACCTCGGACCTTTTTGGAGCCATTGAAAAAGAAGCAGGGATGCTTCCATTGTATGACGCTTTTTACATGCTCTCAAAAAAGAGGGATAAATTAATTTCATCCCGGAAAAATTATCGGTTCCCGAGGTATAGTCCACGCGGGCGAAGCCGTGGGCGGAAGCTAGTAATTATACATTTTACAAATCCTCGAATGTTTGAAAATGTTGTGATTAACAAAATTCGTATTCTATTTTTTTTTAATAAGCTTTAAACTATTTTGTTAATAGTGATAAATACGAATATATTTTCAAACTTTTTAATTTAATTTACCTATATACGAGTAAGTATGTATATGTAATAAGTAAACACATTTTATATTTTTGTTTTATAGGTAAGTTAGTTTTAGTTTTGGGTCTAATTACCTAAACAAATATTTTTTATACCCAATAATAAAAAAAATCCCAATGATCCAAGGTCAGACTCCACTGCACTCGTGTCCGCCACGCGCCGCGCCGCGCCGTAGTAAGGCAAATGAATGAACGAGGGGCGCCGGACCGGGGTGGCTCCGTGCGACGGGGACGGGGCTGGACACGCGGTTTTGGTACTCGGACTATTGAACTTTATTTTAGGCCCTAAGGAATGTTTTTTTTTAAGTTTTAGTAAAATTTCAGAGTCTAAAAATAGCCTACATACATTGGTAGGTATAACAAAACACGTGGCATAGGCTCTGTGTTACTAAGAATTTATAAGATTTTTGTTATATAGCTAACAAAAATTCATGAGTAGGTACAAGATTATACACAAACCGTCACATTATTTATTTTGTTGACGATACAAGCCAGAGAAAGAAGTCTTCTTAAGAAGTCCTTCAAATATTCTTGATTTTAAATGCGATACAAACATGAACTACATCATGGTGAAAATTGCGCCAAGGATCAAGACAAATAGAACTACGATAGGAATTTTACGAGGGCTCCCTCAGTGCACGACGCAAGGTTAGGTTAGTTCGCAACGTGGCCGCCGAGCCGCGCCACCTCCCGCGCCAAAACTTTCAAATCGGACGCGTGCAGTTTTTCGGTCTCAGTGCATACGTCTATTCGTGGTTGTGCGTCTATTTTGTGTTGTTTAGTGCAGTGTGTGATGGTCTTTATCTGTACAGCGTAAAAAATATTGCAATAAATGTGCGAGTACGTAATAACAAGTGTTAATTTACTAATCTTATAGTTACTACGCTTTGAAATTAATAGAAAAAAAAACAAAAAAATATATATATATATATTAAAATGCAACTTGTTGATTTTGCAATACTTCAAAAGTAACTCTTCAGTTTTTAGATTTTTTTGATATTTCCATCGATTTCTGATGTTATATTAAAACAACCCCATAAACATGGCCGTGTGTGAGTGCAAGACGTGTTTACAAACAGCATTGCATCGATTTCACATAAACACGGGGTGTGACGGTGGCAGGCGGAGCGGGGGCGGGCGCGGGAGCGGGCGCGGGGGAGCTGTCAAATGACAAACGGGGAAAGCTCATTAGTTTGATCATAGTTTCATTATGTATTCATAGCCTAGATGGGGACGCAGAATTTGCTGGAACACTTTTAAATAAAATTGTATCGTAGGGCTAACAGATGTTTTTCCCGTTGGCCCTTTCGTTAAATCCAGATTTAGATTTTGCTCATTTTAGTAAAGTTATCAATTCATAACCAACCAATAAAACGCATACCTATTTAAAATTTTGGTAACTTTTAACTTGTTTCAATTATATTTTCGTTTGTGATGTTACGTAAATTAATATACCATTTTAATTTTTCTCAATTAAATAAATATAGACCTAACTTTTAAATCTTGCTTTAACTTAATCACAGTTTTAAATTCTCCGTCTTGTTTTCGCACGTGACATTTCACGTCAATAAGAAGTTGTCAGAGCATTTTGAGCAGTGACTTACTTTAAGAAATGTTTGAGAGTAAGACCCTGAATGAAGTGCTAGATAGCTAGATCTAAAACTGTATCCGCAACGCCTCGTGCGATCCCACCGTGTCCGCAGCCGCACGCACACAGCGGCGCGGCGCAGACCCGCCGGCGCCTGTGGGGCTTCACCGGTGACTCACGCACCTCTTGCCGCTCGTTAACTGGCAGGCGCTTTCTCATAAACGTGACATTGAACTGGGACTCTTCCATTAATGGGTTAAATCGTCATGTGACTCGCTGATTCGTGGATGCGTCAGATAGACTGAAATTAAAGATGAGTGCTGTTGAAACAACGTCTTGTTTGTCAATAACTTTTTACTAGTTTGATCTTGACTCTTGATGGAATTTGTATGGAAATGGAGCAGTGCATTGTAAAGGCAGCAATGGTAACATTAACTCTAGAAAATTGACAAAACGAGTTTTTGAATACCCTACTATTGGTTTCGGTTAAAAAATCCGCATCTGAAAATGCAGCGCTCCAGTCCAGTTAAAAAGACAAATCTAAAGATTTGCAACCCCGAATCGCTCAAGCGACTTATTTGTTAAAAGTCATGTAGAAAAAGACAAACGCATTTACTAAATATTACTAAAACCCTTCTTTCGACGGTCAGGTAAAATACGAGTACCTAACTGCCAAAATTGAGCAATAAAAGTTCATATAAAGGGTTATAAAAATCGGACCTACACTAAAAGAAACTACAGCTTTAGGGAACTTCAACTCTTGTTTGTGGCTCTTGTGAAGATTCTTCACGACTCCGCCAATGTCACGTCAAATAGATCATCAAACGCGAATTTGCACAGTTTAAAATTATTCGGAGACCGCTAAATATGAGTAGCAGTTTTACCTTTTTTTGTTCTACAACCATGGGTTTTTACACAATCTGTGATCAGTAAGCAGACGCTGACATGACAAGCCCATCCATTATGCGTATTTTTAATTTGCACTCGCACAAAACGCGGCAGACAGTCTGAAACACACTAAATTAGGGGACCACCCCTTCCCACACACTTCAAACTAAATACAACCATAACAGCTTTTAAAACGGTACATTATTGAATGAAAAAGAGTAATGTTTTTATCGTTTTGTTGGATAATTAAAGAAAATAGAATGTATTGCATATAAATAGGTACCATTTTCATTTACGCGTGTAACTGTGTACCTTTTATTTGAAGTGTCAAGTGACATAAAGTAACTCTTGCGTATTTGCGTATTGCGTTAATGAACGCGCACCTTTATTTTTAATGTAATACATATCTACAATTGTATAGAAAAAGTACAGATACAATATTTTTAGTATGACAATAAAATTGCTACTTAATCTGCCCTGAGAAATTGCATGAGTTAGATTTTGAAAGGTTTTCTTTTTATTTATGTACCTAGTTTGATTAATTCGACTTGAAAGCGATGTGGTCGCTAATCGACAAAATATTATAAAATACATAATAGGTATGTAAAAAATATGTTCCTGAGAGGAAATATTGCAGGTTAAACCGATGGATGCAAGCATTTATAAAGCCTACCTATTCTCAATAAATAACCCATAAACAGACCCCCACTAATCTCTGACCACTCCCTCCAATAACTAGTAATCAAACTAAGCCCTTGCCACAGATTCAGTAACAGTCACTATAGAAATACCTACACAGAATAAACAACAGTTACTACAGAATGTCACAGAATACGTAGCAAGCACACGCGCCCTTGCCCCATGCGAATGCTAACCTATAGAGGGCTATAAATCACAGGCGATAGGGTGCCAAGAACGGAGGCATAGATAAAGGTTTGAAAGAAGTTTTGGGAGGAATATGTATGAAAGGTCCCACTGCTGGCAATTTTCTTTTTTTAATTTTAGGCTGTGTGTGTAGTGTGTGATTGATGTGTGTGTAAGTGAGCTCTATTAATACACACTTTTAGATTATTTGAACAAATGCTTTTCTAAGATCAAAAATCTGATTGTATAGTGTGAAGTAGCGTTGTTTTGTCACTTGCGGTTACCCATCCGAAACTGACCGTGTCATCCGTAGCTCCACCGATCGGTTGAGGTTGACTAGTCGAGCTACGCCACGAACTATCCATTTCCTTTTTATATATGTCTAGCGCCATCTTAAAAAAAATAGCTACAAGAAGTCTCCACGCATTTCTTAGTCTCACCCCCTAAACGTTGGGTAAAAGAGACAGCACTAGTGCACTTGTGGGTGCAAGGGTGCACCAAACACAGCACAACACTCAGACGGAATTGATACAATAAATTATCATTAGTTTGGGAAATGATGTGAAATAATTTAGGAGAAATTTTAGATTAATTTTAGGGGATGGTTTTGGTAGATCGATCGGAAAATGGAAATATTTATGAACTAGCTTTAAACCTGCTGTTTCACCCGCTAAACTACAGGAACCGTAAAATATTCCGGGATAAAAAGTAGCCTAAAAGTTAACCTAGGGTTTAAGCTATATTACTTCTTTGCTTTGTTTTTTTTTGTTTATCGAGTACATACTTATGTTAAATAGAATAGAATACTAGTGGGAAATATAGAGTTAAAAACGGATTAAATTTTATTTTTCATCTCGAAAAAAAAACTACCACTAAATTATAGTCTAAAGCAAAACAGGCTCATAGTACCTACTCATCATTATAAACAACTTTTACTATGGGACCAACCCGGAATTCGCGAAAAAATATCAGCTGTTCCATACTTCCATACATTTTGTCGAGTGTCATTGACATTTTTCTATGGAGCAGCTGATTTTTTTTCGCGAATTTCGGGCTAGTCCCATAGTAAAAGTTGTTTATAATGATGAGTACTATGAGCCTCTTTCGGCTTAGCATACCCTTTATGAATCACCCTGTATAGTAATTTTCGTTTTACCACCATAATATAAATACAAGCCTCGGTGATGAATATATTTTGGAAACTCAAGTGGGATAAAGTATTTATGTATTCGTTAAAACTCGTCAGCTCACACTCTGCAAGCTGTGAGTCACACAATAGAAAGTAATTTATCGAAATCTATTCCAGAAAACGGTTCCATTCAATAAAATCAGATTACTTTAAACTGGTGACGTGAAAAGCTGAATCTATTGCACTTTCCACGTCCCGACTTTCCTTGGTTCCCTCTTAACTAAGCGACCAACTTATTTATGCACTTGGGTAGCGGCGCCTCCTTCGTTTATTCTGAACTAAGCGGAAAATCGCGGACGGAAAACTGTAGTTCTTTCATTTATCCAACTGTAAAAATAAGTTGGTCTGTTAACAGCATTCAAGGGATCTTACCACCCTAAAGCTTTGTGAGATCTTATCGGAATTACAGTGTTTTGAATTTTTAATTTAATTTTCAAGTGGCTTTGAACAACTTTTCAGATAACTGTACAAACCAGTTAATTAGGGATGAGTGATTATTTGTGATTTAATGTAGTCAGAATTTATAAGAAACACAGCGGTCTAGGAAACCATTTGACCTTTGCATTTGACAATTGAATCCAAGAAGTTATTAACCAGATTTACTGCAGCATGTTTTACTTTTTTCTAACATCTAAAATGTTAATTTAACAAAGTGAGCTGTGGCGTGTTAGATCTAACAAAACCGCGTAAACACGTCGCAGTGGGCGGCCTGTTATACTGACATGTTGGTCTAATTGTCTAAAAGTCGCAGTGGAGGCTCCAGCCAAACAGTGCCTGCGGCGGACTGAGGGCGGTGGAGGGCGGTGGAGGGCCCTTCATCGAAGCGTCAAAACAGAACGCCTCTCGGGCGAATGAGTGTCAGATTATTGTGAAGTAGGGACTAAACGTTTATCGATGTTGCTAGTAGAAAGGCTGCTAGAATCTGGCTCGATTTGTTACTCGATTAGATAGATAGATAGATAAACTCTTTATTGTTCACACCATAAATTACAAACAAAATAATTATAACACCGATTGTGATTGCGATTGTGTTGTCGCCTGTGACATGTTTCCCAATTTTTATTCGATATTTTTATCATTCTAGAACTGTCATAATCGATAGAGTTCATAATGGTCCATATAACATAGTACTTAGTTATAGAATCCTATGTAAATACAGTTGTAAACTTATAGAGGTCGATTACGATGAATAAATTCTGTTTAACACGATAGGGAAAGGTGGAGCCGACAGGTTTGTGAGTGAGTGTGTTTGTTTTTTATTTTATCACGCTGAAACGCCTCACGATTAAGTAAATTTTGGAAAGTATATCACTCTAATCCTGGAATAACACATGGGCTACTTTTAAAATTACAGTTTTTGTAGGATATCGGGTGCATCCGCGGTGCGAAGCTAGTGATATCGGGTGCATCCGCGGTGCGAAGCTAGTGATATCGGGTGCATCCGCGGTGCGAAGCTAGTGATATCGGGTGCATCCGCGGTGCGAAGCTAGTGATATCGGGTGCATCCGCGGTGCGAAGCTAGTGATATCGGGTGCATCCGCGGTGCGAAGCTAGTGATATCGTTGTATTTGTTAACAGCGCTGCGGTAGCCGACTGAGAGTACAGCAAACACTGATAATAGCGTTACAGCTGATAAGATATCGGCAAACCAATTATGTAGGCACCGTTTACTTAGAGCAGCGTAGAATAACATGTTATTGAGGAGTAACTACTTTTTAAAAGTTTGATCCTGATTTAGACTGAATAAAACTAAATAAATCTCATACATTTTGTCGAGTGTCATTGACATTTTTCTATGGAACAGCTGATTTTTCTCGACTTCCTGGTTGGTCCCACAGTAAAAGTGGTTCTTGAGCACTATGAACATGAGCCCTTTTCGGCTTAGCATACCTTTTCATAGCCCTGTATAAATATGAATGTTTATGTGACCTCAATTGCAAACTGTCGTTAGATTTCTCCTTTTGATTTTATATCCGAAGTGGCATAGATTAATAAATCCTAGTCATCTTCATTGTTTTTCTTTATCTACTTATTACTGTATAAGTACGAAATAAATAAAAAAAAACAAAAAAAAATCGCAAGTTACAAAATTCTGAGTTCTCATTCTTTCACTAATCAAAATCAACTTAATTATTCAAACACCTAATGCCGTAAAGCCGTCTTTATCAGAATAAATTAAAAGTAAAACGTAAAGTCCAATATTATCGGCTAACTAGCAATTTCATGGAACATTAGCGGAACACGCTACTTCATTTCATAGTTTTCCTTTGCAATTTGCATCAACAAACTTTGACTTCTAAATCTTTAAAAATAAGGTAGATTTTTCTCAATCAACGAAAATGCTTTGGCTAGGCTTTATTCGTCTTTAGACTCTTTAGTCCTTGAAACGGAGTGGTTTTCTCAGTTCTTAGTCATTT
This sequence comes from Alcis repandata, assembly GCA_949125135.1. Classification (NCBI taxonomy): domain Eukaryota; kingdom Metazoa; phylum Arthropoda; class Insecta; order Lepidoptera; family Geometridae; genus Alcis; species Alcis repandata. Next base: position 279,923 of record OX421237.1, read on the forward strand.
AAAAGAACCGCAAAGCTATCATAGAGACACTCAGGCGGCATAAAGGCTTTGGTTCCAGGGGAAACATCCCGCGCTTAAAATTTACCGGCCTGTTTCCGCACGTCACATTTTACGTCAGAAATTTAGACAGAAATTGTTAAAACACTGATTAACTTTAAGCATCTGATAGACTAGACTTGATCTGCATCCGTCCGGAGAAGAAATTCAATGCCGTATGTGAAAACAGCAACCCGTACTTGGCCAGCGTGGTGGGATACGGCCTAATCTTTCTTCGAAGGTAGACCTGTACCCCAGCAGTGGGAGGATTAAAGGTTGAGTAGTGGTAGAAGTAGCTTAGACATTATTAAAGTGACAAGCCGCTGTCATTCGCTGCAATAAACATATAAATACTAAAAAATACATTAAATAGGCACGTTATAAGTACCCTCCACTCCAGCCCAGAGACCATATTCTTGGGCGCTCGAGATTATCTTCAGATTATCTTCAGATTATCTTCTTCTTCTAATGACATTTTTTATGAGAGCGACAGTGACCGCGATATCTCACTCGCCAGAATAGGGCCCCAGTTACTGGAATAATTCCACCATTACAGGAGACTTACTTGCTATTCTGTGGCTTCTCTTCATTTCGTGAACAGCATGACGTCACATTATACCGTGGAGTTGTTGGTTTTCAAAAATAAAGCGCGATTCACATCGCAAAAGAGCTAAGGCTTGCTGGTTGTAGCCGATATATTTTTAAGCTTGGTTGTTAAACATCGAAACTTTGATATCCTCCCTACTAATCCTTATGTTTGTTTGTCACTCTTTCACGCAAAAACGGCTGAACGCCACTGAACGGATTTACATATTATGGAATGCGGGTTGTTCAATGCTACTTTTTATTCTGGAAAACTCGAGTGAAACCTCGGAGCGCAGCCAGTTTACAATATTAGTTAGGACTATTTACGAAATGCATATTTTTAATTTTTACATAGTCGGGGTAATCATTTTTTTACTTGCTCATTTAAAGGAATACAGAGATTATTGTAGCCTACATATTTTTATCTCCATGGAGGTTAAACCAAAGCACTTAAAAAAAAATATAAGACTATTTTAGAGCTTAAAAACCTTGAGAATCTATGAGAATTATGTAAACCAAGGCAACTTCACTTGTGATGTGAATTGTTCTGAAAATCTTGGATTTATTACTTCCCTTGATCGTAGTTGATAGTGCACACCTTGCATTATAAGTTTCAAAGTATCCTACCATTATCTCTCTCACACATTCAAGATAAGAAAGGGAGGGAAACAAACTTGGTGATTCGGAAAATCCTGATCATGTAATCCGTAGTTTTGAAGGGGACCCATAATAACGCTATTTCGTGAAGGGTGTCGAGACTCGTTGAATTCGTGTCTGTATAATAATATTTGATCAACCCTGTTTCAATGTATATAGAGTCTATTTCGCTTTGGCTGTTAAAATGAAGCCTTCTTCAGGATCTAGTAATAGACAATTTTCTGAATGCGTTCATCTTGAGTTCTATATCTGTTTCTTAAAGTTCAAATTAGCTTGTTTTGTACAAGTTAAGTTTGTAAGAAAGTTACAGTGCTTCAGCCATTATCAATCATTGTTCGCGAATTTAATAACATTCGAGATTTTGAAGGATGTTTCCGTTGAGAGGTTGTGAGAGTTTAGTGCTCTGAGATATTGGATCGCGTTTACAAGCTGTTGCAAAGGATTAAATGGACAATATCATATAACAGAGTCTAACTAGCTTTGCCTCTCGGTTTCACCCGTTTTAGGATATTTACATCTTGATGAGTTTACCAAGGTTTTTTGCGCAAACAACAAGTTGCATTTAGAAAATTAACAATACTTTTCAGCAAAGGATTCTTCGTCTAAAAACCCTCATGTATTTAGGCTAATTCTGTTTTGTTTTTTGAAGCAAAACACCATGTCCATTAGTTGACGAATGACAAATAACAGTAAAATGAAAACCACTTTTGTTGCCGTGTTAGCGGTACGAACATTTATACCTATACTAAATCAGTTTAGCCCAATAAGCGGCCACGGATACCAGATATACTCGTAGTTTAATACCAACATGAAAACTAAGCACGAAGAAAGAAAGTTCAAATTGTTTAAAAACTTTGTGGTGCAAAGGCGTAGTAAAGCATAGTGAAGTTAGCACAGTAAAGTGAGTTGTGAAGTGAAGTGAGCGACATGACGGAGCACTGGTCCTGGCTGACCGGTTCCGAGGCCTCCGAGTACACGTACAGCCCGCCGAGCCGGCCCAGCAGGCCGCCGCACCGGCCGCTCGTCAAGCTGGCCACCAGCGCGCAACTGCACACCATTGCCAGGTTAGTCTTGTGGTTGTAGACCGTGAGGTCGTGAGGGTTGTTGGTCTAGCAGACCGGGCTACTTGCACGCCATTGCCAGGTTAAGAGTTGATTACACGTAACGAGGACAGTGGCGAGATTGCACACTGAGAAAAATAGCCTCCAGTGTTACAGGTGTTAACGCCGAAGCATAAGAGAACTGTCGTCACATTATGCTCCACGGCTGAATACCCTAGGAACACGAGCGTGGCCCACCTGAGTTGCGCTCTCGCATCCGTGTGACATTGACAGTCGCTACAATCGACACGGCTAAATGCCCGCGACGGCCCGAGTTCTGCCCATTTTGACAGCTGCGCACGAGTGTGACGTTGACAGTGCGCTGTCACCACGTCGACCACATCAAGCTAATAAAACCAGAGCGGAAGAAGCAAGTTTTTCACTTCACGGGAGAGAATCGGGACAAAACTACCTTTATATAGAAGCATCGTATATTTAATTGACACGTTGTTAAACCTGAAATACAGTCCACTCATATCAAAATCAAGACGTTTCATTCCGAAGACACCTTAGGAAGGCGCAACTATCCAGTTTGGTCCTTTTCGAGCCGGATTCAAGAACAAGAATCGATCATCACCGGGGAGCCGCCCGCCACGTCATAAAACACATGTCCCTGTGCATCGAAGCGTGCACGTCTGAAGCTAAGTACCTATCTACAGGAAGAAGCAGAAAAAGAGTGAGTTCGTTCCAATCATCCTCCTTAGCTTCCATTTTTGTGTTTCCCGATTCGCTTCCGTGAAGTCCGCGCTTGGCAGCGTGTCAATTTAATAAACTAATCCTATCCCATTAGTCTGCTTCCGTGAAGTCCGTGCAGCATAAGTACATGCGTTTGTTGCATGCACTACGCTAGATTCTTGCCACAATCATAAGCGCGCCGACAACGCCGCGTGGCAATCAAGTCAGATAACATAACCGTGATTAATACACGCGTTAAAGGCTACGCCTATATATCCCAACAAACGCTCACACCCCCGGTGCGCAATTTACCTACCTTTTTCCCACATACCTACATGCGCACACCACATGTGCTTGTCATCACAATAATTTCAAACTATTTCAGGGGTTGAGCTTTAATATCGCTTCGCATTGTGTGAGGCTGTACTTATATGTAGAATAATTGTGCAATTTCACATTCCAGCGCCTCCGGTCACGTGGTCCGAAACCAACCGCGCGGTGCTTCTCGAGCGGCGGCGGCAACCGCACTCGCCCGCAATCATTTCGCGGCACCTTCACAACGCCATTAACTTGAATTTAAGTACATTTTGACTTACTTTTCACGTCAGTGCACGTGTCTAACCTTCAACCTAATCAAGGTCATTTTTCCAGACAACTTCTGTGGTGAACCACTAAGTTATCATGGAGTTTAAGGTTCTTATTAAAAAGAGGGGAAGCCACAAGGCTAGATTAACACAATTTAAAGCATATTTGGACATTGTTCAAAGCTGTCCGCAACTGAGTTCATTGCAATTAAACGAACTCATGGTCCGGTTAACTAAGATTGAAGATTTATATTCCGATTTTGATTGCATCCAAAGTGAAATAGAAAATATGTGTGACATTCCAGACGAGCAGTACGGAGAGCGTGAGACATTCGAGACGCAGTATTTCGGAGCAATTGCCGTCGGACGGGAGATGCTGGCCGAGCAGAACCACTCAGCAGACACCGGGTCGCCTGCAAGGACTGGTACAACCTCTGGACGCTCAGGTGGGCCACACCTAAAACTACCCACGATACATCTTCCTGTCTTTGCGGGTCAAACACACATGTGGTTAGAGTTCCGAGACACATTCACATCACTTATTCACAACGATGCCACAATTCCTAAGATCAATAAGTTTCATTACCTGCGCGCAGCTCTCAAAGAGTCCGCTGCTGTCATTATTGCTTCACTTGATTTTTCCGCTGACAATTATGATATTGCATGGGAGTTATTGTGTTCCCGTTTCAACAATAAACGACTTTTAGTAAACAATCATATTCAAGCAATCTTTAATATTGAAAAATTATTTAAAGAATCTGCAACTTCAATTAGACATCTTACAGACACTGTTAATCGTAATCTAAGAGCATTAAAGACTCTTGAGTTGCCCACGGAAAGCTGGGATGCACTCATTATTCATATTGTGTCAAGTAAATTAGACTCTGTCACTAGTCGTGAGTGGGAAACTCATCGTAACAAATTAGAAGATTTACCCTCACTGACTGAACTTGATAAATTTCTAAAGGGCAGAGCGGACTTGTTAGAGACAATGGAACGGGCACACACTACAAATCTCATGCGGAAACACAGCGACACTACAAATTTCATGCGGAGACACAGCGACACTACACACAACAGGCAGCGATCATTCGCTGCGTCACAGGTCCCATTCGCCGAGCAGCGATCATTCACATGTCCAATATGTAAAAACAATCATGCAATTTACCAATGCCTTAAATTCAAATCACTTCCCGTTGATACACGCATTCAAAAGGTCAGAGCACTAAAATGGTGCCTAAACTGCCTGAGACCAGGACACTTTGCAAACAACTGTAAACACGGTCCCTGCCGAATATGCAGAAAATTTCATAACACAGTACTGTGTGACAACACATTGCCCTCAAAGGGATCCGAGGCATCAGAGCCTCCAGCCTCACCGACGTCTGGTGCCAACAATATTGTGTTGTGCACGGCGCAGCCGATCATTCCAGACTCGGTAACGGCCTCCGATAATGTAACGTTATCCACTACCCACAACCAATGTGTGGTATTGCTCGCGACAGCTCAGATTCGAGTCACTGACCACCATGGTCATCAGCACACTGTACGTGCCTTAATGGACAACGGCAGCACTTCTAGCTTTATGACAGAAAGCTTACAGGCTAAACTAAAACTGCCTACTCGGTCCACTTCAGCCTTTATTGAAGGTCTAAACAATCAATCGTCATGCATATCCAAACTTTGTGAAGTCACTGTTTCATCAAGCGTTAATTCATACGCAGAAAATATTAGGTGCTTTGTTGTTCCACGCATCACTCAAATGCTACCAACAACACAAGTCGACCGAAATACACTCAACATACCTCAACACATTACATTAGCGGATCCCTCATTCCACACACCGTCCCCAGTCGACATGCTAATTGGGGCGGACTTATTTTGGAGCGTACTGTTATGCAATCATATTTCTCTAGGCAAACGTAAGCCAACTTTAAGCGAAACCAAATTCGGATGGTTAATCTCAGGTCCTATACCCACACCACAGCGTAAAAACACAGTACACTGCAATCATGCTATGACAGAATTTAATGATGATCAGCTTCACGAACAACTTACACAGTTTTTCGATTTAGAAACAGTCGCCAGCCATAAGCCGGCGTCCAGAGACGCCGAAGAATGCGAACGTAACTTTACACAAACTACGGTTCGCGACTCAGAAGGGCGCTTCGTAGTTACCATGCCGTTAAAGGAATCACCACACAAGCTCGGTAAATCATACGACCACGCGTTAGCCAGGTTCGTTTCACTAGAACGTAAATTCAAACGAGATCCTAAACTCAAAGAACAGTACACAGCATTCATTACGGAATACATATCACTAGGTCACATGACCGAAAACACAACACCGGGCGACGATAAACACACATACATTATGCCACACCACGGAGTGATCCGTGAGTCAAGTCTAACCACTAAGTGCAGGGTTGTGTTTGAAGCAAATGTCGAAAGCTCATCAGGATATTCATTAAACAGCATTCAAAGAATTGGTCCCACAGTCCAGAGTGACCTCATTAGTATTCTGCTCAGATTTCGCGTTCATAAATATGTAGTCACCGCTGATATTCAAATGGCCTATCGTATGGTTTTAATAAGCGAATCCCAGCGTGCACTACAGCAGATATTGTGGCGTTTCAATCCTGATGACAAAATAAAACAATACAAACTCAACACTGTCACTTATGGAACCGCGTCAGCACCATACTTAACCACCCGATGTTTGGTTCAGCTCGGGAGGGAATGTACGTCCGAACCCGTGTCAGACGCTATCCTACACGGATTCTATGTAGACGATTATAGCTGGGGTTCTGATGACGCAGCCCAGCTAATAGACACCTGCAGAGGTGTGATCTCTCACCTCAAGAGTGCTCAATTCAATTTACGAAAATGGAACTCTAACAATACACACATCATACAAGAACTAGTTGGTGAAAATAGCGGCGACGATTTACTTGACTTAAGTAATAACGAATTTTCAAAAACATTAGGCTTACATTGGGCATGCAAAGATGATCAATTGCTATTTTCTACCAACAGTCTTCAACCGGAACACACCACGAAACGCACAATTCTATCACATATAGCACAAGTTTTCGATCCACTTGGTCTGATTTCACCGTGTCTTCTACCAGCTCGCATTATATTGCAAAAGTTATGGGCTTCTCAGACATCATGGGACGAAATCGTGCCACTGGAGATCCAGAAAGCTTGGGGTATATTCATTGAATCTTTAAAATACATTAACAACATCAGAATACCTCGACATGTCATGTGCGATTTCCCTAAACAATGTGATATACACACATTCAGTGATGCGTCGATGTCCGCATATAGTGCTTGTGTTTTTATTCGCTCTGTTGGAACTGATAATCAAATAACAGTACGTTTGTTGACCGCGAAGTGCCGAGTTGCACCTGTGAAACCCATGACAGTACCACGCCTTGAACTTTGTGGAGCGCTGTTAGCTGCGCGGTTAGCTGAAAAGGTCAGATCCTCATTGCGAATAAAAATCAACAGCCTCACATACTGGTGTGACTCGATGATCGTTTTAAGTTGGATAAAATCGGCCAAGACGGAGCTTTTAAAACCATTTGTTTACAATCGCATTCATGAAATTAATTCTCTCACTGATCCTAATTGCTGGATGTTTTGTAAAACTCATTCAAACCCAGCCGACATTGGGTCACGAGGCGCCGATGCTAGACACCTTGAAGTTAGTAGCTTGTGGTGGGCAGGCCCGGACTTTTTGCGTGAACCAATATCGGAATGGCCAAGTCAACCGACACAATTAAAGGAAAATGAATTACCAGAGTTTAAAATTACAGCTCAGTTAAATGTTACAGAAACAGAGTCAGCCGAGCTCATTACGCGATTTTCAAGCTTCAGCAAACTTCAGCGAGTCACAGCATACATACTTAGATTCAAACACAACTGTAGCCATCCGCAGACAAAACACACTGGGTTATTAACTACAAATGAATTAAATACATCAATAAATACTTTGTGTAAAATGTCACAGTTAAACAGTTTCCCAATCGAATACAAATTACTAAAAAACAAGGTACGGTTGCCATCCAAGAATACCCTACTCAAGTTAACTCCATTCATGGATGATGATGGTGTTATGAGAGTTGGAGGCAGATTATCAAATTCACATTATGATTATGAAACCAAACACCCAATTTTGTTACACGCATCTCACCATTTCACAATAATTATATTTCGACATTATCACAAACAACTTTTACACGCCGGTCCACAGTTATTACTTGCAAACATACGTCACAAATTTTGGGCTTTGAATGGAAGAAATTTAGCTAGAAAAACAGTACACAATTGCATAACATGTTGTCGGTTTTCAGGACGGTCCAAACAGCCAATCATGGGCAGCCTCCCTGAACATCGGTTGCATGCCGAGTACCCATTCATGAACACATTTGTAGATTATGCAGGTCCCATAATGATTTTGAACCGCAAAGGCAGGGGTAGTACATTAATCAAGGCCTACATTGTTATTTTCGTGTGTGCAGCGACCAGAGCGGTTGATATACAGCTTGCAGGTGACCTGACCTGCCAGACATACATCGCTGCCTTAAGCAGATTCATCGCTCGTAGAGGGAAACCGGTCAGCCTCTTCTCGGACAACGCTTTGTGCTTCATTGGGGCCCGTAACGAACTAACTCGATTTTTGCGATCAAATTCGGAATACTTACAATCTTATGCAGCAGAGTTGTCAATAAATTTTAAATTCTCCCCCGCTTATTCTCCACATTTTAATGGCGTTGTAGAAAGTGCAGTAAAATCAACTAAACATATTCTAAAGAGAGTACTTGGTCTTGCTAACCTTACTTACGAAGAAATGAACACAGTTCTCACACAGATCGAGGCGATTTTAAATTCTCGCCCCTTAACTCCCATGTCATCCGATCCGTCAGATCTATCGGCCCTCACCCCTGCACATTTCCTAATTGGACGAACATTAACCATTCTGCCTTCTCCTCAGGTACAAAATGCCAATCAGATAAGCACTTTCTCACGATACATGAGACTGCAGCAACTGAAAGCACATTTCTGGGACAGATTTTATAAGGAATACATTTCAGAACTCCAAAAAAGGCAGAAATGGCGCCGTAAGGGTGACGACCTCACACTGGGAGAAATGGTTCTCGTCAAGGATGACAGATTACCCCCAAACCGATGGCTGCTTGGACGAGTGACTGCAGTCTTCCCCGGAGCTTCAGATGGCGTAGCACGAGTCGCTGATGTACAGACGCAGTCAGGGACCATCCGACGGGCGTACAACCGACTGTGCCCACTACCAGTCACGAACGAGCCGAGGCAAACCAACCAACCAGTTCCGGAGCAGGGCGCCGGCAGCACGACAGCAGCGCGCCATCAGCCAGCCAGACAACCAGCCACCCCAGAGCCACGAGAAGCAGCACACGAGCCTGCGACTGCGACCCAAGCGATTTCCGGCGAGGTGGCAACCTGTTAACGCCGAAGCATAAGAGAACTGTCGTCACATTATGCTCCACGGCTGAATACCCTAGGAACACGAGCGTGGCCCACCTGAGTTGCGCTCTCGCATCCGTGTGACATTGACAGTCGCTACAATCGACACGGCTAAATGCCCGCGACGGCCCGAGTTCTGCCCATTTTGACAGCTGCGCACGAGTGTGACGTTGACAGTGCGCTGTCACCACGTCGACCACATCAAGCTAATAAAACCAGAGCGGAAGAAGCAAGTTTTTCACTTCACGGGAGAGAATCGGGACAAAACTACCTTTATATAGAAGCATCGTATATTTAATTGACACGTTGTTAAACCTGAAATACAGTCCACTCATATCAAAATCAAGACGTTTCATTCCGAAGACACCTTAGGAAGGCGCAACTATCCAACAGGTATTCATAGGCGACAGGCGGTCCGTTAGCTTGTTTGTCACTTATGATATAAAAAAACATTTGCTTCCAAAAGTCAATTTATGTCATCAAACAAAAAAGCAGCCAATCGCAAGCTATCTTTAATTTAAAAAAAAATTCAACACGTAATTCCGTTTGAAATATTTCTCAAACTCCGCAACAGAAAAACCAAATAAGTCTAATAATGTTTTCATTACTCCCGAATCTAATTCAGTCCTTGATAACATTACAAATGGCGGACATTCTCCGCGACTTCGTGACGATTTTCAACGAACTCATGAATCCAGCGTTCTTTATTAACAACTCTATTTTACAGCATTAGTATTCACGACGTTGTTTTCATGAAAAATGGTCGAATTCCCTGAGGAGACCATTTCTTTTACCTCCGCAAAAACCTCTTACCACTCGTGCAATTACCTTAAATTCTAAACACGGTCATATCCCGATGGAATAAGAACTAGTTTTTTTTGTTGTAACGCCGTTGGACTGCATCTATAAATTTGTCAAGAACCTTCTTGTTTTGACTTTTGATACTTCAGGTTCTTTGCGTCGAGTTGTAGACGTGACACTTATTTTTATGGCAGCAGAGGTCGTTTTTCTCTGTACCGGCTGTAAAAGGAAACTCCTAATGATATTTCGGAGCAAAGTTTTCTTTGCGGTTGAAAAGCTTTCTTTTGTTCGCGGGATTAAGGAATTGAGTGTAATCGTAAGTTTGTGCGGACTGCACAGACAGGTTGATGGATTATTGCAGTTTCCTTTGTGGATTTCATTAAAATTAAACTCGAGAAAGAACGTTTCTTTATTTGCGAAAATATTTAATATAGAGTTGAGATTGTCCAATGCTTGGAATTTATTTCACAGACCGTACAGAAAACCGAAAAAAAAGAAAACAATTGCCTCCACCAAACTATAAAATAAAGGGGAAACCAAAACAGAAAATAAGTAAAAGACATATGGGTTGCCAGATTTTCCCATTCGCATCACGTAGAGTTACCAGGGGAGGCATAAACATTTTCCCGAAAAATCGGGACTCGCTCGCTTTGTATGTAAATTTTTATATTTTTTCCATCGAATAAAATAGCAACGTGTGTTGTTCGCTTTTATTGTTTAGATTATAGTAAATCCTGAATGCTCAGGTGTCTTGTAAACAGATAGGGACGTGATGGAAATACTTATTTGAATGATGTCATTATACTTGAGGTTGCCATATACACTGAGGTATTGTCCCTGTCGCAAGCTCCTATAAAGCTTCTATATTGTTATTACATTTTCAAAATCTGAGCATTAAACAATGTATGAACTGAGGTGTTATGATATCGTATTTTGTTATAATTGTGGCCCCGTCGGGTACAGCATAATGAAAATCAATACTAATTTATTTTTTAAATTCATATTGCAAATAATATGTATTAAGTAATAGAATGGAACCGTCTACATTAAATGGAATAAAAAGTGATTTCCAACCTTATTGATGACTGTTCGCAACCTACAGCACAACAAAATGAAAGAAACCTTTCTGCACGGAACCATTTGACAGAAAAAGAAAGGAAAGGCAAAATAAAATAATAAGAACCAGATAAATAGGTGAGTATTTTCAAAATATTACCAACATTACCGACACCTGCGTTGATCGACAGCTCCCGACATGACAGGACCTCTCAAACTCGTGAATTATCACCATTTTTCATCATTTCTCTTCACCCCGCGACTCTCAGGGCCGCTATTCTTGGACGCTCGAGATTATCTCTGTTAGTCTCACTCTCAGGACAATTCTAGAGAAACTACTTTTTGAGGCGGCGGTGACAGAGATAATACGAGATCACACTCGTCAGCACTGTTGCCAACTCTGTCTAAGAGAAAAACTGTAGACTAGACTAGCTGTAGAAACTAAAAAAAAAACTGTGAAAACTGTAGAAAACAGTATAACCAATCAAAAATCTACAGTTTTGGACAAAATGCCTTGTTTTGTTAAATAAAATTGCAAAAATAGCAATGGCAAAAAACTATAGTCTGTATGTAAATTAGGAGACAAGAGTGAGTGCAATGTGTCCGAAGATGATGTCGAGGATAGAGCAAAGTGGAGAAGAAAAGTAAGGAAGGCTGACCACTACCATATGGGATACATAGCCAGGAAGAAAGAGAGAGAGAGTGAGAGTATGTAAAGCATTTCTAAAAAAACAGAGACATCTTGCAAAAAACTGTAGATCTACTGCTAAAACAGTAGGGTTGGCTACACTGGTCGTGAGAATGGGGTCCCGGGTGAGAGCCCTCGACCCCTCATAGCGTTGACAGATTGTTTTCACTGTCTGTCTGTGACAGCACGGGATTGATGATCATATTTTTACGCTTTTCGGGAAGAAATATACGTGATATTTATTTTTACGTATATTTGTTTGCGGTTAATGAGAGGTAATTTGAAGTAGATACAAAAGCTTTGCAACTATTACGCAAGGAAATATCATTCCAATGTTGGTTATAAAAATAGACTTACATTATATAAATGCGAAAGTTTGTGAGTGAGGGGTGTAAGGAAGGATGTATGAAGCATGCTGAAACGGCTTCACGGATTTCGATGAAATTTGGAATAGAGGTAGTAAAACACTAGTGAAATCACGAGGCTTAGGATAGTGCTTTAAATAATTTAGAAGTAGGTAAAATTAAAAGCAGTTTTGTTTTGATTAACACAACACTCAGTATATTTTGTATGGACTTCGAAGCCCTTTTTTTTTACATTTTAAAATTGATCCTTAAACCTGATTTAGTCTTACATCTAGTATCATGTTATCATAGGTTCTGGTATAAAATGTTATTCCGAGGATCCAAGGCTCGGAAGCGATGCTTAGGTGGAAACTTGGATAGTTAAAAATTGCCTTTTAAAATAGCTAAATTGAATTTCGCGTCATTCATTTCAGAGTTCGTACCATGACCTCTTAAAACCATGATGGTTACGCTTTGTTTCCGACGCTGCGCGACCGCGAATCGTATCGCCGCGCAATAAGGTTCAACCATCATGGTTTTAAGAGGTTATGGTACGGGCCCAGGAGTCATTGGAAACTTCAGCTTTCTCACAATATTAGCAGTAGATAGCTCAGACTTTACGTATAGTCTAAGGGTAGGATGAGTGTCAGGTTGGTGAAATTTTGACGATATCAAATACATCACGCTTTTGCCACTAAGATCGTGAAAAGTGGAGGAAGGGTAGGGAGGCCTTTACCCTGCAGTGCGACACAAATATAATAAATAATTTGAGTCTAGTTGAAGTTGATTCCTGATGAGAAGGATGGCGCCTCGTAGTATCGGCCAAGATACAATTTAGGTTGCTGCCCCAACTAAGTTACTTTCAACTATGTTAGTTTCGTTTACTTTAGGCCGATACTAATCTTTTTTTAGCTATTCGAAATCTCTAGCATTTGATTTCCAAGTCCATCCAAGTTTCATTTAGTATTTAGTACTTTTCCATAACGGCCTCGATCATGGCCACCTCGGGCGCGATGCCCTCCTTCTTGGCGTCTCGCTTGAAGCAGGCCGCCACCTTGACGACGCGGTCGCAGTCGTCAGTGATGTCGTCGTACTGCTGCTCGCACGCGTGGATCAGCCCTACCAGCTTTGTTGATAGCACTTGGCCTGGAATTAAGAGGATTTTACAGACTACCCTCAAAATAATAAATTGATCGCTGTGGTAGTTGCAAAACCGCTTTGACAACGACTCGCAAATACTTTACAGGTGATCGCAGGTGGCGAGCGCCTTTGGCAGTGTTTTGGGATTTTTAGTGCCTTGCTTTCATTTAAAGTAATATAATTTAAGTTTATATAATTATGATTTTACTCTGTCTTTGTAGATTTTATTTTGTTGCCTACTCGTTAGAAATGTTTTGCGTGAGCATAAATAAAGGGTTTGGGCACGAGAGACTAATGTTAGAAAAATCTTGGCTGCGCCGTATTGCGTCAGAATATGGCATTTGCCATTAGATCACTAGAATATAGTGCTAATACTATACCTATTTAATAATACTTATATTACCTACTATTCTTCTACTTTATTTTCTCGTGCATGTTTTGGTCTACACACTGAGAAACATAAAAGATTGTTTTGAAAGACACTTTTGCATCTTCTGCAACTTCTTCTTCTCTGTTTCGCCCAAAAATATAATCCAAATTAATGTGTTTAGTACGAGGCCTAAAATAGTCTAAAACTGACCGTTAGGGAAGCTCTTGACATAGTCGTGCATGTTGACGTGGTGCATCCGCGAGTCCTCCTGCAGCAGGCTGAACTTGTTGCTCATGCAGATGATGGCGCAGCCCAGCTCGCGGTGCACCACCTCGAAGTCCTCGCGCCAGAAGTGCTGGAACTCCTCCAGGACTTCCGCGGACAGGCCGGACTGTTGGAGAAATCGAAGATTATAGAAATGTTGAAGTCAGAACTTCTTAGTTTGTAAATTTATCGTATGATCTATTCCGGTCCAATAGGTATCTGATTCTAAAACCAGATGTATTTCTTTTTTTTTCTTATGAACACTACTATTTAAAATGCAAACTAAAATATGTTGTTCAATAAATTTAATGGCGTATGTGAATCCACCAATCCGCACTTGACCAGCGTGGTGGAATACGGCCTAATCACCCTTCGAGGGCAGACCTGTATCCCGGCAGTGGGAGGATTAAAGGTTGCATATAATGATGATGATGAAAACTTATTGGTACACTAGTGGCTGCCCCAACTTACCTCTTCTCTGCACTCATCCAGCGCCTTCCCGAAGTGCGCGGTGACATGGCTCATCACCTCCGCCGTGCCCACCGCCAGCCCCACCAGCGACGACACGACCGCCACCACCAAACAAGACTTCATTCTCACAGACCGTTAGCTCCACTAATACCTCACCACCGCCATCCAGCCATATTATATCCTCTGAAAACTTTTTTCTGGACCTCAATTGCATATCATTATCATACCACATTCGTTATGCCGTCTCTGCATGTCTTTTTCTCCTAATTTTAAGGTTACAAATCGTTTGACAGATATTCCGAGTAATTTGGCTGAAAATTTGAAAAATATATCAAATGGTTATCTTCTATTTTGAGAACAATAAAGTTTAATTTGGCTTGGTTTTGTTATGCATATTGTAATGAGGTAGTGACAGACAAGGTAAAGTAGTGATTTCATAGTCGGGTGTATCCTGTCAACAGTGCCGAGTCACGGCGAAGGTAGTGGTTTGGCTAATAGGAGGTATGGCCGATGATTTGCTGTAATATGTCCAAGGATGTGTTGTTCCTACGTACTATTGTGCTTGGCTGTTTTTTGCATTTCATTCATCATCATCATGATATCAGCCTGTGATCGCCCACTGAGGATAGGCCTCTCTTCTTGTGCGCCACTTACTTACCCCGGTCTTTGCTAATTTTGCATTTCATTACCTACGTAATCTACGTTTAATTTAATGTTTTAATGATTTTTACCCATTTCTGAAAAGATAAAAGGTAACGTTAAGTTTTGGCTGATGTTAATGATGATGATGACCTGATGAAAGTTTATTATAGAAGAAGTCGGTATTATCTAGAGAAAATATGGCGAGATACCCTAAAATTAATTTCTTATCAGCTGTCTTAATTTTCTCTACATTGAAAGAATGGAGTATTTTGGCCGTTTAGTCCAATATGTTCTACAAAGATATCGATGGTTTCCAGCCAAAAGGTGTTAAGCGACATTTTTTGGTAAATGGACTTATATATATGGTTGGAATCGTCTTTTTTTTCTGTGTCGAATGGTCTAGGTGACATGTCTCTAGGTCTCTACGAGCAACTTTGATGTCGCTTATAATTATATTATAACGTCAATGATAATATGGGGCTATAAGAAAGGGTATGCTAAGCCAAAAAGGACTCATCTCATCTCAGGTTTGAACCAGGACTGAAAAAGACAGAACCAAGATTGTTACAGTATTAAAGTTAGTACCTACCAGTTAGATCGATGGTACCAGTAAAAAAGGTAAAGTTAATAAAATTAGTCGTTAGTCGCGTTCGTTTTGCGATCGAAAACAGTTAAAAACGCCACTTTTGATCACACTTGTTTGCATGTGTGAAATTATGATAAACGAACGTGCCATTAATTCCAAAACGAATTTTATTTACTACTAGCGACCTGCCCCGGCTTCGCACGGGTATGAAATAAATACAGTCTGTGTCACTCGCTAATGATGTAGCTAATGATTTATTGGTGAAAAATTTATGAAATCGGTTCAGTAGTTTTTGAGTTTTTATTACAAACATTCAAAAACACAAATCTTTCCTCTTTATAACATTAGTGTAGGTGGGACCAACTCTGATGTTGTAAATAAAACGTCAATTGTTTAATTCAATATGAAACAGCCGTTTTTTTTCGCAAATTCAGGGTTCTTTCAATAAAAATAATATAATTATGAGAACTACGGGCCCTTTCGTCTTAGTATACCCTTTATTTATAACTTTGTATAATGTATCCGCGTTTTATTATTATTTTTGGAATGATAAATTAAAATTAAGTACTCGTACTGTCTTTTACAGGGTTATTCATAAATGGTATGCTAAGCCGAAAAGGGTTCATAGTACTCATCATATGAACAACTTTTACTATGGGATCAACTTGAAATTCGCGGAATAAAAATTAGCGGTTTCATAGAAAAATATCAATGACACTCGACAAAATGTATGGAACATTTTTTTTCGCGAATTCTGGGTTGGTCCTATATTAAAAATTGTTTAACATTATAATGATGCGTACTATGAGCCCTTTTCGGCTTAGCATACCCTTTATGAATAACCCTGTTTAAATTAAAGCAGCAGCTGGTAACCGCGATCCTGCGTGACATTTCCCTCGAGTAGTGACGACATGTGTCTGATAATCACGACTTAAAAACTTAAAACTCATCTGAAATGTAAGCTAAGAGTAGATTGTTAGATTTTTCAAATACACATACTTTTTGGACAATAAATGTTCATGTATTAACCTCTTTATACAGGGTTATGATGAAAGGGGGTATGCTAAGACGAAGAAGGCTCATGCTCAATTGCTCATAGTTGGTTTGTACACGTCATCATGAAATATTTTACTAAACGACCAATGTTTTTGCTCGTCTCGTTACTCAATAAATGCTATAATAAACCACGAATAAGAAACAATTGAATTGTTGGTTTTAGGTAAGGGACGTATAAAGAAGGGAAAAACGATGGAGACGTAAAAAAGGAAGAAAAGTTATGTTGGAAATTCTGCGTTCAGTTAATAACATCCGAACAAAATAGAAATTTTGGATGTAGGGATAGAAGTGTAATGTGTGTGATGTGGTGATGTGGTGGTGTGGTGGTGTGGTGGTGTGGCGGTGTGGTGGTGTGGTGGTGTGGAAACGCGATGCAAGCTTGGGATAGAAATGGCATCGAAGCGGGATACGTACAGAAAAGCGGAATAGCGAAATAGTTTTCTTCACGTACCCACGAAGTCACAGGCAACAGTAGCAGCTTGTAATTACGGCTGTAATGAGAGAACTATGCATGTATTTGTTTGTGACAGGCGCACTACCATCTATTAGCAACCCTGCATTACAATTAAAATCTTAAGAGTACCAATCTGCTCATCTCGATGTGCTTGCCTCCGAGGTTACTAGCTGCATCCCGCCATGTTACCTGCCAAATCTTGATTTATCAACTTTTTTGTCTAACCGTTTAATCATGAAGTATAACATGCTCCATCGTAGACCGCATCACAACAAACCATCAAGCAAGATGCTGGTCAAACGCACGCTATCACAGATTAAAAATAAAAATAACAGACAGAGATACATTCGCATTTTTATACCTTCTTCAAATCTTCAATTTAGCTGTGGTTGATAATTAAAACGTGCATTAGGAAGCTGTGAGTGATATATAAAGGCATCTAGTGCCGAAGCCGAACCATGCTTGGATTGTCACCAAGATGAAGTCGAAGATCCTGATAGTGGCGCTGCTGGTGGCCGTGGTCGCGCAGGTGGAGTCCTCTCAAGATGTGATGCACAAGATAAGTATCAATTTCGGGAAACCGATGGAGGTTTGCAAAAAAGAGGTGAGAGATAATTTATATTGATGTAGTAATGGCGTGTGGCATGTGTGTTTTGCATAGAAATAACACTAATGTAATCCGATGACTCTCATGTTGTATTGCTTATGTCTACTAAAAGTATGAGGATTTCTCTTTTACGACAGAACCTTAAAACAGAGTTGAGAGTTGTTGTTTTCAAACGTAATATTTTCGGCCTAATAAAATTTTGGCATTCAAAGAAATTAAACAAGAAAGCCCATGACCGTCTCTTGATTAAATTCTAAGAGAACTGGTTAAAGAAACCCAAACATAATTCTAATTCTAAGTGGGGGTGATACAACTTGCACTAACCTAACGCTTGGGGTGTTTTGTGCATTGCCCCCCTACAGCCAGCCTACACAAACCAACCGAGCTCCCTGAACTAACGGAGCACGGCCCGGGGTCGCTAGTATACCTCTTCCACTCTTATTGCGTGAGGTATTGCGGTACTGGAGACTTGTTTCGTAGTTTCTTCAAGGAGTTCCGAATTCAGTCTTATATCTTCCATGGTCTCACAGTGCAGCAGCAGGTGCTCCACTGTTTCGTCCTCCTGTAAACAGCCTCGGCACAGTGAACTGTCTGTAGCTCCAATTTTGTATAAATGGTGACTTAGCTCACAGTGACTACGGCTGATGCCTATCATTGTGCGGAGACCCAATAACAAGGATGGTAATACTGAATCTATGGCTGAACGTCAAAGTGTTTTACAGTTAAATCTGCCTGAAGAAGTGGGTGTGGAGTTTTTGAACTTCTGGAGGGAAGGTTTCGAGCTGACCAACCGAATGACGGGCTGCGCTATCATGTGTTTGTCGCAGAAGCTGGACCTGATGGACGCGGAAGGTCTCCATCATGGAAACGCGAAAGACTTTGCCATGAAACATGGAGCTGGTAATATTTATGATAATTTGATTGAGTCCAACAGTAGACTTTTGCTACTTAAGTTCCAATTATTTTCAAAGACATCGTCTAGATGCGTGCGCAATGCTGTGCAATTCTAACCGATGCCGTGTTTATTAAATAACAGTTATTAAAATGAATAACATTTTCCTTTCTGAAAACACTTTTCTTAAAGTTATTTTTGTCGTTTCTTACCAAAACAATAATCTTAATAACGTTTTCTTCTCAGACGCGGCTTTGGCCCAGCAGCTGGTTGACCTGGTCCATGGATGCAATGAAAGCACGCCGCCGAACAACGACCCGTGCCTCAAGACCTTGTCGGTGGCGATGTGCTTCAAGCTAAAGATCCACGACCTCAAATGGGCACCGGACCCGGAACTCATCATTGCGGAGATTTTGGCTGAAGCTTAGCTTAGCCATACTCTTTCAGGGAACGATTTTCGATCCAATTCAACAAAATCAGGCTGTTTCGTGACCAGGCTGCGGATAACGGATTGATGAATCTCTAATTATTTAACTTCCCCTTTTCTCGGCTGTCGATTTTATTTAATGGGTAATCCTACTATATAATATTATAAACGCGAAAGTTTGTAAGAATGTATGGATGTTTGTTACTCTTTCACGCAAAAACGGCTGAACGGATTTACATGAAACTTGGAATGAAGGTTGTTCATGGTCTGGATTAACACATAGGCTACTTTTTATCCCGGAAAACGCGGGTGAAGCCGCGGGGCGCAGCTAGTTATTAAAATATATTCGTTGAAGCTTCATTTATTTTGTTTTCAATGTTTCTGTAGACGCATTGTTAGCTTCTCTCATAAGGATAGATCAGTGTCAATATTTATGATCATTACAGATTTTTACTGTGTTTAACTGTTTAGTTTATTGCGAGAATCAGCATTATTTGAAAAAAAAATTGCAGACAGAAGTGTTTAGGTGCTGACAAACTAAGTTTGAAAACATTACGACGTGAATCTAGAAGGAGTTATAAATGAGCTGCTGAAAATAATTAAACGATTAACAAAAACGTGTATTAATTAAAAAGAAAAGGTACTTATCAAATTCAAAACAACAGAATCTAATAGCATGGATCAGTGGAAGCTAGTGGATGCGGCATACTTTGAGTTTGACTACAAAAAAGCCTTTGTTGACCGCGGAGACAACAATGTCTTGTTAGATAAATTTTCAGACACTGGATTCACTCCTAAACTGCTGCAATTTTTTGCAAATTATTTTTCTAATCGTACACAGTATGTGGACATTTCGGGTTTTCTTTTCGATCCATTCCGTATTTGATCTCTTCTGGTGTCATAAAAGTCAAAGTGATAATGATAAATGACCTGCCGAAGGTCATTGAAAGAGCTGAATGTCTGATGTTTGCTGACGATCTGAAGCTATACTTAGGAGTGGGTAGTGTGAGTGGACGACTGTGAGATATTGCAGAGGGACATAGACATTGTGGTGAAGTGGGAAGAAGCTAATCACATGGAATTTAATAGTTCCAGTCTTCCAGTCCAGGTATAAAGTTATCTCATTTATCTGATCGCAGAACCCTGTCCATTATGATTACCACATCTCTGGTGTCAGTTTGGAGCGTGTCACAGAAACCCATGACTTGGGATTAATTAACCTTAGACGTGGTATTAGCATTTAATAAGCATATTATGGGTATTTGTAGCAAAACGTTCAAATCGCTTGGTTTCGTCTTGCGGCAGACTGCTAGATTTCGAGACAGAAACGCTATTGTCACTTTATTCTACTCATTTGTACGCAGAAAGCTCGAATATAATTCAATAGTCTGGGATCCGCATGAGAAAAACTATGGGCTTATGTTGGAGCGGGTACAATAGACCGTGAGCCGAATGCAGGTTTACCTACTAAGTCACGAAATATAATTTTGAAATGCCGGGTATCATGACCGCGTGGGAATGGGGAGTCCATATTTTGTACAAAAAAAAACTAGCAGAAAGTGACCGGAACTAAGTGAAAACAGTCGATTTCCGGTGCCTATTTTTGGGGTTGATTTTCCTATCAACATAGCATTTTGAGAATTAAGGCATCATGTAGCCCTTAGTTAGTAGAGGACGAACCCACAATGCTGCCAGCGCGCAAGTAGCCGGAAGTCAGTGGTAGACGCGGACAAGGGTGTCGAATCGGGTCTCTAGATCAATAAGGGAATATTCCCTTTTTAAATATTCCCTTTTTTCATTAAAATAGCTGAATATTTGTCAAAAATTAAGGATAATTTTCCGCACAATCTTCGTAATAAAGAAAAACTAAAACATTTTTTTGTTTTCAAAACAATCACTATTACATTTAAATGAAGTGAGTGTATTCAATGGAATTCTCAGAATCCCATCGATCGAGTAGTAAGTAGATCGGTCTTTCGTAGCTTCGAAGGGCAACCGTCCATGGTAGCAAAATGCTACTATAAATAATCCGACTTCGGCGCAGAATACTCATTTTTGTCCAAATAACAAACGGAGCAAGCACAATAAATATATAACGGTCGTCATAACGTTAAATTATCTATTTAAGTCATTAGTTTTTTAAGTTTTTCTATAAGTAAGCTTTAGCTAACTTTGGTGGTGAGAAATCGCGATGCGAGTTTAGGATAGAAACTTCATCGGAGCGGGATACGTACAGAAAAGCGCAAATAACCAGCATCGAAGGATTTTTTCACGCACAAAGTCACGGACAAGAGTAGTTGCTTATAATTACGGCGATAATGAGAGAACTATGCACGCCTATGCCTGTGCATGGCACACTACTATCTATTAGCAGAATTGCATTACAATTAAAACCCCAAGAGTATCAATCTACCTATCTGAATATGCACGGCTTTGACACAATACGCTGCATCCCGCGATTTTACTTGCCAAATTTAAAATTTCCCACTTTTTTGTCCAACCTTTTCATCATGAATGTAAATGACATTTACCCTTTACTCGAGGGTATATAAGTTTGTTTCTGAACAGGCGTGCCCCGTCGTAGGCCAAATCAGTGCTTACTATCAGGCGAGATGTCGGTCAACTGCCAGCTTATCTTAGATAAAAAAAGTTACAGACAGAAGTACTTTCGCAGTTAATCCATGTGAGTATCATTACAACGCCTTCAGTCCAGCTGTACTTTATAATTAAAACGCGAATTAATAAGCTGTGGGTGATATAAAAGCAAGCAGTACCGAAGCCGAGTCATGCTAAGATCGTCACGATGATGAAGTCGAGGAAGTTGATAGTGGCGCTGCTGGTGGCCGTGGTCGCGCACGTGGAGTCGTCCCAAGATGTGATGCACAAGATAACTATGAATTTTGGGAAACCGATGGAGGCTTGCAAGAAAGAGGTAAGAGATAATTTATCTTGATGTAGTAATGATGGGTGTATTGCATAGAAATAACGCTAATGCAATCCGGTGAATTGTCTACTATGTCTACTAAAAATATAAGGATTCCTCGTTCACGACAAGACCTTAAAACAATTGCAGTGTTTTTGCATTCAAACATGAAATTTTTGGCGTTATGAAATTTCGGCATTTCATAAAATTTAACATAAAATTTGAAGCTCTTGATTTCCAAGGGAACTTGTTAAAGGAACTCAATTACAAGGGTCGATTTATACTGAACATCAAATTTAATTGTTTCACAGTTAGATCTGCCAGACGATGTGAGCAAGGAGTTGATGAACTTCTGGAAGGAAGGCTACGAGCTGAGCAACCGGCAGACGGGCTGCGCTATCATGTGCATGTCGGAGAAGCTGGACCTTCTGGACGAAAGTCTGGGCCTCCATCATGGAAACGCGAAAGAGTTTGCCATGAAACACGGAGCTGGTAAAATTTATGATGATACGATTGAGTCCATTGAATTTTGTTACATAATAAGTCGAAAAACTTACCAATATTTTCAAAAAGATCTCGCATGTGCGTTGCATGGTGGCTGGTGCGGTGTAATTCTTACCAATGTCATGTCACTGATATAACATTAATTAATTGTTTTAAGCTCTAAAGTGTTCTTTTTGAAAATACCACTTTGAATGTTAATTATCCTTCCCTTTTTTTTATTCAAGTATCTGTTAAAACAATCGTTCTCTTCCCAGATGCGAGTACGGCGCAGCAGCTGGTTGACTTGATCCATGGATGCAACGGAAGCACGCCGCCGAACTCCGACGCGTGCCTCAAGACCTTGTCAGTGGCGATGTGCTTCAAGCTAAAGATCCACGACCTCAAATGGGCACCGAACCCGGAACTCATCATTGCGGAGATGTTGGCTGAAGCTTAGGACTTTCTCAGGGAACAATTTTTCCATCAAATTCAACAACATCAGGCTGTTTCGTGACTAGGCTACGGATAACGGATTGATTCTTTAATTTCTAAGTTCCCCTTTTCTCAGCTGTCGATTTTTTATTTATTATTTTTTAGGTAGTTATTAAAATATATTTGTTGAATCATCCATTATTTGTTTTCTTTCTTTCTGTAGACGCATTGCTCAACTCACATAATACAGGGCTATTCATAAAGAGTATGCTAAGCCGAAAAGGGCTCATTAATTAGGTACTTACATTTTGTCGAGTGTCATTGGTATTTTTCCATGCAACAGCTGATTTTTTTCGCTAATTTCTGGTTGGTCCCATAGTAAAAGTTGTTCATAACCCTTTTAGGCTTAGCATACCCTTTATGAATAACCCTGTATACTTAAGGGCAGTTATGATCAGTTCAGATTATTACTGTGTTCAGTTTATTGTCACGTTTTAAGCAATTTTTGATAAATAGATAAACAAGTGTTTAGGTACTGACAAACTAAGAAATATGAACACAGTACCACGTAAATCTATTTAAGAAATTGCAAAACGGGCTCTTGGAAATAATTAAAAGATTAACAAATTCATGTATTAATCAAAACGAAAAAATCAATCAATTAGAATCATACTCAAAACAACAAAATCTCATAGAAAGTATTCTGTGTAAAGATAATGAAATTCATAGCGCTATTTGTTTTATTTTGTGAAATTGATTGTAAAAGGGGAATTGATCCAAGAATGGTGTTGAAGAGAATAAGCTCCACGATAGGAGAACATGTGCTGGCTTGTCAGGAACAGGTGAAGTTTGAAGCAATCAATCAAATAGAATAGAATATCTTTTTCATCCCACCATCTCGGAAAGAGTATTTTTAATCTTCAATATCTGAGTGGAAAAGCCGTTTTTATTCTCTAGAGGATAAAGTAAATTGAATTTAGAACATCGTGTGCACTAAGTTTGTGAATTAAAAAAAACATTAAACCTATTTACTGCTACCTCTATGGTGCCGATACAACTTTTTTTTAATTTGTTAAAAACTCAGACTCGGAACCTTCTTGGTGTTCTTTTTACAATTTGCTTTGTACGCGGTTCTTTACGCGGCATTTTTTCACGTCATTGTTAAACCTTAAATTAAAAACAAGAAACTTGAAAACAAGTGAAAAAACTAAAATGAGTGATTCTAGCGACGAGGAAGTTTGTTTGACGCCAACAAAATTGACTGAAACTGTTAATAATGCGCAAATGAGCTTTTCCACTCAGATATTGAAGATTAAAAATACTCTTTCCTCGCTGAGGTGGAATGAAAAGTTACGTGTTGCACTCGAGTGCAAAGATTTTTCACCTCGTGCTCTTTTGATTCCCTCGCTAACGCTCAGGATTCTAATTTTGAATCACTGGCTGCGCTCGTGATTCAATTTTAGAATCCTTCGCATGTTCGGTCATCAAAATTGAACACGCGGTTAAAAAGCAACTTTGCACTCTTGTATAACAAATAACTATTATGATTCAAAAATATACGTGGAATTCACATACGCCTTTGAATTTCATCTCCGGACGTATGCAGGTTTCCTCACGATGTTTTCCTTCACCGTAAAGCCAGAGTTATGTAAATTCGTATGTCCCAAAGAACTCATTGGTACGAGTCGGGGTTTGAACTCGCCACCTCAAGAATGCCAAACGGCTGTTCTCCGAGCTACCACGGCTTAATTAAATATTTTAAGTTGGTATTTTACGAAACCTGACAAATAATTTTAGTAAGCTGACGAGGCTACTGACTAGTCGTCTAAAAATATTATCCTGATATTTGCCAAGGAAACTGTGGCATCTTATCAGTAAGACACTGGACAGATGTTTTGGAACCTTGCTGTCAAACAGTTAGGCACAGCTAGAAGAATTTAAGCAGAAGCAGAGCATAGCAGAGCGTGCAGAAGATACTGCATTCAAATATATTCGAAGAACGTGCATGGCTTATTTAATATTTTAGAACTTTTCTAAATTATCATCATCATCATCACTCTCAACCTTTAATGCTCCCACTGCTGCGATACAGGTCTACACCCTCGAAGGATAATCCCTTCGAGGGTAGAACGATCTTCGGATCCTTTGCTTGGCCGATACGGCCTAATTAGGCCGTATTCCACGACGCTGGAAAAGTGCGAGTTGGTGGATTCACATACGCCATCGAATAAAATCAATAAAAATAAAATATAAATTTTAAATTTTCTAAATACTTCAGTACAATTTTGGTCAAGACATCATCGACAATTTCCTGGCATTCTGGTCTGATACCACTCCCTTGGCCGACGTTAAGATGGGCTGCGTCGTCATGTGCGCCTTGAGGCGGCTGGAGATCCTGGAGCCACGTGGAGACCTCAACAAGGCGAATGCTGCTGCTTTCTTGTCTGCTAAGGACTCTGGTAAGTCTTCAGAGGAGATTATTCCATTGCTTAACTTTGGATTGGACGTGCTCCCAGAAGAATTAAACAATCAATGAATGAAGCGAAATTTTGAGTGACACTCCAATTCTTAAGGATTTTGGATTTGTTTTAAACCGCCAAATTAAAAAGAGGGTGTTACAAGTTTGACCGCTATGTGTGTTTGTTTGTGGCACCGTAGCTCTTAAAAGCATGAACAGATTTGAAAGCGGCTTTTTTATGCTATTGAGTGACGAGACGAGCAAATCGCTCGCCTGATAGTAAACGTGTATGATGCCTGATGTTTTTATTTGAAAGCGGGTTCTAGACATGTTTTATCAAAATCGGTGTAGCCCTTTTAACGTTGGGGTTTTTTAAATTTTCAAATTGAATAGCTATATTACGTAAGCAATCTAAGAAATGCCAATTCTATTTCCCCAGATAAATTGACAGAGGAGATTCTATTTGACCTTTTTGGCTTGTGCAAAGGAATAATCTCCTTTGACGAAGAATGTAAATTTGGAATAGAGGTGGCGAAATGCTTCAGAGGCGGAATCTTGATGATACAGTGGACTCCGAACTTTATCCATTTTGACAGAGATGACTTTGACGAAATATATGACGACTAACTACAATGTTATTTCGTGCACTTCAATCAGTACCCTTAGTTTGAGTTTTGATAATTTTCGAAAACGATCCAACGTTTCGTAAAAGCTCCATACATCATAATAGTTCCTTCACGTTTCCGCCAGGGGCGCTTTAACGTATGGAGCCTTACGAAACGTTTGATCGTTTCGAAAACTATCAAAACTCATACTAAGGGGCCCAAATATGCCAAAGCATCATTAAGTACTACTGTACAGTATAATCATCTCTATATAGTATATGAAACATGGCCAATGGCTTATCGAAATAGCCTTTTGACTTAAACGAATTTTACAAATTTAATACATGATATAATTGTTTTTTTGTTCGACATTATTTATACTAATTTATTAATTTAATTGAATTGTATACTGATTTAATTTGAATTACTACTTTATTGCAAGACATATACTATTATTGACGTGTAATTTGACATATTATGAAATAAATACAATACAATACATTATGGCATTAAAAATTAAGCCTAAACATTATGCCAAAGTTAAATAGAAATTAAAAAATTATGCGAATCGAAGGGGTCCTTCGGTTTTGTTACGCCTGAATTCGCGACAAGCCTCTCCCCGATTGAACTTTGCTCGGGATACAATGAATGCATCACGTCAATGTTGCACTTCACGTGTGCTGCACTGTCACTGATTTTAATTATCATTACCACGTAGGTAATTAATAAATCTGTCAAAGCGAAAACTCGCATTTCGAGGGTTCTGAACTAATCGTATTTTAAACGAGCGCGGAACTCAAAAATCGCATCTAGACAACACAAATCACAAATCAATTTGATAAGATACGTATCCGGTTTTTTTTTAAATGTCCAAATTAACTTTTCATCTGATATCCCCCATTGCCTGGCTTTAAAAATTGTCCCCAGTTTAGGACCCTATTTTCAGTAAAAGACCTATTTATCAGCATGTTTTTTCTACTAATTATACTTAGTGGTTAACATTATCTAGCGTCATGCTAGATTGCAGCCCGCTAGCTTGTATAGGGGCTTATACACAAAACTGCGATGCGACGTCGCATCGTAAAAATCTGCGAGCACGCACGACGCATCGCAAGAACTTGCGAATTGATTCGCATCGCGCGTTCCTGCGATGTTACGTCACACTTGTTGACGCCATTTTAGTTGGGTCTGAGACAGCGTGGGGGCAAAACATACATTAATGTAAAAAAAATCTCAATGTCAAGAGTACGACGTTGATTTTTTTGTCTCACTGATTGTGGAGCGCCCTGTTCTTTGGGATACTACTCGTAGTAACGACGATTATAAAAATAAATTCATCAAACAAGAAGCTTGGAAGAAAGTCAAAGTTTATTTCCAAATTTCGAGGGAAAAGAATACAAAGAAAAAAATTAACCTGATAAGTAGACAAATACATGTATTACTTCTTTTCACTTTTTACTTAAACTAACTACAAATCAAATATTCTATACATATAATCACAAAAAAACACAAAACGTCCACATTCGTCTAACATACCAGATCAAATTGATTCATCTAGTAATGATTTTTGTAACTCAAGCGTATGCACACTTTCAACGGAAGAAGACTTTGATTTTTCGTAAATTTTATCGTTTGTAATATTTGGAAAACTCTTTTCTCAATAAAAACTAATGTCAAGAATTATTGTTTTACTTTAGTTACCGGATAGTGAGGCCAATCGTTTCCAGAGGCATAACAGGAACTCTATTGTACGATCGTTTCTGAAGATATGGTGATAATAAACTTAAAAGCTCTTCGAATGAAGATATGCTCATTCTGAAATATTCAAAAAAAATTAAGCTAATTTAAGCTTCATATTTTAGATGAAATCAGTTCCCTTCGGCATTCATAATAGTAATAAATGGATGAACCCAAAATCTTTGTTTCTTTTTCCTGTATCTCCTAAGCAATAACAAAAGTGCACACTTCTTTTTACGATCCCATGTCACGACCTAGTTTTCAAAATACGTTCAGTACGGTTGACGGTCGTCGAAGGGATGGTCACTCTGATCGTGGAAGGGAGACGCCTTGCCGCACGAAATCGCATCGCAACAATTCGCGTCGCGAATTCGCATCGCATCGCATCGCAGATTTGTGTACAAGTTCTTGAGATAATTAGACGGTCACCGAAGTCTGGCCTTAAGGGTTCTTCCCAGAAGGAAGTTTCGAACCCTAAAACTTTTAATAGCTAATCTGATCTCAATTCGTCGAAAACAAAGTTATAATTAGCGGCACGACTATTTTAGATCATAAGTTATAAGAGACAGGGAATGAGTAAGTGGACCTTCCATTTGAGGAGCTGAACATGGAGTTGCAGCACGTGCTGGTTGCTCTGCTGCTGTCGGCTTCGGGCTGGAGGAGCACGGAAGCAGCCGATGCTATGAAGTTACTGGCTTCGGGCTTTCTGTCGGTCTTGGATGAATGCAAAAAAGAAGTAAGTATGTTGTTTTTGTTTTTCTTTAATTGGGTACTTTTTTTAGTACCTACATTTTATTTTAGCTTAATTTAAGATGTAAATATTGTACATAGTAGTTTTTAATTTTTAATAGAATACGTTCTACAGAATTATTATTTAAAAAACTATGTTAATAAATTATACTTATCGAAAAGTTTCAAAAGACTCTCTTATGGGTTGAACATGTAATGAGATGAGTACCGTGTTGACACAGTGAATGAGCATACTCTGCCGAGCAAACAAATCGTCGTTCTAGTGACTGTCTCGCCTCGTCAAACTGTTTAACACTTTAACTGCGGCTAATAATCACATACGCTTGCCCTTAGTGCGGCTAATACTTAGTCAAATGCGTTGTGTTTTACGCGTCTGGCGTGTGCAGCCGCATTCGCGTTGCACAAAGGAAAACACAAGGTATGTGTTTTCCGCAGTCAAAATGTTAAACAAACTGAGTTGAGTACCTACTCGGCCAAAGGGACTGTCTCGTTACTGTACTCGTTACGTGTAATCAACCCTTTACTGGTTACTTTTTCTCTCTTTTTATCTGTTCCACTTACTGGCGAATATTTTGGTAACAAAGCAATTTAAACTGTCTGTAGTTTTGCTTTTTGTTGCTTCTTCTGCAGTAATGATGATCTAACTATGTATTATTCTTGAATATATTAATATTTTATTGTAGGTGATGTTGTTCATTTGTGGGAAATAGTATTTGCATTAATGATTTTGTGATTATTTTGTTAAATTTTACCGAAATACGATGTCAAGATAATAATATTATAATAAAATCTGCACATAATCTTCTTCTTCTCTAATATATATGAAAATGAATTGCTGTTCGTTTTTCTAGCTAAAACTCGAGAACGGCTGAACCGGTTTTGGAAAATTTATTTTTTTGCATCGATTGATTGATGCAAAAAAATAAATCATACATCCTACTTCGGTGTTTTTTTGTTTTGTTTGCTCTAATACAGGGAAGGTTTAAAAGTAAAAAAAAACAGCGTGTGAAACTGCCAGGTGTAGCTAGTCTATATAATATAATAATCATATAAAAATGAAACCCGTTTTCCTTGGTCACGGCCTCACGCGTGAATGGCTGGACCGATTTCACTAATTCTTTTTTTGTTGTATTTGTTATTATTAGGAGAAGGTTCTTACGGAAAAAAATATTAAGAAAATCTCTCAGAAATATTGAAAAACCCTAAAAACAGCCCTTTTATTTTTCCCATACAAACGTTTTCTAACTAAAACGTATATTGTATAAAGTTCATATTGAATTGCAAGCACTCACTGTTGTTTAAGCAATGTAGGTATGTTCCTAACGTCCAAGAGTCAATTTGCACTTTATTACCTCTGTACAAAGTTCAAATTCAATCATATCTATCAAAACAGTGTGCGTTTTATACTGATAATTTTTACTATAAATTGACAAGTTAGCATCAACAAACTACGGTTGCTATAGTTACGCAATAGCATGAGAATAGAGGTTATAACAAAGAGTTCCTATAATTATTCTCAACACCTTTGGTCACGCCATCACGCGTGAACGACTGGACCGATTTCAATTTACTCCACGTTTATCCCAAAGTCTACCCGTGCGAAGCCGGGACGGGCCGCTAGTAGTTAATAAAATACCATTGAAATGTCAAGAGCAAATCAGATCTAAATTATGAGTGCATGCTGACTGCTGACTGCTGTGGTGATATCTTCTTTGTCTTCTGCTTTGTGCTTTAATTTTTAAATTCGTTAGAATAAGTTGTTTTTACAAAATGTGTCTATTATAGTTCTAACAAACTATTGATAACTGAACCGATTTGCTTGGCGGATATTTAGTTTGATTTATTGAGATAATACAGGGCTATACGGAAAGGGGGGTGGTTCATAATGATGAGGACCATGAGCCTTTTCGGCTTAGCATACCCTTTTCTTATAACCCTGTATCTTGATCCCTACTGTTTTTGCTCGCATACTCTGTGACTCTGTGAAACGGCCAATTAAACTTGTTGGTTAATTTATTTAATTTATTTTCTAATTTACTTTTTATTTTAAGTGATGATACTGTTATGAGTTATGGTGTTATCAGTCGTTTTATACATATAAATAAATTAAAAAAAAAATACGGATCTGTGTATCTTCTAGTTTCTATTTGACAATTTTGTATTATTTGCGACCCTTTTTAAACGGTTTTATTTAGCCCACCCCGTTTGTTTTCTTGGGTCAAATTTAGTAATTCAAAGTTCACCCTCTTCCTGTCAACCGATTAATCTGAAATTTTGTATACACTTTGGATTTTGGTGACAATACAATTATGTTTATTCATTATCATTATAAATTCAAGATGGCGGCCGCTACAAAATGGCGGATAACGTAGGTTTTATCGATCCCATCAATATGGGTATCAAATGAAAGTGCTCAACCAGTATAATACAATGTACTATATAAAATAAAAACTAAAAACTAGAAAATAAAAATAGGTAAAAAAACTTTTTAAGTTAAACGGTTTTATGTTAAACATACATTGCAATGTTTAAGATAAATGTACTAAAAACCAAAAAATAATAAAATAGATACAGTCGTGGGAATTATAAACATATGCATAGACTAGACTAAAATAAAACTGTGGGGCACGTCCCACGGTTTTCTTGCCCCACGGTTTTATTTTAGTCTAGTCTATGCATATGTTAATACTTATACATACATTGCAATGTATGTTTAACATAAAACCGTTTAACTTAAAAAGTTTTTTTACCTATTTTTTTCAGTTAAACTTAGAAGGTATCATAGGCGAACTATACAGCTACTGGAAGCGGGAGTTTGCGGACCTCAAGCGGGAGACTGGATGCGCCATCATCTGTATGAGCAAGAAGCTGGAGATGCTCACTGATGATGGCAAGTTCCACCATGGAAATGCCAAGGAGCTTGCTATGAAACATGGTGCTGGTAGGTTAATACTTCCGTATTATAATAAACTAGCTGCGCCTCACGGTTTCACCCGCGTTTACCGGGATAAAAAGTAGCCTGTGTTAATCCAGACCATGAACAACCTTCATTTTAATCCGTTCAGCGATTTTTGCGTGAAAGAGTAACAAGCATACATCCATACATCCATCCATACAGTCTTACAAACTTTCGCGTTTATAATATGTAGTAGGATAGTAGGATAAAATCTTCAGCCCGGTGGTCGGGTGACATTGTGAAGGTGGCAGGAAGGCAGTGGATGAGACTGACTCAAGACTGGAGAGGATGGTGCGTTGAAGAGGAGACTAACTGAGCAATAGGTGGAAAAAGGTTGATGATGATGATAATAAATAGATAGTAGAAACCTTTAGATTTCTGTTAGATTTTTCTTTCTAAGATCCTATTTCTTCTTCCTTTTTTATTGCTTAAAATGCGGCGACCAGACAGATTTCAAGTGTGATGTTCTTTGTCGACGTTATTTCAAGATATTGTCTACTTAATAAGACATATTTATCACAGTCTCGGCCACGCTCTTCACATTGTCTTGTCCGTTTCATTATTTTATTATACTATTGAGGATGACCAGTCCTGTGATAAATCCTACCTAATATTATGAATTCGAAAGCGAGTGAGTTTGTTTGTGAAGAGTTACAAGTTGCCAAGAGTACAGAAAAATACATTCGTAGGCTACCTTTCATCATCACCAGCGGGTGAAAGCGCGGCGCAGCTAGTTATTAAAAATGAAATACAATACTCGCTTTTTCGAATCCGTAACATTACTCGTATTATTTCAATTTTTATTTTAAGCTAGCTACACCCGGCGGTTTCAACCGTCTTTTAAACCTTCCCTGAACTTTCACAAATATTTCAAGATCAAAATAAGCGAAATCGGTCCAACCATTCTCGAGTTATGGCGAGACAAACGAACAGCGATTCATTTTTATATATTTTCAGAAGATTGAATTTTTCGGACATGTTTTTTTTTTCATTATATTACAATTTATGTTATCATTGTTGATATCGTCTGTAAGTGCGGCAGGTATTTAAAAACATATAAATACATGTCTTCCAGATGAAGACTTAGCAAGCAAAATGGTGGGCATCGTCCACTCCTGCGAGTCGAGGAACGAAGGCATCCAGGACGAGTGCTGGCGCGTGCTGGAAGTGGCCAAGTGCTTCCGGCTCGGCATCCACGAGCTGCGCTGGGAGCCCAAGGTCGACGTCATAGTTGCTGAGCTCTTGGAGATCTGATCGCACTTCTCATACTTCTGCAGACCCAGCTCAGCCGCGGACAAACCGTATTTCCACAGCTTTTATTCCGCGGGAATAAGACAAACATCGATGCCCTACGAATGCTATCGAAACTGCAAATGCCATTTTTACAAGAAAGCAATTTAAAGTCAAAATTTGATCTTAATTAATAAGTTTTAGCTTTTTTATACTTATATTCGTATAATTGCTAGGTACAATGATTTTGCAGTTTCGATAGTGTTGTAGGGGCAGTCGACATTATCCACATTTCAGCTTTGTCACGTGCGAATAAAATCGGGAGAAAGACAAGCCGTCCACGACCATGCAGGTCTATCTGTCATGTTTAGTATCTGTAGTTTGAAAATAAAGTTTTTAAATGTTGGTGTAGGTACAGCTTTTATTTGTATACTAAGTTTTTATTCATGGTACTCAATAAATTAGTGTAATAGTTATCAAAATCTATATGAATATGTATTTAACAAATTACTTAACAAAATTATGTTATACTAGCTGACCCGGCAGACTTCGTACTGCCATACGTTTGTATGGGAAAAAGAAAAGGGGTGTTTTTAGGGTTTTTCAATAATTCTGAGAGATTTTTTTAATATTTTTTTCCGTAAGAACCTTCTCCTAATAATAACAAATACAACAAAAAAAGAATTAGTGAAATCGATCCAGCCATTCACGCGTGATGCCGTGACCAAGGAAAACGGGTTTCATTTTTATATATATAGATTAGATATTGTTATATTACTTTCCCTAGCGAACAAGTCGCGGTCTAACAGAAACTGAGAAGCGGGAGATGTCAGTCAGACTTGCACGAGCTTATTTACTTATTCAGACAATAATTTTAAAATTGTGATAAATAAACTCTTTATTGTTTACACCAACAAGCAAAGAGATATAATAACGCTTAAACTATAGCGCAACAGCTTGCGGCCTCATCGCTAAGAACAATCTCTTGCTAGGATACTTAATCAATAGTCCTTTAATAACTACGGTTTTGGTATGTACCTAAAACGAACTTAATTAGCTTTGCCATTAGTACCTAAGTTTGTACTAAGTACCCAGGAACTTGATTGGTAGTGAACCTATAGTCCTATAACCAACGTAACAGTTCCAATTTAATAGCGCTATAACTCACTGTACCGGCCATAGACAGGACAATGTAGACCTGTAGACGAGCGCCTTAATCGAACCCGATGTGCCGATACCGGGATTACGGCGCCCATCAACACTGCCTACCTACCGTACTCGAGGTACGGCAAGAGCGAGCTGCCAGTACGGCAGATCCATCAAAACTACCGTAGGTAGGTACGATAGGTACCGTAGGTTAGATCTAGACGCTAGTCTATCCACTAGGTCCTCTAGGTCCTAGAAGATAGACTCCGTAAGTAATCTGCCGTCCTTACGAAAAGTTTTGGGCCAAATTGAGTTACATTTTTTTTCGCGAATTCCGGGTTGGTCCCATGGTAAAAGTTGTTCATAATGATGAGTAGTGTGCGCTTTTTTCGGCTTAGCACACCCTTTCTTTACAACCCTACATACTTATATTTATTTACGTGTACCCTCAAGTAAATAATCAATTCGGAATAATCAGTCGTCAAAGTCGTAGCGTCGCGACGTCTCAAAATAAAGGTTATTCTATGATAAAAAATATAAAAGGCAGCATCTGAAAATCGTGCCTGGCATGAAGACGTATGAAGTCCTGGTAATCCTGGGTACGGCAAGTACGGCAATATTGGTGCCGCCCATCAACAGAGTGTGGTACATTATGGCCACTTGCGGGAATTACCTGACCATTGTCTGACGATTTATATAGTGTTGGAGCGATTTCAGATAAGGATCTGGTTAAGCACGTGCTTGAGAGCTTTTGGAGTTAATTTGAAACACATTTTAATTTTAAAATCATGCCTTTTTGTATGTACAGGGTTTTGAGGAAAGGGTATGCTAAGCCGAAAAGGGCTCATAGTAGGTACTCATCACTGTGAAAAACTTTTACTAAGGCACCAAACCGCAATTCGCGAAAAAAATCAGCTGTTCCATAGAAAAATGTCAATGACTGATGTAGGGATTGAATTGGTCCCATAATAAAAGTTGTTCATAATACTGTGCGCCTTTTTCGGCTCAGCATACCCTTTCTTTATAACCCTGTATAAAGAATGCTTCTATGAAATAAATTTAGCGGCGTGTAACGAAAACAAACAATGTAAGTTGCCATTAAATCTCTCCAGCAGCCACCTGAGGCCTCCATGTGATGGCTTTTACCTCTATTGTTGGGCGGGGCAGTATTCAGGTCGGGGGCTCTATTAGATAGATAGATAGATAAACTCTTTATTGTTCACACCATAAATTACAAACAAAAGGATTAAAGCACCTAAAACTAGTGCAACAACTGGCGGCCTTATCGCTAAGAGCGATCTCTTCCAGGCAACCTTAGGATGGAGAGGATAGATAAAAAATATAAAAACGGGGTGTGCAATATTGAAGAATACTCACATAAACCTACATAAAAAATAATAATAATAAATACTTAGAAATACATTCAAATAAAATACATTCTAATAAGTACATACTAAAAACTACCTGCATTTGCCTACCTACCTTTTTGTCTATTGTTGACAGTATCACGGAAATTAAATCATAGGTATATCCAATAATAATAGGCATGACGACAGTATCAAAAAATCGCCGATTTAATGCTTTCAGGGGACTAGCCAGATTAAAAAAATTTAAAACACATGTTTAGTTTTATTTTTAAATAACAGATTATTAAGATTTTCAATAAATTAAAACATTAAAATACAGCAATCGGCCATCTTGTCAGAAACAACAATCACAGCGTATGACGTCACGCCTCAGTGAACTCAGGTCATCCGCCGCTCATCACGCATAGACACAATGACATGTTTACTAGCCGTGACGTCAAATCGACGCCATGACACAAGCAAGCTGTTTTCGGGCACTGTTGAAAGAATTTGTGAAAAATAGCTTCAAACTTCGTTAAACTTAAGTTTATTACCGAAATAAAGGCTTTTTTGGAAATAGTAAATGTGTACTCACATTATGGAAGAGGATTTTAAAATCTTTCGTCACGCCTATTTTAAGCTATTGTTAAATTTTAATAAGAACAACTTTTCTGGCCAAATACCTAAATACCTATACGATTATATTTTCATTTTAATGTTTCAACAGAATGTGCATCTGCTGGACAAACATATTTTGGTTGTCTATTAATTTTCTATCTTTTTGAATTAATATTTCTTCTTTCATCCTTTAATCACACTGCCCTACTCTTATTTCAGTGGATAGTTTTACGAAAATTCTTTTAAGTCAGAACCTGTACGAAGTTACTATAAGATAGTAATGCCCCCTTTTTGCGTTATAAAAATATTTCACTTTGAATACAGGTTGCTCAAATCAGCAGTGAGCGGAGTAAGATTAGTATCGTGGCTGACTTGTTTGCCCCAAACCTTTAGTCCTTGCGCCGCCCCTGGCCGCCTCCCTCGCATGTGCCTGGCATACTGTACTCCTCTATTTATTATCTGTACGAAAATCTGTTTCGGGCGCGAGCAGGTGCGTTTTATTTTATTTGCCTTATTTTCGGCCGTTTGAGAATGGGCCGTGCTATTGTCAACTTTGTATTGAAAAAGTAACTATTTGCTAAAGATTTATTTGAATTAGCGTTTCGTTTATATTTCGCTTCGTTTTCAAAATACACCCTTCAGTTTCGGTTCACGAACAGGTTAAATACTTGTCAAAATGTAAATATTTTTTTGTTACAAAAATTATGTTTAATTTTTGGTTTCAGGATGATTTAAAATTTAGGTTAGGTTACATTAAGTTCTTCTATGGAAACTAACGTGGGGTTGCAACACTTTGTTATAATTAACATGAAGTCTTTACTACGACTAGTTTCGATCACATTCAATGACCTTCATCAGGTGAGTCGGTCGGGTGGTTCTACAGGGTTATTCAGAGAGGGTATGCTAAGCCGAAAAGGGGCTCATAGTACTCATCATTATGAACAACTTTTACATGGGACCAACCCGAAATTATTATTTTTTTGCGAATTCTGGGTTGATTACATAGTAAAAGTTATTCATAATCATGAGTACTATGAGCCTCTTTTCGGTTACCATACCCTTTATGAATAACCCTGTATAAATAAACTCTTTATTGTTTACTGGCAAAAAGGATCATAAAACTTAAAAGTGCAACAATGTCGTGTCAGCGCTAATTAATAAGTGCTAATTGGTTATCAGGTGAATTAGCACGCGATATAATTGTCAGTTTGGAGATGACTTTTGTTTTTGTGATTACCCCCTGGTACGGCCTTGATACGGCTCTGGTTTTGTTAAATTGTATGCGTGTATGAGCTATTGTATTTGTTAGGTACTTCCTTAGTCCGTACCAGGAAACAATAGCAACAATAGATGATGATGATTTTAGTATTGCTGAAAAAGAATAGATTTGTATTAGCTATTGTCTCTACAGTCTACAGTCTACACCTAATCTCTCTAAATTAGGGATGTACTCATACGTGTGTAATTTAGCTAAATTATGCAATACAAGTAGATGTACTCCGTAGCCCGTAGCGTACATACAACAAAACTAAACCAACTGCTGATTGACTGGTAGGACAATATGTATTCTAGACTAGCTGACCCGGCAGACTTCGTACTGCCATACGTTTGTATGGGAAAAAGAAAAGGGCTGTTTTTAGGGTTTTTCAATATTTCTGAGAGATTTTCTTAATATTTTTTTCCGTAAGAACCTTCTAATAATAACAAATAACAACAAAAAAAGAATTAGTGAAATCGGTCCAGCCATTCACGCGTGATGCCGTGACCAAGGAAAACGGGTTTCATTTTTATATATATAGATTATCATAGTACTCATCATGAACAACTTTTACTATGGGTCCAACCCAGAATACGCGAAAAGAAAATCACCTGTAAGCCATTTTGTCGAGTGTCATTGACATTTTCCTATGAAATAGCTGATTTTTTTTGCGAATTCTGCGTTGTTCCTATAGTAAAAGTTGTTCATAATGATGAGTACTATGATAAATAATATCTAAAGTGTCTAATCAGTCTCCTATTAGTTAGCTCTTCTATTTGCAGTTCAAACTTGTCAAATCTATTTTAATTCCCCACACTCTCTCTGGAGTCTCGAGTAGTAAACCATCTGCCAACTAATTAATCCTCATAAACATACTTTATATGATGTTATTGTTGCCACGCTATAATGGGCCTTATGGTTTAGGGAATAACGGTCGGTATTGAGTGTAATTGGTAGTAATTGGAGTCGGTGGAGCGACACGACTATGTGTTTAGCGTGACATTAAGCAGGATGGCTGCGTGTCGTGCTCGGAGAGTGTTTGCATTGTTTTGTGCAAAACATGACGTATACAGGGTCATGAAGAAAGGGTGTGCTAAGCCGAAAAGGGCTCGTATAATACTCATAATTATGACCACCTTTGCTATGGGACCAACTCTATGAAATCGCGAGAGAAAAGTCAGCTGTTCCATAGCAAAATGTCAATGATACTCGACAAAATATGTGGAGCTGATTTGATCCCCTTTTGGCTTAGGATACCCTTTCCTCTTAGCCTTGTATATGTCTCACTGATTGTGATACCAACACAAAAGATTGAGAACAATCATATTGCATCACTGTTTGATTGCGCTCAAAATAGCATCGAGAAATTAGACAAATTTTACTGTTGGTTTAGCCTTCGACTAAATTTTATTGTATTTTAGCCTAAAGTTTTAGCAATATTTTCATAGAGTCGGCAATAATCTTGATCGGCAGTGGAAACACACGCTTGTCTGCAGTGAGCCCGCGGATTATTCGCCATTAGAAGTCGCGGCCCATTTGTCACGGCGATAAGCTAAGTCTGCGCCGTGCCGGGACACTAGTGAAGCTGTAATCTCGCACAACATTGATTTTGGTGTAGATTATGAAGAATTTACCGATTTACAACTTGATTTTTACCTTTAATATTTTACCTATCAGGGCCTTATTTGGAAAACCCTGCTTAAAAACTTCCGTTTTGCCTTCGCACTTCGATATGCCAAGTCGTCGGTCACGTCTGTGAGAAGTTGTCAGAGCATTTTTTATGCTATTGAGTGACGAGACGAGCAAATCTCTCGCCTGATGTTAAACGTCACGTTTGCCCATAACAGGTCTGCGTCACCCAGAATTTTTTTTTTCACTGGAAACAATGCCCTTCCGACCGGAACACAGTAATGTTTGCACATTACTGATTGGCGGTAGAATAACTGGCAAAGGTGGTACTTCCCCAGGCGGACTCTGCAAAAGAGCCCTACCATACTAATTTTAAGTGGCAATTAAATGTAGGCAGAGTTTATAAATAAGACCGTACATGTTTTAGATTAAATCAAGAATTTATGTTTCTAACCGATTTAATCATTGTTTCAGGTAAGCATCACATTTAGGACAGGCGTGGAATGGAAAATGGCGAAAAGAAGAAACAAGTAATGGTTCAAGTAGGTAATTGTTGTACTTACGAGTATCTCTTCTGTGGTAATGGTAAAAGGATATAGGGGCCCGAACGTGTGCGAGAAAAAGGTTTTCCATTTGGGCCCCCAGCGAATTTTGATACAGGGCCCGTCT
This sequence comes from Alcis repandata, assembly GCA_949125135.1. Taxonomy (NCBI): domain Eukaryota; kingdom Metazoa; phylum Arthropoda; class Insecta; order Lepidoptera; family Geometridae; genus Alcis; species Alcis repandata. The sequence continues at coordinate 319,109 of OX421237.1, forward strand.
AAGGCAAGCTAAAGTAAAGTAAAGTAAAGTGATTTATTGGCCTTATTACAGATTGTTACACTGGGCAAGTCATTACACATAGTACAAATTAATCATAAAATAAAAAATTAAAAGAAGAAAAATTAACAATAAAGTATAGTTATTATAGTTATTATAGTCATAAAGTTACGTAAAATAATTTCAATACTTCTAACTAACACAAGAATGAAGATTCAGTTAGACGCAGTCTCATAAACTCATTCAGGGAGTAAAAAGGGTTGGACTCGAAGAATTGTTTTATTTTTCTTTTGAATTCTAGAGCATGTAGGTTCGTGACACTGAGCGGTAGCTTGTTGAACATGCAGATCTTATTATAAATACCTTGCTTTTGCACTTTGGTCAATCTGTTTAGTGGTTTCCGTAGTGGCTACACCACTGCATCCAAGATACTATTTTGCAGGTCAGACTTGGCCCTATTTTGAACAAAATCTCAGCCATCCTAAAGGCATTTCACCGTTCTTATCATTAAGAAAGCCCATAAGCCTACAGACTTAACAACGCAACGACCGTCCACCTGTGCCCGTGTCCCGTCCCGTAATCCCGGCTATCGCCCGGATAAGCAGGAGCGAGATGAAATGACCGGGCCAAGGAGCTGTTATCGCTGAGAGATCGCTGACGATTTGTCCCGCTGTAATCTTGAGATGGTGGCTGTAGATATAAAAAAGGGATAGACAGGTCTAGTTAGATAGATAGATAATACTCTTTACTGTTCACACTAAAAATTACAAACAAAAGGTACACTTGGGTAAAAGTAGTGGAAAGACTGGCAACCTTATCACTAGTTCTGAGGGCCTTACTTCGAAGCACTGCTTAATATGCTCTGAGGATTTCTTACTGACGGGAAATATCACGTATGAAAACAAGAAGTAGGGTTTATAATTGGTTTATAAGTAATATGATACCTGGTTTTGGAGTACATTGCCTTATTCGGCACATCTTGTTTTCTGGCGCATTTTCCAAAATGGGTAATCATTACCAAGAGCATATTTCAAAGAAAATTATTTGATCATGGTGGGTTCGACACAATTTTACATTTAAATTTTCGCAATCAAACCGTCGCAAAAACAAAAATTACAAAAACGAATACATTGAAGAATATTATATTTTTACAACAATTCCTATGTAATGTGGAGAGTAAACATGGTCAGTGTATTAAAAGAGTGTTAATCTAATAGCAGTAAGTCAAAACGCAAAATCAATAACAATAAAGAATTTCATTTTAAAATATAATTATAATAAAAATTTAGTCAGGTATTCCCAAAGTATTTAATTCCTTACGGGCTGCCAGTTAATATATTCTGCGTAGGTAGATAGTTACATAGTTGAAGAACACCTATCTAAATCTAACCCTTACAAAGTAGTCTACAGAGATACACAAACAAGTGTCATAAACTGTCTCGGCGTTATCTGCGGGACATTCAGGCCCCGGTCTCTCAGACCCCGGTCTCGCAGACCCCGGGGTCTCACAGACCAACGGCCGATATTGTCGGACATCGAGCCCATTTGGGACGTACAGAGATTAGTAATCTCAAGACGGTGGATTTATGTGTTTTTGAACTAGTGGGTTATTCTGGCGAGTGAGGTATTATTTCGGTCTCTGTTGCTCGCGTTAGAAAGGTCATGAGAGTGAGAGTAACCGAGATAATCTCGAACGGGGCAGAACAACAATCCTCATGTTTGGTTTGTTCAGGAAATTGCGTCCATTTGAAAGGATTTGATGGTTTTTGAGAAGACACTTTAGATTCAGTCAAAACCACAGAGTAAATAGTAGTAGGTACAGGATTGAGCACAGAAAGTGAATCCACTAATAAATTGAAGTTTGTATCTTCTTCTTAAGATAAATGTAGTCATATGCGTTATTATTGTGGTAGTGACCGAGCGAAGCGAAAGTTTAAGGGAATTAAACTGAGCGTACATTCTACAAATATATATTACATACATAATTACATAATATACAAGCTTTACCTCTTTACAATACAAGACTATAAAAAGGGTGTGATGCGGAAAAGTCGCGAAAAAATATCAGCTATTCCATAAATTTTATCGAGTGTCATTGACATTTTTCTGTAGAACAACCTGCTGTTCCATACATGTTCTGCCTGCTGTTCGTTTTATAGATTTCTGGTTTGGTCTCATAGTAAAAATCTTTCATAATAATAAGTACTTACTTTGACTTCTTTATGGCTTAGCAAAGCCTTTCCTTTTTACCCTATATTAGAATAGAAAGAGTATTATTAAATGACCAGTCGTTCCACTTGTTCCCCACTCATGCACGTATTAGAGAACCCCTCTCGGACCGATGCCGATAACAGCTGATTTATGAATCGAACGCACGACTAGTTTCCTACGGAACCACTTGATCGATTCACGGCTCGCGCTTGGCCCTTCATTAGCGGCGGAACAGTTTCTTGTCTGACGTTTGAATGATTAGTGTGCAACTACAATTTTTATTATATTTCTACTTGACACATTTCTTCTGATTGTTTCCCCGAAAAAAAAACATGCAAACTTAGTTCTTTTGTGTTCGAATATTTTTCCCCACTGATCAGATACTTAATCGTAGTTTAAAAAAACACTGGATTAAGTTATTTATTAATTAAATAACCTGGGCGTAGTAAACCTTGGAAAAACGCAAAAAAAAAGCTAACCAATCTCACCCCCTAAAAACTGCTACATAGCCATCAAAATAGTTAAGTAAGTACAGCTGTTTTTCAAAATCACAACAAAATATAAACAAAAATATTGCTCGTTTTAAGATTCGAGTGTCGCCATCTTCCGAACTGATGTTCCAAGCTAGAGCGCGGTTCAATTCGATCATCAGTGAACCGGGCGAGCGAGCGGCCATCTTTATTGTAGTGTAGTGTAGTAGTTCGATAGAAAACTGTCAGATGTCCCAGTGTGTGGAGGTATTAACCGACCAAAATAAGGTGGCACGGCGTTGCGCCACTGTGCTAACGAATGTACCTACCTACTTTAACTGATGTCTTTCTCTTGTAATCTGGTATCCACTATCCACTACCTGTTAACACTTTAGGACGTGTTCTGTTCAGTATTTTGCTAAATAATTCGACTGCTCCTACGAATACTATCGAAACTGCCAATGGCGTACACAGGAGAGCAATTGAAAGTCAAAATTAAACCTAAATTAATAAATTAAATTGTGTAGTAGGTATCAATTTTATTGGATTTAAAAAATGTCAAAAAAAAATCTGTTTTAGAAATATTTGTTTTCTTAAAAGTATATTGAAATACGTATAATGAAAAATTGGTACAATGAAAAATAGTAATAGTAATTTTACAGTTTCCATACTGTTCGTAGAAGTCGTACGCAACGTACAATGAACTTTCAAGCTTCAAATTGACTTTTCAAATCATCTTTTTACATTCATTTTTAACCGACTTCAAAAAAGGAGGAGGTTCTCAATTCGACTGTATGTTTTTTTTATGTTTGTTACCTCATAACTTTTGAATCGATTTTGATGATTCTTTTTTTATTTGAAGGATGACGCTTCCCGTGTGATCCCATTTCAATTTAGTTGTTTTTTTTTATGTAACTGAGTGACGAGACGAGCAAATCGCTCGCCTGATGTTAAACGTCACGTTTGCCCATAACAGGTCTGCGCCACCCAGAATTTTGAACTCGCAGAATTCAAGACCCTGCGTGGCACAGCACTGCGCTCGTCACCCCGAGATATAAGTTGTTTAATCTCCCATTTGCCCTGTAATTTCACTGGAAACAATGCCCTTCCAACCGGAACACAGCCGTGTTTGCACACAGAGGTGTGGTTAGTCCAATTATGATTACTTAGTTCAATTTTTTGTAAAAATAATTATTTTCAAAACCATTATAGTTCAATAGCGGTTCTGTTTATTTAGATGTTCAAAACCTTAAAAAGTAAGTAACGGACCGAAAAGCGGAAACTATTACTTTCCGGAAGTTAAGAATCAAGTTTTCGAATTCATAGTACAAGAGCTAGTCGCAATGAATTAGTTCTGATTCTAACACTCCAAAATATACGTTATTAATGAAATTCTAAAATAATTATGTATTATATATTTATAGTTCAGGAGCTAAGGTGATTTTTTTTGTAATTTTTTTAAAGATACTTTTATTTTTATCTTTTAACACTTCATTTTACGTAAAAATTGTTTCTCAGTTCTTTGGGTTAGATTATTGTTATTTAAACGAATTAATTATTTATCGTAATGGTAACTTTTGTCGTATGAGGAAAACTCATTTAGATCGTTTGTGAAGAGTAAATATAGTATTCTTGTGTTTTGGTGACAAAATCCCTATCTGAATAAAATTCATCATCAAAATAAAATTTAGCTGTATTTGTGATTAAATTCAAAGAAAAATTAGGTATCATTAGTTCGATTCATTCATTTTCTGACGATAACTAACCGTATATTTACCATTTCAGTACTTATCTATCAATATAAAATAAATTCATAATCACAGAAGAAATAAATACTTGCAGAATAATAAAAGCTATAACCTCTGCAAGTCGTCGCGTCACATGGCACGCAAACTTTACGATAAATTCTGCCATTATGAACCTTAACACAACGATTTAAAAGCTATGACATCATCCGTGATCTAGTTTAAGAAACCTGTCGCACAGGTATTCCGCATACGACAAAAACACCGCCACAAATCAAAGTGACTCATAACGCCGGGAATTAGAGTTGGAATTTGATTGCTACTATTTTACTTTTTGCTGGTACGATTTCTAACCGTATGGTAATGGGCTAAGGAAGCTTTTAGCTTATTTCGTTGGAATTATTTTAAATGTGGCGACTTGCAGCGGCGTATCGACCGTTGTCTGTCGTCTCACTCGCGACCGGGCGCGCGCGGTCACACGACGCTCGGTCCACGCCGCCGCCGCCGCGCCGCTCACTCAAAACAAAAATGCCCATGTGTATTTGGCCGCGATGTTTCGTCGTGCAATTTATAAGAATGCGTCGAGAGTGTTATTATATTTCATTATATATTCGCTGTTAACATTCGCGATTATACCAGAACCAGAAGTGACTTTTGTGAGTGATGAATTCCGGATCGGAGGCAGAAATGTATTGATGTTTTTAGTGGCACCGCCGAGACCGGTCTTCGTCGATAGTGATGGTGCGGACGTTTTTGCAACAAGGCGCTGCGGGGGCTGCTTCATCACTAATAATAAAGGATTCCTGCCAATGTCTGAATACGACGCTGTCCTGGTCTTCGGCAAGAGAAACCTCCTCTCTGAAGCGGAAGCGGTTATGGAACCCGGCAAGAGGTATCTGATAGAAACGGAAAGTAAATGCATCAAAGATAAGTTTAAAGGATGCAGGAAGGAGCCGAGTATAACTTCGTTTGGAACACAAGAAGCGTACACGCTGTGTAGCCTTTGCAAACACTTGAAACAGGAAAAATACAAGGTGAAGCAAGAATAGAGTTGGATAGAAACTTTGATGGTACATAGGTATCTGTAGTCAAACATACTGTATGTGGTTCCGACCCTCGAGAGCCAATGATATTTGTGGAGCGACTGGTCTTACTTGCCAAAAAGTTAATTTTTGTACTCGTTGTTGGATCATCAGCATCACTGCATAATATTGACGCTCAAAATGCTCCTCCCAAATAATTTGCATTTGATGCAAATAAAACAGGCACGGGGTATTAGCATAAAATAGATAGATTTCGAAATACTCTTTGTAGAATAAATAAATCAAAACAAATTGACGTTGATGAACGTCTACATAATGTTGTTATTACCACTATTGTCCTTATACATTGTTAAATTGTAATTATTTTTTAAATCAATGAATCTCTGAAAGTATAAATGAATATTTTGCTAAGTGGATATCTACTTTATTAGTGTTTGCCTTACTCATGGCTGTAAGTTGTTTTAGCAATACTAATCATGTAATCAAACTGTGACTGTTTGTTTATCTGCCGTGTGTGAGCATAATGATTGCATGTTATCAGCTGTTTAATTTTAATTTGCCTTATTTAATTTTATCTCGTCAATGTGTCAAATTTCAATAATGTGTTTTTTTTTTATTTTGTTTGGAAATGTTGGCTGATATTTATTAGGCATGTTGTCAAATCTGGTAAAAACTTAGCTAAACTAAATCGTCATTTCAATAAAAAAATATTATATTTAAGTAAGACATGTTTACGTTTTTTGCTCTGCCAAAAAAGAGTTGCAACCATAAGCAGTGTGAGAGTGTGACTCGATTGGAAAAAGTCCCGAGTCACAGTGTGAGTGATTGGAAATCCACCCTGGACGCTCTTATGTCATTGAAGTGGTTCGCAGCAAGCAAACGGTGACCTAGTTTACTTCACTCATATAAAAGACAAGTGGATTCCTACGACTTTCGTATTCACTTATTCAGATAGTTTTCGTTTACTGGATAGTTATAATAGCTCATATTTAAAACACCTTAAAACCTTAAAACCTACCATAAGTTTCGTTGAGACAATGTCATGAGAATGTTCTTTCTTTTTTTATTGTTATTTAAGTTTTGAAACGTTCCTTATAATATTAATAACTATGAATGATTTTTTATCTAAAAATGTTTAGATTATTAAGTTGTGTTAGTGTTAAATCATGTTACAAAAATAAACTAATGTGATATACTTTAAAAATCATATTTTCGTTGATTTCTTACCACTGAATTGATATTTGAATGTACCAACGTTTTAGTCACTAATTTGTAATTGAAATCTCAATAGAGTAGTACTTTATTATAAGAATGAGTGCCTGTATTGAATAAAATTACGCTTAAAATGTATTTGTAAAGTGTAGCATTTAACTATAGACAATAAATTACAAAAAAAAATGTACAAGTTCAATGTATTAAAGTTACTATTATAAATTCAAAAGAGAAAATATTGATTTCAGGAATAATATTTTACTATGGAAACTAACGTGGTTTTCACACATACCTATTTGTTTTAACAATAAACAACAACAGGAACAATATTTTGTTTCATTTTACTGTTAAACAATTATAAAAATCTAAACAACTGGTTAGTTACAGAACCCTAAAATACAATACATACATTTTGAATTTGTAGTAAACAAAATTAGATAAAGCACACAGTCATGTATGGTAAAACAACTACGGCTTACAGAACAGTAATAAAAATATATATACATATTTATCAAATATTGTCAAATGTATAATTAGAAAACGTATTTTGTAAAAAAAAAATCATACGTAATATTATTGTCGTAACTATAAATAATTTATGGGTATGAAAAATAATAATATACGGTGTATTGTGAATACAAGTGCTATTTTGACAACTGAAAACTGTTTTATTTGAATTATAATTACCTTTACCTATTAGTTTCAGGTTAATAGATATTCTTCGATTTGATATGTTTTTGGCTCAAAAAAACTGTTTAAACAGTTCAAATTTAATACAAATACAAAAATTTATCCAAAACCATCAACATAACAATATCTAACCTCAAACATTTACATTTACCAATCTTTTATAATACTAATCTAGAACACTGTGAAAGGTATGCCATGATAGTTATTACTTCCGACTGCCTTTTATTGAAATAGCATCCACTTTTGTCAGCGGCTATTGATCGGTGTCGTCACCGCCACGTGCCGTTAGCGCCGGGTGTGCTGGCTCTCAGACTATAAATAACCAAGGTGAACTCTAAGTGAAAATGTCGTGAGTAAATACTAATCCACTATAATATAATTATATTATATGCACTTATAGGTACGTACCCATAGTCCTTTATGATATATTTATTACATAGGTAAGTTATTTTTACAATTGGTATTTTTTTCCTTCCGCTTTGTTTCAAAATCTATACCTACTTCAAAGTTTCAAGGTGATTTAGTTTCGACTTAACAATGGAACCGTTGTTAAACTAATCTGGCCGGAACTTTATAACTGCAAATAGTAAATAAATAAATAATTTTATACACTCATAGTTCCCCACTAGGATTGTGTCGGGATTCCATGGAACACACAAAGACAAGAACAACTATCACAGAGTCTCAGATATTTAAAAGATCAGCCTAGCGGGGAATCGAACCCGGGATCTCTTGCTCATAAGGCAGCCCATTCTGCGTCAACTGCTACGAACAGTATCGAAACTGCAAAATCACGATTTTTTCATTGCACCTTTACCTATTCGAATATTTTACACTTTTAAGAAAACAAATAATTATAAAAAAATATATATATTTTAAATTTAACAAAATTGATACATTTTTAACCGACTTCAAAAAAGGAGGAGGTTATCAATTCGTCTGAATGTTTTTTTTAATTTTAATTTTTATTTTTTTTTATGTTTGTTACCTCATAACTTTTGACTGGGTGAATCGATTTTGATGATTCTTTTTTTATTAGAAAGCTGACGCTTCCCATTTGGTCCCATTTCAATTTAGTTCAGTTCTGATAATGGTATCCATGAGAAAACCATATAAGTCTTAAATTTGCATTAAGTACGTGCGCGACAAATAGATGAATAACTCAATAGTCTTTTGAAGTCAGTTTTGATTTTTTGTTTTGTAAAAATAATGTTCTTGTAACTTAAAAATGTAGGTCAAGTTTTGACTTTAAACTGCTCTCCTGTAATAAAAATGCCGTTTGCAGTTTCGATACTGTTCGTAGGGGCATTCGATTTGTGTTGAGTATTTACTATGTTATAAATCAATGATTACGCTAGAAATCAGAGCGTGATTCATTTAGTTACATAGAACCGCTATCATGCAGGAAACTGTGATATTTCCTGGATATAAAGTAGCCTAAGGAAAAATCTAGGATAAAATCTACTACCATACCACATACAAATCCGATATACAGGGTTATTCCTAAAGGGTATGCAAAGCCGAAAAGGGCTCATAGTAGCATAGTACTCATAATTATGAACAACTTTTACTATGGGACCAACCCGGAATTCGCAAAAAAATAATTAGCTGTTCCGCGGAAAAATGTCAATGGCACTCGACAAAATGTTTTTTTCGCGAATTCCGGGTTGGTCCCATACTAAAAGTTGTTTATAATAATGAGTATTATGAGCCTTTTTCTGCTTAGCATACCCTTTCTGTGTAACCCTGTATAGGTATTGGTTTCTTTACACTGAAGTATCCAATTATACCTATAATTATGTAGTAGTACTTACCTCAAGCCCCTGAAGTGGTGTTTAGGTACTTAAATGTAAATCGATATTAATTGTGGGTATGAGATAATTATTATGCACAGGAAAAACTCTTTTTGGTTCGTTAGTTAGCAAAAAAATATTAATCCCATTTTTTTTTATTTTGTAAAATAGCAAGTCTTATTCCCATTTGTAAAAGTGGCTTAGATTGACAAATGTTATTTTCATCCCACCATCTCGGAAAGAGTATTTTTAATCTTCAACTAGCGGCCCGTCCCGGCTTCGCACGGGTAGACTTTGGGATAAACGTAGAGTAAATTGAAATCGGTCCAGTCGTTCACGCGTGATGGCGTGACCAAAGGGATGAGAATAATTATAGGAACTCTTTGTTATAACCTCTATTCTCATGCTATTGCGTAACTATAGCAACCGTAGTTTGTTGATGCTAACTTGTCAATTTATAGTAAAAATTATCAGTATAAAACGCACACTGTTTTGATAGATATGATTGAATTTGAACTTTGTACAGAGGTAATAAAGTGCAAATTGACTCTTGGACGTTAGGAACATACCTACATTGCTTAAACAACAGTGAGTGCTTGCAATTCAATATGAACTTTATACAATAGCAATAAAGCTCGTTTTAGTTAGAAAACGTTTGTATGGGAAAAATAAAAGGGCTGTTTCTAGGGTTTTTCAATATTTCTGAGAGATTTTCTTAATATTTTTTTCCGTAAGAACCTTTTCCTAATAATAACAAATACAACAAAAAAAGAATTAGTGAAATCGGTCCAGCCATTCACGCGTGAGGCCGTGACCAAGGAAAACGGGTTTCATTTTTATATAGATATCTGAGTGGAAAAGCTGTTTTTATTCTCTAGAGGATAAAGTAAATTGAATTTAGAACATCGTGTGCACTAAGTTTGTGAATTAAAAAAAACATTAAACCTATTTACTGCTACCTCTATGGTGCCGAATATACCTATCATACAACTTTTTTTTAATTTGTTAAAAACTCAGACTCGGAACCTTCTTAGTGTTCTTTTTTCAATTTGCTTTGTACGCGGTTCTTTACGCGGCATTTTTTCACGTCATTGCTAAACCTTATATTATAAACAAGAAACTTGAAAACAAGTGAAAAAACTAAAATGAGTGATTCTAGCGACGAGGAAGTTTGTTTGACGCCAACAGAATTGACTGAAACTGTTAATAATGCGCAAATGAGCTTTTTTTGCTCAGATATTGAAGATTAAAAATACTCTTTCCTCGCTGAGGTGGAATGAAAAGTTACGTGTTGCAGTCGAGTGCAAAGATTTTTCACCTCGTGCTCTTTTGATTCCCTCGCCAACGCTCAGGATTCTAATTTTGAATCACTCGCTGCGCTCGTGATTCAATTTTAGAATCCTTAGCTTGCTCGGTCATCAAAATTGAACACGCGGTTAAAAAGCAACTTTGCACACTTGTATAACAAATAACTATTAATCTTTGAGTAAAAACAAATTAAACTTCGCAGGACTAGAAAAACATTTAATTTCTATTAGTAGTTTTTATAAGTAAGACAGTAAATGATATGATGTTTCAACGATTCCCAACGTGTCACATCCACGCTGACGAGTCACAGTATGACTCGTTCGGACTATTTCCTTCGAGTCACACTGTTGGTCATTCGACGCAACCAGTCCTTATAATGTCCTTCCGATAATACAAAATAAATACGAGAACATAATTATTATGTCTAAACTAACTAAACTACTTTTAGTACTACTATAATCCGTACAGCCCGGGAATGGAACAGACATCCGGCTTTCTTGTTCCCTGAGAGATATAATCTTGGACTTTTCAAGGTCAGAGTGAATAGGTATCTTCTAGATCTGCGTGCTCCATCTTCGACCACATCGTCGCTTACCAACAGGAAAGTTGGTGGTCAAATGCGGATTTATTCTTTATAAAAATAAATAAATAAATAAAAAATATGGGGGGTTCCCAACCAGTCACACCAAAACGAGTCACAGTGTGACTCGTTGGGATTTTTTTTCCCAACCAGTCACACTGTTACACGAGTGTGACTGGTTGGGAACAAATTTTTGAAAAAGATTCCCAACCAGTAACACTGGCTCAATTAAAAAAAAAACTATCGCTTAAACCCAAAACGATAAGCATTGCATTGCATGGGCATTGCTTATAAAGCCTGCTTAACCCATTCCATACCAACACTGTTTCCGAAAATTTCCCAGCCATGCCGCCATTTATAAAATGCAAATTAAAGCGACACGCCAGGTGTGTTCGCTGCATGACGATAGGAACGTTGACGGTAGGAGGCGTGAGGACACGCTGGACATGTCGGCACCGAATGAGCCTAAACCTAAAGCCTAAACCTTAAAATACTCCATCTTGTTTTCAAGCAATAGGCTCTTTGCAGAGGCGTCTCTAGCCCATGTAGCGCCCGTGTGCAAACATTACCCGAGCGCCCCCTAGTAAGCGCGCAGTCAAAATGGAATGGATACAAAGTACAAGTTACCACAAACTGTCCAATTTCCCCAATGGATAATAAACTCAATTGTTTGGAGATTTGTAAAGAAGTCAAGAAGAATTGTCAAGAAGAAATGTGTCAGTTTGGTTACTATGATGTGCTGTTGACTGTATTTAGAATTTTACAGGATGTTCTGGTGTTTACCCTAACAAGCCAAAACGTACCTACCCATGATAATTAAGATGTTAACATGGCTATATTATGTATACCTATATAGATCTTAAATATTAGGTTGGGGAAAAAGTCTTTTCGCATTATAGTATGTATGAACTTGTAATAAAATCTTTTTGGCCATACTATTTGTATCTGGCTGGCTTTAGTATCATCGAAAGTTTAAATTTTAAAGAACACAATTCCAAATTCAAATTAGGAAAATGTGTGATTTTCATTTGTTTTTTGTACTGTCAAGATGAGTGAATAATGAAGAAATTCGATACTTACATTTTAAATTTTTACTACAAAAAAGGTAAAAATGCAACGCAAGCCGCGAAAAAATTTTGCGATGTTTATGGACCTAGTGCAGTGTCTGTGAGAGTAGCACTTTGGTTTAAGCGTTTTCAATCCGGAAATTTTGATGTCAAAGATCGTCGCTCTGGTCGCCCTATTACGGACAAAATGGATGCCATTTTTGAAAAAGTGGAGCAAGATCAGCATATCAGTAGTTACGACGTAGCTGAAGAACTGGGAATTGACCACAAAACAGTTTTGGTGCATTTGAAAAAAACTGGGAACACAAAAAAGCTCGATATTTGGGTACCTCACGAGCTCACTGAAAGAAACCTAATGAATCGTTTACTCATTTGTGATTATTTATTACGACGTAATGAAACCGAACCATTTTTGAAGAAGCTGATAACTGGTGATGAAAAGTGGATCACGTACGACAAGAACGTACGAAAAAGGTCGTTGTCAAAGGCCGGTCAAGCTTCACAGACTGTGGTGAAACCCGGGTTAACTCGCAACAAGGTGATGCTGTGTGTGTGGTGGGATTGAAATGGCATTATTCATTATGAGCTGTTACCACCAGGCAGGACCAACTATTCCGAACTCTACTGCAAACAAATGATGAGATTAAAGCAAGAAGTTAAGAGAAAGCGGCCGGAATTAATCAACAGAAGGGGTGTGGTTTTGCATCATGATAACGCTAGACCTCACACATCTTTAGCCACTCAGCAAAAATTAAGAGAGTTTGGCTGGGAGGTGTTAATGCATCCGCCGTATAGTCCTGACCTTGTACCTTCAGATTTTCACCTGTTTCGGTCTCTTCAGAATTCTTTAGGCAGTGTCAGGTTAACATCACGAGAGGACTGCCAAAACCACTTGTCGCGGTATTTTGATCAGAAGTCCCAAAATTTCTATAGCAATGGGATCATGTCCCTACCTACAAGATGGCAAAAAGTTATCGAACAAAATGGTACCTACATACTTTAGTTAAATATAAATAAATTATATTAAAAAATGTTTTGTATTTTCTCAAAAAATGCGAAGGAACTTTTTCCCCAACCTATTATAAATTTACAAATTTTGTAATTTCTTCATTTTAATTACGACCTTCAATCAAACATACAAAGTTCAATATAAATAGGGAACATTAATTGACTTTGGGAAGCTCACTGCGAGCGAGGTCCGCTGTACACGGGTATCATGTATTTTTAGGAAGGAAGGAGTGACAAGAAAAACAAAACACAAGTGTATGGTCCTTTTTCAAAAAATAATAATTTAATAACTAATTAAGTAGGACGAATTTAATTAATACTTATAACTATAAAAAAGTCTCTTTTCACGCTTTTACATTGGCAAAATCCCTAATTATGTCACTTTCTTCAATTTAAATACCATGTTCAATGCTTGACAATCGACTTTGCGACAATGTTGAACGAAGATAGTTTTTAAATATTTTTAGTTTAGAAAATGATCTTTCGCTGTGTGCTACAGTGACTGGCAATGTGAGGTAAATTCTAAGTGCTGTGGATAGATTCGGGAACACTGAGATTAACTTATTCGTAAACAAAAATTTTCAATATCTAACGGCGTAGTGGAATCATCAATAAACATGGGTAATAATTCGATTTCATTAAAGAGCTCTAACTTCTCTACATCTGAAGAGCCAGCATGGCACAGTTTTTTTTTTCTAAATTAGAACAATGTGCTTTTTTTGTATCTAAGTCTAAATCCTTCCACTGCTTTAATTTTTCATGAAATTTAAAAAATACGATTATTTTGATTCGCTCGAATCGTTCGTGGGCTCCGTAGCGAGCGGCGCTCGGCGCCCCCTAGGACCGCTGCGCCCGTGTGCAACGCACACCCTGCACAATAGGTAAAGACGCCGCTGGCTCTTTGACTGATTTTGAAAAACTGTTTTAAATTATTCGTTGGCATATGATTAATACACCACATGTATATTTCTGCGAAATTTGCAGTATTTTACGAAAAATACTGTGTTAAAATTTAAATTACAATATTCGCGCTAAAAACGCTGTTTCGGTAATGGCGGACGACATGTGATTTGCGTGACGTCACAGGCAAGTAAGCAAACTTTATTCTTTGACAAACGTCAAACTTGTACCAAAGTGTACATTATAAAATCACACAAAGTGTCTTAGCATTAAACAATGTTTACTTGCGTGTGACGTCACGCGAGGCGTAGCCAATCACAGAGCGTTCTTGTGGCTGAAGAATTTTAAAAAATAATTTGAATTTATTTTGTTTATTTTGAAAAATCTATAAATATTTTTGGATAAAACAGAGATAAATATGTTTTTTTATGTTATTACCTAATAGAATGACCACATTTCGTAGCATATTTTTAATAGTGTCAAATAGCCTATTCTTTGAAAGGGATTCAAACTAGGAAGAGTATTATGAGAAGTGGCACGTACTACTTAGATTGGAAAGCCGCAGTAAGTTGCGAGCCGTACTTCATCCTCCATTTCCCAACAGCTGCACATCCTCGCCGCAATCAGGATGCGCGCCGGAGCGCACGCGCATCGCAGTGTTGAGCAAGACGTGCACGCAGCCTGTCGACCATGGAGCTCTGGAAAAGGTATGGTTCCAGTATAAGCACAAGTCATAACGCGCTGCACCAAGAAAAGCAAACATCAGCATACGCGAGCATATGTAGTTGTTACTCTCAAGCCATCTTCAAGCTCTGGAAAGGACATGCACAAGTTGCACAACTGACTGCCCCGTAACAGGAAAAACAAATTGGCTTAACTATGTCGTTGTTGGTACCCTCAACGGGATCTCAAGCTAAGCTATCACGGAGCTCTGAAAAAGTTACCCAAACGGTAAAAGTGCAACAAGATACGTTACGGTTAAAATGATTAGTCGTAAAGTGCATAAAAACACATCAGTTTTCGTAGTAAAATTAGTTATCTATCGACGTTCCTTCATCTCAATCCAGGAGCTACTTGACCACCCTCCTCCTACTCCAAGCGTCGTCCTCCTCCGGCGACCTGTTCTCGAAGGCCACGCGCACCAAGACGGACGAGCGGGACCTGCGGAACAGCGTGTTCGACTTCATCATCGTCGGCGGCGGGACCGCGGGCTGTGTGCTGGCGAACAGGCTCTCTGCCGTCTCTGACTGGAAGGTGAGACAGCTTTAATCTATCAGCTTTACCGTCGTCGTGATCGACATGTCAATCTACCGGACATCTGCGGACTAAGTCCCGTCTGGCTGGAAGGTGAGACTTATCTGTTCTATCTTCGTTACCATCGTATTCGGTAAATCAATCTGCCGGACATCTTCAGACTAAGTCCTGTGTTGACCAGGTGAAAGAAATTATGTACTTTATACTGCCAAAGTTCTGAATACTTACTTACCAAGAGCAAATTGTGCCTCGTGGTGTTGCCACTAAAATGTTGAACAAGTGTAGGTACTTATGCTTGGATTTATTTTAAAAACCATTAGGATTACGTCACGTTTCCAATCTAAAAAACCCACGACACTTAGCTAAACCACAGCGTATAATAGTTCAAAGAACAAGGAACAAAGACCTCCTTTAGCATGCCTGCATTCCCTGACTAATAGGAAACCATGTGTAAACAGTTAAACTCACTTGCGTGAATGTACGCTGTTCGGCCGACTCCTACATTTCAGCACAGAATAAATTATGAACGTCATAACGCCAGTACCAGCACGTACGTACCTAACTAGGTACTCAATTACACCTGTTGATTATGCGCATTTCATTATTCTTTTGTTACCTACTTCTTTTACATTGCAGTCTTCGTAGATTTTAAAGTATAAAATCTATCTTCTATAATATTTTTTTCTCGTATATGACTCTGATTAATCTGATACCGCTTTATAAGGTGTTAGGTTAGGAGCTAGGCACCGGCACAGCAGAGTTCTGAGTTCAGAGTTACTGCAACTTTCTTACGAAATCATCGCGATCTGCCTGTAGCTCTGTGTGAGTTCATCTAAGAGATTGCATACTAAACACAATCACAGTGAATGCGATACGCAGAACTAATAGACATCGCTGTAGGACAAAGGTCTTAATAAATCCATGTCCAACCGTATACCTCAGGTCCTGATGCTAGAAGCAGGTGATGTGGAGAACGTGGACTATGACATCCCTGGAGTACCCTCAAAGGAGTACCGGCCGATCCTGTGGAACTACCGCACTGAGAGGAACGGATTCTCGTGCTTGTCGCGGCCCAGCGGCAGCTGCGAACTGCGCACGGGCAAGGTAAAGCAGGATAAAGAATTTAAAAAGCAAAAAATACATAAATCTCTAAAGGTTGACTTCAAATAACAGCTAATGACCTATCTCATACAAAGTATCCGTGAAGAAGTAGATCCTGTCTCGAGTACTTTTAGTACTTTTGTTAATTCAGTGACTCGAGTCATAAAATTTGACCCTCGTTTAATTTAATTTGGGACGATCTTGATGTACGAGTACATGACACTCTTGCACAAATCCGTAAGGACCGCCAAATGTATTGACGAATTTAGACAGATCTTGTCTTCGTACTAAGACTGATATTAAGGATATTAATTTATAAGGCACCTATAAAAAACGCAACAGAAAAATAACTAATCTAATTATACCTAGATAAAAATTATTCATACAGAACTGATACCTTTTTTATGAAATACTTACTGCGTATTTTAAGTACACGTTTACATAATTTTTTCGGCAGAGTTTCCCATGGTTCCTAAGGCCTAAAGGCTCTGTAAACCTCCAGGCTTGTTATTGTTAATAATTCCCAATTATCCCTCACATCACCGAAAGGTGCTGGGTGGCTCCAGCGTTACAAACGACATGAAGTACACGCGAGGCTCCAAGTTCGACTACGACGGGTGGCACAGCTCCGGAGCGCTGGGCTCCTTGGACTGGAAGTTCGAGAACATTCTGGAATATTTCAAGCATTCTGAAGATAACGGTAACTAGAACTACATTGTAGCCCTTAATTTTTCTTCTCCGCAATTACCCAATTACTCATTGCTAGGTGTTAGTGTTTTCCATATCCCATTTTCCTCTTTTCCGCCAAGTTTGGCCAATCTGGCTTGGAGGTGTAACGATTGTTTGCCACCTTTTTCGGGGTTGTCAAGGTCGTCTATCGATGAAGGCGGTTGGTTGATGATTTTAGTGGCTAAAGTTTATTTTTCTTGTGGCCAAAATCATCTAGCGCCCTAATGCAATACATCTAAGAGACTCCCTAAGTTATTATAAACAAACATAGTCCTCTAAAATGTCAACCCAATGCAGATTTGTCTCAAGCTATTTCAAACCTATTTTTTATATGACTATAGAAAAAAAGTTTACAATCGCATCGCAAATCAACGTTAATTAGCTATAAATCATGCAAATCAAACAACTATAAAAACAGCACCTACACAGATTTGCACTAAAGTAAACATAAAACAAGAAACGAATTCTAATTTAGTCTCGATTGAGTAGATTACGACATCGTAAAAAGTAAAAATTTAAACAAGAAATGTTGAGAATTTATGACAAACGAGCATAAAAAAATGATAAAATTAAACAGCATGCATATGTAATAGACTTTAAAAATGATTAGGTTAGTAAAGAGCCTAAAAATGTATAAGACCTTAATGCCGGTTAGTATTATTAGTATACCTCTAGTATCTAAAATATCGACCTTCCTACTTCTGAGTTTCTGCCGTTTAGGTTAATTATATTATTTTAAGCTTTAGCCGCAGACAATTAAAATAATACGAATAAACATTTTGCATTAATTACCGGAAGCCATGATATAATTATGTTGCCATTTAATTTTTTTTATTTCAAGGTGATTACGATGTGCTTATGAATTCTCATTACCACGCACGAGCTGGAGAAATGCATGTCCAGAGGTTCAAGCACGTCGACCGGTACATCGAGGTCTTCCAGAACGCCTTCGCTGAGATGGGCCTCCGCACCCTCGACATCAACACCAACGTGCCCGAAGCTCTCGTCAACCACCAGTTCACGGTCGCCAACAACACCCGCCTCAGCGCCAACACCGCTTTCATCAAACCAGTGAAGCACAGAAAGAATCTAGTCATCATTACAGGAGCTACCGTCACTAAAATAGTTATTGAGAAACAAGAAGGGACTGTCGAGGGAGTTCTGTATGAAATGGAAAAGGGAAAAGAAAGAGCGGCCTATGTGAAGAGAGAAATCATTTTGACAGGAGGTGCTATAAATAATGTCAGGCTACTGCATTTGTCTGGTATAGGACCGCAGGTTGATTTAAAGAAGAGCAATATTACAGCTATTTTAGATCTGCCTGTGGGACTCAATTTTCAAGATCAAGTCACTATAGGCGGTCTATCTTTTAGCCTAAATGATGTACCACCAGTAAGTGAAACTCAAATTATAAGCGATTTCAAAACTTGGTTTGAAAATCGCAGCGGACCGTTAGCTTCGCGTGGCATCAACCAAATATCTGCTTTCTTACAATTGTATGAACATGTGAATGCGCCTGATGTTGAACTAGCTTTAGAAGGAAATTTTATTAGAAGTGATAAGTTTATGCTGACTAATGTAAGTGTGCATGTAGCTGAGGAGACCAACTTACCTTTGCCTTATTACAACTTAGTGAATATCTTCCCTATTCTGTTAAGACCAAAGAGCAAAGGTAAAGTTATGCTGAACAAGAGGAATCCTAAATATGGTCGACCGATAATCCAGGCCAATTTTCTCAAAGAAACAGAAGATTTGGACACTCTGGTGGATAGTATAGATATAGCGTTACAACTTCTTGATACAAAAGAAATGAAGAAGAATGAAATTAAATTCGCTCCTCTAGATTTATTCCCTTGTGATAGGCTTACTAATAGAGATCAGTGGAATTGTATAGCTAGGCATTATACAAAAGCTATGAGCAATCCTATAGGTACCTGTCGTATGGGAGAAAATAAGACTGAATCTGTTGTTGATTTTCAACTTAGACTACATGGCGTCGAAGGTCTTAGAATTGTAGACGCTTCTGTAATGCCTACACATGTACGTGGCGGACTTCTTGCACCTACGATGATGATTGCAGAGAAAGGCGCTAAAATGATCATTAAAGACTGGAAAGAAAACAAAGGCCATTATTTCTCTAGAAGGAGATGAATATTATGAAATAATAGAATAGTTTTAATACCAAGTGTTTTTTATTTTGTCACTGCCCCTTTCAGCTATCATTATTACAGGAGCGGCCGTAGAGCCTCTCGTTATTTTAGGCATTATGGACGCATCAATTACTCTTAAATTCGATACTCCGTACACTTTCAAGTGGTTGTCAACCACTGATGTGGGATCTTTTTCAACCCCCATTTTACACGTTCCAGCGTAGTTATGGAGAGGTTCAGAAAAATATTTAATGATACACGACCACAATTGTTCTGAAACCTTTTCGAACTCTCTGCATTCATTTTTCAGTATGGACTTGGGATCAAATTCATAGCCCGCATTTCTAAATACGTCTGTATCGAATATCTTTACTATTTGTTGAATACCTTCCAGCAATTTCTTTTCATCGATTGGGTTTTTTAGGAAGTTGGGATAAATCAAAGGCTTTCCAAATACGGGATCTGTAGCGTTCAATACTATTTGACCTCTACTTTTCGGAGTAAGTAGTGTTATACACATATCAATCTTTTCATAATACATATTAGAATCGTGTCCTTTGAATCTGACTTCAATGTCAGCAGTATTGAGGATGTCTGATAACTTTGTTTCCATAAAAGCTATTACTTGAAAATTAGCAGACAAAGGACCGGTGCCTTTCGTATAATAGTTCGAAATGTCTTTTAACTTCAAAGGAAACTTTACTGTTGTCGCTGTTTTTGTTAGCGTGATCACAGGCAAGCACACCGAAACATGATCTTGGAAGTTAGCTCCAACCGGTAAATCTGAATGCACAATAATACTCAAATATTCTAAGTAATCTTTTGGACCTAATCCCGACAACATTAGCAGTTTTGGGGTATTAATCGCTCCAGCACTCACAATAACTTCTTTAATAGCTTTAACGCGCACCCTTGTACCATTTACGAAATAAGTGACCCCTGAAACAGAAGTATCAGTTCTGCTTACCATATCTAACTTAGTTACTAGTGCTTCAGTTACTATGTGTAAATTAGGTCTCGATTTTCTAACTGGTTCTACAAAAGCTCTATATGTACTGACTCTTTCTCCGTAGTAGGACATCGCTTGTAGCCTCATGAAGCCCAACTGATTCCTGCCATTGACATCCGTGTAGTTATAGCCGAGCTCGTTCAGAGCACTGAGAAGTATGTCTACGTTTTCGTCGACGTAGGGGTATCGGGCTATATCGAGAGGACCTTGCGTAGAATGGTAGAAGCTGTTCTTAGTGATGTCCTTATCGTAGTTTCCTTCGGAATACTTGAAGAAGGGCAGCACTTGTCCGTAAGTCCAGCCCTCGTTGCCGTCCAGGGCCCACTCGTCGTAGTCGGCGTGGCTGCCGCGGATGTAAGCCAGGTCGTTGATGGCAGAAGTTCCCCCCAGCACCCGGCCTTGGACGACTTCACAGCCTCTCTCGGATCGATTTTGACAGAATCTGGAATATAAAGTTAAACAATTAGAATTTAAATAAGGGTTGGTGGAGTTAACAATATGATTTGAGAAAAGTCCCTCCAGATTACAACAATGACCATAAAATAATTCACGAAAATATTACGTCAGTAATGAAATAACAATTGAATAGGTTTCAGATAAGAGTAGGTATCTAATATTCATTTTTAATAATAAAAAAATTAATTGTCACAAACAAAATGCTATTATTGAGTCGCATTTAGCTGAGCAAAAATATAGCAGTTATGCAATGCCGCGCGAATTGAAACTAAAAATTTTCATATTTCCCTAAAAATAGTAAACAATATTATTTTATTCTCAATAATTTTAAGATCCTTGTGACTCATTGGGAACTCCTTTATCTATTA
Organism: Alcis repandata; assembly: GCA_949125135.1. Lineage (NCBI taxonomy): Eukaryota > Metazoa > Arthropoda > Insecta > Lepidoptera > Geometridae > Alcis > Alcis repandata. The sequence goes on from OX421237.1 coordinate 340,200, forward strand.
ATATGTTTTGCATAATTTATTGTTTGGGCTTTTTTCCAGTTCACGTTATAATTTTTAAAAGCACAAAAGTTGGTTTTTTATCGAACGAATGTTTCGTTCTTTTCAAGGTACGAGTTGTTGTTATGTTAGAGGTATGGTAAGCTATCAATTTTATAATTTTGACCTAATCAATGTCAGTAACATTCAAATATCAAAATCTAAAAGTCTCAACAATAATAAGCAATACATACCTACATACCTATACAGCAATAAGCATGCAGTTATCCTTGTCTTTATATGTGTTCCTTGGCACCCCCAATATAGGCTATCCTAGTGAGTGTGAAACGTTTTTTTTTATGTTATTATAAGGCCTACCCTCTCTTAGGCCTCATGGAGTACTGCCAGTCCACCGAGGACCCCTTGAACTCGCTGGTCAGGCCGGGGATGAGGGCCATCCTCGGCTCCTCGGGACCTGCTTCTAACAGCAACACCTGGAACGTAAGGTTGAATGATTAGGAAGAGAACTTGCAGTTTGTAGGTACCAGGACAGTGTTACATTTGTTCGCTGTGTAATTACTTTCTTTAGATGGTTAGTCTTCTAATCTTCTTATATATACGAGTATCTTTTTATATATAAAAATGAATCGCTGTTCGTTAGTCTCGCTATAACTCTGGAACGGCTGGACCGATTTCGCTAATTTTGATCTTGATTTTGTAAAAGTTCAGGGAAGGTTTAAACGGTGAGAAACATGAATAATAAGTAGGTAAAGAAAAATACTAAAATCGACAATTTCATTTTTCAATACAAACTGTTCCTACCTTTGAAACATTTGATGTTCGGTACGGGAAACTCGGAATGTCCGATCTCTTTTGTCTTTTTAGAAATAAAAAATAGTGTCACTTGGTTGTCAAATACCTATTTATAGGTGTGTTCAGAAATTGGTCCGATCTTTTTGGTCTGTTTTGTTGTTTTTTTTTTGTTTTGTTTGCTCTAATACAGGGAAGGTTTAAAAGTAAAAAAAAACAGCGGGTGAAACCGCCGGCTGCAGCTAGTAAGAAATAAAAACCGACTAAGTTCTTATGTTTGAGCTCGAAGCTCGAAACTTGATAGGTACAATATGATTTGATTGATTTTTTATAGTACCCATACCTTCCAATTCTTATTCTCCGACAGGCGACTAGCAACCACGCATCCTGCTGTTCCACCGCCAACTATTATGAAGTCATACTCTTCAATCATTTCATTCCCATTGTCCTCTATATCATAGTTTTTTTGTTTGTATTGTAACGGTTCGCTCATTTCTTTAGATTTACCGAAATAGTTTGGCTCAGGGCCAAGGATCCCATACAGAGTGTGGACGAGGGAAATTAGGAGTATAGCAGTAGGGGCGCACTCTATTCTACCATCGCAAACTTTGCAGAGCTCGTCGGTGATGTTTGCAGTCATTGCATCTTCTCCTACTGGTTTTATAGCTGCACTATGATTGTTTACTATAACGTTTTTTCGTCTACATTTTTCAAGGCACCATTGGCGTTTAAATTCACTTCACATACAGTTTATTTATCGTGTTAAGTCCGCGTTTGATGTACCACGTTTGGTTTACATTCAATTTTCACATTCACTCGTTTGATGAACACAAAAGAATTACGGTAGATTGTCCGTGCGGTATAAAATTAATGTTTAATAGTATTTGGCACTGATTTTTTTGTCAAGAAGTCTACAAGTCTCGAGTACGAATGTATCAAATGTCTTTTCACTGAAGCTGCCATCATGAAACGTAGAATCCTATACATGTCTTTAGAAGTCAAAACGTAATAACTCAAGAATAATCTTCTGCACTACTTTGAACTTTTATAAAACCAGTTAGAGAACATTGTTGTTCGATTTTCCGATCTTAGTTACCACTGTTTAGCTTCTGAGGCAGTTGTTTACAATATTTTGTTTATGTTTGTTTGCACGCATTCTTTAGTTCCAAGATATTGCTTTGTGGTCGAGAACTAATAGTATTCTTTCGATTATGTTTAACTTTCTCTCAATATTATTATCAATGCATCACCGGGTAGCAATGTTCTATTTACCTTCTGCAATGAATGGAACTTTATCGATAGACTAATTTACTTTTTTAATCATTTGTCGAAGATCCAAACAAAATTGTAAAATTTTACGAGTTTGTCGGATCTAAATGTTAATTTATTGATAAAAAAGGTCCATATTTGCACTGCTGTTCTACCTTCTAAGTGCACCAAAAAACTTTACCCTCATTCCAGTCAGTGGGGCAAAAGTAAATATTATGGAAAATTAATATGCGGTACAATTTGGTGGTAATTATTTGCTACGGTTTGTACAGTTGGTTGGTACAATTAAGTGCACTTTTATAAATACCATGAAAGCTATCTATGTTGAAATGTAAAAAGTGACTTTACGTGTACTAATTTAATATTTGGACGCATTACTTCGACTACCTAATAATCAGTGTCATCATAAATAAACTGAAGAATGTAATAAGGTACGGTAGATTATTTTGTGGCGATCTTTGCTCAAACCGAGAAGGGTAACAGAGGGCAAACTTCAAGACGCCTCTTCAGTTCCTTTTGCGGACAAAATAACAGCAGGCTTTACATCTGTCTGTTCCATTCTCCTCCGTTATCAGATGGAACATGCTACAAGTACAACGCAAATTCACAATGAAAAGACAAGTCTAAATTGGGAAATAGTAAGATGAATTATAGATTCATAAATTATGTCTACGTCAGGGCAATGCGGTGCTAAAGTTACAAGTTTTGATTTATTGTTTGCGAAACCCGAGCTTCAGAGCTTTATGTATTTAACTAAGCAGAGCTTGATTTAAGTTAAAGTTATGTAAGTACATAAAATTCCTTTGATTGCGTTTTAATATGACTACAAGGAGCGTATATTATCTACACTTCTACACTTATTCTACACTAATATTATAAAGAGGAAAGATTTGTATTTTTGTAACATACAAATACATATGTTACAATAAAACTCAAAAACTATTAGACCCATTTCAAAAAATCTTTCACCAATATAAAGCTACATTATCAGTGAGTAACATACTTTATTTAATACCCGTGCAAAGCCGGGGCAGATCTTTAGTATTAAATAGTTCGGTGTGAAAGATAGTAATATGTGTTTAGTGATGTGTATGAACCTTTTTTATTTTATCCATTAATGACGCTTATACACGACATTGCGCAGATTAGTTTAGTAATATTGAGGTAGCTAACAAGTACCTATAAGGGAGTTATTCTAGTAACTTACTTAGGACCGTTTTACGCCATTATCATAATTACCTAGGTATACTACTTGACTACAACCTACTTTACTACCCCTATATAATGAAGAGCTATTGTATTTTATTCTAGCCTAGGCCTACTTGTCAGGGTCGGCCATCGATCGGTTAGTGGGTATACGAGTACGAGTAGGTACCTATCTATCTATAGGAATAAGTACACACACATATATAAGTACATACATGTGTGTGTATATGAGTGAACTGTCAAGTTTCCATTATTTGATTAGTTATTAAAGAAACCTAACTTACCACTTGGGCATTTACGTATTTATTATAAACTTTTTGTAGTGGTAGGGCTCTTTTGCAGAGCCCGCCTGGGGAAGTACCACACCTTTGCCAGTTATTCCACCGCCAAGCAGTAATGTGCAAACATTACTGTGTTCCGGTTGGAAGGGCATTGTTTCCAGTGAAATTACAGGGCAAATGGGAGATTAAACAACTTATATCTCAGGGTGACGAGCGCAGTGCTGTGCCGCGCAGGGTCTTGAATTCTGTGAGTTCAAAATTCTGGGTAGCGCAGACCTGTTATGGGCAAACGTGACGTTTAACATCAGGCGAGCGATTTACTCGTCTCGTCACTCAATTATTAAAAAAAAAAAAAAAAAAAACCTACAAATGTAAAAGATTGTATGTTATGTTTGTAATTCAATCACGCAAAAACAGGTGAACGGATTTGTATACTCAAATGATTAAAAGTTACTTAAATCCTAGAATTCCTAGATTAACACAAATTATTTATTATCGTAGGCTACTTTTTATACTGATTTTTGTTTTTAGATACATTAGTAGATATTTATTACCCTTTATTCTTTTATTCACTCAACACAAAAAAATATAGGTGTGTTTTAAAAATTAAATGTTATAGGTAGATAATGTAAACTGTCTGCAAAAGGTCTGTGGCGAATTTCAAATAGCCCTAATAAACTGCCTCATACAATGTTATATGTAATTAAAAGGTCCATCAATAAAAGCTAATTTCCCCATTCGTACTGCAATATTTTCATTAATTCAAACAGTTTTATTGGAACATTTGCAATAACCGTGTCGGTCTCGCAATAACGGCAATAAGACCTAATTCCAATCATTAAAAGCACAATAACACTCGCCATAACGGCCCTTTACTGCCGATTGCCTCAATGAAGCCATTCGAATTGTATTTTAAACCTACAGAACAATAGAGGGCCCTGAAAACGATAACAAATTAAAATACATATGTATAGCTACCTATAAGATTTTATTCGCGCCGCAATAAATTATTTAAAATTGCGCCATCTGTGGTCGACAGCGGCAGCTTTTGTTATATTAGTTCAGCTACCTCCCGCTAGCGTTGCGATCGCATCGTTAAAAGTTATAGGGCAGGTACCGGTTCGAAACGCGTGTAAAATGCAAATTCAGTATTCCCTTTGGAATTGGTTTGTTATTTATCACCGCTATCTGCATACCGTTTAAAAATAAAATAGGTAATTCCTTTTACAATCTGTATGTAAGTACACACATAAGTAAAGTTAGGAATGTCGCTAGATATAACACTTACCACGTGTAATTAACTTTAAATAAATGCTAATCCTACGCACGTTGGCAGCTCCTATGCTACTAAACATGCATCTACCGCCAAAGCTCTCAAGTTTCCACAGATAAATGGTGGCTTCCATTTTAAAAAGGCACTTACCTGTTGATACTTGATACTGAGCAGTAGTTATTGGTCCTACTTAGCATTCGATATCCAATGGAAGATAATGTAACCTGCTAACTGAGGCCACAGAATAAATGCTAGTATAACTGCGACTACGTAGATACTATTTACTTTACTGTGACATTCCTATCGTTTATCTTTTACATACGTAAAGCCAAAAGCCAGGATTTGAATAAGTAGTACATAAGTCAGTTTATTTATAACATAAGCATAATAAAAATTAATATCCAGAGACCGTTGATGAAAATGAATAAAAACACTGTGGGTACGGTTCTAACAAAATCATTTACACTTAGCGATGTGTAGGTATGGAACTGCCGATTTTCAGATGCGTTCGTTAGTAGAAGTTTATGAAGAATGCCATAAAAAAATCTGCGACATTAAAGGCTAGCCCTGCCGTCAAAAGGCAGGGCTAGCCATTCAGCCAATGTGAACTTTTCATCCTTTTTTTCGGATTTAAAAATGAACTTCTTCAAAGGAATGCCTCATACAACTTACTAGGTATAAACATCTTCTTCGTCTCGCATGATAAAGATCACCCAATTTGATCGAAACTAGTCTGAGTAGCCGACTCAATAGAACGTGAGTATTGCCATGTTAAATTCAAAAAAAGTACCATCTAATTCTCAATTTATTTGGTACTACAAACAGGCCTTGTTTACTATTAAGTTAAAATTAAGTAACAACTTAACCAAGTAGCAATAACACTTTCTTTCAACTTCCCGTTGCTCATAAAATATTAACTTAACCATCACTTTATAACTTACTGGTTAAGTTATAGTTAAAGTACAGTATTACCGAGTTATGGCTGTCCTTAGTACCTAAGTTATTAAGGAAAGTCTCGTCCAGTTTCCGTAATCTGAGCCACTTTCTATTGGAACCTCTAGATTTGTAGATCTGCGGAAATGCACTGTGGGGCGGTGATGTCGTTTTTGCGTCTCAATTTATGATGGTCAAAAATTTGATTGTTTTAAAGAAAATGTTACTTTTTCACGCACTGTTAAGTAAAGTTTTTCTTTTAACTATTATTGTTCCACGTTTATTAATTCAATAAAACTCTTCCAGACAGATGTCTGGTAAGTTTAGCTAAGTATGTAACTAAAGTTAAGTTATAAAGTTAAAGTTGCATAACAACTACATTTTTAGATAAATTTTCTATAAAAAAACCGTAAAAACCTCACTCAGAATTTAATACTTAATGCAATGTATTAAAACTCGCGTAAAACCATAAACGACTGCGCAAGCAATCATTTCTATCGTAAAATGCAATGATACACCATAGGTAATTATATTATTCACTATAAAATAAATACCCGTTTATTTGCAACGTCATAACATCAATAAACGTAACTATTACTTCTCATTTCTTGTGTTTTCATAATAGTAGGTATAAGGTTTTACACAAATGCTGACTTAATAAGAGCTCGTACAGATATTCTGTCGCAGAATAAAATGTAATACAATAAAATGTAATAAAAACAAAATATGACTGTGTAAAAATATAACTTCTGAAAAAAGCAGCGTTCTACTAAGTAGATTGTTTTACATACAATTTTATTTTTTAATGTTATTCATTGCAAAATTAACAATATTAGTAGCAGATTATAACAAAAACAAACACAAGAAAATCCTAACAATCAAGTTCAAGTTCGCTGAGACCTTGCAGCCCTACAATACAACTCCTCATCCGATTTTGCTCATATTCGACCTTAAAAATGGTATTTGAAGAAATAATATTTCTAAAAAATAGCGCTTATAGATGTAACGTTTCCTAGTAACCGCAGGACCATAGAAAATCTGGCTTTACACACTGTAATGTTCTAGAATGTCTGTCCAACGGCAACTGCTTTAAGAATAGTTGATTTAAAAAAATTAGAGCCTTTACAAAAAAAATAATTAGGGCAAGATTTAAAAAAAACACTAGAACATCTATTTGGACGCGGTACTGTACTCGTATTCCATTTATTATAACTAGTAACATTATGTCGCGAGCCGAGCGCGCGCGCCCACTGTGCGGTTAATTGCTGGAATTAAATACGTATCTTATGACTGCACAGTGGAGTGGAACTGGTATAGAAAACATTATTAGATCACTGTGTATGGTAATGTGGAATGTGGGAACTGGTTTTGATTAACTTTGTAAAGAAAGTAAAAAAATTTAATTAATTTGTAGAAATAAGTGTACCTAATGTAATACTGGAAGCTGTCTTTTTGAATTAATTGAAATATGTATTAATACGGGGTTATAAGGAAAAGGTATAATAAGCTGAAAAAAGCTCATAGTAGTCATTACAACTAAATTTTACTATGGGACCAAAACCTAAAATCGCAAAAAAAAACAGCTGTTTCATAAATTTTTCGAGTATTTTTGACATGTTCTACGAAACAGATGATTTCTTTTGCGCGATTTCAGGGTTGCCCCAGAGTAAAAGTTGTTCAAAGTGATGAGTAGATACCTGCTATGAGCCTTTTTCGTCTTAGCATATCCTTTCCTTATAACCCAGTAAACAATTATAATAAAATTATCCTACAAATATAATAAAGTGTAAGTTACACACTAAAAACATCATGACAAAACTTCATCATGACAAAATGGCTTTTTCTGCTTATGGTCTTTTTACAATGAAATTGTATCGCACAGAATAACCAATAGTTTAAGTAGTATCAGTTAAATTTAACCACGCCACAATTTATGATGACAGCTAACATAACTAATTCTCGTTTCTTGACATCGCATGAGATCAGATCCAAAATATTGTCTTCCAAATTACTCCAAGCTTCCCATCCGGTTCCATGTTACGAAAACACGGACAAACACACATAAATCTCCATAGATATGCGTAATGGCAGATAATTCTAGGGTCTCACGGACCCCGGGCGTCGAATTGGGGTCTCAGGTACCCAAACTGGTTCAACTGACACGGTATTCGGTTAAACTGTGGTTAACTTTTTGTTTTGGAAGAATTAAGGTTTTCATTAGTTGTGTTTTGTGGTTTTGTCTGAGATGATACAGTTTTCCGGATTTTCTGGGAATAAAACGTTTTGTGTTTCACAAATCTTTCTATTAAAATCTGGTCACTGACACCTAAGATGTCACTGGTTCTGCCATCGTTATGAGTACCAAAGTTCACGTAAGCCTTCAATACTTTGCTTTTTCAGCGTTTCTGCAAACATTTCTTGACATGGCTTATCCCTAGATCCCTACCTCTTCCATGACATACCCGTCTTGACTATCCAATCCAATGACTTGCTAATTCATAATTTGAATCTCGCATACCCAGGCAGTGTTTCGGCCATCCCGCCTATTTCTAATTGTTTATTTCTTTATTATGTATTCTGTTATATTTTTTTTTCTATGATCTAAATGTACTTGTTTCAAATTGGAACTTTTGTAAAACTCTCGGAGGAGGGAGAGCGTTGACACCCGCGACACAGTTTTATTATTTTGCAGGGTCATCGATTGTCATTGTTTCTTTAATCCTTTGTTATTGGTTCGTAATGAACAGATTTATGGCTATTATTATTTATTTTGTCATCACTGGTCTATCTAAGCAATAATATAGCCAGGTCAGATTTATTAGTAACTCACAGTTTTTCTTTGTATCGATACGGACAAAAGAAAATTACGGTCATTCAAAAAACAGTACAATTCTGATTTAAATCGCAGCAACTCTAAATATTTTCGAATTCTTTACCATAACAGCACGCTTGATTAGAAGCACTGCTATCCTATTTTCTACCTTATATTGATACATCTAGAGTCCAAAATCAAACAGAATTTTGTGTTGGGTTGATTAGAAGCAGTTTCTTGCAATTTTCAACCATAATTTTTTGGTGATAAAGTTCAAAATCGAGCAGTAAGTTGCGTAATGGTTGTCGTAACCATCCATCAGAGATTCACCATGGTTGTCGCCACCGTGATTTACTCCACAAAAGATGTACAGTTCACGTAATAACAGTTTTTTCATCGAAAATTAATTTAATTTTAATAGTTTTCTTATTACTTACATTCCACTGTTATGTAACCATTGTAATAAACCTTAGATGAATAATTACAAATTTGATTTGGTGTGGGCGTATCTATCTTTGTTGAAGTCTTTTGACCCAAAATAGTGACTGACAAAATAATAATGACGAGTGATCTCAGTTCATCATCTTCAATCTTCGTTTACAATTACAGCCCTTTTTATTCGACTACTAGCTGCGCCCCGCGGTTTCACTCTCATTTTCCGAGATAAAAAGTAGCCTGTACATTGTGCCTTTATTCAGGGCATATGCTACCATCATACCAAATTTCATTTAAATCCTTTCACCCGTTTTTGTTTGATTGAGCAACAAACATAGAGAGTATTTAATCTTTTACGAATGAAGGTTTTTGGTTCATAATCACCTTCTTTTCCTCAAACCGTGCTCCTCATGTTTGAGGGTCGTGACCACCTCCAAATATTTTATCTCTCAAGATGTTGCGCCAACGTTTCCTGTCTTCAGCAATGTGAAAATCATCGTATACCGAGGTATCGAGAGTATCTACCTACTATTCCTACCAACTGTTCTCAAAGAAATCCCAAAAAGTGCAAATCGAGTAGTTACCTCCCGACTCCCGACCGGAAGCTGCCCCGATTCGCACGCACCTCGCTGCATGCGCGGCGGGAGAGTATTTAATCTTTTACGAATGAAGGTTTTTGGTTCATAATCACCTCCTTTTCCTCAAACCGTGCTCCTCATGTTTGAGGGTCGTGACCACCTCCAAATATTTTATCTCTCAAGATGTTGCGCCAACGTTTCCTGGCTTCAGAAATGTGAAAATCATCGTATACCGAGGTATCGAGAGTATCTACCTACTATTCCTACCAACTGTTCTCAAAGAAATCCCAAAAAGTGCAAATCGAGTAGTTACCTCCCGACTCCCGACCGGAAGCTGCCCCGATTCGCACGCACCTCGCTGCATGCGCGGCGGGAGAGTATTTAATCTTTTACGAATGAAGGTTTTTGGTTCATAATCACCTCCTTTTCCTCAAACCGTGCTCCTCATGTTTGAGGGTCGTGACCACCTCCAAATATTTTATCTCTCAAGATGTTGCGCCAACGTTTCCTGGCTTCAGAAATGTGAAAATCATCGTATACCGAGGTATCGAGAGTATCTACCTACTATTCCTACCAACTGTTCTCAAAGAAATCCCAAAAAGTGCAAATCGAGTAGTTACCTCCCGACTCCCGACCGGAAGCTGCCCCGATTCGCACGCACCTCGCTGCATGCGCGGCGCGGGCGCACGCAAGCGCGCGCCGATACCGTCGGGACTCGAACCCGCACTCGTTAGCCGCGGGGGACGCTACCGACTACACTGAGACACGGCTGAATCTGATAAACATAAGTTTGAGAGCCGACTGAAGTGCTGATACTTCGTTAAGTTTAGTTAAGCAGTTTTTAGTTTCGTTATAGGTATTAAGCATTAAATTACAAAATACGGCTGTAGAATTAGCCTACTAATAAAATTGTAAAATAAACGTTTGAGAGTTCATGGAAAAAGGCTAATCAGATTTGGATGAGCCATAATAACTCTATAACAAACATTCAGTTATTTGTATGTAAATACAGACTGCTTTTTATCCCGAAAAAAAACTGCTCTAGAGGTTAACGGGTGAAACCGTGACACGCAGCAAAAAGATATCTAATAAGATAAATGAAACCTACACTGTGGTTCCAATTTTCGTCACGTTAATTGTAATACGTGTCGTACTGTATTGCTCGCGTTAGTTCGTGTAATTGCCGTGTTCTGTGGGAGGATTGTATTTTGCAACAGCGATAAAAATACTTTGTAACTATTTACACTACTCTAGTCATAAAAATACAGAAAAGGATGAACTTTCATTAATTTTGTCGGTGCAGTACAGACAGTGAGCGTTTTTTCTTTTTCATCGGATTAGGCATGCGTTTGACCACAATCTCACCTGATGGGAAGCGACGAAGTGGTCGAAGATGTAGCACGCTTGCAAGCACCTACCCTAAAACTTATTCACTCTATTTTTCAACAGATGGTACGAGTACGCATAACCGCTTAAAAAAGAATAAAATAAAATAGAATATCATTATAAAATTAACATAAGTCATTTTAAAATACTTAGTTTGTTTGAGGCAAGCGACTCACGGTAATCTATAGTTTCTGCCATGATCTCTCCAGCTCTCATAGCTTTAATGGCCTAAAAGCTCTATGGAATTGGTTACTAAACCTATACCTATGTACTTCATATTGCAGCAGCACTTGTATATTGTAATATTTATGTATAATTTACATAAAATAAGCACCGAACCAACACGTATGGAATACTAATATGTGTGCCCCGCGGTTGTACCGCAGGACCGGTTACTGCAGGAGCCATATTTTTTTGGGATATGAAGTAGTCTATGCGTGAATCTAGGGTAAAAGCTACTTCCATATAAAATTTCATACCTATACAAATCTGTTCATCTGTTTTTGCGTTATTGAGTTAAAACATATGTGGTTACTACTGGTTATGAACCGCGGTTTAACTCACAATTTCTGGGATAAAAAGTAGCCTACATGTAAGCTACTTTAATTTCAAATTTGACCCAAATTTGCTCAGCTGTTTTAGCGTGATTTAGCACAAAAAATTCAAACATCCAAACTTTGAGATTTATAATGTATTTATCTATAGTAGGAAAGGATAGTAGCATAGATTCGTGTCATAAAAACTTTTTGAAAAAAAAATTAAACCGCCGAAAAAACTGAGAAGCAAAAAATAAACCTTTTTATTTAATCTTAACAACTAAATTCTTAAACTAATGTAAGAATACCTAAGTAATTTTGAGACGTCCTCCTTCGTTTTTTTGTCGGTTAAAACTGATGTTGCATCTACAACCACAAAAGCCGCATCTTCACGAAACACCCAGCTTCTAGCCGTCACAGTGATCTCCATACATAATTGCGATAGGAGCGATACGAGACATCCGCCAAATGGAGTCAGATGCGTGTGGTCCGCCATTACAGACCAGAGCGTGATGATTTGCCGCGATTCTATCAATTAAACTGACATTAAATCGTGGAGCGCGTCAAATGGAGCGAATTATTCAGAACGTTATTTATTGGCAGGAAATGGGGGGAGGGGAACAAATCAATCAATATCTTGCATATAATTACATTAAAAGTGACCGTGGGTCGCATGGCTCGCATACGAGTAACACGTTAAATTGTAGGCCTCGGTGGTTTTTCTCATAACAGCATCTGCTTAAACATGTTGGAGCTGCTCTCTATCTGCAAGAGATCGCTCTTAGCGATAAGATAACTTTTTGTGCCTTTCCCTTACGTATTTTACTATGTTTGTGATTTCCAATGTTTTCCAATGATGTTTGTGTTGCCAATAAAGAGTTATTGTATACTCTTACACCAGGGATAGATCAGTCAATGCGAACTTACTTACTCAATTTTTTTTTAAATACAAAGCTTTGTGTAAAAAGCCTCTTGCGCTCATCACTTGTATTGTGTAATATTGTAAGTTTGTAACATATAATATTGTTATATTATTTATTAAAAAACAAATGTTCTGGCCCAAGACACTAACAAAGGTACCAGTCTTCATTTAGTGATCAAAAATATGTATACACTATTTCTTTCTTGAATTTTATTTATAGGTAGGTTATGTAGTTATTTATATATCAGTGCCAAAAAAACGTTGTATTAATTTTATAGAGAAACTAAACTCGCCATATTCTGACCAAGAGTCATTATTAGCACTTGAAAAAACTTTTATGTTTTGCAAGCATTGTATGCCCATTGTAGAGTTTGTAGACCGTATCTGTCCCGTCCAAATATGGCGGCTGGAGATGGTCAGATGTAGTTCCTGATTAACGATTATTTAGCAGCATTGTTTCTCTCAATATGTACTCGCGTCATGACTAAACTGTTTGATGCTTTTGTTTGTAGATATATCTTGATAAGAGAGCTTATCTACGGATCAAAGACTGTGATAGTTGTAGCGCTAAACTTGTCTTGCAGGTCATGTATACGAGTATCTTTAGAATACTGCAGTATGTTCCGAATGGAAAATTCTTATTTTTGAAAGCTCATGTATGAAATTGTTGTCATTATTACTATAGTTATAATCGTTGGCTTGTGAAATGCGTGTGTTTTAATTCTTTATTTTAGTCTACTTACCTTTGTTAATAGTCTCTAAAGACCGGCAACGTTTAGGCTACTGCAATCGCTTACCATCAGGCGGCTTATTTACTTGTTTGCCACTTGGCATAAGAAATCTCAATATAACTACCTCTACATATATTCATCTGCGACTCATGAGAAATCATTCAAATTCCTTGTATCATTTCCGAGCATTATTATACTTTGAGGTGAGTGCAATAACCTGAATAAATACCTTTTCTACTGTCACTTTGAATCTATCAAGAATATCGCGAATTTCTCATCTCACGACTCAGCTGTATAAAGAAATCAAGTTATAATTATAACAAATTAATCAGCTGTTCTATTTGCTTAATCAAATGCGTTGTAAAATTTAATCAGGCTTACTATCTATCGACATAATAGTTAATTAGATTACCTCCCGGTATTTTTATGAAGTCGCAGGCATAATCCAGTTGTCAACAAGGTAACTATTACGCATTGAATTGCAAATCGTCGGTGTCGGATTATACAGGCAGTGGTGAGACGTCAGCGGAGAAAAAGCTAATGGCGTCTAACGTTTATAGATAAGAGGATGTGGTGTAAGTTATGGAAGAAGTGTTTTAAGTTTGATTTGTTAGTGTTTTCTGTAGGTTTAGTTTTGATAATCGTGGGTCGATTCTGGATGAGATTGGCACAGGATTGGGATGAAGAGAGGTTTGTGCTCACTGCTCAGCGAAGGAGATTATAATAATGATAATGGTTTTTTTAGTTCTAGCAGTCTAAAGCTTGTCCCAAACTGATGCTGCAATAGGTTGATGTTTAAAACCATTTTCTGGTCACTGTGGCTACACGTCTGATGTTCGTTACCGTGGCTACCCACCGTACGCTGTGTTTGTGTCTATTTTGCTTTGCTCATGAGCTCAATAAATAGTAAACGGAAACAGTATTTCTAATCCTGGATTACAGAGCATAACAGACATTTTTGAGAAAAAGACTTTTAGAAGTTTAAATTTGCCGATTTATCAAAGTTTAAACAAACTGCATTTTTTTCAACTTCTTCGGACCTCTTCTACGAGTAATTTACAGTTAAATAAACGTTGCATTTTATTATTGCGAACACTGGATTCAAACAACAGGTCAACACGCCATCCCCGCCATATTATTAATGTGTGCAATTTAAATTCAGTCCAAATGACCGCCAGCCCCAGCTCGCTGAGAAGCGGTCTCCAGCTATAATACGAGTACGTTGTCAGCCTATAAATTAAATCGTCACTCCCAGTCTAGTGTAGTAATGTATACCAACGAGTTTTTATACTTTTTATCTTCTAGCTTTTACAATCATACTCCATCAACTTACATACATTGCATCTTTTATTGCCTGGATCCTACAGGACTCCAGTCTTAGGGGTCATTGTATTAAGAACATTGTTGGGATGCTAGTTCTTTTGTAAATTCAGGTTTTTTGTTTTTACTAGTTATTGCAAGCTTGTATAGAGGTATGCGTAAGTGCTTAATGGGGCTAGGTTTTTTAATTATGATTTTATCGGTGGTGAGATTGGAAGAGCTTGGAGGTTATGTTTAATCTGGCTTCTTAGTTGTGGCAGTAAAATGGTGAAAATTATTTTTTGGTTTGTTTTTGTTGCAGGTAAATGTGAGGTGGTTGCTGCTACTTGTGGCAAAACTAAAAAGCGATGTGTATGTGACGTATAGAGTAAGTATAAAATTCTAGATATGGATTAGAACAAAGAGTAAAGGAAATGTGATGTTTCGATCTCTTTCTACACCGCACAATACCGACTAATTATTATAATATTATTACAAAAAATATTACAATAATAGTGTAGTTACCAAGCGACCACCGACTCCGTGTGAACCCAATTTAATTTCGGATTTCAACCTAAACACATACATTTAGTGACACTTCCTTCTCCACTGTTTCGGTAAAATTACTGTACTTTTCCATAATATTTCGGATAAGTATTACGAAAAGCAGTAATTTTCCTAAAATAGCGTGCGTTACCTTATTCCGAGCCAGTGGCAGTGAATGACGGTAATAGACCTTAGTATTCTGTGGTAATAGATTCAAACTGTTGTCATTACGCGCAATTTGGAAGATGGCCACCTACCGACAGCCATCTACCATCCACTAACACGGAACGTTTTTTGTTCTGTAACTCAAGCGCACGCATATACAATTAGAAAAAGAAATCTCACCGTGTACAATGTACAGTACTACTAATTTAAGTGGCGACGCTATCAGCCAAATAGAAGACTGCTAGCTTCCTTGTTTCCTAAGATAATTATGTAAACTTGGGCTTTGCCAAAGTCAGAGTCAATAGGCACTTTATTTTTGATCATATCGTCGCTTCCAACAGGAGAGTCGATGGCCGAACGTTGAGATAAAAAAAGGTTGCAAAAATATTTTAGAACTTTTGACATTCCTGGATTCCATTTTTTACGGCCGCCGCCGTTGTAAATAAGAAAAGCAATAAGACGAGGAAGTTTGAGTCTAAGGCCCTGAATTCTTAATAAAAGTTCTAGATGACGTTTATCTATACCATGTATACTTTAAGTTCCATTATAGAAACGTAGGTTATCATCATCATTATAACTTCTATCAAAATTAAAGATTTTTCCCCGCGTCCGTCACGCTCGTTCCAACCTCCTCACTGTGCAGTCGGGACGGGCCTAATCGATGCGTCGTTCCAATTCTTTTGTTGTAAAATCGAATTACATGTTGTGGTTATTGAATCGATTTGATTATACACCACCGCACTAATGGATTCTGAATGTAAATGGTCCAAATACTTCTGTGGATCACGACTTCTATTAGGCATCATTTTTGCTGCGCTCTACGATTATACTAATAATGGTGATAGTAATTGTAATTATGTTTGTAATTCCTTGTTTTTATGACTGACAGAAAGTTTTTGATCACTGCTCTGATGCTAAGTGTTGGTGTAGTCGAGGATGGTGAACAAAGCTAGCTTGATATGAGAACGGGTAAAAATAAAACTTTTTAGACTTTAAAGAATTTAGAATTTTTCATTATTTTCTTGCGCTAAAAATATTTCTTACTGTAAAATATGAAAGACGCGTCAATTCTGTTCTATCCTTTTCAAAATTAAACTGTTTTTCACTTACATGTTGAAAAGAGATGCAGATAATAATAGAGGTGTTAGTTTATTTTAGCTTTGAGTGCGGTCAATAGATTCGATGCCAATGACTGCTTTTAACATTTCTTTTAATGACACAAAACACTTCTAAAAGATTACTCCAAGCTAAG
Source organism: Alcis repandata (assembly GCA_949125135.1). NCBI lineage: Eukaryota > Metazoa > Arthropoda > Insecta > Lepidoptera > Geometridae > Alcis > Alcis repandata. Next base: position 356,610 of record OX421237.1, read on the forward strand.
CAAGAAGGCCGTTAGCTGGTGTACTTGTTACAAGCTTTTATTTAGCTTGCCTTGTTTGTTTTTTTAGTCAAATTTTGCTACTGAATTATGAACCACTTCCCAAAGTCCGATTGAGCTGAAATGTGGTATACTCGTACCTACATATGTAACTCCGACAATGCAATAAAAGCTTGTTTTTTTAGCATAAAATATTGATCACAACTGGTTTTTAAGCATTACTCAATACTCTCAGAAGTGTTAAAAAGTTTTATCACCTCAGATTAGGAAGTTATAAAGCAAGATGTAACGGTCAGTTCACATTGACGCAGGATTCACGCATCATCGCAGCGCCGGTCGCAGCGGCGGCGCGCCCTCCGAGGCTCCTCAACCTTGAAGATACTTCCGGAGGGAGTAGACCATAAAATATTTTAGGAGACAATAATTAGAATGGTAATTTTTGATCACAAAATAGGTCACCCCTTTGAAATTTTGAATGGATTTGATGATTTTTTTTGCGAATGAAAATCTTGTCAATGAGTGGATGGATACGAGTAAGTGGACACAAAACATTTCTTAGGGTTTCCTTGTTTTACTACGGTACACTTGTGTATGTTACTAGCTGACTCCCGGCGGTTTCACCCACTGTTTTTTTTTTACTATTAAACCTTCCCTGTAGTAGAGCAAACAAAATAAAACAAAAACCAACAACAAAGATCGGACCAATTTCTGAACACACCTATAAATATTTGACAACTTAGTGACACTATTTTTTATTTCTAAAAAGACAAAAGAGTTCGGACATCGCGAGTTAACCGTACCAAACATCAAATGTTTCAAAGGTAGGAACAGTTTGTATTGGAAAATTAAATTGTTGATTTTAATATTTTTCTTTATTTATATAATAATTAATGTTTCTCACCGTTTAAACCTTCCCTGAACTTTTACAAATATTTCAAGACCAAAATTAGCGAAATCGGTCTAGCCGTTCTCGAGTTTTAGCGAGACTAACGAACAGCGATTCATTTTTATATATAAGAAGATAAGAATTAGGAGTTTGAAAAAAACTGGCTACGAATACTTAAATAATAAATTTTCCTTTAAAGTTTTCCATTGAAGTTAAAAACTGATTAAGTTAATTACGAAAACGCAAACGCAAATAGGAAATCCTAAATAGTACACCGTGTTTTTTTCAACCACACCATCTCTATATCATCAAGTGAGCTGTGCTCAAACGCCTAGCCTGACCACTATACAAAAGTAAAATTAAGTAGCTGATCTCAATCACTTCCAATTTCAAAAACGACAAATTTGATTCACCTTTTAAATGTAGCTCTGACTTGACAAAACTCGTGCTTGTATTCAAAGATATCAGATACCAATTGATCAAAAACTTAATCCTCCGACACAGATTAAACACCAGTTACTATCGTTCTAGCTCCATTAATAATATCAAAGCGAACCTCTTAAATCAAACGGTAATACATTGTTGCCGGAACTTTTCTAACAACAACAAATTACAAATGAATTTAAACTTTATTTTGAAAATGTAAGAGAACAATTTTGAATAGCAACAAAATTAGCAGAAAAAATAACAGACAAGCTATTTTGGACTTTATTTGTTGACAATGAAAGGTTATTTTTGGATGTAAAAGAGGTGGGAGGAAATAAGTTTGAGGTGGCGTTATAAATTCCAGAGTAGATAAGGCAAATTGAGCCGTAAATCAAAGGGGTAGGGTGGGGATTCGTGATGAGATGGTATCGAGCGGCGCGTGCGCATGCGGGGGCTACGGTTGATTCCAGAACTTACGTTGTCAATATAGGTTGTTTCAGATTTTCATATGTGAAGAAATGTTTTTAAAGTAATGAGTATTATAGTGATTGATTAATAAAACTGTTGTTAAAATGAATTTCTAGTGTATTTATGTTTTCGCGAAAAACTGTTTTTTTTTTATGATAAGCTTTTGCGAAGTAGCACCAGATTCACAATTTAAGCTTCCCTTCTTCATTGCTATTAATCTAGCTTTAAGATATACTTATCCTACGTACTGAGTTTTATTACGTCAATAAAGAATTTTGAAAATCAAATCATTTACCAGTTTGTGGTAGAACATGGTACTCGTAGAACTAAGATAAGGAGAGCGCGTTGATGTCTTTCGTACGCAATTTCTTGCACCTTCAACTTATTTGTATAAGGTAGATTGTTTATTGCGATTTCTTTTGATTTTTGTTATAATTAAACACGGGAATACTCACGTAAAAATTAAGTCTACTACGACTAGTTTCGGTCACATTCGGTGACCTTCATCAGGCGAGTTTACAAACGCCTGATGAAGACGACGCGACACGACGCGTTTCTTTTGATTTGTTTGTGGCTCAAGCACGCAAAAACTGGTGAACGGATTTTAATGACATTTGGTACGAAAACAACTTACACCCTGAATTTACAATAAGTTTTTTTGTCCTGATAAAATCAGTTCTCGCTGGAGAGAATGGAACAGAATATAGCTTTACTACACACCAAACAAATTACAAAATAAAACTAAGACCAAGGAATTACGTTCGGTAGTGCAAAATCGGTCTTATCGCCTAAAGCGATTTCTTCCAGACAACTTTTGGATGGACAGTACAGAGTATTGGAATATATAGGCAGTTAGGTAGTGGATAAAACCACAAGGCGCGGCTATATAAACATGACTGAAAGGTTTCATAAAACTTTCGAGTTGTCTCTAGCCAGAGTTCCCATGGTACCTCTCACCAAGCACGGGTGCTGAGTACTGATTATGAAACTCCACTGAAAGATTCAATAAAACTTTCGAGTTCGAGCGTTGGTGTCTTTTGTCCTAAGATGTTTTTATTTCATCTCACTGGTTCCCGTGGTACCCGCCGGCCGGCTGCCGCTGATTACGTCGGTGGCGTGCTGCAAATGATCCGCCGCACCGACTACGATACTTTGGCTTCCTGGAAATGGAAGACGAGGGCATTTAGGTTACAAGTTTTGAATGGTACTTTCACTACTTGACCACATTTTATATAAGGATGCGCCTGTCGTGTCCCAATGTTTAAATGACTTATCCTTTATTCGTAAAATTCCGCTAAAAGAATGATGAATTCACTTCACACAATTCATCAAAATTCCGATGAATTCACCTAATTCATATATTATGATGGTTTTCACCGTAACAACGTGCTAATCATCGTACTTTTTGGTGATATCAGTATGCTCCGTACTTAAGGTGAATTCATCGGAATTCAGATGGCCATTTTTCTCAGTGCAGATGTTTACATTTTTACATGTGCCTAAAATTAGTGATAGAAGGAAAACCAAAAACAAACAAGTTCTAAACCTCTCAAAGTTTTAGTTGAATTCACCTAATTCATATATTATGATGGTTTTCACCGTAACAACGTGCTAATCATCGTACTTTTTGGTGATATCAGTATGCTCCGTACTTAAGGTGAATTCATCGGAATTCAGATGGCCATTTTTCTCAGTGCAGATGTTTACATTTTTACATGTGCCTAAAATTAGTGATAGAAGGAAAACCAAAAACAAACAAGTTCTAAACCTCTCAAAGTTATATCTATTCAATTAAAACTTGCTTAATCCCAAAAGCTCTTAAATGTCTGTGATCCAATAAGAGTTAGTTAAAACTTATGTAATGAGCAGTAATTACAGAATTACGTCTTAATTTAACATTGGTTTTACTATCAAAATATTTATACAGGGTTACACGGAACAGTGGTACTTTGTCGAGCTAAGGCTGAAAGGAGTTTTTGGTTTCATCATTATGAATTACTTTTACTACTAAACTAACTCTAGAGATGTGAAAAAAATTAAACCTATTAATCTTGCTGCAGCTGGGACAGCTGCAGATTTCAGGGTTATAATAATAACTCATAACTCTCTACTAGGATAACCTGTGTCGGGGGTGCCATGGAATACACACAAAGACAAGGATAACTAACACCCAGACCCAGAGCTGATAATTAAATTCATAAATTCAAACATCTGCCCGGCTGGGAATCGAACCTGGTACCTCTGGCTTTTATGGCGGATAAACTACCGCTGAGCCAAACAGGGTAAGTCTCGTACTGATCTTTACAAAATATTTTCATAAGTAACAGTTGTTATCACAATAAGCTCTTTTCAGTGTAGTTTTATAACAACAACCGCCAAGCCGCCTCAGAAGCCTTCGGATGGCCTAAAAACTCTATCAAGACCAGCCATAACATATGAACCTATTTTTATTATTTTTTATTCTTTTATCTACTTCTTCTTTTTTTATCTTTTCTGCTTAACACCGTTCCGCGTAACCCCGAATATTTTCCAACGTAACTGCTAAGATACGAGTCGTAATGCATTAGAAAGCATCTCCTAATTAACTTCCTGATAAGAGGCCGCCTCTCTCGATAATTAAAACTAGAAGTGTTCAATTGATTTATATTGATTGAGGTAATTTGATCGTGTATTCTGAGAGCAATTTAACAAATGAAGCCTTTGATTTATCAGGAAATAGTAAGTAAAAGCTACTCGGTATATACGGACTTAGCAAGTAAAAGTGGGTAACGCTGGGATACTATTTTACGATCGAAGTTTCGCTTCGTTAGAGCAACGAGTGTGGCTTCGCAGTCTTCTGTCACTATGTTTAGGCTGCCTGAGGATTCAAGACCCAAGACAAGTCAAAGGCAAAAAAGTTTTCTTTTCTACTAAAATTAAATCAATTTAACGTTGAGATATAGCACGCTAGTTCTTTTGGCGTAAACTCCAAAAGTGGATCTAAATATCTATCAATTACAAACTAAATTTGACTTCAGTTATAGTTCACGTACAAAATATTCATAAATATATTGGGGTCAACTCTAAAATATTATATTACAAAAAAATATATTGCAGGTTTAATAAAAAAATGTTTTGCCATTTCACGTGGTTAGCCCCATTGATAGTAAAACAGTTTTTCGGATTTTGTTATGTGACTTTGATTTACTATACCCAAAATAACCCTGTACAAGTAGGTATGTACATAAAAAAAAAGAAAATTAATTTACATTTAGTCTATAGTTTGATTTATCACCAGCCAGTTACTCCGGCGCATTGGCACAGATTATAAAAAGCTACCGATAGAGAAGCTGGTAATAAGGTTGGTAACGGGTGTTTGATATATTAGTGTTGTTAGGTTGCCATGTGAATATTAATTAATAATTAGTCAAAGTGGAGCGAGTTTTTTAGCATACGAGTTTACGTATAAAATATATACAATCTTACTAATACGTATTATAATAAATGCCAAAGTTTGTATGTTTGGATGTTTGTGAGTTTGATGTTTGGAAGTTTGTTGCTCAGTCACGCAAAAGCGGCTGAATGGATTTGGGTAAAATTTGTTATAAAAGTAGCTTATACCCTGGATTAATTTATAAATTATTGGCTTTCCACTCGCGGATGAAACCGCGAGTCGAAACTCGTCCTACTATTTCACTAATCTTCTTCTTCTTCTTTTATATAAAAATGAATCGCTGTTCGTTTGTCTGGCTAAAACTTGAGAACGGCTGGACCGATTTGAATATTATTTTTTTTTGTGTTGTTAAAAAAATAGTGAGTGAAACCGCCGGGTGCAGCTAGTATAATATATATCTCATCTCATCTCATTTAATATACTTTTACTAACATTACAAAAGTTAAAGTTTGTATGTTTGTTACTCAATCACGAAAAAACGGCTGAACGGATTCGGATGTGGTACGAAAGTGGCTTATAGCCTGGATTTACATATAAACCGCGGGCACAACTAGTTTTACATAATATACATATTATTACATACCTATCTGTTTTATGTTTATTTTAGTTTGTCTAGTCAAAGGTCTCGGTAAAATTGCTTTTATGACTCCTTTATGGCTTAATTGAAGCTATGTTTGTTTTAATTTGTAAAGACTTAGCCACTTTTTTGGTAAATTAAATTCTTTGGCCATTAAAATTAAGCATCAATTAATCACGTTAAATGATGTGAGGAGTTTTGGTGTTTTAATTTTGATTTAAAGTCATAAAAACTTGAGATGTTTTAAAATAAATTTTAGACTTAAATGATAGCAAAATAAAATAAGTAGGTAAAGATTTGAATGATCTGAATTAGAACACAAGTTTTAGAAAACTTTTATCATAAGTACCTTTTTTCTATTTTATGAAACACTAACTCATGAAATTTGGCAGTACCTACCTAACCACTTAGACCTTACAAAAAAACCTTTGATCAAAATCAAGTAAAAAAAAAATGTAGGCATTACATTTAATTCCGACTGAAAATCTATAAGTAATAAAATTAAAAGTAATAATCTCTGACAACATACGCAACACTATCCTCGCCTTCAATTAACAACTAAAAATAAATAACAAATTTAAACGCAACTAATCAATATCAGTACGCCATTAATCATCGCATCATCGGTGTCATAATCATGAGAATATTGAAGTTATTAGATCTCGAAAGACCGTACTTTATTTATTATTTAATCTGTACTACTTTGACGGCACCTAATCACGCCAAAAGAAAAGAGGAAATGATATCTCCTAAAGTAGTCCACATCACGCGGAAAGAGCTTTTAAAGAAGCTACCTATTCACGAGTGTTTTTGACAGCGCCTCATTCCGAAACAGAAAAATAAATGCTTCTGGATTTGGCATTTTTTTTGACACGGAGAAATCACGGAGATTAATAATTGTTCTATAATTATAAGGACTAATAGACCAAAAATTAGGGAAAACTGGCCGGAAATTACATTTTTGTACTTTAATGTTAGTGTGATTTTTATCGAAATTTAATTGCGATCTCACTGGCCAAGGCAGTTGGTTTTCAATACTCGTAATTTCGGTCATATAGATTTTGATAGCTTTTTGCCAAATCTGCCAATATTTGTTATTAAGCTATCGTAACTAAAATGTGAATAGGTACCCTACGGTCCGATCAGAGCAAACCACAGCTTAAACAGCAGTCACTAAGCCTAACCATCAATGTTAATCTAAAACTCATAAAACCTATTTATTACTCTCTATTACGAAGCTCATTAATCCAAGATCCGACATTCTTCATTTGAAAAACTTTCTATTTTTAATTAAAATGGAAACTTCTCCGTTAACAATGTTTATGACGTTTCGTAATAGTGCAGTGACATAATGCTTTTTTTTAGAAATTGGCTTCACACGACAAGCGTATTGAGAATATTGTTTGACATGTTTTTGTTTAGGCTGTGTTTACTATTGTGGAATGCTTACTTGTATAGAGTCATAATACATTCGTCTAGAAAAATACGGAAAAACTACCAAACAGTCAAACTATTTAAAGCCTTCATAGTCATAAAGGGATGGTTTAGTATCTTTCTCTGTCTAGTAAAAGGAAAATTAAATGTTTTGTCTCATTTGCGGTGGCATCTCGCTCGGTTGGCCACTCATGCGCCAGTAGCGCATGCGCGGTCGCTTGAAGCGTTCGCGTTCGATTTTGAAATGTTTTTCGCGCGTTTTCATTCTTAGTGGCCAGTGATTATGTTCGAAATTTGAATTTGAAGTGTCAGTGATACAACGCCGATGTATGAGTGATATAAGGGCGTGGCCAGGATGGCGCCGCGGTTCAGTGCGTTTCCCGTGCGTTTTTTGTGCGGTAGAAAGTGAACTCACAAAGGATTACAGTGTTATTGTTTGGAACACGTGAGACTTGCTTTATTGGCAATTAAGGTTAATTTATGCAAGAACTGCGATTCGCTTTATTACTTTTTGACAATAAATCTCTTTCAAACGCGGAACGCTAACGTGTCAAAACACGCCATTTGACATTTAAATTCATCTGTCAAAAGTAATTAACACAGCTTTGAGATTGCAATATGAATTTTAATACGACATTACTCATTCAGACTGCACCATGCTACGTTATATTCGCCATTATTGAACAAGACCACTAATATTTAGGAATTTTCAAACACTTTTTGAAGTCAATTCAAGACATAATCGGCTTTAAATATCACCTAAATCGGTTCAGCCGATACGGATTAAGTGAGAACATAATATTATGCACACATTTTAGCATTAATAGTGGTACAATCCCAGTGGGACCACGAGTCGCAACCCTTCATATAACATGTTAGGACAATGACTGGTCGGCGTTTTAACAGTATATTAGACTGGTCATATTTTATTTTTGCCTATTTATTTTATTTTGATTGACATACTTTTAGCTTTTTTTTAAGAATTTAAATTGTTACATTTTTACAGACATTACGGTCCTTTATTAAGTTTGATTTGAATAAGCTTGAAAAAATTACCTAAACAAACTAACTAACCTACATTGTAAGTTAAATAAAATCTTGTAAGAGATGTAGCTGATAATTAAAAAAAACTTTTCTTCAACCAGCTGTACTTATGTTTATACAAGATATATAATTATATTTAGTAATGAAAATAGGTGTTAATCGTTACAAAATACACAGCTCTAGTAATCTGCATGTAGATTGTATCTCTTCAATGGAGAAACCTTATTTTCACTATTTGAACAAAACACGAGAGAACCCGTGAGAGAACGGCTGTTTAATTAGATATTAATAAGTAGTTGTGTTAGTAATTAGGCTGAGGGAATCTGTTTAATAAAGGTTTTCGCGCTAATTAAATACATGGGAAATAAATGCATTTTCACAGTGTTGTATACATGTACTACCATACCACGAAAGACTCTGAAGGCTTTTGCTGACAGATCTAAATTGACTAAACGGAAAATATATAATTAAGTCTAATAACTTTAACACAACAAAGCTACCACAACTTCGACAAATAAAATTTCAAAAAACTATTTAGTCAAACTCAAAAAAATGTTAAGCTGTTTTCACGTGGGTAAATACAGCTAGGCACTCGAACTAACTTCAAATTATTTTTAACAAATGTTTTATTCAATTAAAATATTCACAGAAAAAAAACAACTTAATATTTTTCTTTACGTTTTTTCCGTAAATTATATTCAAAACATAACATCAATATATTTTCTAAATAAACACATTTCAAACTCACTTGATCGTCCAACCGTTTAACTAACACAGATCATGAAAATGAAAACGTTAAAATATTAACTATGCAATATGCGTAACTATAAAATTACCTAGTTTACTATACACTTAACATTACAGTTAAGTAACATATAAAGTTAACTGTCAGTTAAAATAACCCGACCACCTGCAGTTTGATGTTATAACTACGACTAGTTATTACATAGTTTTTACACCCGGATGCGCTTGGCTATTATTTTGAACTTATCATAATATTTTGATGTTACTATTAACTTTAGTACAAATAAATGTATTTTCACAAATCACTTGAGATTTTAACTTTTATTTTAGTGACAGATTACTATCCTTTATTTCACTAGGAAACATTAAATAACATTAAAGTCGCAAAATAACACTAAATTAATCAAAAACACCGCAAAACCTAAAATATAAATATGTTAATACTTACTACTGATAAATTTAGGTATTCAAATACATACGAGTATCTACTAGCTGCCGCGATTGAACACTCTATTTTTGAGGCTAAAATTAAATTCTCTAGTCTAAAAGTTGATGCACATTGCTTTTTTCCAAGGTTTTATTTAATTTGCTGTGTCGGTATGTGCTAGTTAAATCTTGGAAGCCATTGAGCGACGAGACGAGCAAATTGCCCGCCTGATGTTAAACGTCACAATTGCTCACACTAGTCTGCGCCACTTAGAGTTTTGAAGTTGAAGCTAAATAAGAACCACTTACTGACTGCCAATTAAACAGTTGTTTGTAACTTCGAAGACCATGCATTAAAGCTTGTCCTTCAATTTACTGTTTTCTTATTTCTATTTTGATATTCATATTTTTAAGTACGCCAACCAGCTAACCAGTTCTAAGGGATCTATTTACCACTAATAGAGGTCTAAAAGCTCTACAGCACTCTACCTCGCGCAGCTCGTCCGAAACTGCTGACTCATTATAGGCCGAGAAAGTTTGTGAGCTGACGTCAAACCAACGTAGACAACGTTATTGTAATATCTCAGACTAAACCCCTGAGTTTCCTACGGGGCAGTTCCTTAGCCTACGTGTTAATACAGTACGATAGCTATCTCTATACCAAATTTTATCAATATCGAATAAGTTTTTATGGAGATACGTGGTAATGAATTCACACATACACGCAACCTTTCGCATTCATAATATTATTGGAGTAGGATAAATAAATGTAACAAATAATCAGATTCAGATTCAGAAATATTTATTGAACAACTGATACATTGATAAGATCGATGGATAGCTAAACGCAATCACAATAAAATAAAGATTCAAAAGCAGCAGTGTATTGTAAGCACCGAAGTCGGATTAATTGTAAGTATAAAACTTTGCCGATCGATAAACCAACACTTACAAAATCTTAGGCTCGACAAAATCGTCAAAATCTTACAATTTTATTCAGATCACAAATCTTGAAAATTCAAGAATCAAAATTCTTAATTTTCAAGATTTTGAACTTAAAACTTTTTAAACTTTAACTTTTTTTTAAACTTCAGAAAAGTGGTCTAGAAGAAACTGTTTTAGGCGATAACGCCATACCTGTTCTGTCGAATGTAATTCTACTAAGTCTTAGCTTTTCTTGTAATTTGTTCGGTGAGCAATAATTCTACGATTCTATTCTAAAATCAATTGGCGGTGCTATCGCCATTCTCCGCCATTGCCATTTAAATCGATAAAACCAATGAATAGCAATACCTTAGCCTGTTAATTCCATAAAACATTTCATTGCGATAGCATCTAGGCTCTGAAGCGGTAGGTTATTAAAGTTCTCTCATAATTTGTGGCGCGTCTGGAAGCGACTGATTTTATCTATTAAATGCTTGAATAGATTCGCAGTTTGTTAAAATAAAATAGATTTCTCTTTGGTTTATTTGCTTGGCTCTCCTTTTTAGGTCACTACCATTTATTTATTACTCGCTGCGCTCCGTGGTTTTATCCACAACTAATCTCTCCGAGTTAGGCGTCGATATAGGATGGAGTATATTTTTTATGTCGATGGGGATAGAATAGGAACAGCTAAATTTTCCGGGATAGATGAATAAAAAAAGATACATCCAAATCAGTTCAGCCTTTTTTGCGTGATTGCCTAACAAACATACATACTTTGACATTTATGATATTTGTAGGATTATTTATTTATTTAAATGTCTCAAACTTTTACAGAAAAAACAATATTTGAGTCAATTTAAAATTAAATAGAAACTTCAGCAAAATTATATTATTTAAACAATTTGGAGTTTACACTAAATTAGGTGAGGTATGCAATTTTGAACGAGCTCATTTATAAGATGACCCTTACAAGTAGAGCCTGGAAGAGATCGCTCTAAGTGATAAGACAGTTAGTTGTTGCAATGTGTTTAAGCGCTTTTATCCTTTAAACGGAGTGTTCCCAATCTTTTTTGGGTTGCCCCTTTTTCGCCTCCTTCGTGTACCATAATAATGCTCACGTTTGGTCAAAATAAAATCTTATATTTTTTTATTTTTTTATTTTTAAGCGGATTAAAAATTGTTGTCAGTGTCTCAAATGTCTTTGTACTAGTTTTTTGACTGATATACAGCAAATTGCAATAGTATGAAGTGAACAACATTAAAAAAAAACATTTGCACGTGTAAAAAGGAAACCCAATGAAAATTCTGTTCACATTGTGTGTCGATACAATGGGAACCAGAAAATATATTGTCCATTATCAAATAGTTCACAACAATGTGAAACTGTTGTATTATAACTTTATCATAAGCTGTGGCATCGTACATACTGTGAACTAACCTGTGACGTCACAGTACTAGCTGTTTGCTAATCTGTGTCGTTCTATACAAACTGTAAAGTAATCTGTGGCAAAAAATGCGCATACGTTCCATTGTTGTAGAGCTGTTCGCAGGTTGTTGCGTGGGCAATAACGTATTATCGTAAAGTGAGGTAGTGGGTGCTTCAACTAAACATTCATTTTCAAGATGCATTGATTCAAAACTTATTTTATCGAGATGTTTGATCAAAATTGGTTAAGCTTGTTTATTGTAAACTAGCTGAAGCCTGCTGGTTTACCGGCTATCCTTTGAGAACCACTATTTTTTCTAGAAACCTATGCATAAATGAAAGGTATAATTTACGTCAATATTAAACTTCATCGAAATCTGTTTTAGCTGTTTTACGATATTATTGAGTAACAAACATACAAACTTTCACACATATAATATTTGAAGGATTAGTACAAAATAGGATGGTAGAATATATGAATATTTTTTTTTTTTTATTCATGAATAGGCTTGCGTTTGACCGCCATCTTGCCTGATGGGAAGCAATGATGCGGCCTACGATGGAGCACGCTTGCCTAGAAGAAACCGATTCACTCTCGACTTGAAGACACCCATATTATATTACTGAAAAATAACAATTTAATTAAATTTTATTTAAAAACTGGAGCGATACACAAAAAAAATTCAAATCATCATCATCATCAAATCACAAAAATAATTTTGGCTCTAAATAAACAAGAACGCCAACAAGAATGTTCAACTATGATTATAAAATTATAATCAAAAAGTATCAGACAATCTCATTATATATCAATTACCGACGGAAAAACAGAAACCTTACGAACAACGGTAGTCCCAGGTGGCCGCGGGCGAAACTGGGAACGTACACCGACCTTTTACTAACCCTCAACTAATTATCAACTTTACGCCTCAAAAATAGAGCTCAGAATAAATTGGAACTCATGGTTCACAAAGTGCCAGTATAATTCATATTTTTTAGCCTTTATTTCTTCGCAATAGAGTCACATATAACCTGTTTTATTTTCAAAAGCCTTTAATATCATAGCCTGAGGTTAGGTCCACTTCAATTACAGCCTGGCCCAGACTGGGTCCAAATGACGCATGTATTACTGCTTTTGAGATAATGTAAGAAGCTACGGTCGGTACTCACGCGATGTGCTAATATAAATGTCAGGTCTACGGGTGCCAATTTATTTATACGATGGAAGAAAGGAGCAACGAATATCAAACTTTTTTGACTTGCCCCTTTTGTATGAACGACATCTTTATTTACGTTTTATAAACTTACTCCTAAGCAACGAATACCAAACTTTTATGACTTGCCCCTTTTATGTGAATCACATCTTTTCATAACATTATACATAATTGATATCTAGTTTCTTTGAAGTAGTAAGAAGTTTTAGGACATTTCGTTTTACGTCATAGTCGAAGATGATAGCAGACATAGTCTAGAGAGATCTGGTTTTCAAATGACACCGAAAAGCATACCACTTACATTTTAATAAATGAATTTTAAAGAAGAGAAGACAACAATAAAGGTGCATTATCAATATTTATTCCATTTCTTGATTTAATAAGGAACCAATAAAAAGGGTTTATTGTAATGACAATAATTATAATTAACGAGTAATTTACACTTTATCATACTGACATAAATTTAAAACTTCTTTAAAAATTCATAGCCGATATTCGATCATAAATATTAATGACATCAAGGACTGCCTCTAGAGATGTACGCTGTACACAGAATAAATAATAGTTTAAGTAGTATAAGTACTAGCAATGATTAATTTCCACTGAACATAGTTTACTTTACCCGCAAAAAATTACAACTTAACTTACTGTTTTACAAGTTGATACGATCTCTACCTTAACGTTATATTGAATGATGCTAAAAAGAAAACAATTTATATAAAATACTACTCTGTCTATAGATTTATGTAGTCCTTTATTTGTATAGAATGGCTCAATTAAGTAAAACTTAGTTGAAGAATTAATCTAGTAAAATTGAAACTGTGATAATCTAAACTAAAAACTCTACTTCTAAAGTTTATGTATCTAAAGTAGATAAACCAATAGATATTTCATAAATCACAATCAAATAAAGAGCAAAAACAGATTCCCAGCGCCATTCGGAGAAAACCTTTAAAGGGATATAAAGGAATAAATAAGAGGAGTTTCGACAAGCCGACGAAGTTTATGCGAAAGGCGGAGGTGTTTAAACGGATAGAAATCTGGAATTGCTACTTTCTATTGTACCATAACTAGCAATAAAATTAGTTGCAGGAAATTAGATCATTCTGGTTAACATTTATTTTAACCTCGACTTTCATCTGACTTTTGATGATTAATCAGAAATATTTATTGGCCTTAAATTACATTGAATGGTACAGGTAAGTATAGTTTAGTTTACAAAGATATTTTAGAATGAGATAAAATATTGTGAAACTCAATTCAAATATAAATTTTAAACATTTGCAGTAAAATCGTTTTACGTCTAATGGTTTCTGTGAGTTCTGTCTGAATGATTGGATTATCTGATGCGGACAGTTCTGTTCTACTTTATATCTTTAAAACATTTCGAGTAATTTTTAAATATGTTACTCATAGTTCAAAACCATGATCAAACCATGATGAGACTTGAAAAAAAAATGGTGACGCTTTTGGAACCCTCTCCCCCCAGTACCTGATTTTAGTTACATGTTACTAAAACTCATTCCCCCATTGCCTAGAATCGATGAAATCATCACATTCTGGCCACAGTTCCTCAAACCTGTACCTATTGCCGTTAACGACAAATTACGACGCCGGCGACGACGCGGCAGTGGCGCGGCAAAATGCGAAAAACATCTCACTACAGCCAGTGGCTAGATCTGAGGCATTCCTGCTCTGATTCAATACACTTTTTCAGACTAATGGGTGACAGCGGTTCTATTGGCTATTTGATGTCAATCAATAATTACCACGCGACGCGGCGACGCGACGACGGCGCGGCGCGTCCATGAGAATTTGCTCATTATTTTTGTTTGCAACCAATTAATTATTGATTCTAACTATTGAAAATTTGTCCGGCTCCAAATTGTGTTTTGTTTGCATATAATAATTGTGAGTTAGTTTTAGTAAACCCTTAAAGTCTTATATTTTATTGTTGTCATTGATTGGAATTTGAATTTTAATTTTAATAGGACATAGGACTCAAATTTTAAAATTGACGTCTGTGAAGACTGTTCTAGTTGAACTTGGAGATGATTGTTAGAATATGAATGCAGGACCAATATGAATGCAGCTTTAGATAACCAGTAAGCTTCTAGTCCGAGATCTGAAGCATTCCTTAACTGATTCAATGTACTTTTTACAAGAGTAATGGTTGACAGTGGACCGGGCGGCAATAAAAACTGAGGCCGTAAATCGGAATTGAATGATGGATTGTGGCTTACCAGGAGTCAACGGAAATATAGAAATAGCAGGGATTTATTGAAATGGGGTGAATGCGGGTAAAGCTGGATGCTAACATAAAAGACTACTAGAACTACTATAACGAATTCTAACCTACTAATATTATAATATAAATACGCAAGTTTGTGTGTGAACGTTTGTTACCGCGTATCTCCAAAACTTTTTGGTGAAATTTGGAATGTAGATAGTTTAGATTCAGTTTCTTATAATCACCATCATAATTTTTTTTCATTTCCGTGCAGGCGAAACCGTGGAGTGCCAGCTAGTGATGAATAAAACAACGAAAAATAAAAACAAACTAAGACTACAAAAACAGACACCGACTACTGAACTAGAAAATCAATAAATTGCTGAAACAAACTTAATAGATCATACATAACAGAATATGCTAGTGTTCTAAGACTATTCTGAATTGTGAAATGGCTAAGTTATTCACATCTGTAGTTAGATTCCCGCTATGCCTCAGAACTCGAACTCGAAGTTATCATCGAGTATGTGATTCAATTCCGAGACATAATTCAATCATAGCTTTCAATTTCAATGACAATAACCGCAGAACTGGTGTTACTGCAGCTCGACCACTTGTGGAGATATATGATGTTTTGGGAGAGTTTTTGTTCAAATAAAACGTAGCACTGACACCAGCAAATAATGCTTACGTTTGATAAAATGTGTACTTTTGTAACTACTTTGTTTGAACAATTAAATTTATAAATAACAGTACTAATTTCCAAATTGAAAACCAACCAAAAAAGCATAAAGGAATGCTTTTAAAAACCGTTGTGTGCAAAAATACTATAAAATGCTCTTAAATTGTCTTTGTACCGTTATTTATGATCAGTAATATGTAGATTCGATTAAAATGTACTCTATCTGAAATCTGTGAATATTTTATGTATATTTTAATTAGGACATAAAATGTACTACAAAGTTCACTTTACGTTAATGATGCAATAGATTATTAAATTATATAACAGGATGAGATCACTACCATTAGGTAGGGAAACTATATTGTATGTAGTTATAAAACATGAAGCTTAATTTACAAATTAACGTTACACAAACTGTCAAATATTGTAATAATCTCTAGAAATACAACATAAATGTTATTTTACCAGACATTAATCATTAACCGCATATAAAAACTGAGGCCGCGCTAAATTAAGCTACCGAAAGCCTTCTGTAGCTGTGAGACAATACAAAAGTAATTTATTACCATAAGGTTGAGCCATCACAACAAAAATATATCCAACCCTCTCTGTTCCTCCACGAGTTCAACAGACTAAAAGAGATAGCTATAATTTTGTTTTGGTGTTATTTGCATGCGTGCGCGCAGGTCCGTGTACAGGTTAATAAGGTGATTTAATACGATAACGGTAGAACTAGTTGGAATTCTATTTGACATTGTGTAAATTTCGCTCGTTAATCCTTCACGAGGTGAATTAACGTGCCTGTGAGGTGTTGACACGACGCCGACTTCCTAACAACTAACAAGCGTTTGTTTACAATGGTTCACACATAATCAAGTAATTCTCACTTTCGAAATTCTAACAAGGATCTTGTTTCTAAAAGAGAGGGGTGCAAAAATTTTGACAATCGCCTATCCATAAAACTCCATAATTGAAACTAAATTTATAAATCTGCTCGAAACAAACTAGTACATATTAAAACTGAATTGTTGCTCTTGTTGTTATTTATTGTTAGCCAAATCAAATACCTTTCTAAAACACAGAATTAGCCTTAAATGGTTGGGTTATTGACCAAACTAATCCACAGAAGCATAACAAATGCGTGTAATAAACGATGCTAATTTGTTGATGAGCGCTCGCCACCGTTTCATTGACCTTCTCATTAACCTGCCGATTAACTGGCAGTTCCCAGAAAGCTGTACCAGAACCGATCGGTTACTGGTAAAGTACCTATACCTGTATTTGAGCTTAAGCCAGGGCTCCACCGCGGGTCACTGGTAACGTTATAGCCGAGATCAATATTTTTTTAACTTATACATACACTTATTAAAAACATGCAGAAGTAGTTATATGCGCACCATTACCATATGAGTTCGTAACGGTTAAATGGATTTGAATAAGAGTAGAGATAGCTTATATCCTGTATTAATACATACTTTTAATCTAGATAAAAATATTCATTTATGAATAATCACGTATAAAACCAGGCGCAGCTAGTCGAATGTAATAGTTGCCTCACCGTTAGTATCGTGAGCTGCAAGTCTTTGCCTTAACCAATCTCAGATCTTCAAACAAATTCAGATTATATTTCGAAAATAAAATAAATAAACAAACCAAATATGTAATCACAGAAGTAAAGAAGCACCTGCGGTGTGACCGTGGCCTTCGTCCAGTATTCATTAATAAAGTCATAAAAGTTTGACACTAACTATATCGGTACCGTTTCTGGATCACCAGTCCGGTATTTTATTGGCGGATTTACATTTCCGATCTTATTTCTTAATCATAAAAAAAATCGCGAATATGCAAATGTTTATATTAATTGGAGTGAACACTTAAAAACATCAAAGTATGTGGATCATGATGATGTTCTAAGAAGTTTGTGATATGATTTTAAACTTACCTAAACAATTACGTTGTATCGTTCGTAATTATGCCTTTTTTTAATTTGTTGAGAGTTAATGTTCAAATTCTAAACGTTAGACAATAAAAATAACTGGTATTTACCTTCACAAACATCAGAACGTGTCTGATACCATCGTGTCATAAAAGTAGAAAGCAAAATCTTCCAAGCGCAATTAGTCGGTAAATCACGTAGACAATGGAATGTTCAGGAAAATAAATAAAATGAAATAAGATATAACCGCAGAGATGGAGTAGCCGAGAATCGGCGTAATGACAGGTCTGAGGAACATCATGGCTGAGTTATAAGCAGTGCTTGGCGAGGCTGCTGAGATATTCTGTAATGATCTGGCAACAAATAAACATTAGCTTAAATAAATCTATACCTTACAAGTTACGGCAATAGTACGAAAATATAATCAAAATACTTTGACTTGCTTGGAGCGTTGGAGCTTAAACAGCAAACACGTGATGTGTCTGCAAATTGACCATAAAGTATTTAAATTAAGACATATTGCAATCTCATTTATCACAATAAAAATTATTTACTCAACAACTTCCATAAATTAATCTTAATCACTCAGTAGCAGCAAAACAAGCAAACAAAATGTCGGCCACGGCGACCCGTCAAGTGAAGGCATCGAACTCGGCAAACATACTCATGTGTAAGCAATGGTGGAAAGTGTGCTGGATGTACGGCGACCAAGAGAAATACTACAGACAGCTTTACGGGAAAAGAAAATTCAACAACATCAACACCAACTTCCTCAACTTCGACAACATGGACACTAAAAGACCTGGAGCTCAAATCACAGAACTAACAGATGAA
This sequence comes from Alcis repandata, assembly GCA_949125135.1. Classification (NCBI taxonomy): domain Eukaryota; kingdom Metazoa; phylum Arthropoda; class Insecta; order Lepidoptera; family Geometridae; genus Alcis; species Alcis repandata. The sequence goes on from OX421237.1 coordinate 375,294, forward strand.
TTCTTTGAAGACACTAACATAGAACCGGCTCCAGATGAAAATAGAACTTTTGGAGTCGAAACACAACCTATATATGGCTTTGATTACCAAAATACGTGGCAAAAAGACCAAAGACGACAACCCATACAGCAGAACTACGATGAGTATATGAATACCACAGATTTAGATAACATATTACTCAGTACTGATAGTATTAAGAGTATGATTGAAAACGGCCTACCTCTACACAAGGAAATTATAGATTCTAAGGAAGAATTGATAAGAGATGGTGATACCGTCGGTAAAAACTGTAAGTTAGTGAGTAGAACAAAGAAAGGAGCAATAGTTACTGAAGATACGGAGATTTCGACAGATTTTAAAACGAGCGCTAATTTGAAGTTCCAAAGGTCAACCGTGAAGACTGGTCCGAACAAAAGTAAAGAAGTTTTGCAGCCGTTGAAAGAGGATAAAGTCTTAAACAAGTGTTTGAGGAGCAAGTGCCTTGGGGACCAGCTGACGACAACCACAACCACGATGGTGACCGTCTCGCAGACTTCAGTGACGTCGTGTAATGAGTGAGTATTTTTCTCTTATTTCCCTAACTGCTTTGCAATAATAGAGATAGTAAATGCCTTATTTAAAAATTTAAAGAACTAAATGGAAATTATGCTAGATTAGCCACTAGATGTAATATAATTTTACGTAATCTTTAAAGCGGCGTGAAATTCAAAATTCACAAAAGAGAGTTGACAAAATAAAATTACTTAAGTATGTGTTTCCAAACACTATGCAGCAACAGCACATTGTCTATTGTTATATTTCTCAAACCTTGATTGACAATTCCAGTAAGCCATTTCCATTCTCTTTATTATAAGAATAGGCTTCTAAGCGTCGTAAATATAAATTCCTGGCAGAATGAAGCTGTTTTGAACGATTTTCCTGGCCACAATGGCTGACGTCTGAGCTGTAGAGCGAAGCGGCAATGTTCAGGAATATTTCGTACGAACCATTGTTGTCAGCTGTAATGATGTTACGAGAAATTTCAAAGCACTTGCGGTTTTATTGGTTGAGCGCAGGAATAGTATTCTTGCAGATAAATAAATTGGTCTTATGAAAAGCACTTTCTTTGAAAAAGAGGGCTGGACAAAAATAATAGGAATGAGAGATGTAGACAAAGATGTGTTATTATTTTAATTTTGTGTAAAAACCGTAGCAGTAAATTAGCAATTTTTGCTATGTTACAAAACTCAGCCCACCTATCTGTATCTATCTCTGGCTACCTTTGATCACATAGTCACCGGGAAGTTTTGAACTATTCTATCGAAAATCAATTTGTTTCACTTATTGGGTACTTATTAAAAAAAAGACCGGCAAGAAAAAAATTAAACCTCCTTTTTTAATTTCAATCTTAGTTCTCTACCTAATGAATTATACGATTGCTTAGTAGTAAAAACATAGACAATAGACTATCACAAGATCGAGGCTACAGATAAGGCTCGTTCCGTTACGTACCTATGTCAATATTGACAGTTACTTCAGGTGGAGTGAAATACATTGTACATTGTTTGAAATATGTACTTTTATTTTCTGTGTCTCTATTTTTGTAACTCGTATCGTATTTTATCTCAAAGCTAAAATAAAAAACAAATAAACGCAACGCTGACACAAAGTTTGAAAAATAAAACTTAGCTTTCAAAATGTATTATTAAAACAAGCAAGAAGCACTAAAATTGTATTCTTATTCCGTTATTCTGTCACTTTTACACTCTAACATAATTCACAGCCATAATACTGACTTCAGCAATTATACATTTATTAAGTCTCAAAGCAATAAACTTTAAAACAGCTGACATTGATGAACTTCAATATTGCCAATCAATAAAACGATAATCATCAACGGAATTTATAGCACGGGCAACATTAATTCAAAAAAACACTGGCCAGACAATTTAATCCCGCCAATTTACAAGGCCTGTGAACGGACTCCTTTTACCGCGGTAAAAAAAAAGAAAAATAAAAAGTTATAAAAGCAACATGGCGTCGACCGCTGAGCGGCGACAAGATGGTATCTCATATAAGCTACCGTTTACAGGTATTGGTGTTGTACAGTGAAAGTACAGCTCCGATCAATGATGGATCGGTTCTTCCTGATTTCATACTTTTATTTTGTCGATGGCAGATTATGTCGACTGATGCATTTGCCGCTACGTAAAAAGTTACAACTTGTCAGTTTTTAGACGCTGTGACATTGTAAGCGGGCAATTTATTGGCTGTCTGAGAAATACATAATACGAGTAGGTATATCAAAGCAAACTCACATTTAAACTGAGACTAACACCCGTATTCACAAACGTTACTATGAGGTCTCATAGTGTGCGCGGACGCACAGAGTCCCAAAAACCTATTCATAGACAATACTTGAGTAGGGATCGGCACTATGCGTCCCTTAAAATGAACGCACAGCTAAGGTAGCTTGCGAGGTGTATTACGCAACGCATAGTGTCATCTGTCTATAATCTACTTACGTCAAAAATTTAGGTTATGTTTAATTGCTTTGTTTGAGGTTGTTTTTTGATTATAATAGTGCATTTTTACAATGGATTACAGTAGCGAAGAAGAATTTGATAACTATATAAATGAACAAAGTAGAATAATTACCAGAAAAGTGGTTCGGGATTTTCAAAATCCTTTTGATTATTATAGTTCGGAAGAATTTAGACGACGGTACAGGTTCTCCAAAGATGTGGTACTTTTCATTGTTTACAAAGACGAAATAATTCTCGATCGAGTCACAAGCAATGTTATTGTTTATTGACTTGAATTTGACATATGAAATGAATGTCAGTTAGTGAAGTGAACTTCGTAACAAAAACTAACCAATCACAGAGCTCTATTCGACGCAGTGCGAACGCACAGTGAAGTGTCGTTTGAGTATTGTTTATGAATTGAAAGGCTTGCCATCTGCAACGCATTGAGAAATCTCTTACTTAGCATAGTGTTGCTGCTTTACTTAGACAAGAATCGTTTGTGAATACGGGCCTAAATATACTTACTTATGCCAGCGTCGAAGAAATCGCTCTTAGCAATATGTTGTTATTGATTTTTTTTGAAATAATTACTTAACAGTTTTTTTTTTGAGTGCATAAACTTAAATGTTTCTTAATCAGAAATCAGCAATTTATTGCAATAAACACAACATCTTCGCATCATCTTTTTTACTACTTTGATCCGAGCAATGTAGTTTTTAAAATTACTTCTCGGCTGCCTATCCAGTAAATGAGACCTATTTCAGCCAGTAATTCGATCGGCGGAGAAAGATGCAATCTCCGCGATCCAATTTTCTCCTCTACAGATTATTTCGAAAGCCAGTCCAATTTTCATAAAGATTAGTATTTTCCACCTTGAGACTGGCTGTAATGAAGTATGCGGCGATAATCCGATGAACAAAACTGTGAACCGATTTTATTGGAAATTGGATAGTTAGCTAGGTTCTTATTTATAAACCGAGCATAAACTTAATAACTGCTTCAGATTCTCCGTCTTGTTTTCGCATGTGACGTTTTACGTCGGCTAGAAGTTGTCAGAGCATTTTAAGCAGTGACTAACTTTGAGCAGTATTTAAAAGTATGATCCAAAGTTTTCTGATGGATATTATAATACAAAAATTTGCTTCTTTCACTTAAATAGTTCTTAGATACCTATATAATTTGAATGAGCAATTTTTTTTTTGAGAAGGTTATAAATTGGCTGAATTAAGTGAGTTTTGATTTATAATATGGCTAATGTTTATTTTAGAATTAATGTTTTCATAAAACGCCGTGATGTTGAAAAAATGTGCATGAATTAAGAACTAAGTATAAGTTAAAATATATTTTGTTATAACTACAAACTTACTTAACTTACTTTATGGGTTTACTTACTTTTTATTGAGTCTGATTCTCCGACTATAGTTTCGATCACATCCGTACAATCTTTATAATACACTTTATTTTATTATTTCAGTTTAAATGATTACCATAGTTTAAAAATATAGTTAAAGAACATTATCGCTTTCTTGGTTTCGATTTCTTGTTCATTTTAATCATTAATGTCAAACCGAAGGGGCGTAACAAAAAGTTTGAGAGCCATACAATAACGCCCGCGCCTTTACACCTCAAATATTAAAAAACACTGATTTAACTTAAATAACTACTATTAAAGTCCACAATAGCCTATCATTTATTGAAATTCGTATTAAAATGCGACAAAAATGGTAAAAAAATCAACGCACGGTAACTGGGCCCGGTGGGGGGCGAAAAGAACACGCGTTACTTATGAATCGTGTAGTGAGAGGTTCCAGATAAGGCGCCATATCCACGAGCGATCATAAAGGATTTTTTTGGTAAAACTTACATTAATACCATACTCGTAGGTAATTGTCTTATTAGTTGCGTTTCGCCAACACATTGGTCAGAAGGCAAGCGCTTTCTTTGACTAAAATTGAAATGTTATCCAGTTAATTCAGTTGATCATAATCGTAATTTAGTTTAAAAAATGGTAGCTTGGACAATAGTTTTACCTTATTCAAGTTAAAAAAAAAAAAAAAATATAAATTAATTTTGTGAAAAAAACGCTGTCGTTTGTGGAAATGGCGCCTTATTTGTAAGGAGTTATGATTATCCCAAGCATATGAATGGATGTAGCTGTTCTGTTGAACATGAGCTTGGCTTATACCTATTTGTGGGATTATTTTATTCGGTTTAGTCAATAACTAACTGCGCCCTGCGGTTACAGCTACATAACTACATTTTTCGGGAAAAAAGCAATCATAAAAAAATCCATTTCAGCTGAATATTCTCGAATAGTAAAATTTAAAGCAGTCGTATTGCAGTCTTAATGTTATTAGTGGGGGAAGGGGGGGGGGATTTCAATAGCTCACTAAGGGGGCGTTTGCAGTGGACCAAAGTAAAATAGACCAGCGACTGTTGATCAAAATAGGGGATTCAGTTCAAATGGAATGAGCCGGACTGCTCAATTTCTGTGACTTTTTGTAGTAAGTAGATACTCATTTGCTTTATTATTATTCTTTTCAAGGGAAAGCTTACTTCGATGTTGAAAAAATGTGAACCAACAAAAACCTAAAAATAAATTCTCACATGAAGAAAGTTTATTAGTTAACCATACAAGCTACAACTGTAACGAATTCTGAAGGTTTTAGGTCATTGCGGTGCATTAGACCACCACTTTTAGTCAATTTAAATCGGTTAACTAAAGCTTTCAGAATTTGCTAGAATGTAGACCTGAATCTCAAAGGAAAGGAAACATGAATAAAAAAAGTGTCTAAGAAGGAAGTTAAGACGAAAAATAACTCCACCTGAAAACATCTTCGTAGCAAGAAACGAACCAGTCACTGCGCCGCAAGGCCGGCCAGTCGTTCGCGAACAGGCTGATGCTCTCCATCAAGTTCTTTACTTTAGTTTTCTTCGGTGGACTCTTACCTATCAAGTAGGCGTTGCCGCACTCATTAGGTGTCGTCGCAGAACAATATTGTGCCAAAAAGTAATCTCCATTTATCTTTTTCACCAACATTTTCGCAAGTCGTATTGGGAATAGGCAGTCGCATGTAACGTACTGGGCGACTCGGATGTCTTCTTGTGAGTCTAGTGCTCTGACTGCGAAGTAGGACGAACTGGCGGTCAATACAGGTGTAGTTCTGTGACCACACGTGCAGTTGGTGCCTTTAACCGCGGCAAAGAAGTTCTTGTGCCGGCACAGCCCCAAGTTACGCGTGTCAAATCCCGGGGGCAATGATTCGGCGACCACATACCAGGTGTTGTTTCCGATCTCGTATTCTACACCATATCTGACAGCCGCTATGGTTGATACAAGAAATATTAACAAACTGAACATTTTACTGCAGTTACAGCTCAAGACTTGAGTGAGTGTAGCGTAGCGTCTAATCTGGAGTGAAGTCTGGACGTCAAGAGCAGCTAATTTATACCACGGTACACTAAGAATAGTAGGTTATCTTCATAGATATTGGCCGCCGCTGGTTTGAATGTATGCGAGAGTATCGGGAGCCATGTACGTACACACGCACTTTCACGCACACATTAGCATAATCTGAGCTGGACTCAGATGTTTGTGTGCTGTGTGTATAAGAAACCGATATGCTATCTTTTACACGTTGGCGCATTGGAAACTACAATATTTTAGGCGTTACCTAAACTATAAGGTCAAAAGTCATCTCAAAAAGAATGATATAATTTATTATCTCAACAAAAACTTAGGTTCTGCTACCATCGCAAAACTGTTAAAAATGAAACAAGTGAATGGAAGTTTATAAGGAAGTACATACGATGAAGTGAAGAGCCTACCTTGTGGTCAAAGACAGGTGTGAAGCCACTAGCTCGGAACACAGCTTGCCTATGTGCAGGCTGATTCAACTATCCGAACATCGAATGAATTCGACGATTACTTTCGAAAAGTCTTCCGCCTTCGGAAAGAATACGTCAAATCTCTCCGAGATTTGACATATAAATTCGAGTTCTCTCCGAAGGCGGAAGCTTAGCTGTTCCATAGAGAAATGTCAATGACATTCGACAAAATGTATGGAACAGCTGATTTTTTTCGCGAATTTTTGGTTGGTCCCATTGTAAAAGTTGTTCATAATTATGAGTAATTATAAGCCCTTTTCGGCTTAGCATACCCTTTATGAATAACCCTGTATTTGTTACTGATTGCGCCCCGCGGTTTCACCCGCGATTTCCGGGAGAAAGGAAAGCTATATCCGCTGTTTTTTCCGAAAACGTACAACCCGACATACAATAACAGATATTATAACAATAGTATTTTTCTAGGCAAGCGTGCTACATCTTCGCCCACATCTTTGCTATTCATTATAGATTGTCGACAAACGCATGCCTAGATTGATGTAAAAAAAGTAAATCCAGTTTATAAACTAGCTCTATATAAAAATTATATCCAAGTCTGTTCAGCCGTTTCGCATTATTGAGCATCAATCATCCACATAATTATGACAAACTTTCACATAATTAATAATACAAGGATGTGTTCCCTGCTCCACGCATGCGCTCTCCGCTCTCCGCTCTCCGCTCTCCGCTCTCCGCTCTCCGCTCTCCGCTCTCCGCTCTCCGCTTTCCGCTGTTCGCTCTCGGTCAGTAATGGCGGCTTATCTCGGGCCATCCATCTAACGGTCACTAGAATCAATTAACACCACGCGAGGCAATATTTTGATTTCTCACATGTTATGCAACTTTATACCATCGAAATCGACTTGACATAATTATGGCTTAGGAGAGACTTTCATCCAGCAGTGGAGAAATTAAATAGACTAAAATTTAAGCATCGGACTCCAGACTACACAGGGTCATAAGGAAAGGGTATGCTAAGCCGAAAAGGGATAATATTACTCAACAGTGAGGAGACATCATTATGATTTTTTTACTATGGCACCAACCGTGAAATAGTGAAAAATATCAGCTGTTTCTTATAAATTGTCGAAATTTATTGACATTTTTCTAGAACAACTATAGTTTTTACACCGACGCAAATCGCAAAAAAATATCTTGATCGTGTTACTGTGTCATCGTGTTACAGAAATACTTTAAAAGCGGTATATCATGGCTGGGCTCAATTAAAGCGCTTACAATATTCTTTGCGTGGCGCTGAATCATGCGCAAGAGCAGATTTATGGCTCGAAAGCTGGGAGCCAACGTATTACGTATCGGTAGGACGTACTGCGGATGTGGTTTGGTGGCTCGGTATTTGACAACCAACTTTTGACTGTTAATATTATAAAATTAACGTCTAATCATATAAAGGTACCTACCTCCCTCCCAATGGAACATCGTATAAAAGATTTTACAAAATACATATGTTTAAAAGAAGCTTTTATTGCATTGTAATTTTAGTTACACAAGTGTACCAAGCAGCATCATTAGACATCGGGATATTGTTCAAAATTCAGTATAAGATTTGACCCGAACATACAATACATAGGTACAATCATAACAATCATTACAAGTTTAATAAAAGCTTGTGAAACGCTTTATCTCAATCCCGCTCCATTTATTCTGAATTAAGTATTCGTTTATATGTATTACTTATCTCAATATAAACGTAAAATTATCAGAGTAAAGTTTTAGAAGAAAATGGAGAGGCGTTTATTTTTGGATTGAATGACCACTACTAATATTCTTAGTATTTCTAAGTCCTATTTGAAACTCTCAAACAACTCTGTTGAACAAGTTATAAAGTCATAAGCCTTCGTGTAACCATTGTATCAAGAATAATGCTATTAAAATTACCACCAATAAATAAAATCTATAGAGTTTACCAAATGAAGGAACTAAAATTTTACTCAGCAGCCTGTAAATTTTATTCAGAAACTGCGACAGTGGCTCCCCCATTTAATTACAAATAACTTGGTAAGAGCCCGTCAACAATACAGATTGTAACGAGACACCATTTCTTCTCATACGTTGCTAAGTGTTTATTCACACATTTTTTAATCTTCCCTCTCTTTTGTTGACTTGTGTTAGAAAGAGAGATGTGAAATTTCTCGGTAGCCCGCGAGTTTGAGGAGCTCGCGTGGTTTCTAATTGGTGATGTGAGCAGGTGCTCGGGTAAAGAGTTGCTACTTGTTACGAGTTTAGGCTAAAGTAAACTGTGGTAGTGGGAGTCAGGTAGAAGATGTGCTGGAGAGAAGCTATGCTTAACAGTTGGTGGAAAGTGATTGAAAAGAATTAGGAAAATTTAAAAAATAATCAATGAATACTGAAAATATAAAAAGAAGTTTCATGATGATCCTACTACAGGCATTAAAAAGACAGACTTGAGGATACTTTTGATGACGTAACTTTATTAGAGAAACGTATCTAGCAAACGTAAACGCAAGTATGTAAAACTTTCGGAAAATAGTCATGGTACAGTTAAGTTCATAATAATCCTACTGATATTAAAAATGTCCGTTTGTATGCTTGGATGTTCGTTGCTCAATCACGCAAAGACGGCTAAATCAATTTGAATAAAATTGGATTAACCAGGCTACTTTTTATCCCAAAAAAACGCGAGTGCAACCGCAGGACGCAGTTAGTCAATGTATTTAACTAACGAGTCCGTCGTCTGCGGTGGCCATAACGTCTATTGTAATCTAGCCCATTCTAATCTATAAGCAGTAATCGGTAATTAGCGACGTGTAAGGGCGCGCACACACGAGCACGGTATTTAAGGGCGCGGACACACGAGCGTGGAACTATGTACATGCGCTCATTACCCGCTAATGAGTACCAGCCTTAGCCTTACCCAGAAGCCATTTTAAGTTAGAATTATGTTACAAGGAGCATGTCTAGAAAGTTACGATCTGTTTGGATGCCCTGGGCTGCGATGTGGAGTAAACTTCTCTGTTTCTGAGAAGGTCCGGATTGAACTGGATTTTGGTAGTTTTGTACAAAGTTCTAGAGTTAGACTCGTTTGATGTTGGTAAAAGCCGGGACTTTTTTGTAATATTAGTCATACAATAACGTATTTTTACAACTGTAGAAGAAAGCTTTTAAAACTGGTTATACAACGTCATTAAAAAAAATCGAATAGAGTAAGTAGTAATATTAAGTCGAAAGAAAAGAAAAAAAAAGGTGTATTGAGCCTGTCTCGAGTGTTACAGTAAGATATTCTGTATGTAATTTTTTAGACTAAACTAAATTTAGCTGGTTTGAAATCGTTGTCACAAAATAAAGGTATGGCAACAAACTCTTGTCGAAATGGTAAGAAACTCATAATTTTAGTCCTATTAGATTAGTTTAGTGAGTGGTACAGTAGAATCGACACCATTTTACGGCAAATTTGAATGGGTATCAGATGAAACCACCAAGCCATATCAGAGACCTTCGTCCTTAAGGCGGCCTAAAAACTTAACACCAGAGCTATACTATATCCATATATCCATTCGTCTCATACTTTACTGGCTGTAGAAGTGTTTACCTTGTCCAGTGGTAAGTGGTGACTAGCGAGTGGTCAGTGCGGCCCAACAGCGGAGCGTGCCGGCCCGCGGCCCGCTGGGAGCTCGCGGCCGGGTGATAATTACTCGAGACCACTACCAGGCAGCCCGCTTCTAATTATACGGGAACATGTTCTTACAAATGCCGTCGCCATCTCTTACCAACAGGCGAGTTGGTGGTCAAATGCAGATTTATTCATTAAGGAAGTATAGGTATAAAAACAAAACATGTCAAAATTTAATCCGATCTCAATTCGAATTTCTCCGCCCTCACTCACGCCTCGCGCCAGTTTCATCAATTATTGTCCAAGGTTCTAGAAATCGTAAAAATATATATAAAACTCCAAAAGACTAAAAAGAAGAAGATTAAGATATCTGTGGTTCAAAAAACGCAAAAAAAACTTCAAAACACTATCTAGATCTAGAAGAAGATCTATCTGCCTGTCTGGATTCTAGAAAAATGTAAAATGTTGTGATGGTACAACATTTTACATTCTTCTACATAAATGACTACTGATACATTATGCTAATATGCTACAAAAGTACAGCATACAAATAATAGGTATCCAAGTATCCATTATACTCGTATTTGTATTCTTTATTTTGACAGCTAAGAATGTTTCTCAGTCGTATGTTTTCAAATTGGTTCCCCGAGGCACTTCCCCGACCCCTATTATTTGTACCTGTCCAACATCATTTAAAATGTGTTCTGGATACAAAACTATCCGTTTTATGGCTCCTTCTTTGATGATTAAGTGAAGCTTTTGGAGATTTTGAAAACTAGTTTCATTTACAACAGAATGAGAAACTTGTTTCTAGCTCAATTCTTGAAATTATGGCTTGAATGTAGAAATATGTATGACTAGCGACATGCTGGGTTTATACCATGCTATCTTAGAAGAATCGTAAATTTTGCAAGATTAAAAATTGTATTGGATTTATTTCATATTGTAGGTGAGGAGAAAACTCGGTACATATCGGAGCTTACCGAGCTTTAATATATGTTTTTTTTTAAATCACAGAACTATAAGGTCATGTAACGAACCTATGGACATTTTCGACTACCTCAACTTTGAAATAGCCTATCTCTGTAAATAATTAAGTTATCTAAATAGCAAATACCTTATTTTGTGACGCGTATGGTCTAAAATAGCTGGATTTTTTTTTATGTCTTTAGTGTTGCCACATTTGTTGTTATAAATTTAATATTAAAAATGGTAGTTTTGTCCACAGGTACGTTACTTGTTTGTACCTTTGGACAGCCCTGTGTGTACCTTGGGACAAAATAAAGTAAAACAGTCTTTGGTAAAATCAGTCATTTAATTACAATAAAATTAACGTATTGAATGTTTTTATACTACTTAAAAAATCTTTAGTTAACAATTAGTAATAGGAACATTTAAATTTAATCAGTAACCTTAATGGGGTGGTATTTATTTGGATGATTGAACTAGTCGATACCTATATCTCTTCTGCAGAAAGTTCATCATCACTGTCGTCCAATTTAAAACAATCTGCACACATGAACAATTCAGAATCGTCATTGTCTGGGATGTGTTCTTGGAATTTTTTTGGGCAACATCTTCTATGATAATAGAATTTGCACGAGCTGCACTGTAGAATTTTTTCTTTTAAATCTATTTTTTTAAATCTATTATTTTTTTCCATCTTTTATTACTTTATCTAAAGCTTGTTTTAAACGCTCTGGGCTTACTCCCTTTCTCTTCACACCAGTTTTACTCCTTGGCACTGTAGACAAAAAATGTGAGATTTCATCAAATAGCGTCCATGGTTTGTCCATAGGTACAAACTTTGTTTGTATCTATGGTTTGTCCATAGGTACATACTTTGTTTGTACCTATGGACGTGTCCCAAGGTACAGACAGAGTTGTGTCCTAACGTACAAACAACACCATATTTAAAAAAAAGAATTATTTTGATTTTAAGGTTAGAATTCGGTTTTAATAATTATTGAATTGGAGACGTAACTAGCCAAAGATACAAGAATAAAACCTATTTGTTCAGTTTATGCATGTATTTCATAAGTTAAACAGTCTTAAAAAACATCAAAAAACTTACTTTTGACCCCAAAAAACTTCACAACAACTTCACACTTCTCTCAGCGCCGCTATGGTCACGCCACTCACTGGTGTTGCCAAGTAAGAAAAATACTATCCATTTAGATGAACTTTATAATTTTAATGTGGACAGTTTTTATAATATAATCGATGTCCTTAGGTACAAGCGTCCCAAGGTACGTTACATGACCTTTGTTCTGTAAATAACTAAATATCTGAAAATACGATTGATCATTGCAAGTACTAGAAGTTTTAAGTTTTCTAAAGCTCTTACTCACACTGTTGTAGAAGTAGTATACAAATTGTAGTATAGAAGTAAGTAAATAGTATAGAAATAAATAGTGTAGGATAATATATGTAAATTAGAGCATCCAAATCTTTCATAACCGCACTTTTAGACTCGGACAAACAGTCGCTTCTCCCAGAAGGTTGCCAGCCATGTTACAAACGACAAGATTTCCTCAAGATGTCTTCTTCAAAGTTTAGACAGCTCGCTAATTATCCCGACTTTCAATAGACAGCTAAATCAACTTATCTGAACTCATGTCGTCAGGTTGGTACTGTACTAATTGACGGTTCGTGTCGTCAGGTTGGTATTCCTATTAATGGGGTATTGAATCTTGCAGAGTTGTGCTCTAGCGGTAGTTTGCTAAAGGGCTGAGTGCACGGTCGGTAATGTCACAAAACATATACGTACTCCCTGTTTTGTGGTAATGTGCAGTGCTGCCAACTTGGAGGCACAAGTTTTAGGTTTAAGTTTCGAATAACTCAGTATTTGTCAAGTTGGCTAAAGGTGCTTCCGCAAGTGAGGCAGTATTGAACCGTAATGCTTAAAGTTGAATTTGAGATTCTTATCTAAATTACGCGAGACGTCAGAGAGCTCCTTAAGATTTGGTAAAAGGTATTTTACAACTGTCAATCGATTGACAATTCCTGTAAACTTTTTCAAGTGGATATCTAAATCTGGTCCTTCGAGCTTAAGCTTCTTTGATGCATCTCTGCAACTATATACTCTGGTCAGCTGGTCCTCGTTATGAAACCGTTTTAAAAAAAAAAGTTCCTGACAATAGGTAAGTAACTACTTCTATTATAAGAATTTATCCAAACTTGAAAACAAAACCAGTTTGGTGACTCACTCATAAATTATTTTAAAGTGGAATAAGATAAAAGAAATATACAACAGTCAGAAGTCAAAGAGAATGGCATTATGCTTTTCTACGTCTTCCTTAACTAAATAAGTAAGAACAAAAAAATCTGTGAATCTAGGGCCAACTACTCGGTCTATACAAACTTACTCACTATTTCAGTTTGAATGATTAGTTACACTAATTCAATAATACGTGAGTATTCCCATGTAAGAATAAAAGTTTCTCACACAAATATTATTATAAATGCGAAAGTTTGGCTGCATGTTTGTTACTTCTTCACGTTGAAACGGGTGAACGCAATTAGATGAAATTTGGAATAGGGATAGGTTATAGACTCCGTTAACATATATGCTACTTTTTATGATCATCATCACCGTTTCTCATCACTGCACGAATGAAGACGCGGAGCACAGCTACACACTTTAAGCTAATTTTAAAAATATTTTTGAAAATAAACTTTTGTGGCATTGTTATCGGAGTTACATACGTATAGCAAATTTCAGCTCAATCGGACATTGGGAAGTGGTCCAAAATTGAGTTGCAAGATCCTACCCAAACAAACATAGTTCCGTACATAGCTTTTCATCATCTTTCTACCCACAGTACAGTATGTACGAGTATACCTCTTTCATTCATCTCTATCACTCGTCATATCTGAATTCATTCCCTTCTTCTTCATATCATCTTTCACACAGTTCATCTTTCAACTTTAACTTAAATACATGTATGAAGCCATTTTGCCTTCCGTTAGCATCTGACCTGTTTCAAGCCATTAAACAAATTCGACCCGTTTCTAAATTCCAGCCATTGTTTTTATAGCTAGATGGACTAGATATACGCTTTAGCTTTTTTTCTATTTTCTTACCACCTGCTGGGGGAATGGCCGGGGCAAGTTCCGGTTAACCGCTATGCCTGATATTTAACTCGGCTTTTTTTAATGGTTTTTGTTGTTCTATTTTGCTTCGCACCTGTCGGCGCAGTCTAATATTGTAATCGTGATGTAAGTTCTGTATTGCTGTACACTTTGTACAGTGTACACACAGCTCGCTGCCAATTCAGAGCAATTATGGTTTAAAAATATGCAGCAGTTGGATAGATTTTAAATGTACGTAATTATTCAAAAAATAGTTTTATTTAATTTTTATATCAACACACATTTTTACGTAGATGTCACTTGAAATTATTTTATCTAAGTTGTGGCGTCACATATATCCTCTAGCGATATAGAGCTAATCCATTCTGACGGTGTACCAGCATCTCCTCTTCTTCTTCACTCCATAGGGTTCTGAAGGTCTTTGACTTTCGAAAGATGGAGACATGACGTCGATCTTGAATTGAATGTTTTAACAACATGATGCTGACGTTTTAAGGTCTCAAAAATCAGACGTATCCAAACGGTATGTAAAACCGATGCGCCATTGCCCTTTAGCTAATGTTACTAATAGTCTAATCTTGTTAATTTATTACATAAGAAAACAGCACGTTGCTATGCAAATTTTACTTAGCTGTAACTACTCGTAATAGACTATCTGTATAACTCAAAATGGCCGCGACCGAACGTTAAGCTCAATCTACACGCATTCTAAAACCTGATCCGTCAATATCTGATGGAATAGCTCCTAAGGACATTTTACTTTCAGGACCCGAACCATTAGATCTTAGCGCGGGAAGGAATTGAACCGCATCGGCTTTTGTCTCACTTTTTCATTAGCAAATAGAGCTAGACAAAAGTCAGGACGATATCGTAACTAATTTACATAAAGTTTTGGTAAAACTGTTGCTAATATACATAGCCAAACTATAATACGACATCATTATACGAGCCGTTCCTTATTTCCCAATTACCTCGTCTCAGTAAACAGCCCTCTAGCCAAGTTGCAATTCTATAATCGAAACGATATAGAAAACTAGGACAATGGGAATTACATTTCTATAATAAAATATAGAATCTATAGGTATAATATAAATAGATTACAGAAATGTCCAGTCAATATCATTCCCATACATTGTTTTAGTTTCGATTATAGAAATGGAACTTGGCTACGAGTACGAACAGGCAAACAGACCGCGAGCACTATTTTGTACTAATCACATCCTTTTATCTCAACAACCTTTTAACCGATGTTGAAATTCTTATTTAGAATGAAGATTGAAGAACCAAACGTTTCTGCTAATTATTATCAAAATAAGGCAGTAAAGGTGAGGAGATGCTAAAAATAATCCAAAATAACTGAAATAAAAAAAATGAAATTATAGTACCTAGAACTAAAATCATTCCATATTTGTTGAAAAATTCGATCTTTAAGCGAGTTCCCACATCCAAACAATCAGACATAGGTACTTAGACTTACAGATGAAAGCAATTTTTCCTGTTGTTCCAGAGACGCTTCGCTCGCTCGGTTATACTATACTTCTTAGTCTCTTCTACTAGTACTCTATTTAGTCTTCTAGAACGAATTATACCGTCTTATCTGGAACATACCACATCAGTGGCTGTAGCAAGTATTCTAATACAGCAATAACACACCATATCACTAAACACCCGAATATTTTATTCAACTACCCACATTCTAAATTGACAAGCAATTACATAGCGCGGTCGAAATACTCGATAGGCTGATAAATGGCCCGACGACTCGAATAAATAAATAATAAACAAATAAATCGAGAATAAAATAACATATTTATGCTAATTCGGCGCCGGAATATGTTTTAAAGTAAACGGTTTCTCGAGATCTTAAATTCGGAGATAAGGTTTCTTTCTTAGAAATAACAAATTGGGAGCATGTATTTGAGAAATTTGACTCGTTCGTTTGTGATGAAGCTTTCGATTTATTAGTATTGACGTAGATCGATATGGATGTTGAAATGTACAGGGTTAAATTTAACTTACTCTTACTACACTTGCATTCCTACCGACGACGGAACAGAGAAGTTAATGCGTTTAGAGTAAGGAGTGCTGGTGAGGGATTGTATTTTACAGTTATATTAAAACAATATCTTGTTGTATTATTTCCCTAGTGCTGAAAGCCGTGCGTTCCTTTATGGTGTGATAACTGACAACTCTCTACTTTTTAGGGTTCTGAACGTCCTTCGGGTAAGAACCCTGAGGGCGAGACTCCGGTGTATGTCTATCTGTATGTCACAGCCAATTATTTTTTAAATCCTACGCGTATCTTTATCCTTGTCCTATCCGGATAGAAATACACATGCAGAAACTTTAAGTGTTTTTAGATTGGTTTACTCGTACTTTCCTCAGCAACACAACAACACCGCTATTTACTTAAAATAATCAATTGTACTAATTTTACATTTGTTTTTGTTTCAGGTAAGTTTACCTTCTTACTTACGCAACTCAAAATAAACTGAAGCTACAATTACGTAAGTGCGTATTTAGAAATTTATATTTTAATAGGTAATGAGAAGCTTTATGCCATGGAGAATCATTCAAATAAGGCTGTTCGTTCACGCAGCGACTTATGTTGTCTGTTTTTTATTGGCATTTCGGGCTGTCAAACTTCATCCCATAAATGTCCTAATGGAGGACTGATAGCGAATGGGCGGGACAAATTTTGACGTCGCGATGTTACTTATTGAAATCGAGTCATAGTACAGAATACTAGTAGATACATAGTATCGAGATGCCGCGCCGCACCATACTGCCGCCGCGCGCCGCCACTTACCTTATGTGATCCAGATAGCATATTTATGCGAACATAGTAGGTACACAGTCACACTAAACATACAGGGTTATTCATAAAGGGTATGCTAAGCCGAAAAGGGCTTATTATTAGGGAATTTGCGAAAAAAATATCAGCTGTTCCATTCATACATTTTGTCGAGTGTCATTGACATTTTTCTATGGAACAGCTGATTTTTTTATCGAATTTTGGGTTGGTCCCGTAGTAAAAGTTGTTCATAATGATGAGTAGGTACTGTGAGCCTTTTTCGGCTTAGCATACCCTTTACGAATAACCCTGTGTACAGCATTCAGGGTCTTAGATAGTAATTTTAATATTGTAAGGCATGTACTTGTCTAATACAGCATAGAGATATTGCGAAGAATACCAATCGACTCATGTGTGAAGCTCTATTCAAGCGTATTACAAGTCACAAACTGTACTCGTGCCAGCAAGTCGCACCTTGGTCGCCACGTGTACAAACCACCTAAGTCCAATGGTGATTGATGATATGTTCCAGTCTCATGAAACCAATTTGAAACATCATTAGAGGAAACTAAATTGAAATAATAATCATGTTCAAACATATTACTTTCACTTGTATTTTGATAATTAGAAGTTGAAAAGGAAACGCTAAATGAAATACAAATATTTTTAGTTAGTATAGTTTTAGTATTTAAATTGATCGGAAGTGAATGGCAACTGGCAAGCCTTGAATTCCATTTACCCCACCAAGACTGTCTCATCTTCGATCACATCATAGATTATAATCATAATCATAATCAGTTTATTGGTAATACATATTACAGGTCGAACAGAAATTAAATAAAAATAATAAATTATCATTCATGGATAATAAATAATAAATTTCACAGTGTAAAAAATAACAATCAAAATTAAAATTAAACATAATCACATTCAATGAATTCATCGTAGCTATAGAACGTCTGCTCGACAAGCCAGCGCTTGAGCCGTGATTTAAAACTGCCCATAGTGGGCGCAGTGGCGATGTGCTCTGGTAGTTTATTATATACTGCTGGACCCATGACGTGTGTCGACTTATCCGACTTCGCCAGTGAGCGAGGCACCTCCGCGAGCTTGTGCCCGTTGCGGGAGCTGGCACGAGTCTTGTAAGAGGCTTGGTTTAGTCTCACATATACCGCAACTTGAAAAATGACGAGTGCTGGTACTGTCAAGATTCCAAGCCTCTTAAAATGCGGACGTGCGGAGACATCCTGCGGGATTCTGGCGACTGCACGGACAGCGCGCTTTTGCAGCCGAAAAACGCGCTCCCAGTCTGCAGCCCTGCCGAATAATTCCGTGCCGTATTGCAGCAGAGAGTGGACTGTGGCAAAGTAGCACGTCCTTACCACATCGACAGGTACAACTTTGGCGACTCGGCTCAGGGCAAAACACGCGCTCCCCAGCCTGCGACAGAGTTTATTTATATGGGATTCCCATGTCAGGCTCCGATCGATCTCAAAACCGAGAAAGGTTGTGGTATCGGCCTGGTCAATTTGCTTACCCTCCACATTGACTACTAATTGTCGTGTCTGGTGACCTGATAGGCAAAAATGAACATAGTGGGTTTTGGACAAATTGAGAGCCAGGCCATTTATCCTGAACCATTTCGCCAGTTGAGAGGTCGTATCGTTCAGTCTCTGCTCCAGAAGATCCACCGTGGCTGCTGTCACTACTGCGGCTACATCATCAGCGTACATGAAAATTTCTGCTGCAGTCACAGCATCCGGAAGATCATTCAAGAGCAGAGAGAACAGTATGTTCGACACTGATGATCCCTGAGCCACCCCCATAATCGAGTTCAATGGGTCGGACCTTTCCGTACCACCGCAAGCCACCACCGTCTGCGATCTGTTCCGCATAAGATCCGTCAACAAGGCATGCGACGCGCCTCTCATCCCATAGTGCAGTAGCTTTTCAGCCAGTACAGCGTGATCGGCTACGTCGAATGCCTTCGACAGATCACAGCAAAGGATCGCGACGTGCAACTTATTCTCGCGGGCCTGCAGCACGCGGCGCACAACTTCCCGGGTCAGCGATGTGGTGGACCGGCCCTCGCGGTACGCGTACTGCCGGTCAGAGAGAGCGTCCGTTGATGCCAGGAAATCTACAATCCGAGTGCTCAAACCGTTTTCGAACACTTTCGCAACTGCGGGTATAATCGACACCGGTCTATAACTGTCTATACTTTCGCGTTTGCCTTTACCTTTATATAGTGGGGATACTTTACTTATCTTCATCGTAGTCGGGTATGACCCTTCCTTGATGCACCTGTTAAAGCATTCAGCAAGTATTGGGGCTAAGGATCGTATAGCCATTTTTACCAGCTTCATCGAGATACCATACACGTCTTTCGACGTTTTCGCTGGTATGCGGGTGGTCACAATACGAAATACTTCGTCAGCGCTAAACGGTAATAGCCGCAACGAGCGATCGGTCGGTACATGCACCGCGCGCAGAGCAGCGCACACACGAGCGACGTCGGCGCGCGGAGCTCCGCACGCGGCCGCCGCGCTCAGAAACCGTGCGTTCATTGCATCCACTGCTTCTTTTTTTGATGAAAATTGATTTCCAACAGAATCTTTTACGACGTCTGTGCAATCTAGAAAAGGAACATTACTCTTACCTCTCTCTTTGTTAACGATCATCCACACAGCTTTAGAGGCATTATTGCTGATTTTCAATGAGTTAGTGTAATGCTTAGCTTTACTACTTCTAATTAATTTATCATAATATTCATTCATTTCCGAAATTAATGTCACAATTGAATTATTATTTGGATTTAATTTTGCAAATTCGATAATGTCAAAAAGTAGCAATTTATAATTTTTTACATCGGGAGTTACCCACGATGAGTCAGAGTTTTTATTATTGTACATTTTTTTCAACGGAAAACAGATGTCATTTTTATTTTTAATTATCTTAATTGTGGATGTCAATACTTCAGCGGCAGATCTATTTAGCGACTGATATTCACACCAATCGACACTATCTATTGCTAACACAAAGCTCGCCTGATTAGCCCTTGAGAAACTTCTCCCATAGCGGTGACCTTGCGATTGGACGCGCTCGCTGCACGTCAACTCGGTCCTAATAGCGACATGGTCGCTGAGGTTGGTGACGACGGGCGCGGTGCTGACCGAGCCGGCCGGCAGGTTCGAGTATACGTGGTCCAGGCTGGTGGACGTCGTGTCGGTGGTTCGTGTAGGGTAGTCGACTTCGTTCGTCATGTTATGGTCCAGCAATAACTTACTAAGCCGATTACTAGGGAGTTGGTGGACGAAAGCGGTTTCATTTGCGAAAAAAAGAACCGGCTTAATTTTTTTGCCCATTGGAAATACATACGAGTATTACAATTCTATAAACCACTGAAATAGCTAAGTATAAGCTAAGTAACCTATCTGTAGGTAGGTTAATACCAACTGTAAATTAACATCTATTTTAATTTCTCACTCTGAGACTCACGATTTCACCAGTTATGTTACACGACCCGTTCATTTTAACAGGATCAAATTATAGTTATGTAGTCTATAGTATATATTATAGTATGGTTATCCAGGTTATATGCTAGCTACATTCCAAATTTCATCTAACTCCGTTAAGCCATTTCAGTGTGAAGGAGTAACAAACAAACATACTAGCTTTCTCATTTTTTTTATTCGTGTGATTCTAACGGATGCTACCTGTCACAAATTACCTCTCAACTTCGACATTATAAGATCGTCCAACTCTCTCATAAAATATATTAAAAGATTTGTCATTCTGTTTGTCACTCAATTAGTCCATTAACTTGAGATTTTATCACAAAGTTTACTAAAAAGCTGTGAGGTGACAGGTTTTGTTAATGATTTACGTAAAAGGCTAGATCGCTGCGTAGGCAGTAAGTAGTTGTAGATAAATGTAATTTTACTCCGTTTTTGACCTTGGATTACCAATAAAACGTTAGTTATTGCAAACCAAATGGGGAAACTAGTTCTGCTAATCCTACGAATATTATAAATGTGAAAGTTTGTGTGTTTATTACGAATCACGAAAGAACGGCTGAACGGATTTGGATAAAATTTGATACGAAAGTAGCTTTTACCTTTCGCTTTGGATTAACATAATATGAGCTACTTTTTATCCCGGAAAACGCGGGGGACACCGCGGGGCGTAGCTATATTCCAAATTTTTTAAACACTAAAATAAATACAAATTTAGGTAGTGTAATCAACAAAATTAGCAGACAATTTGCCAGACGCTATTGTCCTAACATTATCAAACTAAGATAACTCGAAATTTTGAGTTAACCGCATCCCACATCATCATCATCATTATCCTCAGCCTTCTCTGTCCTACTGCTAAGTAAATAGGTGTCTTCTTCAGCGCGCCATCTTCACCGGTCTTGTACCAGTCTCATCCCCTTCCTGCCTTAGCAAGAGATTGCTAGAGCGGCAGCTGGTCTGGCGATAGCCACACCGCCCACACCACTGCACGTGAGAGCTAAGGGTTCGTTGGTGTGGTGTCAGTACTCGCTTTTTTGTGACTTCATCATCACTTTTAATACTCCCATGCACTGCTGGGATATAGGTCTACCCTCGAAGGGTGATCAGGCCGTATTCCACCACGCTGGCTTGGTTTGGTTAGTGAATGAATTCAGATACGCTGTTGAATTTCTTCTTCGGACGTATGTCAGATTTCCTTTCGTGACTTATGACCTGATAATTATCAACAGCAATTAACTGTAACATTCCCATCAATTACCCACAAATTACTTTAGAACCATAGCTCACAGTAAGAGCCTACTTAAAGCCCGATCCAGTATTTCACTTCGACATTCTTCACTTATCTCAACTTGATCAAATTACTTGATCACTCAATTATGCTTATGTGCTTAACTCGGGAGCGCATCGAATGCATCATGCCTGATGCGATGCGATGCCACGCCACGCGATGCGACGCGATACGACGCGACGCGACAGCCGTGAAGATCGAGATTATTCGGTAAATGATGCTAAGATGGAGGAGCATTTTTTTCTTTTTTTTTACTTTAGCTAGGCTTGCGTTTGACCACAATCTCACCTGATGAGAAGCGACGATATGGTCGAAAATGTAGCACGCTTGCCTAGGAAATACCTATTCACTCTTCTTCACAAATCCAGGTTAAGATTACGTGTGAGTGTGACAAAGGAGCTGGTATTAAAATGTAGTCAACCTCTTTTTCTCTGGTTGTCTCTGTAGTGAGCTTACCTACAAAAAAAAAACAGCGAAGTTCAAACTATTGTCGGTTGGCTCATAAATACTTTTTAAACGGTTTTATTTAGCTCACGTTTTCTTTTTTCTTGGGTCAAATTTAGTAATTCAAATTTCACCCTCTTCCTGTCAACCGATTAATCTGAAATTTTGTATATACTTTGGATTTTGGTGACAATACAATTATGTTTATTCATTATCATTATAAATTCAAGATGGCCGCCGCTACAAAATGGCGGATAACGTAGGTTTTATCAATCCCATCAATATGGGTATCAAATGAAAGGGCTCAACAAGCAGAATACAATATACTATAAAAAATTGAAATTCAAGATGGCGGCCGCTACAAAATGGCGGATAACGTAGGATTTATCGATCCCATCAATATGGGTATCAAATGAAAGGGCTCAACAAGCAGAATACAGTATACTATAAAAAATTGAAATACAAGATGGCGGCCGCTACAAAATGGCGGATAACGTAGGTTTTATCGATCCCATCAATATGGGTATCAAATGAAAGTGCTCAACCAGTATAATACAATGTACTATATAAAATAAAAACTAAAAACTAGAAAATAAAAATAGGTAAAAAAAAATTTTAAGTTAAACGGTTTTATAAAACAATAAAAAAATGTACTAAAAACCAAAAAATAATAAAATAGATACAGTCGTGGGAATTATAAACATATGCATAGACTAGACTAAAATAAAACCGTGGGGTAATTCTTCTATCGCACATTAAGTCGATAATTTGTAGACATT
Organism: Alcis repandata; assembly: GCA_949125135.1. Lineage (NCBI taxonomy): Eukaryota > Metazoa > Arthropoda > Insecta > Lepidoptera > Geometridae > Alcis > Alcis repandata. Next base: position 398,193 of record OX421237.1, read on the forward strand.
TGACGTGCCCCACGGTTTTATTTTGGTCTAGTCTATGCATATGTTTATAATTCCCACGACTGTATCTATTTTATTATTTTTTGGTTTTTAGTACATTTTTTTATTGTTTTATAAAACCGTTTAACTTAAAATTTTTTTTTACCTATTTTTTTAACAATTTTTTTTATATCCTTTTACACATGGAATTCATATATTATAATTTTGTAATACAATACTAGTGGAGACGACTCAGATCCGGGAGAAAAGTTATTTCTAACTGTGTCGGCAAAAAATTTGCCATTATGTGTAATATTTGGCATTAAGTGGAAATATGGCAAATTAAACAACAAAATTGATCAACAAATTAGTTCTTCCCGTCACCTAAACTATACAACAAACGACAAATATAGCAAAACCTCGGCTATAAGTTACCAAAACGTATACAAATGCTACTTATAAAGACACCTAACCATATTTTATCAATCAACATTCACTTATTCAAATCTCCCAATTAAATATGCGATTTTCTCTCCAGTGACAGATAAAGATATTAATTTGCAAAGATATCACATAAAATGTGAAACAAGCTCATCAAAGTACCAAATTTCACGCTACGATTTAAATTTTTATCACATTTGTAAACGAGAATGTGTTTAAGGCACCCACGGATTATTTTGAACTGCCGTTGTTCAACCAGAACTTGAGAAGTTAACTTTTGTTATATTTTATAAAAAGCTTTCGTTTAATTTGCAATGCATGTAACTATTCGGGTGGAATCTTGCAACTCAATTTTGAACCACTTCCCGATGTCCGATTGAGCTGAAATTTTGAAAAAAAGAAAGACAGGGCTATAAGGGGGGCGTTAAAACTAAAGACCTGAAAACTCCCCGTTTGTAGGTCTTTAGGAGGCCTGAGAACTCTGACACTCTATCTAACATTTAACTTATAAGAACTTACGATTGCTAGCTTCATATAATTGGACAACTAAACTATTAGAATTAATTTGAAAAAAAAATGGAGAAAAAATTGTGGAATACAGACTAACCATCGCTGCTCACCATCAGGCAAGACGGCGGTCAAAAGAGAGCCTATCAAGGCTTCGAATCTAAAGCATCCAATAAAAATATTCTTCATTTATTTTACAAAAATAAGGCCATCTACACACCGGCGACGTATTTACGCATGAGAATTGAGATCGTGTCGCGTTGTCTTCGTTTTGCGGTCCGTGTGTAATCGACCGGCTAAACGCGGGATGTAGTGGACGCTTTTACGACGCTTTATATTGCTTAAGAGGAGAAAACGGTTTTCGCAGTCTCTTGCTAACACATTTAATAATGTCGAAGATAGATAGTTTAATGAGACGGATACTGATATTGCTGATTAATGTTTTACGATTTAAGTAAAGATGTATATTATATTATAAAATTTTACCTTAGCTTCGTAGCTTTCTATGAAATGATGTTTATTCTTAATTAGTAAATGAAACGGTTACAAAATACCTAAGATAGTAATAATCTATTAACCTACTGCATAACCGAACAGTAGGTATTTAAACAAATTATAACAGTGGTCATAGAAACATTTGAATGCAATAATAAAAACCCAACATTGTGTTATAACAAGGTTATACTAGGTATATATGTATAATATGTAGGTTATTACCAGAGTTAAATAAGTTAGTTAAAAAATAAAAACATTTTGTTTTGCATTGTCGTCGGAGTTAATAATACCCAGCACTATTGGAAATCGGGAGGTGGTTCAATTAAATTCAGCAAATTCAGTTGCAAGATTGACGCTAACATCCATACAAGCTTGCACCCTGCGAGTGTGGAAGCGCGAAGAGCGGAAAAACATACTTAAGTACGAAAGGTTTATTTGTCCCTTGACGTTAAAACTGTGAATTCTTTCGATAATTTTATAAATTAAAGATAAAGTTATTGTGTCCGCTTAAGTTTTTATGTCAGCGTCCGTCTGTCGCAGCGTTTTATATTAATCTTTACGAGTTTGTAGTCGTTTTGTTTCTGCCTTTAATGTATTGGAGGCTTCGATCGTTTGCCGTTAAACTGTGCGAAGATGTTTACTATTTTTGCTTTAATATATTGAAAAATACGAGAAATAGATAATAGATCGTGGGAAGGTATGTTTAGCTACAATTTGCAGATTGGAGTACTTTATACGAGTTCCATTTTAAAACACTGAACCTCTGTACAACTCGTGTGTGTGTCCAAGCAACTTACATTCTATGACTTTCGAAAATTCCCAAAAACAATCAGCTGTCCCATACTCTTTATCAGTTAATAAACTTTTTGTATGAAACAGCTTTTTTTGTGTTTTCGAAAGTCGTAGATCTAAAGATGTTTCGATCAAGTATTTCAGGCTGCCTGTGGATCATCTTTAGTGTTTTAAGCTTGACCCTGTATACATTTTGCAAAATAACTCCGAATAGGTTTCATTCCTAAAAACTTAAACTTTACTAGCTCATGAAGTCTCAACCTAATTGTCAGGATTCGAACCCACGCTCTCATCCACAAGTCAACTCAACCACTGAACTCTGCTACAAAGCGACCAATCTACAAATAGCTTTTAGCAAGCCATTTGACGACCCGCGTTGATTGCATAACGTAATAACCACGTCATATACAGCATTAAACTTATAATATATAGCTTCGTAACCATTATAAAGCGTTTAAACAGCTAAGTAACTGCTAGCAGGTCCGCCTTTCAATAAAACCTAGTGTTTATAAACGCTGCCAGGTCGCAGTTTCACAACCTACTGGGCTGTTGGGAAAGGGTATGCTAAACTGAAAGGAGCAGTTAGCACTACACCAACTCTACAACTTTGACTAAACTGTGACTGATTTGATTAATTTTAGGCCAACCATGAATAGGTACGCGAAATAAATCGATTTTGTAGAGTTGTTCTTCATAATTATAACATTCATCGAAATTTATGAAACAGCTGATATGATTATGAATTAAAATGAGTATGTAATTGCATAATTTTTGACTTTGTGTTGTGTTCAAGCTTTTCAAATACCTGATCCTTATTTTATTTCTGTATGTAGGCAAAACTCGGAACTGCCTTACAATGTTTCGAAGCGAAATGTGGGCACTAGTCGATCCCACGCCCACTGCTACATAGATCACACAACCATGCTTACATTCAAATTTGTGATTGTTTGTTTGTTAAAATTATTTTGATAAATTATTATATCGTACCAGCCAACCAAACCAATTTATTTGGATTTTAAAAAGTTCTCATATTAATTATTCTACGAGTATACTCGTACCTGCGCGACTGGCAATCGCTTCATGGACTACGCTCTTTTCCATTACAGTTTACTATGTACTTTAAAATCGAAAAAATCTTATTTGTGCAGGACAGCTTTTTTGGCAGAATTTCGTTCCAGGACAATGCAAGGCAGTGGGACAGTTACTAAAAGACTCGTAAATATCGAGTGGCTAGCCCGTTGGCAGTCAGCTTTTTGAAGTTTTCTTAGTTCAGCCGTTCATTCAGGCCGCTGCTAAACTTGGCTAAGCTAAATTAAGTATAGTCACTCACGCGTGATGGGCACGGAGCGGTTTTAGACCACCTGAAGATCGCTAGCATGGCTTGCGGTTGCTGTTAAAGGATAAACAACGGAGGTACATTTCCTGTAAAACAGCAAGTAAAACCTCAGCACGGCGCTAGTTGCAAAGCCAAAGCGAACCTGCGTAGGCGGGCTGCACACGGCGCGACTATCTGTCGCACGCGATCGCGACACGACGCGACACGTGATGCATGTAGACGGCTGAATGGAGAAACTTGCAGCTTGTTGTAACGCCGTGAAAGTTAATGCAAATTTTATTGAGTGTTCGTGATTCCTACTTTCCTTTGAATGAAGTTTTATGGTTTCTGTTTCAGTAAACGTTTACCACCGTTTATTACCCGGTGGTAGCCGCAGTAGTGTTGCTAAGGGTAATATTTTAACTGGCTGTTAGTTTTTAGCCTTATTTCTACAGCAGCCTTTCTTTAATCGGATGTTTAAATTTATTGTCGTAAAAATCAAGAATAGAGGGAGAAAAAGTATTATGAAAGTGAGATGTGAAAATGCTTTATGATTAAAGTTTGTATTTTAAAATTACAAACATAGTAACCAATTTAGCCGTCTCTAATTAATGTCAGAGCTAGTAAAGTGGTATCTTCTCGTCTCCTTTATTTTATCTACTTTCTCGTTCAGTTAAATACTAATAAATCAATAGACATACATACAACAATAAAAGTATTGCTAAGGTCTACCTGAAATTAGCTTCTGTAGCAAAGTAACATAGTGTATCGTCTCGCTGTAAGCACTGCACTATGTGCTACTGCTAATACAATCTAAGTGCAACAAACTTATCTGTTAAGTAGAAGTGTGCGGAGCCACTATCCTATTTCCTAAACAAAGCTGACGGACGCCTGTAAACTATTAAAGTTTCCTCATTTAGCCACCTCTTCGCACAAGTTGGTGCCGCTTTATTAGAGCCCTACCCCGAGGCTCGTCGCAGTCCCAGACGATCGGCCGATAGCGCACTCCCACTAATACGACATCTTGCTTTATAGACCCGTTGCAGATAAACGGCGAGTGTGTAGGTAGCTTTATTTTGTTTTGTACTTAGTTTAACCACAGAAATATAATGGCACTGGTAAAACAGAACGTTTTTAGCAAAATGTGTCTAGGATTTTAATTTTTGGGCGGATTCTAAAAGCAAGCAAATCGTAGCGAGTTGCTTAATCAGAGCTTTGAGTTTCTATGCCGTGGGGCTAGTTCTTATCAGGTCGTCTGAAAAGCTCTGACTTGACTTGGCGCTTGTTAATAAAGGACTAACAATGCAGGAGTTCTCTTCTTGCTCGTGAAATATTATCTCGGTCGCTATCGCTTTCATTACTAATGTCATAAGAGTAAGAGTGACGGAGATAATCTCGAGCGCCCAAAAATAGGGGCCCAGGCCTAAAATGTAGAGGTAATATGTCATCTGAACCACGAAAACACTCAGTTGTAAATACCACGGATTTCTGAAGACAAAAGGATTTAGAGCGTTTTTTTCACGTAATTTAAGGTCTATCTCGACGCTGGTTTTCATCTCTATGAATTCAGCGTTAAACTATTTTGTATCAAGTTTCATCATCCCGGTTTTTACACTCATTTGCTTTCGCGGTACCTTTACAAGCAAGCCCGGGAGTTTTATCAAAAAGATCGCCTTAATCGACGACACAATGAGAAAACCTGAAATCCCGGTTTTGAAGAAATATTGGACGCATCGGATATCATCGTGAATATTTTATGCAAACGAGAGAAAGAGATAGAGATACAAAAGTGGACGTGTAGAAGTGAGACCACACGTAGGTTAAGTTATCGCGTAACGAAAATGAGTTTTAATGCTTTTGTTTTAGTTTTTACCGTTTTTCATGTTAATTATTTAGCAAATAGCTAATTTATAAATGCTATCCTTATCCTACTAATATTATAAATGTGAAAGTTAAAATGTGTGTGCGACTGAATGTTTGTGAGCATCACATATCTTCGCAAATACTTTACTGATTTTAATAAAATTTAGAATAGAGATAGCTTACCTATGACTTGAATTAACACATGCAAGTACACTACTTTTCACCATTACTGATTTTTCTAATCACGCATGTAAAACCGCGGGCCACAGGTAGTATAAAAATTATGAAGCAAGTAAGGTAAAGCTATAATTGTATACTTATACTATGTATTAACAAAAAACGCTTAGTACTTTTTTGAGTACAACATGAAACAGGAACTGACGCCTTCTCTACACCTGTCAAAACGCCTCAGCTATTATGAGTAAAACATTGGTGTTAAATTATTCATCCATAGACGCCTCTCCCATGGAATAATGAATCTCTACCATATCATACGGGCGTGCTTGACGCCTACTCTACTTAGGAAGAAGGTAACCACGTTTTCAGAAAATTTAAGACACGAGAAAATAAAATTTAGAGTGCGAGTGAAAAGTTTTGAAATTGGCTATGATTTGATTGGCTCACAGTTAATTCAAATTCCTTCATTTTTTGAAAGAATAATCAAAGGTTCAAGAATTTATTTTGTCACACACTTTTTTAGAGAAAACTAACCCCGGATTCGCCGAATCGCATGTTTCTTCGCATGATTATCTGCCGGCGGCCATGCACCATCCGGTAGCGTTCGAGCCGATTCGAAATTTGACATAGACCAAATTCTCCTTGCAACTCATTAATATAATAAGCTAAGCATTGTCTAGTCCAGTAGTGTGGCAACCGCACCAGTCCAGCAATGACATGACGTGACCAGTAACTCGAGCCGAACTTTCACGGTTCACGCTCGGCTCGACGCGAGGCGCCGCGGGCCCTCGTCTAGCGTTACGCGGTTACATGCTCTACTTGACCACGTTTGTTTGTTTAATGTACTTGCTTGTAGAGAGTAAGGGCTTGTGCACAATGATGACTAGTCTGTAGCTCTGTATTCACTTATAGAAAGAATTGTAAGGGTATAAGCACACTGCGGAAGAAATGTGAAACCCTACAGAACAAAAGAAGGGACAGCGGAATTATTTTCAAATCAGTTTCGTCAAAAAAGCTACATTACTCTACATTTCTACTGTCTTTAGTTGATCTATTATTCCATCATTGAACATTGTCGTATTTTTGTGTCATTATCCAAATTTTTAATTTAGGCAAAAAAATAATAAACATTCAATAGACAAAATATTATTTAATTTATCTTTACATATTTACAATTCAATAATATCTAAAACTTATCAAAATTTAGTCTTAGCTAAACTTATTTCTAATTAACAGTCTTTGAATTAACGCGGGTAGCACACCTCCGCTCGTAGCGGCGAAATCGCTACCGCTTCTGTAAAATATATGTAAAGTAATGTGAACCTTCTATCCTGTTGCTTAGAAATGTATGTCAAACCACAAAACCACAAGGTTGAAACGCTTTAGTAGCTTCCGAAAATTGTTTTCATACTTTTAATATAAATGTGACAGTTTGCTAGCGAGTGTGTGCATTGTTTGAGGAAAGAGCGGCTTAACAGATTTTGATAGAGTTTGGTATAGCGGAAGCTCTATACGCTGGATGCTTTTAACCCAAAAAAATAACAGTTCGTTTAGGATATTCAGTGAACCTGTCCAATCTAATTTGAGACTTGCACATTAAGTTAGAAAGAGGTAAACTTACGTCGAACGAAATGACAGTTTAACTGCTTTTAACTTATGTATGCTAAATTTAAGCGAGCGGTTTCTGCTACAGTTTCCTAACGGTAATGTGCTACCCGCATGAATTAATCAAACCTAACCCTACTCGATATAAATGTATATATATCGAAACGTTCGCGGCGAAGATGTGCTACCCGCATTACACAATTTTTAACCCTACTCGAATATGAAAGGAAAATCATGATTTCCGTTTGTTCAGTATGTCCATATAGGCCTGCATGATCGCGTACTTAAAGGCGAACTTCTCGTCGTCCTGCAACTTCTTCATGTCGGGCAGGAGGCTCTTCAAGAACATCAGGTCGGGGTCCTCTTCCCTCTCCGGTATATCGTCATACTGCAATGTCTCCTAAATATAAATAATAAGTTTAAATAAATAAACGAACAAAAAGAAAAAGGTAATTAAAACCAAATAAATACTAAAATATAAAAATACACAGAAACTAACAATTCATATTCGTGTCACAAAACTCATTCGAACATTCAGCGCTGGTTTTCAGATGTGAACTGAGATGATCCATTAAAAAAAAGTAAAAAAAATTGATAATAGTCAAAGTTGCATAAAATAATGTCCACACTTCTAATAATAATACTGAATTACATAAGAATGAAGATTCAGATTCAAAGATTCAAATAACGTAGGAACCGTTTATCCACTAAGTATCAGCCTTCTAAGCCAGAGGTCCCGGATTCGATTCCCGGGCAGGTGGTTGAATGATGAATTACAATATCTGCTCTGGGTCTGGGTGTTAGTTGTCCTTGTCTTTGCGTGTGTTCCATGGCATCCCCGATACAGGGCATGCCAGTAGAGCTTTGAGTGTGAAATGCTTATTTTATGTTCATTAGATTCAGTAAAAAATCTTTAATTTCTACCCAACTGTCGCAACTGTCTAAAAGCAGAAAAGTGGTTATTTACCTGTCTTCTGCTATGATCAGAATCCTCGTAGTTATGGTCGAAGCTATCCACGAACGTCACGTAATCGTCTTGGATCTCCTCTTCTTCGTCTAATTCCTCCAATACTTCTTCTTCTACTGGGCTGTGATCCACGTCTTCTTCTAATCCCTCTTCATCGAGGGTCTCTATTTTGAAGTCCTCTGACTGAATCATGCAAAGTTGACTAAAAAAAGACAAAAATGTAAACTTGTATTTAGACTTATTTGAGAGCTAATCTCGTTCTAATGTAGGTATTTATTCCGTTTTTTGGTACCTATTTGTTGTTATAGCGGCAACAGAAATACATCATCTGTGAAAATTTCAACTGTCTAACTATCACGGTTCATGAGATACAGCCTGGTGACAGACGGACAGACAGACGACGGACAGCGGAACCTTAGTAATAGGGTTCCGTTTTACCGTGGTACATGATAAGGGGGCACCAGTGTGAGTTCGTCAGAGACCCTGGTGCAAGTGTCAAGCACAGAGGCTGGCCACCGAGAGGGTTTTAGTGGGTGTAACCTCACATAACCCGGTTGCTCCCCAAAGCAGCCGGGTATCTTTCCAGGATTTCCCCCCGTCAACAAAAAAAAAAAGGTACGGAACCCTAAAAAGTAGTGAAAGGTACGTACAAGTGCATCTTCCTCTCGAGCTCGGGGTGCAGGAAGGCGAGCTGGTCCGCGAAGGCGTACTTCTTGCGGCGGCGCGCCTTCAGGGACTTCACGTAGTAGTCGCGGATGTTGTTCCACCGCTTCACTAGGAACCGCACTGGAACAACATATTAAAAAAACATAATGTACGTTTGACCACCAATTCGTCAGTTTACAAGCGACGATGTGGCCGAAGATGAAACACGCAGGTTTAGAAGATACCAATTCAATTCACTAATAATAATTAAACTAATTAAAATAATACTAATTAAAACTAACTTAAACCCTGTAACCCCTTTAAATTAGCCCACTTTATTAGCTTTAATAACAGTAAATTGAAACTTTTTGTTAAACTAAGGTGAATCCAATTTACTTAGTAACAGACATAATATCCTAATATAGTAGGTATATCCTAATTTCATTAGTTAGTATTAAAAGTCAAAATAGAACATGAATTTACGTCGTTTTACGTAGATCATGTGGTACTAATTGAAACAGTGTGAAATACGTCAGCTGTAGCGTATAAACATGTCAATTAATTTAACTGCCGCGTGCCGTCGCGCTCACGCATCACCATTTGACCAGACCCTTATTATAAAAAGTGCACAATAAAGTTAACGATGCTTTTTAATCATACTAGTGACGCCATCTAGCAGTCGCCTGCGCAAACTTGGAGACTGACGTAAATAGACAAACAAAACAATCAAACCGAGAAAAAATAACCTAGCAACACAAACATGAAAAAAATACATCTTGCTGAAACAAAGGGTATAAAAATGTATACATATTTTCTATTACTTTGAACTTATCTACAAAACTGAAATTATTTAAAAACACAACTCACAGGTTATTTGCTTCTCATTCCGACTGTAGTTTTCCCAGCCATCGACCATTTCTCTCCCGATCTTGTCCCACGCTAGTTCTTTCGTTTTTTTAACCTTATATTCCGGACAACGAGTATTCCAGACTTCCGGATGCTTCTTTATTTCCAAAATCAGTTTTCCCGGGTCCGTTTTTCGTGCGTTGGCTGCTTTTAGAACCGACATTTTGCCCATCGTAGTGACGCCTTGGAAATGTAAGTCGAACTGACTGACGTTGCCGGCTGCCTGACACGAGAATGAAGAGTCCGGAATCGGGTTGGAGCGAGAAAGATAGCGATACGCATTCCGTCGCATAACAACAGATAATTTTACGTCTTATGTCATGCGGGATAAGAATGAAATTGGTTTGAGTTGATAATTTTGTTTCGTGATGTTTGCTAAGCGAAAAGCAACAGTAAAGTAAAGCAGTAGATACGAAAACTGTTTGTTGTGTTGAAACCTTGGGATCCGGTTTTGCAATTCATGCTCGGTATCGGAGGGGTCCGGCAATGTTCAGAAACGGAACGGAGCTCCGAGAATTCCGAGATTCAATATTTTAGACGATTGTCGGCTACGTTCTGTCCTGTATTTCCGGGGGCCGGACGCTCAGTTTGTTGTCAAAATACAAATATTACAAATTGAAAACTTGCATATATTTTAGTAGGTATTTACTTTCTATTTTTAAATTTTCTGTGGTATTGATTAGCGAGTACAGTACACGTATCTATGTACCTACAACTATTACTATGACGACGATTATAGTGCGACGAATATATCTGTAGAGTTGAATGGAGCCACAATCGTAATTTCTAAACAAAGTTGTAAAGTTCTACAAGTTCTTCCTGTGGATTGAACAACTTCTATAAAATAATATGGGTGTTTTCAAGTCGAGAGGGAATCGGTATCTTCTAGGCAAGCGTGCTTCGTCGTAGACCGCATCATTGCTTCCCATCAGGCAAGATGGCGGTCGAACGGAAGCCTATCAATGAATAAAAAAAATTATAAGTATTACATAGTTATGTAGGTACCTATTTATGCTATATATTTTCACATTGAATAAGGTTAAATACGGAACAGTCCTATTATAGTAATTAGCCTAAAATAGAAGCCGGTTCAAGGAATTTTATAACAACCGGATACACGCTCGGTATCATCATGGATCTGTGTAATATTTTCCGTGATGATAGTCTTCAATCAGGGTTGTCAGATGAGTCAACGTGCGTTGTAATTGCGGTCATACTACAGCCTCTTGGCACATCCCTGCGAGCGGCGCAAAACGGAGACGCGGGCGGGGCGGCGATAAAGATAATAAACTACCTGCACTCGGCTGTTTCACCTGCTGTTTCTGTTTACTTTTAAACCTTCCCTGTATTGAAAAAACAAAAAAAAACTATGTATTTAAATACCTATCTATGTAGTTTTTCTTGTTCCCTCCCTCGAACTCGAGAATGACTAGACCGATTTGAATCTGAGTTTTAGAGAGAAAAACGAACAGCGATTCGTTTTTATATTTAAGAAAAGAAGGAGATAAGAAAGAAGAAGATTAAGTTTACAGCAATGTGAAATGTAGAAAAAAAAGTAAAATCAAAATTGACCAGAAAAAACGGCAAAAAAAAATTGCAACACAGAATTGGTTTTATTACTTTTGAAGACTTGAAGTAAATTTAGTTCACTTTAGAATTGAGTGAGCGGGTATGGGTATGGGCAATTGGGCATGTTTGTTTTGTTACTTTATCACATTGAAACGACTCAATGGATTTCAGTGCAAATTGAAATAGAGGTACCTTGCGTTATACACTGAATTAAAACACATACTTTTTTGTCGTAAAGGAGAAACTGAGAATTACTGTTAGGTTACTTTAAAAGTAATTTTACTTACGCTTCACATACGTCATACAACAAACACCCCCATCACACATCTAGAACTTTTCCAGCGGAAATGGCGCTGTAATCACAGCTACTAATTGTGGCCAGCCACGTTAATCGTTAACGGTTCATAATTATCACCGTTTAACGAATTAACGTGCGTTTAACGTACTGGCTAATTCCGGTTTTGGCCGGTTCTTAGGATTGCGGGCAATGCGGGAATCAGCAATGTTGGAAGGTTGGAACTAGGGTCTGAGAACTGCACGTGAGCGAAGTCGGGTGAGAGTACTACTACTAGGCTGGGAGCTTGGGACCTTCGGTTAGGATATCTAGCATAGATATATATCATGCCGAGTGTTTCAGCTCATGCATACAAGGAACACAGTTAATTATTGGCAATTTTCATAAACGTAGAGCCACACACAGAGGCGTCTCTAGCCCATGTAGCGCCCGTGTGCAAACATTACCCGAGCGCCCCCTAGTAAGCGCGTGCGCGTGGTCAAAATGGAATGGATACAAAGTACAAGTAACAGCACATGAAGTTGCCACAAACTGTCAAATTTCCCCAATGGATTAAAAAATCTAAGATCTATGCCGCCCCCGCTCACTTATATTCATTTTTACCTTTATCATCTATATTAGGGGTCGGCAACCTTTTGGCAGACGCGGGCCGCATAGTGACAATTTCAAATAGTGGCGGGCCGCATTTGTTCATTAATCAAATAAAAACGTGTTTTTTTTTTCAATAAACCAAATACATAATTCAATTTTGGAGAGCTTTGTGAATCAAGTACCCACATCACAGTGCTTGATTAAGTAACTTCAAATCTCTTAGTAGTTTTTATCAATCGGCATTTGGATGTTAAGCGCAGCAAGTTTAAAAGGACAAATAAATAAATGCGCGAGCGCAGCGAGCGCGAAACTTTTCGAGATGGTTCATTAATTCAAAACATAGAATTTTCACGAATTAAACTTATAACACAAATTAAACACCATGAATACGCGAGCGCATCGAGCGCGAAAATTTGAGATTTTTAAATCAATTTACAATAGATTTAACGAAAATTACACAACACTCGCGTCGGGTAAAAAACTTGAGATATTTTCAATCAATTCGGAAATAGTTGTGGCCTTTATAAAATAATAGTAATACGCGAATGAAGCGAGCACAGACATTTTAAGATCTTTTGTTTTTAGGACGGGCTATTACGTAACGGTGTGTATTTAATAGATATCATAAATCAAGAATACGCGAGCGCAGCGAGCGCGAAATTTTGAGCTATATTCTGTCATTTTGAAACTAAAATTCACGCGCTAGGTCATACGAAACACTAAATAATAAAGATGTGGAAATGATTTAAGACGTATTTTTAGCAATTCAGAATATATTTATTGTACAAGAGGCTGTTTACAAACGAAATTACACTTAGTAATGCGTAAACAGAGCTGAAATAATGCATCCATCGCTGTTCTTTCTGTATTAAGCTTATTTATTAAAATAAAACCGTTGAAATTTGACAAATCAATTAACTCCGTTTTGGATAGCTTTGTGTATTAAGTTTTGATTTAAAAATTGAAAAATAAAAATGTTTTTGCAAAAATTTGCTCTGCCCAAAAACAGTATTCGATTAATAAACGGAAACTACAAAAAGCCTTTGTATGTCGTACGCAGCATGTCTAAAAGCACAAATAATCATATTAGGTAATAAAAAATTATTAGGCATTTTTGATCAATTCAGAACAGATCGATCATATTTGACAAGAGCACATAATGCACAACGGGAATTAAACAACAAGAAAACGCGAGCGCAGCGAGCGCAAAAAATTGGGACGTTTTTAGAAATTTAGGACAGGCTGTTTACAAAGGAAACTACTACTAAGTCTTACTCCGCGCTTTGGGTATTGGTCGAGTTGATATGGACATGACTGTACTTGTACTATTATTTATTCCGTGGTCAAAGTTTAGTAAATGATGAGATGTCTATTCGTCTGTAAAGTGTGAATTTGGCGCCCCCTGCGCGGCCAACGCGCCCGCCGAGTGGGGCTCCGTAGCGAGCGGCGCTCGGCGCCCCCTAGGACCGCTGCGCCCGTGTGCAACGCACACCCTGCACAATAGGTAAAGACGCCGCTGGCCACACAAAGCCGAGGCTGTGTGGGGCGCCGTGACATGATTTTCACTATAGAAACGTGCAACGCAAGTGCGATATTGTTTATTTCGATATAAATATGTTTGACTTTTTCCATCGGCTAACTAATTTTGTCGATTCAAATATCTTTGTCAGACAATAACTACCGCTATTTACAATACCGGCTTTGTCTTATGAGGCTCTTGCACTACAAAAGGTGACGAGAAAATGTTGTCGCGGCCAATGCTAGAGGGACTAAGTACCACCCACCCCGGTGGCCCTTCCTCGGTACAGTGGCAGATGAAAAATATAGTTTTATCCAACAAGATCTAAGATTGGAGATGATGTAATTAATGATCGTAATTATAAAATACTTACTAACATACAAACATACAGGTGAAGCTAATAAAAGCGTGTTAAAAAGCGACAAGACGACACAACTTTATGATTTTGCGGTGGTGGTCTCAGAGACCCGTGTTGGCTATAAAACTTGGTGTGGTATGTTACATTTTATTTCTAATTCGTAGAGTTTATGGTTTATTTCATTACGAGTATGTTTTAATTACTAAATTGCGCACAGATATATAAATAATATAAAGCCATAAATAAAGTAATAAGAATTGTGTACCTATAAGTATGCGACGTTCCTAAGAATAATCAATAACCGATGCTTGCTAATTTATGCAACTTTACTCGTAAAGTAAGCATGAAGTATAGGTTCCTAAGTAGTTTTTCGTAATATTAAAATTTATTATGTCGGTACCCCTGCAATATAAAGTACCTTTCTGATTTTCTTTCCACAAATGTAGATTTGGCATATTTGTGATTTTACAAATTATAATTAGTCTATTGAAAAGCAGTTGAATAAGTAATTAAGTGATCAGTTAACGTATAAGTAGTCTAATTCTAAAGGATTTAAGGTAACATGTCTTAATTTGTCTAAATGAAGCTGTTTTTGTCATTTTGGTCTATTAGACCAGGACATCAACACTGTCTGTCGACTAAGCTCTCAAAACTGGCTGTATACTAACAATACTGGCTGGCATAAGCTACGTAAAATTCGACAAAAATGTAACTGAGTATTTATGCTATGTTTAATTGACAGATCAATCTTGCCTCGTTTCCGGTCTGCTAGACCCCAGCACCGACTACTACTGATTCTGTGTCCAAGGTTGTTGCCACCGAGTTATTAAGATTCGACATACTCTGCTGGGCTAATTGTTCGGAGGGTAATTTCATGGTAGAACTCAAGTTGATCAAGTTTTCGTTTCGTCTAAATCAAAACCATGGTCACTTAGATGTTTTCTTTGGTAGCTTTGTCTTCGCGAACTTATGGTGGGTTTTATTATGTACTAGCCTTTTTTATGCTATTGAGTGAGGAGACGAGCAAATCACTCGCCCGATGTTAAACGCCACGATTGCCCGTAACTGGTCTGCGCCACCCAAAATTTTGAATTCTTAGAATTCAAGACCCTGCGCGACACAGCATTGCGCTCGTCACCCTGAGATATGAGATGTTTAATCTCCTATTTGCCTTGAAATTTTACTGGAAACAGTACCCTTCCAACCGGAACACAGTAATGTTTGTACATCACTGCATGGCAGTGAAATAACTAGCAAAGGTGTGGTACTTACCCAGGCGGGCTCTGCAAAAGAGCCCTACTACTACAACGGAGTGTCTTATTTTGTACAAGCGGATGGGACTTCGTGCCCGGTGCACTGCCTCGCATATTTAGGCTATAAAACAAAGTCTTAGGGTTAGTGTAGTAATAAGTTGACATAGTTTTATCACAGTCGGAATAACTAGGTATATGGCGGAGCATAAAACACGAACCAACAAAAATAGATTTTTATTATGATTACATTTACCTATATTTTATGTGCGTATTTACGTAAAATACATGGCTTTATTGACCACACTGCGAGTTTTTAGGTCACGTATGTTCCAGGACACAAATAATAAGCATACGAGTACAAGAGTAAAAACTTGTCCGCAGCCAGTTAAAGGCGTTAGTATGCGTCTCACAGACGACCCTGCTACGCGACGTGGGAATGTCCGTCCCGGGGACGTTAGCTGCAAACACTCTCCTAATATTAAATAGCATGCCAGTTATTTATATTTTATTGTTATACTTATGAATTCAGCTCTACTACTTGTTGTGTACTTTTGTATATTCTGTGGTTCTACACGTGCTCTAGACATGTAATAGTTATGTTAGTTTTACCCTGTGTAAACTGTGTATACGTAAGTTCTAACCGTTTTCCAGATAGATAAACTCTTTATTGTTCACTCCAGAAATTACAATCAAAAGGATAATAACACTCCAAATCTAAACTAGTGCAAACGGCGGCCTTATCGCTAAGAACTCCAGCGTATTCAAAGTTAGAATAAACTGACTCAGTTTACCAGCACTTACATTATCTGCGTCACTTTTATTCGATATGCATGAGACCGTCACCATTTTTAACGTTACTTAGTTTGGTTTCGAAAATGGTACAATGGTCACGATCCCATTATTATCTTCTAGGTGTGACCTGCAGTTTTACTTCTCTAACCAACTATCTCTTTCACTCTTTTTTTATGCTATTGAGTTCCGATACGAGACGAGCAAATCGCTAGCCTGATGTTAAACGTCACGTTTGCCCATAACAGGTCTGCAACACCCATGCAGAATTTTGAACTCATACAATTCAAAACCCTGCGCGGCACAGCGCTGCGCTCGTCACCCTGAGATATAAGATGTTTAATCTCCTATTTGCCCTGAAATTTTACTGGAAAAAATGCCCTTCCAACCGGAACACACTCTCTTTTTCTCTCTGCCTCTCTAACTGGGTCCAAGTTCGACTCGCGCATACATCGAGTATAGTAATTTGTAAATCAAATTGAACAATGCGACAGGCCACAGCCGCTCGAGCACAAATATTTGACCTCGGAGCCTCCGAGCAAACATTTCCCTCGGAGACCTCCGACACCCGCCGAACTTTATGAGAGAAAGTGTCGGGACGTCGATTGGTAACGGATGCGGATGCTGACTATTGTACCTATAGAGGGTTATACAAAAAGGGTATGCTAAGCCGAAAAAGGCTCATAGTACTTATCAATATAAACAACTTTTACAATGGGGCCAACCCGGAATTCGCGAATAAAATATCTGGTCCATACATTTTGTCGAGTGTCATTGACATTTTTCTATGGAACCGCTGATTTTTTTTTGCGAATTTCGGGTTGGTCCCATAGTAAAAGTGGTTCTTAATGCTGACAAACTTTAAGCCTTTTTCGGCTTAGCATACCCTTTTCTTATAACCCTGTAAAACAACTAATTTAAATATTTTGCTGATAAACTCAAAGCTCGCTTGCCTACATAGATAGATAGGTTGTAACTCGTATTATAATCTTTACGACGAGATAAGGCGACTCAGGCGCCTGTAAGCGAGTGTCCGCGACTGATTTACAACTAATTGCCACTCTAGAAAATAATGATGTCATAACTCTTTGGCTTTAAAGGCGGTTGATAAGACTGGCAGTACTGGCTAAGGACCGAAAAAGATGGCGCGAATATTGGGAAGAAAAGGGTTATAATGATGATGATTACCCTTTGACCTTGACCCTTTAGACGCCTCGGGCTGCACATAGAAATGGATGTTTTTTTCTGCGGTCTCTACACAAAACCCTTTTTGAATATTTTTTATCATCTTTCCAATTTTCAAATGACAGAAATTATCATATTTTATCACCTCTTGGGCATGTCCCCACCACTGCCTCAAAGCAAGTAGAGAAGCCAGGGAAGCCCACATCGCAGACTCTTCTTCCCAGTCCGCCACGACAGTCTCAACTGTACTCAATTTATCTTCGCCCAACATCAAAACTTACCTACAACAATAAATTAATGACTACTCTAGAGAAATGCTACCTCACTTTGTTGCATTCTGCTATTCACGTGCGCTCGAGAGAACTTGAGAACGAGTTAATTGTAGTTAATCCACCGGTTTCATTGTTGTAAATGATACCGTTTGTACTGCTGCCGGGTTTAAGCTAGAATGCAGCTAAACACCGCAAGTACCAATGTAAGTTGACCCCTTTCTGGCTTTGTGCGTTAAGGAACCAGGGGTCAACTTATACTGGAGTGTTGGCTGCTTTTTAGTGTAGGCACGGTTGTGTGGGAACATCAGATTATGTATGATTTAGTAGTTTCCAGGGATTATGTGGAGTTATGTTTATGATAACTGTTATGGTTTATTCTATTAGTGTGACGCAGTGAGATGAAATAAAACATCTTAGTTGTGACGTATAAGAAAATAGACCTGAAAAATTTTCGGCTTTATTAGCCAGCTAGACAGGGTCGGCCCTAGGCGAAGCAAATCAGAGGGTTATAGGATAGGTTTAAAGTCTGGATCTGTGTCTGTCTGTCCTTTTTTTTTTTTGTTTGAAATCTGACTCGAATTTAAAACAAAATCCATACTATTAAAAAAAATACTTACAATTTTTTTTTTTCATACAATTTGTTTGTTTTTTTTTTGTAATTTTATTTTTATTGATTTTTTTTTCATTTTATATTTTCTATTTTTTCGTTTAATTTTATATTTTGTTCGATCTAATCTAACTTATCCAACTAAACCACTTCAGTTACCCAACAGATTCCAGCAAATCTTTATCGAATAACCGATTTATTGATCCATCGATTGCAGTAATCTCGATGTGATCGATCGACGCGTTGCCGATAAGCGGGTCTAAGAGACCGCGGTCTGAGGGACCGCCCGCGGTAGCTGAATCACTGCAGGGTTGGGACGGTGAATACCGCGGAGATCGGAGATAGCTTTAGCTAATTTTATTGAAGAGATAGTTATTTTATTGATAGTGTATGAAGTATTGAATTTGATTTTCTTCATCATTTTGTATGAGAGATAGACTGGCAGAGGACATGGGACCGAAAAAAATGGCGCGCTGAAGAGACCTACGTACCTATTAGGTATTTAGCAGTGGGTGAAACGGTTGATTATGATGATGATGATTATAATTTTAGCTTTTATTTTTAAACCCGGTGCTCAAAAACAGAGTGAATAGATTTTTCCTAGGCAAGCGTGCTACATCTTGGACCACATCGTCGCTTCCCATCAGGTGAGATTGTGGTCAGACGCATGTCTAGTCCGATGCAAAAGAAAGCTGAAATTCGTACTTAGTAGAAGTTCTACATAACAATTGCAAATTACTGGAGTTAATATTCACCAATGCGTTACCCCTTTCAGAACCATCCAATCAGAATACCATCAATAAATAATGAATCTAGATTTCACATAGTAACTATCATACAATCTGTGGCCGTGATTAAATCTCTTAGACACTATGTTATGATCTGTGTCAGTAACTCGGTAATAAAACGAGAGAAAACCAGCCCTTATTGCGGTCAAGTGTTGGCCACAGGCCTTATTAAGGGCAAGTGGTCTGGCCAATTAGAGCCACGGTCCAGTTTAAGTAGTAGTTAGTAAGCCAAGTGTCGGCAAGTCGGCAGCTCTCGATCATGCCCAGATGAATATTGATAGCCGTATTAAACCGAGAAATCAGGGTTATGAGATTAATTACTCACTTATATAGATACGTGATTTATCTGTAGAATCTGTACCATCATTAAACCGAAGAATAAATAATAGATAAGGATACAGCAAGCAGATTCAAGAAATAAACAAATATTTAAAACATATGTAGTATTTACCCATACGCATAGATGTAAAAACGAGACCACTCACTTATAATCTTCAAACGGCTAAATTTAATTCCTTGACACTCTCGATCATAGTACAAAACCAATTCAGCCGTTTGGGAGCTATGATGCCATGGTCAAAAACATAGTACAGACACAGAAACATACTACATTTGAAAACATTTGAAAAAAACCCTTTGTTTTTCTAGGGTAAAAATGTTTCCAAAGCTAGACAGTTCATAGTTAATTTAATAACGTAACTGTACTCGTATTGCAAAGACATTTCAATCAATAACAAAGAACAAAACAATTCCAAGTCGATTGCTTTGTATTCTTGTATGTACTGGTAGATAATACTAATGCATACAATAAATCATAGAATCATAGAGCCTCTCGAGCATGGTACGAGTATATCAATCAGGGACGACTCGCCGCCACGAGGCGCGCTGCGGCCGGTATGTGGCTGATTGATGAGAAGATGGGCTGCGGACTGCGGTCTCTTTACAAAGGGATGTGAGGAAAATCCTGATCAAGAAATGATAAGACTAATATGCGGGAGCAATGTGCTTTATAATCTTATACTTGGGATTCTATGATCAAAAGTAACTCTAAGATATAGTTTCGCTAAGGATCACATTATATACCTACTCGTATAGGTATAGTGGTATTGCGACATTATTTCTCTATCCTAGTTTTAAACGTTATTATAAATATACCCACTTTTGCTGGTAATGTTTACTTTGTACAATAAAGAGTTTATCTTGTTCAAGAGTACAGCATAATTTTACGACAATCAGGCTAAGCCTTATAAATCAAATTTTGTAAATCGCATTTCTTGAAACAAAACTAACATGACATTTTCTCTCTTTTCAGACCAGTCTGCCGAAACTGCGTGGTCTCGCCCACGGGGTCCTCACCACCACCTCTCCAAGAGCAAGCGTCATCGCCCCCGCCACCAGCGCCATCTTCCCCGCACTCCCCTCGCCAGTCGCTCCCCTCCCCTCCCACACAGTCACCGCAGCCCAGTAGAAGCGGGTCCTCCATCCCGAGCAACTCTGGATCCCCCCACCCCTACTCATACCAAAACTTTAGAAGAAGTCAGCCGGTCCCAGGGCAAAGTTATCCAGATGCATACCCAAATCTCCTTCACAGTAACAGCGTTTCCCAGCTGAATCAGCCCACTCAAAGCTATCAGTACCCTACAGGGTCGTACCCCCAAAGTCCCCAATCGGCGATGTCATTGTCCCCCCATCCTGTCCCTCAGGGGAAGTTCAGGGGGTTCTTGGAGCATGCTGAGCGTTTGATGAAGCCTGCAGACCCTCACCGGCACTCGCAGAGTGATGACGACTCGGGGTGTGCGCTGGAGGAGTACACCTGGGTGCCGCCTTGCTTGAGGCCTGAACAGGTGAGATTTAGATAATCATTTAATTTTCTTACATATAAACTGTAGCAAAGTATCCTTGCAGTAATACACTTTTAGGTGTGAGAGAGAATTACTAAGTTATAGAGGCTGGGACTTGCATTGCATCAAATCAGAGCAGTCAGAAAGTTAGCCTCTTTATGATCACAAACAGGTGCGTTGATCAAATAAAGTTCGTTGTCAAATATCTTTATACTGTTGCAATTTATCGTCAGCCGTGTGAAATGTTGAAAAACTTAATCTGTAAAAACCAAGCAACCAACCAAGCGTCTGTTTTTCCTAGAAAGTACAACCCGGGGATGTTCAAAACTAGAGTTAATAGGTTTTTCCTAGGCAAGCGTGCTACATCTTCGACCACATCGTCGCTTCCCAGGTGAGATTGCGGTCAAACGCATGCCGCCTACTACGACGTAAAAAAAAAAACCACAAATATTCCATAAAAATCAGTAGGTACTTATTATCAGCCAATTCGTCCGCAAACTACCACTTTCCTAACACAAAGCACAAAAGCATCTATTTGACTGTGAAATACCTATACTTACAATACCAACTTATCCGTGCAGTTGGTCAAACAAAAGAACCAACATTTTTCCATGAGAAACTTTTAGTTTTGTACAGAAAATACGACAGTAGCTCCCCAGTTCAGCTTTAGCTTCAGCTTAAGTTGGTCGGTCTAAACCTAGGTCCCTCGGACACAAATGGCAATCGACAGAGCGTTTCCATTGTCTGCAACCAGCAGCCATGCTGCAGCCATTGTTTCGGGGTTCCTTTTTGAGGGTCCTGCGGGACCTTTTTGTTTTTCGGACGCCGGACGCTGATGAGAGTGCAAATCACTGCTTTTGGAATGAAAAGCTGGGCATTCCTGTTTGTTTGTATTTGTTTAGACAAAGTTGAATTTAAATACTTTCACAGAAACTGCTAAATGTTTTAACCACTTTTTATAATATAAGGAAACATAGTACCTGGTCTTTTTGTTTATTCTATCTACAACATGAACTAAAATTCTGTTTAAAACTATCTTTGATCCAAAGATTAACCTGTCTTTCAAATATTGTCAAAAAATAATAGTAGCCTGACTAATAACACTGTATGGACACCACAAAGAGAATATTTCAAGAAGAAAGTATAATAAAAAAAAAAACGATATAGACCAAACACATCGGGTGCTCTTATTATAATACATAATTTACCTATGTTTCCAAATAAACGGATTCAACGTACCTATTCAAATCAGTTTCACCACTTTAATTTTAGTTAGCCGCAGTAAGTGCCATATGCAGCATTTACCCGAGTATGTGTGGAACCTGCAAAGCACGTAATGATCAGAAAGCGATTCCGCGTATGACATTACAACATAATCGCTGGGTGGCCAGTGTGGCCAGTGTGGCCAGTGCCATGTGTCGCAACAAGCTTAAACGTACTTAGACTGGTATGAGTGATGCTGAGGATGCTGACGTACCGTAGTTCTACCCTTGCTAATAAACTAGCTGCTCGCGGTTTTATTTACACGATGATTATAACGGTGGTGATGATGATAAAAGCGACAGTGGGAGAAACCGTAGGGCCAGATATAGTGAACAATAATCGCAAAAGGGCGCTGAGTGCCTTTCATTATCAGGGATACAGAATAAATTAGGCCGAGCGCTATGCGTGACCACTGCCCAAGTGCCCAAAGTCATTGATTCAGCTGATCCCTGCCCAAAAAACCTTAAAGTAGTTGAATACCGTTGTTGGTAACAACTTGTAATGGCCCAGGCCACTAGCACGCGAACTTTGCGAAACTTCGGCTTTTTATGAGATCTACGCATGATTCACACAACCATAACGATCGGATAAATGATGATGGTACTTACCAAATATTTTTCTAGGAGTGGTTACAAGCGTGTCGCGTGCGCCACCACGTCCTTCCCTTGCACTTAAGCTCCGGATGTGGTCGAAACTGTGGTCGGAGTATAATATACTTAAATAATACTTGAGTCATCATCATCAACCATTTTACATCCACTGATGAGCACAGATATCCAGCGTCATATTTTATGGTCATGCATGTGCCAGTCTCATCCACAGCCAATTCTTATGTAATTATATCAAAAACTAAATTTTAAAGACATTTTCCTTTGCATCCACCTTACAACTGCAAAGAAAGCCATCAAAAGCTAACCAGATTACAAGAACCGTTCCCAATCTCATCACAAGATGTCATAACTCTGTCATTACGGTACAGTCGCTCCTTATTATTATGTCGTTAGGTGCATTATTTAAGATATTATCACCACTTCACCAGTCTCCGGGGAACGGGAAGCCCGCTTTTTGTCTCTTTAAAGATTGCCAGAGATATGTGAATGTTTTCTTTGGATATGAAGCTGTGAGTTGAATAGCTTTTTTGGTATGGCTGACAGAATTGCGGGTGTGTCTGTGTGTGCGCTTGCGATATATGTGTAATTGTGTATTATATTATAATGACCAATGTGAATGCTGAATTGAAATATCTGCTCCGGGTCTGGGTATTAGTTGTCCTTGTCTTTGTGCGTGTTCCATAGCATCCTCGACACAGGGAATCCTAGTGGCGAGCTATGAGTGTTGCTATTATTTCAATGTCCAAGCTTGAGCAAATGACATAAAATAAAAGCGTTCTATTGAAAATAATGACAGCTTTAGAATCGATGAAGTGAGATACAATACTACGAGTATGAATAGGATTAGATAACATACTCGTACAGTACAAGATTTGCCCACGTTTTCACCCACTATCCTGCAAGAACCGTTAATTTCCCCAGATTTAAACGTACCTAGTGATTCTAGACATGTTGAGTAACATGAAGCATAATATGAGGATTTGCCTCATATTAAATTAAATTTAAATCCGTTCACTGTTCATCCATTTTTTTTGCGTGTTTAAAAAACATACCAAATTGATTGAAATTAATTTAAGTTAGAATGGAGATAGGTAATATTACTTCCGGCGAAAACTAACAGTTCTTATTAGATAGTGACTGAAACCAGGGCGCTGCTACACTTATATTTATATGAATTCGTTTATCTACCATTTGCATGTAGAGAAGCTTCTCCCGGCTGTATCATTATTACCCGAGGATCCCTCGGGCGGTGACAGAGACTCGTGGTCCGGAATACCAGCTTCAATACGAATACCAAACCGTTTATAATTACAGAAAAAATAAAGTAGATCAGCTACCGGGACCTACCTGTGCGGTTGAGATGACTGTGAGGGATACGCGTGTAAACTCCTTAATTATATGCAGGGGTTATATTAAGCTAGAAAATTACAGGAGAGGCTTGAGATTATACTTTTCATGAAAACAGATCTATGTCATTCGCACCTTATCCAAAAAACAAACAAGTTGAGATAGTAAGAATATTTATAGATGAAACAATAATGGAGCTGCAATGATTTTGCATCGAGTAACTTCGAACTTAAATTTACACATTATTTACTTTCTCAGAAAAAAAGGAACCTGTAGGGTTGACAGATAGAGGGAAAGGGAGACTGAGACTACGCCATATGTGAGCGAATCTACGATTTATCAAGCGACTGCAGTTGTAGCAGTCGTTTCATCCGCGTCGGTCTGACCCAAGTTTCCGAACTCTCTCAGTGGGCAGTGAGGCAAAAAATTAAAATGGTCTCCCCAAGGCGCTCCCGCTATACTTAGATATTTTATAGGTATTTCGGGACTTGGCAGTTAATGGACGCAATTGAGACGTAGCATAAGTTTGTTGTTTTAATTGCGATACTGATGTGACTGTGGGGACTTTTTTGAAGAGAACTTTTTCTTTAAATTAAAAAGTTGAGTCTATGTTTTTTTTATTTGTGTTTCTTGCTTTTATTAATACGGTAATTCAGTTGATAATAGAAAGAAATAGCATAAGCTATATAGAGTGTATTTACCGGTTGAATTTATAACACTCAATAAAATATACTTAAACACATCCGCAATATAATAGATGTAAAGTTTCAAATTATACATTTTACTTTCGTCTTAAAACTTATCCTAATTTTTATTAATTTGCTTTGCTACCGTTAGCAAATATAACTATTATCAGGCATTTCTTATTTGAAACGTAGATTAACGTTAAAAAACCTTTGAACTAAAAACGAGATTCAAGATTAAGAAATATGTCAATGGCACTCGACAAAATACATGGAACACCTTTCCTTTTTTTCGCAATTTCAGATTTCCTCCCATTGTAAAAGTGGCTTAGAATTGTGAGCACTATGAGTCCTTTTCGGCTTACCATACCCTTTCCTTACAACCTGGTATCTGTGTCGACAAGCTGCCTTTAGTTTTACCAAGTACTCTTTAGAAATCAAATGATTGCAATAAGAAATACTAAACTAAAGCTAATTATACCATCTCGGGATAAAATCAATTTATATTCCGCACAAAGTAGTCACAGACTAACCACCCCACACACGGCAGAGCGTTTAATATGAGTAGTAAGTAATAAATGCCTACGGGCTAATGAAAATCGTGCGTGCCTCGCATCGAATAGTGCCTTGCCTTAGTGTCTCGGCTTAATTTATTCGATGCGCCATGAAATAAGGCACAGTTATGTTATTTCTCTCGTATTTATTGCAATAGGCTTAATTAAATCTATTTTTATGTAGTAATTGGAGTTAAATATGGCGTAGGGAACTAAAGACTAAACTATCCGACTAATTACTAAACTTTAACTATCCGCACTCGCCCGTGATATGTCATCGAGCGGCGGACGTGTTCGGAAATTGAAGGAATGTCACTCTCGTTTTTAACTTTGAATGGTGACGTGCTTTGTGCGACAAAATTACGAAAATAAATAAGTGCGTGGAGTCAGTGAGCTTTTTGACTGCGGTTATAAATTGTATTATTACCAATTCAAGTAGTCAAAACTGACATGTGGTTTGAAAGGAAGGATGAAACTTTGATGCAGATAAAAGCTTATTTACAAGGACAATGGTGCCGAGTTTGAAGGCGCATTTAAAATTTCTAAACTAGTTAAACCGCGTAAAATTTCTAAAAATCCTAAAGCTAGTTTGAAGGTGCCACTTTAGGAAATTTAGATACGTCAAAGTCAATTTTAAGAAACGAATGAACGAAATCGACTTAAACTACCTACTCAATTTAGAAATTATAACTTGATTCGGTAGTTTGAAGGTACGTTTTTATGTCATTTTAAAATGTTTAAGGTTTATTTTTAAACAAACTTAGGAAGCACCATTTTGAATCCTGCCTAAAAAAGTTAAATTTCAAAGTGAGTTTAAAACCAGTAATTGAGTGTTTTTAGTTACAAAACAAATTCTTTGCAAAGTTAAGCACAACGAAAAATGTATGAAAACCTGTAATTGTCCAATAGTCTTTCCTGTTCAGTGCTATATGTGATCAAAGTACATACTATTTTTAGAATAACATCGGTAATAGAAAAGTGTACCTCTGCCGTTTTGGTGTTTTTAGTGGGTTTCTATTGAAAAACCTTAATAACTTAAAACTTGTCTGGATTTTTAACCTATATCTTTAACTAAACTTTATTAAAATAAATGTGTATTACAAAAAACAACAACTTTTTAAAACTTAGTTATAATATTCTTCTCTTCACTCTTGGTAGACTGGTCAAGTCTTACAAAACAAATCCTTTGCAAAGTTAAGCACAACAAAAAGTGTAAGAAAACCTGTAATTGCTCAATAGTCTTTCCTGTCAGCGCTTTAAGTGATCAAAGTACATACTATTTTTGGAATAACATCGGTAAAAGAAAAGTGTATCTACCTCGGCCGTTTTTAGTGGGTTTCTATTGAAAACCTTACATCGTAGACCGCATCATTGCTTACCATCAGGCGAGATGGCGGTCAAACGCAAGCCTATTTATAACTGAATATAAAAAATTATAAAAAACCTTCATAACTATAAACTTGTCTGGATTTTTAACCTATATCTTTAACTTAAACACCCTAGGTAAGGATTTCGGAAAGCACTAGGTCTAGTACCTTAGACCCAGCGCTTATAATTGCTACAGGGAAACAGAATAATACA
Source organism: Alcis repandata (assembly GCA_949125135.1). NCBI lineage: Eukaryota > Metazoa > Arthropoda > Insecta > Lepidoptera > Geometridae > Alcis > Alcis repandata. Next base: position 424,988 of record OX421237.1, read on the forward strand.
CTACAAACTACAGTTTATAAATATTTCTTGCTAATGTAATTTACTGTGAATTTTATTAAAATAAATGTGTATAAATGTGTACAAAAAATAACAACTTTTTAAATCTTAGTTTTAATCGTTTTCTCATATTAGTCGTTCACTTTTGGTAGACTGGTCAAGGTCATGGTTGTAATGTTACTAGGAGGCTCCTCACTGTCATCGATACTCCATCTTGGAATGTTTCTCCATTCCTGGCGGTTGATTGCATCGCGAGCACACTGAAGCACGGTGGCCTGTGTGGCATTTTTTATGAGATTGGTCCATTGAGTTCGTGATCAGACCGGGACTGTGCTTGCCTTTAACGGTCCTGCACTACGAGCCTCTCCATCGAATTCTCGTACCTGGAGATATGCCCAAAGCACTGCAGTATTCGCACTTGCACAATCGACGAAAGTCTATCTTGTATGTGAAGTTACTTGAGAATAGAATTGTTTCAATAGTTTGTTTTAATATTTAGAACGAAATAAACTTTTCTGTATATAAAACATTAACATATGCGCTTTCTTTCGTCATAACTTGTTTGATTTTAAACCATCTTGAACTGGATTTCGTTTTCTTATTATTTTCATTGCACTGAAAATAAAAATAACATTTAGCTAGCAGGTACGATAAAATTGAAAACATTCAGTATAAGCAGTGAAAGATAATCACATCACATCTTACGAGTATAAGCACAGATCACAACATTGATGAGTCACCCAGGGTAGAAGGTTCGTTTAATATTATTTTCTGATATAGCAAGTAAATCCAAGGGATACGTATAGTCTTGAATATTTTCTGGACTTCGAGGAGCTAAGTCTTCTTTAATGGGATTAGCTTACCTTTATTTGAGTGCGAAGTTAAATTACAAGTTCATCAGCTTGCTTGCTTTGATAGTTTGCTTTGTGTAGGTATCTTTGAATTACTTTACACGGACAACAACGATGCTATTACACGATGCGGTTAATAAATAATAAAGCTATTCTTAAATTATCTTCTAATTTGTTGCAATCCAAAACAATGAAACCAATCGCAGATCGTACTGCTAGTACGATATAGCGATTGCCAGGTTTCAAAATTCAAAAACTACCATTTTTATCGAGTAATTCCATTTGATAAATTTTTGTCGTGAACCACTAAACAATAAATATTTCAACTTTAGAATGCCTTCACTAGACAAGCTTTATTATGAATCCAACAATTTCTTGTACGTAGTGATATTTTACAAAAATTGAACCATGTGCAAGCCGAGAACACATTTTTACATGATAATTAACTTAATACGTAAACATAGTTAATTCAAGAACACACGAATACTTCTTGTAAAATATTAATGTATGAAGAAAGATAATTACAAAAAATAAAATTAAATAGTAGAATCGGTTAAGAGCTAGCAATATTCGCTATTTCATTCAGCAAATTTCTTGATTATCTGTGGATGAAATCCAACGATAATCAAGAAATTTGAACAAAACTAGAACGGAAATCGGTCTTTCGCGGTATTTTTTTACAACTTTATTTATCTGTGAATTAAACTTAGCTGAACTAAACCGATTTAAATTTCGTTCAATTTAATAGATAGGTGGTGCCTTCGAACTCGCAATTTTTACACCTGTCATCTAAATTTAAGTATTTTAGCAGATTTACGATTTTTACGTGGCGCCCTTCAAACTCGACACTAATGTATTTGTTACAGTCAGAGGTAAATGATTATTTTGTTACAAAGTAGATTTCATAGATTGTGTATTTGACGTTACTAAGTTTATCTATTGGTCCAAATAAATTAATTGAATTAGTATATTATCATTAAATAAATAGAATTTTCAATTTGCTGCCAATTTGGTTATATGGTTATTTCTATAAGTCATTAAACTTTAACAACTACTAAAGCTCAATTTGCCATAAAAACTGACGTAAACTCGAAACATTTCCTACAAACCGTACAGTAAATTTTGCAATAACGACTCCAGTTCATGTTTCATATTCGTCATATTTCTTTCATAACATTGTGGTTTTCTTTTGACATTGTCCGGTATTTAATAACAGAATCCCGTTATCTGCCGCGGCCGGCGTCAGGCGTCCGAGCGATATTTCACCGAACTAATCTACGTTATTAGATATATTAGGGCTAGTGTAGGTAGTAATAATGACGTGTGCGAGGAGGACAAACGACATGGATTATTTCCTAATCTATGACCAGCGTCATGGGCGTATGATGTGGGGTCAAAGGTAATGCGACGTTATTAATGGGAACATAGATATATAGTGAATGAAAATAGTTATTTGTTATACAAGATTGCAAAGTTGCTTTTTAACCGCGTGTTCAATTTTGATGACCGAGCAAGCGAAGGATTCTAAAATTGAATCACGAGCGCAGCGAGTGATTCAAAATTAGAATCCTGAGCGTTAGCGAGGGAATCAAAAGAGCACGAGGTGAAAAATCTTTGCACTCGAGTGCAACACGTAACTTTTCATTCCACCTCAGCGAGGAAAGAGTATTTTTAATTTTCAATATCTGAGTGGAAAAGCTCATTTGCGCATTATTAACAGTTTCAGTCAATTCTGTTGGCGTCAAACAAACTTCCTCGTCGCTAGAATCACTCATTTTAGTTTTTTCACTTGTTTTCAAGTTTCTTGTTTTTAATAAAAGGTTTAACAATGACGTGAAAAAATGCCGCGTAAAGAACCGCGTACAAAGCAAATTGAAAAAAGAACACCAAGAAGGTTCCGAGTCTGAGTTTTTAACAAATTAAAAAAAAGTTGTATGATATATTCGGCACCATAGAGGTAGCAGTAAATAGGTTTAATGGTTTTTTTAATTCACAAACTTAGTGCACACGATGTTCTAAATTCAATTTACTTTATCCTCTAGAGAATAAAAACGGCTTTTCCACTCAGATAATGAAGATTAAAAATACTCTTTCCGAGATGGTGGGATGAAAATACTATTTTCAAATTTGTTGGATTTTGAGACAGTATTTTTTAATGGACTTTTTGGTTCTATCATTTGTAAAAGATATTCAGTTAGTTATCAGTTAGTTATCTGTTTTATGGAATCGGATGGGAGCTGTCTCGACTTTTGAATACAGTCTGCGATATACTTAGCACTATTTGATTAACATCTTATGTCTCTCCACATCTCCGAAGATGAACAAGAGTATTACATTCTTGGCTTCCTCGGATGATCGTGAGTCGTGAGGCCAAGCGACTATTAGGTATATTATAAATTCCCATATCTCCATTGCGTACAACACACGTCATCCTTTCCAATCCTGTTCAAATCTCATCTATGGCCTTCCAATCTGTTTGACATTGTCGTCTCGACACGCCATCCTGTACACCTACTTACCATAAAAACAATGTGTGGCTAACAACTCAATTTCAACTGTCTTCTCTTATATTTTCCAGGTGCACCTATACTTCTCAGCGCTTCCAGAAGACAAGGTCCCGTACGTGAACAGCGTCGGCGAGAAGTACCGCCTCAAGCAGCTGCTGCAGCAGCTCCCGCCGCAGGACAATGAGGTAACTGTCCCTTACTTGCTTTGAGTTATAAGAGGTCCGTTTCCATCTTATTCAAGATATTACCTAATATATTTCGAGCGCCGGAATCGAAGGACGCAGATTGCCGTTTAAGAGGTTCCAGGGACCAAGATCCTCAAAAATGAGGGAAAGGTTGAAAAAGGAAGGATTTGATGGATATGTTTAAATATTTGACAGGAGTGCATTGGGTGTAGGTAAATAGGAACTGCATTGGTTCGAACATTTTCAATCGCAATGACCTGTGAACGAAATCTGGATTGTAGCCTTTATTGCTCGCTGTGAGTTATAAGAGATATTTTTGGTTCGATATGTTGTTACTCCATTCATCGCGTCTTACCAGCTATTCCCATGATCTCAACCTCTCTCCTCGTGTTTCCAGGCGCGGTACTGCCACTCGCTCTCGGACGAGGAGCGCAAGGAGCTCCGCGAGTTCAGCATCCAGCGCAAGCGCGAGGCGCTGGGTCGCGGACAGGTGCGGCAGCTGCACGCGCCCGCGCCCTGTCAGCGGGTACGTACTTAGAACATACTAAGAAAAGAACTAAGCAGAAAGAGGGCATTAATTAATTACTTGAGGTGTTTAGAGGGGTTTGAAAATTGGTTGAGAAATCTTTTAAATTTCACGTTATTAATGGACGGCCCCAAAGGAGAAGCAACATGGCAGAATGTGAAGATTATGATTAGATCCTGTTTGTGGAGCAAGTTCGAATTCAAGTTTAGTGAGAGGGCGTCTGTATTATTTTTACCCCCACATCGAAAATTTCTAGATCCGACGCTGGCCATTCCGAAATACAAAGTGTGTAAGGTACCCCGCGCTAACATTTTAATCCGGCAGCCTACGGTCATAAATCATACTGAACCCCTGCACTGTCAGTTTCAATTGATTCTCGGTATTTTTTGCGGAACCTTAGCGTATGCGGCATTTTGTTCACTCAGAAATTTTGCAAAATAAGTAAGTGTTTGTTTTTATAAAAACCGCTGCGTTGTGGTGATTTTATGTTTCACGCCGCAGTTTTTCTATTTCAGCTTTCAATTTTGGCTCAGCACTGATTGTGCATTTAACAGTAATTAACTCTCCCTATTTGTTACCAGGCACAATAAAGCGAGTCGCTATTAGCCAAGTTTCAAATAACAACTCCAAAAACTCGAAAAATTTCCATCCAAGACAGCATTCCTACAATAATAATTAAAACTTCAGTAATTACAAATTTGTTTTAAACCGAATATTTTAATTACATTTCACCCTCTGAATTAAAATGTGTAATTAAGTTTTACTGTAGCGGGTCGCAGGTTCGACTCCCGTACTCTCATTACTAATTCAAGATGTCTTAATTTTAAAACTCTGCGTTTTTTTAATTTGATCACTCTTTTAACTGCTTTGTTAATCCTGAATTTGCTTATTGGGCTCCCCTTTTTGACGGGTTTTTTTAATCGAGGGGTGATGAAACAGTCGATTGGAAACGTCTACATTTCTACCCTTGTTGAATAATGCCAACGTAAAAGCTTTATTTTCTGTAAACGAAACTGTTCGAGTTATTGTGTTATTATTGATCTGAGTTGTTGTATTGTAGTGAAACAATATTAAGTGCACGGCTGTACTAGTGTAGTTATTGTATAGTAGCATAGTAGGTATAAGTGCTAGAGAAGAAAAAGAAATCGAACTCCAGACTTAACTGACTCATTTAACTGTCGTCGTTAAAATTTCAGAAATAGAGATGGGGTAAAATTGAAAAATTATGTCTGTCATGAATATTACCATCAGACTAAAACAAATAATTTTGAGTCTAATATAGGTAACCCACGTAAAACTAGTATGGTGACAGGCAGACGTCAGGGTAGTACCCCGTAGGTACGTCCCGGGTTCCGTAAAAACATTTGCGTCACGCGGTTACATTTACACAACGGACGGACATACGGAATCAGCCGGTGCGACCTATGCTCTGCCAAAAACATCAAATAGTGAAAAATAAATTAGTATTAATTTTTCACAATTAATAGATATTTTTTTGAATAAATTACATTTTTCTCGGACTAAAGTAACATTTTACCATATACCTAGTATGTATTTTCAAAAACTACCCCAACACCACCCCGCCGCCCGCCGGTCTGCGTCTGCGGCCTCTAATGAAACCAACGCGACATCTCTGACGCCCCCCGGCGCGCGGCGGCGAGATAGATTGCACAAGTTTCTATTTGAAACGCTCCCAGCGACTTGTTCGAATCTTTGAGAAGTTTAACTTTGTAGACGGGTCTTGAATTTAGTTTCGGAAGTTAAAAAGGTGAAATGACTTCGTGTAGTTTTTTACTCACCTTAGTTTTCACTGGAGAAAATAAACGTTGTTTGGACAGAGTATTGAAGCACTTTAAATTGTTTAGATAAAGCTCACCGCAGACGAACCACTGGTAACAGAAGTGGCTGAGCGTCTGAAGCCAGGTAGTCATTAGTGGCTGCGACTATATATTTTACACAACATAATAGTATTCGTAGAAATACATCAGCCATATAACACACACTATCTAAGCTGACATTCATAAATATACATTAATGTATCTACCCATATTTGAATAATTTAATTGAAATGAATTGAAGCTCAATTTTACAAAAGCAAAAGTCGTTGTTGCCGAAGTCAGCTAGGATGACTTCATAGTCACTCGCAGCACGTGCTACTACTACAACGTTGTGTGAATATTACAGACCGTTCCATCCAATGATTTCATTCAACAAAAGCCCTGATCGAAGGCTATTCAGAAGATATTAATTTGCGCGCATTTTAGCGAGGGGGCCCTCCTCGCGGCGTCCTTAAATGCACTGGAGCGCTGAGAGAGGAGACCAGAGTCAGGAGGGATGGTGTTCATTGATACACGGTTTATTACTTTAGTTACTTTCAAAACGTGAAAAATGAAGTGAATAACCGCGCGTGGTTTGGTAATTTCACACTCATAGCTCCCCACTAGGAATAAATCCTGTGTCTTGGATGCCATGGAACACACACAAAGACAAGGACAACTAACACCCAGACCCAGAACAGATATTTAAATTCATTATTCAAACATCTGTCCGGCCGGGAATCGAACCCGAGACCTCTGGCTTATATATAAGACGGATACACTATCGCTGTGCCAAACAGGCCGACAAATTTTATATTGAGTCATGGATTAAAATTTTATAGAAAAACCGAAAAGTTTTTGGCTGATAATATGAAAAATTAATCAAATAAGCAGATTTCTCAGATCTTATAATTTAATAAATAATTACTTAGCTTAGTAGAAGCAGCAGTTATTATAGTTTTACAGTGTTAAACCTATCCCTTCGTTTGGCTATCGCCCTAGCGTCCGCGCGGGTGATTACCTGAACACTTAGGTTGGTATTTATTCAAGAATTTTTAGTGCCAAATTATGTAACTACTAGATGCGCCCCGCGGTTTCACCCGCGTTTTCCGGGATAAAAAGTAGCCTATGTGTTAATCCAGACCCTGAACAACCTTCATTCCAAATTTCATGTAAATCCGTTCAGTAGTTTTTACGTGAAAGAGTAACAAACATCCATACATACATCCATACTTACAAACTTTCGCCTTTATAATAGTAGTAGGATTACCAATTTTTTGCATTCATGACGCCAGTCAATGGAAACTAGCACCGATGGAAGCCAATTGAAGTGCGGCTACAAAGAGTGCGGCCGCAGACGAGAGTCACGCCGAGTTTCCACTACATTAACCGCTAATTGTAGAAACGGGGAGAAGGAACCATTTCACGGTGACGTCATCGAGAGGCTGTGATTGGGAAGTTTTAGGAGCGAGGCTGATTGCAGTTTATTACAGGGTTATAAGGAAAGGGTATGCTACGGCAAAAAGGGCTTGTAGTACTTAGAAAGAAACAAATTTTAGGATGGAACTAACCCTAAAATCGTAAAAAAACATCAATGCAATGCAATCAATAAAATTTTGAATTTTGTATTTTTGTTCTACGCAATATGGGTTACTCGCCTGAAATAAAGATATTTTATTTATTTTTTATTTTTATTTTAATGCCACGTGACTAATAGAACTACCAATTTCTGAGTTGGTCACAAAGTGAAAATGGTTTAATAATGTGTAACTATGAGCATTTTTCTGTTTAACCCACCTTTTCCTTATAACCCTGTAGATATATTTCGGTCTACAATTCGTAAAAAAAAAATATTTTCTCGTTCACTTTCAAACCGTACCCCACTGACACTTTAGCGATAAGTACTAAGTTGAGTACCTATCTAGGTGGTACTTAGCTGGTGAGAACTTTTAACATTTCTAGAAGGCTTTTTGGGGGTTCTACTTCATATTAAAAATAAAGCAGATGTTTGATGGATTTAAACATAAATATTATGTTCTGGGTCTGGGTGTTAGTTGTCCTTGTCTTTGTGTTCCATGGCATCTCCGACACAAGGTATCCTAGTGGGTAGCTATGAGTGTGAAATGTTTATTTATTTATTTATTTTACTAACTTTGCAGGAAAATCAGATTGCTTAAGCTTTTGCTCTCGTGTGTTAGGTATGAAGGGTGGATATTATCTTTATGGGGTTCTTATTCGAATTCGCACCTGCCTGTCGGGAGTCTGCGTTGTTTCAGAACCGTAACTGTTATATATTGCATTTTCTAATGTTTGTTGGTTACATCATTTGTTTTTATTTTTGATTTTGTACTTAGATAAATCTTATTTGTAAATAGATACGTTGTAATTGTAACTCAAGTTACTTTCTATCCTGGTAAACTAAGGCTGTAATTTAACTCAGCAAGAGATAGGGCTTTAGTCGCTACTAAAACTTTGACTCTTGATTGTAGATGTTGCATGTATAATACAATGAAATACAATGAAATTACAGGGCAAATGGGAGATTAAACAACTTATATCTCAGGGTGAGAAGCGCAGTGCTGTGCCGCGCAGTGTCTTGAATTCTGCGAGTTCAAAATTCTGGGTGGCGCAGACCTGTTATGGGCAAGCGTGACGTTTAATATCAGGCGAGCGATTTGCTCGTCTCGTCACTCTATTACATAAAAAAACTACGTAATATCTACCTACCTACCATTAGATACTTTTGTTTGTAGTTTGTACCGTATCTCTTCGCTCTAGCTAAGAACGACTTCTAAACTAAGGCAGCATTTTGTTATAGGTAAGGCCAAGCATTTATCTACCAAAAGAGATGGCGACCCGATTTTTTTTTAATAAACGTACGTAAAAAGGAATATCCTCTAGTCCCAGTATAAGCCACGTTGGGCTACTATTTCAAGGTAATCTAGCAGTCAGGTCGCCCACCACTGCTGCGGTCGCATCACTTACGTTAATGCTCCATTCCGCCGCCGCACGGCAGCACTGTCTTTGTCAACGTAATGGATGGCGCGTGTGGCTGTGGTCACCGGCACATTTATTCGCTAAACGTGAAATGGAGATATCCTGGTGAAAATGTTAGGTTTATAGCGGTTTTTAGTTTATTTATCAGTTTCTTCGCTTTTTTCTGCCCTCAGCCTTATAGATGGGTGGCAAAATAATGGTTTTACGCCAATTTAAAAATACTAAACTCATTAGTTAATGCGCGACTTTCTTGTAAATATTTCCGGCTTCTGGCATGGCCTCTATGACCAAAATGGGTAGGTTAATATTAATACCAATGACAAGAAAATTATATAGGTACCTACCTCCTACCTACTTAGTAAAAAGTTATTCCAATATCTTGTCCCCACTCCCCACCCCACAAATTATATCTTAAACTTTCATACAATAATCAAAACCCGCAACTTTCGTTAGTTTTCATAGAATTATAATAACCTCTATAATTAAATCATTCCTTACTCTTACTTCACCAACATAATAACAACAGTAAAACTACTAATCAAAGAAACCATATAAACGACACGTGTCGTCGCACATTAATAACTACCAAAACATCTCCAACACACATTCCCACTTTAACGAAACAAAACAACATAACATCCCTAAAATCTGCACTTTACCACTTACCACCCTTTTATCAGCGATTTACCACCCGCTGCCACCCTGGCAATAAATCTGCGGGATTCTAATAAACAACTCGTGGTGCCATCTGTCGACGACAGACGCTCATTATTGGTGGCGATAAATCACAACAGTGGTTATAGATGGCGCTAAAAGTAGAGTAATTTATCAGTCAGGGAAAGTTTTGGAAAAGTTGGCTAACGATGGTGTTTATGGGGAAGAACGCAGGTGTTGCGTTAGAAACTTCTGTGTTTTATTGGTAAAGTAAGAAAGTAGATACGTAATTGCAGGCACAGAATTCAATGTTTTACAATACTCTATGTAAGTTGGTGAGATTACATTCTTCACAGTTTAATTCTTAGCTTTTACTTACTTATTTGAGTAACAAGAAGTTTAATTGAGACTTAAATTATGAAAATACATATGAATATTAAAATATAATTAAATAATATATTTTTGGTTTCATTTTAGTTTTGCATCATAACATTATTTTTCAATTTTATTTTTAATTCGGACTTGCTTTTATTGTTCTTACCATGTCAGTGTTATTATTTTAGAGCCCTCTAGATAATATTGTAAGCAACTGCAGATATTCATTTTAACGCCCTCTGTGAAGAATTCAAGTAACTAATTACACAAGTAGGCTTTTCAAATAGTCCCGTTTTCTTACACAAAGTCTACAGGTGGCGCTTTGACGCCAACTAACTAGCTAGGTGGTAATTTGCTAGCTTCAGTCTTTTCCACACAGATGGCGTTGACTTACAATAACTAAAATGAAATAGAAATGCACTAAATTCACACTAGATGCCGCTACCACACTCAAACATGTCTAAAGAAAGTTTTAAAAGTTTTATGAATGCTATCATTCGTAATAAAACCTCAGCGGGGAGGTGTGAAAATGATTTTTGTTCTTCTAGCGATATTTTGAATGCCTCCGTGGGAACGGAGAGGTAGCAGAGACTACAAAGCTGTAAAAGTTACTACTTCTACGCTTCTAAGGTCATTGTATGACTTGGCTTGTCTGGTTTATCGAGTAAAGTGTTAACGAAATGAAAATATTCGTAAGATAATACGTAATTTACTGAAAATGGTGATTTTTTTTTTATCCTACTAGTATGACAACTTGGTGTGACAGAGTACCTAGAGCTTCTCATGCATTAGGTAAATTAGATCTGTATAGATTACCTATTTTTATCAATGGCAACCTTGACTTAAAAACCCAAGACATGAAAATAACAAACAATACTTTCCCTTCGAGAATACAGCCCACGAGCAATATGTAGGTAGGTACTGGGGGCATAAATAGATCCATATCCATAGATCCAAAGGCCTCCAGAAAATTGGAAAGTAGGTACCTAAGTAAATTATTTAATTACAATATACCTATTTAACAATATTTTATGCAAATAACTAGCAACCTACCTCAGCTTAGCACGAGTATGAAACCAAAAGCCTGCCTGTGTTACTCAGGGATAATGTAGCATTTTAGTGGTGAAAGAATTTTAAAATCGATGCAATATTTTTTAAGTTTAAATCATTACTAGCTTACAAATATCCAAAAATACAAATCTTTCCTCGTTATTAATTAGATTAAATTTTTATTTGAATAATGTAAAAATACCCTAAACTGGTCCAAATCACACGACTTACACTACACGCTGTCCACTACCATTTCTTACATTTACCTATTTTTTCGCTAAACTCGTGTAGATAAATTACCATATCCTGTTGAACCAGTGATATATTTAAATAGACTAGTTGCCACCTAGATACAGGCCGAATCACAGCATGACATGACTGCTCGGCAATTACCCAGGTATCGTAGTTCACACGGTCACAGACATCCGTGAAGTCGTAAACACTCGATACAAATACATACAGACGGACAAACTTAAATATGCGGCTGGCTAGATGGACGAACTACAAAAATTAGACGGATGACTATCAGGTTTAATGATAAAGAGCGACGGTGGCGCCTCATTGGAGGCTGTAGATATGTTGGCAGTTGTAAAACCTGTCCGTCTGTCCATTGAAGGGACAACAAAGGATGCAGGATCACAGTGAATCTGTTGTTGTAGTTACTGAATGAACGGTTATTTTTGACGTTCGATGGTGTTGGTACGACTGCCAGATCTATATACCTACATAATACATACCTACCACAGATCTTGATATACATAAGTATATATTTACCGATTTCAGGAAGCTGTCCGGTATGATTTAGATCTAACATGGTTCTTTTTAAAAGAGCTGTTGATAGTGTCTTAGATAGTCAAAATATCCGCGATGCCTCCGGTGTTGTAGGTATCCATAGGCAACAGGCAACGCTTACCATCAGGCAGCCTGTATGTTTTTGGTTGTCTCAAAAAATGGCGTAAAAACAACATTTAAGTAACTGTTGCATTTATAAAGACAGGTCCCAAAAGCGCTTCGACAAGCTTTCTTTGATGGTGGAATTACTTCACGTGATTCCAGCGCCGCAATGCGGCTGTAAACTTCGGTTTAATGCTTGATTTATTAACCTAGGAACACTAAAATTAAGGCTTTCATAGATTCATATCGTAACCTAGATACTTAACGGTATTATAAGTAGTTTAGTTAGATTGTAACCAAGGTATTGCCGATAATATAAAGAAAAGCTTTTAAATTCGAGGTGTGAATTGTAGGGCAAACGCGCAGATTATAGACAAGCGATATACAGGGCTATAAGGAAAGGAAAATGCTCATAGTACATCCTCATTACTTTGAACAACTTTTACTATGGGAACAACCCGGAATTCACGAAAAAATAAACCATTTGTTCCATAGAAACATTTCAATGACATAGGAGCAAATGTATGAAACAGCAGATTTTTTTTTGCGAATTCCGAGTTAGTCCCATAGTAAAAGTTGTTCTTAATGACGAGTATCTACTATGAGCCCTTTTCGGCTTAGCATATCCTTTCCGTATAGCCCTGTAGGTGTAACATCGGTTTTACAGTTTTCCACATTTATAGGGTTGAAAGGTACAAGATAACATTGTACTTCTTATCCTTAAACATAATTATGTATTTATTTCGTGATCCACACCTTACCAAATTTTATCAAAGTAGTTTCAATACCGTTTAATTTTGAAATCTTTCTTTGGTTTGTTATCTATCTTCATGTTATCTTCTTCATGACAATTAATTTTATAGAAAAGTCCTTTCAAAAGTGTGGCAACTATCCTGGTTTTCCCCCACACATTCACAGTGATTCAGTGAACTGTGAAGTTAGCATTAGTATTCAAACCAGTATCATAAATTTGGAAGGTGAGTATTTCAGCGTGAAATCATGAATGAAACTGAAACGCGTCTGCTCGGAGGAATGCCGATATGGGACCTATATTTAGCTCATTCATAACGAAACACTGTGTCATTGTACCGACGTTGGCCCGACGTGGCATGGACGTGTTGCATTTGTCTGGCAAATGTTTGCCAGTTGGCAGATGTTAAAATCGTTGTGGGATGTTGGATCCAATGTGATTTACGTGCATGTATGTTTGGCCAATGTTTGGCAGAATTAGTGGTTATGAACTTCAAGCATGAGTTATTACTTACGTACTACGTCATACAATAACTAATATACATACATATATACAACCTACAGTAGCTAGCTGCACCCCGCGGTTACACCCGCTATTTTACAGAAACGGTGCTTTTGTTCAAGATAAAAAGTAGCCATGTGTTAATCCACGGTGCAAGCTACTCCTATACTGCATTTCCCGAGTTACTACATTCGGTTCTTCAAGGGCTTATAATAGAGTCATAAAAGGTCGGCAGCGTATCCGTGACGCCTCCAGTGTTACAGGTATCCAGGCGACGGTGATCGCTTACCATCAGGCGGCCCGTTTTGCTTGTTTGCAACATAGATCATGAAAAATAATAATTTCATCCAAATCCATTGAAGTATAGAAGTATACACAACATTAGGTATATATCGTCGGCTTAGTGCAAGAAGTTATCAACTGCAAAAAGTCAGTTTTTCTATAAAAACTAACGTGATTTTGACACATTTTGGCTATAATTGACACAGGAATACTCAAGTTATATTGAATCAGATACAGCGACTAGTTTCGGTCACATTTGATGATCTTTTTCATGAAATGATTACAAGCGTGATGCGCTCGAAGTTGCACTCAGCCCGGCACTGATTTTGCAGTTAATGACTTCTTGCAGTAAGCCGACAATATACCTACACATTTCTATATAAAGTAGATATGCAGTAATGCGGCCACATGGAAACGGCCCCTAAAAATAAAAACAATGACTCTTTAAAAAACCTCAGAGGTCACAAAAAAGGGACTCGTGTCCTCAGCAGCCGAAAAAATCTTATTCAAATCGCTAGGGAGGGAGTTTTTGCCCTCCGTCACACCTGCCATGTACAGACAGACCGACGGACGTTGTTTTCTTTTATATACACGCCTGAAATAGCATGATCACTGGAATAAGGTAATTAATTACTGTTGTTCAGTATTAGGACATTTGATATCTCCGCAAGGAACTGCAAGCGCGGACATTCACGACAAGGGTTAGGTTAGTCAACGTTGAAAAACAAGGCGGTCACGCCAAAATATTAGTACATGAAAAAATACCTCATTGACTGAGCTAAATCATAGCAAATTCAAACAGACACATAAGATTTTAACTTGAGATAGGTAAAATTCAATGGAAATCTCAGAATCCTCGTTTTTGTACAAAGAACAAATAATTGTAAATTTCGTATTTAAAATAGCAACCAAAATACTTACGAAGTCGATCAACATTTTTTCGGGCCAGTAAATTAGAGTACTTACCTGACCTAAACGTACTTTTTCGCCTTAACTCAGGCTAAAAACATCAGAAAGTATAAACGAAGCTTATGTCAGGCGGTTTTCTAAATAATCCCATCAAAGCACGCCGCCATGCGCCCGCCAAATTGGGGGCCGTTTATACAAGGCTACAATACTTATACAGGGCACTTATATATTCACAGGGCTATAAGGAAAGGGTATGCTAAGCCGAAAAATGATCGTTATAGGTACTCATCATTTTGAACAACTTTTGCTATGGGACCAACCCGGAATTCGCGAAAAAAATCAGCTGTTCCATAGAAAAATGTCAATGACACTACAAAGTGTATGGAACAGCAGATTTTTTTCGCGATCTCAGGGTTGATCCCTTAGTAAAAGTTGTTTATAATAATGAATATTATAAGTACTATTAGTCCTTTTCGACTTAGCAAACTCTTTCCTTAGAGCCCTGTATATTACTTGGGCAGAGCAATTTTAGACATGTTGCATTATTGTATGCAGAATTAGGAAAGGTAACTTGAGTTAGTTTAAATTAAGATTGGATCAGTTGAGCCGGAGTTAGTTATCATTAACTAACCTACACTATCTGCGGCCCGCGATTTCACCCGCTATCCTACAGAAACCATTGCTTTGGGAAAAAAATAGCCAATGTGTTAATTAAAGAAATAAGCCACAAAATCTAGAAAGTGAGAACCTCCTTGTAATTAACAATTCATTCTTTTTTAAATTCCATTACAAAAAATATATACCTACCTATTTGTGATTATTGTGGTACGATATGAAACAAAGAGCATGCTTATTTCAGATTTATTGCCATTTTAAAATCCAAATCTGGAATGATGGACTACTATTGCGACAGATGTCTTGCGTCCGCGCATTGCCTATTTCCAGGGCTGCCAATAATTAAAAAGGATTTATTTTTCTTAAAATTTTGAAGGTTTCATTGAAGAAAGATTTTATGCAGGACTTTTTTGTAACGTACCTAAGCGTTTATTTTTGATTATTTGTTTGGTTTTACATACTTATTTCAGTTTTTTCAAAAGCTTATACTTTAATTAGATAAGCATTTAATTCAATCCTTTACAGCCGCTAAAGTTCTGTATTCATATTTTTGAAACGACTTCAAAAAGGAAACGTGTCTCAAATCGATTGCTTTTTTGCAAAACACAACTCAGATCTTACACACTGCCACCTCCGATGTTACAACGTTGCCATAAAATCTATTGATTTAACGAAGTGGTCCGATCTATCAAAAATATTTCGTAAAGAATCAGTATTGACAGCCCTAGCCCGATCCTCCACCATCCTCTATTTAACCTCAGAATGAGTGCGTCGCTTTTTGCGCCAACTTTTTATTTATATCTTCTACTAATATTATGCTTATGTTACCATTTTTTCCGAATACTCCATCTCCCTTCGGGTGTTTGATGAATAAAAAAACCTTTTTTTCCATCTCGACATATGGCTCGGCGCGTGCTAGCACATTGCGTCGGATTTTTTTCGCATCCGATTCGAAATTCAAAATTCAAATATGGAAGCGCATGTGCGGGTAGATATCGGCAGTTTTTGTTTATTTTTTCGTTTGTTTCTTGCGATAAAAGGCTCGCTGCCAGTCTGCTCTCGCCCTAAATGAAAAGGCAATATTCAAATAAAACGCTGTTGTATTGACCCTATTTTTTTCTGAACGACAAAATGGTAGGTAGAGTCGGCTAAAGTTTAATATTGTAAGTGGCCAGCGCTAGTGCTACAATTTTAAAATTCCTGAAATTCACCGTATTGCTTCACAAAATTCAATAGGCTGTTCAAAATATTACCTACTACAGGTGAATTTATCTTCCATGTTGTAGGTACTCAAGTAATTTTCTATTCTGAAAACGCTTACTAATTACTTACACAAACTTTACAAAAGTCAATAATGGTCTCTTTTTTGGGCTGTCGAATAAAAATGCTGACTACTACACATCTCATCATCACAGCCTAATCAAAATACCGCAGAGTTAACGCTAAAAATGGTGTAAAATGGTCTTCTTATAAACAACCTAAAAAATTACACTATAGCTGGCAACAGTCAACCTGGACTTCAAACACTAACTGAAGCGCAGGGTAACACTTTTTAAACCCCACACACAGTCACTGTTTTTTTTTCTTTTCTATTCGCGCCGTCTGTCGTATTTTTTCAGCGGCTCAGCGGGCCATAGTTTATGGAGCCCCGACCCAGGCGCCGATTATTGTATTAATAACTTTCTTCAGGGGTTACATTAGTGGCTGCAGGGATTAGCACTTTCTTATTTGTTGTTTTTATTGATTTTAATTTATAACCCGTTGAAAGTTTTAGGGTGAGAACAAAGCTTTTGAGGCCGGTTGTGTCTCTGTTTTTTTATACATATATGTGGTATGTGCTTCAAAAATTGTGGGTGTGGTTGTGTAGGTATGATATTTTAGTTATTGTACAAGAACATTATTTTTACAAAACAAAAAATGAAAAACCGACTTCAAAAGACCGACTATTGAGTTATTCATCTATTTGTCGCGCACGTACTTAATGCAAATTTAAGACTTATATGGTTTTCTCATGGATACTATTATCAGAACTGGACTAAATTGAAACGGAACCAAATGGGAAGCGTCAGCTTTCTAATAAAAAAAGAATCATCGAAATCGATTCACCCAGTCAAAAGTTATGAGGTAACAAACATAAAAAAAATAAATAAAAAAAAATAAACATACAGTCGAATTGATAACCTCCTCCTTTTTTGAAGTCTGTTAAAAATGAACTTTTTTTCTTTTTTTTCTTTTTTTCTCCTAAATGGCCAAAATGCACTTACTTTACGGGTATATGCTTGAATTGAATTGACAATAATGATATATAATAATAAGGTACGACTGTTTTTTTATTTTTATTATTTTCATACAGATAAACTAAACGTCTAATAATTATTCTAATTTTTATTTTGTGAAGAAAAAATATTGAATATGTCAACACAAATACATGCAGGATTCTAACTTTATAAAAAGTTTACAATTTCTCGAAGGCACGTTTCATTCGCGTTAAAATGAGGAAACGTTTATTTAATTAATTATGTAAATACTTTTCTGCCGTGCGTTTAGCGGCCATTTCAAAAGGTTTTTTCATAAATTCTTACGATAGATTAGACTTGCAATCCGACCATCTTCTCTGTTGAGTTGGCCGAGGGAGCCACTATCGTATAGTCTGACTTAAACTGACAGCCTTTTGTGGACATTTTTTAGTTCCTTCAATTGGCCAATATTGTAAATTAGTTATGGTAGTCTGTAATCGATTCAGTGACCAGCGCATTATTTCCACCGCCAGGGGGCGACACATTAGTTCATAATCAATTTAACGGATAAATAATTAATTTGTTTAGGATCATGGCACCTGTCGTTGGCTTGGGGTTGTTATTTATTTATGATACGGTTTTTTGCTGTGATACACTTCAGCGACAGAGGGTTATATCATACACTTATATTACAGTATTAAACTTCCGTCATTTTTATTCATTTTTTTTTTCATTAATAAAGTAATTTTAAAATTCAAGAAAATAGATGACTCTGCCTGTTACATTTTCAACAGTAAACTGTTGAACCAATTTTAATGTGATCTGACAAAAAAATATTGGTAACAATGAAAGTCTTCATTTCGCTTACTTAATCATTACAGTATTTTAGCATGTAAAAAAAGTGAATGAAAACTTATTAACAAATTGTTAAATCACTCGACGCACATCTAGAATATAAAAATAAAACCGATTCGTTTAATTATCTATAAATTATAATCAGACAACATATTGGGGTAATAAAATCGAAATCGGAATCGAATAAGACGTCAATCGATGATCGAATTGCGGCCGAGTATGGGCGCGCCCACCCTACGGAGCGCTGAACTCGACTAATCACTTCTAATATTTTATTACGACTAATATTCAATGATATCTGCTTTGTATTGATATGTTTCAACCTGTGATATAATGACCAGCCTATAGTCTCACGAAACTATTAAATTGCACTATTCTCCCTACTGAGTTTATTCACGCATGATTTATGTTGACTCAAATTGACACGAAAGACTGCGTCTGTGTGGATTGAAACTGAACAAACTATTATACAGGGTTATATAAGGAATGTGAGTGCAAAGCTAAATACGGCTCATAGTACTCAACAGTATGATCAGTTTTACTAAGGACATAACCCTGAAATCGCAAAAAAAAACAGCTGTTCATTTTGTCGAGTGTCAGTAATTTATTTTCATAGAACAGCTATGTAATCCTTTTTTTGCAATTTCAGGGTTGAATCTATACCCAGAGTAAAAGTACTGTAGACTAGGTACGAATGTAATAGGATTTTTCCAACAGAAACGTTGAGTTTTTGTATTCGTATTTTTCCCCAATCCCAAAGAAAACAGCCACAATTTCCTCCCAGCCTATCGGCGGGAAGATCGACGTTTCATCCGAGACGGCCCATCATCGCTGGTCTCCACTTCCCTTATAAGTCGGGTTCATCGCCCTCCATACGCCCTATACCTATAGCTACAGATAGTAAGATAATACAACGTCCTCTGTACGAGTACAGGGCGTAGCAGAAATAACACTCGATCTAGCTCTTCTTTTATATATATAGCTTTCTTCTATTATTGGTATCCAAAATGTTTCTACTACTACGAAACTAATTGTCTTAATTATGTGAAATGGTTTATACATTAATACTACAAAGTCAGAGAAATGAAGTTAAAAAATAAGCTTGAATTTTCTTCTAATTCATGAGCTACTTTTGATTTTCTGTTAACTAAGTTCCACAACGATTTGTGTACAGAATTTTAATTTTTTTCATCCCTTCCACATTAAAACACGGCAGAATTTTTAAACAAACGTGACTTTTAACATCAGTCGTGCGATTTCCTCGTCTCGTCATTCAATAGCATAAAAATAAAGATTAAATTAGCGATTCTGTTGAACCTAAATTCAGCGGTGGCGCTTATAGTACCTACACCATGTATATACAAAACTACACATAGTAGTCATAGTACAATCGTATTGTGTAAGAATACATAACGTATGCTTTTTGGCAGCGGTCTCGCTTGACTACAACACTAGCTGACTGTTTTTTATCTAGCCCTTGTAAATTACGCTGAACGGCGCGGCGTAGGCGAGATTTGTGGGGATGGGACTTTTGTATTATCGACTTTTCGATAGTTTACCCGTTGTAACTGATAGTTAACAAAGGTGCGGTATGTGGTTTTTGTTACATCGTTCTCAAAGTAAACACAATTTTGAGGCTTACTACCAGACTACACCAGTGCTCTACTTTACTAATTTACCTGAGCAAACTGCAATGGCTAACGTATTAATTTATGTATAGCTCTTCTAAACATAATAAAAATAATTAATTAAATAAGTCATCTAGTAACAGATGAATCATGAACCAAGAATAAGAACTAAAGTAACTATTATAATAATTCCAATGTACCTTTTTGATATTTTTCAATTTCTCATCGTTATTAATGAAGGTATGTGAATATGGAACAACAAACTCCAAATTGTCGATAAGTCCTTAGTTGGAACATGACTACAACTGCATCGTTGAGTTTGGAGGCCGCCCAAACGCCCAAGGTCAGGGACCGCGCTACTGCCTCGCTGGGCTGGCAACACCAGCACATTACTTACCAGCGAGGGTGGCCAGCTAACGGGGTGGAGCGTTGCGGAACCGCAGAGTGCTTATAAATCAGAGTGTCGAAATAACTAACACTCTAAGTATCGACAGAATTAATTACATTAATGCACTGTTAAGAGCTAGAAGAAAGATTGGAGAGCATATAAGAAAAGCCGACTTTAAAAAAGAGGCGGTTCTTAATTCGACTGTGCAACTGAATGAGAAAACTGCGAGCTGGTACTTCGCTTGTCGGTAAGCGTTAAGATTACCATAACAATCTAGAGGTATTACCATCAAAAATGATAATGATTCTACGAGACACGACACTGCGCTATCATCACTTTACATCATTATTATAAGAAATACATGGTCCTCAGAGTGTTACTTCGATCAAAAAAAATTATTTATCGAAGCAGATGGCACAGCATGACAGAGAGTGGAACAAAGGTGTACCTAGATGCATCTATTTCTGAAGGAGATTTCTCGATCGAAAGTAGAACTTATAACAGGAATTTCACCAATTCAAAAAACCATTACATCAGTAAGTTAGTAACAATTAAAAAATGTACTAATAATATCTCAGACGGCAAATGAGGGCGTGTCTGAGTATTTTCGGCCCTCACGGCAGCGCTAGGCATGCACCAGCCGGCCTTGTTGCTATCGATTCAAGAACTCATTGTATCGATATTGAATCAACTTTACTACCCAACTACCGAATAGCCGAATACGTACTACATAGTGATTTGTACCTACTACCGAATTTAATATTAAGTAAGTCTTTTTTTGTAATTTGTTTGGTGTGCTAATCTATATTGTATTCTAGAGGTATAATATAATTAACTAACTTACATTATTTTTGTAGTATTTTTCTAATTTCTAATTTTGACGGTCGGCTAAAAATCTTTTTAATCAATGGAACTGCTCAACGGTACCACGGTTTGATTCGAACCAACCTCATCGATACACCTGTCAAGGATCCGATATCAAAACATCAATATCGATTTCGTATAGACGGATCTATATGTCAAAATTAAAATCCGAAATGTTTATTTCAGACACAGAATCCATTGCCAATCAAATAGTAAATAGTATCGATTATCTCTTGCATCGGATCGGATGGCTCATCCCTACAGCGTGTCTAGACGCCTGACGCCTGTGACACCCTGACGCTCGTGACAACCCTGATGAATGCTTCGACAACGCGAATTTACGACTGGACCAACCCTAATGGGATTTTAATATCTTTGTTTTCGTGATTTGTGTTTATAAACTTGTACAGCTTCCGATTTTGATTTTTGGCAATGGATCTTTGTGAAAGAGATAAATGTTTTTAGGAACCAGTAACCGCATGCAAATTCCCAAAATACAAAAATACTGGTATCTGAGTAAACTTGGGGCCTTATTCACAGAGACAACTGAGCTGTCTTGCCGTATACTTGTGACGTCATATGTGTCATACCTTAAACGCAAATGCGGTTTTTTAACGCGATTTTTTCTTCTGCTTTCAATTTGAAGTTAGCAGATTTAGTTAGCTTACCACGGCGCGGTACGAGTTTAAAACACCGCGCACCGGACAGAATATTGGCCCTGACGTATGCTGGGCCCTTTGAGATTATCTCCGTCACTCTCACTGTGAAGACATTTCTAACGAGAGCAACAGTGACAGAAATAATATCTCATTCGCTAAAATACCTTTGTCCCATTAGCATAATTGCTACTGAAAAAATACTCAGTACAATGTCTAAAGAGAAACGCATTCAAATTAAAAAAAAAAATCTAAATTAATTTGTTTCAGGTTATGTACCTACCCATAATCACACAAAAATTAATTATGGCATGCTATCAAAAGTTAGATTACTATCACTACATTAAAATAATCAATTTCTCTTTAAAACACAATTGAAACTAGACCCTGTTAAACAAAAAACAAGCATAATAAAAACAGCAAACGACTTAATAAAATTCTCATCAAAATCAATTCAGTCATCAGCCATTAGCATTCCAGATCACAATCATTGGCACCCTTTCAATTTAACGCGCCATAAAAAGCGATATTAAAATTAATAACCCTTGCAACATCGCAAAAGAAGCAATTTAGCTTTAAAATGGCAACATTATTTATTTTAAACGACATTTTGATGAAAACTGTTCATTAAGTCCGATAGGATCTTTTCACACAATTATGTCGGAATTAATTTAGTATGGCATGGCAACTCGGAACGGACATGACAGGAAAATGTGTGTTTTTGTATCTAAACAATTTCAAGTTTAATCTTAATGACCTAGATAGATTACGTTTAGGTATTTATTTTAATTAATTTTTACTATTAATTTAAAGTAAAATTATCATGTTGAGCTTTTAGCTTTTGGGCCAGAAGTGGTTTTAGCCCGTAGCACTTCTGGAAATCGGCAAACGACAGCCCAATCGCACGAAGCATGCTAAAGTGGGACCAACCTATACAGGGCTATAAGGAAAGGGTATGCTAAACTGAAAAAGGCTAATAGTACTCATCATTATGAACTACTTTTACTATGGGGTCAAATCTGAAATCGCGAAAAAAAGCAACTGTTCTCATACATTTTGTCGAGTGTCATTGGCTTTCTATAAAACAGCTGATTTCTCAGTAAAAGTTGTTCATAGTAATGAGTTCTTTGACCCCTTTTCTGCTCAGCATACCCTTTCCTTATAACCCTGCAATAGGGAGAATTCTTCAGCGGGACCTAAACTAGTGCGTTATTTAAATTGTGCACTCATTGTCCACGTTATTCTGGTCTGCCATTTCCCCTATTTCCGTCTGGATGACGTTGGGAGCGGTATGCCTGCAAATAACCCGCCGCAGAATAGGAACCAGTTAGTACGGGGCGCCCCCCGCAGGACTCAGCACTGTGGGCTACGAATCTATGAGAACTGGACACATTTCACTCAGTGAAGAGGTATCTTCTAAATCTGATTTAACTTCCACAACGTCGCGTATCAGCAGGCGAGTTGGTGGTCAAACGCGGATTCATTCGTAAAAAAAAAACCATTTGATCCTAGATGTAAAATGTCGAAAATACATAGTTCAATTTTTGCCACAATGAAATCGTGAATGCGACAAGCGATTTGATCGTGCTATTAAGCAGCCTGCCTACCATCTGTGGCATAAAGAACAACATCTGATAAAAAATATATATTTCAGAAGTAAAAAACCATAGGCTACAAAAAAATCTATGTGCACTAAACTAAACAACATCCACCTGCTACTTGTACGACAGGTGTTTTTTTAGATCTTTTGCGTACTAAAACTCTAAGGAAAAGTAAACTAGTAGGTTAAACTGAACTGAGCTTACTATTCAATTGACATTTAACAGAAGAAACCTTCTAAGCGTAGTTTTCTTCTTTCGTTCTTCATTCATCATCTTCACACCCATCTACATCTACTAAGCACGATAACATTGACAATACGAAACTTCAAAATGCGCTAAGGTAACCTTTAGGTAAACTAGAAAGACCTTTGTAAGACTAAAATGGTTAGTACTTAAGCCTTTCTAACACCATCCCTGTAACACAGGTTACAGCTCTTCAGCACTATCTCATCCAGCCCCAACATTTCCCTGAACCGTGTCTATTCCGTCACAGCGCGCGAGATCAAAGGTGCAGACGGGATGCGCAGACGCCCGTCTCGACGTCCCCCCACCACCTCCCCTCCAGAGTCCCCCCTCCTCCCGCGGCGACCCTCGCTCGCCTCTCGTGGCGCCCCGAGAAATCTTCGCATACTTTCTGCAATTTCTTGTCTACGTAGCTAAAAAGATACACTGAAAATTCATTGCTATTTGAATCCAAGACAAAAAAAATCTTGCAAAATATTCTCCAGCTTTTACAATTTAAAGTTTTTTTGATAATCTTTTCAACTACAATTTATTATCTGATGGAAAATAATGATGCGGTTGAAATTGATGCAAAATTTTAGGTGTTGAATAATTACTCGACATCAATTTCTAATTTCTTAAGCAAACAAAGAGTTAATATAGGTACCTATATATTATAATCTTCTTTTGGCAGCAAACAACGCTTTTTGTAGCTTTTGATAGGTTAAAAATAAACTTTCGAAATGTATTATCATGTGTGTTAAATACCTTGAGGAATTTCTGAATATTAAGTTTATTTTTAACTGACTAAAAACCTATTCATATAATAGTTAACAAAAGGGTCATATACCTAGCCATTTATCAAGCTATATTAACCCTAACGTTCAACAGTTGTTTTAGGACATTTACTTAGTGTTTACATATTTGTAAGGAAATTGCAAAAAGGGAAAATATTTTCTTCGGTTTTTTGCAAAACTAACGATATAATTTAAAGCTTACCTTTGTTCCGTTTTCGTAACAATGTGAAGAGTTCGCTTTTGTATTGGATATCAACATTATTTGAAAACATAAATCTGTACTGCTTACTATAGATGTGAGCTATCATTGTTAGAATTTATGTTTAGATCAAAAACATCCTGCTAATACTATATATCCTACTAATAGTATAAATAAAAGCTGAACGAATTAGACTCGCTAGCTAAACTCGCCTGATGAAGGTCACCGAATGTGACCGAAACTAGTCGTAGTAGACGACTTAATTTTTACGTGAGTATTCCCGTGTTTAATTATAACAAAAATGTGTGAAAACCACGTTAGTTTCCAGTAGAATTAGGATGATTTGGTACGGAAGTAGCTTATACCCTGGATAACTATATAGGCTACTTTTTATCCCGGAAATGAGCAAATAGTATATAATATAATATAATAAATCTGTTTCGACTAACTATCGTACGGCAAACTTTACCAAAACAAAATATGCCACCTGCCACAAATAAATAAAATCTTCAGTATTTCCTTGTTTTTATATCACACTTTGCTTTTTTATTCAGTCAGATTTTAGCAAATCACTTACTTTAGATGTATTCGTTTATTTATTAAAATACCATTTTTCACTTCCGAGTACCTACATCGCAAACGGCGGAAATACGACCACGAATAAAGCACAGCGCCGTATAAGGCATACAAATTATCGATAATTATATTAACTGTTACTTCGCCCACTACGAGTGGTTTTGTTAAAATATGTGCCAGTTAGCATGAGATTTACGCTACTTTAGCACTTTATTCTATTTTATTGTGTTTTTGACATAAAAACAATAAGATTGGCTGCCAAATGTGGCCGAATGATACTTAGAGTTTGATTAACTACATCTTATTCTACATTATCTGCCAAATCGTTTAAATTATATGCCGTAATAAATATAGGAGTACACAATTTTTTTATTTTTTTTTTTACATCGTTTAAAGACCATTTGACCATTTGACCACCACCATCATAGACCAGTTGCTTCAAAATGTATTAAGGTGTTTACCATAACCAAAAATTAGCGAACTCCCAAAGCACCTTGACCCACAGTAGCCCATAACTTACAAACAAAGCCCCACAATGCTATTAGAATGCAACTGTATTTATTTTCGAAACATTATAACTGGATCAGATAAACCGCTACACATTGCAAACGGCAAAAAACGGCGTCTGCGCGACATCTCGACTAGAGGCGACATCTGGCGCGCCTTGGCGAAATATGCATATGTCTTTTGGCCAGATGACTTGACGATCGAACCACTGTGCATGTGCAACTTCACTTTTCGTAAAAATACACCCTATACTTTTATGATAGAGCTTAAAGTCTAATAATAGCGTAATTTTTCAAAAATGCGTTGATGATTTTTGAATTTTTGTTTTGTGGTTTTGAGTTAGGGTAGATTTTTGAATGTAGAGTTTTTGGGGATTTTTTTCGGAAGTATAGTATTCATAATGTAAGGAGCGTATCAGGTTTCGTAGCAGATGCGTACGGTAATTCTGCGCACGCGTCGCTGTGACGTCAAATTTTAAGCTATATTAAATTTAATTTTAGAGTTTGTACCCAAATGTTTACCCAAGTAAAAATCATTACCCAAGTAATGATTTTTGGTAATAACATTATAATTTTTTGGTAATAAAACAACGACAAGGTATTGGTGGCAGGTTTGACAACATTAGCAATGAGCAGATGGCACCTGTCATCAGACGGATGACATGCTCGATAATACTATATGTAAAGTTAGTTAGTTATGGTTTTATAGTTTGCAAATCGTACAATATAATATAAACACGTCAGTAAAAATGTTATAAGAATCCAAATTGTTTCTACAAATCGAAATTATTATTTACACAGGTATAGGTACTTAGGTTCCGTGACGTTAGGCTTCTCTACAACCATACAACATGATACAATACAGTGTAGCCAACTCAACTGTTTTAGCAGCAGATCTACTTTTTTGCAACCTGTCTGTTTTTTGGGAATGGTTTACCTTACAGTACAATCTACAGTTTTTTTACTTTTGCTGTTTTTTGGTTTTTTTTTTTTTGTCAAAACAAGGCATTTTAGTCAAAAGTGTACATTCTTTATTGGTTTTACTGTTTTCCACGGTTTTTTTAGAGCTAGTCTTCAGGGTCTTCATAAACAGGGTTGGCAACGCTGACCATATACCACGCAAATAGCCCAAATAGTTCAATCTGCAAAGTTCATATTTTGACCTTTCAATATTGACCACAATATCTGATAATCCAGCCGACGTATTATCCAGTGCGTCCCGTGTCTCCAGATCACAGTTACCCAGGTAGGTACAGCGTGCAGCACGTGCAGCACATCTGCTCGGCAGCTGTGAGCCTGCGAGCTGTAACTGTACCGCACCAGGTGGCGCCACTTGAGACGCCGCGCTGTTTGGATCGTTAGCGGCCGATTTTTTGGGGTTGAAACTGACCACTGTTGTTTAGAGAAGCTGTGACTTTGCAAATTTGCAATACCTACTTTGTTTTTTTATTGGTTTGACCGCCATTTCGTATCAACATGCGCTACAGGCCCACTAGTTGTCAGTAAAGTCAGCCACTCAGTAAAAGTCAATGAGGAACGTTTCAGATATACCTAAATCAACTACGATGAAGCACCCAAGTAAAAGTATGGTGAAAATATAATGAAGAGTAAATCAGGTTCCTAATTTCAAATAATCACAAACTTTGAGTGATTGTACTTACAACTAGAATCTATAAAAAAAAAAAAAAGATATCAAATAATAGTATTTCGATTTTGAAAACGTTCGCATGTTCTTCCTGATAGTAAAAGTTACGCAAGTTCACGCTATACTCCGCCCGCGGCTGCGCTCGTATTTTCCTGGAAAGGTTGAAGGTAGATTTACATAAATCGCTCAACCAGAAGAATCACAACAACCCAATAATCTCTATCGCTTCAAATTTGGCTAATAACATGATTGGCCCATTACGAGCCCCTATTCTGCCACGATTGAGATGATCTTGGCTTCTATCTTTCATTAAAAAGTCGTCACCTTGAAAAAAAAACGCTGTTTTATAAAAATTATGTCAATGGTAATAAAAACTCTAGAATTCTCATTGCAAAGTAATTAGCACAGTTACATAAACACAATCAACATAATATATTTATTTATTAAGAGCCATATTTACAAAGTTTTCGTAAAGTTATAACACATTGCTTAGTAGGTACCGGGCACTACATTTTTGGTATTGCGCAAAAGTTAATTACATTTATCAATCTTACCAACTGCTAAGCATCGTTTAAACGTATGATCCTAAAAGTTTGCCTAAAAAGGTTAATAAACTAAAAAAAAAAAAGCGCTCGATATCCACTCGAATGTGTCAGAATCAATCACTGTTGTGATGATCTTGAAGGCCCCGCCAAGGGTACTGATACCGCATATTACTTCAGTCAGGGCTGCCTCCAAATTGGCCTCAGACAAATATTCAAAAATTGCCCAAATCGCACGCTACTGTTGTTTCGAAATGATCGACGTGCCTTCGGGCGGATCTTTAGTTTAGCCTCAAACAAATGCTAATAATGCTGCTATTGTTTGGAAGCTTCTACTTTTCCAAACATATTTTTTTAAGTTAAATTGATGCAGTTTATCTTGGTTTAGGGTTCTATACCCCGAATAAACATGAACAAGATCTTATTCATGACTTCATGAGGTTAGTTTCCAGATTAATGATGTCCATATGTTATTTCTCTGTGAAAAGTTTCTTAAAATAAAATTGAAATGCAAGAGCTTAATTAAATACTTTCAATTCAAAAGTAGGCTAATTTTATAGGGCACTCAATCACTCATACTAATAGCATTTACTTTATTACCTCTCATCAGATCGCACTCAGCAATAAGACCGCCTTTCGTGGCCGCCTCAAATAGTTTTTTATTCCGTAATGAGCTTACGTTTGACCGCCATCTCATGATCATGATGGCAGCAATGATGCGGTCTACGTTTTTACCTAAAAGTAAGGGATCCTCCATTAACCACTTGCGGCTCGAGAGGGAGGGGGGAGGGGGGAGGTTGGCAGAAGAAAATACAAAATATCACACGGGTGTAGTTAAAAATCACGTGTATTTAATAACCGACTTCTTTTTTCGTTAAATTCTAATTTTAAAGACAATTTGTATCTACCAAACAATCACGTGATATTGACGATATTGATAATTTATATCCTCAACATGTCTCACCAGAGAGAAGAGGGGATAAAAAGTTGCAAAGAACATCACGTGATTAATGAACGACCCATAACCAATTCTACGCGCTCGCCTATAGAGTAGACTATATGTAGGTATAGTTATTCTCTGATAAAGACTCTTTAGCAAAGATTCGCACGTTTCCACAGAACGATTTACTATTTTATCTGGTTTGTGCGAACGCCAGACGCTCCTTGAGGCCAAATGTTTGCAAAGCCGCCATTTATTTCATTGCATTAAATTCGTTGGTTCAGCGATTCTAGGTATTGAACCCGGAACTTCCTTGTTTGTACGAGTAGGTTGGTATTCTTTTTGAAAATTATTTAACAAAATTTTGCTGAAATTTATAACTTTTTTATTAAAAACTTTTATTGAGGTATGTAACTATGTTTGTTCGGGTGGAATCTTGCGACGCAATTTTGAACCACTTCCCAATGTCTGATTGAGCTGAAATTTGGTATATCAACGTGTGTAACTCCGATGACAATGCAATAAAACCTTTTTTTATATTTTTTAAGATTTGCTTATTTAAATTACCAGTGAGTAACAATTCTTTACTTAAACAGGACCATATGCCAGTTAAATTAAAAAGATAAACAAAATAAAATAAACACAAGAACAAAATAAAATAAAGTGTTATAAAATTTAAGAACTACTCAATATCAATTAGGTAAGTACTGAATAAATACCAAGTCTCTTTTAAAAGGAATTATTTAAAGTTAATTAACAGGTACTGAAATTATTTAAAGTTAATTACCAGGTACTGAAATTATTTAAAGTTAATTAACAGGTACTGAAATTATTTAAAGTTAATTAACAGGTACTGAAATTCGAGTTCCTTCAATGTTTTAACACCCGACGCAAAAAGAGGGGTGTTATAAGTTTCACTGCTATGTGTGTCTGTCGGTGACACCGTAAAGGGTAAACCGATTTTGATGCGATTTTTTTATTCAGAAGCAGGTTTTCTGGCGGCGCCGGTGGTGGTGGTTTGGTATGTTATGTAATACTGTGTTTTATCAAAATCGGTTCAGCCGTTTTAACGTTGAGGTTTGTTCATTTTTGATTTATCAGTTGTAAAATATTATGGCGGCTGATTCTACAGCCATCGACATTGTTAAGGCTGGGTTTCGTTTCTCTTTGTCTACTCCCAATAAGAATACGCTCGACGAAATGATTGTTCTCTTGTGAGAAGTTTCGTGGCCAATTTTCTTCAATAATCCACTAATTCCACAAGAATTTGTAAAAAGAGGATGTTTCGCGTGAAGTTAACCAGCGATCGCAGGTGATCAGCCGTACCAACCGTACCGTGCAATTACGGCGCACGCGCCGCGCTACATTCTATTTTTGAAATTTGAACTTTGCGTTCGATAACCGTTGATTATGGGTTTTTTGCGGCCAGTGTTGTACTGAGCTTTTTTTTTAATAGATGGCCAGTAGCAAACGGCTTGTAATAAGTAGGTTAACAGACAGATGTTTGGTTGGGTCTAACTCTTTTTTAGTTAATAAGTTAATCAATAAGGTATTTGATTATTTAGTATGTAGATGACTAAGTATAGGAGTCCTGTTAAGTTTAATCGTTCTTAAATGGAGCAATTTTAAGATGTAAGTAAATTGAGTAATTTTAAATATAACAATTCTGAGAATATGTTAGTTTCCTTCAGATAGAATGTAAAGTTTAAAGAACCTACACTACAATTAAAAACAATGTTGGAAATCATAAACTCATTTGGACATAGATACCTTAGCCAAAAATATAGTAAACAAAACTCGTTTAAAAGGAAAACTTTTTTCTACTTCATTTATTTTAAACTTTATCGATTTTAACCAGCTTACTTCAAAACCAAAAAGGTGTAAAACAACTCCCGCGCAGTTCTGCAAGCAAATCGCTCACCACAATGGGACTACTTAAACTTCATTAAAAGCTGTTGCTCTTAATTTTCGAAACCGCATTTAAGGGTCGCGATTTAAAAAATATATTAAAAAACATATTTAAGAAGTCGTTGCCCTCAGTGCCATCTGGCGAGCGTGCGCGTGTAAAAACGCTTATTGCACCCCTTGGAAACTACCTTACAAACTTAATTTTGTTGGCTTGGGTATTTTATTCAAATTTGAACCTTATTGTAAGGCGAGGATACAAAGAATTAGGTAATTGTTAGGTATTTAGTTTAAAAGGCGGTTTCCTTACAGTATTTTGCATAAAGAAATTACCTTGTATTGGCCTTCGACGCATAAAGAGGGGTGTTGATGCCCTTGAGGCTACAAGAGGACACATTAACAAATATAAAAAAAACATAGTCAATATGGGTAATGTTGGTGTATGTCCTTTTTTCTTATTGTTATAGGTATTTCTTATTCTCATTCTTCTTGGGTAATCTTCCCTAGAAGGGAAATCTGGGGTCTTCAAGGATCAGGGATATTCTTGGGTTTCCTTCTTGGGCTTGATTCTCTGATAGCAACCAGCTAAATTGAGAATGTAGACTTATTTGGAAAATGTTACACGGCCGAGACGGAATTTATGGGTTTGATAAAGCTAATTTCAGAGCAAAACGCTCCAAAACGTAGCATTATCCGTGGGTAGGGTAGGGTAGGGTATTACCCCCTTCTACCCCGTAATTCGGGTTGTACAGTAACTAGGTCTCCGTTGCGTGCGTGCCGGGGCATTTGTCAAGCGGTGTAGGGCCTAGCCGACGTGTAGTCGGGGCTGGGAGAATTGGTGGCGTGCCCGAGATTTGTTGCTAAAAATTTTAACTTAAAATTTTATCAAACCACTCAAATTGTAAATGTGAAAGTTTCTTGATTGAAGTGTGGTTGTATGTTTATTATTTCTGTCCGCTGCAATGACAACTGTGCACTTTTAACTTAATAATATAAGAACTGAATAATAACTATCAAAATTAACTTTTAACTTAAAAACTAATTGTAAGATTTTCCACAAAAATTTGAAAACTTCAATGCCTAATTCCATGTACAATTTTGACCATCTTTCAACATTCTAGTTCGACAAGACCAATTCTTTCCAACTCCACGTCGTCATTCCGCTATCAAAAATCTGACTTGGCTCGTAAATCCACTGAAAGCTGTGCTATAAACTCACCTTATGAGTATATTATTGATTGCAGGTTTTGACAGGATCTATCCCCTCTCTACCCCTTCTTCACCCCTTCCGTCGCCCCTTCTTAACTCCTTTGAGTAATGCCATCGATTTCATATAAAAATTGCTGCACGCGACCGATTCTGGCATTAAAAAGGCTGTGAGCTTAATCTTTAGCATCAAATACCTCCGTCACATAGAACTAGCCCAGTAACTGCTGCCTAATCTGCGGTTGGCTCGCGTGAGAGAGCATGCGGTTGTTTATTTTGTTGATTTAGGGCTGATTAGAGATTGAGGACAATCTTGACCTTATTAAGGGCAAATTATTTATTATGCTGGTTCTTTATTAATTTTTCATTTAGTTTTCGAAAGCTTCTGGGTAAGTTACAGACTGTAGCCTCTTGTTACTAAATGTTTATTTGTGTCGGATTTAAAAGCGCTCCAATTGCGGTCATCAGTTCATCGAGAACGGAAACGAAGGGTC
This sequence comes from Alcis repandata, assembly GCA_949125135.1. Lineage (NCBI taxonomy): Eukaryota > Metazoa > Arthropoda > Insecta > Lepidoptera > Geometridae > Alcis > Alcis repandata. The sequence goes on from OX421237.1 coordinate 457,160, forward strand.
TGCAATAGGTGTAAAATCAACTAAGCGCACGCCACAATGGCTATTTACCCCAAACACTCGACTCAGCTCCATTAGCCATTTCAAAACACTGACCCTCTGCGATTTGGCAAACCACTCGAGCCCCTGAATCAGCAACCGGAAAAACATACGTCTAAATCTGTTTATATTTGTGCCTTACGGAAGTCGAGAGCCGAAAGCTGCGTTTTTCTGCGAGCACACCCCACGCCACGTGTTCTGAGATTGTGAATCTATTCTAAGGCCGCGGCGCAAGGAACGACCCTTGCGGCACACCTGCCCTTAAAACGACAACGCGACCTACTTTTCTCAATCAAAAACCGCTCTTATCTGGTTTCAGTAAGGGTTTCGTGAACTGTATAAGTGGTTGGTAAATATGGAGTACATATTTGGCAGGAAGAGGGAGTACATCGGGTATATTTAGTCGAAAGCCCCTTATGGTTTATGATTGAACAAACGATAGCGGCAAGGTGTGCGGGACACGCTTCGGGATGTTTTGATAATATATCCATTATGAACTTTATCCGTACTTACGAAGCGAGGATAAGGAGGGCTTGTGTGATGAGTGATTTAATTATTACAGATATGATTTATTCATGTTTTATTTGTTTAAAAAGCAACTGTTTGATTAAATTACAAATTGGTTTGGTGCGTAATCTCGAAATCTTGGAGAAACTACTTCTTCTTTTTAGCTAATTGTCTACAACTATGTGGTTTTAAAGATTTATTTATTTTACATCTGCTGTGATGGCAAATTCTTACCATGTAAAATGTAAATCTAATAACAAATTATTTATTCTTCTACAATTTTAGTACATTTGGCTGTGGAGTGCAAAACATGGCATGACTAGTCAATTTCATCATAAGGAGGCATATTTTGACCTACTCTACCTAAAAACTGATCAAACATGATGAACCAATCATAAACTTTACACAACCTCAGACATCAAAATTTTGCAAATAATAAATTCTTGGAATCTAAACCTACCGCACCGTCGCTAATGTCGTCTGCACCAAAACCGGTACCTACTTTAATAATTGCAGCATTCAGCGCAAAAACTACACCTGAATTATATCGACACGTATTTCCCCTTAAAATTTGACATCTTGCACTACTATTACTACCGTTACCATCTGTTGGTACCTCTACATCTACCAAATCTTCAGTGACTCTTTCAGCTATTGAAATACGGTTCAAATTGGAGTAAATATTAGTTTTAGTGTTGGCGAATTCGAGTATGTAATCAAATGATACAGTTGCTGTTTCCCTTTCAATCGATTTTGCACCTTTTATATCAAAAACCAATTTTATAGATACACCATCTGGTGGTAGGTGGTCGACCTTTTCTCTACTTGTATTCAATTTATGTCTAATAGTATTTTTTCTTTTCAGGTAAGTGTTTGCAAGGTTTCCATAAAAACAAGGAGGGTGAGTTGTACACGGGGCACGTGGTGTCGTGACTGATCTAGTTACGGGTAGATTTGCTTGCAACTTACAATACAGTTGTGTTGGAACTGTTCTTGTTTTCACCTTTGTCCGCGTCACCTGCGTGGTTACTAGTTAAATTTAATTCTGGATAATTCTACCTATACTTATCTTTACATGAAACTCGTTCTGCTGTGTTGGCATGATTAGGAGATAGTTTTATTAGGGTAGATTAGATTAGCTTGGGTTTTTTAAACTGGGGCACATAAGAATTACGTATAAGAAAGTTGAAATCTAGCTTTTTGGGTGTATCTTTAAAAATCGCGTTTAAAAACCTGTTTGGATATATTTAGGCAAATGCAATTTGACATTTAAGTGAATAGGTAGGTGAGGTATGCAAGCGAGCTTTACCTTCAACGTAGTTTTTATGAAGTAAATCAAACTCGGGCCTAATAAATATAAAAAGGCACTCCACTCATAATGTAGCAAGCCATCCCCAAAGGTCACACCAGCAGCCCTCTCTCGGTCATCAGCTCCGCAGACCGTGACGCAGGTGGTGTGTTGCTGCAATCACAGCCGACTCCGACCGCCGACCAATCGACTGTGAAATGCACCTGGGAGGACCGGTCCTTGAACTTGGAACCATGCTGAAGGGCTTAGAAAGCTTTTAACGACTAGCACGTAGTTCAATATAATCCACCTCTTCTGGATCAGCTTGTTCGTTTCTAACTACTCCTTTATTCTAAATCAAGAATCCAAGGGCATCACAGCACCATTGTTTGCCCTCCAGACTTCTACCTAATCTAAATTAATTCCGAAAATGTACAATTGACGTGTCGACAGACATAAATACATGAGCTTATTTAGTGCTTGCGATAAAAAACCTCGCTGTCATAATAAGGTAGCTGAATTAGGTAAATTAGAGCGCTAGAGGGCAAACGCCAAGGCCATTAGACCCTAGGTAGTGTTATTGAAGCTGTGGCGTCGGTCGGCTGGTAATTACTAATAGCCTAGGTTCTAGGCACGCTAGCCCAGCCCAAAATGTAGGGTGATAAGGCGTCGTACAGAATGGCGACTGTGAGCTAATTTAGGGATGATTTCTGAAGAAGATACTAGGACTAGGGTAGCATGAAATCTGTGGAGACTGCGTGGAAGTGGCAATGTAATTTGAGCTTAGTTCTATGTATAGATTGTATAGTAAAGCAGTTATCTTGAAATAGCGAGAGTTATTCGTCGCACAATTGTTAATTATTTGCTTAAAAATAAAACGTTTATTTAATTAGCATTTTATAACATTAATTGAAACTTAATAATAATTATTCGGTTCCACATTATGTTGATTGCTCTAAACATAACTTTGCGTGAAACTATAGCTGCCTTAAACATGTACCTAGTTACCTACCGCACTAAACTTTAACTGGTCTTAGCATAAATTAGTTGTTTTTCGTGATGTATTGAAGCCCGAGCGGTAATTTCGGAGGGCGGCCCTCGCCGAAGGGACTCGGTTATATTGTTGTTATTATAATAGCTAATAAATAATAGTAGATGCCTGTTTACTGTAGCTCGCGTGAGCAGACTGAGGTACTAAAGCATTTTGGAAATTCATGGAAATTACTTACCAACTTGCGAATTGACTATAATTTTGTAACTACGAAAAATAGAGGTCAAAGTATAAGTTAGTAACTTGAACATCGCATTCAGCCTTATTTAAATACAGAAAAAGTATCCTTTAAATAAATTACTACAAATCCAAAAATTTGACGTAAATTACCGTAAAAAAGTAACAAAACATCGACGTGTCGCGAGAATACCAGAATTTATTATTATTATGGATCATTTTAGGGTGTTATTACAAAAACAAACAGAAGAATCGAAGGTAGAGTCCGAATCGAATGCAAAGTTAACTTTGCGTTTCATTTCATGAAGTTTTCAAGAAAACTCGTGGAGTGGTCAGTTTTAGAATTGTCCGGTGAAGTTGGTTGATCATTAAATGATTCACACGCTAAATGGGTCAATCCATTATCTGCGCCGATCTGATAAGGGTTCCTTATATATCTGCTTTTTATTTGTTTTGGCCGAGGATGGCGCATTCCGGGCGATCTTGACGTGGAGCGAGGCGGTTGTGAGCACTCTTGGGGAGCTTTGGATGCGGTAGTTTTAAATTGGTTAGGGAATGGTACAAGCGCTTGTGTAAATAAAGTTCGGGTTGGCCGAGTTATGCTCAATGTAGAGTAACTGAGGTATAAACATTAAAGCAGAGCGCTTTATGCCACCAGCTAAAAACGACGAGCGGAAATCTGTCGCAAGGATGCAGTGGCTAACAATATCCTTACATTTTATGACAGTAGTTTAGCACTGCGACAAAAAGTAGCAATCGCGACTGATGTTGGTACCATTGGTCCGGAATATTAAAACAGTGCCCTACATTCACCTCCATCCAAAACCGAGCCTTCCAAGCTCGTTGTATCAACCTGTTCTCGGAACACAATACATCGGTTCTCGCTTAGCACCGGCCGCGGCAAAAGGACGAGCGGGACGCCACCGCCACCAGCCGCCCAAATGAGGCGCACGGGGCGCCATATCCACCCATGTAGGAATTCTGGAATCGACGACTTGTTTATTTCATGCTGGAGGCCTTCGTGACGATGAATCAGTCTGGAAACGCTTTTAGCGATAAGACCGCCTATTGTGCTATTTTCAAATATGTATGTAATGTATGTTTTCTATAATTATGTATCTGTAATTTACTTTCACGGTGTCAATAAAGTTGTATTGTAGGTACTGTACAATAATTCGAGACCCATGACTGGCATGCTGATGAACAGACAGTAGGTAACGTTCAGAACCTAACTCAGGAAAAACAGCGAGAGGTTAAAGTGAGCCGCTTCTCTTATCTGAGTAGTGAGCGGTGGTGACCGTCCGTCCGTCAGTATCCAATTATATATAATACATCAGTCGTTTAATCATCTGATAACAAGTCTGATAGTGGTATAAAGCACTGATTGCTGTCAACATTTAAGGATATAATTTCTGGTTCTACAATGTTTGAAAGTTTAAAAAAGTACTTACCATAAATTGCGACAATTAAAACCATGTCTATAGATACTTACACTATAACTTCACTTACTTCTTATACAGATATCCATAGGCGTCAATGATTGCTTACCATCAAGCGGTCCATTTGCTTGTTCTCCACCTCTGGCATAAATAAATTTGACCCAAGAATAATAAATAAAACAAACGGGGTGAGCTAAATAAAACCGTTTAAAAAAGAGTTAGTATGGTTGTAATTGTAATTCTAAAATACATCATCCACACAATCCCTTTTGTGACGATCACTATCATAACACACAATACATTAAATTAATCATCAGACAGGACAGAGCAGAATTGGTTATTGTTTTCGTAGATAAATAAAAAATTGTCTAGCGAGCGTCCGTCTGCGTTTAGAATTATCTTTTTTTTTTTTGGTTTTTTTTCAAGACACAATTTGAGACGCAAATTTTCATTTTCACACCCAAAAAGCAAAACTATATTTTGGCATTTCAAGAACACGAGATAGAAGTGATAAACAAGTATTATAATTTTGCCAACATCTTTTTTTCTACCTCCTGTTTCTCCGTTTGCCATCCAGAGTCTAGAAATGCAGTAATTCTCACTACGGGCAGCGTTCTGAATGTCCGAAAAGAGAAAAGACAGCGACCGCAGAGTCAAAATCGAATTCTAACTAGAAAATCAGAGGGCTTACAAAGTCTGCGACGCCTCTCCACCCCTCCAGTCCTGATGACGTCGTCTCGTCCCTCATCGCGAGTGCAGTCACGCGCGCGGACGTGTCTCGTGCCGTACCTGCTCATATGGACATTAGCATGGGTTTCCGCTAAACTGAGGAAACACTACCGGAGCCGCTCAGTGAGGGCAACGTGGATAAGATCTACTTCGAATCATAGAAAAATTGTCTAAAAAGCTTTTATCTTTCATCATCCTCATCATCAGCCCGTTATCGCTCACTGCTGAGCATATGCCTCTCTTCTTGCACGCCTCTCATCCCGATCCTTTTTTTTTTTTTTTTTTTGTTGACCCAGTGGAAATCCTTTATGGATACCCCTAACCCGGGGGAGCCGGGGTTATGTGGGAGTCTCCGCTCTGCGGCGGCATACCCACTAAAACCACTGGGAAGTTGACCTCATTCCCTTGTGGCCGGGGGCAGCGGGGTTCCCTTTCGGAGTCTCCGCCACCCTCAGCCAGGGTCGGCCCTTCGGCCCCGTCTTCCGTGCGTCAAGAGAGGGACGGCCCTGGTCACCCAAGGCCGCCCCCAGACGTGTGGAGCCGGTGCAAGCCAGCGGAGAGCCCCCCGACCCTCCGCCAGTGGCCCCACTACGGAGAGGGAAGAAGGCGATGATCGGATCGCCCCCTCCTCCGGCCCCGTCGTCTGCGCCGGAGCGGATCCTGCGGGAGTCGTCCTCCCCGATCCGCCCCGCGGCCCCTTCTGCGACATTACCTCTTCGCAGAAGGAGACCACGGCCTGCCACGATCTCTCGCCGCCGAGCATGGCTTTCACCACGCCCGGCAACGAGCGATCCCCTCCTCCTTTCCTTGCACTCCCGACCGCGACCCACACGCGGTGAGGAGCACAAGGAAAACCCCCCCTGGTGGCATTGCTGCCACCAGCCAAGCGTGGAGCGCCGTATCCTCCAACGCTCCACACTCCACCACACACCATCCGCTGTGCCCTCTGCTAGTCAGAGGGACACGCGGACGGGCCCACCGTGTCGGGTTATTGGCCACCGTGCGGTCTTCTTCTTAGTCGTTCACTCTCGGCAGAGTGGTCGTGGTTGCAATGCTACACGGAGGCTCTTCGCCGTCGTCGACGCCCCCTTCCATTGCTGCTGCACGTCTCGCAATGCTTCTCCATTTCTGGCGGTTTGTTGCATCGCGAGCACACTGAACCACAGTGGACTGCGTGGCCTTTTTTATGAAGTCGGTCCATCGAGTTGGTGATCGACCGGGACTGCGCTTGCCTTTAACTCGGCCTTGCACTACGAGCCTCTCCATCGAGTTCTCATTTCTAGAGATATGCCCAAAGAACTTCAGTATTCGCACCTGCACAATCGACGAAAGTCTATCCTGTACGTGAAGTTCCCTGAGAATAGAGACGTTGGTGCGGAAAGCCGTCCACGGAATCCTCAACATCCGCCGCCAACACCACATCTCCAGTGCATCGATTTTTCGGCGATCCTGCAGCCGCAGAGACCAAGTTTCAGCCCCATACAAAAAGATTGGAAAGACAAGGCATTTCATGAGACGAACCTTTGTTTTTTTGGTTATTCGCCTGTCCTTCCAAATCTTCCCCAGTCGTTCAACTGCCGACCTCGTGATAGCACATCGTCGTCTGATCTCGTCTTCGCATCCTCCAGAGTTCGAGATAGTAGAACCGAGGTAGATATAGCTTTGTACTACTTCACAATTTGCTATATTCGTTATTCCTGCTGAATTCTGTCCTGCTCGATCGACTACCATTACTTTCGTCTTGTCTCTATTAATGGCAAGGCCGAATTGGAGACTAGTAGTTTCCAGACGAGTCAGTAGCTCTTCCAAATCTTTTTTTGTTTGAGCGAAAAGAGTGGTATCATCAGCGTACCGTAAGTTACTTATCACTTGTCCACCCACCGAAACACCTTTATTCCAATTGTCCAAGACAAATCGCATTATATACTCAGTGTAAGCGTTGAAGAGAGTTGAAGAGCGTTTATGCAGTAGCACCGTGCGGTACTACTGCATAAAAGCTATGCAGTAGTACCGCACGCTGTTGCCCAGGGTGCACCACGTGGAGGTTACCCGACCTAGCACCCCTCTCATCCCGATCTTGTGCCAATCTTGTCCAGGTTCAACCCGCGATTTTTGTTATATTGTCGACCCAACGAGCTATTTGCTACTTATCTCTACTTGCTTCAAATTCAGTCCAAATTCAACAAGTATGTTGTTCTTTGTGTGGTCTCTGACACGAAACCTATATAGTTCTCGATTTTGTGTGTCATTTGCCAGTTGGCGACCAAACTAGTGTCCTTTACTACTTACTGTCTTAGGTAGGAAATTCTAAAATCTTCGTCTGAAAAAAATTAAGGCAAGTATTCAAACTAGTAAATTTTAATGTAAAATAAACCAATTTGAAGAATACCCCAACCACACTGCATTAAGCCTCCAGAGCTGTTTGTTACCAAAAATAATTTCGATCCTAATTAAGTAAGACAATCTTTGCAACCCAGCGATTAGAGTACATATACTCGTACCTACCTATCCGACGACAATTGTTATTTCTAGAAACTACCTCAATCCAGTCTCCATTCCAGTTCGTATCCAGCACAGTCTAGCCCACCATAACTCGATCGCATCCTCGGCGCTGATTCATCCTACATTACCCTACACACACACACACACACACACACACCACACTCCACACTACACTACAGTACCTGTCGGCACTTGTCTGCAGGAAGCCGGGACGGACAATTGGCTGATATCCTACCTGATGAGATGACGGCATGCGACGCTCGACTTGGAGCATTTTGGCTCACTTCATTATAAGGCCAAAACAGTATTGCGTAAAAGTCAAGATGTGTGTATTTAGTACGATCTTTGACCGGGCCGATGGTCTTTAGTAACACATAGTCAGTGGTAATCTTTCTAAGAGTACCTCTATAAAAGACGTTCGGCGTTCTGAATGTTTTTGGTACCACCTTTTAAGTATAATTTTTATCATATTTTGTAGAGAAGTATTAGTATGCAATTAAGCAGAATGTAATAACTATATAATGCCGCGTTTCTTAACAATTTTTTTTAACAACAGTTACCTATAATTAATTTTCAAGGAAAGCTTCAGATTTTATTTGTCACTTTTAAAAAAAACGAAAACACTAAAACGACCTAATAACGTACGACAATGTAAATACCTGTTCCTAAAAAACACAATCCCCCAATCTACATCAAGATCGATCAATAACAATAACACCCGAGGAGCCCTATCACCGCACAGTGGAGCCACACCCGATTCTCGCGGACACAAACCAAAAAATAAAAATAAAACACGAATAATTCTTCAAGGCACTTATAACGCACAGTCACACAAAACCTGTTAAACGCGCCGAAAAAATAAAATTAATATATTCAAAAGCAACCCTTTGGCCGACCGAGCGTCATAATCTTTACTTATCTCAGAGCATCTCTCGAAGCTGCTGGCAAAGCCATTTCGACCTTACAGCTTCCTTAAGTTTATACAAAAGTTTCTGGATCTGTCCGTTTGTTCACACATATCTCGAGAGGCGCTGGTCCGATTTACATACAGATTTAACTGTCAGATAGAAATTTTATTGTATCAAAGACTAGCCTACATCTAAACTTAAAGATCATTGAGGAGGACGATCAAAACAAAAAAAATCGGGGTTAATTTGGCAGCATTCTTATTTTATAGGGTTTAAAATTGTTTAACAAAGACTAAGGTGTTAAAACAGTCACTTTGTACGTGCAGATTTTACTCGCACTGTTCACACCTGATCAAAATTAAATTTAACGATATTGTTATGTTTTGGGGGACATCGTGTTCGAAAGATCTTAACTCTTTAATTAATATTAATATCATAACCAAACTATACTGCACTTACGAAGTAGGTTTTTTATTGTGTTTTTATTTATTTTATATTTTGTTTTCATTTTGCTTGAGAAGTAGGCTTCTTGATTTAATTTTATGATTGGCAGAATTTTTTGTCTCATTTAATATTTCCATTTTTAATACAAGCTTGACAAATTATTATTTTTTGGTATTTTAAAAAATAACTCTACAAAACATCGTATAGGCTCGTATACCTAATACGAGCCAAATAAGAGCCGAAGCATATGAAGAGAGTCGAGGACAAAAGCTACTATAAAATAAACAATCTTGATACTTTATTCATGAGCGCTGAGCAATTCTTGAGACAGATAAATGAAATCAAAAATATCAACGTAGTTTTTTCGGATTATGTAAAATAACTTGAATTTTTCCACACCCTGATAGCGAGCAAAGCATTGTGTTTCATATTTTGATTTAAGCCGACTGGTAAATTATAATATTTACGCTGACTCGAACATGTCTGATCTGATCTAAGACTGAATCCGACTGATTTTCTTCCTTTTCTAGAGAATGAAACTAAGAGAAATTAGTGACTTATTTTTAATGAAAAACGCCTCCAATCTCTATAAACGTGATTAATTTTACAAATAATACCTACATAGTTATTTTCATTTATATAAAAAACCATGTTTATTTCCCTATCAAGTTTTTGTCCGTCGCCACCGCCTGCGCCGCGCGCCGCTGTATTCGACAAACAGTTCGATAAGATTGCGGCGCACGCGCAGCGCCACAGAATACATTTTAGCCACTACGTGGCGCCACAGATTAGGTACCAGTCTGTACGCAACGCGCAAGCTGCACGCACACTGGATTAATGTTGTGATTAGAATGACAAATATTGGTTCCACGTATAAAATACAACGATTTTTTGTTTGACTGATAAGGTTGGGGGCAGGTGGATTCGGAGGTTTACAATATTTGAGGATTTCATTTCGGTGGGTATGTGATATTTCCATTTTTTGGGGGATAGGAAGCGAAATTGGGGAAATACCTTTGCCCAGCAGTGAAACAGCGTAGGCTGAATGAAAAAACATATAGCTAAAACAATTTTTGCGGTAGAGAAGTTGGGATATTTCCTATCCAAAAGTAAAATGATGACTTGATGAGACCATAATTTTTCCAAAGTTTTATTAAATAAATTGGTTTATACCAATGTGAAATAGATACTACATCTTATTATCTTGCCAGTGTACCTGCCCACGGCCCACAGTGCCCACACGCCCAATAATTACTCGTACACACAACTAAAGGAGAAACCACAATTTGTAGAAATCAATTGAAAAAGTTCCAAAAATCTTTTCATTACAAAATGTTTTCTCCCACGTCCATTCGCAACAATATACAATTTCACCTAAACAAACAGAACTGACATGATCTTACACCGCCGCAGTAAATATTTAACGGTATATAAATTAGTAGATTTGGGGTCTCGCAGACTCCCCGGTGGGCTGAACGCGCGCGGCGTCCACAAAAACCTACAAAACTCATTGTGTTTTGGGCTTATTATTGAATTTACACCTCCAGTGTGGCAATAGAATGGCGCGGTGCGTGGCCAAGCTCGCAAAAAATATCAAAAGGAGATAAGTAATCGGAATTTACGCTAAAGAGGAACTGTCGCTGTCGGACTCGGAAGGTTTTACTGTCACCATCCGGTGAGGGTGCTGATAGAACGACACACCGCGTTTTGCAACTGTAAATCGAGCTATTTGGCTATTTGTTTGGTTATTTGGCCTTTGGGTGGCCTATAAGATTAGTCACTAGGGATAACCACAGAGCCTAAACGATTGGTTGCCATTGTTATACTAAACATATGCATCACAAGTACCTACGATTTCCTTTTTGTAACGAATTAAAAAACCAAATGAGTTGAAATCAAACGTCTTCTGTTGCTAAAGCAAAAAATGTCACCACAGTTACTTGGCTATATAAAAATCTGTAGACGCATAGAGGTAGCGCTAAACAAGTATTACCAAATAAGATGCTCCAGTTATTTCTATTGTACAAATAACGGCTCTGATTCTTCTCAATGGCACAGACCAAAAGCGGCTTCTCAAATATTAATATCGTTTAATGCATCGCTTCAACTTAACATAATTACACATAATGAACACTCGGCTCCATTGAGATGTATCGCCAGAATTTTCTGCCCATTTCACAATAATGGCTGTGCCTAAGCCCCTGACAAACACCGTTGATGGATGCGATGCGGCGGTCACAAAGACCTATTGACAGTTCTCCAGCGTAGATTAAGTAATAGTTGTTACCTCCGAGTCCAATTATACATCCGAAAGTTGCGAAACCGTACGGAAGATTTTGTCCACCCGCGCCGGCGGTCGGCCCACTGTGCTAGCAAAAAATTCGACAACATAACTGGGATCAAAAAATATTTAAAGCATGTCACTTTATTCTTTGATGCATAACAATCTAAACACAAAGAGTGAGTATTAACAAAACCAAAAACATTAGGCAAAAACACTTTAATTTTTTTAGGGTAAAAATTGTAATCAAAATCTATAAATTATTGTTTCTAATAAAAATTAACCAACAAATATTTTTAACAGAGATTCCTTAGTTGTTCCAGAACTCAATTCACCATACGACAATGCTCACATGTCATGAAAACATGTAATTTTAAGCTGCTAAACAAAACGAACTTTAACTACTTTCCCCCAGGCAAGGCTAAGCTCATTTTTAAGGCTTTTTTTTACATTGGATTAGGCATGCGTTTGACCGCAATCTCACCTGATGGGAAGCGACGATGTGGTCGAAGATGTAGCACGTTTGCCTAGGAAAAACCTATTCACTCTATTTTTGAACATCCCCGGGCTGTACTTTCTAGGAAAAACAGACGCGAGCAGTGAGTTCCATACCTCTGCCGCATGCCGTTCGGATTAAAAAAGACGAATGAAAACGCTTAGTACGGTTACATGGAATTTCCACCGTAAGAGGGTGCCTCTTTTTCGTGCGTCTGGTGCTGTTGACTGGCTGAGCTTGACGAAATGCCAGCAGCCTCTTTTTTAATTCAATGTCAGGTTTTTGTAGTACTGGTCTCATAAGAAAAACCAGACCTAATCTGGCCAACCCCAAGAGTTACGTGAGCATGATCAAACTGGGCCTGGGATTGCGGTTGGTGCCAGCTTTACTGCAGGTCTGCTCGTGGAGCTCGCGGCAGTACGCGCGCGTGAACATCTGCCCACAGTGCGCGCACGGGAACAGCGCGGAGCGGTGGCTGAGCCGGTCCAGCACGTGGCGGCAGACGCAGCAGTCCCTGGAATAAAAGAATATGAATGAAAGAGTTTATGTTTGAATGTACATAGACGTGGAAATCTCTCTGTATAAACTTCGGTCAAAAAAATAAATACCAAATCTTCATTGTTTGTTTTTGGGATTACTATCAGACTGTGCTTAAGTCTTCAAGTCGCAAGCAGTTTGATTTCTTTTAGGCAAGTGTGCTCAATTGTAGAACTTATCATCACGTCCAGAAAGTGATCAAACACAAGCTTACTTACAAGCTTTAACTTACTTGGTATTATCTATGTTGTGTCCTTGAATGTGGTCGCTGAGTGCCGAAGGGCGAGTGAAGGTGGCACTACAAATATTGCACACGTAGCGAGCCGCCGCGTTGGAGTTGCCGAGCTGCCGGCGCGCCAGGTACGTCACGTAGTCCAGGTTGGGCACGTACGACAGGATCTGCTTCACTATCTCCGCAGACACGCGGCACAGCGCCAGGATCCCCATAGGATCAGTGTTCACAGCGATCGTTATCGAACGCTCTATTTTTTCTAGCTCTTCACTCTCTATGGGTTCTATCTCTTCTACTATTGTTTTTTCTTGTTGCCTCTTGCAAAAAGAACTCGTAACTTCAGTGGAATGCTCTTTCGTTGGAATATCTATCATTATTTGAACGGCACATTGTTTAGTATTTAAGATTTTATCGATATCTTTCTTAACTTTGTCGCTTTTGTCCTTTTCCTCGTTCAAAATGTCGTTTATAGTATCTTGGCTTATTGCACAGGGAGCAAACGATACGGCGCTGAGGGTTTTTTGCTGCGCAACGTTGCATAGCATGGGTTGTTTAGTCAACACGTTAAAGGTTTCTGTTTTCATTTGTAACGAGTTGTTCATTTTATTTATGGAAGTACATGACGCAGCCTGGCTTCTAGTGTTCTTTAACACATGCTTAGATTTTAATTCCTGCATAAAGGTATTAAAAGATTCTATCAATTTGTCTAATTTGTGTTCTATTTTAGCCAAAGAATTTTTCTGAACGTCTTCTCGAGATATCTTTTTTTTTAATTTTTCTGCAATGTTGTTGATTTGTTGAAATTTTATTTTCATGGCTGACATCTTACTATTTTTGGGTATAACACATTCGTGTTTGGAACAGGTTTCTAGTTTTTGTTGTTGTTGTTGTGATTCTGTTTCTTTTGGTTTTATTTCTTGTTCTGAATCTGTTTTTTGTTCTGTTTCAAGTGTTTCTATTTCTTCAGAGTTTGATTGTAGTTCTGGTGAGTTTGAATGTGGTTCTGGTGAGTTTGATTTTGGTTCTGTTGAGTTTGATTCTGTTTGCATTGATCTGTAATGCCATGACCGCCTGTGCGATTTAATTGTACCGTAAGACTTCATCACGTCTGATTCTCTACAACATGGTAGCCGTTTCTCTATTACAATAGTAGAGCCTCGAGAATATCTAGGTTGGCGATGGCAGCATCTCTGTTTATTCAACATCATAAGGCGCCCTTGCGAGGCCATGGGACAGCAGAGATTATTATTTCCATACTTGAAAAGCTTACTAGTTGAAAGCTTACACCTATTGCTCTTTTCAATGTTACTTTTCTCACGATCGTTACTATTAGTAGCTTTATAAATATCGTTTAACACTTGGTCACAGAGATTAGGCTGTTTCCACGTGTGTTTAGTTACATAATTTTCATCACTTAAAGTTTGAGTTTTTTCATTTTCTTGTTCTATGATTTTCAATGTATTTTTATTCTGGCAGTGACAGTATCCATGTTTATTTTTTAACTCGTTTATGTAATTGTTCCAGGCTTCGTTTTGTTTTTCATTCTCTCTTTCTTGCACTAATTTCTGCACTAGTTGGTGCAACTTCGCGTTATTTTCAAAAATCCTGTTATTCAAATCTTGGCTATACGAAACTGGACGACAGTATGTAGTCTTCTCAGCGCGTTGAGTTTCACACATACCTTGTTTCTCGTAGATACTCGTATATGGTCCCGTCACAAGATCTTTCTGAATCAAAAAGGTTTCATTTTCTTCCACTGATCTTTTTTGAGTCCTCAAGCAAATGTTGTGATCAACAAAGCTTGGTGACATAGACAGAGAATCAGATGTATTCTGGTTTGAATGTTGAACGATACGCGTTAAGCTCGATATGAACTTTTTGTATGCCAGTAGCTCACCACCAGCGTGTACCAGACGATTATTTTTAAAAGGACTTTTTTTGATGTAATCGTTGCTGCTTTCTTTGATTCTTAGAGATGGACTGAATTGTTCATTTACTAAAGAGCTTAGTCTTGTACGTCTTGGTGATCTTTTAGCGCTTTTATTATAGGCTGATGAAATTACTTCTTCAAGTTGATGTCGTATGTCTTGTATCTTTTCAGCAGTGCTTGGAGTTGTGAGAAGACCAGTTATTTCGTTCGTTAAATATATGTTATGTCTTGTACTTTTTCTTCTGTGACTATCCATGTTTTAAAAGATGTTCTTCGCAATACATATATGAATTTTTTTAATAGCCAAAATTTGAGCCAAAATGAAACTTGAATTTGACATTGTGATTTTTCATTTTTACGAATTTTAAAGAGGTAAGGTTTGAATGTTTGCAAGTTTATATGTTGGTCTGGTAGAGGGTAATCGCCGAATAGTTGGGCCGATTTAAAAAAATATTTTAGTATCTACCTTATTGGACGAATGTAGATTCTAGGCTTTCTATTTAAAAACACCGTAAGGTCCTATATATTTGTATATGTATACTTTTCAGCTTCTAAGAGCGTGCGTTCACCAAACGGTATGAAATAATTATATTTAAGTACCCAATGTACAACAAATAGTTATTTTGCAGTTCAATAAAAAGCCCGTGTAGGTACATCACACCTGTTTATCCTCCTATGTGTAAAATGAAAACGACAAAAATATGTAATAATGCTTTATTTAGGGGTCCTTTATTTAGTCCAATTTAAGAACCCAACCGAAAATAGTGAAATATTTCGTTATTATTATTACTTTCCTGATTATTCTTTAACATTAAATAAGCAACGGTTATCGCAACAGCTGTAAAAGTAAAACTATAAACTTGCCAAGCTCCAGTAACTACAAATCATAAACATGCAAAGCCCGAACTCCGAACCCCAAATTCAGATTCCTAAGACTACATGCGTGTAATCTGCTATAAACTTACGAATTTAATGCTTACCAAAAATGTAAATGAAGTCATTTAAGAGGTTAATATCGAAAAAAAACGAACAATATTCGAAAAAACAGTATCAGGTAACTGATCCAGGATTTTTCGTGAGAGGTGTGTGGCCCGCGAGGTACAATGAGGTAAATTGCATTAAGGGACCACCCAATGAAGAGGAAAATGACCTCAAGAAGTGCAAAGGCAAGTGAAATAAAATGTAAATGACACATCTTGTGACAATGGCGATCAAAATGATATTTCTTTCTTCTAAAATGACGTCAGTGTACTTAAATTTTAACACATGTTCCTCTGAGACCTGGCGATGAACTTGACTACACAAGTCTCAAAGTTGTCCAAGAATACACCTAGAGTAGGACGCCCTGCGAGGCCAGGTGGTGTTTGGTGCGTAAGGCTGCTTGTGGCAAGTGGATGTATAAAGCAGGAGATCGTGCCATGTGGCGTTCTTTGGGAGAGGCAGTGGACGAACATTAAACTGACTGATTATGATAATAAACTACCTTTACTAGTTAAACGTGTAGTATTTTATGTATTTAAAGATATTTATGAGCTTTCAAAAAACTATAAAATGTGTAATAGCCAAAAATTTTGGCGATACTACATAAATAAACGTGGATAATTTTAATGCCATTTTTACGACATTCTGTCTGAGGTAAAAATAATATGTTAATCTTATCAAAAACATTTAGTAAAACCAAGTTTTGCAACTCACTCCGGGATCAAAAAAATATTATGACGTCAGTCAATGTCAAGGTTAACCAATTACGAGTATCATCTAGTTTTACTAATTTTATCTAGCTCGTTTGGCATTGAATAAATACTTAATCGTTGACATTTGTACCCACGGAACGTATGTTATAAACTTGTATTTTAAATTTATGGTGCTACCGTGTTTAGCATGCGAGTAAAATTGAGAAGTAGAACAACTGGCCTCACTGAAACTAGAGCCGGACGCATTACCCGCTTCTGACTTAGGCTAGATTTGTCAACCGGGGTTATCTATGCTCCAAGTATGTAAGGATCTTTTAGAAACGTTAAAAACTAACTAACTAATACTATAATTACTACTAGCTACCAGCTTACTACTTTATCTTATACATACATTATCTCAGGCATATGTCTAAAAAACTAACTGACATTTATAGTTCTTCGTAAAAGCGATCATAACAAACGATTTAGATAACACATCGTCGTTATATTTTCTACATTTTTTATTTTTTCAAGCCTTGTTTGCATTTTGATTAGTTTCTCTAGTCTAGCGCCACGCCCCGGGCTCGTTCGCGGCTTGTCACCGATTATGTTAATATGTTTAATAGAATATTCATTTGTAAAGCCACCCTTAGACGTTAGGAATCATTCACACTACATCTGGCTTTATTTTCGGAAAGTACAGATTCAAATTCAATTAAATTTTAAGTTTCACGTAATGGTCCAGAACAATCATCTATTCTTAATGACTTCTATCAAAAATGACTACTTTTGGTAACTGTCTATTTCTAAAAATGTGTCTAAGTCAAGCTTTAAAGATAGATCACAACTGAACGCGTCTGAATCGGTCTTCATCTCATCATTCGTTGCCTCTTCAATATCCTCTCGACAGAGGTATCTACTGCAGTGTAGGAGCTCCACAAGTCAAGTTCCGTAGCCTCCGTTCCGTCACTTGTCATGCGTGGAGCGCCCTCAGTCTGCTCGTCATACTCGTGTGTCGTCATGTTACTGCCTTTTATTTTATCTTCCCTTGTTTATGAATAATAAAAATGAATACGTCGATATCTTCCTCCGAAATCGCCTTTTGGTTTTAGTGTTACTGTCGCTGAGTAGGTACTTATTGTTTGTTTCTTCGCAATTCTTGTTATTTCTACCTCTAAGCTTTTTCCTCGATAATTCAAATTACAAGTTTTCATTGCCGAAAAATTGAGCTAACCATAAAAAAAAACTAAATTTGACTAAATCACCCTAATAATAATTGAAAAAGATTTCAATCAACGAATTTATGTAATCAATTCTGTAAAAAAATATATTCAATACCCAAATTACGAAGTCAAGTCGTCTCGTCGACCGCACTCCCCTAGCAGAACCTATACAATAATAATTGGATTGCTCCACTACACAGAGCAAATAGCTGGCAAATTACAAAGAACGCCCTTCAAAGGGTCACCTACAGGAGCGGCCCCAAGACCCCTCCCTGAGGGACTCCGTACCGTACATTTTTCCTACCACATTTTTTAACCTCGTAAAATGCTAGGCATACGTTATACGTTGCGTACCATAAAGGCTTTAATATTTTAATTTTTAAAGCAAAATTGTCAATGTATGTTGAAAATAAATTACGGTGAACAGTATTCAAAGCTTGAGCAGGGGCAAATTCCAGACGGTACTATTAGACCAAGGTGAAGGTCAGTCTCCAGCTGGGTTCCCGTAGGGATGAATACCGCAGATTTCCAATCATCGTCTATTGGGAAATAATTCTAATGGTGATGAATAGTAATTGGATCTCGGATATGACCTACTACTGTGTTGTTAGGTTGGGACCTTCAAGTACTACCTTTATAATCAACGTAGAGAATAACAACAGTTCTTATAAGAATAAAGTAAAAATGTTGAATTAATTCCCGTTACAATTTATTCATCTTCATATCAAACAGAACTAAGCGTTCGGTTTGTATTATAATCTCAATTATCACAATGAAGTTTGAACTTGATGATGTCGTTCGAATATTATTTATCTCATCATCAGAAGGTACTATCACAATTGCAGCCTCCTTCCTAGCAACAATCATATCGAACGAGACGGAAGATAATTTCTTCATTGTCAAACTTCAGTGCATGACAGAGAGAAAGACTGCATTGTATTCACATAATAGTTTGTCTACATGCTTGTTCGATTGTGCTTCAGTCGCACGAAAGCTTTTTTTATTTTATTTGATCTTATTATTCATAGGTAAGCATTATTGTAGTTCGGCCAGTTTGGGTACCGCGGGCTCGGAAATTAGGGATCTTTCGTCGTCTTTACAAAACTATGGAATCAGAATTTTAGTCACAATAGTATAAGTGCTTTATCAGTTAATATTAATGTATTAGGTTGAAACCATAAATTATTTTTACCGTTTATCAGAAATCGATCCTTTATTTTGTAGACCACCAAATAATAAATGACAAATGTAATAATAGTGTTTATCGCCAATTTAACCCAAATTCACTTTATTTAGCATTTTACGAGCTCTTAACCTAATCTATTGTTGTCGGACAGGACATAACTCCGCCGCACTAAATAGTTACGATCGGATCAGCCCACGTTAGGATGCACGGAATCATCTTTACTCAATAAATCTTTTCCATAAACAAATATTTTGCGAATTTAACTTATTGTCTCAGAATTTTCATTTTTTTTTAAATCTTGTTTAATTAATAAACAAATGAAACTTTCCCAATACCAAAATTATTGGTCATAATTTAGATACCTAAAGGCAGGGGAAATTGATAACTTGTTAACTACGTTATGCGAATTGAAAATGTTCAACTTAAACATATAATTATGTATTTACATCTTAAATATAAAAAAAATAAGAAAAAAACTAAAATAACTAGAACAAAAAAAAACTTAAACCCATGAAACATCTGACGATGTTTTCTTAAAATTGAAAACAAAAACATAAAATCTCAATTTCCTACAGGACCCAGAAAAGAAGCCGTCACTCGACTATTTTTTTGACGGCACAGCCTTATGTGAGGAATGTGCGTTTCTGGAGATTACGCGTCGGACAGTGCCATTGTGGCCGCCGCCATTGAGGCCTGCTGACTGCTACAAGAATGCTCCTCTCGTTTCTGTAGTATTTTAAGCATTATTAACAGATCCCCATCAACAGTTTCTGCAGCATAACGAGTGAAACTGCAGGCTGCGGATACTAGATCATAAAACACTTAGGTGACACTAAACAACTCTATACCTACTCACCTCAGAATGTAAAAACTTTCATTTTCCACGTAAACTACTTCATTAAATGCTAGAAGTGAAATGAATACATAACAAACTGGAACCAATTAATTAAGGCACATTCCGATAAATTGATGATTAATTATAAATTGGCAATGAAATACACTATTAAAAATGTTTTCTATGTTTTATAAATGATGTCTGATAAAAGAGTCTAGGTATTCTCTGAATTTGTATACTCTTATAATTTAGTCATTAACACTGTGAATTTTTATACCTACAAGCAATTACAATTTAAAGTTTCCTCAACATATTAGTCATTATTGTAAAGTCTAAGTACACCCAGTGCATTGACTTCAACTCATGTCATATTATCTCCTATTCAAATACAATATGATATTGTTTCGGGCGGTGCCGTCACACCGTGAGAATCGCCTGTGGATGCCGTTACTCCTTATCTGCCGTTGATAACTGCTTCACAAAGGCTGGCCTTTTGTTTTAACTCTTCAAGTTGAGAAACATGTTTCTAGATTTGACGGGAATGCTTGGCATTTGTGAAGGAAGAATTTGGGCTACTTTTATTAATTTGGTGGATGTTTAGAGTTGTGAAACTGTTGTGGAGTTTTTGTGTTAATGGTATTCGTATTGTTATATTAGGTACTAAATAATATACTAAGTGGAATAGTTTTTTAAGCCACTTTTGGTATTAACACGAACACATTTTTGACTTGTTCAGTAGATTTTAATCATAGAATATTTTACGTGAAATTAGAGAAAAACCAGGAATGGAAGTAAATTATTAAACGAAAAGTAATTGGAATTTTCCTAAATTTGTTTTTCGATTACTTACGACAATTTATGATTTATTGCTCTACCTCAGTACATTGTTGCAAGAAAACCTAATCAATACAATTAAAATATCTCTCCCATACGCGGTACATACCAAACATGCCCTCTTCAAGAAATCGAGTCTAAATTAAAAATTCCGAACACGAAGAGTGTTTTAAGATCGAAAAGGGTAAATAACAAGAAGGCCGATAGTTATTAAAGGGGTTCAGTTTTGCCACGCCTCCCGAGACACCGAGCGATGAGGTTACGGATTAGGCATTTTAAAACGCTTCTAATATTTATGTGTCTCCTTAATTGGAGCTCAAGAATAAGTATATATAACTTATAAGCTCTAAATAAAACTTTGACATGAAATGGTTTTATGATCCTCGAGCAATTATTAATTAAAATATTCATATTATTATGAGAATCTCAATAAAATTAGCTTCAGACTACACTTACTAGTCTCACTTGCTAAATTAAATACATGTTTTATTAGATATTTTTCTCTACAGATAAAATTCTAATAAAATCTAAGATATGCTATAACGTCCAAGCTCCTCCGAACCTTAGTTATCTAAGATATGCTATAACGTCCAAGCTCCTCCGAACCTTAGTTATCTAAGATATGCTATAACGTCCAAGCTCCTCCGAACCTTAGTTATCTAAGATATGCTATAACGTCCAAGCTCCTCCGAACCTTAGTTATCTAAGATATGCTATAACGTCCAAGCTCCTCCGAACCTTAGTTATCTAAGATATGCTATAACGTCCTAGCTCCTCCGAACCTTAGTTATCTAAGATATGCTATAACGTCCAAGCTCCTCCGAACCTTAGTTATCTAAGATATGCTATAACGTCCAAGCTCCTCCGAACCTTAGTTATCTAAGATATGCTATAACGTCCAAGCTCCTCCGAACCTTAGTTATCTAAGATATGCTATAACGTCCAAGCTCCTCCGAACCTTAGTTATCTCGACCAATTTTGTCAAAACACTCTGTTGTCCAATTTCCACACATTTTATCACAAAAGATAAGACAAAAATAAACAGAAAGCAATCAATTAGTCAGCCGCCCGAGAGACGATTGGATTAGAAGTCTCGGCCACAAAAAACAAACCTAATAAAAGAAAAGGGCAAGCAGAAAAAAGGGTAGAAAAAAGTGATGGAGCCTCCACTTTTAATTATCGTTTACCGACGCATTGTTTTAGTGAAAAGGGTATAAAAAGTAGAAGGTCTGTATAAAGTTGTCGAGATACGATAGGAGAGCGATCGATTCTGTCGAGTGTAGCTTTGAGGCCGTTAACAATGTTCCGACGGTTCACGGGACTAGAGAGTTACGAGTCCCTTTTCTGAACTTACATTACTTTCTCATGCTCATACATGACACGAACGGAAAAGTGTAATTTTTCAACTTTAATCACAAGGCACTGCCAGATTTTCATGACGTGTAATTTGTACCTACTAAGTACAGATATTAGCCTATTGATTAATTTACACATCTAGTTTGTTGATTTGAGGCACTTTGATGTATTCTTAGGAACACTACCACTTAGGGTGAACGTAGGTACAGCAATGAACATTCTGGACCGCACGCGCGACATGCAGCACCCTTTTTTACTAGAATTCATACTAACTGCATACTAAGCTGTGCCAATGTATTACATAAGTTTAGTAAGTAGCAAGTATAAATTATGTTGGCCTATTATATTATGTATTATCATCGATAATTAAACATTAGAACCTGTCTGATAAGACTTGACACCACAATAGATTCAGACTTCAATTAAGTAGCTCTACAATTTGTCGATCAAGACTTTTCAAGACAAGAGATTAATCTTCCAGCCTAACCTACATAATTCACAGAGTCTAGTATTTTCTCGATGTGTACAAACACACATTCCATAGTACGCTAGAGTGGTCTCCAGCCCTCGTACTCGTAGTCTGGTAGAGTAAACACGGTCTCGAGAGGCAGGCGGCGGCCACTCCCACACTAGGACCTGGCAAACAGGGCGGACGGGGCTGGACGAGATGGAGCAGCCTGTATTATTTTAAGAGGAAGAGGTCGGCAGCTATCTCGATAGCGCATTTTATATGTTAAGATTGAATGAATTTCAACGATTTAATCGGAAATTTAATCATCATCATATCATCGGCCTGGTTTGTCCCATTGTTGGGCAAAGGCCTCTCTTCCTTCCTTTCTCTCATCTCGGTTCATAGATAACGCGAGCCAATCCCTCTCGAAAGCATCGAGTTTGTCCTTCCACCTCTTTCTGGGCCGGCCTGTCCGCCATTTTACTTTAAGGACCCAATCAGAAGTGATTTTCGCCCACAGTTCCAATTTAATTAAAAAAACTTTATAGTCTTTCAAACAATTTTCGTTTTGATATCTATGATTTTTACAGCGGAATTAATATGATTGATAAAAAAATTGAAACTTTTAATTGTAACTTTGCCAATTGATTTGACAATGTTTAGCTTCGAATTTGACTAAAATCGGTCTAGGCTCCCATAGACTACAAAGTCACTGCTCGGAACGAACTGCTATAATATGCTTTCAAAATACTGTATCTGTCCGTCGCTACTGCATAACGCCGTCCCAGTTTAGAAGTTTGGTAAACACTATCAATAACAAAGTGTTTCGGGACAACAAAAATGTTTTTGTTGTAAGTAAAATGCTTCTCACTGGGTTTCCATGACACTTATCTACCCCTGGGATAAGAGAAAAAAATATAGAGAAATAAGTTAAACGTACTACGTCGATATGACCTACATACATGTACAATAATATACGAGTACATATACTTAATACTGCCACGGCTGATGAAATTGGTTTTTAATGAACAAACTTGTATAACAAAACTTTTTATCAGAATCCCTAAAAATATTACGAGTAAAGAAACCAACAACCAAACATGTTTGAGAAAGGATAAATTCGCAAGTCTGTAACCAGGAGCTATAATTTAAATGGCAAATAAATTGCTAAGCTCGTCAAATGTCACATATTTTCAAGTACCCGTTTAGTAACAAAATAAGTCTTTGAAATGGTCAATATAATCCATGTAGGTATTATCACAGAATACATAATTAGTATTAAGATAAATTATTAGGTACATCAATATTCAAAGATTTAAATTTATAGATATCTAACTATAACTACCTACAACTTTTACAAACATAGAAATTATGTAATGCTTAGTAACCCGTAAAAAGTAGAATGTCGGGCATCGTGGCGTTAAAATATCTGTCCGGGGGTCCGCGCAGGTATCCCAACAAAAAGCGCAAGAAAGCTTCATGCGCTCAAAAAGCGTGTGGAAAAAACGAGTCGAAGCCGACAAGTGCTCGTGACGTGCGCCGGTGTGGGAAACGCACTGTTTTCGGGCTTTTTGTACCTTTTTCTCAAATACACGGACTTGGCTTGGAAGACGAGTCTGTCAATGAGATTGTGATGGTAGAAAAGAAAACTGTCCTTCATAAGCAGGAGTTTTTTTTTTGTTTTTAAGGTCATGCTATCAGTTTTTACTACACCGAAATAAATATATGAAAATAGCAGATAGATTATTACTTACTTACTTACTTTACTTATCTACTTATGCGGTACTTTTAACGACGTTATTTGCGTCATGCTTAAGCTAGGCTAGCTAGCCAGCGTATGTTTATGCTAAAACTTATACCATTTAAAATATCTAAGATCAATAAGTATGGATATAAATCATGCTAAATTGATCATAAAACTACAAATGCAAAAATTTGTCTAATTCTTCATATTGCCACATCAATTAGAAAATCTGACATCTTAGAATCTAGGAGGTCTCTTTTATGATAGACGTAGCTACGATCTGCAATTTGCAAACTGTGTTTATCTTTCTAATAACACCAGTTTCCTAAAATATTCCATAATGTATCTTTAATTTGGCGGCAAATCAAACACAATGCCGGTGGTCCACCACCTGACAATATTTGCGCAGCGACTTCTAATCACTGTCGTCGCGCCTTCTCATTGTCGTACCGAAGGGTTTTACCATGTTTTCGCTATTTAATCATATCTACACCTAAACCTTAGCCGCGAAGAGATAAAAGTTAACTTTGATTGGCAGTATTTTGATTGGCTCGCAGCTTGAGTGGCTCTTAGTCGGTGTCGTTTCAACTTGGATCGTTTGGAAACCTCGGGGCGTGGTGAGTTTGTTTGTAGAGTCGCCGCTCGTGATTTTCGACAAATTAGCGATGATTTGTTCCTGCCAGGACTATTTGGATGAAATGACCCTGTGGTGATGATTGAGCTGTTAAACGAGCTTGTTTTTCATGAGATATGTGTGGTCCTGTCCAGCCCAGTCGTTTTGAAGCGGCTTCGTTTGTACCAGACAACATAAATAACATTTTTTAAAATTTTGATTCATGGTTTTCCTATGTGACTTAAAGCAAGTTTTTGATCCTGAATGTACCTATTGATTTGTTAGCTGTACTGTTTAAAAAGTATTTGTCTATACTTAGCATTTGAGCTTATAAATCGCATTTGTTTTAAATAGTTTCAAACGAAAATACAAAATGACTTTAAACATAGATTTGATTTGTCAAAGCAATGGGTTTTCGACAATCAGTAAAATGGTTAAAAACCTTAACTTGCTTCATGTACACTTACTTTAAAGTATATCCCATGTTACTTCTCCAAAAAGCCTTCTTGCTTTAGTCCAAAACTCTCAACTAAATGACAAACACTGATTTTGTCTTCTTCCAAACTGATTTTCTTCCCCAAAATTAAATGGGATAAGTTGCAGGCTTCATCAGACAAGGCGGCGTTATATCGTCTGATAGTTCCCATATTTCAAGCCTATTGGACGCTGGCCAACTTAATTTTGCAAGAATCGGATTAAAGCATTCGGGAAGAAATACAATAAATTAAATGACTTAATTCTAGAGACGAGTCTCGAATTCACATTAAACACAATAGACAATACAATGCACTAAATAGTTATGTACGAGGGATTAGGGAGGCATTCTGAATAAGTAATTTTGCAGATTTTTCCGACGATTGCCGTTCTTCTTCGCAAACTACTTTCTGAATAATAATTGGTCACCAATTCTGCCGATTAGTACAATGAATGATAATACTGAGTTCGAAAACGACAGTCATCAACGACACTATGATCAAACCATGGTTTCGAAATCAGACTCTTTTTTTTCATCTTATCTAAGTTCACAGTTACTAAAGACCGTGTCATGAAAATCTATCACATTTTTTTTTAATTTACCTACGGCGCATATCTTTATCTTATAATCAAACATTTAATGGAACAAACATTCTTTTTAAATTGCTCTATTATTCGCTTTTATATGAAGTCTCAAAAGCCTATAACGTCCCGTGACGTCACCTCCGGTTCCGGCCAGCTGATGCCTGTCCGCCTATCACGTACAAAGTCAGAGAAAGTCATAGCGTTAGTCATACATGAGTCCCATAAATCACTCATATTAAACTCCTACAACTTCTGAATTCCTAGTTGAACTTGAAGCATTGCAAAATCCTTACTTTACAGGGTGTTCTGGTGCCTTCAAGATTATCTTCGTCACTCTTCCTCTCATGACATTTCTAATGAGAGAGACTTAACAGAGCGATTATCTCCATCACACATCTCCATTAATTAGGTACTTAAAAAAAAAGAAAAGAACATTAAGGAATTTAATCTAGTCGTACATATTTCTATATAGCAACAATAATTTTAATTCATTATTTTTTAATTTTTTTTATTTCATTGCTCTGTAAATAACGATGTACCTACATACCTACTAAAGATGATGCCTATGAAACAAAAAACCGAAAAAAATAAAACTGTTGGCCAAAAAATGACAAGCATGGCGATGGTTGAACAGCAGCGGACAATCATTGTCCGTACACACATTATGTGCGTACGCGCATCTCTTGTGCATTCACCACGTTGCTCGGCGGCCCATAGCTCGGCGTCTGCTGCTCGCCAGACGAGACACCCGCCCCGCTGACTCACGCGAGGAAATGCTGCTAGTTGTCTTCAAACTGCTTCATTACTCAGTTCAGTAACTTAATCAGTATGTATTTTAATGCCAAAACAAAATAAAATCTAGTAAATATATGTTCTAATTCCGTTTTACAAAACAAACCTCTGAGAAGCAGCGCGTATACCCAAATTATTAGTTTGGTATTTTTGGAATCTGTGAATTATTTCCGAAATTTATCGATAAATATAAATATCAAAAACCATTAGTAAATTCCAGCTTTATTCTATTGAATAGCATTCACCAAAGAGTTTTTGTGGGCATTCCTTGGATTCGCCAAACATCGCGCTTCAATCCCGGGGTAGGCACGTACGGGGCTCCAGGCTTGTAACTACCTTCTGGGAAGGGTTTATTGACAGCCGCCGGCGCTTCAGATCTTCGAAGGCATATAAAAGTACGTGCAAGGGTGCATAGTGAAGTATCTAGTGGGTCTTTTTGATGGATATGAAATTTAAGACCAAAAAATGATGATGTTTTTTTCGTAAACTGAAATGAGATGTCAAGAATAAAGAACACAATCAATAGTTTTAACAGATCACTGATCATGAGACGACCGATTCAGTATATTTTAATGGGTTCGAACATGTGTCTGCTATCAGTACAATATCGTGGCCGCAACACACTAAACTTTAAATTCCTGTCATTGCCAACATCGACCATAAAGTCTGAAGCTTTCTAGCAGCCTAAATAATATGACATCACGTTAGTTTAGATCCATAATTGAGCATATTGTGTCCGTCATCATCATCAACTTCTTTCATCGCTCAATACTAAGTGTAGGTCTCCATTTATTTATCACGCCTTAAAAACTAGTCTCTTCTCCTACTTCCCTGCCGCCTGCACCATCTCACCCAACCAGTGAGCTGGTGATAGTAGTACCTATTAGTAGCCGATAATTAACTATACTCATACTTGTACGCACTGCGTCCGCGGTACTATCGATTGCTCCTTATACAGCGCGCGGAATGCATGAATCAGTCCGCTTCTAAAACAAACGATGAAAGGGATTCTTCTGACATGACTCCGACACCTACCAGCTCGGGTATACGGTGAGAGATCTATACAGAAACTATTGTGGGCACGGCCTGTGTTTAAACAGAACTTTCTAGGTCTCATGTATCTTTGATGAAGTTATATTTGTGTCCGCAGTAGGAATTACGAAAATTGTTAGGAAGTTGACGAAGAGGTCATTCTGTGATAAAGGAAAACTATGCATGTCAATGTACGTGTTGAGTTCTGATTATCCTCAATCTTTGCTCTTGTTAAGTCCATTCACACAAATTCCCAAATTCGATTGAACAATGTATCAGTGGGTATCACTTCCGCCAAATGCATCCTCAATAGGTATTACGCATTTCTTTACTCAGAGTTCTTGTAACCGATAGTGAATAACCCTCCCCCTCCCACGACCGCTCAGATTTACACATGACTCGTGGCTCTAATAAATGATGACTGATAATCCTATTATACTACTAGGACGTGCTATCCAAAAGTAACCGATTTCTTCTCCGGAGCCATAATATTTTTTAGGACAAAAATTGTCATTTGAAAGCCCGGGGTATAAGCTGCCTATCTTCAAATTTTCACACATATCCGTCAAGCCATTTCAGATTGTAGTATGTAGTAACAAACGCACAGACACACTTACACACTTTCATATTTTTCAAGTGTGATCTATTTATATTTTCCTTGTAGATGTGCCAAAATTGGCCGTCGCGTCGATCTAAACGTGTTGGTTTGGTACGTCAGATTTTATAAGGTGACGAAACAGAAGGAAATCTTTGAGATTACTATCATAGCGACAAGGTCATTTTACCTAATATTCTGTCATGTAGTTGTGAAAAAATATTGTTTTGAATCAGGTGCAAAATTATAGATCCAGACAGGCAGGATTCTACCTTGCGACGTTTTGGGGTAAACGACACCGTTCTAAAAGTTTGAATTAACAATTTAGTTAATTTACGAGTACAAGTTGTACCTAGTTAGTATTTTTATTTTGTTTAGCTAATGACGACACTCAGCCTTTATAAAACAAACCTTTCAGTAAACTTAAGATATTTGTTAGGATATTATCTCTTCTATGCCTAAATGTGCCAAATAATTTTGTATGTAGCATTCAAAGGCTTTTGAATGGGTTTATCCATTCACGCACCTGAAAACAATAAGAGAAGTGGAAGGCTGAAACGAAACGATCAAACTTAACTTAAAGTACATACTTCGCTTGATTGAGAGATTGTTTACTGCAACATGAAAGTGTCTTAGCCATATGGCGTAGAAACGACCCCGCAAAAGAATCGAAACCTGTCAAAACCTGTACCTACATCTAATACAATTCTAGAATAGATTCTTCGGTCTCCTTATTAGCAGGAACAATCATCGACCTTGCCGCGAAGGTCGAGAG
Organism: Alcis repandata; assembly: GCA_949125135.1. Lineage (NCBI taxonomy): Eukaryota > Metazoa > Arthropoda > Insecta > Lepidoptera > Geometridae > Alcis > Alcis repandata. The sequence continues at coordinate 485,885 of OX421237.1, forward strand.
CTGTTCTCCTAGAATATTGATCATGGAGTCAACGCGCCCTGTAGGTAACTGTTACCCAACCTGTGCTGGACTCTACGGTGATTAGCACAAGTTTTATGAATGGCTGCACGAGGGTTGCATGCGAAATGTGGCTGATAATGGAGGTACCATTGTTGTTGTATGTTTAGGTGTCAGGTGTTCGTTGATTGATTCGAAAATTCGTGAATCAATGGGGAAGTTGCTTGCTTTTTATAGAGGTATAAGACTTATAATATTGTTTTGATGTTATTACGTAATGGTTACTGGCATAGGACGCTTCTCTCACGCCACTTGCTGAGGTTTTTTCTACGTGTGTCATGTCACCCTATAATTTGCATTGGGACATGCAAACTATAGCTATAACACCGAACGTCATGCCCAGTCCGATTTTCTTCGGATCCTCAAAAATATTTACCCCAATTACTTACCTGTTTGTTTACATATTATGTGTGCCATGTACAAACTAACGCGGAAAATACAAATAAACCTGAACTCCTAAATTGGTAGGTAGATAGTTAGGTACATTCAATTTAATAGCTAAGCCAAAGATCTATCTACCTCTATATCCTAGAAAGACTATCTGTATTCAAACTATAGGGGTACTTATAGGGCTACTTTCTTTCCTTGACTCCACCAACTCTGTTATCATTTGTCCCTTAACACTTACTAACTATTACCTTCTGCTTTGTCCCCAGTGCGAGGAGTCCATGTCCGCAGGCGACATGTGCGTGGGCGCCGGGCGCGCCGGGCCCGCCGCGCGCTGGCACCCTGCCTGCTTCGTATGCGCCACCTGCAGCGAGCTGCTCGTCGACCTGGTCTACTTCTGGAAGGACGGCCGGCTCTACTGCGGCCGGCACCATGCGGAGACAATGAAGCCACGGTGTTCTGCTTGTGACGAGGTAAATATTCAAAGCCAGGAGATCGTCTTTGGTTTGAATGTACAACTTACCTCCTCTCTCTCTTTCCATTTTTGATGTCACTTACACTGACACGCGAACTGTGATCTCCGTGATTTTATTCTATTTTATTGAGAAAAATGTCGATTGCTAAGTTGGAGACCGCTTTTATGGACTTATCTAAGAAAGTGGCAACTTTAACTGCTGGAGTTGCAGCTCAATCAACCCTAATTGAGGCGCAAAACAAGATAATTGAAGATCAACAACGGACAATTGAGAATTGTATTTCGACATTTAATGAGCTGAAGAGGGTAGTTGAAGAAATGCCCGCTAAAATCGGTGAACGTTGGCATGCAGATCTGTTGGAAAAGGAGACGGCAGTACCGGCTGTAATACCGACAGCGTCGAGTGCGAGTGGGACCAATGTATCGTCAGAGCCTACGGCGAAATCGGAAACTAATATTTCGCAGCGGGCGCTTCGTGCATTGAAACGGGCGAATAAGGGCGCATCTACAGCGAGCAGTTTAGCAGGTGAAATTGTTGGGGTTAAAAGCACAAGAGATACTGAAGCATCTGCTAAATGGACAGTAGCCGGGAGTCAGAAGAAGTTAAAGAAGACCTACCTTAAAACTGTCCAGACTGGAGGAAATGTTCAAATCGATTCATTCCAAGCTATCCAAAGGAAAAAATTCCTGCATGTTTGGTCGCTGCATCCGGATACTTCGGAGGATTCTATAGCTGGACACGTCAAAATGATATGTGGTTCGGAGGATATCAAAATAGAAAAGGTTATTCCTAAAAATAAGAGGGACTACTCCTCATTTATGATTGGAGTTCCGGAGTCAACATTTGATAAATTGAACAGTGCTGATAGTTGGCCGGTAAACACTAGGTTCAATGAATGGGTTTGGTTTCGAAACTCCCGCAAGTCTGCAACCGGTAATTAATTCCACTTCTAAGGAAATTCGGGTTTACTATCAAAATGTTCGTGGGCTTCGAACAAAATTAGATGAGTTTTGCTCAAATATACTAGAATCATCGTACGACTTATTTGCAATTACGGAGTCAAGCCTGCACAGTTCGATACAAGATGGTGAACTGATTCCACCCGACTTCCAAATCCTACGATGCGACCGAGCGGATGGCCGTAAACACGGAGGAGTGTTTATAGCTGCATCGTCGTCGCTGGAGTTGAAGCGCGTTTCCGTCGGCTACGTAGACGCTGCCTTATTTGAGATTGTGTGTGCGACGGTACACAGTAGAAACAAGTTTTTATTTTTATGTTGTGTTGTTTACATTCCGCCGCATAGTGTATCTAAAGAGTATATGCAGTTATTTAACATAATAGAAAATGTGTGTGTAAAGTATAATAATGTGCTAGTGTTGGGTGATTTTAATATGTACTCGGCGCCATTGGAAATTCACAGTTATTTGGAGTATGTGAACACTTTCTGTGGATTTTGCCAGGTAAATAATGTTCGTAATATTAATGACCGTACTTTAGATCTAGTCCTGACTACGTTTTTAGCGTGTGACGTGGAGGTGCTACTATCAGATGAGCCGATAGTAGGTATTGATAAGCAACACCCGCCGATTGATATCAGCGTCTCGATAGGTATCCCCCGCGCCCGAGGGGCGCAGGCGCAGCGCAAGTCATATACCCAAGACGTAGATAAGCCTTTTTACAAACAAAGTTGGAACTTTAACAAAACCAATTTTTCGTTGTTATATTATAGTTTAAATCAAGTGAACTGGGACAGCTTATATGAGCACAATAATCCGGATGAAGCTTTAGCTTGCTTGTATGCAATAGTAAATGAGGTTATTGATGAGTTCACACCTAGGAAAAGTGGCAAGAAAATAAATACTTGTTTTAGGTATAATTATCCTGAGTGGTATTCGGCTGATTTAATAAGGGATATCAAGCTAAAATGGAGATATCACAAATTGTTTAAAGTAACGGGGGCGCAATGTGACTACGAAGCGTTTTCTCGGTATCGTTCGCAGGTCAAAAATAAGTTAAAAGCTAACTATGAAGCCTACAAGGATAGATTACAAGTCAATTTTAAAAATGACCCCAAATCTTTTTGGACATACATTAAATGCAAGCAATCCAAACGCAGTAGAACTCGAATCACAAGAGATGGCCAAGAGTTGAGTGAGCAGGAGTGTGCGGAATGTTTTGCATCATATTTCCAGTCGGTGTATAGCGTCACGCGGCCGGCGCTGGACCCCGGGGCGGCGGAGCGCGCGGCGGGCGCGCGCGCCGGCGCGGCCCGCGTGCACGTCGGCCAGCTGAGCGCGCGCGACATCCGCGCCGCGCTCTGCCGTCTCAAGCCCAAGCGCTCGGTGGGACCGGACGGTATACCGCCTTTCCTCGTCAAGGACTGTCGTTCCGTTTTGGAGGGGCCTCTACTGCATGTCTTTAATCTGTGTCTCCGGGAGGGCCACTACCCGGATGAATGGAAGATAACTCGTGTTATCCCTGTACCGAAGGGAGGATCGGGAGCCGATGTGACGGGATACAGACCTGTTGCGGTCCTGTCGGCGTTTGCAAAGGTATTTGAATCCGCATTGCATAAATGTATCTATGCACAAATTAGTTCGCGACTGTCCGACGCTCAGCACGGCTTCCGGCCGGGTCGAAGTACGGGGAGTAACCTGCTGTCGTTCATGGCGTACCTGACGCCTGCGATCGACGCCGGTGGACAGGTGGACTCCGCGTACTTCGACTTCCGGAAGGCTTTTGATACGGTAGATAACGACGTCTTACTCGAAAAGTTTGCGGCGGAGGGTTTCACCCTACATTTATTGAAATTTTTTGCGAGTTACCTGGGCGAACGTCGGCAGTATGTCGACTACGGGGGACATGAATCCGAGCCTTACTTCACGTTCTCCGGGGTGAGCCAGGGCAGTAATCTGGGTCCACTGGAATTTATTTGCATGATTAATGACCTCCCGGAGGTCGTGGAGAGTGCTCAATGTCTGCTATTCGCGGACGACCTCAAGTTGTTTCTGTCGGTGGCGGACATGTCAGACTGCGAGCGGCTTCAGCGAGACATAGATAGGGTCGTGCAGTGGAGTGCTACCAACAAGCTGTTTTTTAATGCGACTAAGTGCGAGGTGATGAGCTACGGGCGTCAGCTCTCGCCGCTGCAGTACCCGTACGAGGTGGGCGGCGCGGTGATGCCGCGCGTCGGGCGCGTGCGCGACCTGGGCGTGCAGATGGTACCCGAGCTGACGTTTCGTAGACATATTGTGGATATCTGCGGTAAGGCGTTCAGAAACTTAGGTTTTATTTTGAGGCAATGCAATGCTTTCTGCAGGACAGGAGTTATCCGAGTATTGTATAATGCACTCGTTCGTAGCCGGCTCGAAACGAGCGCAATTATTTGGAATCCTCATGAAAAAAAATATGTCAGTATGGTGGATAGAATCCAAAATAAATTCACGCGCTTTTTGTACTTTAAAGAGTACGGCGTCTACCCTTTCTACCCGCTGATGTACCCGACCATGTTCGTCATCGGCATGGTGGGGTACAGCCAGCTGGGCGTGAGGCGCGACGTCGCGCTCTGTTGCTATGTGTGGCGCGTGCTGCGCGGGGAGCTGCACCACCCCGCGGTGCTGGCGGCGCTGCGGCTGTGCGCGCCCGACGAGGCGGCGACCAGGCGCCGTAGGTTCCCCACGTTCAGCAAGCCCCGACATCGGACTAATCTACAAATGTTTGCCCCTACGTCACGCGCTATTAGCCTATTAAATAAGATCTCCGAAGACACGGACATATTTCATTGTAACCTGGCGGAATTCACAGGGGCAGCTCACAGACTCTGTGAGATGGGAATGTAATTTAATTATTTTATATTGTTTTTTATTTTTATTATTATGTTCTTCAGTTTATTTTCTGTAATTTCTGTAATTGCATAGTATGTAGATATAAAGGTAGCACCGCCTTGGTTCTGCTGTAAAGGTGTTACCAGAATAGTTTTAATAAATAAATAAATAAATAAATAAATAAATAAATAATAAATTAACACTAGAACTGCTGGTTTATTGTATCAACCTGATGGAATTTATAATGTTTGCTAAGATCTAGGCATGATATTACACAATCTAGTTTTGCACGTGTGAACCGTAGCTCGGTTCCAAACGCGTCACAGCTCACGAATATACAACCTACAAAAGGAATTATTATTGTGCTTAACGTTTGCTCAAAATCAGCACTATTCTCCTAATAAAACGGCACTTAACAACCAATATTCCTCAACTGCCTTCGATTTGCATCTCATACCTTCAAAAAGCGCCCCTCGACCTACATACGCCGCTAGGCCTGCCGAGCCGTCAGCCGAGCCCGGCTTCCGGCCTCCCCTCCGGCTGATTTATCGACGGCAACTGGCGGCCGTTCAACCTGACCAGCTATTGATATGCCAATTATGCTGCGAGCCTCATGTTTTGCATGTCACTTCTGATGTTTGCCGACTGAGACGGCTCAAGGGAATAAAACAACCGTTGAAGTTACGTAGCCCACACGTATACGTACGTAAGCTACAACATACACACACGCCTTTATTGCGTCTGACTCAAAATTAGAAAAAAAATATAATTTACAAACAAACAAATTTGGGATATCTTTTCGTTTTTCTTCTTCTCATTTTCGTAATTAAATTTCCTCATATTCAGTCACCATCCAAATTCCACATCCACCCGGCGTTTTGGCGGGATGGAGTGAATAGCAAACAAATCTAAACTTTCAAATTTTATTGCTACTCAGGTTTTGCCTCCCAAACTTCTCATTACCAAGTACTTTACTGTTCGAATTCCAAAGCTTATCTTTCAAAAACGGTTGTTCTGAAAACAGTTTTTTACCTCACGCCAATAATTCGTGTCCCTACACGGCAATTACCAGCACGTCCGGTGCCGGAGCCGGAACCGGCGATACTATCGCGACTACGGAGGATACTTCATGAAGGGCTGAAGGGTGCAACGGGTGTTGTTGTAATTTGTAATGCGGTTCCACTTGAGGGGACTTAAGCTATTATCAAGTTGAATATATATTTGCACACAATTTGTACAAACGTGTACGTAAAACCCCTAACTAACTTAATTCCAAGTTGATGTAATTTCTATCCTTGTTTATGTAGAATTCGAGGTTTTTGCTATTCCGTGATCTCTATGTCATCTACTCTCACTTTTATTTGGTGCCATTCTTCACAGTATGGTTATGAATCTCGTTTATATTTTTTCAACGTCATTATTCAAGTTTTAAGATTTATTCTCCTTAGTTAAAATTATTTAGTTTATTATTTAGGTTAATTTTAAATCTATGGATTGAGCTTTTTTAAACTGACGTAATAACTTTTTGTATCTGCACCGTCTTCCATATTTATTTGAAAATATTCACTGCGATGTTTTCATAATTAATCTCATAATTTAATTAGCTAATTACTTCCATTACTCGCTCATATCAGCCTAATGGCTCGCAAAACCAATAACTTATTACCAAATAAATCGGGGTTCGTGTCAATCCGAAATAAACTTACCATTAAAACGTAAAACAGATCGGATTACAGCCTAATTCCTTCTTTAATTCCTTATCATTAAAGTTTTGGTAATACAGCCGTGCAAAATTATATGCGAGATAGTATCCCTGTGTTTTTACCGCACCAACTTTTAGCATGTCGATGTGTTGATAAAAATTCTCGAATTTAACGTCCCGCCGACACGCGACGGACTAAAACGCCGATTTCTAATGTTGCATGCTAAACACTTTATTATATTCCAATATTTTCAGTTTTAAATACCTAATTACGAGTTTTTAGTCGGCTTGTTTATTATTTTACCCGTTGAGTACAGCGAGTAACGGTGTTTCGGTTGCGACATGTGGGCTGTAACTCATGGCAATTTTATCAATTATTTCGCAAATTTTACCTGAATTTTCGTTTACTTTATTAGTTTTCGTAAAATACTTTTATTTTAAGTAGTAACGAGTAGGTAATAAAAGTACTTGGATTTCTACATAATCTTTGTTTATTTACTGACACCACCTGCTTTTGCTCGTGATTCCACAACCTTTAAACTTCGTCAAACTAAATCGCAATAACTTCTGATAAGTAGCCATAGTTTAATCTCGATGTTATCGAAATAGTTTTTCCCTGACAAGAAAACTTTGAAGAGCCCTTGAAACTGCTTTAACTTTTCTATTTTATGATAATACCCCACTAAAGTATTTTGTTTGTCATGAGGTCATGTCACGAACTGGCTAGTTGGCTGGAATATTAGAGTTATGGTTGGATTTGGGAAATGTCAAGGTATCAGCAGTGCAGGTGCAGGTCAGCCTAGTTTGTCAGCGTGTGAAAGGTGGCTCTGTCTGTAAGTAGATATTTCTAGGACCTCTAGAAGTAGTCTATGGATTTGCTTGGGCACTTTCAAAGTTCTTAACAAGTCAGTCCGATGCATTCTGATTAATTTAAATTGTTTCAATTTTAATGAGAATAGGTACGAGTTACATGAATAAATTCTACTAACCCAGAACTACCTAGCACCGCTGCGCTGGTCGTTAGCAATTTCGAAAAAAGTGATTTTCTTTATTTTAATTCTTAAAAACGACAATGTTTTAACAACAACAACAATATTCTTACCACCACTTTTTTTATGCAACAAATAAAAAAACACCCAAAGTCTTTGGACATATGTACAGACATACTGTCCGATATTTTATATTAGGGGTTAGTTCCGCAAACAAGCAAGGCTGTGGAAAACAGAAATGCACGCGAGCCTACCGTCATAAATCTAAATTCATACTGCAGTGTTACAGCAACAAGAATCATTTTGTATGGAAATTAACCAATTACCTAATATAACATGATTCGAGCATATTTCGGTCTTTATAATTGAATGTCGAGTTAAGCGACATTTACATATACCTAATTCATTTTACAAACGAATTAATTTCGTATACTACTGCATCTCCACATATTATGCCCGTATTGTCAAAACTAAGATTTTGTACATTTGGGTTTACATATTTCGTTTTATTTTTGTCTTCCCCGGATTCTTCATGTACTTACTTCTTCATATTACAGCTTGTTACACAACTGTATCAAAATGTTATGAAAAACGCGCAACACCTACGTTAATTGGTAACGTGTTACACGTAACCAACTCGATTGTGATGTGACTCACTGGACACTGATGTTACGATGACGATGTTACAAATATCTGCTGAGAAAAATAAAATACCCCACGAGTAACCTATACCATTATGAATAACCACGAGTAATCTATATCATTGCCTACCACGACTAACCTAACCTGACCTTTACTCGTGTGATATGGAATTTCTTGTTTTGTCAACATGCTGTATTGTGTGTGACTCGAACTAGAAATTGTTGGCCATTGAATCAATGATAGAATTAGAACTACTGGTAATAGTGCGTATGTACCTACCTACTTAGTATAGATATTTGTCGATGAGAACAACTCGGTAACTTTCGATCATACATAGAGCTATCTGAAAATAAATAATGTTAATAGAACAGTGAACCATTCGATCCATTGATAATAAGACCAAAACTCCTGTTAGATCCAGAAAAAAACCTTCAAAAATTATAAGCTTTTTCATTTAGCGACAATCGTGCGCTCACACGCAAAACCGCGCAATGCAGAAAAACAATTTTTTGCGTCTCATTACGTTACTTTCAAGTCGACTATGCTCTTAACGAGGAATAAAATATTTAATGTGGAAGACACAATCAGACAAAGGTAGTTGCAGATGCTTAATCTAGGTCTTGGAACAATATAACTTGTGCAAGCGCGATAATGAGTCTGATAGCGGATGCTCCCATGGAATTGAAATGTCAGTGGGAGCCAGAGCTGAAGCCTGGGACCAGAGGGTGGCTTCTGTGGCGCTACTGGAAACTGGGGCAAGCTGAAGTCACACTGACTTGTTGCTAAGGAAAAATGTCTTGTTATTATACTCGTCGGTTTTCCAAATTTAAACCAATCTTAATCAAAGCTTTTTGAAATAAGTAAAAATATCTATAAGAAATTAATAAGTTTAGTTGCTAGTGATGTTGGTAATGCTGAGGTAATGGTTAACTATTGCAAATATGTAAGAGAAAATTTAACCATAGCAAAAGTATAGGTCAAAACTCTTCAAGCGAAACTAGAACAGCAAATCAAATCACAAAGTCACGTAGCGTCGCGTCGCCGCGCGCCGTCAGACGTAAAACTTGACACAAAATACCGTTTTTGAAATATTAATAATGAGCGAACAGTCCACTAATGAACGAACAAAATATAACGCCGGTGGTCCGTGGGAAAGGTTCCCAGGCATTGTGTGGAGGCACTTTCCTGGCGCGGTCGACAGCACCGCACCACCGCGCCGCCGACCAATACGCCCAGATGAATATGCATGCCTAATTAACCCGTGTTTATACTGATAATTAATTTAAACGCAACCGGTTTCCAGCCACTTTATGATGTAATTGAGCCATTTCGAAGTTTGAAGACGCCACGTCAAAAAACCCATTGCGATTGTGCATTTTCGGTTATGTTTTTTGCTGTTCCGAGAACTGTGTTTATGTAATAAGGTCGTCGACAGTTCGATCACGAATCACGATTCGAATTAAATAAATCAATCGTTTGGCTTTCTCTTTTTGGCAAACGCGTCAATCTCCAGTGTCGTGGAATGGTCGTGGACATACCTACCTATATATATTTTTCTTTTTAAAACAGTTGAGTATTTTTTGTTACAGATAATATTGGCGGACGAGTGCACAGAGGCGGAAGGTCGAGCATGGCACATGAAGCACTTTGCGTGCGCCGAGTGCTCGCGGCAGCTCGGTGGACAGCGGTACATAATGCGTGAGGCGCGGCCCTACTGCTTGCGGTGCTTCGACGGCTGCTTTGCCGAGTATTGCGACGCGTGCGGCGAGCCCGTCGGCGTTGACCAGGCGCAGATGACGCACGAGGGCCAGCACTGGCACGCCACCGAGCGCTGCTTCGCCTGTCACACATGCCACGTCAGCCTTCTCGGGCGGCCCTTCCTACCACGTCGCGGTGCCATTTTCTGCTCGATAGCTTGTTCGAAGGGCGAACCGCCTACGCCGTCCGATTCCTCTGGACCCGGACCTTCAGGTATAGGTCGACCACCACGTGTTCCACGGCCGAGACGAGTCCCTTCTCCGAAATCTCCAATCCGAACGCCGCAAAGAGAACCATCACCGCCCATAGATGCAGATTCAGAACCTAGCGGGTCTATGTGCCCCGAATCGCCGCCACCTCACCCACCACCACCACCTCCGCCGCATGCTTGCCTCAGTCTTGACCGAGCCCTGGCTGACCTACGGCTAGAGCAGTCAATGACCGAACACCAAATACAACCGACCCCGACCTCAGAGATAAAAGAAGAATCTCCTGAAGAGTGGAAGCCACCGCATCCCGTCGAAGCGCAGGCAGTGGTGACGCCGGGACATTCAACATCGATGCCGGAGCTGACGCTGGTCGACGGCAAGTCTCCTAGAAAAGCGCGCGGTGGCAGAACAGTTCGGTTTTGCGGGGACGACAACGAAGCGTTTGAACCAGATGACCCAATACGGAAAGAAAAGGTTCGTGACGACGACGCCAGCAGCTACTGTAGCACGTGTTCTTCATCCTCATCGTCGGCGGAATCCTACACTCTCCCCACGAGAAGAGCATACGGCGGCGTCCGGATATCGTACGTACCGAATGACGCCGTTGCGTGCGCAAAACGCGAGAGGCAGCGGAAAAACCAACAAAACGACAAAAACTGCATCATTTCATGATCTTAGGTCCTGATAGTGCATGAAAACCCCTCCTAGTGACTGCAACCTCCGAAGAAAAGACTGACTTTTTGATAGTTTTTTTGTAGCCCCGAAACGCCATAGTATTGTAAGATAGGAGTCTAGATCTAGAGTCTTCCTTATGAATTGAATCTTGCCAGTTTGTTTGCCGCGAATGGATATTATAAAAGTAATAAAATTAGAAAAAAAACACCAGATGCAGTCTTCGCTGGTGCCACGTATGTCACGATCGCGTTGTGACGCACACGCGCGTAATAATGACTATCTATATAAAAGGTTTACGAAATTCAATGGCTTTTAGACAAATTTATACGTATTCGAACGTTATGATTCGGGATTAATCGTCTCTGGTACAATAATGCGCCGCTCATTCATCGCCGACACCTTTGCATAGCCTAAAAGGGTTGTAATAGATCACAGTGACATTAATTATTGTAAAAGCAATATTTATTCGCTGAGTGCGATTTATTTTTATATCGAATGGGGGCCTACGAATAATAAATTGTATTCGTAACAGCTTTAACTTATTACGAACGTAAATATTATTGTTGATTGCTTTTAGAGCATATCTAAGCTTTTGTATTGTATTTTTCATAAATTATCGATTTAAGACATATCCCACTTTGCCACCTAGCTCTAAAAATGGATTAAGTAAATGACAATTTAGTTGTAATCAAATAATTGTAAATTTAATACAAGTACAAATGCGCTTCGTATTAAAAACTGTAATTCTTAGTTTGTATTTATTTTAAATTTGTACAATATGTACCTACATAATTTGTAAATATTTTTCAAAACAGATTGTCGCTCTTTATCATATAATTAGGTATGTATTTATTTAAATAAAATGTTTCCACTTGCACCTGTAAAATCTGACTAATAGAAGACGGAGATCAATTCCGATATTGCTTTATCGAACAAAAGCGGAATTTAAGAACTTTGTCACCTGTTAGTCGATTCACTTACGAAATCAATACTATCAGAAATCTCTGTTTATTTTGCATATCTGTTTATTTTGCATATTTATTTTTACAATCGTCTTGAGTATGCATTATTTTATTAAATTTATGTAAATCGATTGTTTTCAATGAATGTATTATTTTGTAACGTTGCCACGAATATTGTACAAATAAATCAATTTAAATGGATACGTATTGTAGGATTTTTTAAGTTATTTGTAATGAAGATTGAATACAGATGAATAAAGATGTTTTGCAATAAGTTTGTTTATTTTTTATATTAACAAAAAAAATAGGTAATGTGTAAAGGTAGTTAGGTAGTTTATAATGTTGACCTTATCAATCTGAGAAAACTGAATATAATTTAATGGTTTGAAATCCAAACGATAGCTGATGGCGTTAAAATTTTTCAACCTTTTTTTCAAAAAAGACAAATAGTTAACTTTCTTTAGAACTATTTTAACAATCCTATTGTTGCATACCATCAATCTGAACAAAGACAGTATCCTGGTGGTATCAGTGAAAGTGGGATCTATCTATCGACGTGGTATGTGGGAAAATGCAGCACAATCGCACCGGCTGTCGACAGCTCGGTATTGTTTTTGAGAAAGAGTAAGTTACGCCGTTTTTGCATAGAGCGGCCGAAGTATGCTGTCTAGTGGCGTCTGAGCTAATAACCAAAGCTCGGCTAAGCTAAACTTCGCGGTCGTGACTGGTGCGATGTAAAACGACACCTCATGCCGAAAGTCCTCGTCGTCGCTTTCTTTTCACTTTTAAATTGTTTGTTACTTTTCACGTAACATACATATTATATTACGATTATTACGTTTCACGTTTCAAAAGAAGACAGGATGATCACTAGGCAGGATATAAATATTATTTTCCGCGGGTAAAATTCTGATATGTACTACTCTCAGACGAGCTGTCAGTATGGTACTTTTTAGAAAAAAATAAGTGATAAATTTTTATAAATATTTTAAAAAGATATAAAGAAAGCTACATTTATGTACAGATATGTATCACGAAACATGTAAAAATGCAACGCACAGCTAACTTAAGCATAATATTGGGCAAGGACCAAGGAGACAACGCGGATTATACAGGAGGATTGAAAAAGGGACATAAAAAATTAAGTAGAGTTTTAAAAAAAGACAAAGAAAGATAAACTCTTACATCGTCATCAACACCGGTTTTCATCACCAGACAAGAAAAACCGCGAGGCGTAGCTAGTACAATACTTTATTTTTCTCGCAAGTTTTGTCGAACCCCACTAAATCTTTCATGGCACAACAATTACAACAGTGTGCCAAGTCCCAGCCTACGCTAGCTGGCCCATCCAGACGTCTAGCCGACAGCGTACACCCAAACGGGAGAAAGGTTGGCAATTCCTGCCACTTGAGGGCAATGCCCGGCAATAATAAAAATATTTCGCTTTAATTAGTTTTCATTGTTTGAGTAAAATAAAATTAATTGCTGTTATAAATTACGAACATTGTATTATTAAATGTGTTTGACTTAACAATGAATTAACATGTTTTTGAGAGGAGCTAGTATTTCGTTTTTACTGGTATTTAGGTATCTTATACTTATTTTTTGAAATACACATAATTATGTTTATAGTAATCGTAATGTAATAAATGAAGTGTAATATTAATGTACAGTGGTACATAAATATCACACAACAAGATTTTTGAAAAGAAAATCCTACCTGAGTTTCCTAGAAGCAAAACATTAGGTATTTAGTTACGAGTAGCTACCGTAGAAAACCATAAAACTAAATTGTAATAATTGCTTAAAAATATAGGCATAATAAATTCCCACGCTTTAATGTTTTTTAAACCTAGACAAGAATTAATAAATCATCCTGTCAGATTAGAAAACCGTAAAAATGACACCTGTGCCACAAAATTTACCATATCTTTAGTTACGCCATTTTGACCGTAGCAGCGCGAAAAAAACTGCCTCTAATTTTAATATCAATTAAAAATACAAACCCTTTGGTGCGAGGCACCTATAATTATAAGGGTGGTTTCAAACTACCCCATATCACGAGGGGCTATTAAGCTGTTAAGTCATTAAGGGTTTATTAAGTTGTGATTAATGATAGAATGTGGCAACCCTGCTCGGAAGGGTTGAGTGAGATAGGCACGCAGTAACTGGTTCGTAATCTGTGATCTATTTGAAAGGGGTGGAGGCACAGATTAGTAGGTAATATAACAACTGAAGTAGAGAGTAGAGGTTGTCTAGAGTAGAAGAGTCTGTACAAAGATGTGTATAGATAGATATACGAGTAGAAGAGACAGTCATAAATTTGTAAGTACCTATTTCATGAATTAGACAGTAACATCCCCGTCCATTTTTCAGTAACTCTCAGTTTTTCATACTTTGACTAAATAGGTAAATTGTGATAGATATCTTGTTTTTATGTTTTTAGCCAGGAAATAAGCATTGTTTGGGTATAAAGTAGATGTACAATAATGTACATACAAACTTTTCTTTTTCATTTAAGCTTTATGGAAATTAATAAATGGAGAACTTGTGCATGGTTACTAATAACTATGTAAAAAATTCATTACATTTATTGGTTCTTCCTTAACTCGTCGCTTCTATCCATCACCGCCTGGCTACTCTTTGACCAAGGGTAGAAAGGGGCAAAATTAACCCGAGCTATTAGTCTGTCAACTGTTCTAGTGCATTTATAACAGCAATGTCCAGTCGGTTGTGCTTTGCAATACGTTATTATCTTGATTGGAGTGGTCAGGGTTCTATGGTGTGATTATGGTAGCTGTTAGAAGCGTAATTAACAGGTCTGATCAAAGGTTTTATAGGGTTCCTTATTGTATTGGTTGTAATTGTCCGGTTTTATCGTTGTTAAACGCGTAAGTGTATGGCGTTTCGATTATATGGATGGAGAAGTTACTCAGATGCTTATAAAATTAGCCTTGATTACAGCAAGATCTTTTAAAATTAGCCTTGATTACAGCAAGATCTTTTAAAATTAGCCTTGATTACAGCAAGATCTTTTAAAATTAGCCTTGATTACAGCAAGATCTTTTAAAATTAGCCTTGATTACAGCAAGATCTTTTAAAATTAGCCTTGATTACAGCAAGATCTTTTCCCAGACTTTAGTTTTTTTTCTCTGAGATTTTTCTCTTTTCTTCTGTTTACTGTCTTTCATATCGCGTTTGTGATGTGAAAAAGAATCTAAGCCTTTAGAAGCTCTTATATATTATATTATGTTATCATACGTAAGTATTTTGCAGTTCCAATAAATTTAACGTAAATAATACACGTCTTAAATTGATAACTCGTTTCTTGAAGTTGGTAAAAAGTCTGTGATTGGATTAATACCCTTAGCTTGCTACATACTACAAATTGATATTCTCCTTATTTGAAGTCAGTAAAAAGATACAATCGGTGTCATACTGGCTTGCTGCGCAGACGCAGGCTGGTGATTATTCAGCAATTTGCGGCGCGCGGCGCGTGAAGCACAGGTGCCGTCACGGGCCGCGCCTGCAGGCTTCGATTGGGGACTGCGGTCTGGGGCTTGGCTACACTTGCAGAGAGTCAGTACTGACGACGGATTTTTAGTCAGTGACAGTGATAGTCAGTTTTAGCACCGAAGTCGGATCAACGTCACGTTTGCCCATAACAGGTCTGCGCCACTCAGAATTTTGAAAGACCACAGAGCCACGTATCCAAAGAGAAATATTATATTCAGGAAATAAAACTACCAAATGGAGTACCTACCTAGCCCACTATAAATAGCTTTGGTCACAAAAGCGATTTTTCTTTTTTATTGATCTTTCAGCGGCCATTTACAAGGTTGCCGTAAAAATGTGTTTACGGTTACGGTCAGTAGGTAGTTTTAGTATATGGTTAAATATGTCGCCGGTAGGACGCCGATAGGTATACAAATTTAATATGTACGATCTTGGTAGGTAATTTGTATCAATATAGGATTATAAAGAAAGGGTATGATATGTAGGTAGGTCATACTGGTTATAGGTTACTTTTGATCCCGGAAAATGCGGGTGAAACCGCGGGGCGCAGCTTTACTCGTATAGTCTATAAGTAGGTATACATTTGTCGACGTCTCGTAACCTTAACATCAAATATGCTTTATGGTTGCCACGCCGGCGATAAGGGCGCAGAGTTACGGTTTGTATTTTCATGAATTGTTCTTGGTCACGAATACTTATCAAAATCTGATACGATGGATTTAGATTTGGGTTTTAGTGTAGGTGATTTTTACATAGGTACTTACATACTCGTACTTACTTTAAAAAAATATTTTCTCATCAAAAGGTAAGTAGGGAACTTTTATTTTGCATGTTTTTGTTCGTCAGGATTATTTTTATGTTCATATTTATTTTCCTCTGACGCTGATTTTATGAAACAAACACTATTACATCACGTATGATTGAGGTAAACTTTACTATTTATGTAACTAATTAATTATATAATTAATAGTTATAGGTAAGTATATTGCTCGTCAGATTTGTAGGATCAATCAAAAATGGCTTCTTCCTGGCGGCTGCTTTCGGCCATTTTTTCTTTATTTCTTTTTATTTAAAACCTTATGTGGGCAGGTAAGTTTTTGTTGTGTAGATTCGTTTTAAAGTCACACATGAGTAAGAGCATCATAAGTATTATAACCAACCGCAGGCGATCGGATTACTTTACAAGGGTAATGTCTTATCGATTAGCATTGTTATAATGTGTCGTTACTACATTGTAAGCTACGTTGTGCTTCTGTGGGCTTTAATGATTTTAGATCGATTATAATTATAAGCCTAAGTACCTACTATGGAAACTAACGTGGTTTTGAAACATATTGGTTTGGTTATAACTCACCTGATGAAGATCACCGAATGTGATCGAAACTAGTCGAAGTAAACAACCACTGTTTTGTACTACCAGGAAACCAAACGTACACTGGTAATCGTACCTTATGTATATACATACTTATGCAAAATAAAGAAATTTTTAAAACTAAACTAAAAAGTCGTAGTAAACGACTTAGTATTCCCGTGTTATTTAAACCAAAACGATTATTTAGGCTTAGGCTGAATACAGGATTATGCCAAGTAGTAAAGTTAGATGAAAAAGATATATGGGCAGTATGGGTTCACTGTAGATACCAAGTAGGTGTTATTAGTTCTGTTTCAAAAGAAGTGTGAATACTGGCTCTAGTTTAGGGGAGTAGATACATTTTTGGGTAGATAAGTATAGTGGTCTTTGGCAGTTTATATCCGTTTATATTGACTGAGATTAAGGGAAACCCTTTAACTCTATTAAGAGTTCCAAGACAAAATAATTTATCCATTTTCATGCTTTGTTTTCCTTCACCTTTCGTCGTTCCAGTATTAATTCATTTTCCTTTTCCTAGCAATATCAAATAAGGGCAAGTAAAGGGAATGGAGAAAAAAAAACAAGGCAAAAACAAAACAGGAAATGTTTCGCACGATAAAGAAAAGTATGATTACTAGATAATGTTCATATCAGTAATTAAACAAGTATTTGATCGTGTAAATAACCGCAGAGCCAGGAGCCCTGACACGGCACACGCAAGGACGTTCGGAAATGACTCAACAAACATCTCGTCTCGTCTGCGCCGCAGTTCGCGGGAAAATTCGCGCCAATACGGCGAAAAATGACCATGTGACTCACTTCATTCATACGCGTCCGTAGATTGAAATCTAAACCTCGATGCTCTGAACTCAGTCACATTCTAAAAATGAATTCAAACTACATATTTGTTTATTTTGGATTTATATCGTAAATTTGGCTCTGGAATTTAAACGTCGCGTCGGTGACCTTTGCCAATGAATCAAGCCTAAGGAATTTCGGAAAATGACTAATTTACTTTCCTACGTCTCGTATCCGCATTGAACAACGCAGCAGGATTTGCCAGCACGATCGAACGTGCTTTTTATATTACGCTGGTACTTGCCTACCTCGCCGGGTTTTCCTCAGTTGATATTACTACAAACATACCTTAGTAGATACTTATCAAATAGGTACACTAATTGACTTCTTAAGAATTCAGATCGGATAAAGTTTGTAGTCAATGTTGCTTTAAAAACATTTCGATATCGATATTTTTAAGTAGATCGATTCCTCGATTTTCAAAGTAGAGGGTAAATAAGTGTCTAATTATCGAAATGGCAAATATAATCGTAATATCCACACGCGACAGGGCGTGTTTACATCTGCCCAGTACAGCAGCAGCTAGCGCCAGAGACTGGCTAGATGAGGCCTAATTATTGCCCTGAGTTTGCATGTGCAGTTCCCTGACCTATTTACTCGAACGTTGAGTCGATCGGTTTCGCTATCTATAATCATGATTGGTATTTTTATGATGAATTTTAAAGTGTTCTAGAAAATGTGTTTTGTGCCTTTTATTTAGAGTAACTCGGTAAATATGCAATGTCGAAACTGGTTCAGCCGGCAGTGTAGCACTGTAAGAATGTAATAAGCATAAATAAACAAGTGAATCCGTATCAGGGAACTATGAAAAAATTGCGCACTATTTACCTATCGGCTGTACGTATGTACTTTACTCTATTATGACGTCAGCATTTAAGTTAACCGACAAAGAAAAGCCCGTATGGGAGGTATTGTCATAGGTTGGTTCGGACGCATAACGAATAGATATCTTGGTGGTTACTACGTAATATAATTGTTTTATATACCTACTTGTACTGTTATTTATTCTGTATTCTGTAATACGTATATCGATGCAGTCAACTATTTATCGTAGGACAGGTTTCAAACAAGCAGCAACTAAAACGACCTTCGCGATAGCTTTTGCAAACTTATGGGTAAGTACAAAGTCATATAGCCTTCTCCTGAGTAAATAAATAGGTGCAATCGGGGCAGCGCTCTCTGCCTATTAAAAGTAAGTCAGATTTTCTGTCAACAACATTACACCTACTAGGGTGGGTAGTTCATTTCCAAGACGTACTTCCCTCTTACATAAGCCGAGTGTGACATGAGTCAGGCCGTTGATAAGGATGTTGTATCAGTGACAGCCACGAGCCAATCATGCAATCAGGCGCAATCATGCAATCAGACAGGTAGCTCTCAATCAAGTGCTCGTGCCATGTGGATGGGCCATTAGCGTAACAGGATCACTAGGTTCAAGGAGGTTTCAATAAATTATTTTGTCAATGGTAGAGAAGCCAATGGCGCCAATTTTTTTTATTTTACATTTCTTTAGTGGCATTTAGGTCATACTGGCTGAAAAGTATAGGTTATTTTGAAACATGCACGGGGATGTGTAAATTCGGTACTAAATCAGGGTTCAGTTTTTGAATCGCTCGCATATCAAGCGAAATTGCATAGGCAATCAGAGTAGGTGTAATCAGAGTCTACACCACTTATTCAAAATATGTATTCGTCACATTGACTAAGAACCAAAAAGAATTCTACTAACATGAACTAATGAGCATTGAGCAATACTTACCTACCTACTATAGTGACCGTCTCTATTCATACGCAAGTAGGTACATTAGTGTCGAGTTTGAAGGGCGCAACGTAAAAATCTTAAATCTGCTAAAATACTTAAATTTAAATGACAGGTGTAAAAATTGCAAGTTCGAAGGCACCACCTAACTAATAAATTGAACGGAATTTAAATCGTTTTCGTTCAGCTAAGTTTAATTCACAGATAAATAAAGTTGTGAAAAAAGACCGGTTTCCGTTCTAGTTTCGTTCAAAATTCTTGATTATCGTTGGATTTCATCCACAGATAATCAAGAATTTTGCTGAACGAAATAGCGAATATTGCTAGCTCTTAACCGATTTTTCTATTTAATTTTATTTTCTGTAATTATCTTTCTTCATACATTAATGTTTTACTAGAAGTATTCGTGTGTTCCTGAATTAACTATGTTTACGTAATAAGTTAATTATCATGTAAAAATGTGTTCTCTGCTTGCACATGGTTCAATTTTTGTAAAATATCACTACGTAGGTACAAGAAATTGTTGGATTCATATAATAAATCTTGTCTAGTGAAGGCATTCTTTTCTGTAGTAGAAAAAGTTGATAAATATTTTTTGTTTTGGTTCACGACAAAAATTTATCAAATGGAATTACTCGATGAAAATGGTGGTTTTTGAATTTTGTAACCTGGCACTCGCTATATCGTATTTATCATTAAGATTGATTTCATTGTTTTGGAAATATAAATTGTATACAAATTATAAGATAATTTAAGAATAGCTTTATTATTTATTAACCGCATCGTTGTTGTCCGTGTAAAGTAATTCAAAGATACCTACACAAAGCAAACTACGGTATCAAAGCAAGAAAGCTGATGGAGTAAAGAACTTGTAAAATAACTACGCATTCAAATAAAGGTAAGCTAATCCCATTAAAGAAGACTTAGCTCCTCGAAGTCCAGAAAATATTGAAGACTATATGTATCCCTTGGATTAACTTGCTCTATCAGAAAATAATATTAAACGAACCATAAAACCTTTCACATCAATGTTGTGATCTGTGCTTAAACTCGTAAGATGTGATTATCTTTCACTGCTTCTAATGAATGTTTTCAATTTTATCGTACCTGCTAGCTAAATGTTATTTTTATTTTCAGTGCAATGAAAATAATAAGAAAACGAAATCCAGTTCAATGATGGTGTAAACAAGTTATGGCAAAGAAAGCGCAACAACATCGCTTAAATTAGTGTTTTATGTACAGAAAAGTTTATTTCGTTCTAAAAATACTAAAACAAACTATTGAAACAATTCTATTCTCAAGGAACTTCACATACAAGATAGACTTTCGTCGATTGTGCAAGTGCGAATACTGCAGTGCTGTGGGCATATCTCCAGGTACGAGAATTCGATGGAGAGGCTCGTAGTGCAGTACAGTGTTAAAGGCAAGCACAGTCCCGATCTGGTCACCAACTCGATGGACCAATCTCATAAAAAATGCCACACAGGCCACCGTGCTTCAGTGTGTTTGCGATGCAATCAACCGCCAGGAATGCAGAAGCATTCCAAGACGGACTATCGATGACAGTGAGGAGCCTCCTAGTAATATTACAACCAAGACCTTGACCAGTCTACCAAAAGTGAACGACTAATAAGATAAGAAGATTAAAACTAAGATTTAAAAAGTTGTTATTTTTTGTACACATTTATACACATTTATTTTAATAAAATTCACAGTAAATTACATTTGCAAGAAATATTTATAAACTGTAGTTTGTAGTGTATTATTCTGTTTCCCTGTAGCAATTATAAGCGCTGGGTCTAAGGTACTAGACCTAGTGCTTTCTGAAATCCTTACCTAGGGTGTGTAAGTTAAAGATATAGGTTAAAAATCCAGACAAGTTTATAGTTATTAAGGTTTTTATTTATTTTTTTATTCAGTCATAAATAGGCTTGCGCCGCCATCTCGCCTGATGGTAAGCAATGATGCGGTCTACGATGTACGGTTTTCAATAGAAACCCACTAAAAACACCAAAACGGCAGAGGTAGATACACTTTTCTATTACTGATGTTATTCAAAAAATAGTATGTACTTTGATCACATATAGCGCTGAACAGGAAAGACTATTGGGCAATTACAGGTTTTCATACATTTTTTGTTGTGCTTAACTTTGCAAAGAATTTGTTTTATAAGACTTGACCAGTCTAGTACCACGAATATTAATACTAAGATTTAAAAAGTTGTTGTTTTTTGTAATACACATTTATTTTAATAAAATTCACAGTAAATTACATTAGCAAGAAGTATTCATAAACTGTAGTTTGTAGTGTATTATTCTGTTTCCCTGTAGCAATTTAAAGCGCTGGGTCTAAGGTACTAGACCTAGTGCTTTCCGAAATCCTTACCTAGGGTAAGTTAAAGATATAGGTTAAAATTCCTGACAAGTTTAAAGTTATTAAGGTTTTTCAATAGAAACCCACTAAAAACACCAAAACGGCAGAGGTACACTTTTCTATTACCGATGTTATTCGAAAAATAGTATGTACTTTGATCACATGTAGCACCGAACAGGAAAGACTAATGGGCAATTACAGGTTTTCATACATTTTTCGTTGTGCTTAACTTTGCAAAGAATTTGTTTTGTAAGTAAAAACACTCAATTACTTGTTTTAAACTCACTTTGAAATTTAACTTTTTTAAGCAGGATTCAAAATGGTGCTTCCTAAGTTTGTTTAAAAATAAACCTAAAGCATTTTAAAATGACATAAAAACGTACCTTCAAACTACCGAATCAAGTTATAATTTCTAAATTGAGTAGTTTAAGTCGATTTCGTTCATTCGTTTCGTAAAATTGACTTTGACGTTTCTAAATTTCCTAAAGTGGTACCTTCAAACTTGCTTTAAGATATTTAGGAATTTTACGCGGTTTAGCTAGTTTAGAAATTTTAAATGCGCCTTCAAACTCGGCACCATTATCAAGCTATTACAAACAAATAGATAATGACTTATGCCTATATTTTGTAGACTTGGTTACTGACTTTGCTATTTTCTGAATGTTTCGGAAGTTTGCGTTTGGCGTGGCTCTAACCTAACACCTACAAATTAGTTAGGCATTACACTCGTGACTCGAGGAAAATGATGGAATGACGTAATGGCGGGAACAACTCCTCCACATACCTAAATGTCTTATCGAGATATTATTCATATTCACATATGAGAAATTGCCCTTTTATGGTAAAGCTGTATGTCACGGTTTTGCCCGTTTTCCTTTTTTCCCGCTTTGGTTACGTTTCTGGTTTTTGTTTGTTTTTCCTTTTATAATTTCAACGAAATTATTTATTTTAGGCAATTAATAATTAAATATCAATTTTAATGCCTGATCCATCCAACACTTACCAATTTCCGCCTATTTATTATTGTTAGACTATTACGAACTTTAAAATCTTAATATTGCTAACAAAATTCTACTTAACGCTGTCGGTTATTTCTGCCCAAACATCTGGCGCCTAGATAATTTTAACAATATCTTCAATTGTTAAAAATGTCCTTATCTTAATGAGCTACAATTCACTGATTACGACTTTATTGTACGGCTACAATACCTTAAAGACGTGATCTCACCTCAATACTCTGAAACGAAGATTCCTGATTATTTATCCGAAACAGATGTTCCAAAATTACAATGGAACAAGTTATTGATAAAAGAACACTATCATAGGAAGAACAATAGGACAGTACCTACATTTCTCTACAGCAAGAATGAATAGGTAACTTATCTTTTGTTACTGAACTTTTTACAACCAACACTAATGACTTACACTACATGCATACTAAAGATTTGAAAGTAGCGTCGTTTCCAATATTTATTTAATGAGTTCAGGTTGGACCTAGCCTAAACAAAGCACTGATAATACCTAAAACGCTTGCCTAAAATCTCTATCCACTCAATCGAGTGGAATAAGATTACAGGAATCCAGAAGCAATGCTGTAGATCGCCGTTGCAAATAGAATGTCCCAGACATTTATCATCATCATCATCATCATATGCAACTTTTAATCCTTCCACTGCTGAGATGCTGGTCTACCCTCGAAGGGTGATTAGCCCGTATTCCACCACGCTGCTGGCCAAGTGCGGATTGCAGGAATTCACATACGCCATTGAATTTCTTCTCCGGACGTATGTCATTTTAATATGTCGATACAGAAATGACAATATCCGTGTGTCACATATCGGTTGCGGTGGTCTGATACTCACAGTAAATCAGAGCAAGATGTGTCAATGCATTGGATAGGTTCGTCAGCAAGTACCGACATGACACACATCACTAGATTACCTCATTGCCGGCGATCCTTTTGTTTGAACTGCTCATGGACTGTCCCAAGATAAGCAGTTACTGTACTGCCACGTAGCGTGAGAAATTGTGGTTTAGGCGTGTTTCTAGAAGACATGACGATTATGTAGAATAGTAGATCAGTGTTAGATATATTAGGTTCTAGCCTTTTAAGATTAAGTGTTTTGTACCCTAGATTCGACTGATAAGTTTAATAATTGTAAATAAATTATTTTAGTCACGCTGACTTGGTTCATGAAGACCAATTAGTAAAAACTTTATAAGAAAAAAATCTGGAAGATCAAGGAGGATATTCACAGACCACATAAAAATAAAATTTGGAGATCGATGATTTGAAACACTGAATACATAATTGCTAACTTAATATAGGTGGAAAACTGAATGGAAAAACTGGAGCAGCTCTACGTTGATTTATTGTGGGCTCAAGAAAAACAACAACAATGGACTTTGCCCTCCAACTGATCAAATATTAAAGTTGTACGCAAATCTATTTCTTTGAATTAATGGAAAAGGTAACTTACTCTTAATGCTTGTTTATGTCGCGTTTTTAAATGATTCACCTTCATTTCCATTGATTGGTTTATCCTTACCTTTGTTTACCTACCAGGAAAATATGTATCTAACTAATTAATTATCATAATTGTTCTTAATTGTTGTACTCAAAAGTATAGAGGTATTAGGTACAATCCTCTTACAAATATTTACAATGTCATTTTACATTGCTTTGCAAATCACATGTAGGTTCTCTTGTACTCTCTTGTATGTTAATAGTTTTATAATAGATTCGCACAAAAAGTCACTAATAGGAATATAAAACTATCCACTCCGAAGAATACGACGTTTACAATACGTTGTACATATTATAAGTTGTCCTACTTTTTATTCTGGAACATATATAAGGTGTGTACGGAAAGGTGTAGTAATACTTAAAGAACAACTTTTAAAACACAAGTTTGCTAAATTAGAAAAAATAATATCCAATAATTCTATGGACATTCTATTTATTTTTTTTCGAGTTTAGCAAACTTGTGTTCTAGAAGTGGTTCACTTTGACGTGTAGACGGACACCCTCAAGTATTACTACACCTTTCCGTTACACCTTGTATAAGCAGTACCCCAGATTACCCACCCAGCTAGTAGGTAATACAAATACTACTTACAATAGGTACGAGTAAGTACTTCATTGACTAAAACCTCATAGTAAACATAGTAGTCATTCACAGGACAACACAAAACGATTTCACAGTTGTTTTTCATCAATGAAAACCATTCACACTAAGTCTACGTGTAAAGAAAAAAAAAGTGCGAAAGTGCTTCGTCTTAGTCATTTTTAAAAGAAAAAAAAAGGATTTCAACAATAGATTTTGACACTTGCTTTACTTTTAAAGCTTGAAGACGCCACGTTGGGTAACGCATTGTGTTTTCGATACCTGTGAATCTTTATTGTGAAGTAATTTTTGCAAAACAATGTGTTAAGGATAACTACTGAATATTCCCGTGGGAATGGTTTCATTACAATGAACTATCAAATTAATAATTTTACGACTATTACTTAAATTAACAATATTACCACTAATAATCAAATTAATAATATTGCCATTGTTAATTAGTTGTTGGCTGAATGTACTTTAGTGCATTTTGGCAAATATAAAAAATAAGTTAACCATTAAGTAAACCATTAAGTCGAGTGAATAAATGCTAACAACAAATACCCACTGAAAATTTTACCCAAATAATTATTTCATTAGCTATAGTGTAGGTAAATAGACAAGAGTTGAGTACTCTTATCTATTTACCTACACGAAGCCATCTAACCTCCCAAGACCTAATTTTTCCCCTAGTTAAGCCATTACTTCGCAGCCCTATTTCTAAGTAAAATACATGATTACATAGATACCTAGTACAAGTGGTGCGCAATATTTACCTACTTACCCCAAGGTACTTTACCCGCATGATAAGGATGTATGTAGTCTGCATTGCAACCTAGGCCATAAATGAACAAGATTGTTTAATAATATATGAGTACCCCCTGGTAGGATATCTAGCTTTACCTACCTGGTTATGTATAAGGGTAGTTAGAAATTACGTAACACCATGATAAGTACAAGAAAGTAGATAATTAATCAAATTCGAAAATTACTATGTTGTACGACATAGTAATTTTCGCATTTTCTATTTAATTTATTTACATGGATAAGACTACACAAGATAAGCTGTGAGTTTACAACGGTTAATCACATAAAAGATTGAAAAAAAGGAGACACTATGACCAATTATAATTTGTTTATGGTACTCACCGATCATAGAGCAAAATGACATAATATTGCGTTTTGACATATTAAGCCCAAAGGATAAAATGACATTTGGGTATAACCGCATGAGCATGAGCATGGCTCAGTGCTGAGCCGGCCTAGATAGCGTAGGCTCGGTCTAGACATGACGCTAGGTGGTAGGAGGCGGAAACTGGGTTACCTACATGCTTGCAGCATTCGTACTCGTTAATTGGTTTTAAGTAAATAGTAATGACACTGAATAATTTAGGTACCATCAATGCAAAAAAAAAAAATTTTCTTCAAAAATACTTCGGTACCTACACACTGTTATTTGCATTATTTACTTTTTTTTAAATTAAATAGTGTTTCAATTTTATCAAACATTTTGCTTTTTCATTGATTCCATGTACGCTTTTTACTTTTTGAAAAATTTGTATGCCACGAATCAAACAAAAGCAACTAATATCCTTAAGAGAAAATGTTTTGCATAGAGCGATAATTTTACCTGAATATTAACTCTTTAGTACTGTGTACTTTTAATTTTTTTTTAATCCCATTTGAACACAAAAAAACCTCGCCTGTGGGTAAGCGACGATGCCGTCAAAGATGAAGCACGCAGACTTAGAAGATACCTATTTACTTAACTTAAAAGGTATATTCATAGGTACACAGTTAGCCCGATGTACCTACATACAGTACATACAGTTATAGTGGAAGTTACCCAGATAATCTAGGTCCTAGGCACAATCGGCACTATCTAGGAACACTCCCACTCCTTCCTGTGTCGAGGAAGTGAAGTCATCGCCAGCCAGACTACTTCAAATATAGTACTTACGTGGGATTACACGAAAATTTTCTAATAGCCATGCAATATTTTCCTTATTTACTAAACTTTGAATGGTCTCTTATCTGTACCAGAGTACCTACCTACATGCCAAGAAAAAGATAAATCAAACTGTCACTATGTATTTTGATATGTGGTATTATTGATACTTATGTGTATTTGACTAATTTTATTTTTGTGTTGATTTTTGCCATAAATTTATGATACGGAAATATATATATAAAAAATACACAATAAACGTAGGTATAGTCCTAAAAAATACTCTGGGTAGAGTATGTAGTGCTGAAGAATTTTAGGAAACTAACGAAATGATAGCAACACAAGCGTTATAGGAGAGTTAAAGAGAAGTATGTACCTACTTAATTAGAACCAACTTTAACAATAAAGTAACAGTAATGTTTTCAAATATAAATTAATTACGGCCTTACAACGCAATACAGAAATGAAGTCTACAGTACTAGGTAACTAACTTAAGTTTAAGCAACTTTTAAAAATAAGGCCTTTCATTTATGATAGCAGGCATAGGGCCACCATGTCCACCACAAACAAAAAAGTATTTCTATGTTTATGGTCCACCACAACCTCCTTGCTTCACATGACAGATGACACGTAGCGGCCGCTTGTCCGCGCGTCACTTTTGCGCGGGAAACACTAAACGCCATTACGACAAATGACAATTGTAGTAAGCAGGAAGCCGCCGATTTACCTACAAGAGTACCGACCGAGCAGTGAAGACACCGCCATGATTCATAGCCACCAGTTTTTGGCACGAGAACGTTTAGGAAGTGATCCTAATTGGACCAGGAATCTTGGAAATGTCTCGGTTTTGATGAAATGTAAGTACACCTTTGATTGGGTTAAATGAAGTACCTAACCAGTATCACTGACCCCTATTATACTAGTACAGTACGCTTAATAGAGGTCAGTGAGCAGTAGGTATTTATTTGTATACGTAGCTTTTCAGTTGCCATGTCCAAAGTTTATCTGAAAAGCCGGGAATACACCCAAATATGTATAGGTACCATATACCTAGTATTACTATGGAAACTAACGTGGTTTTGATCACCGAATGTGATCGAAACTAGCTGTAGCAAACGACTTAAGTTTTACGTGAGTATTCCCGTGTTATTTATATCAAAATGTACCTACCATATACTCGACTACCCGTACTTAGTACGTTGAGCTGTGTAACTATGAAAACAAAATAAGAAATTTTTATTATTTTTTTTTTCTATCTAATTTTAGTGACATGTGTAGGTGTACGTCTGTAAGTAAGGAACCTGCTATTATGGTATCTACTGACTGATAAATAATTATATGTAA
The DNA here is from genome assembly GCA_949125135.1 of Alcis repandata. Classification (NCBI taxonomy): domain Eukaryota; kingdom Metazoa; phylum Arthropoda; class Insecta; order Lepidoptera; family Geometridae; genus Alcis; species Alcis repandata. The sequence continues at coordinate 513,823 of OX421237.1, forward strand.
TAAATATCTAGTTTGACCAAAGGAATATTTTACGTAGATAATTATTAACATAATTATTCTCTACATAAGACAGAAAGTAAGGAGACATCCTGTAACATCATATCAGGTTCTTATTGAAAATAAATAAATTTTAATAGTTATAATTAATTTTTATTACTTGATTATAATACTTACTATTTCACATTCGTAAGCTTAAAATAGAAATTAGATCTAGTTTGAGGCTCTAATAGTCTAATTAAATTCAGAATTATTTTCATCTATTTTTTTAGGCATCCGAAATGAATAGGTATTACATTTGTCTATAATTGGTAGAGTCACAAGAGAACGCACTGCACGCCATATTTTTATTGTCATAGATTGTATTGTTTGGATAAAAATATAGCATTGTTTTTTTTATAAGTACCTACTTATTAGCGGATGGTAGCACTAAAAATACCTACACATTATTGCTTATATGTACCTACACAGCCTTTCCCTCGACAATTACCGCCAAAATGCTATGTGATTGCTGATTGGTTAAACCAATGGAACTGCATGCCAACTATGGGCTTAATTGATATTAAACAGCCTAGGAACGTACCTACCTACCAAGTTACCAGCAGCCTTTGAAGCTCTTGCATCATTCCTCCACCACTAATTACCGACAAATATTAACACCTACCCGCTCTCCCAACAAACTTCCAAAAGCAGTGGAAGACCAAAAATACCAAAAGCTAAGCTAAGGCTCAGTCAAACTTGTGAGTTTGTGCTGCGCGGCTGCGTTAGCTAAGCAATGGCAGCTACGATAAAATACTAGGTTATATAGGTTGGAGCTAGTTACACCAAGCATGATCAAATTCTATTGTAAAATAGAAACCATAGCGGGGATACCAGTAAAAAAAAGATTTAAGAACCAATTTACGACAATAACTTTATTTGTTAGCTCAGCCACATAGCTTGAGCGTCCGCGAGAATAACCGACCAAATGCCAGTTTTGATATTTGCTCTACTGTGTTGTTTGGCTGAAAACCGCAAATATTCAATGTACTTTAAAAAAAATTAGTTAATTTACCTGACTTTTCTGATTTACTGGTTTTCTCGACAGACTAGACACCTAAATAGAGGGTAGCTATCGCGTGCCTAAAAGCTCCCGTTTCACTGCCGCTGTCTAGCGTTAACTTTGACTGCACCCTAACGTCAACCCAAAAGCGTTGTGTGACATAAAGGCTAACAATACCGCTACGTCATCGGACCAGCGACCGGTGACGTCAGCAAGACATATAGGGCGCCTCTCCCACGCTGACGAGCCGAGCATTCTGACGAGAGAGGACATGGAGTAAGAGACAGACGTTCAATTATGTACTAGGCTTTCTAATACTGGAAGTGAGCTATCAGGCATTTAGCAGATGCCTATATGAATTCCTTAGATTAGTACCTAAGGTTCTTCACAGAACTGGTCACTGCTGAGGATGATGTGTTTATGTGGGATCGACGAATTAGCATACTAAACGTAAGACACGAAACTTGATACGATTTACTTAATTTAAAATAGAATTGTTCGCCGAAATTTAATTTTATAAAATATTACTTTAGAAATAGAAATTAAATTTAGAATAAAAGGTAAGTTTAAATGTAGAAATGATACATAATAATAGTTTTTAAGCTTTAAGCACGTTTTCAAAGCTAGGCAGTTAACTAATTGCAGGAAGCATTAAATGTTGTTTTTCATAATAACACAGCTGTTTGTTAACCTTTTTGCAATTAGAGCTGGGAAGAAAGTAATTAAATTAAATAATTTTTGACGGTAGGTACCTAATTATGACGGCGATTTGCAAAGACATTTGGCAATGACTACGAAAACAAGAAGCTGAATTGCTTGGAGCTGGTCGGATCGCGTGCCTTGTTAAGGCCTCTACATACATACAAAGGTGGAGTTTTCGATCTGTAAGTTTAATTAAGCTATTTAAGCAGGTATAATTATGTGCTTGTTATTGCAGTGTTCAACTTCATCTAGGTTATGGAAACTAATAATATTTTCTCAAATTGTTTTCAATTACCATAAATATAGAGCGGGTTTGCTATTGCAGTGCTGCGACTAGGATATAACTATATGTAAAATATAGATAGGTACTTAGTCTCTTTTTAACTAATAACTTGATTGGTAAAACAAAGTCTAGACAGAAAATAAAGGAAAATTTTTGTATCTTATTTGCAGCTAGTAACATAGAAATATCAACTGGTATTATTTAAAACACACAGGTATTACGAGGTATTATTAAGAATAGGAGAGCTATTTATTATTTTAGCAGACAATCTGCTCACACCATTTTTATTACTAATTAGTCACTATCAAGGTTATTATAGATCTACTAAGTGTTAAATTGCCACAGCTTAGTAAGTAGTTAGTATTGATTCCGATGAATGCACCGCGCACGTCGCACGCTTGGCGCATAATCACCCATAAATGTCAGAATTCTCACTGTTCTGCTAAGATCACCGGATATGTTAAAGTAAACTTGGTGTTAAGAACAGTTTAATATCGGGCTAAAACTCAAGCCCCTTGTCACCTCTTTAACTCGCGTAACTCTAGCCAAAATCTTCATCAGTCTAAATATAGACGTCCTCCAGCTCACAACTTGGCTCAATTAAAGCCTCATAACTCAGCACCAACGTGGTATGTATTATGTATGGTATGATCTAATCTACGTAATTAAGAATTTAAAGTCGCAGACTGCATGACCCCAGACATGCAGACACGGAGACTCGATTGGCCAAACCAGTCGGTGTTATTTAGCCTATTTGGCATAATTCGACTATTAACAAGTATGTGGACGATACGCTAGTGACGAACTACCTATAATTATAGTAAGTATTATTAAATCGAATTTTAATACCGTGGTCGATGAGACAATAGAGGTTTTAAGCGCAATAGATAAAACGTCTGAGTCATAGTTGAGAAAAGTTGACGTCTTCGTTTTCGTAGTCTTGAAATTATTACGAAAGTATTACATATTTTCTTCGAGTAACCCTCACTAGGTCAGTGGCCTCAGGATTCTTTAGTTGGAAATTATTAGCTCGAATAAATTATTGGCATTTGTAAATTTCCATGACCCTGTATTATTTAGGGTTGCACAACATTTTCCTAACTGGTGATGTTAAAGAGGTGTGTAAATGTAGTGATGATTAAAAAAAAAGTCACACCTGAACTCTTTTAACACAGAACCATGGTATGATAAATGGTAGTAGAGTCCTACCAGCAGTGGGCTAAAATTGAGAAGGCAGTTGATGATGACGCTTCATTAAGGCTTCATTTGACATCAGCAGACAATTCTAGGAAAAAATGTTTAACATAATAAATCTTAATATATAAAAGCAAGCAAGTTCGTATAGGCCGAGAGTCCGTTCTCATGACATCATCGATAGCAAATGTCACAACAATCTTTTCTAGTTATTTCTAAATCATAAAACCCGATTGTTTAAGAAGCATTCAGTAGCCTAGAGTGGCGTAAAGCATGTTTACCTGTTCACGAAACAATAGTGAATGTGCGAGCGTAAACATGAGCCGGGAAAACAAATACCTGTCGTGTTTACAGTAACGGTCAGCTGCTGACGCATAGGTCATGCTGCTTGTGGGTTGAGCGCCTGGTCCTAGTGTCCGAGGTTTGAGTCTACTTGACCCTAAGCATGTCTGGGTACATACAACTTCTGTAGAGGTAGGACTCTTGCAAAAAACGCGGATTTTGTTCAGCATTGCATTCAGGAGAGAGCGACCTTTTTTGGACCCATTAAATTCGTCAATATTTTAGAAATTTTTATTTTGGGGTTTGGTTAAAACATTTAGTAAGTAAATAAGTAATTCTGCTCTTATGATGATTTAAATAAATATTAATATGAAAGTACTACCTGTACTTATATATAAACCCAAACCCTATGAACCTGTCCTCCGTCCCCTTGTAGATTATGTCCGGGGAAGTGGCTACCACACTTTTGCCACTTATTCATCCACCAAGTGTTCCGGGTTAAAGGGCAAAGTTCTGAACATTCTCAAGGTGACGAGCGCAGTGCAATTCTGCGGATAGGTTTGACCTGTTGAAGATAAAAACTCTGGATGGTTTTAAACTGTTGGGCAAGTGTGACATATAACATCAGCCTAGCGACTTGCTCGTTGAAAATCTAACCTAACCTATATTTTTAAGACACTTCAGAAAAAACTAACTATCGTTTATCATTGTCACCATAAAGCGGGAAACCCAAGCTGTGATCTTAGTTTTTCATGATCATATTGCCTTTTCCTAACATCTACCTTTCCATTAGATTCATCTATTTTTCTATTTCTAGTAACCTACTATTAAGTTTTTTAAACGATTTAATTCTCATTCAATGATAACAATATGCATAATTGCGTTTGACCACCTCTCGCGTGATGGTAGGCAATGATGCGCTCTACGATGAACCACGCTTGCAGTAGAAACCGATTCACTCACAACAAACTCCAAGATTATAAAGTTTCCTAAGTCTAAAGTAGCCGTCTCATCGTCCAATTAAACGTGATCCCAGCACCAGTGACCGGGAAATTGAAAGGACACAGCATTACGAAGCTCAACCTATCTGCATTATTAGAATTACACGGTACGACCCGACCCGACAAACCTATCATGAAATTACTGAACTAAAATGTTCCAAGGCAGGCTATCAGTTTCGTTCAGGAACTGCGATAGTGCCTCCCCCATTTGGGTGAAGAGATAAGGTTGTAGCGCTGCACGGCTTGCCTTCCGCGACCACACAATGGCTCCCACGGCCGGCCCGAGAAATGTTACATGTTTTCTAAAGAAATTGTTTTATATTGGCGCGGTTATTCTTTATTCTGATTCTATGCAACCGACGATGATGAGGGCTCTAATTTGTACGCACGTTTAATTGATTACGTTATAAATGTATGTACCACAAGTTAAACGCAATGACTTCGCTCTGCCTAACGCAATAGGCCTTAGGCAATAGTTTTGTTGTTACACGGTTTTAGAGTTTTAAGTATGGATTGTTACGGCGGTGGTCTCATTTGGGACCTAGTTCCAATTCTAGGGTAGGGGAGGTCCGCTCAAAACGGGTAAGCTAAGGTTGGACGCAAAAAAAAACATGTTTTTAGTATATGCTGGTCTTTTATTATAGTTACATCTATTCATTACTAACTAAACATCAATTAATCAGTCTCAAACATATAATAAACTCTTTATTACAAAAAAAAAATATCAAAAAACTAAAACACTCCAAAAACCCGTTTTGCCCTGGGGGGGGGTGCCTAAAGCGGGTTAGGTCTTTTGGGCAAAACGGGTAGTAATTAAAATAGTGAGATCAATCAATCTTCTTAGCTAATTAGTGGCAGTTATGGTTGTATACCCGTTTCGTTTTGTTGATTCGGGTATAAGAGAAAACAAAAAAGGCTATTAAACCTTAACAAAAATCACTCCTGACACATGTCACAGTAATATGCACTTTAACCTCCTAGGAAGTGCAAGCTTCGTGTGCCCAGCTCCCACAGTTATCGCACTTGATCTTTGGCCATCTACTGGTGGATCTGTATATATTTTAATTTCAATTTGACATATTTTTTTTTCTTCGGTTTTTCTTAAGGAAACGGTTACCCGTTTTACCCCTACCCGTTTTGACCAAAGTTCCACTCTCGTTTTGTTAATTCATGACCTTGAAACCAAAACAACCAGCAACAAATCACTGTTTTGATACGACAGTCCATATACAACTAGATATTATTACCAAACTAATAAGAACCTTCACTCAGCCAAAATCGACTAATCAGTAATCAAAAACAGCTGAAAATGTTAGCAAAAACAGCAAAAATGTTTGATTCCAAATTATCTTGCGACCGCTTTAGACGTTGTTGAGAGCAGACTGCCTGTGATTGGTCGACGCCCGCGCTGTATTTTTGTATCCACAGATTTAAATTAAAGCCATAAGCGCGAAATTCCAAGCGCTTACCCGATTTGGGAGGTATACCCGTTTTGAGCTTCCCTCCCCTAAGCGTGCAACCTCCTTTTAAAAAATTGAATGCCTAGACTAGCCTGCCCTGATTGCTCACTTACTAAAATTCAAAAGAAACTTGATCTTTTTCTCTCTATTCACCACCTTTATTCTCACGTCTAAAAGCCGAATATTGTTGAACTTTGACAGGGAAATAATGTGCTGAAACACAAACAAATATAGAAAATCAGATTTATCACGGATACAGAACCTAATTTAGTAAACAAAGACAATCATTTGTTCACTAATTTTCCCCGCGTATTTGGAAAGTATTGATCTTTTTTAAAAATAAAAGCCTATTGTTTTGCCCTAGGATAGTCAAGATCTAATCAACGGATAGGTTACAAAGCTCACTTATAAACCTCCCAACGCTCGATTAAGCGATAAAGCGCACTTATTGGATCGATAACAAAGCGACATCACCCTCTATCACCGCGATCGAATCAAGTATAGAGTAAAATTTTTTGTGGGAAAGTAGATCTTATAAATATTAGCATAAAGCCTGTGTTTATTAGCCAATACCGATAGCTCATTACAAGGACGCAACTTTTTACTCAATTTGTGGCTCTTACTCTATCGACATTAACTTATGCTAGAGACCCGTACCAAAATGATGCAAGGAACCATTATGGTGAAAAAACTTCTCTGACTATCTACGAGTAGTAGTAATGTCACGCTCGATTTTCTCAGCAACACTTACTATATAATACATAGCTATGACTAGAAACTTTCAGGCTGTTAGTTAGATAGAGCAATTAGAAAATTTTATAAAAAAAAAACAACAAAATAATATCTTACATACATTCATAGAAACTTATCCAGCAACTATTACTTATATATTCTGAGCTTAACTTTTCAATGTAAAGGCTTATACCTTGGATTAACACATAGGTTGCTTTTTATCCCGGAAAATCCCGGTTACTGTAGGATTGCAGGTGATACCACGGGGCTATTTATATTGTAATTAAAATGTATTACAGGCACTTAATACATCAAAAAAGTTTCTTAATAGGCGCTGAACCCTTAACAAGGCAGCTCATGCCCTATCGGCTATATTTTCAAAGCAAGATTGTCGTTTAGTGCTCAGATGAGTGCGTGGATGATGCTCGAGGAACAATGCGCGCGGAGCAGCAGGTGACACGTGCGCTGTTTTTGTGACCACCCTCCGCACAGCGCGGGCGCGGCGAGACTTGATTCGCGGGTACAGAGTTGATAATTAGAAGGGACATGATGGAACATAGGTAACTTTATAAGTAACCACTTACCTACTCCTCTGGTAAAGAGAGCTAAGGTCGGTCTTGGAGTCTGACATCAGAGAATGCCTTTGATCTTGATTTTGCTCTCTTGCAAGTCGTCGGCAGCGGCGGCCTTACCCATTGCGAGGCCCCTGGCAGCGGCAGGCCTTTGCAAGGCCCTTTGTCGTTTGTGAAAAGTATGTGTTGCGAAAGTAGGTCTGGTGGTTTAGTTTAGGTATTTGTCACGTTTGACGAGAAACAGTAGAGAGTTTGTAGTTACATATACAATTTTTTTTTTTTGAAAAAAGTTTGAGTTTTAAAAAATTTTACAATGAAAATTTACAAAATTAACAAATATAGAGGTAGATATGATAAATTTTAAAATTGATGTTTGCGTTCTTTCCTAAGACTAAAAAAAGATATCTATAGGTAGTTAAAAAAATCCAATTTTTTTTATTTGCCTGGGTTGTTGCGCGAGGCCCTTGCAAGAGCGAGGCCCCGGGCGATTGCCCTGTTCGCCACCCCCTAAGGCCGCCGCTGGTCGTCGGCATGGAGTAGGTATCTTTATAGGAGATTCTATTATATATTAGGTATCTCGATTCCACCTTAATTTGGTAGATATCAGATGCATTGGTTTATCTTATGCTTTTGGTTTTTTATTGTCAACTCTGTCTAGGGAAAGGGCTAATAAAAATGTTACAAAATAATAATTATGTCCCAAAGTACTTGTAAAAAATTTGGTCTGCTTTAATGGGGCATGCGGGTAGTTAAAACAAGAACATTATTTTTACAAAACAAAAAACAAAAACTGACTTCGAAAGACCGACTAGATATTAAGTTATTCATCTATTTGTCGCGCACGTACTTAATGCAAATTTAAGACTTATATGGTTTTCTCATGGATACCATTATCAGAACTGGACTAAATTGAAATGGGACCAAATGGGAAGCGTCAGCTTTCTAATAAAAAAAGAATCATCAAAATCGATTCACCCAGTCAAAAGTTATGAGGTAACAAACAAAACAAAAAACAGTCGAATTGATAACCTCCTCTTTTTTTGAAGTCGGTTAAAAACTAGAAACAGACTCTGCCAGTCTACAGAGCTCCAGCGCCTTGCTGTTTTACACAATACTTTCAAGTTTCTCTATATTATGGTTCCAGGGACTGTCTCGCCATGTCAAAATGTGTATACAAGCCGAGTGCTCGGCCGAGGGTCCTGTCATGCCACTGTACTCGTTACGTGTAATCAACCCATTAGTTAGGACACTTTCATGTCAATCATCATGCGGTACAGACAATCATATTTCCCAAAAATAACCCAACACTTGACTGTCCATACGTAATAAAGTGTATAATCTATGGCGACAGGGACGCGTGCGTTTTTAGTGCGCGCGCGCAGCACGTGCCGCCATCTGTGCAGGAAGCGGCACTCGCCTGGAAGATGGGCTTCGGACAATGTGCTGACGAGTGCCTACAGCCTGACACCAGGCACAGGTGCCGGAGCTATCCAGCTGGAAAATATGCATCACATCGAAATCCTACTAATATTGTAAATGTCAAAGTTTGTACGTGTGTTGAAAACTAGATAATTGTGGGTCTATATCAAATAATTAATAGTGTAGTAATGTAATTTGTATGCCTATGTAGAGAAACTAATGAATGTAATAGTATTTTTATGATTGTTTTCTTAACAGAAGTAATTGCCTGCCTAATCTATGTTAATTAAATTTGTCATGAGAACGTATACTTACCTATATTATTTTTTATCCCGGAAAAGCTGAAAAACTGAAATGTCGAGGTTAAAACCAGGGATAGCTAATTTTTACGAATTGAAAGATATGACTAGGTACATTATGGTAGTAGGAACATTATGATGCCTCTTCCACTTATCTATTGAGAGCAAGGTTTTAAGACTCCCCATTTTCCTCCTCGGGTTCCGCCAAAATGCTTCAATTTTCTCATTCTTATTTCCACCTCTTAAATCCTGTTAGTCATTTGTTTCACGAAAAACAAACAAGACAATAAAGCCACTGCGAGCGCCTCGAGAACGTTATTTGCCCAAAAAACTGTCAATTTAGCAAAAAACATCGCGATTAACCGGCACATAGAGTCCATACATGTCGCAGGGAGATTTTTGCGAAGTAATGACAAGTGGGATGTAGCACGTAGGCATCTTAATTGGTACCGGTGACCAGCGGCCGATGGCCATAAGAGAACAGGCGTGGGCCGCAGACGCAGCGTCTATAACCACGACCAGCGCAGCGGAGCCGCGCTCTGACTCCCGGGCCCCCGCTCGCGCCGTCGACTCCGAGACCGCCGCGCGCCGAGGAAGGTTTAGATACTTTGGTCGCACTCAAGCCGAGGCTCGTGTATCTAAAGCATTGTCTCGACAGTTTTCATTCACAGTGTTTTGCTGACGTCTCATACTTTCGTTTTGCGATTGTATGGTTATCGGAGCGCTGTCGATGATGTTCATTACATTACAGGGTATTGGCTCAGTGTGTCGGCAGCAGGCCAGTGGGCTCGGGCCAGAGGTCGCCGTCTAGGAGCCGCGCTCGCCCACAAATAAACGTCTGCGGTCCGACTGCTTCTTGGAAGCTTCTCGGAAGTGGATTTAGATAATCGGATATATTCGGTGGCTTCTAATGAATGAACCGTCTTATCGGCGTCGGTTATTGATTCACGGGGATAATTCTTCGGATCGGAGTCACCTACTTAGATGGGTAGGTAGTATTTGGAACGGTGAACTCATAATCATGAATAAAAATTCTGACATTTCGAAAAACTTCCATGACTGGACTTTTAAACTTCTAGAAAATTACCTTTTGTGGAAGTTTTCGAAAAGTTTTCGAAATCATACCGTGCCTATTTGGAAATCAATGGAAATGACTAAATATGGTTTGTATACGTCAAATGACACATTTTCAATGAGCAGACGTAATCCGTCGACTTCCTGCCCAAAAAATAGGTGAGTGTTGTGAGTATCGCCGCCGAAAACGGTATATTATAATCTAGCGTGAGCGGCATCTATTTCTGTCGGCTGTCCATCCATAGGGAGCGGTGATACGCGGCTATTCCGGGCGGGCAGGTTTTCGGGGAATGTCAACAAACGAACGCAACGGGCATTCATTCAATGAACCCTGCGCTGCGCCCGCGACGCCGGTGGCGGCCCGACCGGTCCGGGTATTCATAAAAATGATGCTCCCAGACGCGCTCAATGGAGGCCCTGCGCCGCTGCGCTCCTTTATGGCGGCGGCGGCGCGCGGCGGCCGCGGTACCGATCCGATCACGTACATTATTTTTTGTCCGATTTCCAAACGTGATGAAACAAAACCTACTTATTTCGGTCTCGTTACCGAGAAATGCGAGCTCTCAGATGGTCGGCTCGCACGATACCCGGGTACATGTTTCTGATCCGACAATTAGTCAATTTCACAGCATTTGCGTATCTATCGATTAGGTATTTGTAATGATTGCGGGCCGGCGCCGTTGCACAAGTATACGAAAAGCAGCCGCGCAGTGGGCGGCCGCGGCCGCTGACGTCGGCCATTGCACAACTGACAGCCACCTAGCCTAGCTCTGCCTACCTCACTACGTGCACTCGTTGCTCACTAAGTACGCAGTTTTCTCGATACCTATCACAGAACTAGTTCAAGATTATAATAATTAGCACGTAGGTGCGGCCACTTCATTTGGACTAGCCGTGCTGGCCTCAATCGCTAACAATGAACATCTATACCGGGTGCGAACGTAAATCAATGAAAGATATCTTTAAGGATTTAGTTTCTTATAATTTTCTTTTAACAAATTATATTATCAATAGAAAACTGTATAATTAACAAGTAGCGTCTTAACAGATACTCAAAATTATTAGGGATGTAGGTACCTAATATTTTACAAATACTTTGGAATGTTTATATAAACAATCTCATAAATGAATCAATGTACAACTTTTCACTCGACCGACACGGTGCAAGTGAGCATTCCAGCCGGAGTGACGACTCGAGTGCGTGGAGGCCGGGAGCGGCGCTGCGCCCGCCGGGGAACTCGGGTGGCGGTTCACGATACAAAAATAACAGTTTTTCTTTTAGAACACAATTCGTTCTAACTTAGGCCACTCACAAGTTACCCGGTGCGGACTCTACAGTCGGCGGCGACGCTAGAGTCCGGTAAAGCGTTGCCCGCGCAGCGCCTCCCCCGCCGGATCTCTCAGATCACAGCCTAATAAACATATTATTTACTATTTTTTTGCGCCCCTCGACAGTTACAATAAGACATCAAAACATTAAACTACACAGAGATAATTGCAGACTTTGATACAATCGAAATTGATACAGCGGTGGCACCGTTCATGAAAATTTATTTAAACATATTTTATTTTTGATCTGGAATTTACAATTTTATTGGCGTTTTTGATTTAAATGAACGGCGACAGCCGCGCTCAAACTGAGGGCAGCGTAGGTGCGACTTGCACTGTGGAGGAGCAAAGCTTTATACACCATCCAATGTTTACCATTTTTACAAAGATTAGACAATATAGAGGAGATTCATAATGAGATTACAATCGAATATACAATACGCGAGGCCATGCTTAGCAGGTGAAATGAGAGTACAATCGTTAACCGCTTAGTAGGCGCCTGGATGCCGCCGCATCCGCATTATCTAAGTAAAGCAGTCAATAAATAAACGATTATAAATATGTAATAAATACCTACTATATTTACAAAAAGAAGCCCTCATCCACATGACGGCACTTACTCAGCCTTTAAACAAATATAATACAGCACTATCCCAGCGGGATAACAGTTATAAATTAAAAATAAAGCTGCCGCTTAACACTCGTATTACAAAATAATACTGACACCAGTAAAATACTCCGCGAGATGGAATGTGCAGGCGCTGGGCCGGCTGCCGACTGCCTCACCACTCGATAATTCATCACGACTCTATCCGAGGATAGAATGGAATATTCAATATAATTCACTACAATGATTAAGCACAGTGCAGGTGCTGCTGGACTCGCTGTCCCGCAGCACTCGTTACGTCCCCTATACTAACAAATAATAACATGCCGTGTGTGCAGCCGGCGGGGCCTGCTCCTGCACACACCAGCGTCTCACGCAGGGATGCCCACTCCGGTCTATGACATTTTGAACAGCAAAATGGACAGACCGGAGCAGACATTCCCAGCATGAGAAGGCGGCTCGGCCCTTGTATCTAAGGATACAGCACAAACAACAATATGTATAACATATAACAGCTCTACTAGAAGCGAGTAGCATTAGGTACATGGTTGTTCAATCTCACACGTCTGACATACACTGAGCTCGGACCGATCCTGATGTTACATCACAGTCCACCGAAACTAACACTGGAGACTGAAATTTGACATTCCGAGAGGGAACCGCGGGGTTCGGGACCGTATTTACAAAATAAATTCCTTCTCAATAAATTATGATTCATAAAATAATTATCACATAAAATTTTCACGTTCCATCCACATAACTTACACATAATCTATCTTCTATATGTACACAGTAACAATATAAACAGGGTCCGGCGGCTAGTCCCCGGGAGGCGGCGCGGCGGGCGGCAGCACGGCGGCGGCGCGCACCGGGCCGCGCGGCGCCGCCAGCGCCACCAGCTGCACCTGGCCGCGCTCCGCCGCGCCGGCCGCCGCCTTGCCCCCGCGCTGCAGCCGCACCCACGCGCCGAAGCAGACTAGAATGGCGAGGAACACGGCCACGGTGGCGCCGCCCGCGATGGACGCCGTCTCCATCATCAGCTGGTGGCTCGACAGCACGTACGAGTCGTCCAGGTCCTTGAACTCGCAGCGCGGGCCCACGAACCCGCTGCGGCACTCGCAGTTGTAGATGGTGCTCTCCGAGATGATGACGGTGAAGCACGCGCCGCCGTTCAGGCAGTAGTACTCCTGGTAGTGCGGCTCGCACTTGAACAGGGGGAAGGTGACGTTGAGCCGCGGCTGAGGCTGCGGCGCGGCCAGCGGCCGCTGCGGGCGCGCGGGCCGCGCCGGCCGCTTCGAGATGGAGCTCGAGCACGCGCCCGCCAGCGCCCAGGCACACGACACCACCGCCCACCAAACTACCAACGATTGCATTTTCCGCACGATCCGGAGGGTCGGCGCTCGCGGTACGTGCACGATTTTGACATTGGACGGTGACTTATGAGAAATCCGAGAGGCGATGACATGACCGCATTCGAATTTCGAACTGGAACCCTTCGCTCGCATCCGCGTCGGCGGTCCGCCCAGACATGTTTCCTGTGTTCGCTTTTTTACGTCGACGATCACTCGCTCATGACGGAGGCGCGGTTTCTACGGGCGCCCGAGATATCGCATCGATCCCTCGCATGACGAAAGTGAAACGGCACTTGAAATTGTTTCGAACTTTGTATTCGTAGTCCACAATTATTTATCACGGAGCACAAACACACAATGTCCCGTTCGAAATGATACACACAAAATGGTGCTGAGCGAAACGAAAGCACACTACGCTCGGTGAGTTGTCTATGCGCGACTGACGGCAAGCGAACGACTACTGCATCCGCCATCTGCCGACGAGAATGAAATGCGGGGAACTCGTCGGTCGACTCGACGTGGACTCGACCGACGCCGCACGCCTGTGTGCGCGCGAGACGTGTTTGTGTATGGGGAAATTACACTCGTATGCGTCATGTTTATGTTGGTGTGCGTGAGTACATCTTTTTTTTGTATGGGATTATGGGAACAAGGTATTTCTTTTTCTCAGCGATCCAATCCTCAAGGTAGGTAGGTTGTAGTGTAGGAAGGCTACCTACCATTTGTTGTTTGCTCGTGCTCTTGAATGAAATAAGTTTGTACTTTATTCTAAGATAAGATGGGCAATATTATCAAAGTCCCGACTTAAATAATAATTAGTTAGCCTGAAAGAACTGGACTATGTTGAGTAGATCTAGATAATGTCTGATAAAATCAAATATAATAGGTATGTACCTATAGGTATTTTGGGATTAATAATACCTAACTAATATTTAAATATACTAATACCTATATATTTTAAAAACTTTTCTAAACAATACTCTAAACTTACAACAACTGAATATCCTAAGATGTGATTTAACTTTTTTTTTTACGTAAAATGTACCCACATAACTTTCTATGACGGATTTTATGAATTATATGAACGCCTACAAAACATTATCTGTTTAAAAAAATATATTGAAATATTATACCTAGGTACACTTTTTTCTATTCTTGAATCCTAAGTAAACGTTATGTTATGAAAAAAATACCGTCTATTCAGTGTTCATTTTACCGTTTGTTTTTAAAAATATTTATTTTTCCCAGAGATTTACTGCACCTACAACTTGCAAAAAACTTAGTATATCTACCTACTTACCTTAAAAATCTGTATTTCCCGTGAAATCAGAATCTTTTTTTATTAGTCGTGCTAAGTGATAACTGATCAAATATAATAAATAGTAGGGCGTTTGACCCCAACATAAATTCCTCACTCGCTGAAACTTTGCAGGGTGATAAATTTATGTGCATAGATTGCTGTTGACAAATTATCCAAAACTTTTTTATTTGGAAGTTAGGTTTTCGTACATAAACATGAAAATCACTTCTAGCTCTCGCTGGACAATTGTTCAGTCCAAAATTTCTTCGGTATGTGTTAGTATCAATAATGTGTAGGTAGGTATAGATCGATATCTAGGAATATTTCGATTTGGGAGAGGCAGGAATTTGAACATGCCTACCTTGATTGAGTACCTTTAGGTATTTGTGAATGTAATATTTTGAGAATATAATAGGTATTAGGAGAACGAACCTTTCAAAACACATGTGCGACGCCAAAACTGCATTTTTATTTTTTTAAACTGATGTTTTATGAACTTTACCTATACCTAGTAAATTATTAAAAGGCGGCGCAGCGGCGCAATTATCCGCGATAAATTATGTTATTGCCCAAAAACCGTAATGATATACCTAAATAGAAAAGTTTTTTTTTTCGGATTGCTGTTCATAGCGATGCATTTGAAGTTATATAATTTTTTTTAAATTTTGCGTGTAATTACCTACGTACTTACCTACAAAAAAAACTCAACATCAATTTTCCGAAACAAGTAATGATACAAAATAGGTGCTTAATCAGACGTAATATGTTGAAGTTCTTGGCTTAATATTCCTGGATACCGATATATTAGACACATTAATTAATACTAATTTATACCGAAGTAAAAAATAAATAAATAAATTTGTTTATTTGTTAGAAAAGATGTTACAATTGTGTATGAACCCTGAATCTTACACAAGTAATTTTGGACTGAACTATTTTCCACCGAGTTACGATAGGGTACAAAAAGCTAACTTCCAAATAAAAAAGTTTTGGGTAATTTGTCAACAGTCAGCGTTCGGAACCGTACGATAATTATCGTACATGTACGATAAAAAAAGTTTTGGGTAATTTGTCAACAGACTCAACAGTAATCTTTAAACATTGTTACACTATCATCCTGCAAAGATTCAGCGACTGTTTTTTGGGGTCCCCCAAAAGAACTTCCTGGTTAATAATAATTATATAGAGCCTATTTTCGACGTTGTGTAACAAGCATGCGTCGTAGTCGGTCGGTCAGGTCCTTGGGTCAGATCGGTCAGCTGGTCGATAGGTCATCTTCGTTTGTATTAATTTTATTCCTACTGGAAATGTTTGAAAGTAGCTCGCATTGGAACACAAAGTAAACGGACCCAATTTTTTTCCAAAATTTTTTTTTAGTCTATGATTCAATTTTACTTGACGTCATTTTAGCCTGTTATGCCAATGTCTAGTGTCAGTCGTCTATATTATGTCAGTGTCATATTATGTCTATCAGTTTCAAAATCAAAAGTTCAATAACCCCACATCCTGCACTCGGTTTTTCTGTGATTATTTGTTGTTGTTGAGGCAGAAAACGGTTAATTATTTATTTTCATGCCTATTCCAATTTCACTTTTAGCCCAAAATGTCAGAGGCTTCATCTTCAAAATCCAAGGCATTGAACTTGAACCCATCTCCTACTTTACAATGCAAAGATCTTCATGAGTATTTGAAAAGCAGGTCTGCTCAGTTTTTGGAGACTTTATACAACTATCCCACTATATGTTTAGCAGTTTACAGGTAAGAAGCTTTCAATTATTCAGTAACTTTCTGAGGCCGTAAAAATATTATCATAAACCTAAATTTTTAGGTTATGTTTTTGTTTTACATAGCGTTGTATTTTTTTTTTTCTGAAAATTACTTGTCTTTGTAAATTTACAGAGAGCTGCCAGAGTTGGCTCGACATTTTGTGATAAGACTTTTGTTTGTGGAGCAGCCTGTACCCCAAGCGGTAGTTACTTCCTGGGTGTCCCAGGCGTTTGCAAAGTAAGTTCCCGACTCTAGATTTGTATCAATATTTAAAACTAGCGAACTGCCCTGGCTTTGCACGGATATGAAATTTAATACCAAAAATATAAATCTTTCCTTATAATATTAGTGTAGATAATTTTTACTGATGTTGGATGTATTTTTAAGGTTTCAAACTGATGGTCTAGCAATTTCTGTCTTTTACTTCCATACGCTAGTAAATGAAAGCAAATCTTGTTACCAAATTTTCCATTAGCCATGTTTGCTTCAAGATTAATGTTAATGTAACATTTCAGAGATCAAGCCAAAGCCTGTGAAGCCCTATCAGAGCTGTCAGTATGGCAGGAGGCTCCCATCCCGGGCGGGATGCCGGGCTGGATGCTGGCACAGTCCTTTAAGAGAAACCTGAAGGTGGCACTGCTCGGAGGGTTAGTGTTATCTTTACTAATTATAGTAACAATATTGTTGTTGATTAGAGGTTTAGGTTCATTTGATGTTGAACTTGTGCAAGGTTTTACTAAGTTATTTAACCAACTGAAGGGTCAGTATTTGACAATATTGATTTCAAATAGACCTTTGCATTTGCCAAAAAAAGCTCTTGTCTAAATTGGAGTAGTGTTTTGTTGTTAATGCTTCATCTATCTAGACTAAAAAGTTTCTTCATACATGTATTGTGATCCCTTTGAACACCACACCAAATCCCAAACCATTCTGAAAAAAAATTCTGTATCACACTCGGGACATCTGGCCTTTTAAGTGGATATACTACCGCTAAGCCAAACAGGTTGTCAACAACAGCAACAGTGTTTAATGGTTCATTTGTCAGATACACTAAAATGATAATATAGATTGCTGCACCTATAACCTATTTTTAATCTATTTATCTGGTCCGCAGTGGTCGTCCATGGAGCATGTCATCTTCCCTAGAGCCCGACGGCAAGGCCCGCGATGTCTCCTTCCTAGACTCGTACGCACTGGAGCGTTGGGAGTGCGTGCTGCATTACATGGTGGGCAGCACGCACACTGAGGGCATCAGCGCGGACGCTGTGAGAATACTGTTGCACGCTGGACTTATGACTAGGTAACTTATTAAAGCCTTTATTCAACTTGCTATGTATGTAACTTTCTACCTAACTATGTTTATTATAGTTGTCACAATATAAGATGCCCGTTATGACACTTGAGAAAGACCGTAGAATGTAACTTGGAACGCTTTTCGCGCATACTTTATGGTAGCATGTAATGTCTCTCAAAAACAGTTACGCTCTCAGTCTTCTTTTTTCAAATATTAGTGTTGTAACTTGTAACCAATTAGTTATTGAATTGACGATAGCTCAACTGACGATTTTGGCTCATCATCCGAAGAAAATTATTGAATGAAGATTCAATCACTTTCGTTTTTTCTTGTTTATTTGTGATTGAATGAATGTTATTGTAACTAAAAATATTAAATAAAAGACAAATTTCGTATCATTTTAATATATGTACCTATAATATTCAAGTTTAAGTTAAATTTTCGAATCGTAACCTTAATCCAATGTAGGTACTTTACAATACAAAACCAAATGGATCAAATACTCATACAAACTTGAATTGATTTATCGTGAGTATCGAGTACCGAGTCGTATGGTGACATCACTAGTTACGTCGCAATGACAAACGTCATAACGGGCATCTTATTTTGTGATGATTATAGTGTTGTAATCTTGCAACTCAATTTTGAACCAGCTTTAATGATAACAATGCAGTAAAAGCTTATTTTTAGAATGAACTTTATTTTAGATATCATTCTCTTGTGTAGACTTGAAGGAAGCAAAAAAATAGTCTGGATCACTAATATTTAATAAAACAGAGAAACTGTTTTTTTTCCAATCATCATCACTTGGTATTCTAATATATAAGTAATAGTATACACACAGCTCCCTGGTTAACTAATCAAATATGTGCTGGTTGCCCAATAGAGGCAGTATATGATTATAATCCCACTTCTGACATTGACAACTATTACTATGTATGTACTTTTCAGAGATGCAGACGACGGCTCAGCGGTTATAACGCGCGCTGGCTTCCAGTTTCTACTTCTTAGCACAGCCAAACAGGTATTTCATGAAAATATGGTTAAATTATAACAAACCAAGCAGAATTAAGCGAAAAATAAAACAATAAAAAAATTAAAAAAAAATGTACTAAAAACCAAAAAATTATAAAATAGATACAGTCGTGGGAATTATAAACATATGCATAGACTAGACTAAAATAAAACCGTGGGGCAAGAAAACCGTGGGACGTGCCCCACGGTTTTATTTGTTTTGGTTTTTAGTACATTTTTTTTAATTTTTTTATTGTTTTATAAAACCGTTTAACTTAAAAATTTTTTTTACCTATTTTTATTTTCTAGTTTTTAGTTTTTATTTTATATAGTACATTGTATTATACTGGTTGAGCACTTTCATTTGATACCCATATAGATGGGATCGATAAAACCTACGTTATCCGCCATTTTGTAGCGGCCGCCATCTTGTATTTCAATTTTTTATAGTATATTGTATTCTGCTTGTTGAGCCCTTTCATTTGATACCCATATTGATGGGATCGATAAAACCTACGTTATCCGCCATTTTGTAGCGGCCGCCATCTTGAATTTCAATTTTTTATAGTATATTGTATTCTGCTTGTTGAGCCCTTTCATTTGATACCCATATTGATGGGATTGATAAAACCTACGTTATCCGCCATTTTGTAACGGCGGCCATCTTGAATTTATAATGATAATGAATAAACATAATTGTATTGTCACCAAAATCCAAAGTGTATACAAAATTTCAGATTAATCGGTTGACAGGAAGAGGGTGAAATTTGAATTACTAAATTTGACCCAAGAAAAAAGAAAACGTGAGCTAAATAAAACCGTTTAAAAAAACAGCTGTTCCATACATTAGGTTGCGTGTCATTGACATTTTTGTATGGAACAGCTGATATTTTTTTCGTGAATACAGGATTTGCCCCATAGTAAAAGTTGTTCATAATGATGAGTACTATGCGCCTTTTTCGCCTTAGCATCCTCTTTCTTTATAACCCTGTATTGTTCATCTTTTCAAAAGGTATGTAATGTGCACTGATGACTAAAACTCATGTTTGCATCGCCAGGTGTGGTTGTTCCTGCAGCACTACCTGCACACGGCGGAGAAACGCAGCCTCAGCGCCGCCGAGTGCCTCGCCTTCCTCTACCAGCTCAGCTTCAGTACTCTCGGGAAGGTATATTTGATGACTATTCAATATTAATACTCTAATTCCTTTCTAATACCCCCCGCGTTTTCCGCGATTAAGAGTAGCCTATGTGTTAATCCAGACCACGAAAGACATTCCAAATTTTATGGAAACCCGTTCCGCTGTTTCTGCGTTCATTAGTAACAAACCATACATACTTTCACCTTCATAATATGTATGTATTAGTAAGATTTGTCCGAATATTTATTGACAGCCAATTTGTAAAGTTAAAAAGAAAAAGTGGTTGGAAGTTAGTTTTTTTTGAAGTGAAAACTTCTTTAGCGGCGTTGTACACTTTTTTGGAATGGGTAAAAAATGTTAAACTCGCGACAGGGTCACGTGACCTGATCGAAAATTCGTAAGACGGATGGAGAGTAGACAGCTAGTATCCCCCTCTCTTTCTACGGCGCGGCGAAAATGTATGCCTGCGCCGGCTGTTTCGTTTAAGCGGCGCAGGGCGCTTGCGCGAATGTTCTAATTTGACAGTTATAGTGTTGTGACCTAGTGATTATAGTGGACACGATATCGATTCATTTTTCTATTAAAATAATTAAAGCAATTCGTGCAAAATTATTCCCTAACCATTCCAAAATATCCAAAACGCACAACGTTAATACTTAAGTTTTCACTTCTGCTGGAACTCCCGGAGTGCAACCTGTCGTTTTTTTTTGTTTTTTTTTTACCATTTCAATTATTCTCATTTTCCCATACATTTTGTGTTTCAGGACTACAGCACGGAAGGAATGACCAACAACATGCTGGTATTTCTGCAACATTTGAGGGAATTTGGCTTAGTGTACCAAAGAAAGGTATGTTCATATTATATTGAAGTAAGTAAATAATAACGTTTCACACTCATAGCTCCCACTAAGATAAACCTTTGTTGGCAATGCCATGAACACTCACACAGACAAGGATAGCTTACACTCAGCCCGGAGCACATAAAAATAGGAAAATAAATAAAAGTCGATTGATCCTGAAATTAAAAGTTTTATATTTAGACTAAATTTTACAGAGAATAATCAGTTATTTTGAGTTGAAGTTTGAATTTCAGAGTAGCACTTTAAACTTTAGTCTTGAATTGTTGAATGAGATGAAACCGATTTAAAATTTAAGAGCGCTGTTCTTGTCAGTTGAGCAACTTCCAGGCTTGCCGGTTGTCTATTTTTTTTTTCATGGACATTGTTGAAATCTTTCCAATTCACCTGTTTATTGTATGGGTCTCGCGTTTGTTTCCAGCGTAAAGCGGGCCGCTTCTACCCGACGCGCCTGGCTCTGAACATCGCGTGCCTGCAGCCGGGCGGCGGCGGGGGCGCGGGGGGCGGCGGCGGGGGCGCGGGGGGCGGCGGCGGGGGCGGCGGCTCCGGCGCGCGCGGGTACATCCTGGTGGAGACCAACTACCGCGTGTACGCGTACACCTGCACCAACCTGCAGGTGGCGCTGCTGGGGCTCTTCACCGAGCTCATGTACAGGTGACCTCACAACCACTAGGATATTGATGAAATTTAATACTAGTGGTTCTGCGAACAGTAGACCGCGCGAGAGTACTATGATTCACCGCATTCTGTGTGTCATCACAGTGTTTTATCTCAACAACCTCTTGACCGATTTTACTCATATTCGAAATTCTTATTTAGATTTAGGTATCATATACTTCTACCAAATTTTATCAAAATCAGTCGGTAAATGGCGCTGCAGCAACGTCCCCACTTTTTGAGGGAAATACCCCCCAATCAAAAATTCCCAACGACTAAAAAATTCAGTTAAATCGTAGAACCTGTATACCAAGTTTCGTCGAGATTTGTTGAGAAATGCGACCTGTATGCGAGTACCAACATACAAACAAACAAACATCCGGACAGATGAAAGCAAATTTGGCCAGTCGTTGCAAGGACGCTTTGCTCGCTCGGTCAATTAAATTTGTGTTTGCAAACCACATGCGCTTAATTGTAGACAGACAGTTGCCCAGAAGTGGTGTATTTAAAATAAAAAATTAAATTAACCGTCAAGCAAGTGACGGTTGCCTGATATTAAGAGGTAGTCGTCGGAGTCACCATGTAGACACTTCCAATACCTCAGGCATTTTCATTGCACTGCTTACGTCTTAAGACATTGTTTGTGGTTGGCTTGATATTGTAGTCTAAGACGGACGTAGGGCTTGGGTTCGTTATGATCATTGATGAACACTGATGTCGCTATGAGACCATGATGAACATGACAAGATTACTAACCCCCGCCCCCGCCCCCGGCCCTCCCCCCAGGTTCCCGAACCTGGTGGTGGGCGTGCTGACGCGCGAGTCGGTCCGCGCGGCGCTCCGCGGCGGCATCACGGCCGACCAGATCATACACTACCTGGACCAGCACTCGCACCCGCAGGTAACCTCACAACACTCACAAATACAACTCACAAATACTACTAAAATGGTTAGTTTGACTATGACGTTTGTAATCTTACTAATATTATAAACGTGAAAGTTTGTGAGTATGTTTGTTGCTCTTTCGCAAAAGCGGTAAAAAATTTGGAATGAAGGTTGTTCATGGTCTGGATTAACACATAGGCTACTTTTTATCCCGGAAAACGCGGGTGAAACCGCGGGGCACAGCTAGTAACATAATAAGTTAATTTCAAAATTCAAATTCTATACAAAATCTTAGGTCAATTCATAAAAAACTAAAATTAAATCAAAATTTATATAATTTTAAATTTTCTTTTTCCTCCTTTCCTCCCAGATGCTAAAGTCCGAGACGGGCGGCGTGCGCGCCTCCTCGACGCTGCCCCCCACCGTGGTGGACCAGGTGCGGCTGTGGCAGAGCGAGCGGAACCGGTTCACCTACACCGAGGGGGTCGTCTACAACCAGTTCCTGTCGCAGGTTACTGGACTTTATGTAATATTAGGCGGCTTTGACTGCGGAAAACACATACCTTGTGTTCTCCTTAGTGTGACGCGAGTGCGGCTGCACACGCCAGGCGCGTAAAACAACGCGTTTGGCTATTAGCTGCGCCTGGGGCTAGCGCATGTGATTACCATAGTCGCCGCATTACCAACTGAGTCGTAGGGGCATAAACGTCAATGGGGATAGGAATGTGCAACGCGTCCTAACATGGTATCGATAATCGATATGCGCCTATAACCATCTTACGCACATCACTTTGCGGCTCCATAAGACCCACAAGTGCGAGCGAGATAGACATTGAGAAATGATTTATGGCCGCACGACTCAGTCGGTAACGCGGTGACTATAGCCGCAGCCAAAGTGCTAAGTAACTCTTGTATCCCCCAGGCGGACTTCGTGGTGCTCCGCGACTACGCGCGCTCGTGCGGCGTGCTGACGTGGCAGGGCGAGCGCGCGCGCACCATGGTGGTGACCCGCGCCGGACACGACGACGTCAAGCGGTTCTGGAAGCGCTACTCCAAGACCTCGTAGGGCTGCGGGCGTGGACTCCACTCTTGCTCGTGTCCCGTCCGGCGGTTCTGGACGAGGTACTCCGAGACCTCGTAAGAGTAGTCTTACGAGGTCAACGACCGCACATGGGTGCGGTCGTTGCATATGGGGAGATAAGTCGGCGTCCCGCAGAGTGTATTGTACATTTCACCTACCAGCGTTGATCCGAGCCAACCCAGCTCATAACAGCCCAGAAATAACAGAGCAAAGGTCCCGATTTTGGAAGAGGTACTCCAGGAGCGTTTAGGACTGCTGGCTTGTGGTCTACTCTTATATCCTACGTACATACTTTTTATTATGGGGCGATGAGTCTTGAATCGGCGCGGGAGTGCATTGGACATTACTCCCCGCCAGCGGTCAACGAGCCTACTCAGCTTCTAAAAATAACAGAGCGAGGCTCCGGGCTGCTGGTAGTTACTCCAGTAGCGTATTTGGTCATGATGGTAGGGCTATTACCATGGTATTACCATTAGCCAGCAGATGGATGGGATTGAATCTGATGATGGCCAGCTTCATTCAAGTACAACAAGTTTGTTGAAAAATATTGTGAAAACTTACATAAAATGAAGCAACAATACCCATACTTGTAAGATTTTGTATAATTGCTTGTTTAGAAAATTATACTGACTAAATCAGCGCTGTGCGTTAAACTAATTTAAGTAGAATTAAGTCTTGTAAATATATTACAATTTATAATAAAAAGTTCTTTCATAAATCCATCTTTTATTTTATAAAGTAGAATAAATGCACAACACTTATTAAAAACATAGTTTATTTGATATCTTACACAATTTCATAAAACTTATAATTATGCTAGACTATTTTTACCTTATCACATCAACTTATCTCGCAACACTCCTGAAAACCCACAGAAAGGAACCTAATGTTCCTAAAGTCAATATTGACTTTAATCCTTAGGACAATGTATAATCACATTATTGGAAAACTAAGTACTGGCTTGCTGCCCCGCAGATCTTGAGGCAATACTATCGCAACTTTATCAGCGGAGTTAAATCCACATTAATCTGCCTAAGCGCTATCAATTGTGTTCCCTTGCGCCATAATTAGCTGGATGAATGCGCGCAGCAGCAGTGACTTTTTATCAGCCCTTTTCTTTTACTATGGAAAGCCCTATTCTTATTTTTTATCAGCCCTTTCCTAGTTTTTTACTAGCCCATTTCTATTTTTCTATTGTAGTTGGAGGTCTTTTAATTTATTTATTAGTAATTCTCTAAAAAGCCTAGCCTTCTCTAGCTACAGCCTCCACTAGTGACCAGCGTGCAGCGTGCAGCGGTCAGGGCTTGGCGTGTCCACTCCTGACGGGCGCGAGCGCCGCGTACAGCTTGGTGACGGCGGAGTGCACGGCGCGCTCGAGAGTCTCGTCGGCCGGGCAGATCACCTCCTGGGAACGCGGAACGGGAGGAAGTATTAACACTTTGACTGCGGAAAACACATACCTTGTGTTTGTTTCCTTTGTGCGACGCGAGTGCGGCTGCACACGCTAGGCGCGTAAAACAACGCATTTGACTATTAGCCGCACCTAAGGCAAGCGCACCTAAGGCAAGTGATTATTATTAGCCTTATTGTTTTATTTTTTTACAATTTAATTTGTTATTTTATTTTGTTTCTGTACGTGTGTCATGTTTCTCTCAAAACGAACATATCCAAGAACAGTTACTTTTGATCTGGGGGCACGGAAGTGCCGGCCATGTCGTGCAAAGGCACACCGTATCTTTACTCAAAGTCAATTAGGCCACTTTCGAGCGCCTGTAACTAAGTTTTTTGGTTATTTTAATTGACTACAATTACAAGTAATAAGTAGTAATAAAAGCAGTACCATATTGAGCAGGTCGATGTCGGCGCGCTTGTTGTCGACTGTGACGTGCAGTTTGTCTCCCTTGAACATCTTCGGCACAGACTCCTCACCGTACATCTCTTGCAGCATCTCGATCACGCACTCCTAGGAGATAACATTTTAATAAAATCATTATTTTATTAACTCTACTGCAATTAAAAACTAAAACGATTTGTTATAGTACAAGCATAGGATTGAAGCTACATACTCGTATTTTAATATTTCAGAACGTTGTACAGTGCACTGGTACATTCTGTTGTGAACATTTCCAGAACTATACCGATGTTGATAAAAAATGAAATAGAAATAGGTAATGTTTTAGATTGACACAGATCACTTATGATCATCAACTGTTTCTTCACCGCGCGGAGTTGTTCTTCAAATATGTAAAAATGTCCGAAAGAGGTAAACGACGAGTTGTTACCCTTGTTTAGGACGACAACAGGTGACAACAGGTTACCTTGAAGTGCATCCGGTCGAGCTTGGGCGCCAGCGGGAGGTGCTTGGGCGCGGGCAGCGCCGCCGCCGACAGGATGCCCGCCACCAGCGCGTCCGCGAACATGTCGGCCACCGGGGCCGCCGTCCACTGGGGGCGGGATTACAGATGTCACATAACACTGAACAAGTCTGCTACGGGGGCCGCCATCCACTAGGGGGAGGATTACAGGTCAGAGTCTAGAGTCTATCGTTCGAGGCATTTAGGAATTGGTAAGTAACTTTTATTAAATTGTTTCAAAACCCAATTACAAAAAAAAAAATTTTTCTTGCTTGGTTTGTTCTTCGCACAAATATGAATATTTCGTCCATAGAATTCTCGATTATGTCAATTTGACTTATTTTGCATTTAAATATTATGCGTGCGATTCACATCCCCACAGCACCGAAAGAGTCGTCCTTAAATTACGTCACACGTAAAAGGGGTAGGCAGGGGGTCGACGAAGTGTGACAAGGAATGGAAGGGGTCAAAAAATCATGGCATTTTTGCAACAGTCCACGACCGTCCTCCGCTCCGCTCCGCTCCGCTCCGCTCCGCTCCGCTCCGCTCGGCCGCACCTCCAGCGTGACGCAGTCCCCGTCCAGCGTGAGGTCGACGCAGCCGTACAGCCGCCAGCGCGTCTCGCTGAGGAAGGCGACGCTCCCCGCGAGCTGCATGAGCACGTGTCGCAGCAGCGCGCCCGAGCCGCCGTACTGGATGGACTGCCGCTGCGTCACCTCCGACTGCGTCAGCTCCGTGTACTCTGGAACGATCGACGCTCAACATTTATGGAGGATGTGTTAACTGTAGATCAGGGTTTCCCAACCATTTTTGCGTTTAGCCTCCCCGGAGTATAAATTACGTTCATGCCCCCCTGCTACATACCGTTCGAGACGCAGGCGATAGGTACAGCACACCAGCAAAACAGTCAGGGCCGATGCATATTATTTTCCAAAAACAAATTGACCGTGCCATACAGACAGACTGTTGAACTGATGAACAAATACCGGAGTCTCACCATAACGATTCTTTTACAATTTTGATACAGAACCCTAAAAATGGATTCTTTCACATTTAACTATATTTCAATAAAAGCAGCCTATCCAAAAATTAAGAGAAAACTGATTTCTGTTTCGACACATTCCATTCAACAAAATCTTTCCTAATTAGTTATCCATATAGTGTAGAACTGACTGTTGAGGTCCTCGGGCGCCAGGATGTGGTAGTTGAAGTTCCTCTTGACGAGGATGCCCTGCAGCTGCATGCCGGCCGTCGGGGGCTCCATGGCCAGGGATCCCATTACCTGAGGAGGTGAACTAAACTTATAACACCCGTGTTTACGATTTTAACAAGGTTGTAACTAACTCCTATAAATATGCTTTATAGTTCAAAATCCAATTAAATAAAAAAATCAAAAAAAGATTGAAAGTATTACCGAATGTAATTTGACTCAGTCTTAGTTATTTATCTTGTAATTTGTTTGGTGTGCAATAAAGCTATTAATACAAGGTTATCGTATGTGACCAACCCTGAATTCGCGATAAATCAGCTGTTTCAAAAATACTGCTCGGTGTCATTGACATTTTTCTAAGGAACAGTGGTTTTTTTTCGCGATTTCAGAATTGGTCTTTTAGTAAAAGTTGTTCATAATGATAAGGACTATGAGCCTTTTTGTCTCGGCACACCCTTTGCTCATAACCCTCATGATCCCAAGCTGCCACTAGATATTGAAGTTTGGAGGTTAGTAGACCAAACTTCTTGCGATCCCATGCTATGTTTTTGAAATGCTGATAACTCATTCCGGTCTGCTTCTTAATGTAAGCCTGTATAGCCGTGTACAGTGTACTGTATCTACCTTGGCCGTCTTGTCCCCCCGGAAGGTGAGCGCCAGTAGCTGCGTGTTCCGCGGCGTGTGGATGGCGATCCGGCCGCGGTGCTCGCGCTGCAGGGCCGCCTTCAGACGAGACATCTCGTTCTGCTCGCCGTGGACTAGCACCTGCGGACATTTTACCTATTTAGTAGGAAGCTGGGTCTAGCCTGACCCGACGACTGGCACAAGACAGCACAAGATCGTGATCTATGTCGTTATCTGGTGTCAGAGACCAAGACCCACTTTGGATCGCTGTGCCAGAATAAGTAAGCTGAGTCTAGCTCGGTATTAAAGATTGATAAAGATTAGACGGACAGCCTAAGTTGTCCTATTTCCCACTATGGCGTTTAATTCAATCAGAAATAAATTACGAGCTTCTTACGTCCCAAAATTTGGCAAAGGCCTTCCTATCCTTTTTCTATTGGTTGCGGTCCTGAGCTATTTCAGCCAGTCCTTGCGATGTTTGTCGAATTCGCCCTCGTCATCGCTTAGCATAGCCAATAAGTAGTCAAAACCAGTAGATGGGTCAACTGTTACTCACGACGTGCGGCGGCTTGAGTATGTTGATAAACTCGCTGGTCTGCTGGTAGTCCGTGTGCGCCGAGAACGAGATGTAGTCCACCGACATCTTCAGGGGCAGCTTCTGACCAGACATGGACGTGATCTCGTCCGGCTCCGACAGGATCGTCTTGGCCAGTGTGCCTTCCACGCAGTACCCTGCCAGAACAAGTATGTACATACATTAGATAACTAATAATTCTAAGTGGGGGTGATACGACCTGCACCGACGTCCCGCTTGGGGTGTATTGTGCATTGCTCCCCAACTGCCAGCTTACCCAAACCAGCCGAGCTCCCTAAAACAACGGAGCACGGCCTGGGGTCGCTGGCACACCACATCCACATCCACTTGTAGTAGATTAGACCACTAGTGCGGCTCTCAGCTTTTGATTCAGATGGGTGAAGTGGGAGAAGGGGAATTTGATATGCAGATGTTGCGGAAAGTCCAAACTGTGAAAGCACCTAAGAACTAACTGCATCACGCGTAACTCTATATTGTCCTTGGTAACCAAAAATATGTACGCAGACATGCGGCCGCGGCCACTGACCTGCGATGATGACCCCGTTCTTGGTGTCGCTGCACCACGACTCGAACAGCTCGCGCGACAGCCCCGACTGCATCATGCGGCCACTGACCTGCGATGATGACCCCGTTCTTGGTGTCGCTGCACCACGACTCGAACAGCTCGCGCGACAGCCCCGACTGCATCATGCGGCCACTGACCTGCGATGATGACCCCGTTCTTGGTGTCGCTGCACCACGACTCGAACAGCTCGCGCGACAGCCCCGACTGCATCATGCGGCCACTGACCTGCGATGATGACCCCGTTCTTGGTGTCGCTGCACCACGACTCGAACAGCTCGCGCGACAGCCCCGACTGCATCATGCCGGGGGACGCCATGATCACGCACGGACCGATGTCCTCGAAGTGGTCTATACCCTGGAACCGAGAATATGTTCATTATACAGGGTTATAAAGAAAGGGTACGCTAAGCCAAAAAGGGCTCGTATAGTACTCATCGTTATGAACAAATTATACTATGAGACCAACAGAAATCGAGAAAAAAATATCAGCTGTTCCATATATGAGTACTATGAGCCCTTTTCGGCTTAGCATACCTGTTCCTCATAACCCTGTATTGTTTTTTGTGTGGTCAATAAAGTATTGTGGTAGGTTGATTATAATAATTGTATGCTGGATTTGCTCAATGGAACAGGACTGAGAATATCTAGTGAGACTGGTAGTCATACCGGTGGCTGGAAGATATCGCTATTAGCGATAGGACCGCTTTTTGCGTTATGTGTGAAATCTGCCTACTGCCTGAAACCTTTGACATGGCTTGTGAAAAACAGAAGGCGTTAGATAAAAGTGCTAGATTTTATAACAGTTTCTTAAGTCTCCTTTTTAAGTTTCACGCGTAAAAATAAAAAGTCACAAAATAAGATGCCCGTTTGGACGTTTGTCATTGCGACGTAACTAGTGATGTTACCATACGACTCGGTATTCGATACTCACGATAAATCAATTCAAGTTTGTATGATGAGTATTTGATCGATTTGATTTTGTATTGTAAAGTACTTTGGATAAAGGTTACGATTCGAAAATTTAACTTAAACTTGAATATTATAGGTATATTGAAATGATACGAAATGGTGCGAGAGGTCAATTTGTCTTTAATTTAATATTTTTAGTTATAATAACATTCATTCAATCACAAAAAAACAAGAAAAAACGAAAGTGATTGAATCTTCATTCAATAATTTTCTTCGGATGATAAGCCAAAATCGTCAGTTGAGCTATCGTCAATTCAATAATTATAATAAACTAGCTGACCCGGCAGACTTCGTACTGCCATACAGTACTTCTCTATAGTACTGCCTAATTAAATATAAACACAAGCTGCAATAAAGCTCGTTTTAGTTTGAAAACGTTTGTATGGGAAAAAGAAAAGGGCTGTTTTTGGGGTTTTTCAATATTTCTGAAAGATTTTCTTAATATTTTTTTCCGTAAGAACCTTCTCCTAATAATAACAAATACAACAAAAAAAGAATTAGTGAAATCGGTCCAGCCATTCACGCGTTATGCCGTGACCAAGGAAAACGGGTTTCATTTTTATATATATAGATGGTTACAACTTACAACACTAATATTTGAAAAAAGAAGACTGAGACTGAGAACGTAACTGTTTTTAACCCCCGACGCAAAAGAGGGGTGTTATAAGTTTGACGTGTCTGTTTGTCTGTCTGTCTGTCTGTCTGTCTGTGGCATCATAGCGCCTGAACCACTGAACCGATTTCAGTTTAGTTTTTTTTGGATGAAAGGAGACTTAATCGAGAGTGTTCTTAGCTATGTTTTATAAAAATCGATTGAGCCGTTTAAGAGTTATGGTGGGTTAAAGTGGGGATGGAAGAACCAAAATTCTACAAATGTGCCCAAAATGGTTGTCAAATGAAAGATAAGATATTTTATCAGTGGTAGGACTCTGTCTAGCCTGAGGAGTCCGCCTGGGTGAGTACCACTGTTAAAATAGTGTAGGAAAATATACCAATGTTGGTACTAACATACAAAAAGTATTAAATAAAAACTTAAATTAAAAATTTAAAAAACCCCCGACACAAAAACCTACCTAAAAAAAGTACGAAATAATCATTTGATTTATTTAACTACCTGTACATAAAAACTAAAACACCGCTAAAAATATTAATAATAATTACAACAAAATATTAGTTGATAATTTGACGTTGCATGCTACCTTAAAGTATGCGCGAAAAGCGTTCCAAGTTACATTCTACGGTCTTTCTCAAATGTCATAACGGGCATCTTATTTTGTGACAACTAAAAATATTTTTTGTTTAAATCTTTTTTAAAGATATAATTTAATAAATAGCAGACAGTACAGTATTTTAATTTCATTCAGGTGTTTATCTTTCTGAACACGTGCGCCACATAGCAACCACAATAACAGATAAGTTAAATCAGTGCGGTTACAACACCGACTAGACTTTATTTCATAAGTTTTACAGTTCAAAATAGACTGGCAAAATTATAGCTTTACTTGTAAACCGGACTACATCACAAGTAGACTTTATTTCTAGCGATTTAAAGACCAAATTAGTTTAGCAAAGTTACAAATTAAGGAGTGATATCATTTCGTTCCGTTTCACGCAAGGTCATGGTCACTTTTGATGTTGACTCCCAGACTCTCCCAGTTGCAGTTTATTTCACAGTAGCATTTTAAACAAAATAAAAACACATAGTTTTGTGTTTGGAAATTAAATTAAGTACATAAGTGATTTATTTTAAATCGCAGGCGATAAGATTGTAGTATTTTTAAAGTGATAACAGATTATCTGAGGATTGTGGAAAGCCGGTCAGTGGTCGGACAGTCGCCGGGAGGTTAGCTGCAGGTACTTTGTGTGTTGTCTCATAATATGTGATGTATTTACGGTGATGGTTTTTATTTGTGAATTTAGTTAAATATTAATTTTGAGGTTAAGTAATATTTGAGGGACGTTTGATTGGAAAGTTATCCATACATTTTAAATCGACATCTGGTTTTATAGACAAAATTACATATTGTACGAGTTCATTACATTACATATTGTAGAATACATTTTTGGATGAAATTGTATAAATACTGAGATATTTTTGAATACTGCGAAATTGAAAAAAAGCCCCTTTTAAATGGTTAAAGTTAGTCAAAAATATATTTTTCATGTTTCCTCCAAGACTGTTGAAATATTTGATTCGCTATAGAATTTCTGGCATACTCGTAGCATCGATTTTTATTTGATTTCTTTCAGCCATGCTACCCGACTTTGTAAAAGACCGCGTGATCACATGGCTAGAAGACCACCGGTCTTTCGTAGTGGCGGTCTTCTGCTTGCCAGCCAGCTTCGCGTTCACCGTCTTTTTGAGGATACGGGCCTGGCTGCGGAAGAAGAACCCCCAGCCTCATGAGGAGGCTGTCCGAGAGATACAAGCCAGGGTATGTAGGCTGGAGTTTTGTGAAAATTGTTGACAGCAAAGTGCAGTGGCTAATGTAGTCTAGATTTCTTGGGTTTGTGAGAATTGTTGATGGCAATGCGCGAAAGCAAGACCCCCAGGCAGCGTAGAAAAAAAGAGTGATGATACGCCACATACTGGGCTCAATTGCAGTATTTGATCAACTGTAGGTTCGCGAGGTCCTATTGCCTCTTTTCCGGGGTCAAAGACTTACTTCTAAGGACTTAAAAAGAAGTTTGCTGTTTTTTCATGTCTATGCATTGCAAAATTGCATAGCTGTTCTTATTTTTTCTTTTTGGGCAAACATGGAAGAATCCCGACTGTGTACCTAATTTAAGCCTTTTGTATTCGTAGGTACAACAATGGAACAAGCTGCCATCTCAAGACCGGCGACTGCTCTGCACGTCTCGACCCAACTGGCTGTCACTCTCTGTAACCTTCTTCGAGAAACACCTCCATCATCAGGTCTGTACTTGTATACCACAGATAGAGCTCGAAAACTGATTGGCCTTTAAACTAGGAACTGTTACATCTCTTAGTCATTTGAAACTTTCTATCTGGTACCATCGCAGTTTTAATTTTTCGTATGGTCGAAGCTATATAGCTATAACCACACCTCATAGAACTGGCTGATCTATAAGACTGCCGGAATGTTTTTTTCGTTTGGCAGAAGATTTTGGCCTGGGCAAAAAATAGAAGATTCTACCTCAATGCTGTGACTGTGTATGTGTGGATTCCTCACGTTATCTTACTTTATAGGAACTTCAAGGTCATTGACCAATAAGTGAATTGCACTAATTTTCATTTTCATGTGTGACATTTCTCATAAGCGAAAAGTTAACCACTTGTAAATAAGGCTGTTCTTTGTCAGGTCCCGATACCTTTGTACGACATTCTGGAGCTGGATGAACAGGCTATGACAGTCCGTGTGGAGCCGATGGCCACCATTGGAGACATAACAGAGTACCTCATACCGAAAGGGTACTCGCTGGCTGTTTGCATCGAGCTCACTGACGCTACTTTAGGGGGTGAGTTTGTTTATAATTATGTATTTTGCTGCAAATTGTGTCAAAAAAGTAGATTATAGTAAATCTTTAAATAGTCTACAATTCAATCAACAATAGATCCTAGTTTGTTTTCATAATGAATTTACTATTTGGACCAGAAAAGATTGAACAGAAAAATAAAACGTAAACAGAGTGCTGACACAACTGTGCTTTTTAGCGATTGACTTCTAGGTGGTTTACCAGTCAACATTATTTTCCAGGTTTGGCTTTTGGCACCGGAATGTCAACCCACTCACACAAAACCGGCCTCTACCACGAGACCATAACGAGTTACGAAGTCGTCCTCGGCGACGGTTCCTTAGTAACGGCCACCGCTGACAACGAATACTCGGATCTGTTCAAAGCCCTGCCCTGGTGCCACGGCAGCTTGGGGTTCCTCGTCGCCTTAACTTTAAAGATTGTCAAAATCAAACCCTACATCAAAATGAAGTACACCCCCGTTAAAGGGCAGAAGAATTACTGCGACAAGATCCGAGAGCTATCAGGGACTTACGAGGCGAAACCCAAGGAGTTTCCTGATTATATCGAAGGAACCATATTTAATAAAGATGATGCAGTAATAATGACAGGGGATTATTCAGACTATGATCCACGAATCACAGTGAATCACTGCTCCAGATGGTATAAGCCCTGGTTTTACAAACACGTGGAAACCTTCCTAGATAAAGGAGAATCGGTGGAGCTGATACCTTTAAGGGACTACCTTTTAAGGCATAACAGAGCCATTTTTTGGGTTGTCGAAGATATGCTAACATTTGGCAATGACACGCTATTCAGGTACTTGTTTGGATGGCTGCTGCCACCGAAACCAGCGTTCCTGAAGTTCACAACGACTCCTGGAGTTCGAGAATACACTTTCACAAAACAAGTCTTTCAAGACATCGTCCTACCGATCTTGGAACTGGAGAAGCAAATCGAAGTCGCCAGCAGGTTATTCGAGAAGTTTCCTCTGCTAGTCTACCCGTGCAAAATCATTGATCACGGACCAATGTCTGGCCAGTTGAAGCGACCGGCTTCCAAATACCTCGTCCCGGGGACAAACTACGCAATGTATAACGATTTAGGCGTGTACGGCGTGCCGGGTAGAGTGAAAGAGAAGAAGCCATACAACCCAGTAGCGGCTATGAGGGAGATGGAAGAATTCACAAGAGATGTCGGCGGCTACTCGTTCCTTTATGCGGATATTTTTATGACCCGCGAAGAATTTGAGGTTATGTTTGATATGTCTTTGTATGAGGTTGTAAGGAAGAAGTATAGCGCAGAAGGGGCTTTCCCGCATTTGTATGATAAGGTTAAGCCGGAGCTTGATGTTTTTGCTATCGGCGAGAAGAATGCGATTGATTAATGTGTGTAAAGTAAATATAGGAGATTAAATGCTTTAAACTTCAAACGTTATTTTACATCAATGTGTTTTATTTCGAAAAAAGATGTCGTTAGGGCGTAACTTTGTAGTTTGTATCGATTTGTGTATGTTCAATCGAAATTATTTATAAATACATTTAATCAGGCAATAAATTATTTTATTTTTTTATTTATCTATCACGTACCTTCAAGTTGGATATGTGTCGGAACACGAAGGGGTTGTTGATGGCGATCTGGCGGCGGATGCGGTCGTTCATCGCGTTGACGTAGGTCTGGTAGACCGCCATGCACTTCTTGGCGAGCGAGGAGGCGTAGTAGATCGGGATGTCTTGCAGCTCGGGGTGGAGGGACCAGTACTCGTCTGGTGGGGGAACGTCATATGAAGAAAGAATGGCAATTGTTATTCAATCGATATAAAATTAATTGGATGACTTATTCCTTGTTGGGTTGATAACCTGGAATGAGTTAAATCAGAGAGTACAATTATCAATGATTGTAAAATGAATGAATGTCAGGGAAATTGATAGGAACGTGAAAGAGGGACCCAGGCCAGGCCCAAAGTAAAGCATATTATCACGAAGTGTAGAAAATGAGACATATTGAAGTTTTATAGACTTTTTGTGTAGGTATGTATTATATATCTATGGTATTTGTTACTGACTAGGCGTTAGACCACAGTTACTTTGATTTTAAATTATGGTATAGTTGGAGATTTATATGATAGTCCCATTTCGTATTCGAAGTGGAGCATTCACAACTTTCAGGAGAGTCCGGCCGACCGAGACAACCGAGTGGAGACAGGTCTTCACTCGATCTAACGACCGTCCGCCCTTCGCGTAGTTCACACACCCAATATAAGCAGCAGCTCCTGCGCGCGGCCCAGCGCGAACACAGGGATGAGGCAGCGGCCGCCGCGCTGCACGATCTCCGACACCAGCCCCGTGAAGCGAGCCTCGCGCTCCTCGCGCTTCTCGTGGATGTGCGTGCCATATGTCGACTCCTGTGAACAACATACATTGCTCAGTACGTCAGATAAACTGTATACTACACCTATGTCTATAAACTGTATACCTTTTATGATACCAAAGACACACAAACTAGGAAGGCCAAAGTTCTTAATGTTTGTAATCAAAGGTAAGTAGTATTAAGATCAAATACTTTGTGTGCGAAAAAGTGTGATAAACTTAGGAAATTGTAATTCTAACTGAGGAATACAAGTATTTCTATAATGAAAGTATCAATAAAGGCAATAAAACATATCTCTTTTAAATTGTCTATCGAAGCAAACTACTCTGTAAATAGTGAGAGAAACTTATCACACTTCTGAAATACATATTACAACCCCACTAAAACATCAAAATGTTACTTACAGTAATAAGTACATCAGGATTGACTGTAGGTATTTCGGCAGCCATTAAATGCCTGTCCTCTTGCCTGGAAAAGTCACCCGTGTATAGCACTTTAACACCGGCGATTTCTATCATGAACATGGCAGCCCCGAGGACATGCCCTGCATTGTATGCCCAGAAACGGACGCCTCTCACATCCTTCTCTTCATGGAAGTTTATAGTCTCTATGCGGTCCATGGAACCTTCTAGATCTGATTCGGTGTAGAGCATCTGCTCTGTGGATATATTGCTG
This sequence comes from Alcis repandata, assembly GCA_949125135.1. Lineage (NCBI taxonomy): Eukaryota > Metazoa > Arthropoda > Insecta > Lepidoptera > Geometridae > Alcis > Alcis repandata. Next base: position 550,001 of record OX421237.1, read on the forward strand.
GGGAAGAAATAAATTTTTAGTCATTTTGGTGTTTAATTAGCGGGCTGGTAAGGTGGTTTAACAAGGAATATGAGTTAAATTTACCTGACTTTGATATAATCGGACACAAGCCACCTGTAGATGGCCTTAGTGGCATGTGTCATGAATACTCTGCCTTTGAATGACGTTTTTGTGAGGAACCAGGGTAATGCTCCGCTGTGGTCCAAGTGGAAACTGGAAAGATAATTGTTATTTACAGAATGTTGTGTTTATTAAGTAAAAAAAAGTGTGTGTAATTTTGTTTTGTCTGAATAGGTATGAGCATAATTGCTCTAGAAATAAGAGGTATTTTACATTATACAGCAAACTAAAGCTAAAATTTGTAAAGAATCATAGGAAAAATCACATGGCATATTATATTAATTTACAAGCACTACTTTTTTGAAACTTAATCTTCATAACTAAGCTGTTTTAAGTACTCACTGTGAAATAAGCAGTAGGTCTACTTCATCAGCCTCGATCAAGTCCACAAAAGGCAAAGCATCCATTCCTGACAGCCCGGGATGTATCCCACAGTCCAACTAAAATAAACATTAGAAAACCTCTTAATTTGATTGCATTTTATTTATGCAATAAAACCATTTATTTTTTTAGTTTTTATTAGTAATTGATTTTTATTAAGTTTTCAGTAAACTTACGTAAAATGCCAGCTACACTTTCTTTTTTAATCCACAAACATCTTACTTATGTGATTGTGTAGCGGAGTCAGATCAAATTAACTTTTCAAACAATATGATAAATACTTCAATGGGTTTTTTTAATTTAAAATTATTGTACTTATATACGTAAATTGCAATTTAAGTACCATTATTTTCTTCCCTTTGAACTCCAGCATGATGCATGATCGACCGACTTCTTGTCCTGCACCTCTAAAACGCAATAAACATTTTGTTGATTAAAAAATGGATTTAACGAAGGATCCTATACACAAAGTGCTTCTTAATTTCTGTAAGCAGTAGCTATAAAGTATAAGTAGCTGTCTCCGTGGTTTAATTAAGTTTTTGGACTAATATAACTTAGATCATGTGCGTTTCAAAACAAAAATATTTACTCACAGAGGTCTGATTGTGAGTTGATCACTTTCTTCCATAGGAACCGGGTCGGTTCCTTTTCTCGGGTTCGTAGTCATGTTGTGCTATTTTCTAGAGCATTTATTATCAAAATAGACGTATTTCACTGCTTAAGGGAAAGGATAGGATAAACGGACAAAAACTGTAAGAAAAACATTAATCAACCAACGTAACGCAACCGGCCCGAAAGTTAGGTTGGAATAAAGCTACCAGCTCAAACAAGAATAATCCCATTATGGGGGAATTAATTTGGCCTACTCTGCAGAGCCATGAATCTTTAATCCGAGATAATATTACTGTTAATTAATTATTTTAACCAATGAAACCATCATCAATGTTGTAAAAAAATAAATTGACAGAAAATATGTATATCTCGTCAATTGCTTCCTTATAATTTTTCTACTAGTTTCGTAGGTTTAGTTGTAGGTTGCAACATTAAAGCGTTCCGTTTAACGTAGTGATGTGATTGACTTGTATGAAACTGATCAAAAGACTATAGTCGTGTAACACAGTGAGAGAAAAAATATGTTGACATTTGACAGTATTTGACTGTTTTCAATCTATAGTGTCAATTGTCAAAAGCAAAACATGAACATGTGTGGATAGCCCAAAACCAAAATTTGGTTATTCTAAATAAAAAATAATGTAAATTTAGGCTTAAAAATGCCTAAACAGAAGCTATTCGACGACGATTCCGGAGATGAAGTGTCCCTAAAAACTGAAAACGAATATGCTAAGAAATACGACACATGGCGGGAGAAAGAAGAGATTCACAAACGTAGGTTCCATGATTTTCTTTAAACCATAATACTACGACTTTGGTCCATGTTTAACATTAAACAGCTTCATAACAACAATATAGAAAGTATTAAAATTACCTATACATAACTGGAAACACACATTTTTTTATATTACAGTGGAACAGAAATACGGTTCGAAAGCGCTAAATTCAGACGCCTCAGTGTCGTCAGACAGTGAGGATGAAAGTGATGAGCCTCCGGAGATCTCCGAAGAAGTTGAGGAACAGTTCTTGAAGACACTGTCTTTGTTGAAAACTAAGGATCCTAGGATATATGACCCGGGTTACAAGTTCTTTGAAGAGAAGCAGAAAGAAGAAGGTATTTTTATGTTATCTGCATTTTTTAATTTATATCTTTTATGGAGTGTATTTTAAATAGGGTTAAGGTGCACATTCTTGGCTGGCTGGTATCTCATTCTGCAGGAAGAGAGATAATTTTTAAATATTTCTATTGTCTATTTTACAACTTAAGAATTATAATTCAGATTGTCATCAAACTAAGTGGAAAAACAAAATTATTACAAAATTATCTTCTAAAATTACTTTTCCCATTTCAGTAAAAGAAGAGAAGAAGAAAACACTTACCTTCGCTGACAGTGACGAGGATGATGATGATGGTAATATATTCAGCATTGAGAAGAAGGCAGAAATTGCTGATGATAAAGAACCGGTACAAAAGAAGAGCAGCTCTGGTAAACTAGGAAAGGTAAAAAGATTATTAGGATTTGTTTTGTGCGAGTTCGTCGCACCATAAGTTAATAAAATAAAATTTTATTAACTTATGGTGCGACGAACTCGGGCGGTTTGAAAAAGACTGGACGGCGCTGGCCCAAGACCGCCAGAACTGGAAAATATTGGGGGAGACCTTTGCCCAGCAGTGGGACAGCATAGGTTAGATAAAAAAAAATAACTTCACAAACGGTGATCTTAGCACAAGGAACAATCTCCCCCAGTGAAGAATAAAAGATACATAAACTGTTACTCTTTAATGTTATAGGAGGCAGTAAAAAATTGACTGATGGATACCGACAAATAGGATTTAAAGCTGCATTATATAAACTATAGGTTTTTTATTCCTGGCTACTTTGCGAATTAAGCTACAGTCAAGTCTGCATAGCATCTAAGTCGGTCTAACACCTTGATTTTTTTAGTTGGAAAATAAACCTGCCTTGCAGTCAAATTAAGCCTTATCAACCACTTATTTCAGGATGGCAAACTAAAAGACTTCCTAACTGGCAAAGTGGAGCACATAGACGCGCCGGTGGAGCGAGACCTGGCACCGCTGAAGGCGCTCTGGTCGGACCCGGCCATCAACGAGGGCGAAGCCTTCTTGAGAGACTATATTCTGAATAAACGGTAATTATCTATCAGTTAAAAATAAAAAGCTAAAGGAAAGTGGTCATACTAAGATGCTCAGTAAACAGAAAACCTATCATACCTATTTCTCTTTCTATTATAATAATACTACATACTAATACTACTTCTAAGAGCCTAGCCTAGACCATTGGTAAAGATAAAGATAAAGAGCGGGCTCTTTTTCCGCAACTAGGCCAGTAATCGGCCCTTTTTGCGTGAACTACATACGCAGGTTTCCTCACGATGTTTTCCTTCACCGAAAAGCCAGTGGTATGTAAATTCGTACATAAGTCCTAAAGAACTCATTGGTACGAGTCGGGGTTTGAACCCGCCACCTCAAGAATGCAAAGCGGCGGTTCTCCCACTGAGCTACCACAGCACTAGACCATTGGTAACAATATGGCGGGCTCCCTTGCCAAGAAAGGTGTGAAGAAACAATGACATAATGACTGCAAAACATCAGCAATAGAAGTGTGAGAGCTACTGCAAAGTTATACAGAAAAGGAGCAACAAAATCTGTGGGATAGGAAAAGCAACTGCAAACATGCTAAGGTTAAAAATCGTAAATGTGGACCTCTAAAAATTAAACAAATAAATTGTTTTCTTTATAAAAGAGGCCTGCATTTGATGCCCATTGCTGGTTAAGGTTATATAATTTGATGCCATAGCCAAGGTCTTCGTGAAGTCTTAAGAACAACTACCAATGCGCAAAGCTAGCTGGCTTTGGCGTCATCATCATCATCACAACAGCTACACTGTAGCTCATCACCAATCACACCATCTTAGCCACTGGAGCAGTTGTGCCAGCGGCCCAGAGCCTCGCTGTCACTTTAAGGAGCTGGGTGGGCTCGGGTAATCGCCGTCAAGGGGAAAACGCACAATGCAGCCTTTGCGAGACGCCAGTGCGGGGCCTATCGTCCCCATTCCGAAAAGGAATAAGCTAGCTACTCGAGCTACAAGCTTACTTACCTCAATGCTCAACTCTCCCCCCCCAGCTACCTGGACCCGGACGCGGGCGCCGCCGAGGACAAGCTGCGGGACGACGACGAGCTCGAGGCCGACGAGCAGACCGTGGAGGAGCAGGGGAAGTTCGAGCGAGCCTACAACTTCAGGTTCGAGGAGCCCGACCAGGAGTATGTGAGTACTATTATTATCATCAACATTTTTCCATCCACTGCTGATTATAGGTCTCATCTTCAGCGCGGACTTCATCATCCTTCCCGGACCTGTGCCAGTCTCGTCCACTGCCTTCCTGCCGTCTTCATAATGTCATCCGACATTGTTATGTTATTCCAAAAGTTGTAAATTATTGTATTAAGAAACCACTTATACTATTTTTTGTTATAAATACTCACGTCACACACACACACGTCACACAAACACGTCACTATACTATTATTTGATCTTTCTTTCTCTCTAATATCATCAACATTTCCACCCACAGCTAAAACGATTCCCCCGTACCATGAACTCCATCCGCCCTAAAGACGACAAACGCTCCCGGCAGCGGGCCGAGATCCGCACGCGCAAAGAGGAAGAAAAGAGACGCAAGATGGAAGAGATAGCACGACTCAAGGCGCTCAAGCTGAAGGAGATACAAGAGAAGATCGCTAAGATAAAGGAGGTCACGGGAAATGAGGAGCTGGCTTTTAAGGTAAGTGAATGAAGAGGAAAGAGAAAAGAGTCCATCGAACGGCGAGAAAAAGATAGGCACTACTGATCTGGAAAAGAGTTCAGGGTTGATAGAGTTGTTCCCATAGTTTTGGGCATGGTAAGTGACGATATATGGTCAAAGGTGAAGCACGCAGACTTAGAAAATACCTAATTATTCTAATCTTGACTTGTTTCTCATTCGATTTTTTTTAATTTTAAAATTAATGTATTACCTATACAATTAACTTTAATATACATATTTTAACACCCCAGGAAGAGGACATCGAAGGTGACTTTGATCCGGAAGAGCACGACCGGCGCATGCGCGCGCTGTTCGACGCCGACTACTACGGGGACGCGGATCAAGAGAAACCGGTCTTCCCGGACTTGGATGACGAGCTGGAAATCGGTAACCAATATACACTAATATTATTAAGAGGAATAATTTGTATTTTTTTGTGTAAGTACCTCTAAAAAATATTGCCCTTCGAAAACTGTACTCTATCGCTTGCCGTTTGAATAACAGGCAAGTTCGTGATACATTTCCAGCTGAACTTTACAAAAGAGTCATAGCATAACACAAATTTTATTCAACGTTTCAGAAAACTGGGATAAGTATGAACAACAAGCCGAGACCGAAGGCACAGGTGACGCCGAGGCGGGCGAAGCGCACTGTGAACACGTAGAGTTTAATGTGAGATACTATTTATTCTAACTGTTATTAATTATAATTAAGTACTGCATTACGGTAAGTGAACAGCTGAATAACTCTTTGCGGGAAATAATTTCTTATTTGCCGTCTTTTATGACCATGATCATCTTTCATTTCATTCATTCTCATTCATTCATTTCTTTCATTTTCATTTTTTTTTTTTTTGATAATAATCTATAGATTGCATAGTCGTTGTATGTTGTGCGTGTCCCACCAGCGCCAGCCTACCTCAGCCAGCCGAGCTTCCTGAAATAACGTCGCACGGCCAAGGCTCGCTTATGCATAACTCTCACTTCTATTAAGTGAGAAGTTTTGTGGCAAACTAATTTTAAACTTGTTTTTTCCTCAGATGGACGCCGACTACGACCCAAAACGCGCGCGTGATGCCCTCCTCCAAGAGATACAGACCACCCTCGGGAAGAAACGGCGAAACAGGAAGAACAAGTCCAAGCTGGCCAAACTGCTCGCCCGGGACAAACCTAAATACGTACCCACTGAGGTAGAACAAAAAAATATATAAAAATAAGCCTTTATTCCATTGACATTGGAGTTACATAGCTATACCAAATTTCAGCTCAAAAACAGTTCTGTGCCTCCTGTGCAAAATGATACAACTCGGAATAGTGACCTTCGAGTTGTATCATTTTGCACAGGAGGCACAGAGTTAGAAGCGCAATTTTTGCTCACACCATTTTTATTTTTGCTTTTTGATTGATTGTAAGCAAAAGTGGCTTTTTTAACTGTTTTCGATTCCAAACCGAACACCTCAAAATCACGAAAGATCATTAAGCAAAACAACCAAAAGAAGTATTAAAATAGCCAAAAATGGCACCATAACTCAATAGCAAGCAGCAAAGTATATGACTTAAATTGTGATTTTACTATTATCATTTCAGACGGACAAGAACTATGATCAATATATGGAAGAATACTACAAGATGGACTGTGAGGATGTGATCGGGGGCGACCTGCCCACCCGGTTCAAGTACAGGGAGGTGGTGCCCAACGACTTCGGACTTACTGTCGAGGAGGTAAGGGCTATATTTTGTTGAATGTCGCCTCGATCGGCGCTAAAACTAGAATTACCAAAAACAACACATTAAATTCCTTAGATTAAAAATTAAAGACAAAAGATGTTACATGTTTTTGTACTAACCCAGAAATGAAAAAAAACAGCTGATCCATAACTTTAGTTGAGTGTCATTGACAGTTTCCTATGAAACAGCTGATTTTTTTGGTCCCATAATAAAAGTTTTTCACAATAATAAGTATAAACCGTTTTCAGCTTAGCATGCCCGTTCCTTACTACCCTGCAGCCTGCAGATAGCAATTCTATTTATGTTTACTGTCAAAAGTCACTTGAAAAAACTTTGACAGAATCTCACAAATGGGGGTCAAATACGTATAAAATCCTATTCATCATCATATTACATTTAATTCTCCTACTGCTGGGATACAGAGCCGTGGTAGCTCAGTGGGAGAACAGCCGCTTCGCATTCTTGAGGTGGCGGGTTCAAACCCCGACTCGTACCAATGAGTTCTTTGGGACTTATGTACGAATTTACATACCACTGGCTTTTCGGTGAAGGAAAACATCGTGAGGAAACCTGCATACGTCCGGAGAAGAAAATTCAATGGCGTATGTGAAGAAGAAGTCACGCAAAAAGGGCCGATTACCGGCCTAGTTGCGGAAAAAGAGCCCGCTCTTTATCTTTTTTTTTGCTGGGATACAAAAATTAAATTAAATTGTGGTTTTCCAGATCCTGCTAGCCGACGACAAAGAGTTGACCCAGTGGGTGCCTCTCAAGAAGCTGGTCCGGCACAAGCCGGAGAGCGCGCAGAAGAGTGAGGTGGCCGCCTACCGACAGAAGGCGGCGGACCAGGCGCTCAAGCGGAGGGTGCTGCCTAGCCTGTTTAGGGAGATTCCTGAGTAAGGGATGACGATGATGATATTTACCGCTTTATAAGTTTGACGTGTCTCTGAGGCATCTCGCTCCCGACCGGATGAAACGATTTTGATTTTGTTATTTTTGTGTGAAAGGTGAATTAGTCGGGAGTGTTCTTAGCTTCATGTTTAATAAGGATCGGTTCAGCCGGTTCAGGTCAGCGGGTTTTTTAAATTTTAAATTCAATCTTGTTAATTTAAATGCTAGTTGTTGTCCGGGACTTTGTGCCCGGTTCTGCTCGGAGTTCATCCTAGCCGGTTTGGGGCTATGAAATAGCCTTTAGCACTCAAGCATAGTGTATTATACATTATTGAAATGTTTTTTTTAATCGGTCCTGTAGTTTCGGAGATTACCCTCAACAAACTTACATGCATACAAAATTTACCTCTAAATATGTGTGAAGATTATAAATTAATGTCACAATAAAATCCCTTCCTTTTTTCAGAGAACCAGAGCTGGTTGTTCCCAAAGAAGCTGCGAAAGAGCAAAAGAAAAAGAAAAAAAAGAAGAACAAAACCGATGATACAGCAGACGTCGCAGAGGAAAATGAGTCTACCGCCAATGAAAATAGCGAACAGATTAGGGAATCAGTCCAGAAAGAAAGCAAAAAGAAGAATAAGAAAGATAAAGAAGCTAATGACACTGTCGTTTCAGAGGAAAACGAACCTACTGCCATTGAAAATAACGAACAGAATAGTGAAACAGTCCATGGGGATAGAAAAAAGAAGAATAAGAAGAATAAAAATCAAGCTGTTGCAAATGTAGAAAACGGAGTCAATAATGAAAATAATAATGCTGAAGACACTGCCAAAAGGAAAGAGAAAAAACCAAAGCTAGTCTCAGACAACTTGACCATAGAAGAGTCTGCTTCTAAATGCTTAGACACTAGTACCGCACAACAAAATGCCGGCAAAACCAAAAAGAAGAAAAATAATAATGCAGGGTTTATAGTAGAAAATGTACTAAATGTAACTCCTAGTCAAGCAAGTGGCAACTTAAAAAGAAAATTAAATGATCCTCAAACTTCCCAAGTCCCTAATAAAAAGAAGAAGAACAAGAATAATGCAAATAAAAACATGCCAGGGAAGAAGAGTAAAGATTTTAAGAATAACAAAAAAGATAAGTTTAAGAACAAACAGAATAATGATAAAACTTCAGATAATCCACTAAACAAGCTTTCTGATGAGAGATTGAAGGCATATGGATTGAATCCTAAGAAATATAGAAGTTTCTTGAAGTATAAAAAGTTCTAGATTTGTTTAATTTTTTTTATATGTTCACTAGCTGCGCCCCGCGGCTTCACCCGCGTTTTCCGGGATAAAAAGTAGCCTATGTGTTAATCCAGACCATGAACAACCTTCATTCCAAATTTCATGTAAATCCGTTCAGCCGTTTTTGCGTGAAAGAGTAACAAACATCCATACATTCTTACAAACTTTCGCGTTTATAATATTAGTAGGATAATATTAAAATACGTTTATGAAATGTAATAAATATTTGAACATTGACCAGTGTTTAGCTTTAAACCCAATAAAAATACACATAGGAACTTATATGACTAGACTTATGTCGACGAAAATAGTGCAAAAAATAAAATCCATAAAAATAAAAATTCATTAGTTATCATCATTCCACCGCTACTAGAAAAGAATGGTGATGACTACGTTATCATCGATCTATCCATTTTCTAGTAGTTAGTTAAACGACAGTGCTACGTGCTTGTACACTATGGAGTGGAGTAACATATAAGTGTTATTGTTGTCTCTTTTTCATATCATTTCATAAATGATACTCGAACAATTGTAATAAATAATAATTTACTGACATATAATGCAAAGCTACTATTTCCTCCATTTTTAAATTAGAGCGCTTGTAGACGTCCGTTTTTTTCACCGGATAACGGACCGTCAATAAACGGCTATCCTTGTATACATATTTTTTTTACCGGATGGATGGACTGCCGTCTATATGCGTTAGTTTTGAACTGGTAGTCAGAGATTACACACGTGTGAAATGTCGAATAATAAGAAAAAAAAACTCGTAAGTATTGGCCTACTATTTGTACAAGAAGAAACAAAAAGAAATAAAAAACGTAAAAGGTCATCGTGGGTGCATCCTATATTATTGGAAAGGGTTGGTTGGTTGGTGGGTGGAATTGGAAAGGAAAAATATGGTGCATTTCAAACTCTTTTTACGCAGTTGGAAGAAGATGAAACTAAATTTTACAATTATTTTCGGATGAAGAAAGAAACCTTTCAAGACTTTCAACTATTATTAACAGCCTTATATGATAAAATAAGACACGAGGAACACAACACAAACAACACATGCGTAAATCTATTTCCCCGGCAGAGAGATTAGCCGTTACGATAAGGTATGTTAAAGAGATGTTCAACTTCAAATTATAGAAAAGGGGATTGATTACCTGTATTAATTAAAACAAAATTTAGTAGGTGGTAATTGTTTTATTATACTCAAAAAATAAATTAAGGAGTTTTAGAAAAATCGAAATCGTAATCAGGCGATGTGATTGAACTTAATTCAGTAATAATTGAAGATTGGGAATCATCTTGCTGCATGAGTTCTTGAGGCATTGGAATGAGTTGTGTTGGCTGATATTCATAGGGCATCCTGGATGTCGATGGAATGGGTTGTGTTGGTTGATATTCGTGTATCCTGTAGTCGGGTGTAGCCGTAGTGTAGCCTCGATTAATATTGTAATTGTAATTTTGCTGCTGCATGGACGCTTGATTTCTCCGAGTTAAATTTCTCATAACTTTAATGACTTCATATTGGAATTCAACATAATCGTCATCACTATACTTGTCTACAATCGGAGCAATACCTTTGAAAAAACACATACTCTTACTCTTGTCTTCATCTTCAACTGATTTAATTAAAGTAAGCATTTGTCGATCAACTTCGCTACAGTCTGTCTTTCTCTTCTTGCTTGTTTTTGTTAAATCGGTAGTATTGGCTGGTGCGGTAGGGTCATTATTGGTTTCTTTGTTGTGAGATTGTGTGATGTTTTTTTCTGTTGTAATACTTGCTTCCGTTGTTCGGCGAGTCACAATTTTACACAAAAAGAGCATTTGATCGTAGAATTTATATTTTCGTAGACTTTTTGCACCAGAGCCGGATTTACATTCCTTAACTTTTTTGTGATATTTCATCCAGTTATCTCTTGCATTGTTCCATTTTTTTATGATATCTTTGCCTAAAAAAGAAAAAATTGTTACAGATATTTAGCTGCAGGGAACACATTTAGTGATCTACATTACAGTTTCAGAATGGGTATAAAAACTATCAGCTGTATTGTACAAGAAGTATTTGAAGCATTGTGGGAAACCCTTTCTCCAATTTATATGAAACTACCATCGGAAGACGAATGGTTAACAATAGCAAAAAAATTCGAGACGAATGCAAATTTTCCTCATTGCTTGGGAGCCATTGACGGCAAACATATTAGAATCATCAAGCCAGAAGAAAGTGGATCAATGTTTTTCAACTACAAGCACTATTTCTCAATAGTAGGTATTAATGGCTGTGGTAGCCACAAACTATAATTTTGTTTTTATTGATGTTGGAGCCTACGGCAAAGAATGCGATTCAGCAGTATTTAAAGAAACAGAATTTTGGAAAAGAATAGTAGGCGATAAATTAAATATTCCTCGACTTAAGCAGTTGCCAGGTGCAGGCAGTGAGTTACCTTATGTATTTGTTGCTGATGAAGCTTTCGCTTTACATCAACACGTACTTCGTCCTTACGGTGGGCATCAACTTGACTCAAAAAAAATATTTCAATTATCGTCTCACAAGAGCGCGACGCTACGTCGAATCCGCATTTGGTATTTTATCCAATAAATGGAGGATTTTGCATAGACCATTAAATGTTTCAACAGATACTGCTGTTAACATTGTAAAAACATGCTGCTTATTACAAAACATTATTCATAAAGTAGAGGGTATTGCTAATGCTACTGACAATGCTAGTTCACAATGGTGTCTACCCTATGCCATTTTTTTTTTTTTTTCGTTTACCCAGTGGAAATCCTTTATGGATACCACGCCCGCCCCGGGGGAGGCAGGGTGGTTATGTGGGAGTCTCCGCCCTGCGGCGGCATACCCACTAAAACCACTGGGGTGTTCGGCAAGGGCGTCGCCAGCTTATGACTAAGGGGGGGGGCAATGGGGCAATATTATGGAGGATAAAAAAATAAACGCCGAGAGCATAAAGCGTTACACTTTGGAAGTCTTTGCCTCGATGACGATTGTAATAAGAACACGGTTCTAATATCAATGTATAAAACTTCACAAGCCCTCGACAGCACAATAGAGTCGGGACAATTTAGACATTGGAGGGTACAGTAATTTCCACCCAGCTGAAAATTGGTAGGATTGTTTGAAACACCATCATAAATGAAATCTAAAAAGTCACCATCGATCCGATACGTGCAAAAAATCTTACTCCGGGTAGAAGGTCACCAAAATGGGTTTTTCGCGATTTTCTCAAAAACAATTCAAGCTACTAGGAAACTGTTCAAGACAAGTATGTTCTCTATAAAAAAAATTGCTAAAAAAAAACTAAATAAATAAAAAAATAAAAAAACAAAAAAAAAATAAAAAAATTAATAAATATTAATTAATTAATTAATTAAATTTTTGCTTTTAAATGCATGTTGGTAGGACTCATGGTTTTGAGATATGTTGATATTCATTTCAGACCAGGCCAAAAAGATGACAATTTCTCTTAACGAAGCCTCGGTTAGCAGTAGATCATATCACAAGTTTGTAAATAAGTTTTCCTCAAGTTTTCAACATCGCTAAATCCGACAATCTCAAGAAACACTTTGAAAAATGACTCTTTGTGGCTCAAATCGGATAAATGATGATGATGGCTGACGAAAAATTTTACCTCTCGTATCTCGGAAACGGTAGAAGGATATAGAGGGGTACACCCGACTTTTGAAATGTAGATCAAATTTTTGGGGAAATGATAAAAAAATATAGTCGCCATCGCCATACAAAAAAGTTTGACAGTAGTACAAATAAAAAAAAAAGGAAATGCTCACAGCTATGGAACAGCTGTAGATGGATGGAATGTACTTGAAGAAATATTATAGAGGTTCATAACGACAATCGAGATTCAGAAACAAAAATCCAAGATGGCGTATTTCATGTTTTCGTCAAATTCCAGTGGATCTTCCAGTGATCCTATGAGGGTGATATTTTGGATCTGGATCTACATATTATTACACTGTTTAATGGTCTTGCGTTTTGGCAAATCTGATGATCGTGATGAAAATGGCGGCGATTTTTAAAACGGATGTCTAAATCTTAATGTTATTCTGAATATTTCAATATTTTCTACAATTTACATTAAACCTTGTGAATTTATTAACGTTTTGTCATGCGATGCGGAATTTATTAATAGGTAAGTAAGGAAGTGAATTGCTCGCACTTTGGTCGCTTTGCGGCTAGCTACATTTGATCTCTAGGGGGGGGCAACTGCCCCCCCCTGCCCCCCCTTGGCGACGCCCTTGGTGTTCGGCATCCGCCTGAGATGGGGCAAGGTGGGGTCGCGTTAGCAATCGCCACCTCGCCCCGGCGATGGGCCCGATTAGGGCCCCCCGCGTATATGGAGGAGTGACCCTGTTCCCCAGGATCACCCCCCAGACAGTCAGTGTGGGGTCGTGCAGGCCGGGAGAGTCCCCCGACTCTCCCGGCAACCCCACTGCAGAGGAGCGAGGATACGGGCGAACCGCCTCCTCGCTCCCTCGTCTGCGCCGGAGCGGGTCAGATCGGGCGTCGTCCTCTCTGACCCGCTCCGCGGTCTCCTTCTGCGTCATCACCTCTTCGCAGAAGGAGACCCCGGCCTGCCACGATCTCTCGCCGCCGAGCACGGCTTTCACCACGCTTGGCAACGAGAGATCCCGGCCTATGTAGGCCGAAAGCGTATGCCGCTGGTTGGCCCCATGCGGCACACGCTTCCAGCGTCCACCCTCGAATAGACAACTCATCATTTACTAAACTTTGACCACGGAATAAATAATAGTACAAGTACAGTCATGACCATATCAACTCGATCGATACCCAGAGCGCGGAGTAAGACGTGCTGTACGAACATTTATTATTCGCGAGGCGCGTAGGGCATAGTCAAAATACGCGCCCGCTCGCCCGCAGGAATCGCAGATCGCGGCAGCACGCGTCTGGTTACCGTGCGTGCGAAAGGGATGATATTCGAAAACTCCCTCGTTGATCTCTCTCCACGACAGTGTTTTTTAATTATGAACATGTGTGTTGTTTGTCAGGAAAGAAAATACTTGTTTTTTATTAAGTTACCGTATGAATAAAAACTGAAGGCGTCTAGGACATAGACGCCAAAACAAACGCCCTCGCTGCGCTCGCATATTTTTGATTAATTATAATCATTACACACACGCCGTAATTAAATAGCCTGTGTTTAATTTTAATAACAACCAAATCAAAATCATTACGCTCGCTACTCGCGTCTTGTTTTTCTTTTCGGTAAGTAGATGCTGACTGTTTTGGAATTGACCGAAAAAATCTTCTATCTATTCGTGTTAGTTGAAAACTTTTGATTTGATTTTGATTTTGAATAGTGGATAATTTCCTTAGTAAACAGCCTGTCCCAAATTTCTGAAAAACATCTCACTTTTTTGCGCTCGCTGCGCTTGCGTTTTCTTGATGTTTAATTTCCGTTGTGCATAGTTTTCAAATATGATCGATCTGTTCTGAATTGATCAATAATGCCTAAACATTTCTTATTATTATGATTATTTTGTGCTTTTAGACTTGCTGCGTACAACATACTAAAGGCTTTTGTAGTTTCCGCTTATTAATCGAGCACTGTTTGTGGGCAGGAAAATTTATGCAAAAACATTTTTTATTTATCAATTTTTATATCAAAACTTAATACACAAAGCTACCCAAAACGGAGTTAATTGATTTGTCAAATAAAAACGGTTTTATCTGAATAAATAAGCTTAATACAGAAAGAACAGCGATAAATGCATTATTTCCGCTCTGTTTACGCATTACTGAGTGCAATTTCGTTTGGAAAGAGGCTCTCGTAAAATAAATATGCATAATTATCCTAAATTGCTAAAAATACGTCTCAATTCCACATTGTTATTGTTTAGTGTTTTGTGTGACCTAGCGCGTGAATTTTATTTTCAAAATGACAGAATATAACTCAAAATTTCGCGCTCGCTGCGCTCGCGTACCTATTCTTGATTTCTGATATCTATTAAATACACTCCGTTACGTAATAGCCCGTCCTAAAAACAAAAGATCTTCAAATCTCTGCGCTCGCTTCGTTCGCGCATTACTATTTATTTTATAAAGGCCACAATTATTTTTGAATTGATTGAAAATATTACAAGTTTTGTACCCGACGCGACGCGAGCGTTGTGTAATTTTCGTTGTAAATAGCCTGACGCGTAAAAATCTATCGTAAATTGATCAAAAATATCTCAAATTTTCGCGCTCGCTGCGCTCGCGTATTCATGGCGCTTAATTTCCGTTATACGTTTAATTCGTAAAAATTCTATGTTTTGAATTAATGAACAATGTCGAAAATTTTCGCGCTCGCTGCGGTCGCGATTTTTTTTTATTTATTTGTGCTTTTAAACTTGCTGCGTATAACATTCAAATGCCGGTTGATAAAAACTACTACGAGATTTGAACTTACTTAATCAAGCACTGTGTTGAGCAACTGTGCTTGATTCACAAACCTCTCCAAATCGAATTATTTGGTTCATTGAAAAAAAAACACGGTTTTGTTTGATTATTTTGAACAAGTGCGGCCCGCCACTATTTCAAATTGTCACTATGCGGCCCGCGTCTGCCAAAAGGTTGCCGACCACTGATATAGATGATAAAGGTAAAAATAAATATCAGTGGGGGGGGGGGGGCGGCATTTTTCATTTTTTGCCCCGCCTAAAAAAATTTGTAGATCCGGGGCTGCCGTCCATGCCATCACGCTGTGCCCTCTGCTAGTAAGAGGGACACGCGGACGGGCCCACCGTGTCGGGTTATTTGCCAGCGTGCGGTAATACTGCATAAAAGCTGCAGTATTACCGCACGCTGTTGCCCAGGGTGCACCACGAGGAGGTTACCCGACCTAGCACCCCACTCTATGCCATTTGCCTCATTCCCATTCAACACGAGGTAATGTAACAGCAAATATGATTCGTAACAAATATGCAGAGTATTTCATGTCACCAGTAGGGCGTGTACCATGGCAAAATCAACATGCATAAAAATAATGAAAATAAAATGTTACTTACCAAAATCATTTTTTTCTTTCTCGGACATCGTTTCAAAACCTTCATTTAACGCAAGACAAATTTCTCTCCAAGCGGCAAAACTCGACTGTCTATTTTTATAGCACTCTTGGGTTTTGTCGTACAGGCCTATTTTCAACCAAACTTATTAACAATTCCATGTCAATATCACCCATTTTTAAAAGAACGCAGGTAGACGGCACTCCAGGCAATACGTCCGGCAGCGTCAACATGCACCAATACACTGGCCGCCAGTGTATCCACGCCACGCCAGTGACTGGACTGGCGTGGATGACTCATGACCGCCATTTCTTACACCGGACCGGTGTCCGTCGCGCCGAGGGGAAGGGGTGGTGCATCCGGCGTAAATTGTTCGCCGGACCGATGTCCGGTGCATGTACACACATTCATTATAATTCATACACCACCGCGAATCCGGCAAAAAACACGGTCCGTTATCCGGTGAAAAAAACGGACGTCTACAAGCGCGCGGCCGCTACTCGGCTGCACAACAAACTGAACAACACAATCCGGTACGATGCATCGCGCCAACACGACACGAATCTTCGCCCGCCAATGTAGACAAGAACATCGCCTGTGCCCGATCACGATGTTTTTGTCGCGCCAACACGATACGAATCTTTGCCCGCTAATGTAGCCCCAGCAGAAGTGTGATGTGTTTCAGAGTGATCGAGAGAACTAAGGCCCGTTTCTTCCGTTAGGTATGGTATTTAGCTCCCTTACAACTTATTGGTACAAAAACAGGTCACCTTGTTTCATTTCCATCAAGCATGTATTCCTCATGCATCAAACCTGAGCATCAAACCATCAACAAACACAGTCGTTTTATTTTGCGATGGCAGCCCTAAAATTCTTTATCTGCATCGATACATTCAAAAGTTTTGACACTTGACAGCTGACTTTGACGTAAGTTAATTTCATTTGCGTTCTTTTTCACAAGTTTCTTTTTCGGCGAGCCGTGTCTACGGAAAGGTAATTGCAATTTTTTAATTTCTCGTGTATTTTAGTGAAATATTTTGAAAAACTACTGCAGACCTACATTTGAACTAATATTGTAAAGGTATACACGGATTTATTTCGTAGATTTCCTCGATTTAAACGGATTCTGTGAACATAACCTCTGCCTTCAAGTAGATCAGCCGCTGTTTTTTGATAAAGCGTTCTGAGTGGACAACAAGGCTAAAATAACGCCCCGAGCCTAGATTCCCAGGCGTATGCCTTTTGTTTACGTCTGCAACAGTTTGTGGCGACAACTTTTCATGCAAATACCACGCTGTTAGTGCTTCTCCCAACTCTATGCAAGATTGTGACGTGAATTTCTTATCCAGCCCGCCAAGATGGTGAACAACCGAGTGCCGTCGGTGTTCTCGAAGACATACGTGACGCCGCGTCGTCCCTTCGAGAAGGCTCGTCTCGACCAGGAGTTGAAGATCATCGGAGAGTACGGTCTCCGCAACAAGCGCGAAGTTTGGCGCGTCAAGTACACGCTCGCCAGGATCCGTAAGGCTGCCCGTGAGCTGCTCACGCTCGAAGAAAAAGACCCCAAAAGGCTGTTTGAAGGTAATTATAACTAAAAGATACTACTTGCACCAAAGGTCCATGAAGTTCCCTATTATTTCACACAACAGTTAGCAAATACAGTTATAAACCACATGGTTTACATGTGCATGAAGTTACATTACATATAAATGCTAATGTCATCAAGCCACAAGCTGAATGTGCCTCAAGTATTGAAGGTGCATCTTGCGAGGCATACGGTTTGGCCACTCTGAACTAAAGCAAACCGCCAAACTTGCATGTCTTACCTTGTTAATAAATCATGAATAACAACTTGTTGCAATTCTGTCACTTTTCAAAGTAACTAAAGTGTGAACTTCTTATAATGATGATAACATTCAATATCTGACACCTCTTGTCAGACCAAAACAATGGTGAACATACTCTTTCTGAACAACTACCTACTCTAAAAACCAATTTCTTCCTGTGAACCCTAGCTAATAAAGTTTAATATTTTAGGTAATGCCCTCCTCCGGCGTCTGGTGAGGATTGGAGTGCTCGACGAGAAGCAGATGAAGCTCGATTACGTGCTCGGTCTGAAGATTGAGGACTTCTTGGAACGTCGTCTGCAGACCCAGGTGTTCAAGGCTGGACTTGCCAAGTCTATCCATCACGCCCGTATTCTGATCAGACAGAGGCACATTCGGTGAGAAATCTTTGTCTGCAAACTATTGCTAAGAAATCTAATTCACTAAGGTACACTTGGTTAAAGTACAATACTGGTGTCATGTCATGGACAATCTTGCATCTGCAATGATACTTGTCTGTAAAGCCGAATTTTGTAAATTTGTATTGGCTGCTGAATAGATACAATACTCAAATGTCTTGACCAATTTACAGCCTTTTCATCAATAAGTTATATATGAAGATAAACTAAAATCATGCTAAAATCGGATGCAGATGAGCGCAATTCTGCATCAACGCAGCAGAGGCTGCGGCTGTCCTTGATTGTATTCTAAAAGACCACTTGAACCTCCATGTTGAGGTCAATGTCTTGAAATATGCTCTTTTGAGCTGACTTGAGGTAATGTATACTAACTTACAATATCTTTTGAAAAATATTGTAGAAAAGTAGTTTTCAGAGGGCTTAGTGTTATTTGCCTTTTTTGATTAGTGTTTTAAAATTGATGATAATTTCACTAGACACCCTGCACCATGATAGAAATGGTTTCAAAATACTATTATAAACTGTATTCTGAGATATTTCAGCGCTGCTTTTTTAACTGCAAATAGCAGGACATGAACAATCCAAGCTAAGATTTTGCCATAACTCAGAATAAATCTGTAACCTGGTCTATCTATTCCAGGGTCCGCAAGCAAGTGGTGAACATCCCATCGTTCATCGTCCGCCTGGACTCCGGCAAGCACATCGACTTCTCGCTGAAGTCTCCGTTCGGCGGCGGCCGCCCGGGCCGCGTCAAGAGGAAGAACCTGCGCAAGGGACAGGGTGGCGGCGCCGCTAACGATGAGGAGGAGGATTAGATAATAAACTGATGACTGGTTATTTGTGGCTTTTATTCAGTTTTCTTTAGGGGTGGATAGTTGACGCCTTCCTGCCAAACACGGTTGAAAAAGAGAGTAAAAAATATGTCAAAGTTGCTATTTGGGGGACGATAAATAGCTATAGGTAACTATTGCCCGACGCGACGATGATTAGCTATAACAGTGCCCGACTATATAAAATGTGTAGGTAAAGACTAAATCACAATGTAAATGTGCCTACTACATAAATATGCTGGATAAACGCCTATAATCCTCTTTCTGCCTCATTCATGCTCTTAGGCTACACATTTGGTCCGTTTACACTTTGAATCTCTAGAAAGGTGCTCCACTCAAGTTCTTTGGTAACAAATTTGGTTTGTTTACACTTGGATTCTCAAGGTGCTCTTCGGTTACACACTTGGTTTTTATACACATGAACGAAGGTGCAATCTCAAGGAAGCACATTTTATTTAGCTTCTAATAACAAAAAATTATAGTAGCACCAGCGCTTCGGTCTTATCATACAATAAGCTGTACTAAGGTCCTATAAATACACAAAGGAACGCTTTAATAATCATGTTAAAGAATATATGGGTTTATGTTGGTGTAAACTCCTATACTACTGTCAAGAAAGTACCGGGAAAATATCAATAATACACAAAATGTTTGTTATTCATCCAAATTTATTTTATCACCTTCAAAGTATGCTCCTTCAGAAACGATACACTTACGCTAACGAATAATCCAATCATCAAAACATTTTTTAAACGCTGTTTCCGGAATTGAGTTGAGTTCTCGCCTCGAATTCTCCTTTATGTCTCCTACCGATTGAAAACGGGTGCCACGAAGTGGTAATTTGAGTTTAGGAAAAAGAAAGAAGTCAGCTGGAGCCATATCTGGTGAATATGGTGGTTGCTCGATGGTATTTGTTGAGTGTTTGGTCAAAAATTCGTTCACAATGATGGCCGTGTGCGAAGGCGCATTATCGTGGTGCAAAATCCAAGAATTTTCTTTCCACAAATCTGGCCTTTTTTGTCGAATTTGCTCTCTTAAATGCCGCATAACACTCAATAACCGGGGCAATTTAGACATCTGAGCTTACATTAATTCCCACCCAGCTGAAAATTGGTAGGATTGTTCAGAACACCATCATAAATGAAACCTAAAAAGTCCTCATCGATCCGATACGTGCAAAATTTTTTACTCCGGGTAGAAGGTCACCAAAACGGGTATTTCGTGATTTTCTCAAAAACGGTACAAGCTACGAGGATACTGTTCAAGACAAGTATGTTCACTATAACATTTTCTACAGTATTGCTCTTAAACACATGTTGATAGAACTTATGGTTTTCGAGATATGTCGATATTCATTTCAGACCAGACCAAAAAATTGACAATTTCTCTTAAGATGCCTCTGTCAGCAGTAGATCATCTAACAAGTTTGTAAATGAGTTTTCCCGAAGTTTTAAACATTGTTGAATCCGACAATCTCAAGAAACACTTTGAAAAATGACTCCTTGTATCTCAAATCGGATAAATGATGATGATGGTTGACGGAAAATTGAACCCCTCGTATCTCGGAAATGGAAAGAGATAGAGGGGTACACCTGACTTTTAAAATTTAGATCAAGTATGGACCTTTGTAGGGAAATGATAAAAAAAGTTAGCCGCCATACAAAAAAGTTTGACAGTCATACAAATAAACAAAAAAAAAGGAAATGCTAATAGCTGTGGAACCGCTGTAGATGGATGGAGTGTGCTCGAAGAAATATTATAGAGATTCATAACGACAATCGAGATTCAGCAACAAAATTCCAAGATCTCGGATTTCATATTTCCGTCAAATTTCAATGGATCTTCTAAATTTTAAAGTGATCCTAGGCAGGTGTTATTTTGGATCTGGAGGCTCTTAAGGTCCTTAAATCCATTCCTGAAATGATTTTTTTTGTTCGGCCATTTTTCAAAATGGCTGCCATACAAAAGAAAAGGAGTGAAGTTACAATACTTCGCACCCAGCTGAAAATCAGTAGGATTGTTCAAAACATCATCACAAATGAAATCTAAAAAGTCCTCATTGATCCGATACGCGCAAAAAAAATCACTCCGGGTAAAAGGTCACAAAAACTGGGTTTTCACAATTTTCAGAAAAACAGTAAATTTTATCATACAATTAGCCATACCAAATTTTAGATCAGATAATTATCTACAAAAAATGTAAATTTTATTTTTCCTAAGAGCACCGTTTTTGAAATATAACGATTCAAAAAGTTGAAAGAGTTGTAATCGGATTTTTCTTGCACGTATCGGATCAATAAGGACTTTTTAGATTTCATTTGTGATGATGTTTTGAACAATCCTACTGATTTTCAGCTGGGTGCGAAGTATTGTAACTTCACTCCTTTTCTTTTGTATGGCAGCCATTTTGAAAAATGGCCGAACCAAAAAAATCATTTCAGGAATGGATTTAAGGACCTTAAGAGCCACCAGATCCAAAATAACACCTGCCTAGGATCACTTTAAAATTTAGAAGATCCATTGAAATTTGACGGAAATATGAAATCCGACATCTTGGATTTTTGTTGCTGAATCTCGATTGTCGTTATGAATCTCTATAATATTTCTTCGAGCACACTCCATCCATCTACAGCGGTTCCACAGCTATGAGCATTTCCTTTTTTTTTGTTTATTTGTATGACTGTCAAACTTTTTTGTATGGCGGCTATCTTTTTTTATCATTTCCCTAGAAAGGTCCATACTTGATCTAAATTTTAAAAGTCAGGTGTACCCCTCTATCTCTTTCCGTTTCCGAGATACGAGGGGTTCAATTTTCCGTCAACCATCATCATCATCATTTATCCGATTTGAGATACAAGGAGTCATTTTTCAAAGTGTTTCTTGAGATTGTCGGATTCAACAATGTTGAAATTTTCGGGAAAACTCATTTACAAACTTGTTTTATGATCTACTGCTGACTGAGGCATCTTAAGAGAAATTGTCAATTTTTTGGTCTGGTCTGAAATGAATATCGACATATCTCGAAAACCATAAGTTCTATCGACATGCGTTTAAGAGCAATACTGTAGAAAATGTTATAGTAAACATACTTGTCTTGAACAGTATCCTCGTAGCTTGTACCGTTTTTGAGAAAATCACGAAATACCCGTTTTGGTGACCTTCTACCCGGAGTAAAAATTTTTGCACGTATCGGATCGATGAGGACTTTTTAGGTTTCATTTATGATGGTGTTCTGAACAATCCTACCAATTTTCAGCTGGGTGGGAATTAATGTAAGCTTACTCCTATTTTTTGGTCTAATTTGCCCCGATTACAAATAATATTCTTTATTTACCGTTTGACTTTCCGGCAAGAATTCCGAGTGCACAACACCGCGATAGTCAAAGAAAACAGTCAACATGACTTTGACTTTTGATCGACTTTGGCGTGGTTTTTTCAGTTTCGGTTCAGTTGGAAGGCGCCACTCCGAAGCTTGTTGACTAGTTTGCATGTCAAACTCGTAAACCCACGTCTCGTCACCAGTAACAATGCGTTTCATAAATGTTGGGTCGGAATTGGCTCGTTCTAGCATGTCCTCAGCGACTCTCATGCGATTGAGTTTTTGGAGAAAATTCAGGTCTTTTGGGACTAGCCGAGCGGTAACATGTTTCATATCCAAATGATTACTTAAGGCTACTACACACAGTGCCGGCGGGTATTCGAGCCGCCGGCATGGCTGTCACAACTGGAATGATGCTTTATGCTTTAAGCTTCTTTTTTCTTTTTTTTACGGTATGTGCCGGCGGCTTGCATATGCCGGC
Organism: Alcis repandata; assembly: GCA_949125135.1. Lineage (NCBI taxonomy): Eukaryota > Metazoa > Arthropoda > Insecta > Lepidoptera > Geometridae > Alcis > Alcis repandata. The sequence goes on from OX421237.1 coordinate 572,760, forward strand.
GGACCCGGCGGCACTGTGTGTAGTAGCCTTTAAAATGGTACGGATCGACTCGTGAGATACAGAAAGTTCGGCGGCTATCTTTCTCAAAGTTGAGTGAGGCTTTTCAGTCACTATTTCCTTCACTTTTGCGATGTTTACTTCAGTTACAGACGTTGATGGCCTACCAGAGCGAGGCAAATCTTCCATCACATCTCGACCGCTTTTGAACGCTTTGTACCACTCATAAGCACGTGTTTTTGATATAGTCGATTCGCCGTAAGCCTTCTGTAACATTTTTAGTGACTCCGAACACGAAATTCCATTGGCGATGCAAAATTTAAGACAAACTCTTTGTTCGATGTTTTTGTCCATGATGAAATTCTTACACACTAGCAGTGTTGCCAACTCCAAAAATTCTGAGTCCCTAGATTCTTAATCAAAAGTCGTTAGAAAGTCGCTAAAACTAACTCCACCAAGAGCGGATCCAAAATTTTGTCTGGGAGAATATTTATAATTTTGTCGGGGACAGAAAAGGCGGTGTCAAATGTTAGGATAGGTAAAAAAAATAAGATAATTATTGGAGAATTGGCCGTATTCAATAGCAAAACTTACATTTGATAGAAAATTGGACGTGTTTCTTTGAATATTTTTTGAAATACCTAAAGCTAGGTCTGTTTTAATTTGTACTCCAAAAGCCGCCAGTTATGTCGCTAAACAATTTTTGTCGTCAAAACTTTATTTTAGTCGCTAAGACTTGAGCAAAAGTCGCCAGTTCTAGCGACTAAGTCGCTAAATTGGCAACACTGCACACTAGACATGACCTAACTAATAGCATAAACAGACGCTCCGATTCGGTTGGTGCCAGCCATATTGGAACCGACATAGCAACCATTCCAACATTGCTACAGATTGTCCGACGGTTGGCCTTCCAGCCGTCAGTTGACTTTGCTATCATTGTTGCTACAGCACCGCTACAAAAGGAACCAAGGAAAAAACGAAGAGAATGGGCTAAATTCTACTATAGAAATAGAGAATATTACAGTCATAAGCGGCTCCTTAAGGAATTGGATGATGAAGATTTCCGAACATATCTTCGAATGATTGGTAATTGGTTGATAATTGGTTTTCTAAAAGTCGCCAGATTTGTCGCTAAACAATTTTTGTCGTCAAAACTTTATTTTAGTCGCTAAGACTTGAGCAAAAGTCGCCAGTTCTAGCGTCTAAGTCGCTAAATTGGCAACACTGGTCGGAACAAAGCTTCCAAACGTTCCAATTTGGTTGGACTGGATAGGAATTTGGTTTGGTCGGATCGCCGGCGCATCCGACCACGTCCAACCAATATTAATAATAATTATGTCGTACCGACCGCTCTCTTCACTTTCCGATTTGGTCGTGGTCGGATGGTTGGCACCAACCGAATCGGAGCGTCTGTTTATGCTTTTAGACGCCCGTTTTGACGTTTGTCATTGCGACGTAACTAGTGATGTTACCATACGACTCGGTATTCGATACTCACGATAAATCAATTCAAGTTTGTATGAGTATTTGATCGATTTGATTTTGTATTGTAAAGTACATTGGATAAAGATTACGATTCGAAAATTTAACTTAAACTTGAATATTAAATATTAAAAAATAAAAAAAATACACTACTACACTACTATACTTATATATTGAAATGATACGAAATGGTGCGAGAGGTCAATTTGTCTTTAATTTAATATTTTTAGTTACAATAACATTCATTCAATCACAAAAAAAAAACAAGAAAAAACGAAAGTGATTGAATCTTCATTCAATAATTTTCTTCGGATGATGAGCCAAAATCGTCAGTTGAGCTATCGTCAATTCAATAATAAATTGGTTATAAGTTACAACACTAATATTTGAAAAAAGAAGACTGAGAACGTAACTGTTTTTGAGAGTTTCGTTATAATTTGACATTACATGCTACCTACCATATAGTGTGCGCGAAAAGCGTTTCAAGTTAGGTACATTCTACGGTCTTTCTCAAGTGTCAAAACGGGCATCTTATTTTGTGACGACTATAAAAACAGCACCATATTTAATATAAATAACAGAACAGACGCAACTCAAACTCCGCGCCAAAATGGAAAACAGTTGTGCCAATCTAATGGCCGGTTTACATTATTCCAGTCCAGCGATCCAGTCCAGTACTGGATTGCTTACTGGAAAAATGTAAACCGGCACTGGAATGAACTGAATCCAGTAAGCATTCCAGTCCAGTAACTGGATTCGCGGTCTACTTTTGAATCCAGTGCGATCAATCCAGTGCAACTGGAATAATGTAGACGGCCAATCCAGTGCCATTCCAGTGCTGACGAAGTACACACGTGTTGGTTGTTTTTGTGGACTTCTTTTTGCGAGAACATTTTCGAAACATTTTCGAAACTGATCTCTTCTTGAAATCATTGTCACTGTAGTGTTCACACTTTAAGGTTGTTCGATTTTCATATTAATCTATTTGTACGTTCATGGGCGACGAGTGTATAATTTTACACTGAAATGACTTTATTTGGGCTTTTAAATTGTCTTTATTGGTGGCATTTTATCTTTAGTTGAAGAAAACAGTAAATTTAATAGTAGAAATAACATCGAATTTTAGTTAATTTTTGTCAATGTGTGAGTGAACACAGATAGTGTCGTACGGTGCCTACACAGAATACATAATAGTATTCTGTGTCGGCGATGACGCGCGACGTTGCCAGCTCGTGGCATACGCGAGTCACGCGCTGTTGCCGCTCTTCTCTGTTTTCGGTCTTCGAAATTCGCTCAGCTCAAAAATCAATTATTGAAATATTGGACAATGTATTGCCAGTATTTGAATTTTGATAAATTATAGGGAAATTATGAAACAATAAATAATTATAATATGTACCTTGGGGGAGACCTTTGCCCAGCAGTGGGACATTACAGGCTAACTAAAAAAAAAAATAAAAAAAAATATGTTCCATGTATTAATTATGTAAAAAATATACCTACAACATACAATTTATCAATTATTTTTTTTTCAAACGTCAATCGTCAAGTGATGTTCGTTGGTAAGCGCATCATTTGGGAACATCTGATCTGAACTGATTTGGTATTTTTTTTAAAGTTAGTTATATAATATAAACTCCTACTTAGATTTTATGGAATGAAAGCTTGGAAGTTGTCCAGAAAATTGCATGTTTTTAAACTACTTCGGTAAATAATAAATACGTGAGAGGAGTGTGGAGTTTTAGTTGTTCCAGAGTATTTACAAGAAAGTGTTACCTCTAAAACAAATCATTATGAGTTCCAAAAAATTATATATTTACTCGCATGGTTATACAGATAAAAATCAAAAATAGAAGGAAAACATTATTTGAAAATTCGATAATTTTCATGGATAATTTCAACTCATGGCGTTGGCAGCACTGTTTGCGTAAGTTCGCGTTTACAGTGCCACAAGTTTAAGTTGGCGGTGGCGATTTGAGGAACTAAATCGGCAATCTTGAAAATTCACTTTGACACTTCCGAGTTCCTAATAAACATCGTTGCGAATATTTTTGCTACTATTATATTTGCTACTGTGCTATCATCATGCCTAAAGTGATAAAAAGTGGTACAAGAGAAGCAGTTATAAAAGTACACAGTGGCGCACAGCCGCGCCAAGTTATACTTGCCGGACTGTACAACGATTCGATTTTTCTTGAATTCTTGTTTTCAGTGTTTTCTGTTTTGTATAAATGATACCTACATATAATATCAGAGTGCCATTCTAGATTTTATCGGTGTTTTACCAAAATAAACCATGGCACCACGTACTTCGCAAAAAGATTACAAAAGCCACAAATACTCTGGTCCCAGGAAAAGTCGCAATAGAATTCGCGCGCAAATGAAACGATATCATGGAGAAATCAAAAGGTTAGTACTTTTAGTACAAATACGTACCTACTCGGTACTCTATTAGTATTATATTACACACAAAGTTATCGCAGTTAATTATTTTCGGCTAACTTTCGAAAACATAACCTCTCTAAAGTTTCTAATTTACTTGTCGCTATAACATTATTCCTTGTTGCAGTCGAAATGAATCTCTATATCATTTTTGTATGGAGCTGAGTGAAGAGACAAGCAAATCGTTTGCCTGATGGTTAACGTCACACTTGTCCATTACAGTTCAGTGACAACCAGAATTACAGGGTATATGCATAACTCTGTATCAATTTGGTAAATAATTTATTTATCAATTTATTACAGGACTTTCACATTCTACGGGCCAAAAATGGCATACGAGCGCCTGGAAAACCTACACAAAATCTAGCCCTGGGCAAACTTTCAAAAAATATATTGCCCAGAAAGAAAAATCCCATGCAAATCGAAAACAATGCACTCGAAGACGACTTTTTGTCCCCAAGACCAAACCTGACACAAATTATGGCCCAAAGGCACAAGAGGCAAATGAACCGATCATAGAATCAAATTTGAAGGAATCATGCCTATCAAAACTCCGTGATTTTAATAAGACCAATGAAGAAATAACAGAAATAGAACATCTCACTATAGGGCAACATGAAAACGACAGTTATGATACACATAGAGCAGACAGGCTCACAGCAAGCCAATTTGGAATGGTTAGTTTTTTCTGATTTTCTTGTTGCTAGTCGCTATCATTTGTGTCATAACACAAACAAAACAAAAATGTTTGTCTGAATAAAACACTTGATTTTTAAAAGAAAAGAAAAGGAGTAATTATGTATGTTTGTCTGTTTTTATGTGATCTCCCAGCACCTAAACGGCTTGACTGATCGTGGATTGCGAAGATTTGTCATTGTACCCTTAGTGTCATAAGAACGGCTACAATTTTCAGTAGGAATTTTCAACTTTCTTATAGTAAAAATTGTTGATGCAGGGAGTGGCCAGGTTGTGTTACGAAATAAATTAGAATATACTTAATTTTGGCTCTGTTACAGATATGTAAAAGAAAAGCGACCACACCCTGCCACAACCACGTGAAGAGTATTTTGTATAAAAACAATGTTCTGACGTGTGACATGGCATATGGACAACACAACGAATCGGTGGCGCGAACACTGTTCATCGAACAACGGAAGAAAAGCGTACGACCAGCAGGGCTCTTCATCGACAAAGAGTTTGGCTTTTTAGGAGCTAGTCCAGATGGTATGTAGGAGTGCTCATTTATTATAATTGTTTTTATACTGAATTTTTTTTTAGATTTAGCATAGTACAAATCATTATTCAATTAATTTCAGGGGTTATTGAAGCAGAAAAAGCCATTTTAGAGATAAAATGTTTCCCCTCACTGGCTCGCAACAATCTCAACATTTGTTCCGCTGCCAAAGCTGGAAAAAATTTTCCTCTCTGCGTCGCTAGCGATGGAAGCTTGCAAATGAATAAAAAACACAACTTCTACTATCAGGTTGGTAGTGATTAATTATATTTAGCAAAATAAAATTAAATAAATGTAATGTGTGAATAAATGGGTTATTTTTTTGCAGAGACAGGGACAACTGCGGGTTTCCGGAATGGAAAAATGTTATTTTGTCGGCTTTATTTCTCCAACTCAAGACATCACCGTATTGGAAATCGAGCGCGATGAAGTTTTCATCAGCAATATGTTACCGAAGTTGGAGAAATTTTACAAAAATTGTGTATTGCCTGAAGTTGTCCTACGAAGAGTGCGCAATAATCAAAAATGTTTAGACATTGCATTGTTTTAGTGCAAATGAATAAAAAACACAACTTCTACTATCAGGTTGGTAGTGATTAATTATATTTAGCAAAATAAAATAAAATAAAATTAAATAAATGTAATGTGTGAATAAATGGGTTATTTTTTTGCAGATCCAGGGACAACTGCGGGTTTCCGGAATGGAAAAATGTTATTTTGTCGGCTTTATTTCTCCAACTCAAGACATCACCGTATTGGAAATCGAGCGCGATGAAGTTTTCATCAGCAATATGTTACCGAAGTTGGAGAAATTTTATAAAAATTGTGTATTGCCCGAAGTTGTCCTACGAAGAGTGCGCAATGATCAAAAATGTTTAGACATTGCATTGTGGTAGATGCGTTTGTGCAGCCAGAGGAAGGCAAGAAAGTTGGTCGTGAAAGATAAAAAAAAAACATTGTAAATAATTAAGTACGGAAATATAAACAATAATAAATACATATATCAACTTCAGTGGTACCTAATTGTTTTTTATTTTACCTGATATAAGGAATACAAACACACTTTCTCTTCTCACAGTCATAATATGTGCAGGATAAGGTTATTTTAACTTTTCTTATTATTCCATAATACTGAATAAGAAAACATTTAGAAAAAAAAAATTACATGTCGGTCCTGTCGTTATCAAATTATGCGCTTACTAAGGAACAGTATTTGATTTTTATTTAGAAGACAAAAAACATCGCAAAAAAAGCATGCTAAGCACGATTTGAACTCGATACCACGGTATCAAATACCTGGACTTCTAACCACTGGTCCAAACTATGTAATGGATAGTATGTCGAAATTAGCGCATAGTTGGAACCACGTTCGAACACAACAAGAGCCTTGTCTCTGTGTGAGTGAGTAGTCTGCCGCGGCCCGCAATATTGCCCGGTACAAATTCAGTTCTTTAAAAAACGAAAACACTACTGAAATATAGCTGAGAAAATAGCAAATAATTTATTATTGTCGACAAATATATTACCATGAAATAATATGCACATTTTCATTTATAAAAAAATAAAATACGTCAAATTAAAACATCAGCGCCATCTATTGGCACTGATGTGCCTAGCTAACCGCAACCAACCACCTTAACGGCTTCTAAATAACTGGAATAATGTAGACGTTACAGATCCAGTCCAGCACTGGACTGGAATCTCGCTAGATCACTGGACTGGAATAATGTAAACCGGCCATAACAACAACAATAAAAACAAAAATTTGAATTTGGAACCCAAAACAAATCATCCATTCCCGATACTTTTTTGACTGAATGTATTTTATGCCTAAAATTACAAGTAACAACAAATTTTTTGTAATGTTATTAGTAACAGTTTACTTCTGCGAATTTCACAGGACTAATTACAAGTCACGTGCAATAAATTGAAGACAATTTGCACAAATTAAACTTGATTATCGTCATCATTAAGGTTAGTAGTTAGCAGCTTCTCCGCAACCTCATTAGATTGTTCAACTTCTCTAATCTGCTCAAGGCAGAGCTCCAAAATTTTTTCTAGGCCCCTGGCCGTCTCTGAAGAGGAATATATGGATGTGTCCGGAACATGGACAAAGAGGGTGCGCGTGTTGTCCACACTCAGCGATGTGTAGTAGATGTACTCACAGAGGTATCTGGAATTGGAAATAAAAATTGTTTAAGGGACAAAGTATGACGCGCCACTATCTCACTCGCTCATTTCAACATTTTTAAAAATCGGGTTTTCTCTTCACTCTTGTTTTAGAGAGAACAATATAAAAACAAAATTATTCAAATCAGTTCAGCCATTCTCGAGTTTTAGCGAGACTAACAATCAGTGATAAATTTTTCTATAGAAGATGATTACAGTACCTTCCAATAATAATAATAATAAAGTCTGATATTTTTATTACCTGCCTGCATCCTTAGAAGAGACTGCCTTCATTTTGTCAGTGACTTCAAAGCAGTTATTAAATTCACTGCATATCCTCTCTACATTCAACTTCGTGTGCAGCCGTATAGCTCCTTCAGCGGAGCACATGTTGCTTGCGGGGCACTTGTCAAAATAGTCCAAGCGCTGGTAGCCTTTCTTGTGAGCTTGCATCTCGATGGTGAATTGCTGAGCTAATTTAGACACGCCAACATGGATTGTTAACTGAAATGTGTTGAATGTTCCCTTATGCGGGGGCCTCACATGGGCTATGTTGGCTCCAAGTTATACTGTTGGATCCAACACACCAATGTGAGGATCGATCTTGAAACGTTATTGGATAAAAACAGAACATTGCGTCCAACAGCCAATGTCAACCCGACTTGTGTCGGTTTTTTGTACAAGTTCAAAGGCGAGGGGAGTGAAGTGTGTAGGCGGGGGGGCAACTTGGGTCCAACGTCGCTTCTCGATCCACACATTGGTTGCATCAGTACGCGCTCTGCCGATGTGAGTGCTGGACGTGCTGCGAAATGTTTTCTCCGAACGCCGAGTGGACGAATGAACAAGTATTGGAGTTCATTGAATTATATCGAGCAGAAGAAGCACTGTGGAATCCAGCTAATAAATACCACAAAAATAAAAATGTACTAGCAGATTCGTGGGAAAGGATTCGAAAAAAGATGTGCGTGGAAGATATGACTGTTGCCGATTTAAAAAAGAAAAAAGAATCTTTGATGACAACTTTTAGATATCATCTCAAAAAATGGAAAAATTCTTTAAAGTCAGGCGCTGGTGCAGATGAAATATACCAAACCAATATAGCAATATAGCAATAAATTTGATGAATAAAATGATATCTGCTCGAACGTCCAGCCTTCCAATGCTCTTGGCATGAGTGTTTGCCCAATTATATTGGAGCCCATATGAGGCCGCAACCTTGGTTGCAATTATTGGCCATTCTATTCGTAGCCAACGTTGGAACCAAGTCATAAGCCCATGTGGGGCGCCGGCATTACAAAAATAAATTTACACTTTCAAGATAGCAATTTTCCCCGACACAAATATATATATTAATCATACATTTTTCTGTAATAAGATGATGCTAGATTTTCTCCTGTTCTTAGTTTTACGATGTCCATTCGTACTTGTTAAACAATTTTATCAAAATAAGTTTTGCATTTAGATATTTGCTTTTTAAAAGTCAATTGACAGAAAGACAGCGGATACATTTATGAGAGTTGGGATAAAAGTAATCAAAATCAAAATAAACTTGGTGCATGGTGCACCTTTGGTGTTTTTAGAGATTTTGATGATCAGAGTAAGATCTGAACTTTAAACAAACCTTAGGAGTGTGAGTTTCCCACAGTGCAGGCACGAACTCGTCCACATTCTCGTAGGTGACGGGAATCTCTAGTAAAACTAGTTCAATATTGTGTTTCTTCTCGATTTCTTCTTTATTCATCAACTTAATACCTTCCCAACTAGCATTTTCCGGATGCTCGCCGAATGGGCCGAAACCGGTCATTAGTACTAACGGTTTAAACATAAAGTCTAAGTCGTTACACATCGTAAACACCGATATTTAGAAAATGAAATGGTCAAATCCGTTTACAAGATGATATTTTTGAAAGGAAAAATAAATACGGTCAGCTGAGTTTTGTTATTATATTGGCAGCAATTCTTTTACGTTAATGATTTTTTTTAGTTTCTCATGCGCACGACACAGTATGACAATACCACGACTTTTTGTCTATGGATATTTTTGTGTTTTCTCTGGATTTTTATTTCTCTCGAAAGTAAAGTTCGTAGCGTTCGTTCTTGCTTAATAATGTCAATGTCAAGATTGTCAAGTTAATGACGTTTGCCTTGTCGTTTGGTTCGGTTCATGGCGCGTTTTAGTTTTCTATCTAATTCATGTTTAATTTATTAATTAGTTGAATTCTTTTAATTTATCTTCTTATTTAAGTTCTCCAGGCTCACATACTTATAACCGGGCACTTTAAATACTTTGAGTGGCTTAAGTGTTTTCTAGGTTATGTTCTGCCGTGCTCCATATTTTATTAGTTAAATTATTTTAAAATGACCGAGGAAGATTCCAATAGCAATAACCGAGTAGTGGCGATACCATGGCCATCCTTAAAAAGGAAAGTGGAATGTGCGGGCGCCGCATTTCTTAGATATCACAATGTTAAATGTCATGGGGGAGATGCCTCGTTCCAAGAGTCAGAATGTAACGAGAAAGCCGAGGAGGTGACGTTCGTAGACGATGTTAAATACCTTAGAAGTTTAGACCCCAAGGACTGGAAAAATCAGGATCACTATGCAGTACTAGGTATGAAGAATCTTCGTTACAAGGCCACAGATGACGATATAAAGCGTGCGTATCGGCAGAAAGTGCTCAAACACCACCCTGACAAACGTAAAGCCCAGGGCGAAGAGGTGCGCAGCGACGATGACTACTTCACATGCATTACTAAAGCTTATGAGATTCTTGGGACACCGGTGAAGCGGAGATCATACGACTCCGTAGACCCCACAGTTGATGACAATGTACCAACACAGGCTGAGATTAAGAAAGACTTCTTCAAAGCATTCACTAAGATATTCGAGGTCAATGCTCGATGGTCGGAGAAAAAGCATGTGCCTTTATTAGGTGATGATAAAAGCTCACGCGAGAAAGTGGAGAAGTTCTACGCTTTCTGGTATGAGTTTGAATCTTGGAGGGATTTCTGCTATCTTGATGAGGAGGAGAAAGAGAGAGGAGCTGATAGGGAAGAAAGGAGGTAAGAAAATATTAATTTTGATTTCAACCTCAAGAACTGTACAACATCTTTGTTTCTCAAAACTTTTTTCCAAAATAGAAACTTAAGAAAACTACTACAAAAAGTATTACACTCAAAAATACTACATTATTCCGTAGAGCAATATTTTATTAGCATCAGTGTGGTTGGTCTTAATTCTATGCTGTTAAACTCTATCCTATAAAGACTGTAATTTTACCGGAAAAACCAGTATGTTAATCCAAAGTAAATCTAAATCATTCCTAATTTCACTAAAGCCAAACTGTTTATCTTAGTCCTTGCCTGCGCGGTAGTGCGCACCGGCCTCTCAGTCCCCCGCGTCGTCATACCCCCACGCCTCTGTACCGCGCTGGCGAGGACTAAGATAAACGGTTTGGCTTTAATATCCGTGGAGCAGTTTCAGTCTCACAACCATTTGTATATTTTTTGGAATTTTGTGTGATTGATACTGAATAGCTATCTTAGCTCTTGACATTATTTCCGAGATATTTGTGTCTCTGAAAACTGATTAAACTAAATCAACTGATTTATTTGTGCAGGTGGATCGAGAAGCAAAATAAGGCAGCAAGAGCTAAGCTAAAGAAAGAAGAGATGGCCCGTATTAGGACAATAGTTGACCTGGCATACGCCAACGACCCTCGCATCCAGCGCTTCAAACAAGAAGACAAGGACAGGAAGTTGGCTGCTAAAAGAGCAAAACAGGTTTGTTGTAACCTATAAATTGCTCCTCTACGATAATGATAACACATTACGAAATATTTTGTTATAATTATCACGGGAATGTTAATCATATAATATTAAGTTTACTACGACTAGTTTTGATCACACGCGAGACGCAATCGCGAGTTCGTCACGTATGTAATCTCCTGATGAAGATCACCGAATGGGATTGAAACTATTATAGTTGTAGTAAACGACTTAATATTACGTGAGTATTCCCACGTCAATTATAACAAAATGTGTCAAAACTACAGTAGTTTTCCATAGCAGCATTACAAAATCTTTATTCTGATTGTAACGCACAAAGTTTTGAGAAAATGATGCTTCGAGGAGACACAAAGTTTGATTAGCTATCTCAAGTATACATCTAGCCTTGTCTAAGAATAAACAAATGGAATAGATTTTAATAGGTGACTCTTTAATTTTCTAGCTTGTGTCAGGAATATGTATAAGAATATACAATAATATACATTTGTATGTATTATGAAAACCTTTTAAGTAACACTACAAATGAATTATGTTTTAAACACTTTTTTTCGTATTGGCTAAGCATTACGATTTATTTGTAACTACTCTACTACTTTGTTACAATTTTTTTGCCAAATTTTATCAAGGTTGGTTTAGTTGTGAAAAAATAACAATAAGACAACGGATCGTAATTACTTTGACATATCTTTTGGTTAACTATGTTTCTAGTAAAACTGTTGTAAATTTCAGGATGCCGTCCAAGCCAAGAAAGCTGAAGAGGACCGTCTGATCAAGGAAGCCCTACTCGCCAAACAAAAAGCAGAAGAAGCGGAGCGCGCCCGCATCGATGCCGCCAGGGCCGAACGAGAACAACAGAAGAAGTACCTGCGGAAAGAACGCAAAGCCCTACGAGACTTGTGCAAAGCTAATAACTATTACTCACAAAATGACGATGAAAATGTCTCTAACATGGCTGCCGTAGAGAAATTATGCGAACTTATGAAAGTAGTAGAACTCCAGGACTTTATAAAAGAACTGGAGTCGAACGGTAGAGACGCTTTTGTGAAGACAGTTCAAAACACGGAGGAAAAGCTGGAAGAAGAACGAAAAGCTCTTTTCGATAATAAAAAAGGGGAGGATCAAAAAGTGAAGAAAGATACAGGATTCAAAGCTCCCATAGAGTGGACTCCGGAAATGACTCAGTTACTCATAAAAGCTGTTAATTTATTCCCAGCTGGTACTAATCAAAGGTGGGACGTAGTCGCCAACTTTTTAAACCAGCACTGCACTTTTACGGACGAAAAACGTTTCGCGGCCAAAGAGGTTTTAAACAAAGCCAAAGACCTCCAAAGCTTGGACTTCTCAAAAAGCAGTCTCAAAAAAGCAGCTAATGAGGAAGCTTTCGATCAATTTGAAAAGGAGAAGAAGAAGATAGCGAATCACGTTGATGATACCGGTATTTCTAAAAGCGATCCGGTAAAGCCAGTGAAACTTTCGAACGGTACGGCCACGCCTAAAGAGGAGAAGTTAGATGACCGAGCGTGGACTAAAACAGAACAAGAGTTACTCGAGCAAGCGATCAAAACGTTCCCAGTGAGCACTTCGGAGAGATGGGACAAAATAGCTGACTGCATACCGAACCGTACGAAAAAGGACTGCATGAAGCGGTACAAGGAGCTCGTAGAACTAGTTAAAGCGAAGAAACAAGCTGCAAACCTGGCGAAATAACATTCAATGATAACTAGATTAACAAATTGTAAAAGAGCTCTCAGTTGACCTGCGAGGTGATGGGAAACCGATTAGCTGATGTTGCTGCTGAAAACCTTTATTGTATCATTAATATAATATACAGGGTTAAAAGGAAAGGGTACACTAGGCCGAAAAGGGCTCATAGCACTCATCATTATGAACAATTTTTACAATGAGGCCAACCCTGAAATCGCAAATCTTCCTTACCCTATATTATCAATTAATATATGTATAAACATCAACTCGTATCCATGTAGCTATTTTTAGGGTCTATTCACATTAGTTGCGACTGTAGATAGCGAGGTTTAGTGAGTATAACTCGAGCTTATATTTTTGCTAACTACAGTGGCAGCAAATAATAAATTATATCTGAATAAGTCTTTAAAATACGTGATTGCTTTAACATAACTTCATCTATTAAGTGCTATGAACATGACATGTTTGACGCATCTTCATTCATAAATTATTCACTTAACTTTAGTTCACACTCAGTTTTCGTTCACATAAATTAACTTTAGCAAGTACTTTCTAGGTAAGTTAGTTTAAAAGGTTTTCAGGGTGAAGAACAGTTTTAGTGACGTTTCCCATCATCCCGTCTTATCTGCGAAAGAAACCTACGACTAATATTACCAGTTGACCAAAACTAACATTTATCTGTAGCCTTAATTTTTCACCTAAGGGCGGGCGCATACTGAGCAAACTAGAAATATACTACTTAAATATCTAAGTTATTGTTATCTATAGATAATATTTATGCATCATGCAAGAGAGATAGCACTATCATGTCTTCTCCCTCTCGCTCCTCATGAATCATCTTTACATCAAAATAATTAAATTAGGTATTGATGTCCAGCAAATTTATCAGATGTTTCAATTTCAACTTAATCTCAATGTAAATAATGTTCAGTTTTGTCTGTCAGAAACTTCGCTTTGTTTGCCAGTGCTGCTTCGGCCCTATGAAGATTAACATATTATTTCCCCTTTGTAATGTACAGAGATAATATTAGCAAAATTTGTATAATTATGTATGGAGTCGGATCTATTCCTTGGAACTAAGTACATGAATAAAATGATGTAGATCTGTAGATCAGTGATTTTGTTAGCAATACAGGGGCAACTGTATTTCGGCTTGTACATTCATTTACAATAAATCGTGTCGTGTTATACTTGACACGATTTATTGACATTTTTTGATTTGATAAAAAAAAATGACGATCGTATCAAATTGTTTGTACAAATTTGCGGTCATCTTACACACACATACTTACATACTACAATACTACTTGAAGAGTATAAAAATACACGAAATACAGTTGTGAATGTATTGTAGCTTCCTTTTTCCAGACATCGGCTATCCCGTGTCATATTTTTGTATTTATTTTTTCTTTATTGTGATGAAAATAGTCAATTTGAAATTGCAATGATTTTTTTATTTTCTTTTTTTATTAAGTTCCTTTCAAAATAATATAGGCAAAGACACTATTTAGACATTTTTTTAGATATCCTTTGTTTCATCGGAGCGCCTGATGAAAAAAAAACGTATTCTATGATTTAAATAAAATGCTTGATTGTTAAAAATCATCTCTATTTTAGCAACTTTTTTGTTAGTCTGGGGACAACTTAAATCTATAGGCATAAAGATCTTGTTCAAAATAGGTATCAGTGAGAATCCGTAATGAAATACAGTAAGCGTCGTTCCAGGCATTCTGGAGTTAAAAAAAATAAAATATATTAAATGGCAAACTATTGCCTAGCCTAGACAAACCCAATCTTGGTTTTTAGGCAATTGTTGTTTAAACCATTGATAATATGTTTAAAAATATACTGTAATACAGGGTTATAAGGAAAGAGCATGCTAAGTCGAAAAAGGCTCAAACTACTTATCATTATGAACAACTTTCACTATGGGACAAAACCGGAATTCGCGAAAAAAAAATCAGCTGTTCCATAGAAAAATGTCAATGTCACTCGACAAAATGAATGGAACAGCAATATTTTTTTCGCAAATTCCATGTTGGCTGTTCATAATGATGAGTATTATTATGAGCCCTTTTCGGCTTAGCATACGTTTTCCTTATGACCCTGTATATAAATAAAAAAACGAAGGGCTACCGGGCGACATGGTAAGTGGTCACCGCTGCCTAGCCTATGAACCCTAGGTATCTTACCTCCAATACCCAAGGTACCTACCTTCAGTGCGTCGCCGTCGCCTAGGTACCTCTGAGGATAACAACTACCGCCTACCCTTCGTTTGAAGCAGCCAAGGTTATAGTTCGGAGTTCGGAGTGAAAACCAAATGTGGTAAAGAGTTATGATTAACCCTGGAACTATCGTACCACGTCGAAAATTACTCCTTTTTGGGAAGAGGGGTCATTAACCTCATTATCGGGTGGTACCTAGTTGGCTGTCAGCGTAGCGAACTTATGTTATTCAAAATTATTTACCTGTTTGGGACAGGGAACGATGCTACCTAGCAGTAGTTAAAAAGTTCTTCAATCTAATTAAAATTAGTTTGAAATGATTTACTTTGAAAGTAAAGGGACATTTTAGATAATTTATCGTTAAAAATAGAATAATTATGCTAGGCAAAAGTCCTGGGGCTCTATTAGTAAAACCTCCGCCGTATTCCCAGATGGAGTTGCAGCTAAGGAAGGTGGAGTAGGTAAGTAGATCACCTACATGCCCTTCATCAATAAAGTAGTAAAGATGCGAAGATGCCTTACCTACATTACCACTTATTGATTTAATCTGTTATCCAATTCAATTTATTGCGTGCTAGAAAACAAAAATGAATAAATAAACAGGCCTAGGGATGTACTTGTGATGTAATTTATTATACCTACTATTACCCTAATATAGGTGTGGTTAAACAATAAAAATGATTTAACGCCCGGAAACCTAAGCTTTTGTCGTACCTATATTGTTAATGGTAATACGTTACTGTCAGAATCAAGTCTCAAAGGAAAATGGACTTGAAATGAAGCTTCTTCAATGCAAATTTATACATTCAAAACATGTTTCCTGACCTGCCAACCGATCCTATCTGCGCGGGACACTTTGGGAAGTCCACAACAAATTATAAAACCAAAAAAACTGTATTTTTGTCTGTATTAATAATTTTGCACGACTAAAATATGGAGTCTAGATTTTCTTTAAATTGGGATATCGCACTGCCAATGGTTTGGGATATTTTTTAACAAAATAGAAATAGTGTGGGTAAATCCGCGGGGTACAGTTAGTGGTCCAAGAGAGTTTATAAACCTGCCTTGATTCTGCTCATTTTTGAGAATCAGTTGATTTTGAAAACGCGTCAGTAAAAGTCGTTCAAAATGCATAAACAGTGGCTTGTGTTTGTTTTTTATGTGTTGTGTTTGCACTCGTGCGATGCAGTTATTAACCATTTAAATGGTAAGTAAGGGTTTGAAAAAAATAATTAAACAATAAGCGGAAAAATAAATAAAAATATGGGAAATAATTTGTAATTAATTTCATGATTCGTTACATAACTTAATCATGGATAATGAATTTTATTTTTCAATGTAGCTTACCTAGTATACTATAGTTTTGTATTGTAACGAAACAGCCTTCGTATCTCTCACAAAATAACAAATAAAAATATTTATAACAGGTTGATTTTTGATAAATCATAGCAATGCTCTCGTGTTTTGCAAAGGTTGCTCAGGATCGAACGCAGGCTCTAAAAGTAATGCGAATAAAGGGTTAAGACTTAAGTTGCATTTTGAAATAAAGGCTAATAATGTTAAACTAGTATTTAAATTAGAAAATAAGATTAATTGTACGGATTTTGGTATATTTAGAATCCGTCTATCATTAATAGTTAACCGCCATAATGGTTAAACGCCATCTAACAGCACAGCTTCGAACTATTTTGTAATAATCAATTGATACCTACAATATGAACCAACGCGCACCGACGCGACAGTGAGGTGACATCTATGAATTAATTAAGAACTAAATACTAGTTCTGCGTCATAGTCACAACGGCGGGAAGGTTTTGAATACAAAATCTTAAACTTAGTTCTATCTAAAACTTTTAGGAAATCTGCGTAGAACGGTTCGGTTTTGGAATAGCGATGTGATTGGTCATAAAAAAAAAAGTAATTAAGATATGCTATTTTTCATAGTCAAAAAGGGTTTAATTATAAAAGTCGAAATAAATAAACATTCATATTTAAATATAAGTACATGGTTAATACAAAACAATAGATCAATTAATTATTTCAATCACAAATAGCACATTGGTGTCAAGACAAGAAGAAAACAAATAAACGCATCAATTATTGACCCTCGGTACTAAATCCGGTGAGTACGAAGCAATGTCGAAAAAGTGGCGTGATCCTTGAAAACAACGAATCACAGGGGCTGATTTTCAAATGTAGTGATGGGATTGGATTGCTGAAGTTTTCTAGGGGAGTAGTTTCTAGGAGTGGCGGTACAGGAGGCTGGAGCGAGGGAACTGGATGGGAGGCAGTCGTCGGGAGAGCTGAACGCAGTCAACACGTGAGTGATTTTGAATTACCTCCTGGATTTCTTGTGCTCATTTTTTTAATTATGTGTATTTTCATATCAGTGACCGATTGTTTTAAATTCAGTGATCATTTTAAAATAGTTTAAGGAATAAATTTGTAACTGTGTCGAATGATGCTGAGGGCCACCAAGATGGAGGTCCAGCTTTAGCTATTGAAAACAAGTTTAAATTAGAATCACGTGTGATTTAAGTAAAAGCAAAGATCATAAACATTGTTGATGGTTGATTATTATCTTGGGCTTCCTAGCGGTTGTTGTTTAAAAGGATTTTCGGCATGGTACCTACTTGTAGATAACCAGACTAGTCCGAACGTTCGACGACAGGCGGGGGCAGCTTGAGATAGAATTAACTATTACTATAGTAACTTAATTTACTAAATTATTTTAAAGAAAATATAAAATTATAACTTTATGCATTGAGCTACTAAATTAGAGATCTCGGGTCGCGAATACTTAGCAATAGTTTATGGATTAATGGTTTGATTGTAGATTAAAATCACGCGTAGTTTAAATAAAGGTCAACAGTACTTACCCACTTAGAGGAGTACAGTACAGTCCAGTACCTATGAAACTTAATTGTGATTTGAGGATTACTAAATAGTGAATAAAAATTAAATTATTTAAAAGGATTTCGTCATAACTTTACCCATTGAGGTGCTACAGATTTTATATGGAGGTTTCTAATTGCGGGAATTTAGCACTGCAGATTATTAGGTAATTACAATAGAAAGAGAGCTTAGAACGTAGTCTTGGTCACTGACTCTGAAAATACTTGTGTCCTTTTGTGTTTTAGGATGCGTTTTTCTTAGGCCTGATCGACGGGGAGCAAACTTTCCTGAGATTATTTTATTTCATTTATTTAATTGAATTTATTGTGCATGTGTGTTTGGTTTTAGAACCTTTTATTTTTGCATTTGTGTTCTTTTCGGTGTGTGTTTCAGGACGTATCGCGTTGTGTGTGTTAATTGTGTGAAATACCTAGTGCAGAATAACTTGCTTAATAAACAATATTCGTAAATAAAATTAATTAGACTTAAACCAAATAAAGTGAAATTAGATTATATTAAAATAAAATCAAATTAAATCAAATAAAATCGTACTAAATAAAATAAAATCGAATTAAATCAAATAAAGTGAAATTAGATTAAATTAAAATAAAATCAAATTAAATCAAATAAAATCGTACTAAAAAAAAATAAAATCGAATTAAATCAAATAAAGTGAAATTAGATTAAATTAAAATAAAATTAAATTAAATCAAATAAAATCGTACTAAATAAAATAAAATAAAATTAGGTAAAATAAAATAAAATTAGATAAAATAAAATAAAATAAAATTAGGTAAAATAAAATAAAATTAGATAAAATAAAATAAAATTAGATTAAATTAAAATAAAATAAAAATAAAATAAAATAGGGTAATCAGGACCGGTGGTATTAAGTTCGTGTTGAGGGCCGGAGGTCTCGGGTTCGATTCCTGGTCCGACGGTTGTTGAGTAATGAGTTTGAGTACCTGTTCTGAGTCTGTTCGTTAGTTAGGATCTACTATAGCGTATACACGATTACGTTTATGTTAGGTCGCGGGTTCGATTCCCGACTGATATGTAATTAGAGTTTGGGCGTTAGTTAGAATCTACTTTAACGTATACACGATTACGATTATGTTAGGTCGCGGGTTCGACTCCCGACCAATATGTTATTAGAGTCTGGGCGTTAGTAGGATCTACTATAGCGTATACACGATTACGTTTATGTTAGATCGCGGGTTCGATTCCCGGCCGATGTGTTATTAGCAGAATCTTAGTTAAGGTTAAGCTTAGTCAAGTCTTAATTTAAGTCTTGGTCAAATCAAGTAAATCGGACAGCCGATCAGTTTGCCGAATCTATTATACGATTCACATGTCTACAATTAAAGTAAATCGGACAGCCGATCAGATTGCCGAATCTATTATAGGATATACATGCTTACGATTAAAGTAAATCGGACAGCCGATCAGTTTGCCGAATCTATTATAAGATTCACATGCCTACAAATAAAGTAAATCGGACAGCCGACTAGTTTGCCATGTTAGCCATTCGAAGTTATACGAACTATCTCGAATGGTTGACAATAGTTGCTGTCAGATGAGCGGCCAACTATAGTTTGACGAGTAACTATTTAATATACAAATAAATGTAAAGTAGATCGGAAGTCTCTTTACTATTTTGATAATATTTACATAACGTGAAATTACGTGATGTTTGACTCACCAAGTCTTACATATTATAATATTTTGACTCACCAAGTCTTACATATTATATTTTGACTCACCAAGTCTTACATTTAATGGAACATAGGTTCTGAATCGACACGATGACATTTAAGTCAATTTACCTCTTCAATTCGAAGGTCAACGATGATCTTTCTTTACACACTACTTTTATCGAAGGTTTCTATGGAAAGATCCTTTTGCTGATAATTATCTGAGCTGTAACATGGAGCGATATCTCCGAGGTTACCCTTGACTCCAACGGGATGACAGGCACCTCTTATGTCTATGGTTTAGTGATTGTTGGTTGTCTTCGTAAGATACTAAAGGCTTCCACGGAAAGTACCTTACTGGTAATTATCTAACCTAAGCATGGAACTATGTTTCCGAGGTTACCCTTGATTCCAACGGGATGACAGGCACCTCATTATGCCGATGGTTTCTTAATTGCTAGTCTTCTTCATTTAGTCTACTGATAGAAAGTTCTATCTGAGACTGACGACTTGAGATGGTAACGGGAGAGTTACATTCATCTTTATCACACTATGTGTTAGACTTGGTTGTCTAATTAGATGCTTTTGGATAAAGGTTCCGGAGTATGTATTTACACACTAACTTCAGAATAAAACGATATTCTAGTTGGTTGTTCACTGCAGTCGCTATATTGCGTTAGGCAGTTAGGTGGTTAGGTAGGGGTCGAAAGGGATTGCATTCGTTCTTCCGGGACCAGATTCATTACCTTAAGGTAATGAGTAAGCTCCTTGATGAATAAATGTGTGAAAGGTAAAAAATGAAGGATGTAATGACTGACAGACTGACTGACATTTGCCAAAAGATTATGTCCTCTTCTCTTAGCTTTTGGGTTGTTATAATATTCAAATATGTTGAATATGATAGTTGAATATGATAACGACGTTTAAGTCAGGCGCTCTAATGTTAGGAACACACAGAGGTGTGTATTTGTACACGTAAAAACGGAAGAGTGTATCCAGTCTGGGCCGAAACACATTGCTTACCGCGGTGGAGGGGCGGGGCCATAGCCAACAATTTATGTGTACAAATACATACAAACATAATACATAAAAACCATAAAATAAATAAATAAAAAATATTTGGTGTAAAATCTTAGTAAAGTCTTAGTAAAATATTGTTCTGAACTTATTAGGCTTGAAACTAGTCCAAAACTATAATTTAGAATATATTTCGTATCATATTTGATAATTATTTAAGTCAATTTTACATTAGGAATACTAAGAAAAATAGTTAAGGGTTAAAACCTAGCATACCCTTTATGAATAACCCTATATAACTTACGTAGTAGGAATCTTGTAACTTAGAGTAAGTCAATTTGTTAGGAAATCTATTCAGGTAGCTCGGTTGCTCATACTTATTCGTAACTTAGGTTCTACGATCACAACGCAAGGTTTTCCCACTAGACAATCACTTGGCCATAACAGTAGGTTAACGTTAGCAATCGAAAAATTTAGGTATAGCTAGTAATACATAGTTTACATATAGATAGATAGGATAGATATAAATAGTTAAGTAGATATGTTTTTTTTATTAATAGGGTAGGGGTTTTTACAATTTAGTGCGCCGTGACCAGGATGTGTACTTCGGTTATTACGTGGTTAGATTAGTTCAGTTAGAATGCAAAAATATCAAAAATGCATAGTGTTAAATTTAGATTTGTACGTTATTGTATTGCTTTTAGTAGGATTTCGCGTTGTAAGTATTATTTTAATGTATGTTTGATGCGTAGAATTTAAGGAAATGGGGTCGTACGGTTGAAACATGTAGAAAGGTTAGTTAAGTGTTCAAGTCGTCTTGGACACAATTTGTTGTTCGTGCAAAGGAGACGAGAATAAGTATGAGCCAATATTAAGGAACGTTATAGGTTATTCATATTTAGGAACGTAATCGATTATTTGAAACAGGTAATACGTGTGATAGGGATTACTAGCGGCTTACTTAAGTAGAATTGTATGTCTGTTGTTATGAATCCATTAAAATAGGCTTTGGGCTTTTAGAAAAAAAAAAAAGGTAAATAAGTAAGAAAAAAAAAAATATACATATATAATTAAGAATACGAATATTATAAGCTATTAACAACGTATTTTTATTTTCTTTTTTTTTAAGAACAAACAAATAAAATGAACCCTCAAGTAAGGCCTACTCGCAAGCGCAAGCGCCCGAATAGATATGAAGCAGAAACATCTGGACAAAGTGATGAAAGAAACCGTCCAGGTGAGGAACACGCTCGTTCAGAGGAAGTTCGGAGAAGAAGTAACCTTAGTGTTAGGAATGGAGAGGAAAATTTTAACACAAACCCGGTAGCGGAAAGAGAAAGCGTTATGGAAGAACCACCTCGGAAGAAGGTTAGGAATACTCGGTCCGAATTTATGTTACGGAAGTTAATGAGAACCGTGGAATTATTAACGACACAGATAAATACCTTGAACGCGGAGGTAAAAACAACAAAAGCTGAAGTAGGAATTCTAGGAAATTCAATGACAAAACAAGGAGGCTTCAGTTCACCAAATGATCAAATCATTGAAGGCCCACTCATGGCGGGAGTAGAAGAGTCAACGAGTGCCAGTGATCGCACTAGCAGCGTGCTAGAAAATGGACCGAGACATGAGAGCTCTATTGAAGAACATAGGAGGGTCACCTATCATGTGAAGAATCTCAATACTGAAAAGCCGAAATTCATGGGGCAAAGTGATGGTAAAACTGCTATACATCCCGTAACTTTTCTCGAAGACCTAGAGATTTACCTAGGGAAGGTCTCTAAGGAAGGAAAGGAAATTGACCTTATACTTGAATGTCTCGTGGACGATGCAAGAGATTGGGCGAGGATATATAAAGGAAGATGGACAGGCCTACAAGACTTCAAGAAAGATTTTCTAGCCACCTATTGGGGAGGAAATGAGCAAAATAAACTTAGACGCGACATTGTACACGGAGGATGGGATCAAAAGCAAAATCCATCTATGTTAAGCCATTTTCTAAAAATAGTTGGCCAAGCACAAGCCCTAAACTTCAAAATACCCGAGGATCAGTTGGTCGCTGATGTAATTAGGCATTACCCGAGATACATCCAACAGGGTTGGTTTACTTCGAAGTTAACCACGATAATGGAGGCAGCGGAATTTTTGCGTCGTACGGACAACATAAACAACCAAGAGGCTATAGCAAGTACAAGTGCCGGAGGACAGCAGAAGCGAACGGATAACCAGAGGAATTATAAGGGATGGCAAAAGCCATCATCTAACAGCAGAAGTAGCCAAGCGGTGAACGTAATAGAAGAAACTGTAGAGACAACATTAAACTAAAAGAGGCTGAAATCATGGTTCCCGAGTCAGCCTCAGGTACAGGGAACGTGGGATTGCGAATCATGTTAAAAATGGGATGGAAACCAGGCCAGCTTTTAGGCATTAACGGACGAGGAATAAAGTTTCCTTTAGAAGCAAAACCATTAAGACAACAAACTAGGGAGGGAATAGGGTATAAATCAGGACTAGTTAAAGAATTAAATGTTGAGGGTCAAATAGTTGACTTATTAAGGTTAAGAGGAGAATCGTGTTTAGATGATAGGATAAATGAACGACAGGTAGTCTCGGTTTTTGAAGAAGGGACAGAAAACATTCCTAAAAATGACAATTACAAATCTGAGATCGTGGTTCTTATTCTAGAATTTGAGGTTAATGCCCTAGTAGACACAGGCAGTGATATTACGTGCATATCGGAAGAATTTTGGAACGAAATCACTAAGGATCATAAACATAAAATACCTCTAATGCCAATAAAATCATTCAAGATTAAAACAGCGGTAGGACATAAAAGTGTAGAAGTACGTCACATGGTTCTCCTGCCGTTGAAGCTAGGATCTATTGCGTTAGACACGAGTTTCTTAATAGTTCCAGGACTTATTCATCATTTAATTTTAGGATTTGATTGGTTAAAAACCAACCACGTGTCAATTAAAATCGGACGAGGAGAACGAGGACTGTCAATAGAACAAGGTACTAGTAGGGAATTTATTCGATTCTACAGAACCGGTGAAGAAGGAGGCGATAAGATAATGCCAGAAGAGGAAGGAATAATAGATAATTGTGACAATTCTGTACAGGTAGTGAGTTTAGAAGCAAAGAAGGATCGTGAAAAGTTAGATAATTTACTGGAGAAACACAAACAGCTGTTCACATCCGAATTAGGAAGGGCTAATTGTTATCAACATGAGATAAAGATGGACACTCAAGTGCCTATTATTAAAAGGACATATCCTGTACCTTACGCATATAGGGGTAAAATAGAAGAAAAATTAAATGAAATGGAAGAACAGGGGATAATTAGTAGAACTTCCACTCCTTACTGTAGTCCGTTAACGTTTACGTTAAAAAAGGATGGATCAGTGCGAGTACTATTAGACGCAAGAGAAATAAATAAATATATGGTACCTGAAACTGAAAAGCCTCCTATGCAGCTTGACGTGTTGAATTCGTTTCATGGGGCTAACTACATAAGCGTTATTGATTTAAATAATGCATATTTCCAAATTCCAATTTCTGAAAACAGTAGAAAGTACACAGGGTTCAATTTTAATGGGAAGTCTTATGTCTATAATGTCCTCCCTCAGGGATTGAAGACTTCGGTTGGTAGTTTTAGTCGAGCTATGGATGTAGTCCTAGGTCATGAGGTTAGGGAGTTTTGTACAAATTATTTGGACGATCTAGCAATAATAACAACTGGAAGCATAGAAAAACATATTGAACACCTGGATATTGTTCTAAACAAATTAGGTAAAGCCGGGCTAACGTGTAACTTAAATAAATGTGAGTTTTTCTGCAAGGAAGTAAAGATGTTAGGCTACATCATATCTACCGAAGGCATTCGAACAGATCCTGAAAAGGTGAAAGCGATTCAACATTTTCCCGTTCCTAAAAAAATAAAACAAGTTAGGGCGTTTTTAGGTTTATGTAATTTCTATCGGAGGTTTGTGGAGGGTTATAGCTCGCACATATTGCCACTATGTGAATTGCTGAAAAAGGGGAAACCTTGGCAGTGGGGAGAGGCTGAACAGGAGGCTTTCGAGACCATCAAGTCCTTGTTTATAAAAACCATTCTTTTGCATCATCCAGACTTTGGTAGACCGTATTACTTACAGACCGATAGTTCAGGTATAGGTATGGCAGGAGTTTTATACCAAATAGACGATAAAGGGGAAACAAAAATTTTAGGGTTTCATAGTAAAGTCCTAAAAGGTGCGCAATTGAACTGGACAGTAACGGAGCAGGAGTTTTATTCGGTAATATGTTGTTTAGAGAAATTTGAGACTTATTTAAGGGGTGCAAAACTCATAATACTAACGGATCACAAAGCATTAATATTCGTGAAAAACTGGAGGCTTTATAATGCAAGAGTTTCAAGGTGGATAAGTTATTTAGAACAATTCCAATATGAAGTAAAGCATATAAAGGGTAGTGAGAATATAGTAGCTGATATACTGTCTAGATATCCACCCGATGGTGATTTATTACAGGATGAAAAGGTTAATATGCCGGAGATAGTTTACATGGGCGTTAAAGTGAATAAGGAATTAAATGCACAATTACGGGAATTGCCTGAATTACAGCGGAATGATGTAGAAATTCGAGAGTTAATACGCGGTCTAGTCGATGGGGTGAGATTTGAAGGAAAAAGGAGGCGGCTCCTTGATAGGTGTGAACTCGAAGATGATGTTTTATATTTAAATACGGGAGAGAATACGAATAAAGTAATCTTTTTACCAGAAAGTTTGAGAAAGGAGTTGGTGGATCAGGTACATTTAGAGATGGGTCATCAGGGGGCTTTTAAGGTAATCAAATATATAAGAGATAGGTTTTATTGGATAGGAATGACGAGGTTTGTGAAACAACAACTAAAAAAATGCCGTGAATGCCAACTCACTAAAAGTAATGTAAAGAATTTTGTAGGACCCTGCCAGTCTATAGTTACCGAAGGTATTGGGGAATTAGTCATGGTAGATTTGTATGGGCCTCTCCCAGCGGGGGTATTCGGAATGCAATATGTGTTAGTAGTACAGGACTCGTTCAGTAAATTCATAAAGTTATACGAATTAAGGAAGGCTACGGCAAAATCTGTGTTAGGAAAGATGAAGCAGTTTTTTAAGATAATTACGCCTAAAGTAATACTGTCAGATAATGGGTCTCAGTTTAATAGTAGGATTTGGAGGGACTACATGAAGGGAGAGGGTATTAAACTAACGTTTACCACGGTAAGAAATCCGCGACCCAATACCACTGAAAGAGTAAATAAAGAGCTTGGGCGGTTATTCCGGACCTACTGTAGATCTAACCATAAGGGATGGGTTTTGATATTACCTAAAATTGAGCAGCTTTATAATAATACTTACCATGAAAGTACTGGATTCACACCGTGTGAAATTATGTATGGAAGTCCTACAGTGTTAACTTTTGATACAGAATTAAAAGGAATAAACAGAACAGAGGTAGTTGAGGAAATTAGGGAAAGAGTGAAGAAAAATCTGAAAGAAAAAGGTAAAGAACGCCGGTTCAGATTTGACCAACGATATCATTTGATGCAGTTCCAAATTGGAGATTACGTAAAAATCAAAAGGTTAAATAAGTCTGACGCTAACAAAAAGACTATAAAGAAGTTTGAAGCTTTATATGAGGGGCCATTTGTAGTAGCAGCCGTTCCATATCCTAATGTGTATGTTTTAGTAGATCCAATTACAGGTAATATGAGGGGAAAGTTTAATATGATTCATTTATCTAAGTACTACACTGAGGAACAGTCTTTATCTGACTGACTCGGGACCTTGTTCCAGGCCGTAGTTTATTTTAAGACAGTAAAATATCTTAATTCGTT
Source organism: Alcis repandata (assembly GCA_949125135.1). Taxonomy (NCBI): domain Eukaryota; kingdom Metazoa; phylum Arthropoda; class Insecta; order Lepidoptera; family Geometridae; genus Alcis; species Alcis repandata. Next base: position 599,291 of record OX421237.1, read on the forward strand.
GATTTAATATTGAATAACAGAAGGAATAAATGATGACAAAAGATTTAAACGATAATTTGATTAGTAAATAAGTATACATGCTTGATTAATATAAAAAAAAGGGGGAAAATCTCACGTAGAGTCATAGTCGTAGTATAATAATAAACCTTGAAACAAAGATTATTTCAGTTTTATATGTTGCAGTTTAAGCCCTGTTCTCATTTACACAGGATAAAGTTCTTTATTGAAAATAGCGGCGTCTAACAAAAGTTTGTGAAACTTTGTGAAGGTTTATGAATAAAAATCAACGTTTGAAGTGGGCAAGTCGGGCGGGCTGCTTTAGCAGCCTGGACGTTAATAGATAATTTTGCAAAGGCTGCTTTGGCAACCCGGACGTTTAAATGGCTAAGATTGTTGAAAACGTGTTTATCTTTAGCACTACTGAATTTACTTTGTATTGTAATCAATCACAATTTTTGGAGGAAAGGGGAAAGCCTATTTCTTACCATCAGGGAATTCAATATGATGTTTAATTATGATTCCTTTAATTTGGTAAGTTTATTCAACTTTTTTTTACAATATGGCTGATTTGTTTGAAAATTTTTGTTTAAATTAAAGGTAGACCTGAATAATGGTAAAAAATAGAGGGGTGTGAGGCGGCTTTCTACCAACAAAATATAACTATTTTAATAAATCATCGACCTTTGTAAGATAATTATATGTTAAAGATAGGAAATCTTTCCACTAAATAAATCTCTTTGAATAATTATTGGCTTATTTAACATTTCAACTAAAGATAAGTATTGCGGAAAACTAATAGGCAGAGTAAGACGAGTGAAAAGGTAGTAGTCATCTGCGCATTAGCGCCGCGTTCTACTAAAATCAAGATTTTTAATAACTTTTATATAGAACGTCCAAATAAATGTTATTTGATTGGAATCGTATTGAGTTCAGCTATTTGAGTCTTTAAATAGAATATGCAATTTTATTCAGGGTATCTTAAAGCTAAGGTTAAAATTGAAAATATAAACTTATTCCCATATCCATCGTATAACTATTTGTATTTTAACAAAGAACCATTATACAAGCACGGTCATGATAACCTTATTACATTACTAACTAAATACCAGTATACATTATGAACATAAAAACTTAACACCTCTGCTTACATTTCATTGACTCAATGGGCTTGTTTGTTCTCGAGTGCGGTTCGACCGTGAGGAAAAAAAATAATAGGGTAATCAATGTATGGGAAGAATGTGGGTTATGCCTACTATTTTTATCTTTGTCTTTCTTGTGACCAACTGCCTAGGTTAAAACGGGATGACAAGTTTCTATTAACTCAAATTAATTTCGACTGGCCAGATTCTAGGCAGTTATCAGTTGCGGACATCACAGTGCGGCCCAGTTCTAGGAAATTACCACCTGAGAGGTGCGTTTAGGAAAATAGGAAAATATGGAAACGAAGCGCTGTCAGTACATTCATATGATTAGTTAAATGGGGAAGTGCAATCTGTTTGTCTATAGTGTCCGTAGATGTTACTGTTACCCTAGAACAGAATGGAAGGCGGTGAAATGAACGCTCTGAGTGATATTAAATAGCAAAATTGTTGACGGATGAAAAGTATTTGTGATAAGGGATGTAAGACAGTTTATGGTTTGAAGTGGTTTTGGGGCACAGTAACATCGGAACTAGAGATGAGTTGTCAGTTTCAGGGTTTGGCAATTACTACACAAACAGTTCAGTATAAAAGGGGGTTTGGAGCTAGGTTAAGTCTAAATGACATTCACCCCGTCGATACCTATAGATATCGGTTTATATTGAATTCATACTCACACGCAGTGCTACATGATGGTTACCACAATTTCCCCACACTTACATGTTCCGATCGGAGGTAGTCAGAATTTTATGTACGATTTCAAGAGCTTAAGGGTCCTGAGGTGCCGGAAGGGGAATTTCTAGGAGGCACAAAAGGGTTGAAGATCGAGGTAAGGAGGGAAAGTGAAATCTCAAGTAGCTGATACGAAAGGTTAGGGGGGAAAGCACTTTCTCTTGTTCTTCTAACTGCTTGACTCACAACCAAGTTCTTACCGAGGTCGGATATCTTGTAGTACGAAAGATTCCTTTTACGGAGCACGGATCTGTTGTTGAGTCGGACCTATTATGATGATTATTTCATGATCGGTTTAAATACACTACACATATAGTGCTAGGGCATAAACATATACATATTATGGCATAAACACGTAGTGTGAGTTTATGCTATAAAAATTCTCACACGTTTAAATTTTATCGTTGAAACTTGAATATTGACAATGAGGAATTCGCACTTTTGAGCTTATAAGGGAACTATAATTTTTGAGTGATAATATTTTTATTTGGTCGGTTATATTTGTGATATCATTACCGTTGGTTAAATTTATTCCGATTAATTCATCTTTATAAATTTAAGGGGTCGAATGTAACGAAACAGCCTTCGTATCTCTCACAAAATAACAAATAAAAATATTTATAACAGGTTGATTTTTGATAAATCATAGCAATGCTCTCGTGTTTTGCAAAGGTTGCTCAGGATCGAACGCAGGCTCTAAAAGTAATGCGAATAAAGGGTTAAGACTTAAGTTGCATTTTGAAATAAAGGCTAATAATGTTAAACTAGTATTTAAATTAGAAAATAAGATTAATTGTACGGATTTTGGTATATTTAGAATCCGTCTATCATTAATAGTTAACCGCCATAATGGTTAAACGCCATCTAACAGCACAGCTTCGAACTATTTTGTAATAATCAATTGATACCTACAATATGAACCAACGCGCACCGACGCGACAGTGAGGTGACATCTATGAATTAATTAAGAACTAAATACTAGTTCTGCGTCATAGTCACAACGGCGGGAAGGTTTTGAATACAAAATCTTAAACTTAGTTCTATCTAAAACTTTTAGGAAATCTGCGTAGAACGGTTCGGTTTTGGAATAGCGATGTGATTGGTCATAAAAAAAAAAGTAATTAAGATATGCTATTTTTCATAGTCAAAAAGGGTTTAATTATAAAAGTCGAAATAAATAAACATTCATATTTAAATATAAGTACATGGTTAATACAAAACAATAGATCAATTAATTATTTCAATCACAAATAGCACATTGGTGTCAAGACAAGAAGAAAACAAATAAACGCATCAATTATTGACCCTCGGTACTAAATCCGGTGAGTACGAAGCAATGTCGAAAAAGTGGCGTGATCCTTGAAAACAACGAATCACAGGGGCTGATTTTCAAATGTAGTGATGGGATTGGATTGCTGAAGTTTTCTAGGGGAGTAGTTTCTAGGAGTGGCGGTACAGGAGGCTGGAGCGAGGGAACTGGATGGGAGGCAGTCGTCGGGAGAGCTGAACGCAGTCAACACGTGAGTGATTTTGAATTACCTCCTGGATTTCTTGTGCTCATTTTTTTAATTATGTGTATTTTCATATCAGTGACCGATTGTTTTAAATTCAGTGATCATTTTAAAATAGTTTAAGGAATAAATTTGTAACTGTGTCGAATGATGCTGAGGGCCACCAAGATGGAGGTCCAGCTTTAGCTATTGAAAACAAGTTTAAATTAGAATCACGTGTGATTTAAGTAAAAGCAAAGATCATAAACATTGTTGATGGTTGATTATTATCTTGGGCTTCCTAGCGGTTGTTGTTTAAAAGGATTTTCGGCATGGTACCTACTTGTAGATAACCAGACTAGTCCGAACGTTCGACGACAGGCGGGGGCAGCTTGAGATAGAATTAACTATTACTATAGTAACTTAATTTACTAAATTATTTTAAAGAAAATATAAAATTATAACTTTATGCATTGAGCTACTAAATTAGAGATCTCGGGTCGCGAATACTTAGCAATAGTTTATGGATTAATGGTTTGATTGTAGATTAAAATCACGCGTAGTTTAAATAAAGGTCAACAGTACTTACCCACTTAGAGGAGTACAGTACAGTCCAGTACCTATGAAACTTAATTGTGATTTGAGGATTACTAAATAGTGAATAAAAATTAAATTATTTAAAAGGATTTCGTCATAACTTTACCCATTGAGGTGCTACAGATTTTATATGGAGGTTTCTAATTGCGGGAATTTAGCACTGCAGATTATTAGGTAATTACAATAGAAAGAGAGCTTAGAACGTAGTCTTGGTCACTGACTCTGAAAATACTTGTGTCCTTTTGTGTTTTAGGATGCGTTTTTCTTAGGCCTGATCGACGGGGAGCAAACTTTCCTGAGATTATTTTATTTCATTTATTTAATTGAATTTATTGTGCATGTGTGTTTGGTTTTAGAACCTTTTATTTTTGCATTTGTGTTCTTTTCGGTGTGTGTTTCAGGACGTATCGCGTTGTGTGTGTTAATTGTGTGAAATACCTAGTGCAGAATAACTTGCTTAATAAACAATATTCGTAAATAAAATTAATTAGACTTAAACCAAATAAAGTGAAATTAGATTATATTAAAATAAAATCAAATTAAATCAAATAAAATCGTACTAAATAAAATAAAATCGAATTAAATCAAATAAAGTGAAATTAGATTAAATTAAAATAAAATCAAATTAAATCAAATAAAATCGTACTAAAAAAAAATAAAATCGAATTAAATCAAATAAAGTGAAATTAGATTAAATTAAAATAAAATTAAATTAAATCAAATAAAATCGTACTAAATAAAATAAAATAAAATTAGGTAAAATAAAATAAAATTAGATAAAATAAAATAAAATAAAATTAGGTAAAATAAAATAAAATTAGATAAAATAAAATAAAATTAGATTAAATTAAAATAAAATAAAAATAAAATAAAATAGGGTAATCAGGACCGGTGGTATTAAGTTCGTGTTGAGGGCCGGAGGTCTCGGGTTCGATTCCTGGTCCGACGGTTGTTGAGTAATGAGTTTGAGTACCTGTTCTGAGTCTGTTCGTTAGTTAGGATCTACTATAGCGTATACACGATTACGTTTATGTTAGGTCGCGGGTTCGATTCCCGACTGATATGTAATTAGAGTTTGGGCGTTAGTTAGAATCTACTTTAACGTATACACGATTACGATTATGTTAGGTCGCGGGTTCGACTCCCGACCAATATGTTATTAGAGTCTGGGCGTTAGTAGGATCTACTATAGCGTATACACGATTACGTTTATGTTAGATCGCGGGTTCGATTCCCGGCCGATGTGTTATTAGCAGAATCTTAGTTAAGGTTAAGCTTAGTCAAGTCTTAATTTAAGTCTTGGTCAAATCAAGTAAATCGGACAGCCGATCAGTTTGCCGAATCTATTATACGATTCACATGTCTACAATTAAAGTAAATCGGACAGCCGATCAGATTGCCGAATCTATTATAGGATATACATGCTTACGATTAAAGTAAATCGGACAGCCGATCAGTTTGCCGAATCTATTATAAGATTCACATGCCTACAAATAAAGTAAATCGGACAGCCGACTAGTTTGCCATGTTAGCCATTCGAAGTTATACGAACTATCTCGAATGGTTGACAATAGTTGCTGTCAGATGAGCGGCCAACTATAGTTTGACGAGTAACTATTTAATATACAAATAAATGTAAAGTAGATCGGAAGTCTCTTTACTATTTTGATAATATTTACATAACGTGAAATTACGTGATGTTTGACTCACCAAGTCTTACATATTATAATATTTTGACTCACCAAGTCTTACATATTATATTTTGACTCACCAAGTCTTACATTTAATGGAACATAGGTTCTGAATCGACACGATGACATTTAAGTCAATTTACCTCTTCAATTCGAAGGTCAACGATGATCTTTCTTTACACACTACTTTTATCGAAGGTTTCTATGGAAAGATCCTTTTGCTGATAATTATCTGAGCTGTAACATGGAGCGATATCTCCGAGGTTACCCTTGACTCCAACGGGATGACAGGCACCTCTTATGTCTATGGTTTAGTGATTGTTGGTTGTCTTCGTAAGATACTAAAGGCTTCCACGGAAAGTACCTTACTGGTAATTATCTAACCTAAGCATGGAACTATGTTTCCGAGGTTACCCTTGATTCCAACGGGATGACAGGCACCTCATTATGCCGATGGTTTCTTAATTGCTAGTCTTCTTCATTTAGTCTACTGATAGAAAGTTCTATCTGAGACTGACGACTTGAGATGGTAACGGGAGAGTTACATTCATCTTTATCACACTATGTGTTAGACTTGGTTGTCTAATTAGATGCTTTTGGATAAAGGTTCCGGAGTATGTATTTACACACTAACTTCAGAATAAAACGATATTCTAGTTGGTTGTTCACTGCAGTCGCTATATTGCGTTAGGCAGTTAGGTGGTTAGGTAGGGGTCGAAAGGGATTGCATTCGTTCTTCCGGGACCAGATTCATTACCTTAAGGTAATGAGTAAGCTCCTTGATGAATAAATGTGTGAAAGGTAAAAAATGAAGGATGTAATGACTGACAGACTGACTGACATTTGCCAAAAGATTATGTCCTCTTCTCTTAGCTTTTGGGTTGTTATAATATTCAAATATGTTGAATATGATAGTTGAATATGATAACGACGTTTAAGTCAGGCGCTCTAATGTTAGGAACACACAGAGGTGTGTATTTGTACACGTAAAAACGGAAGAGTGTATCCAGTCTGGGCCGAAACACATTGCTTACCGCGGTGGAGGGGCGGGGCCATAGCCAACAATTTATGTGTACAAATACATACAAACATAATACATAAAAACCATAAAATAAATAAATAAAAAATATTTGGTGTAAAATCTTAGTAAAGTCTTAGTAAAATATTGTTCTGAACTTATTAGGCTTGAAACTAGTCCAAAACTATAATTTAGAATATATTTCGTATCATATTTGATAATTATTTAAGTCAATTTTACATTAGGAATACTAAGAAAAATAGTTAAGGGTTAAAACCTAGCATACCCTTTATGAATAACCCTATATAACTTACGTAGTAGGAATCTTGTAACTTAGAGTAAGTCAATTTGTTAGGAAATCTATTCAGGTAGCTCGGTTGCTCATACTTATTCGTAACTTAGGTTCTACGATCACAACGCAAGGTTTTCCCACTAGACAATCACTTGGCCATAACAGTAGGTTAACGTTAGCAATCGAAAAATTTAGGTATAGCTAGTAATACATAGTTTACATATAGATAGATAGGATAGATATAAATAGTTAAGTAGATATGTTTTTTTTATTAATAGGGTAGGGGTTTTTACAGTATATCTTGCTTTCTTTCACCTTGTGTAATTCATTAAAAAAAAATGAGAAAAATATGTCTAAAGCTGAGGGACTGCAACGCTTACCATCTGTGCACGTCCCGCTAGTCAGATTAAATTATACTTACTTATTACTTTTCCTATTTGAAAAAGTCATCAAACTAAATGTAGGTAACATTAGACGAATTATTTGGGTCTAATATCATTCTATCATCATCATTCAAGGTCTAACATAATTGTTGTAAAAACTATTCAAATAAATATATTTTTAATTATTTTAGTAGTTCATTAGTTTATTCTACACTTTGTGTCGAGTAATTTTTAAAAGTTTTACTGCGGTAAATAGGATGCGCTGCGTATGTTTCGTATTCGAAATAGGCTGGCGTTTACCGCTCGAGGACAAATGATGTGATTTTAGCTTCGGAGCTTCGACAAGGTTATCTTGATAAGTTAGTATTTATATACACAGAAAATGGGAAGCTAGACTAAAACGTCTCATTAACCGACTTCAAAAAAGATGAGATTCACAATTCGGTTCATTTTTTTTATATTGGTTAGCTCAGAACTCCGTTAGTAATTAACCGGTTAGGAGAAAAAATAATCATCTAAATATTTTTCGTTTGGTTCGTAATTTTCATCAAAATCTGTTATGTAGGTACTTTCGTTTTTAAATCAAAATAACTGGAAAAGGTCGTTTTTTTAAGTTCTTGTCTTGTTAGTTTGCATCAAATCTTGCAACTAAATTTTGCACAACTTCCCGACACCCGATGGAGCTGTGGTATTCCTGTTTAACTCCGATGTCAAAGTAATAAAAGCTTGTTTTTTAAATTATTTTTTAAATATAGTTTTATTGATATGTAGAGTCGGAATACTTACGAATGCCGCCCCTGTACGGGCTGGACGACTACGGCAGGTGCCTGGTGCCGGCCGACGGTACCTTCTGCCTGGTGCGGGTCGACCTCGCGGCGGGGGCTGATGACGGACTCATGGAGATGATACATGTGAGTTATAAAGTAAAGAAATATTGCATAAAACTGTACAATGGTGGAATAAATTATGTCTAAAGAGCCAATCCTAGCGGACATAAAATATACAGGGTTAATCATAAAAGGTATGCTAAGCCGAAAAGGACTCATACTTAGTAGTCATCATTATAAACAACTTTTACTATGGGACCAACCCAGAATTCGCGAAAAAAAAAATCAGCTTTTCCATAATTATTTTGTCGAGTGTCATAGACATTTTTCTATGGAGCAGCTGATTTTTTTTGCGAATTTTGGGTTTGACTAGCTTCCCCCAGCAGTGCACCCGCGTGGTGTAGAAGAAGGATGACGATGATGATGATGAACACTAGGATTTGTTTTCTTTCTGTCTGGCGACGTTTATGCAAAACCTCGTGATCATCACGTGTTGGGTAGTAGGTAACGACGTGAAAACGTATAGTAAATAAAGTCACTCTCGCATTTATAACGAGTTACGATTCTTTATAGATACTTAGGTAGTTTATTCTAAATTTTACTAAGATAGATATCAAAAAGATCGAAGCTACAGTGTTGTGTGGCACTAGGTCAGTGTGCTGTCTAACGGTCGGATCTAAGTCACATTTCACTAAATTGATATCTCTTATTAAGTATTTAAATTTATAGTTTCTAAAAGGATAATATTCCGACTGATACCTAACGATCAGTAATGAAGAACCACTTAGTGTGAAAGAGAAAAAGGATAGAGAGAGTGTAGAATGCCTGTCATACTAACTAAACGAACTGCAGCCGTTTCAGCGTCAAAGAGTGACACCACACAGATTAACTTTCGCACATACTTATTATTACAGTGATTAGAAGGATGGATCGTTCAGAGGATCGGCCCTGTCAAATTATTCAGATGCTATTCCTTCTTGCATTAGGTTCAGAATTGTAGTTTTGTAGTGGTAGGGCTCTTTTGCAGAGCCCGCCTGGGGAAGTACCACACCTTTGCCAGTTATTCCACCGCCAAGCAGTAATGTGCAAACATTACTGTGTTCCGGTTGGAAGGGCAATGTTTCCAGTGAAATTATAGGGCAAATGGGAGATTACACAACTTATATCTCAGGGTGACGAGCGCAGTGCTGTGCCGCGCAGGGTCTTGAATTCTGCGAGTTCAAAATTCTGTGTGGCGCAGACCTGTTATGGGCAAACGTGACGTTTAACATCAGGCGAGCGATTTGCTCGTCTCGTCACTCAATTACATAAAAAAAAAAGAATCTTGCACAGAATTTCTTTCCAAAGTAGATCTGTCATCTATAAAACCGAATATCTTGTATTTCGTATGTGTAGATCCCTTTTATTGTTTGAAGGAACTACTTCCGTCATGAGCATATTTCTTTCCGTGCTTGCTATTTCATATTAAATTGTTATGATTTCCTAAAAAGAAAATCACTGACGCGAGTTTTTTTAAATGTGTGCCATTTCCTGTTTAAGTGTTATTTCTAAAAGGCTACAATTACAATTTATAGGTAAGCTTCAGCTAAAAAATACCCTAGCACTTTATACCTGATATTTACCTATACCTGGTGATGCTCGGACTTCTTGCCCGGCGTTATTCGGCCTTTGCCATGGAAGTTTTAGGGCTATAAAACAAATTACAACAAATTAAGTAGATGGGTACCGAAAAGCCTTAACGAAGGAAACAAAAAATCGGTGGTTTAGTTTGTTAACTAATCGTAGTTAAATTTTACCGTAGGTGACGCACGTGGCCACACTCTCACGAGAAAATCATTAATGAAACAGATTCTTTAGTAAACATAGGTAGGTACTTATATTAGATGCCACGATTACCATTCAACCTTATAGATCCAGAACATTATGGTAAACATATGCAAGAATTTAGCAAACCAGTTCATTTATTGATTTTGTTCATATGTGCTTCAATATTTTCTTTGTCATAGAATAGAGTTCAAATGGTGTCAAATTTCAAACAAATTTTCACACAGCACCATGAATTTTGAAAGTATCATACACAAATCATACAAACTTAATTAATTCTCATTTGAATACGGATCAACAAAAAAACGGAAGTCCGAGTTTTCCAAGAGATTCTGATATTTTCGCGGGTTATGCGAGTTTTTGATGAACAAACTTTGATCAAACTTGACCTTTTTTTTCCAAAACACCAATAAAAAATATCCATTTCGTAATTATGGTGATGATGATTAATCTAAGACCGTCGTAAAACCTTTACAACCGATGGAACACATTAATTTCTTTGATTACCATGTCGTATACAAAATCCAAAAATAATAGTAAGTGCGAGTATATTCGAACCATGTTCTGTGCCATAGGTAACAAACACGTACCATTTCTACACTTATTTATCGAATAATCGCTGTTAGGTGTTTCTTGTCACAATAGGAATAGTTCTTCAATATGTAGTCGTATATATATCGAATCTGATCTCCGTATTTATTCAGTCTTTCTAGAAAGCTCTCTTATGCGCCAGCTCTGGTCCTTTGAGCTCAGTCGCAGAACCACCGACCGAAGCATCTAGCATACATACAAAAATGTAAAGGGGCGTAAATGGTACTCGTATATATTATTTTTGTATCGAATACTTACTACGTAAAATACGTCAGAATTTATGGCAGGCCTACAGTGGGTCTAGCACAACTTTGACGTAAAAATACGTAGCGAGTTTTCGATAGAAAAGTGTACGCCATTTACGACTGTCAAGTTTGCTCCTGACGGGTGTAAATGGAGTACACTTTTCTATCGAATACTCGCTACGTATTTTTACGTCAAAGTTGTGCTAGGCCCACTGTTCCGAGTCTGGTTCTTTGTCGTCCTATGTCTCCATCCCTCTGTCTTCTGGTTTTCCCGAGTTTACTCTATAAACAGGACTATGCAACGCATAGCAACTAACTTCTAGATACCTTAGCTACAGATCCAAACGAAAGCGAGTAATGCTAGTGGCCTTTCAGATCGTTAACCTTCAATAAATTCAAGTTTACCAATCCGGTTGAATGTATTGTTTATGTATAATGGGTTAAAGATTGTCTCTTACAATTTTAACGAGTATTTCACGTGAATCACGTCTACACGTGTTGGTCAAATATTTACAATGCTTATGATTGTGTGACCCGATAGAGATATGATGTAAACTGGTACCAGTGAACTGGTCTATGAAGAATATGACACTGTCAAAAGTAAACATAATGTACCTATGCGTCGTTAGGTTACACTTGAGGTTACGCTAGAGGTTACACCTGAGAATACATCAGAGGTTACACCTGGTTACACACTGTAATCACCTGTCAACCTTTTGCTAACGATTAACGATGAATGACATGCGTGAAAACAAGATATTTTTTTCATAAAATAGATAGGTAAATCGAACAAATACTCGATATTTTATTCGCTTTTATTCTTAATTTACGTAGACTAGGCTTGTTTATCTTATAACAACAACCGCTAAGCTAAGTCAGCCTTCAGACGGCCTAAAAACGAACATCAGGTCAAGAGGCCTAAACTCGGCCTATACGAAAATGCGAACTCACTTACATACTTTTATCTTACTACTAACTTCTTACTATTTACATTCTTCATTACAGGAATATTCGGCAAATGAGCTGAAACATTACAACCATAGCTACATTCAGCGAGGCGTGTGCGTGACGAGCACTTGTAAAGACCATATAAAGAACAATAGCATTTATACAACGGAGGGCCTGAGAGACGTCCTTGCGGTATGCCTAAACGAAACTATCTACACAGAGTACGGGCTACAAGGGGACCTGACACAGATCTACTACTGTGAAAAGAAAAACCAACAATTAGAAATTGATATGGTGGACTGGATTGTCCTGGGGCTATACATAGCTATAGCAATGATCAACCTGATCGGAACCCTCTACGATATCATTATTAGAAGAAGTGATTCAGCCATAAAAGGTTTGTCACATTTCAAGAATTGTAATTATGTGTGTGGTTATTATATCTTTTTACAAAGGGCTCAAAGGGTATGCTAAGCCGGAAGAGGCTCACTTTTAACATCATTACGAACAACTTTTACTTAACCCTGATATTGAAGAAAAATATCAACTGTCAATTACTTATATGCCATAACTGCGTCGCGGAGTGTAAAAACCCATTTCCTTTTTCCTATGAGGCTGGCTTGTCAAAAAGTAAACGTACGTGTACTTATGTGTAATGTTTCTTTTAGGTAATAAGTACATATTGAGTTTCTCAGTCATACAAAATTGGAACAGGCTGATATCGGCCGAATCGGAAGAAACCCGCTTAAAAAGTCTTACCGGACTTCACGGCGTGAGGTAATTTTATTCAAGTTTTTTTATTACTTTTTCTGTAACTATAAAATAACTATCTTGCTATATTTGTAGTTATATACCTACCTACTTATACCTACCTACCTACTTTGTCGGCCTGTTTGGCTCAGCGGTAGTGTATCCGCCTTATAAGCCAGAGGTCCCGGGTTCGATTCCCGGCCGGACAGATGTTTGAATAATGAATTAAATATCTGTTCTGGGTCTGGGTGTTAGTTGTCCTTGTCTTTGCGTGTGTTCCGTGGCATCTCCGACACAGGATTTATTCCTAGTGGGGGTGTGAAACGTTTACGTTTACTTAGATGTCCTGTTGAAAACCATGGCGTTCAAAGGTTGCGCTATTTTGAATTAATTATATATTCAAAATAATTAAAATAATTAATATAAACGGTTGTGTTTCAGAGTTTTTACAATATTCCTGATGTTCACGTCCCACATCATGTGGGTCAACTCCATGAGCTTCAATGATAATATTCAGGAATTTGAAGAGGTGAGTTCTACACCAAGTTCATCCTCTTTTTGCAATTTCCTCTTGAAAGATTGTCCTGTAGTGGGTCTAGCACAACTTTGACGTAAAAACACGTAGCGAGTTTTCGATAGAAAAGTGTACGCCATTTATGACTGTCAAGTGTGCTCCTGACGGGTGTAAATGGTGTACACTTTTCTATCGAATACTCGCTACGTATTTTTACGTCAAAGTTGTGCTAGGCCCCTCAGTTTATTAATCACACCTTTATTTAGTTCGTTGGTGACAATTAGGCATAACCAGGATTGCTTGCTTCTTGTTTTTACGTTCAAGGCTTACTTTAGTGTCTGAGTCTATAAGTCACCCGAAGCCTTCTGAATTTACGATATAATCAGCCTGTTTATTTATATTTATACTCATCCCATCTTCGTTTTATTATCATCTCTCTGTTATACCAGGATCACTACACGCAACGGTTACTTGTGATTATGTCACTGAAACACATCACAGAAACTTAATTCCTTAATTTCCCTAAAACTGTTCAGAATCAATATTGAAGCCTGTAAGCATGAAATGTTTCCAGAAATACGACAACGCGTATTACCAGATGATCTTCAACGGGCTGGTGGTGGTGCAGGTATTCTTCGTGATCTCCGGCTTCCTGCTGGTCTACAACCTGGAGATACACGCGGAGAAGCACAGCATCTCCTGGGGGCTAGCGGCCAAGATATGGGTGATGCGGTGGTGGAGGTCTGTGGACAAGATTTTTTGTTAGTAGCTTTTTTATGTGCCCAGGGATTACTCGAAACTGAGGTACTTATACCAAACAGGCTGATTGTTGTCATTATTCATCATTGACATGTTTTTATAAGACCTTGAAATCGCATAAAAAAACAGAAAAAAGCTGTAAAGGACTCGCACTCGTCGAAATATGAACAGCTCGCGATTATATCAGCTGTATCTGTATTGTATTATTTTGCAAATTCTGTGCATATTTTATGTCATTATATCCATAATGCTAAGAGATAATCAGCGTCAGGAATTCAGGATAAACCGACAGTGTAAGTGCCGATTATTTACATTCACGTAAAAAAGTAAATGAAAGTCTCCAAGGATAATGTCGAGATATCCTTTAATATAAAGTATAGGTACGAGTATGTATACAACTCAAGAATTTTGGCGGACATTTGACAATCTCCTAGACAAGAGTTTTTGGCATGGACATTTGACAATCTCCTAGACAAGAGTTTTTGGCATGGACATTTGACAATCTCCTAGACAAGAGTTTTTGGCATGGACATTTGACAATCTCCTAGACAAGAGTTTTTGGCATGGACATTTGACAATCTCCTAGACAAGAGTTTTTGGCATGGACATTTGACAATCTCCTAGACAAGAGTTTTTGGCATGGACATTTGACAATCTCCTAGACAAGAGTTTTTCACGCCAAGTTTGGAAGTTAGTACCTACCGGTAATAATGTAACACTTTATGAATTGAATTTTGGTTTGTTTGTCGCGCATCCTATGTACAATACATATCATACGTATGATCTATTTACTCATGTTTTAAACAAATCAATAATTCTTCATCTTTATCTCGTCGTCAGGCTGACCCCCACGTACGCCGTGGTACTCCTGTTCATGACGACCTGGCTGCGGCACCTGGGCTCGGGCCCGCTGTGGCGCCGCTTCGTGGCCGACAGCGTGGTCCGCGACTGCCGCAGCTACTGGTGGGCGCATCTGCTCTATATCAACAACTACATCCCTGACGGACCCTTCTGTGCTATTCATACTTGGTGAGTTCTGTAGAGATGTTGTCAAGTAGCTGCGTTTAGCGGTTGCACCAGCTACGTTACAGAAACTGTCAACTGTCCCAGAAAACGCCAATCAACAGCATAAACGTGTGTCGAAACAATGTTTCGCGTAAAGGTTTTTATGTAGTGTGTAGACCAAAACGGTTTATTCCGAACCTGACAGCCGAAATCCTAACCCAGTTGCAGGCGCGGGTTAGGCTAGGAAAAATAAATATTGGGGTGCTAGGTCGGGTAACCTCCACGTGGTGCACCCTGGGCAACAGCGTGCGGTACTACTGCATAGCTTTTATGCAGTAGTACCGCACGGTGGCCAATAACCCGACACGGTGGGCCCGTCCGCGTGTCCCTCTGACTAGCAGAGGGCACAGCGGATGGTGTGTGGTGGAGTGTGGAGCGTCGGAGGATACGGCGCTCCACGCTTGGCTGGTGGCAGCAATGCCACCAGGGGGGGCTTTCCTTGTGCTCCTCGCCGCGTGTGGGTCGCGGTCGGGAGTGCAAGGAAAGGAGGAGGGGATCGCTCGTTGCCGGGCGTGGTGAAAGCCATGCTCGGCGGCGAGAGATCGTGGCAGGCCGTGGTCTCCTTCTGCGAAGAGGTAATGTCGCAGAAGGGGCCGCGGGGCGGATCGGGGAGGACGACTCCCGCAGGATCAGCTCCGGCGCAGACGACGGGGAGGGAGGAGGGGGCGATCCGATCCATCGCCTCCTTCCCTCTCCTTAGTGGGGCCACTGGCGGAGGGTCGGGGGGCTCTCCGCTGGCTTGCACCGGCTCCACACGTCTGGGGGCGGCCTTGGGTGAACAGGGCCGTCCCTCTCTTGACGCACGGAAGACGGGGCCGAAGGGCCGACCCTGGCTGAGGGTGGCGGAGACTCCGAAAGGGAACCCCGCTGCCCCCGGCCACAAGGGAATGAGGTCAACTTCCCAGTGGTTTTAGTGGGTATGCCGCCGCAGGGCGGAGACTCCCACATAACCCCGGCTCCCCCGGGTTAGGGGTATCCATAAAGGATTTCCACTGGGTCAACAAAAAACAAAAAAAAAAAAAAAGGAAAATAAATATTTCTTTCGAACGTAACTCTCTTCCCAACTTGACCCGACGTATTATTCCTAACATAACCCAAATTGCGATACTTAGAGGTAGATTGTCCTTTCTCTTAGAATAAAAGTACCTACCTGCACATGCGCAGGAGCCGCGCTTTACTATCTTAGTTGTAGCTATACGACAGTCACAACATGCCTCAGTCTCATCTATCTTCTTACTCACAGCAGCAATAATAGCCTACCTAACAACAAAGTTAAAGTTTAACGTCGTAAATATAATTTATGACCAACAAATAACAAACTATAATTTATCGCAAAAACAGTTGAACGAACTATTTATTATCCGTCATATTAGTGCATTGTGGAATCCGTTATACCTATATATAAAGTGGATTTGATTATACTAGCTATTGCCCGCGGCTTCAACCTAGTGGAAGTAATACATAGTTAAAATTGATTATAAGATAGACTGACTGTTCATAGTCCAAACCAAAAATTATAAAGTAAAACATAATAAAACGGTTAAAAACGCTAACTATAGGTTGCTTATCACTAAGAGCAATCTCTTCCAGACACATACCTACTGTCTATATCTCACTGATAGCAAACAGATATTAACATAACAAATATAACAATAGTATATTTACTTACCCATATTGTTTTTAGTTTTGTATCAGATTGATTACCTTTATATACCTCTATAAAGTAACAAACTTTACCTCTTTATTTATATTATTGGTACATAAGATTTTGAATCAAATTTTTGCAGAGAAACCTGTTTTGTTTAGGAAGTCACGTGGTTTATATCGCGGCCAAGCCCAGCCAATTTCTATACTAATATTCTATACAGTTAAGATTCTAAATAAATTTGTGATACAAGCTGGCCGTTAAGCTGATATATTTTTTAAAAATAATGTCTAGTACGATGTAGCTTCTATAGAATAGGAGTCCCATTTTTCCCTAAAAAAAAAAAGAAACGCGTTGATCAACCACAACATTTACCATAGACAATATCCTGTTCCATACTGCTGCGCTGTGTTCAATTAATCGGTTCCTTCTGTGCAGACGTGCTCCATCGTGGATCGCATCATTGCTTATCATCAGGCGAGATGGCGATCAAACGCAAGCTTATTAATGAATCATATTAATGGATCATACTGGTCAATTTATTACTGTCCCGCTTAATAGACGTAACCCTAAAATACAAATTCGTAAAAGGCACATTACCTCAGAAAAAGTTAATCAGTTTCAAAATAATATAGAACATGACTTTTTATCTGAATTACAAATTAGCAATAATCCAAATGAATCTTTCAATAATTTATTCCAAATTCTAATACGAAACTTTAATTCCACAATCCCCATTATTTGCAAAAAACTTGACGTCAATTTAGTCTTCAATCAATGGGCAACTCCAGGTATAAGAATTAGTCGAGATAAAATGTATGAACTTTACAATCAAAAGTCAGGGAGCAATGATGAACGTTTGATAAATTATGTGCGCAAATACAGTAAAACTTTTAAAAAGATATGCAAATATGCAAAAACCTTGTATATACTTAACAAAATAAAGCAGTCAAAAAATACCTTAAAAACTGTTTGGTCTATCATAAAAACGGAAAC
The DNA here is from genome assembly GCA_949125135.1 of Alcis repandata. Classification (NCBI taxonomy): domain Eukaryota; kingdom Metazoa; phylum Arthropoda; class Insecta; order Lepidoptera; family Geometridae; genus Alcis; species Alcis repandata. The sequence goes on from OX421237.1 coordinate 616,797, forward strand.
TGCTAAAACCAAAAGTCGAGAATCGGAATACAAGCTTAAGAAAAATAATGAAATAATTAGTGATAAAAAAGATATTGCAAATCATTTTTTAGGCTTTTTTGGGGATATACCTTATAAAACCACTAAATCACTGGCAACCAATTGTAAGGAAGCTGCTCATTTATTAGTTGAAAATGTTGCTGCCAGCCCAAACCAATTTAAATTCCACGAAGTCTCAAGTGACACTATTATCAAAACATTCAAATCGATCAAAGCAAAGAAATCGGAAGATCTCTGGGGATTATCAGTCTGTTTCGTTGCTGAAATAATATATAACTTAGCTCCTTATTTAGCCCATATATTTAACTGCAGTGTCGACAGTAATGAGTTCCCCGATCTTATGAAGTGTAGCAAGATTATACCTTTGTTCAAAAGTGGTAGTAAGAAAGACCCTAGTAATTTCAGACCGATATCTATCTTACCATGTCTTAAGGTACATCTAAACGGGCCATATTTTACGACAATTTGTAGCTGCAATTATTGGCAAACATTGCCCAGCCATCAAAAAAACATTTTAGTGCATTTTATGGCTGAGCAATCAATTGCAGGCAACATGTTGCGATATGGCTGCAATAGTATGGCCTTTGATTCAGAACCCTTTAATGAGCCACACAATCCAGCAACAATGGCCGACGAAATGACGCTCATCGCAGCCGCTTACATTGTTTTGGCAGAAAAACGACCGACCAAGTATTAGTCATTTTAATTTATTTTCAAAACAACACAAGAATGACAGCTGCTGACAGCACAGAATATCGCCACACCACAGATTTATACACGATGGACGTCGCAGCACTCGCAGCACACTTCACGTCGCGCAGAAAGTAAAACGCAAAGTACTTCACGTCGCAGGGAGAAAGGGACGCGCATATACAGTAAAACAGAACAACAATATAGATGGCCCAGATATATTGCAGTATTTTCGATTGCGAGGCGATCGTTCGGCCACACGCCGGCTACACATAAAAACATTTTGACATACCAAAAAATATGTGGCTATAATGCCGGGCCATCCTTAAAATATTGCATAGTGTGGCTGGTATTGCTAGCAATGTTGCCGGCCACAGTATTGCAGCCACAAATTGTCGTAAAATATAGCCCGTTTAGACGCCCCATTAGCAAAATATTTGAAAAAATAATGTTAAATCAGTTAGCTTCATTCTTTTGTATTAATAATTTATTATTTAATAAGCAATTTGGTTTTTCTAAGGGCTGTTCAACTGTGGACGCAGCCTCGAATCTCGTAGAGAGCATCTACGAGGCTTGGGAGTCTCAGCATGATTCTTTGGGTATCTTTTGCGATTTGTCGAAAGCGTTTGATTGTGTGAACCATGAAATTCTATTATGTAAACTTTCACACTATGGTGTGACAGGTGATGCGTTAATGTTGATGAAATCATATCTGTGTGGTAGAACCCAAAATGTTGACATAAATGGGGTTCGATCGGAGTCGGCTAACGTTTCAATCGGGGTCCCTCAGGGCTCAATTCTTGGCCCATTCCTCTTTCTAGTCTATATCAATGACCTGCCTTTCTTAGCGCGTAAGCATTGTGAAATTATTTTGTTTGCCGACGATACATCTCTGTTATTTAGAATCAATAGGAAAAACTATGATATATCCAAAATCAATTTGTCGCTTAGTTTAATTAATAGGTGGTTTAGCGTCAATAACTGAATGCTTAATGCCAAGAAAACGAAAGCTATTAAATTCACATTGACTAATAATCCTTCCTTGCCTAGTATAGTTATTGACGACGATCAACTTACTTTGTCGAAGGATGCTAAGTTTCTTGGTCTTATCGTTGACAGCAAACTTCAATGGGGAGCACATATCAAGGAACTGTCTAACAAATTGAGTTCCGCAGCATTTGCAGTGCGGAAAATAAGAGAACTATCAGACATTAAAACTGCAAGAATTGTTTATTTCAGTTACTTCCACTCTGTTATGTCGTATGGATTATTGCTTTGGGGTAATGCAGCAGACGTAAATAGCATCTTTATTTTACAAAAACGTGCTGTTAGGGCTATTTATAGGCTAGGTTATAGAGAATCTCTTAGACAAGTTTTTGCGCAGGTGAAAATTTTGACGTTACCATGTTTGTATATTTTCTTGAACATTATGTATGTGCGTAAAAATATTCATAAATATCATAAACGAAGTGAATATACTAGCATAACAAGGAACAAGTTTAAACTTGTTCTACCTAAAATTAGATTAGCCAAAACTGGCAACTCTTTTGTAAGGAACGGCGTACTATTTTATAACTTGTTGCCTGTTACTCTAGTAAATAAGAAAGACACAGATTTTCAAAGAATTTTAAAAGACTTTTTAATTGAAAGGGCTTACTATAAAATTGAAGACTTCGTCTGTGATAAAGTCTCTTTACGTAAATTGTATTTAGACTGTAATAATAATACTTGATTGATTATACCTACTATTGTAGTTATTTTATACATTGATATTTTGACATTGCAATTATTTACATATTTTGTTTTGACATTCTAATAATATTATTTTCTTTGACATTTAATTTTTTGTGTATTAATTTATTCGTAAAAATTGTATTAGACATTCATAAGTGTCTTGACTGATTATACCTACTATTGTAGTTATTTTATACCTTGATATTTTGACATTGCAATAATTTATATAATTTTTTTGACATTCTAATAATATTGTTTTCTTTGACATTTAATTTATTGTGTATTAATTTATTCGTAAAAATTGTATTTGACATTCATAAGTGTGCATTGATGTACCCATATTTGAATAAATTATTTTGAATTTGAATTTGAATATATATAAAAAAAGTAGAACATGACCTTTCCTTGTGCAACTTTCCAGGCACATAGCAACAGACACGCAGCTGTTCTGCGTGGGGCTGCTCGTGTACCTGCTGACGCGGCGCTGGGGCGGGCGGCGCGCCGTGCTGGGGCTGCTAGTGGCGCTGGGCGTGGTACTGCCGGCGCTGCACGTGTGGCTCTGGGATTTGGACGCACTCGTGCTTATGACTCCTGAGTAAGTTGGATTCTATTGTGTAAATTTTAGCTTTGCCAAGAAATTTGCAAATTCTTGCGATGTTTAGTCTGGTACTTTTTTGCGTGTCTTTGATTTACTTGTTAGCAATGGAAACCTACAAGTTACAACTCTAAGTTGTCGTTCTAAACAATCGTATTAGGCGTCTAATGAAGTATAACGAACTTAGCGGCCTTTGAGCAGCCTGGATCCGTACCATGAGTTAGCCCAAATTTGTGCCCTGGTTTTCGCCTCGGCTTTCTATATCAACTAGAGAAAAGGTTGCGTCAGTCAGAGAAAAACCGAGAATGTCATGTCATGGCCTAAAAACTCTGGCCTCTCCTCCCTTACACTTCCACTCCGCTCAGCCTGCAGCCCTGCACGTGATGTTGCAGGTTCTACCGCACGATGGTGAACGACACGTTCCACTACATGCACGTGTACGCGCACAACAACGTGGCGTGCTACGCGCTCGGCATGGCGGCCGCGCACCTCGTGCTCGCGCTGCAGCGGGGGCGGGTCGACATCACGCAGAACAAGGCAGGATATTTTCATGAATTACTAAATGCTGTTGGCCATTCAGGCCTCTACAGTAAGGTTTAACAAAGTGTGGTATAGCTAGAACCGATATATTTGTCTACAGCAGCGCTAACTGCTATTATACGAAGTTCGAGAATCGAACTTTAAGTTCTGACGGGGCCTTTTTGTGTCAAAATACAAAGTTCAGTTCATCGGGTTCGAAACCATGAAGATCTTTTGATAAACTACGTTGCCTTAACGCAACCCAGACAAATCAGCCTGGTATGATGTGTGAATCCACCAAACCACATTTAGCCAGCGTGGTGGAACACGTCTTCCTTCGAGGGTAGACCTGGAATCGTAGCAGTGGCATGATTATAGATTGAGTTGAGAGATGCATGATGTTTGAAAAAAAAATAACACACAAGATTCTGAAGTTTCGACCATTTCTCCCCTTTCCAGGTGTGCATATTCCTGTGCTGGCTGATCATCCCGCTCATAGCGCTGCTGTTCTACTCGGGCTGCGTGTTCTACCGCGCCGGGGCCCGCGCGCCGCCGGCGGCCCGCGCGCTGTACGCGGCGCTGCAGCGGCCCGCGGTCGGCGGCGCGGCCGCGCTCGGGGTCGTCGGGCTCGCTGTGAGGCTCAACAGTAAGTAACTATATCAGGTGGCTTTTGGGGCTCTTTTGGGTTGATGACACGTAACGAGTACAGTGGCGAGGCAGTGCCCGCGGCCGAATACTCGGTTTGTGTAATCAATCCATTACTTAGCAAGAAAGACATTCCAAAGACGATGTTATTATGATAATTTTAACGTGACTCGTCAAAACACAAACTATCATCGTCAATGACGTTATTTCAATACATGGTTTATTAAAATTTTTAAAAACATGGCCGATTTTTAGCGCAAAAATTAGTCGACTGATTGGGTTATAGTTTTTTAAACTTTTCTTGTTTTTTTACTTGAGAATGTGTCTAATAGTCATCTGTAAGTGCCCTCCCACATATCGCGTTACTGCCCTGCTACTGCCGCCCTGAAGCTCTGCTCATTATCCCCCGTGTCAGCGTCCCTGCGGCTGGTGTTCGAGTCCCGCGCGTGGGTGGTCCCGAGCCGACTCTCGTACTCCGTGTACTTGCTGCACCTGTTCCTCATCCACGCGCACGTCGGCCTGCAGCGGCACATGGGCCACGCCTCCACCTTCAACATGGTACGTGACCAACTAACTTTAGTGGCGACCAATATTGTGTCTTGTCCTCCGTTACTGAGAGGCGTCATCCATCTCTTAGCTCTCCATCTTTAGCAAAATACGAGCCTGTCTGTGACTGTACTAAAATATTGGATGACGCTAGGCCAGTCACTACTTAAGTAGGTTATTTCTATATCTACTTATAAACAATCTGCTTTAGAATGTTCGTATGCTTATATACTTTCTCGCAGACGTGAAATGTCATATGTTAAAACAAGACGTATTTTAAGCAGTCATTCAGCAGTCAGTCAGTTCCTCAGATCAAGTAGAAAGCAAAATACTTTCTACTTGATCTGAGTTTGGTTCAAACAAAATTTTTAAGAATAATTCTTGTAAATTGTATCCCCGGTCCCCAGACGCTGATGCACTTCGGCGTGCTGCTGCTGACGTTCTTGGTGGCGCTCCCCTTCAGCCTGCTGGTGGAGGCGCCTCTCATGCGGCTCATGCGGCTGGCGCGGGGGGACGGCCGCGCCCACAAGGAACAGACCAAGTTCTGAACACATATCCTTCTGGCTTGGGCTTAAAAATCGCCAGCTAGCTAGTCACACACACCCTGCGCTAGCTAGCTTGTCCAACGTCCAAGTAGTAGTTGCCAGTGGAGTAGTTGTGCCAGCGGCCCAGAGCTTCGCTCCGTTGTGTTAAGGAGCTGGGTTTGCTCGGGTAATCGCTGGCAAGGGGGAAACGCACAATGCACCCTTTGCAGGGCGCCAGTGCGGGTCTTTGCGAATAAGATAGTGGTTAGCAGTAGTTGTTGTTGTTGTGTTGGCTAGCTTGTGTTGTGTGTTGTGTGTGTTGTACTTATCGTACGTACGTACTTTATTAGTGTAATATTTAGTTAGTTACTTTATTACAACTTGTAGCAACTTAGAAAATTACCAATTTATGCATTGTGCTTATGTGTTCAATTTGGTGGCACTTGATTGTACAATTGTACATATGACTTGCATTGCAAGTATCGATATTATTATTATTTTTTGAATGGGTTATAATATCGATGATTGCAATCCAGGAAACGGCCAAATTATGCATTGTACTTTTAGATACAATGTGTCACAGTAAGGTCTAGTAATACTGAAAAGTGTTCAAAGTCATCAGACTTTAAATCAAATGCCTGAATATCAAAATGCAAACAAATTATTTTTCAAAAAAAAAAAAATTTTGGCTTTATTTGAACTCAAGTTTTCGTTAAAGTTTGGGTTGTGATAACTTGAAATCTATCACGCTGAAGATTACAAGACATTATGGGGTAAATTCTAAACATGTTTGGGCATGCGCAGTTTGAGTATCATCACACCTTTCTGTTATATCTCTTTTATTTATGACTATAAATGTGTCATGTGTGTGTAATGTGTATTTCTGCAAATTTTCTTCGCTACGTACGTACTTCGCCTTTGACCCACCGAGCACAACTAATTTAGACGAAAGATGGACACTGAAACACTGTCAGATGGATATAATTGGAACTGTTCGTTACAATTTCAAAGCGATATTCAATTCAATTTATTTAAAGAGCTCTCTTCTCGTCTGGTCGAAGCAACACGTGACCAAAATGCTGGCCTCTATCTCGCCCAAAGGGTGAGCATCGCCATACAACGTGGTAATGGGGCCAGCGTTTTGGGAACAATTCCCGCAGGCAGCGGCCTTTTAGATTAGTTAAGTTTAGTTTTATTGGTTTAGTTTTTTATTTTAATTATATTGTAATATTCATTTGTAATTTCATAATTTAAGTCTCTGTGAATTTATTTAATTTAAAAACTACCGATGTCATTGATCATAAATAATTATTTTTATCAATATTTGTGGTTTGCTCTCTAGAAGTAACTGTTACTGAAGTTACTTCTACTGTATTACTAATACAATAAAAATATGAATAAATCAAAGTAAATAATAAATAAGATATACCTAGGTAAAATATTTCTATTAGTAAGTAATTTAAATAAATTATTTAGAAAACATTTTATTTATTGACTAATAAGATACATAAAATATATTTACATCTTAATTTATAAATATCCTAAAATAACAAACTAAACCAAATAGAACTAAGAAATTTCCAAAAACTAAAAATCAAAAAGTAGTTTTTGCCCGTGTGGCAAAGTACCAAGAACGCTGGCTGCATTCCCGCGCTGAATTGCCAGTGAAATTCTTTGCGCGAGGAATGAGCCAGCCCTCTTATCACCAGCGGCGTCAACTAAGTGAGGTGTGATTTGCTTGACAATTTTTTTAGTACTACTCGTAGGACCCCATGGACCAAAAGTTTCGACGCCAAGCGGAAGAAATATGTACTCATTCGAAAATAATAAATTAATAAATTATTTTAAAAATATTTTTTAATTTCCAATGCACCGCTCTGCTGTTAACGTTTTCAGGATAATTCGTGACTTTTTTTAAAGTAGATAATATACCTAACCTGACCTACCACCAGACCAGTTAGCTACCTAACCAGATTGTGTATTTCGGGCAGGTTTTCTGTTAAACTTCTCCAATGTACATTTTTAGAACAAAATAAGATTCTTTCAGGCTAAGGTCTGGCATTCTACTATGATAAGGTGGTAGAAGATTACTAAGTGACTGCTATGGCTACATCATGGGTGTATTGTTTTGGTATCTTAGGGAGCTTACATTTCTTACATTTAGATCTTAGACTATTTTGGCTTTTTTTTCTGTTTAGAAGGAGAGTACGACAATTATTAATGAAGTCAAAAACCAAAGCCGTTTACTATCATTTTAATTCTAATTATAATCTTTAAAAATGTACGTAAATATAATGTTATAATTTACTATTTACTCGTGTAACACTCGTATAGTAAAGTTTAATAGGTAGGTACCTGTGTTTTTACGTACAACTTTTGGTAGAAAGTGCTAAGTTACCGTCTCGTATTCTTCACGTCTTAAAACATATCGAAAAATACGCAGCGTTTATTCGATAGAATAATTGTACATTATATAAACTAATACAATTTCAATTTTAATATTTTTTTTTTACATTCTGCGTGCCCCGTCATCGGACGAACTTGCAGAAGTTTGCACCCATGTCACGCGCTATAACGTTATTAAATAGGATAGGTATCTATCGAAATAGACATTTTTAAATGTAGGAGTTCACAGGGGCAGCTCGCATACTTTGTGAAACGGCCATTTAAACGTGTTAGATAAGTAATTTAATTAATTTATTAATTTTTGTTTTTATTCTGTATATTTTGTTTAGTATTTATGTAAGGCTAACACCGACTTGGTGAATACTGTTATGGTGTTACCATCCGTTTTATAAATAAATAAATAATATAATCCCTGTCCTATTTTTCGTACATTCATCTATTAAATAAATACTAACTACACAGTCCAGTTTTTCTAAACACAATAGCAATAGTTCCTCAATTCGTAGTCGTCTATACATCGGCTCTGGTCTCCGTATTTATTGAGTCTGCTCGGAGCGCTCATCAACCGCCAGCTCTGGTCCTTCGAGCTCAGTCGCAGAACCGCCTCGAACAGCGCACCGCTGGGCGCTGCTTGCACCACCACCATGTACTCTGTCCAGGAAACTTCGTCCTCCTTCACTACTCCTCCTACCTCGATCTCTATCGCGTCTACTACTTCCTTGAGGTGCAATACTGCGCACTGCGGGTAGTTCGTTAGCCGAAAATTGATCGCTTTCACTAACATTTTGGCGGCTTCGACCACTTTCGGAAGATCCTTAGCTATATGTACTTCTTTCCGACAAGTGCACCATTGATCGTCGATATCAGCCGTTTGACAAGTCCTGTTACTAGGTATGCTGAGAAATAGACTGATGCCTCTTTTAGAGGCGTAGCTCTGGGAGCCTCGAGCTGATATAGTACTGTCATCTATATTTTTAAGATCGAGTAAATCGGATAGTGTCTCATGCACGTCGAAAGGTGTGGTTAAACGTTCTCTGTTTGATTTTAGATTGTTGTAGGCCGTTTTGTACTGTTTTTGGAATGATTTCGGAGTCAGGAGATACAGGAAGGGCAAGCTTTCTTCCAAGCGTCCTTGCTTTGTGGCTCGAATGGGGCCCCATCGGATGCCGTGGTCACTCACGAAGAAAACAATAGAGTCCTCTAAATAGCCTGAAGCTTCTAAATTTTCAAACATTTTCACGTAATCATCATCCATCCTCATCGGATAGTTCAATTTCTCGTGAGTTAAAGCAGTCTCCCAGAACAAACCGAACATTCTTCTAGATTTCAGACATCGAGTGATATCTTCCATATAGTCTAGCAAAACTTTATAATAGTAGATGTCATTCATGCACATGTTTAATCCGGTGCTGACGTGTTTTTCTGCTTCATGTAAAAAAGTCCTTACATAGTAGTCTGTTGGGGTGATGCCGAATCCTGATTTAATGTAATTGAAAGTTGAGTAAGTTGTGCCGTCTTCTGCAAAAACGGTGTAGTATCCGGCCTGGTTGTACCATTTCCACACAAAAGGACAGTGATCAAAAGTGTCAGATTGATACGGGTGGCACATATTCTTCAATTCTGTCTCTTTTACTCCCATTAACATAGGCACTAGATTAGGAAAAGTATTGAGGCCGACTTTGTTGTAGCCCAACATGTCGATGGCACCTTTTTTCTTCAGATAGCTCTCAGTTTTCGGCATTGTTCTAAGGAAATTTAGTCTTGAAACAGTGTCTATTCCCACAATCAAAACGTTGTAGCCAGTATTGTTCACTATTTCGTCTTTATCTCCGTGCTTGATGAAGTTCTTCATAGGTGCAAACAGATAAAACTGTTCGTATATCTGTCTGGAGCCAACGGAGCAGGTTACTCTGACGAATTCATGTTTAACATCAATAGTATCGTTGAATGTCACGCAATCTTCGTACTTGGCTCTGTTATCAACATGCCTTGATGTGATGTCTTCTACGGACACGGGTCTGTAGAAGGATCTGTAGCAGCAAGACATAACTTTTTTATCAGTGATATTATAAAAATCTAAAATATATTCGTCGACTCTGATCCATATTGCAGTCCTGTTTCTGCCCAGTAGCGCAAGAGTTGCGTTTCGGCATTTAGGTAAGTTCTTTGGGTATTCCACGAAACTTTTAATGCTCTCATCCATTGGATCCAGAGCTGGTATGGTGCATCCTTCCGTGTGGATGGTGGCGTGAACATTGTGGTTAATTTTGCGTCGATGCGACTGTAACACTGATGCTGGTCCATCAAAAAATACATCGATGTTTGTCACACTGTTAGTGAAAAAGATGAAGCACCCTCCGGCGAATATAATGATCAGCACAAGCAGATACCGTTTGCGAATCATCGTAGCCTGTGCCTCGCCGGCATCACGACTGACACTAACCCTCAACTCCGAATGAATGTTAATATTTTCGGTAGCAATTTGTTACAGTCTTTTATTCAACTCTGAATACACTTGCGCATATATTTAACGCTATTTTTCATCTCTTTAAACATGTTTAAAGAGATGGCCGTGTGTCTGAATTGTCATTGGAAGTCAATTTGTGAATTTACATACAGGGAATGTGTTTCCACGTTTAATGTTGGCTAGGGCCATGATTTTTTTGGTGAAGTGGTCATTTTTAATTTAATCTATTATTATTTATACATACCTCTTTATCATTAATCGTTATCTTTCATGTTTTACTTACTGCCTTTGTCGTAAGGTTTTGTCCACGCCGGCATTTTATACCTATTTATTAAGGATATGTTTTTTTATGCTATTGAGTGACGAGACGAGCAAATCGCTCGCTTGATGTTAAGCGTGACGTTTGCCCATAAAAGGTCTGCAACACCCAAAATTTTGAACTCATACAATAATATAATCCTTCTAGAAATATTTTTATGGGCCTCAATATCTCTGCAAATAAGATTACGTTGTTCCATTGACATAATACCATTAGACGACAATTATAACACATTTAAATAAGTAAATAGTAGGTACTACTAGGTACTTACTACTATAATATTGTAGTAGACTAAGATTTTTTCGGCTCGACTAGTACACAATATTGACGAGTTTCTATAATGATTCAATTCCAGATATTTCATATCTGGAATTGATTTGCTTTCTATGATTTTTTTTTGTTCCCACCAATCATTATAATCGTCTGTTACATTTTTGAACAGGATAACAGAATAGTCTACCTACCCGCCGCTAATATCTACTCGTCGTTTTAGTTTTCATAAAATTTATTCACTGTTTGTCATTCAGAAGAAAATTACCTTGCAATTTGGCAAAACACACCAAAATCAGACTGAACCAATATGGGTATGGGTTCTAAGTATTGTAAAGACTTGTTTTAGCAATTAAGCGGCAGACTGGAAAAGATAAAATTTAAACTGAGAACCTAAATACTAACCGTGCTAAATGGCGGTGAAAAGAAAAATCTTACGTGTTTCACATCTAAGTTTTTTAAAAAGAATAGGCTTGCGTTTGACCGCCATCTCGCCTGATGGTAGGCAATGATGCGGTCTACAATGGAGTTTCTATCAGAATGTCCTTGGTGTATGCGAACTGATTCACTCTCGACTTGAAGACTTGACTCGACTCCCGATTATAAATATTAAGGAGCATCCGCGCTCTGCATGTACGGACTGAGCATTCCATATTCTGGCAGTTTGCAAAACAAGTTGGCGTTTTGCGCGGATTTTTGGTATATAGTAGATAGGTATGTGAAACATGAAGCGATGTCGCTTTTTTGTGCCCTTAAATTGCGCACCGTACCTATCAGTAAAATGTTTGGTGATTAATCTATGAAACAGTCCTATGTACCTACGTATCGGGGCCGTATCGTGAACTCTTAGCACGAGCTTAAACTGGATCGCCTTGGCTTTCTTCTCGCTCTGACAGCTTGACAAAAGTTACGCGATTAATTCCACGGACCTTTAGCTTTGCAAGATAATGACGTCAATTCTCGTCGTTTTTTGTCATCGTTCTCATTGTCCTTTGTTTCTCGTGGTTTTTTCTTAATTAATCTGACCAGACTAAAATGATCTGAGTCTTATTTTATTTTAGTATGTAAGAAAAGGATAGTAATAATTTTGGAGCTGACCTTCCGGAGTTCCTAACCGTGACTTCTCAGATTTACATGCAGACAGCTGGTATACAATAGTGTATAGAAGCCGTTGTAATTCCTTGTATGCTAGATGTGATAGATCTACCTTTACTAAGGAACCTTGAGCACACAACAAAAATACAGCTGGTCCAGTGTATCTAGCACAACTTTGACGTAAACTTACGTAGCGCGTACCTATTCGATAGAAAAGTATAGGTACGCCATTTACGCCCGTCAGGGGCGCTCTTGACAGGCGTAAATGGCATACACTTTTCTATCAAATACTCGCTACGTAAGTTTACGTCCTAGTTGTGCTGACTTGTGCTAGGCCTACAGTTTAGGGTCAACTATTCTAGCTGAGTCACAGAATATGTATCAGTAGAATTCGAGCTAAGTTTGTGTGTGTTTTAAATGAAACAAATATATAACCAAACTATTGTTTATTCAGACACACATTAACACGAGCCAAATGATTACACTAAGTATGCTGCGATTGCTGCGACAAACGCTTGCGCGAGTTAACGTGTTTGAAATAGAGCCATCTATGAGATGACGGGTGAACTAAAACGGCGTGCTTCAAATCATGGTTTGAATCGGGCTCAAGTTAACAATTGAACAGTTTGGTGACAGTTTAATAATTTTGGGGTGATCATCGTTATAACATAGTTCGAGACGTATAACAGTTATTATTTATTTTGCTAGGTACTAGTAACTTTATTTTTTTAGAGCTTTCTTAATTTTTGCAGTTTTTTAGGGGTTGAATATAGTTTATTTTATTATATTGTTGCGTCCATAAGTTATCATATTGTTCACAGTTGATTTTGTGATCAGTTGAGTTGATTATCTACGAGTACATTCTACAACACGCCCCATCGAACGAAGTCATCGACGATCCCGTTGAACCGCTCCGGGAACAGGCTGCCGGTCTTCTGGATAGAGAACGAGCTGAAGTCCATGTTCTCGTCCACCGTCGGCGCGTTCTCGGCCTCCACCGTCACGATGGGCAGCGTGAACACCGCAATACCCAGGCCGAATGGAAGTTTCTGACAAAAAAATATACGAGTTTTGTAATGAGTCGCTTATCAAGGACAATATTTTCACAATCTGCCTCTTACTACAGTTAAGGTGTCGAAAGTACCGGTATGCACTCCTAAATCACTCTGATAACAGATCCGATTAAGAAAAACATTGCGAGGAAACCATGATTATGGATTTTGATCCATCTTTGACTTTAGTAAAATCTTGTAAAAAGTTGTGGTCAAAAGCCTGCTAATCTAAATCCATTTTCTGAAAATACCTCTTTAAGTTCAGCATCGAAATCTTCCCTGGAGTACTTGTCGTCCGGGTTCAAGCCGAGCCTGGTGAGCGCCGCGCGGAGCTCCGAGTAGTAGTGGTCAATTAGCTTCTCGTAGTAGTGTGCGCGGAACTGCTTGTCGGTGCCGGTGACGATGAAGTAGAGGAGGTCCACCACAGGACAGCCACCACGCAACGTCTGGTAGTCCACGGGGATCACTTCTACACTGCCATCCTGAAACAAAATTACTAATTATTCATCATACGCATCATCGTTAATTATTAGGTATTTAAATTTATGATACTAGCTGCAAATATAATTATCGACTGGGTAACGATTATTCCACTATTTTCCCGTATTTTTTTCATTTGTATTTTCGAATTGATGATGGGTGATAATAATTTATAAGATACTCAAATAGGATTGACACATAAAAACAAATTGTTTGATCAGTTGGTTTCCAAGTCGATTGATACAATCTCACTACCTAACCAACTACAATAACAGCACATGATAATAAACTATTATCAATTAATTATACTTTATAATCGCTACAGTATCATAGAGAAGCATAGGAGTCAGATTACTACTACTTGCTTACTGTCTGGCGTAACGACCTAGTTGGGTTTAAAATTTAAGTTTTAGGTGTTTTAACTAGTTATAAACTTATAAGTATTTAAGCTAAGCAGTGTACAGTATTAGTACTTACTTTTAAATAATGATGCAGCAGATTACTTGGACGGAAGTCTCCGTGCAACAACACCTCGCGCTTCGAGGCACTGAAGCTATTCCAGAAGCTGAGAAAATTCATATCATTTAGGAACTGCTTTAGTTTCTCGTAGTTTTCTTTACGGACCACTTCCAACGCACCCTTTTTGCTGTTTTGAAAAACTGCATCTATTCCTTGGCCAACATATTCCTGTCCATCCAAGTGGAAATATCGCAGCAGTTTGGTGAATTCTTCGGGATTCTCGTGCTCTAAAGCTATGGACAACGCGTGCAGCTTGGCCAGCTCTCGAGCTGCTGATGCTGCGTAAGGCCAGTCCACAGACTTCATCCTATCTTGGCTTGAGAACCCTCTGCTAACTAGGTTCTCCAAGACGATCATCTCTTCCCTGGGTTTGGTGTTAGCGCCATAGTATTTAGACATTTTGAGGCGGTCATTTTCAGAAACGCCGTGTTTATCTTCTAACCTTCTGAAACGTGCCTGCAGATCCGTATAAATAAAGTTTTCTACTTCGTAAATTTTGAAATCAGAGACTTCTCTTATTTTTTCTCCCATGGCGGCGACTTTGATGAATACATTTAAATCATCACTGTTCTCGGAGGTGATGGTGGCCACGTAGAGGGTGGACGTATAGTTGGCACCTTCACTACTTATTGGAGTCAGTTTAATCTCGTGATTCTGAAGTTTTTGTTGTTTCGCTATATTGTTCAATAGATCCAGAATCTTGGTTTCGGTTTCAGCCATGGTGTTTTATTTGTGCTTTGTTTTTGTATTATTTCACGAACTAATACAACCCAACCGGGAAATATATTAATCGACAAAAGGCGTCTAAATTAACACGCACTCATTGGCACTGAATAATATTATCTAACTTGTTATGTCTTGGTGACTTTTCGTTCGATCGTATTATCGTAAATATATACGATATTATCTTTGGTGTCGGGATAGATAAACTAATTTTAGAGAGTTATCTACAAACTATGTCCAAAATATTCAAACATAGATTTTAGATTACAATATCGTAGTAAACAAGTTTTATTATTTCACATAGTTACTTTTCTCTTATCGTTTTTATCACAAAATTACGCCTACTGTTGCAAAGTTATTTTAAGTTAGTTTTTAATATTCACCTTTAATTAATTATTTTACTTAGTAACTATCCTGTTCATCAGACTATTTTGACACTGATTTGCTGCGACCGGCTATGGCTTATATTTTCTCGATTGGTTGTTCATGTTAAAAATTGTTAAACGTAAAATTAGCACGAAATCAACTGTTTCCTGACCTGAGTCCTGAGGTACCTTTTGCAACAGAGACTGATCATGGTCTGACCAAAACTCGCTTGCTCATCACAAGGCTAACTTCAAGTCAATCAAGTCAAAGTCAATCAAGTTAGTCAAGGTTAGAAGCACTCATTAAGTCATTATCTATACTTCTGTACTTATACTAATATACTAATATTATAAAGAAGTAAAGTTTGTGTGTTTGTATATATTATTTGTTAAATTGTAAGGGGTAATCTCGGGATCTACAGAACCGATTTAAAAAATTCTTTCACCAATAGAAAGCCACATTATGGCTGAGTGTCATAGGCTATATTTATTACCTGAAAAAATTAGGGATCCTTACTAAAACTTCAATAGTGTAACCCAAGGTGTAAAAAAATTATCCATAAAATGTCTTTCATCGCATACGCTGCGGAAACTATTGATGATAGACCTGAAAAATGTTCTACAATATTAAAGAACAAATTGATATCTACAAAAAACGTCGCGATACCATAATTATTGTTACATTTTAAAAGTTTAGCGGCAAAAGAGAGAAAGAAAAATGGGACAATAAATAAAAAATAAAGTTACGATAAATGAGAATAATAAAAATGTATAAAAAAAATTAAGAGAAAACATAAATAGTAATTTTAAAAAAATCTACTTATCACCCGCATAAAGACGCATTTAATCTACGTTTATCCCAAAATGTTTAAAAAATGAATGTCCACCCGAGCGAAGCCGGGACGGGCCGCTAGTACTTAATAAGAGCACTAATTAACTGTGTATGTTTTTGTTCAGGAAAAAAGGCAAATTGTTATTACACAATCTTAAATAAGGCATCGTCTACGTTGCCGACGGAAACGCAGTTCAACTCTAATTTGATATCTTCCGAACCACAAATCATTTTGACGTGTCCAGCTATCGAATCCTCCGAAGTATCCGGATGCAGCGACCAAACATGTGGGAACTTTTTCTTTTGTTGCTTGGAACGAATCGATTTGAACATTTCCTCCAGTCTGGACAGTTTTAAGATAGGTCTTCTTTGACTTCTTCTGACCCCCGACTACTGTCCATTCATCTGTTGCTTCAGTGTCTCTTGGGTTTTTTACCCTAACAATTTTGACCTGCTTGCCTTTTTTCAATGCACGAAGCGTCCACTGCAAAATATCGGTTTGCGATTTCGCCGTAGGCTCCGACGTATGAAGCGTACGTTCGGGCCAGCTGCTGACGCAATACTTACAGATTATTTCAAACCATTCACACATGATACCACTTTTTTGATGATTTAACCACGCAAAGATATATTATCTTTCAAATTAAAAATCTTGCATTATTTTTTTATTTATTAAATCCCTTGTAAACGCCGTCTTTCTAAATACCTCGGAATGAGGTGCCTTTACCTTAGAAACAAGTGTTGTCCAAGTAAGCGTACTTAACAAATACGCTTCATTAAGAATCGTGTGATGAGATTATATTGCAAATCAATATAAAGGTAAATATGCAGATAATCCTGAAGGTGAACTAAAAACTGAATAGATTTGAACGGTTGAAAATACGGCGAAACGAGCGGAATTGAAGAAATTGCGAAAACACGGAAATGGTGGTAAGAAGTCTTTAACATCGGTTTATCTGTTGATAATCGATATCACATGGTAGGAGATAATTAGGGTGTAACTTTATATAAGTCCTCATCTGCTAATAAGTTAGATATCATTCAGTGTTAATCAGATGCGGATGCATTTAGCGGTACCTATCTGTTCATCAAAGTAGTATTTTGCTGTTGGTTTATATCAGCTTTAGATACAAATAATGGCAGACACCGAGTCCAAGATTCTCGCTCTTTTGCGGAACATAGCGAAAGAACAAAATCTTCAGAATCACGACATATCACTGGCGCCAATCAGCAGCGGTGGCGCAAACTATACCTCCACCCTCTACGTAGCCACTATCACTTCCGAGAACAGTGATGACATCCACCTATTCATCAAAGTCGCCGCCATGGGAGAAAAAATGAGAAGCGGCACTGATTTCAAAATATACGAAACAGAAAACATGATTTATACCGAGCTGCAAGCAAGTTTCAGAAGGTTAGAAGATAAACATGGAGTTGCAGAGGAAGACAGCCTTACAATACCCAAGTACTATGGCGCAAGCACTAATCCTATGGAAGAAATAATCGTCCTAGAGAATCTAGTAAGCAGAGGGTTCTCGAGCCAAGATAGGATGAAGTCAGTGGACTGGCCTTACGCGGCATCAGCGACTAGAGAACTGGCCAAGCTGCATGCGCTGTCTATGGCTTTAGAGCACGAGAACCCTGAAGAATTCACCAAATTCAAACAATATTTCGATGTCCAGTCACAGGAATTTGATGGCATGGACGTGTTTTTTAACGGCAGCAAAAAAGCTGCGATGAAAGCAGTAAGTAAGGAGAACTTCCACAAACTGGGGAAGTATCTCGAGAACTTGGACTATGTCAAGTTATGGGACTTCGGGACGCCGAAGCGTGAGGTGCATACACGGGGACTTCCTACCGAGCAACATGATGCATCGCGCTAATGACGTAAGTACCTATGCCTGTTCAAAATGTTGTACAAATCAGTAATAAAACAAAATTAATAACTATGTAATGCAAAAAAATTTTTACAACTGTATTCAAGTAATATTTATCGATGAAACCGCCCCATAGCGTAATTATCACACGAGAATAAAATAAAATAAAAAGTAAACTGTCTAGTTTCACATACGCACTCAGGGAACTCCGGCGAGCAACGGACTTAGATACGGCTTTAGCTGCCAACGCATAATTATGCATTCTCGTGGCTAAGCTATGGCATCATACTTTGGGGAAACAGTGTTGACGCCAAAACACTTTTTGTAGCCCAAAAAAAGTGCGTACGTATTCTCGCCGGTATAAAACTCCCAAACATTGACATTTTAAACTTCCATAGACCCTACTTCATACAATTTAAAATCCTGACAAATTATATCTCTGTACATTTTAGAAACATGTAAGTTCGTAAGAAAATACCCACAATTTTTCATAAAACTGACTGACAAGCGTACCTATCTAATAAGACCTGACTATAAACACAAACTAATTCTACCTACCTCTAGGCTAGCTATGCACAGCTCGGGCCCTAACCCTATGGCCGTTAAAATATATAATAAACTTCCCACAAAATTGAAAGACATAGAAGACAATTCTAAATTCGTAAAAACTCTAAAGGAAATACTATTGAACAAATCTTATTATGAACTAGAGGAATTTCTTTCTGACGAAGCTATCATGAAATGAACCCGCTCCGCACAACATTGCTTATACCCTATCAGGGTTATTATGTGTGACTTTTAAACATATATGTTATTTAAGACCTACATACAAAACCATAATGTTTTGCAATAAAGTATTGAGTAGAGTTGACTAAAAATCTCATATCTCTCACTCATATCAATGTATTCTACTATTGGATTATATGAATATAATCCAATATGATGAAATTTATTATTATGATGACATGCTTCATGACTCACGTAGAATACATTGATATGAGTAATTACGTACTTTTCTGGCGCATTTTTTATGACAAGAGCCAAAACAATGGTTTCAACAGTATTCTTGATTTAAATTATGATAATTTTCCTCATAATGGACTCCAATAAAAAAAACCACCTGTAACAGACAATTTTTCGAAGCCTATCAATGACTATAGCCGTCTGTAACTTTTAATAATCACTAGTAGTTCTGCGAACAGTACACCTCGCGAGAACTATTTTGCGACAATCACAGTGTTTTATCTCAACAACCTTTTGACTGATCTTACTCGTGTTTGAAATTCTTGTTCAGAATTAGGTGCCATATACTTCTGCCAATATTTATTAAAATCGGCCGCTAAATGGCGCTGCAGTTCGGAACTGCACTCTCTAAAAGAGGGGAACTGGCAGCTCCCTCTTTTAGAGAGAAATACCTTCTCATCTTCTCAATCAAAAAAAACCCGACGACGACAAAAATTATATGAAAGTGTTGAACCTGTACCTGGCTCCGTTGAGATTTGTTGAGAAATGCAACCTGTACGCGAATACATACAAACAAACATCCGGACATATGACAGCATAGTCGTTGCATAGACGCTTCGCTCGCTCGGTCAATAATTTCAGCATTTACCACGATCCTTTCATAGGATGGCAGTGTGGAGGTGATCCCCATAGACTACCAGACGATGCGCGGCGGCAGCCCCGTCGCGGACCTCCTCTACTTCATCTTTCTCGGCACCGACAAGCAGTTCCGCGCACACTACTACGAGAAGCTGATAAATAACTACTACTCGGAGCTCCGCGCGGCGCTCACCAGGCTCGGCTTGAACCCGGACGAGAAGTACTCCAGGGAAGACTTTGATACTGAGCTCAAACAGGTAAGTTAAGATTTTTATTTTTTTTTAAATTTAAGAATTGGGAAAAAGGATTTGTTTGTTGCTTTGTTTTTGTTTGTATTCTTTCCTAATGTTAAGTGAAGTTGTGTTCAAAGCTGATAATGATTATGATGATTATCATAGATGATTACCCCTACCTAGGGGTAATCACCAACACATCACCAACGGCTATTTTAGTAATTTAATTTTTTCTTCGCACAATATGCCGAAGAGGCTGTATTTTTGTATTAATTTGTTCCTTTGATAATATTTATCATTTATCAATAATACTTTTTTAAATTAAGGTTATACGAGTAACTATGAGTAGGTACTCAATTTCTACTAATTAGCATTTTAGTAGGTACCTATTAAATTTTGTCTTTCTACTTTCAAAAATGACTCACGTTAAATCTTGAAATGCAATCTTAATCTTATCATTTATGTTAAGTATACTCGTATTTATATTTTATACGAGTATAGTTAGTTATCTATTACTAAGTGCTTACTCCTGCAGTATAAATGCATTTATTTAGATCCATACGGAACAAAAATATTTACAATATTTAGTAAACCTTGAGCTACTTACACATGTACATCATATGCAACCTTTAATCCTCCCACTGCTGGGATACAGGTCTACCCTCGAAGGGTGATTAGGCCGTATTCCACCACGCTGGCCAAGTGCGGGTTGGTGGATTCACATACGCCATTGAATTTCTTCTCCGGACGTATGAGTCACACACATACAGTGAGAAATAACTGCATATAGATAGATGTTTTAATACAAAATATCTTCCCCGTTTGAGGATAGTTTAAAAAGTTTGCTTATTTAAATAAATAATTTAAAGAAAAAGTTTTATACGCTGAACACCTAATATTCTCTTTTATTTTCAAAAATGTAGTAGGTATCTGCGCGATGATATGGTTTATTAGGGGAAGGGGCTTCGGCTGATTTTAAAATTGTATTACTAGCCGTGGTATGTCAAACGTTTTGTATCAGTGTATCTCTGTGTGTGTAGGTACTCGTATGTGTATATAATAAGACTAAGTTTAAACAAAACTTCTTTTCAAAAACTCCCATTTGGTCTGGGTATTGCGGTGCTCACGCTGCCCATCGTGACGGTGGAGGCCGAGAACGCTCCGACGGTGGACGAGAACATGGACCTCAGCTCGTTCTCCATCGAGAAGACCAGCAGCCTGTTCGCGGAGCGGCTTAACGGGGTCGTCGATGACTACGTGCGATGGGGTGTTCTGTAAATAGATTGAAAGTTAATTATGTACCAAAACCAAAAGAAGAAATGTACAATTGTACACCCACTTTTCACTTTTGGAACACGTTGCGAGCGCTCGCGTATTGGTGATATACGTACCTAAGAATAGTTTTGTGTGACGCTTGTCTTGTGTTTTTTGTAAAAAATAAATGTGTTTTCTAAAAAATAAAGAAATTTATCAAAATAGTCGCGTTTTACCTGAAATAAAACGCATATTAAAATACTTACCTAACTGGAAGCTTTATATATGAGAGTGCATTTCCGTTTCCGTCGAGTTTTTCTGCGTTTTTGAATATTTAATTACCTTGTAACCGGAAGTGCTAGGTGGCGCCACTGCAGTTCGCGCCATTTTATTTTCCTTAAAAAATCGTGCGCCATTTTAAATCATTGGCTCAGTTTCCGAATTTCCACCAGGTAGAAATTAAAGTGAAAGCTTCCAGTTAGGTAAGTATTTTAATATGCGTTTTATTTCAGGTAAAACGCGACTATTAAACTACTTGACCGTAACTGGAAGCTTTATATATGAGAGCCTGTTTGTTATCGCCTGGTGGCGTCACCTAGAGTATGGTTTTATAAATAGTAACGCCAATGTGAGCAATAATTATAATACACATAAATTAAGAATTATACACTTTTATTTAAAATTACTCACAAATATATTTCAATGTTCTCAAAGGGTATACTTAGAAATATCATAAATCACATTTTCTTCTTTCTTATAATAAACAGAAAAAGTATTTCTCAGTACGAACTTTATTGTACTTAATATTATAGATATAAATAATCAAATGGAACAAGGCAATTATTTTCTTTGACTCACTGGTACAAATAATTGTATTAAGCTTTGAGAATCATAGCAGTTGCGCCAAGATGTCATCGATTGACGCATATTCTAGCCAGCTTTTTGAAGCAACCGCTGACCGGATACTTTCCGGTGAAACTGTGATTATTCGTTCAACGAGACTAGCTATCAGTAATTTTTGAGTCAAATTCAGGTATAAATACTATAGCATTATCTGTTTTCCAAAAATGGTTAAAGTCTAGCAATATCAAGTTATGGACACGTCTCTCAGAGCACAGTAATAATAAAATCGCTGTGTGATGCGATGTCTGGTATAAGTTATTTGTATACTAAGATCCCAGATAAGAGATTTAAGACTTAACTGTCCATGTTTCTAGCGCTTCGATCCACCCTCACATTTCCACACTTCCAGAAGGATGTGTTGGACTTGTGGCGGCGGGTGTCCCGTTGATATGTCTATCAAGCGATTCTGTAAATTGTTCAGAGTGAATGGGGCTTCGAGCGCTCGGGCTCTCAAGTCTGCTCGCCAGAAAACTTTCTCCCAACGAGGAACTATTACTAGGTATATGCCTGTTGACCGATTCAGGTGAGCGAGTACTTTGGGAACAAGAAACGGTGGCGGAAATACCCATGCTAGCGGGTAGTTCCAAGGGACGCTGAATGCGTCGTGAAATAAGGCTTGGTGATCCCGCAGATCGTGGGATACATAATTGTGTACTACATGGGCCCTCTCTGACGCAAACAAATCTATCACTGGAGTTCCCCACTTTGCAAACACCATTTCCGTACAGACTGGTAGCAGGTGCCACTCCGGGGTTTGACGATAACGCGATAGGTGATCGGCATGATTGTTGAATTTGCCCGGAATATGGTGTATGCTGAAGTGTATTTGATAATCATCTAGTAATGTCAAAATTTGATAGGTTATGCTCAAAAGAGGTATTGATTTCGTACCTCCCTGTTTTCGTAACTGAGCCACTGCTGTCGTGCTGTCGCATTGTATTAGAAGCGAGCTGCTTTGGAGCAGATGGATATTGTTCTGGATAGCGTGTAGTATAGCCAGCATCTCCTTTTGATTGCAATGTAAGTGTTGCTCTTCTGGAGACCAATTGCCGCAGAGTGCCTTGTTGTCCAGTTGTGCTCCCCATGCTATATCCGACGCATCAGTTACTAGAAAGTGTACTGGCGGAGGGTAGTGTAAAGATGTTGATAGGTGGCAGTTCTGGAGCCACCACCTTAACTCGTTGTGGACAACTTGTGTCAATGGGTATGCTTCCAAAGATAGTTCTGGTAGTGAATTCAGAAACATTAAAGTTTGCCGGTAATTCAGTCGACCGCGTGGAACGACAAAGCTGGCAAAATTTAAGAGCCCTATTAGTCTTTGCAACTCTTTAACGGTTGATTTTCTTTGTTCGAGTACGTGACTTACTTTTTCTTTTATGGCGCTTATCTTTTCGTTTGGCAAGATTTTCTCATTGATCCAAGGCCTCCAAATTATTCCTAGGAAGTTTATGCTTTTCTGAGGTGACAAAATTGACTTTGAATAATTTATTTGCCATCCTAACCGCTTCAGGGTCTGGATAGTGAGTTTGACTTGATTGAGAAGCATGTGCGCGTTCTGATGTGCAATCAAAAAATCATCCAAGTAGACTAGGATTCTTATGTGCCAGTGATCTCGTAATATTTGAGCTATCCAATTCGTGAGCGTTGCAAAGGTTTTTGGGGCTGTGCTCAAGCCAAAAGGCAGGCATGTCATTTGAAGCAATTCCTGATTGTATAGAAGTCGTAGGAAGCTCCTATGGGATTTCTTTATTTTTAGATGAAAGTAAGCTTGGGATAAATCGATTTTGCACATCCAGTCTTGTGGTTGAAGGAAACCTGGTGTTCGGTTCGAGTTTATGAGATGAAATGGTTCGGTCAGGACATACTCGTTGAGCGCTTTTAGATTGAATATTGGTCGGGCTGACCCGTCGGTTTTAGGAACCAGAAATAGAGGGGAAATGAAGCTTGGTGTACGCGGTGCTGCTTCCAGAATGCCTTGAGATTTCATTTTTTGTATTACTAAAGACATTTTCGTTGAGACTGGGGTTTGATAGGGGCTTTTGACTAAGTTCGGATAAACAAGAGGGGGCTTTTGAACAAATGGTATGCGATACCCTTGAATTATTTTTAATATTATTTCTGGCGCTCCAAGTTCTTTCCATTGCGGGTAATAGTGCGCTAACTGACCTGCTCGAAACTGGTTCGAGTCATTGTTTTCTATTGTAACTATGCCCTCCTCTGGAAGCTCTGCGAGCATTTCCACGACCCCTGTTGCTTCCACGGTTAAGCCACGAGCTTCGGTTCTGAAATGACCTTATATCACGATTGACGTAAGGATGTTGAGTTTGATGAAGGGGAGGAGGGTAGTTTGCAAAGCTAGTCTCACCCTGCGCGGGTGGATAATCGCATTGATGTGAGTGCGTTCCGTATTTATAAGTATTTGTACTACCGCAGAGAGTTTCACGCGACGGAACTCTTGCTGGTAGATCACCTCTCCCCTGCGCGGGGCGGTGGTTTGCTTGCTTAGGCTTTGTTCTTAGGGGATGGCTAGATTTTACAGACCAGAAGGATTTATGCACCCCGCCAAGCTTTTCTAATGTCGATGTGAAAGATTCGGGATCAAATATGTGCGTCGCTGATGGCGGAATTCTCTTCAGTGTCGCTTTAACTAAGGGATCACAAGCTTGGCTCAGAACTGCTTCTCGGCGCAACTCAACACTTTCAGCTCTATGGCCACAAACTATTTGCAAAAGGTCGGAGGAGATTTTGAAAAAGTCTCCCTTCAAAAACAACTCGTCAAGTTTGCCGCTTAGATTGTCAGCATTGACATTAGAGTTCTTTGCCCACGAAAGAAGGTCACAAATGCCTTCCTGTAGCGTAACTTTTTGTTTAAATAAGCAAAAAGTTATTGCAGCATACGATTTGTCAGCACTTAATAGCCGATGTGAGCCTTCAAACATTTTGACTTCGTCGTTCGTTTCTAAATCAGTAAAACCTGGAGTATGATTGTAAAGCTTTTGAGTCTCAGCATATCTTACATCAGACCACGAGGTACTGCCTAGTCGTTGAGCATCCAACAACATTTTCAAGAAATTATCTGGGGTCTTAGGGACAGATGGTTCTTTTAATTTTGTTTCTATGTCGAAAGCAAAAGTGTCGTTATCTCGAAATTCATGGTCAGGATCGAGTTGTTTGTAAGATTCGCCGTCGGGATAAATTGACACGCTGTCAAGACAATCATTATCATTTTTGTTTGAATTATTAATAATTTTTCTGAGCTCACCCATTTCCTTAAAGAGTAGATCCATCCGGGATTCGGAACGTCTACCGCGCTTACTTTTCTTATGCTTGCGCCGTCGGAACCTCTGGTTGCGATCCGCTGAAGAGGATGAGCTCGAAGAGTTGCTGCTAGTACTGCTACTGGAGCTGCTTCTCTTCCGTTTGCGTGACTCGCCACTTGGGCCGGCTATGGCCTGTGGCTCGAACGCTGAGGCGTTCTCATTCATCTAGAAACAAATAGTTGTTAGATTCCAAAAAAAGTAAATATATAAATATGCTAAGATATTTTCGAGAGGTGTCGTATGATCACCTTTCCAGAAGCCACAAAGGGTTACAGGACCCCTGGCACACTGAAAAAACTTCAATTATAATGCATTATTAATGCAAGTTAATCATATCGAACGGTTAACCCGTTTTAAGTCATGAAGTCATTTTCTACTAATTAAAATGTGGGTACTTACTGTATAAGTTGGTTTTAACACTAAAGTTATTTTAGAATAACTTTTAACGCTTCAAAATGTTACACCACTTTATAATTACACCACTTTATAATTCTGGATTAATTTATATGCAACAGCCGTACGCCAGCTAGGGGCTGTTACGGACTTGTTGCCTCGACGAAACTTCAAACGCCAATGAGTTAAAATGGCGCACGATTTTTTAAGGAAAATAAAATGGCGCGAACTGCAGTGGCGCCACCTAGCACTTCCGGTTACAAGGTAATTAAATATTCAAAAACGCAGAAAAACTCGACGGAAACGGAAATGCACTCTCATATATAAAGCTTCCAGTTACGGTCAAGTAGTTTAATAAATGTGTTTGCTTGTTTGAGTACCACATCAGAACTAAATTATTATTTTTAAATCATAATTAAATAATTAATTCAGGCAAGTAGAGAAGAAATTAACAACGGAGCTACATTAATATTAGTAGGCGTGGGTAGCGTGCGGGCCTGACTGTAGCTGTACAAAACGCTCAGGTAGGTATGTACGATTTTTGTTCAGCCATACCGGCAAATAGCATCGGGAAGTTCTTCTGGAAACGAAACATGTAGTTGTCACTTCCTAAGTATATGGAGGTGAAAGTTAAAACGTCATGAAGATAGGAGACGGGCATTCATATTTTGCGATGACAAGAAACAACCCACGATAGCGGGGTTGAATGATACATTAAATTATAGACCAGCTTGTCTATCCCATAACAACAAAAGCCAATCCATGTTATTAGATCTTTAGGCAGCTAAAATACTAATATCACTAGACGCACTAATATCTCGACCACTCGAGGTCACAGCAGTGATTGAGATGTAGTTACGAGTATTGAACAAGTAAGTATACTTAAATACGCTTCATTTTATAAGCGTATGATAAAAATATACTTACTTATTGCAGATAAATATGGCTAGCTTTTGAATGTTCATAAAAGATTTGAACTGTGGAAAATATGGTGAAACAAACGGAATTAAAGCGAAATTGCGAAGATACGGAAATGTTGCAGTGAATGGTGTGGTGTGGTCAGAAGTCTTCAACATTATTTTATCTGCCCGATAACCGATATCACATTGAAAAAGATAACTTGAGTCCAACTTCATAAATATAAGTCCTCATCTGCTAATGAGTTACTCGTAGATACCATTCAGTGATAACCAAATGCGTACGCATTTAGCGGTATCTGTTTATCGAAATATTATTTTATTGTTGTTTTGTATTAGCTTTAGATACAAATTAGTTGGATACAAATAATGGCAGAAACTGAAATCAAGATTCTTGCTCTTTTGCGCAATATAGCGAACGAACAAAAACTTCAGAACCACAATATATCACTGACCCCAATCAGCAGCGGTGGCGCGAACTATACCTCCACCCTCTACGTGGCCACCATCACCTCCGAGAACAGCGATGAAATCCACCTATTCATTAAAGTCGCTGCCATGGGAGAAAAAATGAGAAGCAACACAGATTTCAAAATTTACGAAATTGAAAACTTTATTTATACTGAGCTGCAAGCTAGTTTTAGAAGATTAGAAGATAAACACGGAGTTGCTGAGAAAGATCGCCTTACAATACCTAAGTACTATGGCGCAAGCACTATTCCTAGGGAAGAGATGATCGTCCTAGAGAATCTAGTAAGCAGAGGGTTCTCGAGCCAAGATAGGATGAAGTCAGTGGACTGGCCTTACGCGACATCGGCAACTAGAGAGCTGGCCAAGCTGCATGCGCTGTCCATGGCTTTAGAGCACGAAAACCCTGAAGAATTCGCCAAATTCAAGCAATATTTCCAATACGAGTCACTGGAATTTGATGGTTTAGACGTGTTTTTTGACAGCAGCAAAAAAGCTGCAATGAAAGCAGTATCCGAAGAAAACTTCGACAAACTGGGGAAGTTTCTTGAGAACTTGGACTTTGTCAAGTTATGGGACTTTGGGACGCAAAAACGCGAGGTGTTCATACACGGGGACTTTCGACCGAGCAACCTGATGCATCGCACTCGAGACGTGAGTAGAGTTTCTATGGCTTTTGATAATGTTGCACTTTGCAATCAAGCGAGATTCAAACAATTTATGTTTAACTTATCGCGACTAGGCAGCAAGAATAATTTTATAACTGGATCTAAGTATTTAGGTTTTTTTTTTATTTTTTATTTTTTTATGTAATTGAGTGACGAGACGAGCAAATCGCTCGCCTGATATTAAACGTCACGTTTGCCCATAACAGGTCTGCGCCACCCAGAATTTTGAACTCGCAGAATTCAAGACCCTGCGTGGCACAGCACTGCGCTCGTCACCCTGAGATATAAGTTGTTTAATCTCCCATTTGCCCTGTATCGATGAAATCACCCAAAGGCGTAATTATCGATCTTAGAGTTGACTAGAAATAATAATAATAATAATCTTTATTGACAACACACAAAAAAAAAAAAAAAAAAATTAAATTACAAACATAGTAAAATATAAAAGAAAAAGGCACAAAAGGCGGTCTTATCGCTAAGATCGATCTCTTCCAGACAACCGTACCAATGATTATTCAATAGGCTATTTGACTGATTTTGAAAAACTGTTTTAAATTATTCGTTGGCATATGATTAATACACCACATGTATATTTCTGCGAAATTTGCAGTATTTTTCGTAAAATACTGTGTTAAAATTTAAATTACAATATTCGCGCTAAAAACGCTGTTTCGGTAATGGCGGACGACATGTGATTTGCGTGACGTCACAGGCAAGTAACCAAACTTTATTCTTTGACAAACGTCAAACTTGTACCAAAGTGTACATTATAAAATCACACAAAGTGTCTTAGCATTAAACAATGTTTACCCGCGTGTGACGTCACGCGAGGCGTAGCCAATCACAGAGCGTTCTTGTGGCTGAAGAATTTTAAAAAATAATTTGAATTTATTTTGTTTATTTTGAAAAATCTATAAATATTTTTGGATAAAACAGAGATAAATATGTTTTTTTATGTTATTACCTAATAGAATGACCACATTTCGTAGCATATTTTTAATAGTGTCAAATAGCCTATTGGAAAGGCTGAATGAAAACATATCGACCGTATATTCTATGGTAGAATGGTTTTTTAGTCGTTAGCCTTATGAGTTTTGACACTTCATTCTTTTTTTTTTTTTTTTTTTGTAAATTTAAGTGGGTGTTAGCATCCGAACAAGAAGAAAACTGAATCTCGGATGCTAACATCTTCCCAAGTTGAACTTAACCTACATAATGCCAGTATCATACTAAAGATATACATACATAATATGTACTCGTATTTATAAAATATTACAGAATGAAAGGTACGTGGCGATTTAATGATAATCACATATCATGTTGTGTAAGGAGGTACTAGTGTAAAGTTTATGTATTGAGTAGTGAGAAAGGTGAGGGAAGTGAACGAGAAGGTGAGTGTGTGCGTGAGAGACAACACCTCGTAACATCAGACTCGAAAGAGCTGGGTTCGAGGCGATGCCACAGGTGTTAGGGTTGTGTCTAAAAGTGTATTTTCAACGAATTATTTTTAATAATGCTTCTGTCTCATCATAGTCGAGAGACAGAAGCCATAACTTTATTTTAGCTTTACAGCGATTTTTATTAAGTGAATAAAAATTAAGTAGTCTGTTTAGTTTTTTATATAAGAACGGTCCAAGGAAGCAGAACTGAGTATGTGAGAAGCATTTGTTGAAAAACGTGATATCTTTATTTATGTCCTTGTCTCTTCTTTTGTCTTTAATCGTAGGGTCATATGGAGTCTGCGTGTGTTGTGAAACAGTAGCGTTAAGAATAAACAGCTGCCTGACTGTCAGAACTTTACACTGGGTAAAAAGATCTGTAGTAGGGAAACGATAAGGCTTGAATGTCATGACTTTTAGTATCGATCTTTGGGCGCGTTCAATTAATATAAGGTGTGATTGGAAGGTGCCACCCCAAGCTGTAATACAATAAGATATAATTGATTGGCATAGGGCTTGATAAATTAACAGGAGTAGTTTAAAATTAGTGACATGTCTGAGTTTTTTAAAAACCCAAATAAGCTTCCTTAATCGAGCTGAAAATATTTTTATATGTGGAAGCCATGACATACGTTGATCAATTATAATCCCTAAGTATTTAATTTCAGTGACTTTTTCTAAACAAGAACAGTTACAGTTGTTTATTGTTGTGCATTCGTGTATCTTGATGGACAGACGATTAGACGGGGCCCCGGGACTACGAAGGGAAAATGCAACATGCTTTGTCTTAGACACGTTCAAACTAAGGAGGTTGTCATCCAACCATTTCGTAACAAGATTTAAGCCCTTTTCAGCTGTAGCGTAAACCTTAGCCCAGGTTTTCTCCTGGAAGATTAAGGCCGTGTCGTCGGCGTAAGAGATGATCTTGGCGTTAGGTAAGTGCATAGAACACAAGTCATTAATATAAATTAAGAAGAGAATAGGTCCAAGAATGCTGCCTTGGGGGACACCATATGAGATTGGGGCGTCAGTACTTGCATGATTACCTATCTTAACAGACTGATTTCTATTTGTGAGGTAATCTTTGAAGAGTCTTAGGCAATGTCCTCTTACTCCCAGGCGTTCCATTTTGGCTAATAGAATTGGAATAGACACTGTGTCAAACGCCTTAGCCAGGTCAAGAAACACTGCTAAGCATTTGTCATGTTTATCTAGTGCCTTAGTAACAGCGCTGCAAAAATTGATTACGGCATCCTCTGTAGATCTGCCAGTTCTAAAGCCAAATTGTACCTCAGAAAGTAAATTAAATTTGTTCAAGAAAGAAACTAATCTGGAGTGTAACACTTTCTCATAGATTTTAGAAAGGGCCGGCAGTACAGAGATAGGCCTATAATTAGAGACAATATGTCTGTCCCCTCCCTTGTGGATAGGATGTATAATTGCTTTTTTGAAAACTTCGGGAAATTGTCCTCTTTCAATACAAAAATTCAGTAATTTTACTAAAGGTGGTATAATTAAGTGCCTAGCTATTTTTAAAAGATGAGTGGGAATGTTGTCCCAACCTGTAGAAGAGTTATTTTTGAGATTTAAAATTATATGCTCAATTTCAGAGTAGTCAGTAGGCAGCAAAACAAGTGAATTTGGATTATTTGGAATATTGTTAACCGGGTAGGGAGTAGTGTCAAGAGAGCGACGATTAGTAATTATTTTTTCTGCTAGTTCTTTTCCAATTTTAGAAAAGTAATCATTTACAGTTTCGATAGAATCGTTGACAGTAGGCTTCGTATATAGTAATTCGTTAGGGGGAGATTTTGCTTTAGAAATGTTAGTGACTTCCTTAAGTGCTTTCCAAGTAAGTTTTGAGTCGTGTAGGTTTTTTTCAATTTTTTGAGTATCATACATAGTTTTAGATTTTTTTACAACTTTATTACAAAAACTTCTGTATCTTAGGTAAGTTATTTTAGCGTTCGGGTCATCGGGGTTCTTTTTAAAGTCTAGGTGCAGCTTATCTTTGTGTTGTATACATCTAAGAATGCCTGGTGTTATCCAGGGTTTGCTTATTCTTACTTTTTTAGGAATACTTTTGCGTTTGGTAAATGATGCAATAGAATTAGACAGTATATTGACAAAATTTCTAGCAGCAATTTCAGGGTCGTTTGAAGTGAGAACAGAATCAAAGTTCTCCTTTGCAAGATACTCCAATAAGGAGTTCCAATCAGTATACTTTTTGTATTGAGTAGGTTTATTGGCATTAGTTAGCTTGTTCAGGCACAGTATAACTGGTCTATGGTCAGTTATATCAGTCTCGATAACGACAACGTATGAAGTCAGTTGAGTATTGAGAAGAGCGTGATCAAGGCAGTTTCCAAGGCGAGTTGGTAGCGTATGAGCAGGCATTAGACCTAGTTCAGAAATTAAATCTAAATACTCAGAAACTTTAGCATCTGAAGCGTCATTTTTAATGTCAAGATTAATATCGCCCATGACTACAACATTAGAGAAGTGTTTAAGCGCTGATAGCGTATTTTCTAGCGAAGTAAGAAAGTTACGAATAATATTGTAGGAGGGGGACCTATATATCCCGACTATAACAGTGCTTGGCTTTAGTTTTATCACAAGGCAATTAGCGTCTACAAAGTTAGGTTCGTCCAACTCATAGTCTAGTCCATTTCTTATGTAAACAACAACGCCATCGTTTTGTAATAAAACATGTTCAGAAAAATGCATAACAAAACCATTGATTTGTGGTGGGTTAATGTGATTTTTTATCCAACATTCCGTTAAGATGACAATGTCGCAAGTAAATTGAAGTCGCTGTAACAAGATTTCAAATTTTAGAAAATTTTGAGAGTAAACGCTTCTAATATTTAAGCAGATAACCTTAAAACTATTTATTGGATCACCAATGTTACGAATGCAATTCTCTGGTTTGCATATAGTTTGAGTGCTAATTTTTATCGCATCAAGGTCGAGAATTATATCTTTGTTAGCCATCATTTAGACTATAATAATATTTAAGCGAGATTGAAAGTGATACAAGGGAAAAGCTGTATACAAGTACGGATATATGTTCAATTATGTGTGCGTGCACAGATTGTATGTTTTGTTTATTAGTACTACGAGTTAGTTTACATAATAATGTCTCAGTTATAAAGAAATAGATTTGTAAAATGTTAGAGTAGATAGTAAGAAGCGGGTTAAGTATCTGTTGTTGTTCCGAGTAAAAGCGCAGGTGTCCAAGTATATAGTCTATAGATAACAGCGAGGTAGTAATAGTAGCCGCGCGACGGCGATATACGAAGGTAGGCCGTGTCGAAATGTATAATAAATAGTAAATAAATGATAAATAATGCATCTTAGAGTATCTCATATTTTTTAAAGTGTACTTGTACTGAAATAGTGTAAAGGTAGCCATTAGACTGATTAGAAGTTGCGAGTAATAATACTTGTGCAAGTTTCGTACGGTTAAAATATGACACACAAGTATTATGAATGTGATAAAGAAAGTGAGTTGTTTAAAGGTCTCAGGTGTAATAAAAAGTTGTGGAATGTGAAGTGTAGGATATGTGATTATCATAAAACTCGTATTATCATACTGTAGCCGGTAAGTGGTTTTGCTGTAATATTTACGGGCACATATAATTGTTAATATTATTGACAAGGCATGGAGCCGTAAAAAACAATAGCAGATATTATTCTTAGGATATATACGAGTATGAGCGATTGACATAAGTATCAGTACCCTACAAGGTTCAGATACATCAGAAAAGTAGCGACATAAAAACTCAAAAACAATTAAATAAAATAAATAAGCCGACATGTTAGATAGTCAGACAGTGTTTAGCTTTTCAATTTGTTCTTCATCGCGTATCTGTATGGTCGGGGATGTTTCGCTTTTGCGGACGAAAACCTTGCCATTTACTGTCCAGCAAAATCGGCACGTTTTGGTTTTGACCAGTTGTCTTCCAAGAAAGAAAAGCTTTCTAGCTTTAGGTGAGAGGTGTTCGCCTATGAAAACTGGGGTTGACGACGTGGTGTTGAAGCCGAGGTGCGATGAGTTTAACCTGTTATTTGGATGGTTTATGTTGTACACCTTAGCTGCTTTCAATACGTCGAATTTCGCGGAGGAGTTCAGCAATTCGGCGACGATAGTCTGTTTACCGTCCTTCTTTACAGGTAGTCTGTAGATATCCCGTAGTTGGGGTGAGCCCAGCTTTAGCATTGAAGTCATTCTAATCATGTAGCTTTCAAGATCTTTTTTAGTCTCATTTTCCTTTAAAGGAACATTACGAATCTCAATATGAGAGATGTGCAAGTTACGAGATAAATCTTCTATTTTTTGTTCTAGACTCCGAATGTGTGTGTCATGTTCCTTAATTTTCTCGTCATGGATTGTGAGTTTCTGGTTCATGTCTTCACAGCGTGAGGTGAGAAACTCAATAGATTTTGTAAGATGATTTTCCAATTTTTTGAGTTTTGCCGATATTTCATCACGAAAGCTGTCCATAAACTTCATGAGATCATCCTTAAATGTTTTGAGATCATTTTGCCATCTCGGTTCCTCATTGGTACGATTGCGCTTACGTTTAGCAGGGTTATCACTATTTTGAGGTGAGCGTTGCATTGTGTAAACTAGGCAAGTATATTTCTCAGCCGTCAGCTTCAACCGTTTTTCAGAACGGGGCAGTCGGCGTGGCTAGATTCACTGCGTACAAACGCTAATTTAGACTCAGCGGCTCAATGTCACCGTGGCTCAGCCGTACAAGGGGCAGCTCAGATCGCGGCGACTCGGCGGAGGCCCGGGTTCAAATCCCAACTATGGCAAGTCTTTATGCACGATCAACGATGACTCACAAGAGGTCCGGCGCGGCGCGCAGGCAAGAGCGTGAGGTCCGACACTCACCAAGATGGCCGCGGCTTGCTACGGGGAAGCCCCTAAGTTAGAGCAAGAGGCACCGACACCCGACAAAAACTTGAACGAGAGGTCCGACACTTTCCAAGATGGCCGCGACGCGCTACGGGGAAGTCTCCAAGATGAAACGAGAGGGACCGATGCCTGCAGACAGTTTCCACTCAACAACACAAACTTAATAGCAAAATGAGAGCACACAGCGAAATTAGACAAAACTACAGCCGACAACACGTCCACCCGGCACAAGTGCGAAAGGAAGATTCAAGAAATAGACATATCAATGTTTCCTACATAAATCATGCGGATATTTTGTCATTTTTGGCAATCTTTTAAGTATTTTTCTGGTGTGGTTTTTTGAAGAAAGCATAAACAATGGTTTCAATCGATCGAGACTATTCTAGATTGAAATGATGATTACGTTTCCTCTTCTTGGATTGCAATAAAATAAACATAAACCTGTAACAATCACTTCATCTCATCATAACTCATAACATAACATCATCATAACTCTTAATAATCGTAATTTCAACCTACCACGTTGATCTTTTTATAGGATGGCAGTGTGGAGGTGATCCCAGTAGACTACCAGACACTACGCGGCGGCAGCCCCGTCGCGGACCTCCTCTACTTCATCTTTCTCGGCACCGACAAGCAGTTCCGCGCACACTACTACGAGAAGCTGATTGACCACTACTACTCGGAGCTCCGCGCAGCGCTCACCAGGCTCGGCTTGAACCCGGACGAGAAGTACTCTAGGGAGGACTTCGATACTGAGCTCAAAAATGTATGTTAAGAAGGATTTTTTACAAAAATAACTATTCATAACTATTATTTACAACATTTACATATTAAATTAAAATTAAGCTAAAAAAATAACTTAAACGATAAAGATTTGTTAGCTGCTTTGTTTTTGTTTGTTAGCTTCCCGATATTAAATGAAGTTGTGTTCAAAGATAACCATCCTCATACCCTACCTATATGAAACCGTATATTCCCACTCATCACCGACGGTTATATATTTAAGTAATTTAATTGTATCTGTTGCACAATTTGCTAATAGCAGTAAAATTGGGATTGTTGACCAGTCTACAATGATAAATATTATCCAGATAATATGTATCATTCATCAATAAAGCTTACTTTAAAAATTAGGGTTATAACCATTTATCTATACTTCTATACTAATATTATAAAGAAGTAAAGTTTGTGTGTTTGTATATTTGTTAAATTGTAAGGGGTAATCTCGGGATCTACTGAACCGATTTTAAAAATTCTTTCACCAATAGAAAGCCACATTATTGCTGAGTGTCATAGGTTATATAAAAAACCGAAAAATAAAAAGGCTTTTACGTGGTGGTCCGTTTTGCAAAGTGAATCGGAGAAAAAACGGTCCGGACGGCGCGCGATGGTTTCGGGTTTAATTAACATTATGCCCAACGAAGTGGGCAAGGGTCAGCTAGTATAGTTATAACTCCATTTCTACTAATTAACGTTTTAGTACCTATTTGTCTTACAATTTTCAAAAATGTCTCATGCTAAATCTTGAAATACAATCTTATCACTTAGTTTATAGTTATCTAAAACTAGGTACTTACCGTACTATAAATACATTTATCTAGATACACTCGTACAAACACTATTTAGCCAACCATGAGCTACTTACTTACCTACAGTTGGAATAAACTAAATTTTGACGTTTTTAATACGAAATGTCTTCCCCGTTTGAGGATAATTTAAAAAGTTTGTTTGTTTATGATTTTTATGCTTAATACCTACAGTTCACTTTGATTTAGAAAAATCTAGTATCTGCTTGTATGATGGCTTAAGACGGTAGGTGCTTCGGCTAATTTCAACATAGTTTCACTAGCCGTAGTTTGTCAAACGTTTCGTATCAGTGTGTCTGTGTGGGTACTCGTAGGTATATGTGTATATAATAAGACTAAGTTCACACAAAACCTCATTTTTCAGAAACTCCCATTCGGCCTGGGTATTGCAGTGTTCACGCTGCCCATCGTGACGGTGGATGCCGAGAACGCGCCGACGGTGGACGAGAACATGGACTTCAGCACGTTCTCCATCGAGAAGACCGGCAGCCTGTTCCCGGAGCGGCTCAACGGGGTCGTCGATGACTTCGTGCGATGGGGCGTGTTGTAGATAACCTTGTTTTCAATTCTGATTTGTAAATTCTAATAAGCAACGACCATTTTAATAACTAAGTAGGTCATAAAACTTTGATAAAACCATTTGTATAACCTTAACCATTGGCTCCACTGTAGATAGTTAATAAATAAATAATTAATAATTTAAAAAAAAATTAACTAATGGAGTTTTTAATTTTAACTGTAATAAAAACGGTAGCGAACACCATTCATTTTTGTATAAAATTAAACTTTACTTTTTGGACGTAAACTGGTGAAAAAATAAACCATGTAATTAAGTAATGTTTAATTTTTCACCATTTTTAACAAACCCATTTTTTTACATACTTAAGTTAAAGTATGGTACTTAAGTCTAATTCCATAACATAACAAGTGTAAAATATTGTAGATATTGTGGGTATTGCTGTTAATCTACACAAATAAAATATCTGTTTACCTATCTGTTAGATTGTAGATTAAGTTAAAGTTTAGATTTGTTTGAATTACAATTAAAACACGTTTATTGTTACGTTATTTTATATTGTACCACTATAATACAACAGTGAGTAATTTTAACGTTCGACATTTTTGTTCACTTGCCTTCCTTTAATAAAGGGTAATTCAAAAAAACTTTAATTTAATTCTGTGGTAGTCGAACACCCAAATATGTACACATTTATTTTGATAAATTTATTTTTATTTGAAAACTATTACGAGTATCAAACAAAATATTCTTAGGTATGTACGTGTATCACCAATACCACAGCCAATACGCAAGCATTCGCAACTTATTCCAAGAATGAAAAGTGGGCGCACATTTTTTGGTTTTGTTTACGTTTAAGCGATTGGGAACTTTAAATCTATTTACAGCACGCCCCATCGAACAAAGTCATCGACGACCCCGTTGAGCCGCTCCGGGAACAGGCTGCTGGTCTTCTGGATGGAGAACGAGATGAGGTCCATGTTCTCGTCCACCGTCGGCGCGTTCTCGGCCTCCACCGTCACGATGCGCAGAGTGAACACCGCAACGCCGAGATCGAATAGAAGTTTCTGAAACAGAGAAGCTATGTTATTACGATTTTTTTAATTTATGAACGTGCCTGAAGGTAAAACCTTCATCCTACCGGTAAGTTTTCTGCACTACTCAAACTAATACTTGAAATAACATTAGGTATAAAACAGGGTTGGGTACAGATATGTACTGACTATTTTAATATTGTAAATTTTAATATTTTATTGTGGCTTTGGTAGGTCGATGATGTCACAAAAGTCGAGTGTCGAACCTGACTAAGTTTAGCTTAGGATCGGTGGTATAACTATACCTAAAATAAGAGAGGCCTGTGAGCCTACAAAGCTGATTTAACGATTACGTGTCAAAAACATAAAAAAACAAAATTAGAAAATAAAAATCATATACCTCTTTTAGGTCAGAATCAAAGTCTGCCTTAGAGTAGGTACTCTCCCCGACACAGGATTTATTCTAGTGGGGAGCTATGAGTGTGAAACTTTTTTTTTTTAGCCGGGTTCAAGCCGAGCCTGGCGAGCGCCGCGCTCCGAGTAGTAGTTGTCTTGAACAATGACGATGAAGTAGAGGAGGTCCACCACGGGGCAGTCACCGCGCAACGTCTGGTAGTCCACGGGGATCACTTCTACACGGCCATCATCCTGAAAAAATATTATAAATAAAGTGTTTCTAAAATTATGAAGATAACTGCACGCCATTGTTTTAAAGCTGGTGGAAATACGATTTAAAGAACTTCATCAATAAACTAGGGAATGATGGTTTAAACAAGGATGGTGAAGATTTCAAGAGGTTGTATTTATTTTTACTCAGTTTGTAGACTTTGTAGTCATACCCGATTAATACCTAACTTCGATACTCACATGTCGTGGACGATGCATTAGGTTGCTCGAACAGAAGTCCCCATGCCAGAGCACCTCGCGCCTTGACCTTGACGCCTTGGAGTGATCCCGTAGGGTTTCCAGAACCGGTACTGTTTCAAAGAACCGGGATTTTCGGTACTTTTGTTCGAAAGAACCGGGAAATCCCGGGATTTCCCGGTTCTTTTCAAAATTTTTTTCAGTGGCGCGAAAGTAAATCTTACATGCAGTAGTCATTCGTTTTATATTTGTCTGAGAGGGTTTGAAGTGCTGTGTGACTCTCAGCAATTACTTATAGCCTTGTGACAGGTCTTCTGAGTGTGCAGATAGGTTTTTTTATGTTATTGAGTGCCGAGACGAACAAAACGCTCGCCTGATGTTAAAAGTCACGTTTGCCCAAAACAGGTCTGCACCACCCAGAATTTTGAATTCTTAGAATTCAAGATCCTGCGCGGCGCAGCACTGCGCTCGTCACCCTGAGATATAAGATGTTCAATCTTCTATTTGCCCTGAAATTTGACTGGAAACAATGCCCTTCCAACCGGAACACAGTAATGTTTGCACATTACTGCTTGGCGGTGGAATAACTGGCAAAGGTGTGGTATTTCCCAGGTAGGCTCTGCAAAAGAGCCCAAAAGATAAAAAATAGTGGTGCAATGTCGTTAGTGAACATGAAGATTTATTTTCCGCTCCGTCTCTAAAGGGTATGAGAAACTAACTAAGACTGCTTTTGCGGCCAATTAGTAGACCCATGGTTTTCTATCTGTAGCACTGTCGTGGTTGTCTTTGGACTCCTGGAGTCCTAGCTTCAGCGAGTAATAGTCGCAGCCTTTATCCTCCTTGTTCTTTGCTCCGCCTGTTTATATATTCCACCTGGACGATATAATCAGATATTTCCAAGTTGTTATCCTCTATGATCAGTGCATACTTCTTACTTATTCGGAAATTATTCTCGATGCTCGATCGATTATTCTGCAGTGGTTTGTTATGGGACCCGTACTTTTCCACTAGTTCGTAGATTTGATCCTTAGAGCTGAAGCTATCGCCTCCTGCTGTATGTGCAGGTGTAGGAGAGTCAAGCTTATGATTATTTCAGGCGCAGGTGATGGTGTGCTACAACTTTGTGATTGCCATAGTGAAAATAGTGTTGAATCCATCACACTACGCTACCGTAACTTAAGACCGGTCTACACTATCACTGTGTAAAGTCTATTGTATATAGTGGCGGAGCTGTGTCTTGAGTCCTCAGTCCTAACCCAAAGCAGTAGTTCACTGCCATTTTATGTTTTTTTCCTTCGCAGTGATGTGTTCTAGGTGGTTACTTACAAAAATTTGCTATCTAACCGACCTAGATATTTTACTTTCTTACTAAGTGTTCATTTTGAACCAAACAGCGTAAGAGTTTTGAGATGACTTCGGTTTTCATGTGAACAAAACCATGCCAAATCAACATGCCTCTCCACTTGGGGTGTTTTGTGCACTGCCCCCCAACTGTCAGCGTACCTAAACCAGCTGAGCCCCCTAAAATAGTGGAGCACGGCCTGAGATCGCCGATACTCATCTACTTGTATTGCGCCTCATAGCTCCTCCTTGTGGGCAGCATTTCGTAGCTCAACACCTCTTTATGCCCTCTGTCTCACTGCTTAAAGTTCTGTCAGTGAGCAGTGCCGTAAACCAATAGACAGCTTAACAAGATACACAATGACAATAGAGTCGCCGAACGCCCATTCCTCCTCGTCAGTTTGATATGGAGTGTGTAGTTTCCATCCATTACTGTCATCTAATTGACAGTCTAGAAAGTGTGTCTGCAGCAGCCATTCAAATTATAATAATGTAATGAAATATGATTTTTAAGCTTATAACTAATAAAATCTTCACATACATTTTTTGGAAGGTGATGAGTTGCTAACTAATTAAAACTAAAAACTAACTTTTATTTGTGATATTCTATCATGTTTATGCTTCTTTATGTTATCTTCTGTAAATAAAGTAGTTAATATTAGTTATTTTAGTTAATAA
This sequence comes from Alcis repandata, assembly GCA_949125135.1. Classification (NCBI taxonomy): domain Eukaryota; kingdom Metazoa; phylum Arthropoda; class Insecta; order Lepidoptera; family Geometridae; genus Alcis; species Alcis repandata. The sequence continues at coordinate 656,641 of OX421237.1, forward strand.
AACGCAGTAATCTGCGTGTTAGATTCTCTTTTGCGCCTTCAGAAAACTAGAAATAGCTAGTACCGAAAATCCCGAAAGAACCGGGAAAAGATTCAAAAATCCCGGTTCTTTTTTGACCCCAAAAGAACCGGGAAATCCCGCTTCTTTTGGTACCGGGATTTCCCGGTTGGAAACCCTATCCCGTAAGCTAACAAAGTCCATGTCGTTAAAAAACTTCTCCAATTTATTGTAGTTCTGCGTTCAACGCAGTTTTTTTTACTGTTTTCATAGAACAGATCCACGCCTTCAAATGCTATCTACTGTTTCTAACTGAAAAAAACTCAGGAATTTAGTTAATTGTTGAGGGTTCTTGTGCTCCAAATAGAGCACATAGTATGTTATTATCGTTACTTTATCATAGTACTTGTGTAAAGTCACTAAGAACTGCAATGTTTTTTGAATATATTCATTCTGTTTCTATAATAAAATATTACTTACTTTGTCTATACCACATACTCGTACCTACATGTCAATGGCACGGTAAGATTTAAAATATTTTGTTCCTGATATCTTCTTTTTTTTTTTATCTAATACTAGGTAATATAAAAACGCCTCGCTGATGGCTATCGCATAGCAAAGACATCAAAGTCTACGAGTCAACACCAAAAAATAGCAAATTCCATTTATCAGAATTCAGAAATATTTATTGACCTTAAAAATAACAGTGAATGTTACAGGTAAGTCACATTAACCAAGAATTTAATTGATTGAGAATTAAAACTGATTGATAATTATCTAGGTATAGTTACTGCTTAATTATTGCTTAATGTATTAACACACGTTTAAGTAAGCAATAACAATAAATCTCGTAAACGATCACTTTGTCCTGTATTAATTAAAATAATTATATTAAATTAAGTATATTATATTTCTATTTTAATTTAATAATTAAAATTAAATAGAAATATGTATGATTAATTATTGATTGTGTCATAGATTCTTAAATTGAATACAATTTTTATATTTCTTCCAAACACACTAAAAATGGGCATGAGACAAAAATATTTAAACAACTTTTAATCTTTAGGCTAGGCATATGCCATTAGGTCAATCATGAGGTTGTCTTGTCAATTATGCCTCGTGTTTGTCTAGACGACGGACATACATATAACATTCAAATAGGACATCATTAATTTTTATTATGATCACCACTACTATGGGATCAAGTCTAAAATCGTGAAAAAATTCAGGTATTCCATACAAAAAGTTCATTAACTTTCGGCAATTTTTAAAATTAATTATTTGATATTTATTTCAAAAAAAATATTAATTAGTATATTTTCACTTAAATGGCTAGAAAAATGTATGGAATAGCTGATTTTTTTTATATTAACTTAATAGCTAAAGTATTGTTTGAAATTCAGTTTTAGTTCCGCACTCAGGTATACATTGACTGATCTTCGGCCACGTCATGACCAACACCTTAGGACATCTTCACAGACAATTTTAACAGCTATTAGTCTTTAGTATCACTTAGCATTCAGACGCTCGTCAACATACGTTACTATTTTTTTATTACGTAAAAGTTGGGTTTAAAAATCCCATCTTATCCGTAACAGAAACTAAGCTATCTACAGCACGCCCCATCGCACGTAGTCATCGACGACCCCGTTGAGCCGCTCCGGGAACAGGCTGCTGGTCTTCTCGATGGAGAACGAGGTGAGGTCCATGTTCTCGTCCACCATCGGAGCGTTCTCGGCCTCCACCGTCACGATGGGCAGCGTGAAAACCGCCACTCCTAGGCCGAACGGGAGTTTCTGAAATTAAGAAATAATAATAAGATACAAAACGTCGGTCTTAATACTGGCAGTGTTGATATCTTTCTCGACTTTCTTTGAGGTTTCTAGAGATACAATGTCTAGTCCTTTTTATATGACTGAACGATGAGGAAGGTAACATTTTTCTGATGTATGTTTGGACTTTGGATTCTGGTGGAGGTTTCTGTATGCGAGTATTTGGGTACATGATGTGATGGCTGGCGTGTTATGGCCTTTCAAATCGGGAATGTTTGTATTAAAGCCTACATTTTGTAGACGGAGTTTTTGTTTTGAAAAATAATACTAATTGCATAAACCAAGGAGAACATTCTTAGATAAGATTAAAGAGAATTCAAATGTCATGTCGTGCAGGGAGGTAAAAGCACTAGCACAGGACTGCCAAACCTGCAAATTATTCCACCGACAAAAGCAATGCTCTTCAATTTTGAATGAATGCATAGATATTAGGCCCAAGTTTGAAGGCATTTTAAGACAGATCTAAACTAACTAAAAATATATGTGTCTTTATCATTGCAAGCCATTAGACAAGGATGCCAATAGTTTTAGAAAATTTAGATCTGTCTTAAAAAGCCTTCAAACTTGGGCCTATTATCAAGCGCCTGCCGTTAGTCCCCAGGCCGGCGGCGGCGCTTGGATAACTCGTACAGTGCTACGAGTAGGTATGTCAAATCCGAGAAAATAACATAAGCATAATAGGTAGGTAACACTAGTATTTTGAAGAAAGATACAAGTTTTGAATGATGTATTATACTTACGTACAAAACAGAAATTCAAGGACATATACCTACATGCTAAATATGTATATCTATTCATTATAAATACATGCTAGAACATACGTCTTATATTGTATCAATTTGTATCCCTATAGTATATCTTCTGTCGAAAAATAATTGAAGGTACGTTTTCGATAGAAACAATTGTGACAAATAAATGGGATCTGGCCAATGAGATTTTACTAATATCATTGGATCTGGCGTTATGAAATCTGAAAGTTCACAATTTTGACTTATAATATTAATACATGACGTTATTAATTTATAAATTCTTTGTTCAATACGTGATAAGAATATTAACGGGAACAGTACAACATCAGTTGTACTGTTCCCGCTAATATTCTTGGCAGCCGTGACAGCGCTTTGCGCCACAGAATACGTAATAGTAACTATGAATGGTGCCCTGCGCCACAGAATACTAGATTGTTAGTATGAGTTGGTTAACATAAACAAAGAATGATGTTTCATGGGTAGTCCGCCGGCCGCCCTATACTATTGTATCGAATGGACGCTGAAAAAGTAAAATAATTGTTTTATTAATACCGCCCCTTCTATATCGTATTGTATGTCCTTTTCCATACTTACTTACATTGTTATTTACTAAGCCGTTTATTACTTGTTTAGTCAGTAGATAGTTACACAGTCGACCTTGGCCACTATTTACACTAATCATGGGTACTTCGTAGGTATTCAGAGTAAAAACAAACTTGTTTGAATCCTCTAACGCGGAAGTATTCTTGATTTATTTACTATATTTTACCGCCTAAAACTATTTGTAAAATGATTTGAAATGAAATTTGTTGCATTGCTACATGTTACTTGCTTTGTAGTTTAGTAGACGATCGTTTTGGTCTGTCTTTATCATAATTGTGTATATCTTTTGTAATAAAATACAATAAAAACTTTACTCATCCTAAATTTTATTTCGAATATCGTTGTTTGATCAAGTTTATTGTTTTCTAAAAATCTAACGTTGTTAGTTAATTACCTAGGTATGCCTAATTTGTAGTTAGTAGTTCACACTTATTTAAATTCTCGAGATATTATTCTATTTTAAAGACTATTTATTGTTATGAGTCTAGATTTGTAACACGACAAAGAAAAAATTTAAATCAAAATAGAGATAAACGCGAACTTGAACTCATTACCCACAAAAAAGCTACTCGTCGGAATTTACTCGTCATGATTAAAATCATAATTTTTAAGTGAATATTTTATTGACAATGCTATCAATGTATCAATCCAGGAGTAATGAGCTTGATACTTATCTGGCTCATTAATTTCGTTCAGATGTTTATCGGAACCTTCATAACCGGACCTTCATATTTCGATATTATAATACGTTTATCAATTGCCAAGTAATGATTAAGGTACGTACTAAGTATTATGAGTCATATGAAGTCTGTGCATCATTCAGGATCCATAAAATGTCGCACTTCGTTCTAAACAAACACTACTTGAGACAGATTAATACCCGCTGATCTATGGATAGGCACATAGGCAGGTATATCCATACACAAACCATACCCCAATATACATAGTCAATATACATATTCTGCGTTACAATTTCAGCAGACTTTGACGTCAGTAGATTTCTACTAGTACTTTCTGATGCTCAGACAACAATGAATCGATTCCTGTTAAGGAATACTTGGTAAGAAAAATAGAAGTAGTGTAGGATACTTTCTTTCTAGTGTATCTGTGCTTTAGTAACCTTATAAGGGCTACCGAATTGTTCAGCTGCCTCAGTAGAGTGTCATCTGGAACCCAGGCATGATGGATCTACTGAATCTAGTTGTACCATCAAGGACGCTGACAAAACAAACGTCGGTTTATTTATTTATTTTATTTAGATGCTTTGACAATAGTCAAAATAATTGTTCTCAACATACCTCTTTAAGCTCAGCGTCGAAGTCCTCCCTGGAGTACTTCTCGTCCGGGTTCAAGCCGAGCCTGGTGAGCGCTGCGCGGAGCTCTGTGTAGTAGTGGTCCACCAGCTTCTCGTAGTAGTGTGCGCGGAACTGCTTGTCGGTACCGGTGAAGATGAAGTAGAGGAGGTCCACCACGGGGCAACCACCGCGCAACGTCTGGTAGTCCACGGGGATCACTTCCACAGTGCCATCCTGAAAATAAGTACAATGAAATATTATTAAGATGAAAGACTATTTTCTTGGTAAATTACTAGATTATTTTTATACGAGTCTCCTTCTTAAAGCGTCAAACCTACATCTTGCTCCTTGTACATCATATTCCTCGGTCTGTAGTCACCATGCACGATAACAGGACGCTTTGTACTTGCCATGAACCTCCTATAATCATCAAAATTCATGGTCCATAACGTATTCTCTAGTCTTGCCTTATTTGCTGCTTTTACCACTACCAATGCCTCTTCAATGGCACGTCTGAATTGTACGTCGGCCACGACTTTGTGAACTTTTGGCATTTGATAATCCTGCAACACTCTCTCAAACTCTTCAGGGTTTTCATCTTCGAATGCCATTGAGAGCGCATGGAATTTTGCGAGCTCAGTGACTGCTGCTGCAGCAAACGGCCAGTCCACAGATGTGGTCTTATTGAACGATCTGTATCCTTTTTCAGTCAAATTTTCAAGTACGAGCACTTCTTCAATATGGTCAGGTATGTAAGTTGGCAGATAAGTATTAGCAGCATAAAAGTTTGGCAGCTTCAGTCGGTGTTTAAATGATAAGTTCCTCTTTTCCTCAATCGGTTTGTATATATTTACCAGTTCAAGATACATGAAGAACTCTGTGCTGTAATAGCTTGCTTTTGGTACTGGTCGCGCGTTCTCTCCGATCATGGCAACTTTGAGAAACGTATGAAGAGCGTCTCTATTTTTTCCTGAGATCGTTGCAAGGAACAGCTGGGATCCATATTTGGCTTTTCCTGGCGCGATGGCTTTTATTTCAATTTTTGGATCTTCAAACTCCTGTTCGGCTGCTATTTTTTGCAGCGTGTCGCGATGTACTCTGGTTTCGTATAAAGCCATTGAGATAATGAAGTTTTTAAATTAATTAGAGATTCTAGTTGTATTTAGGTTATTCAACGAAAAAAAATGATTTCCGTGTGTATTGAGCATCGTTTAAATACCACGAGGATCTTACGGATAAATAATATATGTACATATGTGTGTCGATAACCTGATAACCGCTTGTTGGATTCGATTTCAAAAGATATGCAACTGTCATTCTTTGTTTGGCGCAGCCAGAAACACCTTGACACTTGTGCATTAAAAGTAATTAAAACAATACATTAGACGATAATAACTATGGGTATAATATAATTCGGCATCTTCTTTTTTTCTCTTTTACAGGGTTATAAGGAAAAGCTATGCTAAACCGAACAAGGCTGATAGTAGTCATCATTATGTACAACTTTTAGTATCAATCCAACCCTGAAATCGAGAACACAAAAACAGCTGTTCCTTAGAAAAATGTTAAAAAATGACACTCGACTAAATGTATGGAACAACTGATATTTTTTTTAATGCAGGATTCGTCCCTTGGTTAAAGTTGTTCATATTGATGAGTAGGTTACCTAACTATGAGCCCTTTGGCTTAGCATACCCTTTCTTTAAATCCCTGTAACGAAATATAAAATAAGAATCGCTGTTCCATAGAATAATGTATTAAACAAGATGTGGGTAGTGCTAAACATTATGACGGTAGGTTTATGAATCAATAAACCTCAACCCCGAAAAGTAAAACGCCCGCCCGCGCGCCAGACCGGGTCGGCCGCGGCGGGCGCTTCGAGGGCTTCTTGTTAAAACTCAAGAACGGCAGGACCGATTTTAATATTTATTTTTTGTTTTGTTCGCTCTAGTACAGGTGTAGATCTATACTAATATTATAAAGAGGAAAGATTTGTATTTTTGTATTTTTGGATGTTTATGTGGAATAAACTCAAAAACTACTGGACCGATTTCAAAAATTCTTTCACCATTCGAATGCTACATTATCCCAAAGTAACATAGGCTATTTTTTTTATTTTTTTTTTTATCCACAGCAAAGCGTGGCAGGGAACAGCTAGTTGAAAGATAAAAAAGCGAGTGAAACCGCATGGTGCAGCTAGTTTTAAATATCTTTAATACTCACATCTCGAGTGATGCATCAAGTTACTTGGCCGGAAGTCCCCGTGCATGAAAACCTCGCGTTTTGAAGGCGTGAAGTAATCCCAGTAGCTGACCAAGTCTATATCGTCCACATACTTCTTCAGTTTCTCATAGTTCTCTTCACTCACTGCGTCCATCGCAGGTTTTTTGCCGTTTACAAAGAACTCATCCATGCCTTTGAAATCGGATGCATCGCACTTTAAATACTGGAGGAGTTTGGCAAATTCTTCAGGGTTATCGTGCTCTAAAGCCATCGACAGCGCGTGCAGCTTAGCCAGCTCTTGAACCGCTGATGCCGCGTACTCCCAATCCACTGACGTCATTCTATCTTGGCACGAAAACCCGCTGCTAACCAAATTTTCCAAGACGACAATCTCTTCCAAAACAGTAGTGTCAGCGCCATAAAACTTAGGCATTTTAGGGCGGTCTTTCTCAGCAATATCTTCTAATCGTCTAAAATTTGCCTGCAGCTTGGTATAAGTAAATGAAGTTTTCTACTTCATAAAATCTGAAGGCCAAGGTGCTTCTCATTTTCTCTCCCATGGCAGCGGCTTTGATGAATAGGTGGAGGTCATCACTGTTCCCAGAGGTGATGGTGGCCGTGTGTAGGGTAGACGTGTAGTTGGCGCCACCGCTACTGATTTCTTTTAATTTTATATCAAAGTTCAGAAGTTTTGTCTCTTTTGCTATTGTGTTAAGTAGAACAAGAATTTTAGTCTCGTTCTCTGCCATGACGTCTTATTGTTACCAAAAACTGATACAAAACGACAAAATATTTATATTTTTTTAACAAATGCCTTTTGAATTCGCACGTACCTACTCTGATATAATCACTGAATGATATGTAACTTACTATTGACAATGCTATTTATATGAAGTAGAACGCAATTTATCTCCATCTGTATTGTTATCGTGATAGATAAGTAAAGTTGATTTCGGAGTTTTCTATACACCAGACTACAAGGTTACGACCAAAGTTTCAGTGGTTACTCATTTAATAGCGTTACTTAATAAAAACTCGAACTAGCTTATAGAGTAGCATGTAATGTAACGCCGACATGTTTCTATTTATAACTACCCTCAATTTATGTTTTAATGCTTAAGTTTATTTTAAATCTCTTACTAAAAGTTTTAAAAAGCGTACATACTCGTATCATAGTCTACAAAACAATAGATTATAATTATATAAAATTATATATTATAATAACTTAGACGAAACGCTGAGTTGTATGTTTTATTTTAGTTTACGAGTATGTTAATACAGATTTAAAAAAATCAAAATCAATATATTACTTGCACAATATTTAAAATACTTACCTATACTTATACAGGGTTATTCATAAAGGGTATGCTAAACCGAAAAGTGCTCATAGTACTCATCATTATGAACAATTTTTACTATCGGACCAACACGAAATTCGCGAAAAAAAAAATCAGCTGTTCCATAGAAAAATGTCAATGACAAAATGTATGGAACAGCTGATTTTTTTTTCGCGAATTCTGGTTTGGTCCTATAGTAAAAGTTGTTAATGTTGTTGAGTACCTACTATGAGCCCTTTTCGGCTTTATGTTAAAAGTTAAAAATATACAGATTTATTGTCAGTCACTACTTTAATTTGGTACTGATCATGCGGGGCAGCAGCCATTTAACATTTTATTTATCTAAAAAGTTAAACACAGGTAGGTCCTCGTATCTACATTTTAATTTACTATGGAAACAAACGCGGTTTCGACATATAAATGAACTACTCGTACCTATTCAAGTCCGCTAAATTATAAACCGTTATTTCCTACTAAATATTATAAACGTGAAAGTTTGTAACAATGTTTGGATGGATGAAATTTGGTATGAAGATAGCTTATAACTTGGATTAACAAATAGGTTACTTTTTATCTCGGAAAATGCGGTTATATCCGCAGGGTGCAGCTAGTATTATTTATATTAATAATAATATCGATAAACTAAATCGATCAGACAAATCTTTAGTTTAAAAATTAAAAATAACTTTGTTTCGGCGAAAGATTTGAAAAAGTTCGTATTTAAAATTAATGAATAATCTAGCTAGAATACTCACATCTCGTGTGCGATGCATCAGGTTGCTTGGCCGGAAGTCCCCGTGCAAGAGAACCTCGCGTCTTGAAGACTTAAAGTAATTCCAGAAGCAGACAAAGTCCATGTTGTCGAGAAACTTCTTCAACCTCTCGTAGTTCTCTTCATGCACTACTTTCAACGAACTTTTCTTGTTGCCCTCGAAGAACACATCCATTCCTTTGCCTTCGATGCCCGATATATGAAAGTAAAAATACTGGAGAAGCTTGGTAAATTCTTCAGGGTTCTCGTGCTCTAAAGCCATGGACAGCGCGTGCAGCTTGGCCAGCTCTCGAGTCGCTGACGCCGCGTACTCCCAGTTCACCGACTTCATCCTGTCTTGGCTCGAGAACCCTCGGCTGACTAGGTTCTCCAGGACGATTATTTCTTCCATAGGAACGAGGCTTACGCCATAGTACTTAGACATTTTGAGGCGGTGTTTGTCTGTAATTCCGTGCTTATCTTCCAATGCTCTGAATGTTGCTTGTAACTTGGTGTAAATAAAGTGTTCTACGGTGTATATTTTAAAATCAGGGACGTCTCTCATTTTCTCTCCCATGGCGGCGAATTTGATAAATAAGTGGAGGTCATCGCTGTTCTCTGAGGTGATGATGGCCACGAACAGGATGGAGGTATAGTTGGCGCCACCGCTGCTGATTGGAGCTAGTTTAATGTCATGCTTCTCAAGTTTTTGTTCTTTTGCTATGTTGTGCAACAGAGCGAGAATTTTGGTTTCGATTTCCGCCATGACGGTATATTCGTATATCGTAAGCCGATAAAAAATATTTCAATGAAAAAACACCGTCCGCGAGCACGCGCTTTCTTTATCACTAAATAACATGTAACTTATTAGCAGAAGAGGGCTATTTTATATACGAAGCGGAAAACAAATTATCTTCAACTGTTTGCGATATCTATTATCGGGATAGATAAACTGATTCCTTGGACCTCCCAGCACCGGACGCTGCGCCGTTATGCGAGATTTTCGAAACTTGCACAATATTACCGACAGCTCCAGAACACTTTACAGTTGTATCTATTACACAAGTTGTCACAATAACCACAATACAAATTTAATAGTGGTGTTAAACCTGGCCGGTCAACCATACAAAACTATGTTTAGTTACTTTCCTTCAGCGTTAACTAAGTTGCACCATGCTTGTACCCACAGCCCACACGCCGCGTTCGTCACTGAACCGGTGGGTAGGCTTCGATTCCTTTATAACTTCTCAGTATGTGCGAATATCGGGTAGGTACGTGAAATAACCACCGCGGGTAGTGCTTCAAGTGCAGAGGTCAGTTGTCCTGACAAGCACTGATCTGTTCTCCAAGTTCCTATTAGTTCATATTGTTACTTCTTTCATAGGTTTTTGGTGACCACAATACCAAATGTTGCCCGATATGGGTCTACTGTTGAGACCACTTAATTTTAAAATCTTTACGTACACAGTAGGCCTAAGTTTGAAGGCATTTTAAGACAGATCTAAACTAACTAAAAATATATCTGTCTTTATCATTGCAAGCTATTAGACAAAGATGCCAATAGTTTTAGAAAATTTAGATCTGTCAAAAAGCCTTCAAACTTGGGCCTAGTGTCGCAATAAATATATATTGTTTTTGATTTTTGATTTTTGTTGTTTAAGGCCATTTTACGACTGATCTGCGACTGATAAAAACAAGCCAAGCCATCAGTCACTAACAACATAGCAGGCAAGGTCAGAGGCATCTATTATGATGAGCTTACGTATACTTATACACTTGTTAGTAACAACGCTTCAATCATTTTAATGATGCAGAATACATGAACGACACGCCATAATGATTTCCGTACTTTGGTACTTAGTTTAGTAGGTATACCTAATTGTTAATGGACTACATTGACAATCCTTGTGCACTTTGTCAGGATCCTATTTACATAATAATTTTATTTTAGCTGCGTTTGATTAGTCAACACGTGTTTGCAATATATAATACATATAATGATGAGCGCATAATTATTAGATAAATCATAAAAATCTCGACGAAGTTAAGCAGAAAAAAACAACAAGAGCCGGAAAAAGTTTAAAAGTTAATTACTTAATTATCATTGTTTGTAATACATATATTATCGCGGTGTAAAATTATGTAATAAGTACAACGTATTTTAGTAGGTACGTACTGTGCGTAAATATTGTAATACTTATCTGAATCGACTGAACAAGTTCGTTTATTTTCCTATTCAAAAACTACACTCATTATGATAATATTGTAAACGTAAAGTACTAAGGATTAGATAATGCATATACAGGTGGCCTTTAAAATATATAATATGGTATGACAGGTACCTACTTAACACGGATTCATATAATATCATATAGACTTTTTTTTAATTTTAGGAGACTTTGTTGTTGTACGAAAAAATCTATTCTCCATAGAAAACATGATTTTGAAATTTAAAATCGGCGATGTAACTACCATTTACCTACAATACCCACAGGTACCCAAACCGAACATAATATAATATATCGGGTCGATAAGAATCAGCCGTTATATGGCGGAAGCGCCTGGCTTGCTTGTACATCGCACAAACTCAAACCTCTGAGGATTATAAAGCTTATTCTTCAGCATTGAGTATTACCTACTTCAGTATTGATAAGAATTATTTGAACAAGCTCTACGATACGCTCAGATACGGTTCACAGATTTACAGAATTGATAAGAAAACCTTCCTTACCTGCGTTCTATTACCTATATAAAATTACCCGCATATTCCAGGAAAAAAAAATAGCCTATGTGTTAACCCAGGACATAAATTACATTCATACGCATCCAAATCTATTCGGATTCTTTTGCGTGATTAAGTAACAAACACACAAACTTTGACATTTATAATATTAGTGGTATAGCCGAATAAAGCAATATCTGTAATAACTTTGAGGAAGTCTCTTTTGCATCCTGCTTGGATCACCTGATATTTAATTGATCATCTCTTTAGCACATTTGCAATTGAATTTGAGTAATGCATTTGCGGTTTTTCCTCGAAATATGACCTCGAAAACTTGCTTCAGAGGAAGGATAACATACGAGTAATGATGTTATATTCGTATAGTGCCTATATTATATACGACATAATTATCGTAATGTCTATGTATCGTAATATACAAACACTGACGGAATAGTCCTCAAAGGGTAGGCAATGTACCGTCAATTTCCCGGTTATTGTTGATTTCTATCGGTGGTCGTGGCCGCTTAGCATGAAGTAGCCTGTCGCTTTATTATTTTACTTCTAGGGTTTTACTTATAAAGCCTGCTTAAAGTTAGACAACTTCTCGTTGACGTGAAATGTTACGTGCGAAAACAAGACGGATAACTTTATGTAATGATTACTTTGAGCAGGCTTTATAAGTAAGGCCGCTATTGTTTATTATTTAAAAAAAAGGGAATCAACAATCTTACCTCTAGATCTCTGTGCATTAAATTACTAGGTCTGTAGTCTCCGTGCCCGATGACATCCAGCGTCTTTGGAGCGAGCATTTCTATAAACGTATCATTTCCAAGAAATTTTGTTTCAAAGAACTTCTTTAGTCTATCTTTGTTCTCTTCCTTGGTCGCGGCTATTGCTTTTTGCACGATTGAGTCCCACACTGCCTTCATTTGTTCGTCGTTTTCCAATTTAAACTTCACTTCTGCGCGGACTTCTTTGAACTCTTCAGGGTTGTCGTCTTCGTAGGCGACCGAGAGCGCGTGGAACTTCGCCAGCTCAGTGATGGCTGATGCTGCGTACTCCCAGGTCACCGTCTTGAACCTGTCGTATGACAAGAACTCCTTACTCGTCAAGTTCTCCAGCGCGATAGTCTCTTCGTACAGCTTATCGGTGCATCCATAGAAGATGGGGACTCTAAACCTGTCCTTTTCAGGGACATTAGCCTTCTCTTCCAGCTGGTGAAAAGCTTTCGCTAGTTTTGTGTAGAAGAACCTTTCAATATCGTACAGTTGCATAGGGAATTGAGAGCGCAGTTTTTCTCCAATTGCAGCGACTTTGCCGAAGACATTGAGCTCTTTTTTTCCTTCGGTTATGGTCGCTATGTAAAGTTTTGAAGTGTAGTTAGCTCCGCCGGTGCTTATTGGTGTCACTTTAAGGTCGTAGTCGGTAAATTTTTGTTCGGTAGCGATGTTTTTTAGCAGATCGCGGAAGATTTGCTCGGCGTCCGCCATGTTTCGCGACGTGATCAACACTGCTAGGCGTCGCGTCGGTGTGACCGCGAAATTTAAGATAATTAACTGAGATAAGTGAGCGGATTGAACAGAATTCGTCGCTTTGTGCGTATGAACGAGTCTCTATTATGTAATGATGTCATAGAGTCAAGTGCCGTTGGTCGGATGACAGACGTGGCGCTTGATATGATAAATGGCATAGATTTATATGGTTACTTATAAGTATATAATACCCGAAATTACCCGAATGCCTGCGACTTCGTAGGCTCGGGACCGAGGCAGCATTCGACCTACCAAATGTCAAATTTTAAGACAATTCGAATTCAATATTCATAGCTAGGACAGGACGTCTGTCGGGTCAGCTAGTTAAAAATATTTTTACTCATATCCTTCGTTATTTGATATTTATTAATTTGTTATAATATTAACACATAAATGCAAAGGTTTGTGAATGAGTGAGCGTGTCGGTACAACAATTTTAAGTGAACTTTCGAAATGAAGATTAATTTATTCCCTGTATTCACAAATAAGCCATTTATATATAAAACTAAAGGTCTTGTATTATAGTTTTATATAAACTCAAAATAATCTTTTAAAAATTTTTATTTCACGAAAGCCACAAAAACCATAAGTTATAGTAACATTGGAGTAACATTGGATAAAACACTAAATACCGTGTTTACTAATAATTAGGTATGAATTACATCATACAATCATACTTCACGTATGTACAAAGAATAGGCATCAGAAACGATATATAAATGTTATATAAGTATTTATGCCTAGGGTTACAAATCGTTCACAAGGAACTACTACAATGTTCAAGCAGTTTATCCACAATTTCGAAAGGATCTTTGGAAGAGTTGGAATTTATAGGGATTTTCCACAAATAAAACTGTACCCTTCCACAAAAATGCAATGAAATAGCTAAAATCATGTAGGGGTACGCTGTTTTAGCTGGAATATACCTACTGTTTTACATATAAAACGGTTTTTTTCTCGCACTCTAATATAAACGTTATAGTAAAAGCGAGAAAGAAAAACACCTAAAAATGAAAGCATATTTGTCTACTATTACTCTAGACTCGACTACCCGTCGACCCAGTACTTGGTATAATAGTTACTCAACTCATCCGGTCATCAACAAAAGCGTATACTTATATTATACGACTTCCTTAACAAATTCTATACGAAATCGCTGGAAAACAAACCTCTTACTAAGGCTATTCTGCTCTAACTTTCATGGCAAGTTACATGACTCCCCATTTGATATAGTCTTCGAAAACCCCATTGATTCTGTCCTCGAAGGTGGAGCTGAGCTTCACGGACATGAAGCTGGACATGTCGTGGTCGCCGGTGACTTGAGGAGCCTCTGTGGAGTCCACGGTCACCAGGGAGAGGGTCGTCAGAGCTACCACCAGGCCGTAGGTCAGATTCTGAAAAAGATTGAAGTGTAATTAATTCCAAGTATTAATAGCAACGTCGTGAGGAAACCTGCAGATGTCCGGAGAAGAAATTCAATGGCGTATGTGAATCCACCAACCCGCACTTGGCCAGCGTGGTGGAATACGGCCTAATCTCCCTTCGAGGGTCCCAGCAGTGGGAGGATTAAAGGTTGCATTTATTATTATTATCTATTAATAGCATTAGACCACCAAGTCGCCTGTTGCTAAGCGACGATGTGGCCGAAGATGAAGGTGTAGCCAATATTGTATACCTGGAAAATTACTTTCTTCCCACTTTCTGGGCGGTTTATGAAAAGGAGGTAAGAATCTATGCTGCGGAGCCATTTTTGCGGTTATGAATTTGTATCGCGCCAATTTAAAAATTTAATAATAGAGAGAACGCGTTATTAAAGATCAAGACCGATTAATTTAAGTTGATTGGCTAGAGAGGCTCAAAAATAGCTCATGTCGTGTTTGAATAGGGATTCAAGGTCACCTTAATTTAGCACCAGCAGTAAATTTTACCAGATACCGCTGGATTGACGCAGTGCGATCCGACCTTTGCGAACTCCAAGCCGACGACTGGCAAGAGTTTTTTTTTTTTTTTTAATGTAATTGGTTGACGAGACGAGCAAATCGCTCGCCTGATGTTAAACGTCACGTTTGCCCATAACAGGTCTGCGCCACCCAAAATTTTGAACTCGTAGAATACAAGATCCTGCGCGGCACAGCACTGCGCTCGTCACCCTGAGATATAGTAAGTTGTTTAATCTCCCATTTGCCCTGTAATTTCACTGGAAACAATGCCCTTCCAACCGGAACACAGTAATGTTTGAACATTACTGCTTGGTGGTGGAATAACTGGCAAAGGTGACTACAGCGCAAGATCGGCATCAATGGCGTTCTCTGGTATCGGAGGCCAAGACCCACTTTGGGTCGCTGCGCCAGAGGAGTAAGTAGTAAGTAAGTAAGTAAATTCAAACCGAGGTGGAGAAACGAGCATGTGGATTAGTGATTGGTGACGAGAAGAATAAGCGCTTGCTAGTTACAATTCAAACCTCTGTATTATTGTTGATTAACATTCGATAATTCTATACGATATCGCACTGAGCATGGTTTTTCATTGAAAAATGTGTTTTGAAATTACAGCTAGACTAAGGATAAAAGTGCTATTCCTGTCAATAAAGAATTTGTGGATAATTCAAGAAGATTTTAGATAAAAATATGTAGAAGAAAAAGGTAAATCCATCAATTATTTATTGGAATTTATTAACAAAAACCATCTTCTAGGCAGGGTGCTACATCATCGACCACATCGTCGCTTCCCATCAGGTGAGATGGTCAAACGCATGCCTAGTTTGTTGTAAAAAAAACTATAAAGGATACTGAAGATCGTTATGAAAGGCTTGGTCTATACTCTATACTATAAGTATTCAGGCAATGCATAAGCATTGCCTGAATACTCACCTCTTTCATATCCTCGTAAAACTTCTCCCTCGAGTAGATCTCGTCCGGGTCCAGCCCCAGCCGCGTCAGCGCCGCGCTCAGCTCCGAGTAGTAGTGCTCCACCAGCTTGTCGTAGTACTTGTCTCGGAACGCCTTGTCGGTGCCGAGGAAGATGAAGTAGTACAGGTCGATGACGGGGTTGCCGGCGAGGAGCGTCTGGAAGTCTACCACCACCATGTCTACAGCCCCGTCCTGGAATGGAAGAAGTCTTGGGTTAGCGAGAAACCTATATCAGTGAAAAGCCGGATTTTGTAAAATATCTTAAAATTTTATTATGAAAAGTAACGTGGCATCCGACTCAATAAAATTTGAGTATGTGATATAACGTGGTTAATTATAACTTTTGTTTCAGGATGTTTCAGGACACTTCCCGAATTTCTAACTTTTTGTAGTACAACTTAGGTTATATATATTATGGCTGATTGTGGCGCATACGTTTTTGTTTCCATGCGTCTTTAATTATGTTCCTCAAAATAAAATAACATCTATTGTACCCAGAATTTCCTCGAATTGTTAGAATCGGATGAATTGTTTAGATGAGTAGTTGGTAGCTTCGCTGTTGTCAGGCAAAAACGTCCGAAATTCGATCGTTAGTATGACGTACGTAGTTCGGTGTTATCGAGTTTATCGTAACAACGTGCTATTTTGGTTTGTTTAATTTCCAAATAGCGTAGAAGCGACAGGCGACGTTTGGCGGTTTTTGTATCTATAGATAAAAATGTAAACATGTTTGCTCGGTTACACGTGTTGCTGTCGGTGACCAGCTGTTTTTCTATACAAATATTTTTGTTTTTATAGCGCGGTTTTTTGGAACAGTAAAACGCACTTGAACAAAAAACTTGTTGGTATATACTCGTACTTTGATCCATAATTAAGATATATATATATATACAGCTATGTGTATTGTGTAATGATTGATATTAGGTACACTTTCAATAGTGAATCGCATGATAGTAACTCTAGCTAGTTTTAGTGATTCGCGTAGGTATACGTGGTAACTTGGTAAGCTAAAAGTGGATTTGTTGGAATGGGATACATTTTTTTAGTTGTTTTAGATTTGTCCATATCTATGTTACCATCATAAAATGACGAAAAACTTACCTTATCGACTTTGTGCATGATGTTGCTTGGCCTGAAGTCCCCATGCCTGATGACGGGGAAGTCTCCCGGCGAGTAGAACTTAAAGAAAGTCTGCATTCCTCCTCCCGTCATCATCTGCCCCAGGAAGGCCATCAGCCTGCCCTTGTGCTCGTCTCGAGTAACTTCCAGAGTCTTCTGCATTCCGTGCTCTATCATCATTTTTATGTCAACCCCTTTGTTTTCAGAACTCATGTCAAACATGAACTTAAAATCCCCCAAGTACTTGTTAAATTCGTCAGGTGTCTCGTGGCGGAAGGCCATTGAAAGAGCGTGCATCTTCGCTGCTTCAGTGAAGGCGGCGGCGGCGTAGTCCCAGTCCACCGACTTGAATCTATCGTGGAGACCGTATCCCTTGGCTGTGAGGTTTTCCATAACAAAAGTTTCCTCGTACGGCTTGGAGTTGATTGTGTAGATTTTGGGCGATCTGAAGCGGTGCTCTTCCGGAACTCCATGCTTCTCTTCTAGCTCCCGATACTTCACCGCCAACTCCGTATAGAATAGTCGTTCTACGGCAGAAACCTGTGTGGCCCCTTGAGCCCGGAACGACTCCCCAACTGCAGATACTTTGGCGAACAGATTGAGGTCATCTTTGTCCTTGCTCGAAATCGTAGCTTCGAATAGGAAGGACGAAAAGTTAGCGCCTTGTGTGGTCACTGCAGCCAGTTGAATGTCAGGGTCGTCGTATTTCTGTTCGTTAGCGATCGTGTCTAGTGATTTGCGCAGGAGCTTCTCTGCGTCCGCAAGCGACGTGTGTGCCATGGCTCGCGTCTGAGTGACTACTGGAGTCAAGCGTTGATAAAATAATGGGCGTTGGCGCTGGAGCGCTGCGGTCGGCTTGACTGTTCGCTGGAAGCCCGCTCGTTTGATATATTTATAGTCACAAATGCAATGCGAAAAGTAAGGGAATAAACAATACGAATCGGATGATTGCCGCTGATTAGATAACGCGCACTTAGCTTGCGTAGGGGAGGTCAGCTCAGAGCGGACACCTTAACTTTGACTGTCGTTTTAAATGACAAAACGACAAATGGATAGAGTGTACATCCTATTTTCATAATATGCAAGTCACATTCTTAAATGAGTATTATTACAAACGCTATTATAAAATTAGAAAAAATTGGAAAAAGTCTGCTTTGCCCGAGTGGTCGCCTAAAACGGTCATCGGCCTCGGGCAAAGTGGCCAGCACTTTTTCGTCTATTTAATAGGACTTGCAATGACTATAATATCAATAAAAATACAAAATTATAACAGAACCACAGTTTTTATTCAATTATTTACCCGTTTTGTGCTTACTAGTTAGTCTTGTACTTATTTCAAATAAATTAACTTTATTTTAACATTCTCATTTCACAGTCTTGCCCTGACTTTGTTTAAATTCTTAGTCATAAAGAAAATATCTTAATACGGAGTCCTAAAAACGATTAAGCATCAACAACATGTGCACTGTTAATGCTTTAAAAACATTAACAGTGCATATCTATTTTGATCTTTGAATTTTTATATTAGGGCTTAATGACTAGGACAACAAGGATTTTTGAATTAACCTCGATCGAATCTAATAAACGTAATTCTGGATGCATTTCATTTCAGATTTCGTGACAGTGTTCACAGTAGTAGGCTCCGATTCCAGAGATTTACCATCTAAACAAAACATATTGGACTAGTTAATAAATCTGAATAAGGGCAAAGTAAACAGTGGCCACTTTGCCCTGGCCGCTTTGCCTTTCGGCCATTTTGTTTTTAACGTAAACTGCACTCACATTTTAGACTTTAATTGAACAAAATGTCACACAAGCACTCGCTAATAGACAAACTTTGAGATGATTTTAACGAAAACTCCGAAGTATAGTGAGATTTAGTCAAATCAATAAAAACTTACATCGCATTATTTTAGTAGAACAGACAAAATGTCCCACTTCGGTGACGCGGTCGCTCCTACTGCGGTCAGTCTGCGCCCCGACGTGAGGCGGGAGGTTGCCTATGCCTATGCGCTGAAATCGGCAAAGTCGCGGTATTATTCACTATGACCTAATAATTAAGCATGGCCGCTTTGCCTCCTATGTCCGCTTTGAGCTGACTTCCCCTACACAGTGAGTATCGGAGCAATGTTTGTTCGTATAAGAGTATAAATTTACTAATTCTTTTTTATGTTTTGTAGGCTTATTTTTTTAAAGTAACTATTACGAATTATGTTATAAAACCACTGTACTATTTCTTTAACATAAAAAAATAAAAGCTTGTCTCCGAAATAGCTTGTAATTTAAAATCGATTAAGCGATTTAGGTGGTAGAAGGTCAGTAATTTTTTCAGTCATACATACATACAGCATACACATACACATACACATACACACACTCGAATAACAT
Organism: Alcis repandata; assembly: GCA_949125135.1. Taxonomy (NCBI): domain Eukaryota; kingdom Metazoa; phylum Arthropoda; class Insecta; order Lepidoptera; family Geometridae; genus Alcis; species Alcis repandata. Next base: position 676,101 of record OX421237.1, read on the forward strand.
TACTCTTCTTCTGGAAAGTCGGGTAAAATTAGCTTAGTAAGGCTACTTTTTATACAATTTTTTAGGGTTCCTCCTTGGGGGAACCTCCTTCGTTGAAGAACTCTTAAGGTGAGACTTCAGTGTCTGTCTTTCTGTACTATGTCACAGCCAATTATCCCAAGAACTATAAAAGTCTCGCGGTCTGAAATTTGGCGTTTTCTTTTGGCAAAATTTTAGATAGTCATGCCAGTTTTGTGTGAAAACAGCTTTACAGTCGAAGAAGTTTGATGATTAGCTGATACAGTTTTGTCTCGTCATGTATGTATTTATTATATCTATATCTATATATATAAAAATGAAACCCGTTTTCCTTGGTCACGGCCTCACGCATGAATGGCTGGACCGATTTCACTAATTCTTTTTTTGTTGTATTTGTTATTATTAGGAGAAGGTTCTTACGGAAAAAAATATTAAGAAAATCTCTCAGAAATATTGAAAAACCCTAAAAACAGCCCTTTTATTTTTCCCATACAAACGTTTTCTAACTAAAACGAGCTTTATTGCTATTGTATAAAGTTCATATTGAATTGCAAGCGCTCACTGTTGTATAAGCAATGTAGGTATACAAGTTAGCATCAACAAACTACGGTTGCTATAGTTACGCAATAGCATGAGAATAGAGGTTATAACAAAGAGTTCCTATAATTATTCTCAACACCTTTGGTCACGCCATCACGCGTGAACGACTGGACCGATTTCAATTTACTCTACGTTTATCCCAAAGTCTACCCGTGCGAAGCCGGGACGGGCCGCTAGTATTGTATACAATCTTGCCCTATCTTGCAAGCAGCCCAGGCTATTTGTGGCTCGTCTGTAGTTCCGTCTGCAGATCCGCTTCCAATCTACTACGTCGGAGAACTACTTAAGCTTATCATCTACTCGAAACATAGTATCAGCTAGATAAACATGATAACGGCTATGCAGCCTGGCTTTGGCTAAATTTGACTAGTGTAATTATTTAAGCAAACGCGCGCGGGTAAATAATAAAATATTATTATTATGGCTGTTTTTTTATACAAACACTACCACGTTTTTTTATTTAACTGTCCAAATACTAATCTACTTGCTAATTTCACAACTATAAGTTCAAACACACCACTATGAGGGTGACGAATCAACCTCGAGCTGTGCTGCGCTGTACTGAGCTGTGCTGTGCTGTGTTTCTATGCTACGTTTTTTTAAGAATCAACATCAAGCTGTGCTGCGCTTTGCTTAGTTCAGTATAAAGCCGAACGTCCAGCGCCGGCTAAACTAAATGAAAACTAAACTCACTGAACTAAGCTAAGCTAAACTAGAACTACGTTGTCCGTCCACCAAAAAAGTAATCAGCACATAAAAATCCATAAAAAACATAGCACAGTTCGGCACAGCGCGGCTCAGCACGGCGGGTAGCGCGCCTCGCTCGAGACTGCTGCGTTTTTAAACAGAGCGTAGCCTCACACAGCGCAGCACAGCATGGTTTGTTTCTATCCTCATTGAAATATTAGACGAGCGAGTTGACCAAACATAGCACAGCGCAGTACAGCGCAGCACAGCTCGATGTTGATTCGTCACCCTTATCCTGTTACGTCACGCTTGCTACGTTGTGAGTGTTACAGTGGCCCTGCTTCGTCACGCTTGCTACGACGTGAGTTCTACGAGTGACCCTGCTACGACAGGAACCCTACGACGGTCTTGCTACGATTTTTTGACCGGATTTTTAAGTATGAAACAATTTATTAGACACTGAATTTTATTAACTCTATTTTTTACAATGTTTTTTATGATTTACTTCAGATTTTGTTCATTTCTTTTTATGCTTTTCTTCAGCAATGATATTTTTTCCAGGAAGGCTGAGCCGGGCATAGTTCTTCACTATTTGCGTGAGTGGCGCCTCTACCGTCAGCCAGAAGAGGTATGCAGCGAGGTAGACCATCGTGACTGTGAACAGCATCATTTCCCCCTGTAAAGGAAAAAAGGAAGAGAAACACATTACTAATTTTCTATACCTACTCAATTACTCATGATGCGAGTACTTTAAATTGTAGGTCCCGATTGTTTGTGTTATAACAACGACCGCCATGTTGGAGGCCTCCAGGCGGCCTAAACACTCTGACACTAAGGCCAGCCTGTGTACTTAATATTTAACAAACTTTTTAACCGCATAAAGAGTGGTGTTATAAATTTGATTGCCAAGAGTGAGTATACCAGTAGTACCGTAGCTAATGGGTTAACCGATTTAGATTTTTTTCATTTGAAAGCAGGTTTTCCAGCGGTAGTGTTTGTCATAATCGGTGCAGCCATTTCTACATTGGGGGTTTAATGTTTGATTTATGTGTTACAAGCAGCACCCCGCTGTTGCACCCGCGTTTTCTGGGATAAAAAGAAAATAGCCTTGTACCTAAAGTACCTAAGTGCCAAAGTACCTATAAGTTATCTCTTCGTACCTCATCCTAATCTGTTTAGCCGTTTTTTCGTGATTGAGTAACAAACATACAAACTTTCACATTTATATTATTAGTAGGATTGACTTAGGTAGTGAACACTATTTTTTAACCCCCGACGCAAAAACGATGGGGTCTTATAAGGTTGACGTGTCTGTATGTGGCATCGTAGCTCCTGAACGGATGAACTGATTTTGATTTCGTTTTTTTGTTTGAAAGGTGAATTAAGGTGAACGCTGACTTGGGCCGCACCGCACGCGCCGCAGTCGCCGCATTCGAATTCTTTATATGAAGTTCTATGCAACCTCGCATACCTACCCGCACCGCAGTCGCCGCAGTACCTGACGCGCCCGAATTCCCCGAGCCGCAGCTGATGACGTCACTAACGCCGGCCCGCCCGCATCGGACGCTGCGGCGCGTGCGGTGCTGGTGTCGTCATTCGCATTCAACGATAAATAAACGCCCACTATTGATTAAAAATTGAAACTGAATGAAAGAAATCCAGTGCGATGCGTGCGGCGACTGCGGCGACTGCGGCGCGGATAGGTGTGCGAGGTCAATAACAAATGCGATGCGTGCGGCGACTGCGGCGCGTGCGGTGCGGCCAAGTCAGCGTTCACCTTTATTAGTCGGGAGTATTCTTAGTTATGTTTGAATAGAAGAAGAAATACATTAAAAATATCTATTCCGCCATCTTGGATTGTCCGCCATATTGGATTTAGAATGATGTCACACACCATAAATTGTCATCCAAACTAAACATCATATCATCATATGCAACCTTTAATCCTCCCACTGCTGGGATACAGGTCTACCCTCGAAGGGTGATTAGGCCGTATTCCACCACGCTGGCCAAGTGCGGGTTGGTGGATTCACATACGCCATTGAATTTCTTCTCCGAACATATGCAGGTTTCCTCACGATGTTTTCCTTCACCGAAAAGCCAGTGGTATGTAAATTCGTACATAAGTTCCAAAGAACTCATTGGTACGAGTCGGGGTTTGAACCCGCCACCTCAAGAATGCGAAGCGGCTGTTCTCCCATTGAGCTACCACGCCTCCAAACTAAACGTGTATACAAAATTTCAGCTCAATCGGTTGAAGATATCTATTCCAAAATTGAGTTCAAAGATTCCACCTGAACAAACATACTTACATGCATACATTGCAAGAAATAAAAGCTTTTAAAATAGCTGCGAACACTGTTAGAAAATCGGTTCAGCCGCTTCTACGTTAGGGGTTTTTTAGTTTTAAATGTAATAATTGTTAGTTACCATGCGCATATAAGAAGAGCGCAGCGGCTGGTCGGCGGCGGCGGAGGCGGCGAGCACAAGCCCCACGTGCACCAAGGAGGCGCTGTACGACACGCGGCTCGCCGGCACCCAGCCGCGCCACTCCAGCACGCCGCGGTACAGCCCTGGAAACAAGCAGACGTCATTCCAAGTGGGGGTGATACGACCTGCACCGACGTCCCGCTTGGGGTGTATTGTGCATTGCCCCCCAACTGCCAGCTTACCCCAACCATCCGAGCTCCCTAAAATAACGGAGCACGGCCTGGGGTCGCTGGCATACCTCCTCCACTTGTATTGCGCCAGGTGTTGTGGTACTTGAGACTTGTGTAGTTTCTTCAAGACGCCTCGACCTTGATCTTATGTCTGCCGTGGCCTCACAGTGCAACAGCACGTGCTCCACGGTTTCGTCCTCTTGTAAACAGCCTCGGCACAGCGGACTGTCCGTTGTTCCAATTTTGTGTAAACAAGCAGACGTTTTTTTACCCTAATTACCGCTGACTGCCGGAGGATGCAAAGAAGACGAAATAGTGTAAAATCTAAGTTTAATGAAAATTACAACTAAATTCAGGGTTATACAGAAAGGGTGTGCTAAGCCGAAAAGGGCTCACGGTACTCATCATTATGAACAACTTTTACTATGGGACAAACCCATATTCGCGAAAAAAATCAGCTGTTCCATACATTTGTCGAGTGTCGTTGTCATTTTTCTATGGAACAGCTGATTATTTTTTCGCGAGGGCAGAAAGCAAAACAAAAAGCTGTTTTTTTTCTCGATTTCGGGGTTGATCTCATATAATAAGTAAAAGTTGTTAATAATGATAATGATGTTCGTAATTCATAATGCTACTAAGAATACTCTTTCCTTGAAACCCTGTCTAATAACTAAATCAACTTACTGTCCATTTTAAATATCATTCCAACAATGATAAGCGCTACGATGAGTCCAAACACTGGCTTGAGTAGCGCGGCGGCGGCCACGCGGTACCCCAGCCCCACGCGTGGGGTCGCGTAGAACACCTTGCAGGCGGCGACGATGGCAAACCCCAGCGGCAAGAGAAGCCAGTAGAGGTAGCGCCAGGCCTGCGGACATCATATTTGTAATTAGATTATTAGTGAAAGATAACACAAATAGGAATAAACAGAATACAAAATTACAATAAAGAACCGAGCTTAGGTCACTATCCGCGGGACTCAAAAGACTGGCGACGGCGGTACCTCGTTGAGTTGCAATACTAATTATCTGGCCGAGGAAAGCACCAGCCTTTTGGTCGTTTGAAATTGAATGTTTGTTTGTAATTGAATGGGAAATTGTAGTTCTTGTATCTGCTTACTTCGTCTTTCATCGTCGCTTAATATCAGGGGAGTTGGTGGTCAAACGCGGACTTGTTCAAGTTAAAAAATATATATTCAAAAACTACTAAAACTAAGTATTTGTCTGTGTCCATATTGAATGCCCGATGTGAGTAAGCTGACAATTTCAATAAAAGCACAAAAAAATTATAATAATAAAAAAAAAATATTATTATAAATTATAATGTATCAAACATTTATAATTTATAAGCTAGATGTTCAATAGATATTTCTGAATCAGCTTATTAGGCCCAAGTTTGAAGGCATTTTAAGACAGATCTAAACTAACTAAAAATATATCTGTCTTTATCATTGCAAGCCATTAGACAAGGATGCCAATAGTTTTAGAAAATTTAGATTTGTCTTAAAAAGCCTTCAAACTTGGCCCAATAACGCTTTAAATTGTACATATCATTTTCAACGGTCATAATTACCCACACCAAATAGCACAGAATAGGTACTAGTAATAGCACGTAATAGTAAGTATAGTAACAATTTAGTAACTCACTCCTTAAGACACACCACACATCTAGTTCGACACCTCGTATGACATGAAATTAATGAAAAGTTAAAGAAAAGAGAGAACTAGACAGACCAAGAAGAGTGTTCTTGGACCAAACTAAACTACACTTGTAACCAAAATACAATCGTGTAATTATCATGCCACCTAGATAACATTGTGGAATGCTCAAATAAATGATTATGAATATGAAACGAAAGATGGAATTTTTGCAAACGCTGACATAACCGTGTCCGTCAGACTCTGCCGAACAGTTCTAAATGAAGAATGAATGAATTTTGTGTTGGATTGTTGACATATAATAAAATAAAATAAATAAAATAAAAAAGCCTTTATTTCATGCATTTTAGAATACAAATTAATATACATTTTATAATACCTAGTACAAATCTTATTTGCTAGTACATATGATTAACTGCTAGTTCTATCTTAATATTAATGTTAGTTTTCTATCCTAGTGTTTATTGTTTAATGTTAGTAGTTTGTAATTAAGGATTATCATCTGCATGAACCCCAGATTGGGTGAAGGCCTCCTCCAATGATGCCCATTTTTCACGGTCTTTTGCGGTTTGACTCCAGTTTGGACCGGCAGTTCTTTTTATCTCGTCTTCCCAACGCGTCAATGGTCTTCCTCTACTTCTTTTCCCTTGTGGTCCTTCCCATAGGGTTGCTTTTACGGTCCATCTCCCGTCTGTAAGCCTCGCAACGTGACCTGCCCAATTCCACTTAAGCTTTAGAGCATAGCTTAAGGCGTCGGTGGCTTTTGTTATTGAGCGTATTTTTGCGTGTCGTATTTTATCAAGTTTTTTAACTTTGATCATGCTTCGCTCCAGTCCGCGCTGGCAGGTGGTGATTTTGTGCTTAGCTTTAGCCGTAAATTTCCAGGTCTGACAACCGTACGTCAGACAGGGCAGAAGGTTAGAGTTCATTATCCTAGTTTTCAAATTAATTGGCATGTCGCTTTTAAAAATTTCCTTTAGACTCCAGTATTTATTCCAAGTTTTCTGTACTCGTCTATCTATTTCATTTTCGTTGTTTTGTCTGTCAAGGCTAATTGTTTTCCCCAAATAAATGTAACTTTTGGTGTAATCTAGAGGCTTACCATTGATTATTATTGGTGTTGACATATACCTACATAAAAAAATAACGTTTTACACTCATAGCTCCCCACTAGGATAACCTGTGTCGGGGATGCCATGGGACACATAAAAAGACAAGGACAACTAACACCCAGACCCAGAACAGAAATATAAATTTACCATTCCAACATCTGCCCGGCCAGGAATCGAACCCGGAACCTCTGGCTAAGACGGATATACTACCGCTGAGCCATACACGTACCCAAGGTATACCTTATAGTTGGCAGCATCGAAGTTGTTCCTCTGCAGCGAGTGGACGAGGTGCGCGGCGGCCAGGCCCAGCACGTAGCTGGCCACGTTGGTGTGCGCGCGCTTGTACACCGCGTTGAACGTGCGGTCCCGCGTGAACGCGGTCATGCCCGCTCTGGAACATTGGCAGACGTCATCGTCAACAACAGCATTAGGTACCTATAAACGTCTTAGAAAGACTCAGCGAAAATAATATTTTTTTAACGATCATTGAAAAGAAAAGATGACCACAAGAATGGTGACTTTTTATGTATGTATATATGTAGGTGGTACATACATAGATTCGTTCCTCTTCGTGCTCCTGCCGTCTAAACGGCTTCTATTTGGATTCAGTTGTCTATAGTCATCATTATGTTGTGAATTTTTGTTGAGTCGCGTTTTTAGTTTTTCTACTTGTTGATTATTCAACAATTGCCTACATTAAAACTGTTGAATTGTTATATACTCATGATTATGTAGTAAAAATAAAACACTTGTCGGCGCTCTGAGCCAATCTTTATTTAGAGTGGTAAAGAAACGTAACTGACAGTGACAGCTGCTGAGCTGCTGACGTTTATCACTCTGGCACAACTACGATCCGAAACGCGGGAAACGATACTTTAGGAATCTCGACCAGAGCCACAAGGGATTTGAAGGGATGGTCAAGTTGATACGTAGAAAGCTGATTACAATAGTTGCAATTACATCTGGAATTACAGTGGCGGTCATAGAATCTTATTGTATCGTGTACCTATGCGCGTTACGTGTTCGGCGGAGTGCCTGTTTGAGTTGTATTGTGAATACTTAGAATATCCATTGGAGATCATAGTTGAACGGATCATTGTACTGACATCATTCAAGATTATAATCTACGTGTGTTGCAAGTAATGGTTTTATTCCTCTCGCCCGATTATCCACGCCTGTTTGTCTAATAGAACCTAGCTACATGCCCACATTATGAACAGAACCGCTTGACAATACCTAACTTCTGATAATTGGCAACACCTCAACCTAAGAGTGCCTTTATCAGAAGTGGGATACGAAGGGCAAAGATCAGAGGATAAAACCAGCAGCTACAAAACATCGCCATGCTAAACTTTTTGCTACATGTAAAGTCGTCGAGATTTTTGGCTAGCACTTAACCTCAAAACTACAAACAACAGAATATGAAAGGAGCAGAATATGAAAGTACAGAAGCCGAGGTTTGAAAAATTTACATGGTGACGGTGATTTCAATATCAATAACTGATAAGAAGAACGATAGTAAATTTGAGATCAAGGAACTTAGCAATATGGGCACCACCACCCTTCCAGTGATACTTCAGGAATAGTTGAACTATCAGTGAATCGTCCAGTGAACTATCAGGAGGCTGTGACGGCGTTAAGACATGTAGAACGATTCTAGGTCTCTTTCTAGATCAAATCCGGTTGAAACACACTCAGTAGTCGCCCTGATCCTGAGACAAAGAACAAACAACAATTTGATCCTAAGATGCTGGAGCAGAAGTATAAAGCGATGAGAAAATATTACTGCTACATAGAAGACATCCAACCAAACATTGGTGTTAACGAGTTTAGATAGAGTGAGACTAACAAAGAACGCAATGCAACTGATCTTATTTGATCCTGAGATGCCGGAGCAGAAGTATAAAGATTTGAGAAGATATTACTGCTACATAGAAGACATTGAACCAAACATTGGTGTCAATGAGTCTAGATAAAGCAAGACTAATTACTGAGCTTGTGCGCAGAAAGACATGACATGTTGCAACAGTGTGTCCAGATGGACACGGAGAGATCGACCGAGCAGCGGCTTTTAAAGGTTCACTCCGTGAACTTAGACCATCCTCATGTTGCTTGAACACAATATCCGGTGAGCTTGTTCCTTTACCGTCTTTGATTGTTGGTCACATATGTGAAATTGTGAATGTAATGATCAATAGAATCATTCTAGTTTGTTCATATTAAGAGATGATGATGATGATCAGTAGAATTGTTGGAGCTGGTTCACATATGCGAGCATAATCATTAGATAATTTGTTCTACTGAATATTTGTTTTATGTGTAAACCCTTTGTACTGTCTGTGGTCATTCTCATATTAACTGCATGCTGGCCTTTTTTGGGAATTGTGACTGTGTTGTGTAGAGGCCGACAATACTGGCTGGGGAGCATCGGATGTCCCCATGTACGATATTGATGTGCGCAGCTAGTGGAAGGTCTAAGGAGCTGGCTTATGCAGGTCAATGTTCCGGATCAGACCACTAGGCTGGTTTAAGGAGGCATTTGGAGAGCTGGTCGAAGGGACGCTTATGGGTTGTCCGGTCCATGTCATCATGAGAAATGATGACTGGTCGAAAGGACGCCTGGGTCGAGTTGTCCGGGCCATGTCATCATGAGAAATGATGACTGGTCGAAGGGACGCTCATTGGTTGTCCGGTCCATGTCATCATGAGAAATGATGACTGGTCGAAGGGACGCCTGAGTACAGTTGTCCGGTCCAGTTTTTGTGGTTGTAACTTGTATGTGGAAAGGTTCTATTCGGTGGGTGACAAATAGAGATGTGTCAGTGATGGACGAGCTTCCATAGAATAGTTTACCAGGTGTGTTTTGTCTTTGCAGATCAAATGGAAGATTAACACTGGATAAGTGTTGACGAGCTTGGTGGATTATCAGAGATGCTATGGAGAAGCAGTTGCATGAAGACTTGCTGGGTTCAGAGATGCTATGGAGAGGGATTGCTGGAAGACCACGAGAAGAAGGTGCACGAGGACGTGCAATAGTCAGGAGAGGCCGTGTCGGCGCTCTGAGCCAATCTTTATTTAGAGTGGTAAAGAAACGTAACTGACAGTGACAGCTGCTGAGCTGCTGACGTTTATCACTCTGGCACAACTACGATCCGAAACGCGGGAAACGATACTTTAGGAATCTCGACCAGAGCCACAAGGGATTTGAAGGGATGGTCAAGTTGATACGTAGAAAGCTGATTACAATAGTTGCAATTACATCTGGAATTACAGTGGCGGTCATAGAATCTTATTGTATCGTGTACCTATGCGCGTTACGTGTTCGGCGGAGTGCCTGTTTGAGTTGTATTGTGAATACTTAGAATATCCATTGGAGATCATAGTTGAACGGATCATTGTACTGACATCATTCAAGATTATAATCTACGTGTGTTGCAAGTAATGGTTTTATTCCTCTCGCCCGATTATCCACGCCTGTTTGTCTAATAGAACCTAGCTACATGCCCACATTATGAACAGAACCGCTTGACAATACCTAACTTCTGATAATTGGCAACACCTCAACCTAAGAGTGCCTTTACACTTATACATATTTAGTATATACATTGCATCACAAACTTGGGACTTCACCACAACGTCGCTTACCAACAGGCGAGTAGGTGATCAAAAGCGGATTTATTAAAAAAAAAAAGCTTACGCAGGGGAAACCACCAGCGGTCCGTCCAAGTCCTGGTAGTAGGTGTGCAGCGCGGGCGCGAGCAGGCCGGCGAGGAACAGCGCCGGCAGCACCACGCGCCGCGCGCGGCGGGACTGGCAGACCATGGAGACGACCAGCCCGAGGACGTACAGCTGCATGTCCGTAGCCAAGTACCTGGAAGCCGATCTCATATAACATCTGGGGGCACGGTGGTATCCCCAAAGTTGAGCAAAGGCACAGCCGTACCATCTTTTCTCGAAGCTGTTCAGGTCGTTTTCAACCCCCTTTTCAATATACAAAAGAAACACAATAGTAAAAAGTCTTGATCTACTGAGTTATGATAATGACAATAATAATGTTGAATGTATTGTATACCTACGATTGAACGGGAGATGAAATTCGGAATGGAGTTTAAACTTACCCTGGATAAAAAGTAGTCTATGTGGCGTTTTATTCTGAATAAAAGACTGTTCTTGAATAAATGCGACAAATAAAAAATATCAACCGCATTTTCATTTCTGTTAGATATTTCTAACAGAAATTAACAAGCATGAACATCATGCACAACACAAGCTCAAATTGGTTGTGGAATAGGTCGTCAATGTTGTAAGCATACATAACTTGTGTTGTTGTGTTGCTGCGATGCCAACTCACCAAGTACTTACCAAGTATGCGGCATGCAGACAGACACGAAGCAGTTGTTGACGTAAAGCACGTGCTGCCACCAGTCGCGGCGGCACGCTTCGCTCGCCGACACCACGATGTGCTGGGACAAATAGGACTTTCGATACTTGCTCATTATCATATTTCTGCCGGCCTAAGCCCAAGAGCGGTATCTCAAAAAAAAACTGTTTTTTCAAATGACGTGATAGCTTGAAAAATTACGCTTCTGATGCGTGTAAATAAGTAAAGTTATTTTTTTTTGACATAGCTCTTGGATAGCACTTGAACTAAGGACGGCAGGATTATTATAGTCAGAAGGGACTTCTTGGGGGCGAAAGGGCCCGCGCCGACCTAATTATTTTTCAATTTTTTATTTATTAATAATTATAATTGACTAGCTGACCCGACAGGCGTTGTCCCGTCTTAACTATGAATATTAAATTCGAATTGTCTCAAATTTCCTAATTTTCCGCTCAACTTCCTTAATTTATTCTTTCTTGAGAACCTTCTCCTGACAATAATTAACACAATAAAAAAATAAATCCGTTCACGCGTGATGCTATGACCAAGGGAAATAGAGATTCATTTTTATATGTAGAGATTAGATATATCTAGTTATAACTCCTAATTATTAGTATTAATTGTTAATTCATATTAGTTAGTATTGTAGTTAATTTAGTAATTAGTATTAATTGTTAATTAACATTAAATATAAATTAAATTTAAAACCCTGAAACTTACGTCCCAAATCGCTCCTGTGTTGACACGGGGCAGCCAAGTCGCCGTCAGCGCCAGCATTACTGCATACGGAGCCGTTAGTCTAGAATATTAGATTTTTATTTATTAAAAACTAAAATAACTAAAACAACATGGGTCAAAACGCCAAAATTACACGTATAGTCGCAGTATCCAACTCAATAATACATGTGTTATAACAAAATATTTCGAAATCACTTTAGTTTTCGTAGAAAAAGTCTCTGATCACCAACTAACAGCCGCCTCGTCGTCGCACCAACAGGCGAGTTGATGGTCAAACACGGACTTATTAACGATAAATAAATAATAGTTAAAAAAAACTAAAAAAACACGCTTTTTATAAAAAACCGAACTAAAAAAATAGAAAATAAAATTTTATAAATTTAAATTAAGAATAGGGTTGAAAATTTCAATAAATATAAATTAATAATAGTGTAAATAAATAAATATATGTATTTTATTTTTAAAAAGCGTGGGGTGCATGGGTCAATAGATATTATATATTTTGTAGATACATTTTGTATTGACAGACATGAGTAGAGTGATTAGCATTTTGATAATATCTTAGAAAGCACCCCACGCTTTTTTAAAAATAAAATACATATATTTATTTATTTACACTATTATTAATTTATATTTATTGAAATTTTCAACCCTATTCTTAATTTAAATTTATAAAATTTTATTTTCTATTTTTTTAGTTCGGTTTTTTATAAAAAGCGTGTTTTTTTAGTTTTTTTTAACTATTATTTATTTATCGCTTTTTAGTTCGATTTGCTAACTATTAACCATTATTATTATGTACAAATGTGTTGGTGTTATCCGATTTTGGCCGTCTGCTCAAGCAAATTAAAAATAAAATTAATGCGTAACAAAAAATATTGAGCAAAAAGATTTGTAGCCGCGTGGTTTCGATTCTCAGACCTCATAAAATAAAATTGATGCGTAACAAAAAATATTGAGCAAAAAGATTTCTAGCGCGTGGTTTCGATCCAGGGACCTCTGGGTTATGAGCCCAGCACGCTTCCACTGCGCCACTCTGTTCTCTGACACGAATGACGAAATTACCATTTGTAAGTTAAACGGTATTAAAAGTTAAAGAAATTTTATAGAAAAAGCGTGTTAAACAAATTAATAGTTAAAATAACTAAAAAACACGATTTGTTTAGTGTATTGTCATCGGTCCTCGATATATCTACAAAGTTTGAAAGAAATCTGACCGTTTAAAGTGGGTCAAAAACGCGCTCAAAGGAGTCGGTTACATACAAACATACAAACATACAGGTGAAGCTAATAAAAGCGTGTTAAAAAAATTAATAGTTAAAAAAACTAAAAAACACGATTTGTTTAGTGTATTGTCATCGGTCCTCGATATATCTACAAAGTTTGAAAGAAATCTGACCGTTTAAAGTGGGTCAAAAACGCGCTCAAAGGAGTCGGTTACATACAAACAAACATACAAACATACAAACATACAAACATACAAACATACAGGTGAAGCTAATAAAAGCGTGTTAAAAAGAACTTACCTGAGCCATCGGGTCAAAATACCCTTCAGCACCGTTTTCCAGCTGACCCGATGCGTCTCGGCGTGCAGCTGCCACGAGTAGCTCAGCAGGAAGCTTGACAGGAACAGGAACGTCTGCATTATGAGGGTCCCATTTATCACTATGTGGTAATGCGTGGCGTCATACAGCTGCAAATTAAAACAATCTCATTATCATTCACGTATATATTTAGGGTCTTAGTTTTTAAATTTTTTTAAATAAAAAAAAACAATAATATATTATAAAAAACTTAAAAACTAGGCTGCCATTGGCAGCGGGGCAGAGCCCAAGCTACCGGTGGTTAGGGCTGCAGAGACAGAAACCTCCGGACGATTCGTGCCGTGGACCACTGCCTTCTCCATCTGACCCTTGACCCAACCGTCTAGCGAGAGCCTCTTCAGATGTAGCGAGAGCCTCTTCATCATTATTATTATTATATTGAGTCATCAGTGTCCCAATGCAGGGCAAAGGCCCCCCTGCCCTCCCTCCACTTTTCACGATCTTGGGCTGCTGTCATCCAGCCTTTTAGGTGGGTGTAAATGTTGCGCCATGTTTTTCTAGGCCTGCCGAGAAGTCGTGTGTTTGTTGAGGCATACTTACTTATTTGTATGAGAAGGATTTGCTTGGTGAAACACAATCGAGCGGTACAAGACTGGTTTTAATGCCAACATGAGGGTGGATATATAAAACATTTTAAGATTACCCACAAATACCATCTCTTTATCTTATTTACAATACAACAGCCGCGAAATAAATAAGTTGTAATAAACAAGTTTTACATACATTACAAATACTTTTTGTAAGACGGCTTGTGCAGACGCGTACAAGGCTGAGGAGTCACTGGTTCAGGAGAGGAGCGAGCCATTTCAAACGGACCATCTCCAGGCGAGGGGACACCTTCCGGAACCACACTACGTTTAGGGATCGCCTTAGCGAGTAACAGCGCTACTTGAGCCCCCCACTGCGTCGTCGGTGAGTTACTTTGTGTGAACAGCTGATTTTTTTTCGTAACTTCAGGCTTTCATAGAAAAAGTGGTTCAAAATGATGAGTACTTTGAGTCCTTTTCGGCTCAGCTTACCCTCACCTTATAACCCTGTATTAATACTTAGGCTAAGCACGCACTGCGGTTTTTTTCTTGCGGTTGCGGTCTGGCCGAAAACGCCGAACCGCGGAGGAACTCGCACTGCGGTTGCGATTCCGCGGTTTTTCACGTTCAGTATGACAATGGATTTCCTCAGAGCAAAAACGCGCGGTTGCAAACCGCGAATCAAAATGTAGCAAGTTGCGTTTTTAAAATCAGTCACTGAAATAAATCGCAAGTGCGTGCGCTTATAAAGAATGCCGTACGTTACATTTTTTGCGGTAGCGGTACCGCTTTTTAAAAACCGCAGTGCGTGCTTAGCCTAAAGGTACTCACGTCTTCGATGAACTTAGTGTTGTCGATAATCATAGTTACGGGCAGCAGGCCGTGGACAGTGATCACCAAAGTCATCGATATGGCCCTGTCGGCAAGTTTACTCATTTAAACTCTTTTGGTTATTCGTTTATCTTCGTTCGTTTAGCTTGTTTCGTGAAAAGTTTATTCAAATGTACTCTTAGAACAATGAAATCCCCCAGAGGCCCAGATACATGAAAATGTCTTACTCTATGATTTGTTTATCTTATTTATCTCGGTAAATAAAGAAGTCATATTGTAAGAATATCATATTAATTATTATTGTTTCTGAATTACCACTGCGTTACATCTTGTTACATTTTCCATCTATCTTCTAGGTCTTTGATAGTATATATTCCCAAAATTACGTTTAGAACTGTGTACAGATAGGTACAATCTAAATTATTTTTACCTGATTCCATTAAGTCCTTTTAGCCTTTCTAATCTTGGATCGGATCCTCCCGCTGGAGCATTTAGTATTTTCCAATTGCGAGGTATTGAGAAACATAGCAGGATCTGACAGACTAAAAAAGTGTTATATAAATACAAACATGTAAACAGTGCCAATAACCATTATTGGCTATTAATATTGATAGATAAGTATATAAAGTAAGCAAATAAATAAATACTTACCTAGTCCATCTTGTTTTGAGCAAAAGTTTTCACACAGGCTTCCGACAATGTTGCACAACACCAAAGTCAATAAAACAGCTGCTACTGCTATGTCCAAGGCTCCAATTCCAGGTTTCTCTTTGTAAAAACCCCTACCCTATTATTAAAAAACATATCTACTTAACTACTTAACTATTTATATCTATCCTAACTATCTATATATAAACTATGTATTACTAGCTATACTTAAATTTTCCGATTGCTAACGTTAACCTACTGTTTTGGCCAAGTGATTGTCTAGTGGGAAAACCTTGCGTTGTGATCGTAGAACCTAAGTAACGAATAAGTATGAGCAACCGAGTTACCTGAATAGATTTCCTAACGAATTGACTTACTCTAAAGCTACAAGATTCCTACTACGTAAGTTATATAGGGTTATTCATAAAGGGTATGCTAAGTCTTAACCCTTAACTATTTTTCTTAGTAATCCTAATGTAAAACTGACTTAGCTGATTACCAAATATGATATGGAATATATTCTAGATTATAGTTTTGGACTAGATTCAAGCCTAATAAGTTCAGAACAATATTTTACTAAGACTTTACTAAGATTTTACATCAAATATTTTTTTGTTATTTATTTTATGTGTTTTATGTATTATGTTTGTATGTATTTGTACTCATAAATTACTGTGGCTATGGCCGCCGCGCCTCCCCGCGACAAAGCAGTACGATTCGTCAACCAAACTGGGCTCGTCCCTCCACACTATGTGTACAAATACACACCCCTGTGTGTTCCTAACATGCTCTAAGCCAATACAACACTTAGAGGCCTAGAGCGCCTTTTCTTTATTGGCCTAGAGCGCCTAACCTTAACGTCGTTATCATATTCAATTATCATATTTAACATATTTGAATATTATAACAACCCAAAAGCTAAGAGAAGAGGACATAATCTTTTGGCAAATGTCAGTCAGTCCGTCAGTCATTACATCCTTCATCTTTTACCTTTCACACATTTATCCTTCAAAGAGCTTACTCATCACCTCACCATAAGGTAATGAATCTGGTCCCGGAAGAACGAATGCAATCCCTTTTATCCATCATCTTTTTATGTGGGAGGTCCCCTTGATCTTTCGATCAAGGCTCCCTTGGGCACACTGCCCGATCCCTACCTAACCACCTAACTGCCTAACTCAACATAGTGACTGCAGTGAACAACCAACTAGAATGTCATTTTATTCCGAAGTTAGCGCGTAAATACATACTCTGGAACCTTTATCTAAAAGCATCTAATTAGACAACCAAGTCTAACACATAGTGTGATAAAGATGAATGTAACTCTCCCGTTACCATCTCAAGTCGTCAGTCTCAGATAGAACTTTCTATCAGTAGATTAAATGAAGAAGACTAGCAATTAAGAAACCATCGGCATAATGAGGTGCCTGTCATCCCGTTGGAATCAAGGGTAACCTCGGAAACATAGTTCCATGCTTAGGTTAGATAATTACCAGTAAGGTACTTTCCGTGGAAGCCTTTAGTATCTTACGAAGACAACCAACAATCACTAAACCATAGACATAAGAGGTGCCTGTCATCCCGTTGGAGTCAAGGGTAACCTCGGAGATATCGCTCCATGTTACAGCTCAGATAATTATCAGCAAAAGGATCTTTCCATAGAAACCTTCGATAAAAGTAGTGTGTAAAGAAAGATCATCGTTGACCTTCGAATTGAAGAGGTAAATTGACTTAAATGTCATCGTGTCGATTCAGAACCTATGTTCCATTAAATGTAAGACTTGGTGAGTCAAAATATAATATGTAAGACTTGGTGAGTCAAAATATTATAATATGTAAGACTTGGTGAGTCAAACATCACGTGAATTTACGTTGTGTAAATATTATCAAAATAGTAAAGAGACTTCCGATCTACTTTACATTTATTTGTATATTAAATAGTTACTCGTCAAACTATAGTTGGCCGCTCATCTGACAGCAACTATTGTCAACCATTCGAGATAGTTCGTATAACTTCGAATGGCTAACATGGCAAACTAGTCGGCTGTCCGATTTACTTTATTTGTAGGCATGTGAATCTTATAATAGATTCGGCAAACTGATCGGCTGTCCGATTTACTTTAATCGTAAGCATGTATATCCTATAATAGATTCGGCAATCTGATCGGCTGTCCGATTTACTTTAATTGTAGACATGTGAATCGTATAATAGATTCGGCAAACTGATCGGCTGTCCGATTTACTTGATTTGACCAAGACTTAAATTAAGACTTGACTAAGCTTAACCTTAACTAAGACTCTGCTAATAACATATCGACCCGGGAATCGAACCCGCAACCGAACATAATCGTAAGCGTGTACACTTTATAGTAGACTCTACAAATTGGTCGGCTATCCGATTTACTTGAATTGACTTGACTAAGTTTAGTCTCGACCAAAACATATCGGCCGGGAATCGAACCCGCGACCTAACATAAACGTAATAGTGTATACGCTATAGTAGATCCTACCAACGCCCAGACTCTAATAACATATCAGTCGGGAATCGAACCCACGACCTAGCATAAACGTAATAGTGTATACGCTATAGTAGATCCTACTAACGCCCAGACTCTAATAACATATCAGTCGGGAATCGAACCCGCGACCTAACATAAACGTAATAGTGTATACGCTATAGTAGATCCTACTAACGCCCAGACTCTAATAACATATCAGTCGGGAATCGAACCCGCGACCTAACATAAACGTAATAGTGTATACGCTATAGTAGATCCTACTAACGCCCAGACTCTAATAACATGTCAGTCGGGAATCGAACCCACGACCTAACATAAACGTAATAGTGTATACGCTATAGTAGATCCTACTAACGCCCAGACTCTAATAACATGTCAGTCGGGAATCGAACCCACGTCCTAGCATAAACGTAATAGTGCATACGCTATAAATAGTAGATCCTACTAACTCCCAGACTCTAATAACATATCAGTCGGGAATCGAACCCACGACCTAGCATAAACGTAATAGTGTATACGCTATAGTAGATCCTACTAACGCCCAGACTCTAATAACATATCAGTCGGGAATCGAACCCACGTCCTAACATAAACGTAATCGTGTATACGTTATAGTAGATTCTAACTAACGCATAGACTCAGAACAGGTACTCAAATTCATTACTTAATAACCGTCGGACCAGGAATCGAACCCGGGACCTCCGGCCCAAAAGATGAACATAATACCACCGGTCCTGATAACCTTATTTTATTGTACTTTTATTTATTTTATTATTTAACTGAACCGAATTGAGCTAGATTGAACTATTCTATTTTATTTTATTTTATTCTGATTTTACTTTATTTGTTCTAATTCTATTTAATTTTATTTAGTTTAATTTTATTTGATTTAATTTAATTTTAATATAATCTAATTTTACTTTATTTGATTTAATTTGATTTTATTTTAATTTAAGTTAATCTAATTTTACTTCATTTGATTTATTAAGCATGTTATTTACACTAGATATTTTACACAATTAACAACGCGTTACGTCCTGAAAACAAACACACATCATTAGGAGTAAATCATATAAAACAGATAGAAGTAAAATAAAGTCAGTAAAGTGAGCTCCCCGTTGAACAGGACCTATAAGAAAACACATCCTATAAACACAAAAGGTCACAAGTATCTTCAGTCAGTGACTAAGACTATGTCCTAATCGCTCCTTCTTTTGTATTTACATAATAGCAGACGGGTACCATCAACCCAAATTTGCAGTGTAAAATTCACACAATTTGAAACCTCCATATAAAATTTGTTGTCAAACCGAAAGGAAGTCCAAAATCAACCATCAACGATGTTTATGATCTTTGCTTTTTGCAAATACACGATCCTAAATCAAAACTATTGCTCAATAAGTATGTGTAAATACCAGACCTCTTTCTTTAGTGGCCCACATCATTACGTTATGAATTTAACTTTTAAACTACCTATTTTAAAATGATCCCTGAATTCTAAAACAATGTAATCACTGATATGGAAGTACACATAGTTAAAATGAACACAAGAACAGACTCCTCAAGATATTCTAAGGTCACTCACCCCGTGCGGCGAACTCTTAGGTCTCTTAGGTTACCTAGGTCTTTGGACTCGGTTGCCATACCTATCTGGCAACTCCCAATGGCTGGAATATCGCTTACCTATCTTCTTTCTACCTGTACCTATTGAATCACACCCAATTCCTAAACCCTTGAAACAAAAACCATCTAAAACACATGTCCCGTCACTCCGTCACTCTCTCCGGCCGGCATTTCCAACCCCAACTCCCGGCGATACGCTCGAAGATTCGATCGCTCCCTTTCTCAGGGCTTCGGCACCACCTTATGGATAAAATTCCATAAAACCATTCACTTAATCCTGCTTTAATTCGTTTTTTCGTTGCCTTTCCTTGTAAAAACCCAAAATGTCTTCCTCCTTGTCCAAAGTAAAGTTGCCATCCCTCGATTTTAAAAACCCCAGAAAATTAGAATGTTGCCATTGCATTATTTTACGAGTCTACGTTCTAACCTGAGCAACCTTTGCAGAACACTAGAGCATTGCTATGATTTATCAACAAACCAACTTATTATAAATATTTTTATTTGTTATTTTTGTGAGAGATACGAAGGCTGTTTCGTTACATTCGACCCCTTAAATTTATAAAGATGAATTAATCGGAATAAATTTAACCAACAGTAATGATAATTCACAAATATAACCGACCAAATAAAAATACTAAATAAACACTCAAAAATTATAAACCCCTTATAAGTTCAAAAGTGCGAATTCTTTATTGTCAATATTCAAGTTTCAACAATAAAATTTAAACGTGTGAGAATTTTTATAGCATAAACTCACACTACGTGTTTATGCCATAATATGTATATGTTTTTGCCCTAGCACTATATGTGTAGTGTATTTAAACCGATCATGAAATAATCATCTTAATAGGTCCGACTCAACAACAGATCCGTGCTCCGTAAAAGGAATCTTTCGTACTACAAGATATCCGACCTCGGCAAGAACTTGGTTGTGAGTCAAGCAGTTAGAAGAACAAGAGAAAGTGCTTTCCCCCCTAACCTTTCGTATCAGCTACTTGA
Organism: Alcis repandata; assembly: GCA_949125135.1. NCBI lineage: Eukaryota > Metazoa > Arthropoda > Insecta > Lepidoptera > Geometridae > Alcis > Alcis repandata. The sequence continues at coordinate 696,706 of OX421237.1, forward strand.
GATTTCACTTTCCCTCCTTACTTCGATCTTCAACCCTTTTGTGCCTCCTAGAAATTCCCCTTCCGGCACCTCAGGACCCTTAAGCTCTTGAAATCGTACATAAAATTCTGACTACCTCCGATCGGAACATGTAAGTGTGGGGAAATTGCGGTAACCATCATGTGGCACTGCGTGTGAGTATGAATTCAATATAAACCGATTTCTATATCGACGGGGTGAATGTCATTTAGACTTAACCTAGCTCCAAACCCCTTTTTATACTGAACCGTTTGTGTAGTAATTGCCAAACCCTGACACTGACAACTCATCTCTAGTTCCGATGTTACTGTGCCCCAAAACCACTTCAAACTATAAACTGTCTTACTTACATCCCTTATCACAAATACTTTTCAACCGTCAACATTTTTGCTATTTAATCACAGCACTCAGAGCGTTCGTTTCACCGCCTTCCATTCTGTTCTAGGGAAACAGCAACATCTACGGACACTATAGACAAACAGATTGCACTTCCCCATTTAACTAATCATATGAATGTACTGACAGCGCTCCGTTTCTATATTATCATGTATTTATGTTATTATTATTTTAAATTTACTACAACATTTACTTATTTTATTACTAGTTGCGACCCGCGGTGTCACTCAAGCAATCATGAACAACGGCGACAAAGACGACGATGATGAAATAACTAACTGTACTATTATACTTGAACTGTACTATTTGAATTTAAATTGAAATTGTTTTCAACACTTGATCATTTTACTGTGACTAACTAGTTTCTCAGTTGCTCCTCAGTCACTAAATATTTACGACTCGACCCCAAAGTCTTAGAATATTATTGCTATAGCTGGCCTACCTAATTTATCCTCTTAAAAGGAAACCCATTTGTATTACCTAATAATATGGCACTTCATTTTTTCGAAGAACTACCGGGTATTATTATTTTGCCTAAATGCCTTACTGACGCCTCAATTCTGACACTAAGTCTAACCACTCGTTTTCTGAGAACTATTGAAACTTATACGATCAATAACCGTTTTAAAGATTATTTATAATCCTACTTACTTATTTTATTAAACTTATTTACGAGACTTAAAAATAAACGTTTCACTCACAGCTCCCACCAAGATAAATCCTGTTTCGGGAATGCCGTGGAACACACACAAAGACAAGGACAACCAGCACACAAACCAAGAACAGTTATTTAAATTAATCTGCCCAGCCGGGAATCGAACCCGAGACCTCTGGCTAATAAAGTGGTCATGTTACCACTGAGCCAAACAGGCCGTCTATATACCGTTATTACTACTTTTAAAGGATCTTATGTCATTGTTTTAGTAGTACGAGCTATAATTAAGTTCTAAGAACTTCTGATTGAATCTAACACTGAACCTATCTTGCTTAACCAAACATAAATATGCCTACTTAAGTCAACATTGCAGACCTTTCCGTTATGATATCTGGCAAATTGTGTAATATTTTATTTCATTAGCCTACCTACAGACAGTTTTGCCTATATGAACTAGCATAAAATATTCTGATTAGTGTTCACAACTGAGTTTTAGTCTTCTTACGTTCCGTTTCTTTATTGCTATCTCATTTAGCCTACCTAATGTTGAAACTCGTTTCTTTGAACTGTGAACTATCGTGAGTTTACCTTTTTGTATATGAAACACAAACATATATATGTACTTATACATTTATCAAACATATCCTGTTTACTTATTATTTGCGATCTTGTCCTAAACTTAACTACAATATCTGTCAGTAGTCGCTCTATAACCAATTCTATTTCTAAATCTCAACCTTTTTCTATTTCTACTTATCTGCAACGTTCGACCCCAACTCCAACTTATTTCCATAAAATCTTAATATGTGTCTAATCAGTTGTTTTACTAGCTTCCCTAATTTATATTGTACAACCTATTCCAAACAGGTTCCTAAAAACAAACGTACAATTATATTTAAACAAGCAGCTAGTAGTTCCTATCACAGGTATTACCTATTTCAAATAATCGATTACGTTCCTAAATATGAATAATCCTAAATTACTATTTACCCTAGCTTAATATTGGCTCATACTTATTCTCGTCTCCTTTGCACGAACAACAAATTGTGTTCAAGACGACTTGAACACTTCTTAAATAACTAACCTTTCTACATATCTCAACCGTACGACCCCATTTCCTTAAATTCTACGCATCAAACATACATTAAAATAACAAATACAACGCGAAATCCTACTCGGAGCAATAAAATAACATACAAATCTACATTTAACACTATGTATGTTTGATATTTTTGCATTCTAACCGAACTAATCTAACCAAGTAATAACCGAAGTACACATCCTGGTCACGGCGCACTAAATTGTATAAACCCCTACCCTATTATTAAAAAACATATCTACTTAACTACTTAACTATTTATATCTATCCTAACTATCTATATATAAACTATGTATTACTAGCTATACTTAAATTTTCCGATTGCTAACGTTAACCTACTGTTTTGGCCAAGTGATTGTCTAGTGGGAAAACCTTGCGTTGTGATCGTAGAACCTAAGTAACGAATAAGTATGAGCAACCGAGTTACCTGAATAGATTTCCTAACGAATTGACTTACTCTAAAGCTACAAGATTCCTACTACGTAAGTTATATAGGGTTATTCATAAAGGGTATGCTAAGTCTTAACCCTTAACTATTTTTCTTAGTAATCCTAATGTAAAACTGACTTAGCTGATTACCAAATATGATATGGAATATATTCTAGATTATAGTTTTGGACTAGATTCAAGCCTAATAAGTTCAGAACAATATTTTACTAAGACTTTACTAAGATTTTACATCAAATATTTTTTTGTTATTTATTTTATGTGTTTTATGTATTATGTTTGTATGTATTTGTACTCATAAATTACTGTGGCTATGGCCGCCGCGCCTCCCCGCGACAAAGCAGTACGATTCGTCAACCAAACTGGGCTCGTCCCTCCACACTATGTGTACAAATACACACCCCTGTGTGTTCCTAACATGCTCTAAGCCAATACAACACTTAGAGGCCTAGAGCGCCTTTTCTTTATTGGCCTAGAGCGCCTAACCTTAACGTCGTTATCATATTCAATTATCATATTTAACATATTTGAATATTATAACAACCCAAAAGCTAAGAGAAGAGGACATAATCTTTTGGCAAATGTCAGTCAGTCCGTCAGTCATTACATCCTTCATCTTTTACCTTTCACACATTTATCCTTCAAAGAGCTTACTCATCACCTCACCATAAGGTAATGAATCTGGTCCCGGAAGAACGAATGCAATCCCTTTTATCCATCATCTTTTTATGTGGGAGGTCCCCTTGATCTTTCGATCAAGGCTCCCTTGGGCACACTGCCCGATCCCTACCTAACCACCTAACTGCCTAACTCAACATAGTGACTGCAGTGAACAACCAACTAGAATGTCATTTTATTCCGAAGTTAGCGCGTAAATACATACTCTGGAACCTTTATCTAAAAGCATCTAATTAGACAACCAAGTCTAACACATAGTGTGATAAAGATGAATGTAACTCTCCCGTTACCATCTCAAGTCGTCAGTCTCAGATAGAACTTTCTATCAGTAGATTAAATGAAGAAGACTAGCAATTAAGAAACCATCGGCATAATGAGGTGCCTGTCATCCCGTTGGAATCAAGGGTAACCTCGGAAACATAGTTCCATGCTTAGGTTAGATAATTACCAGTAAGGTACTTTCCGTGGAAGCCTTTAGTATCTTACGAAGACAACCAACAATCACTAAACCATAGACATAAGAGGTGCCTGTCATCCCGTTGGAGTCAAGGGTAACCTCGGAGATATCGCTCCATGTTACAGCTCAGATAATTATCAGCAAAAGGATCTTTCCATAGAAACCTTCGATAAAAGTAGTGTGTAAAGAAAGATCATCGTTGACCTTCGAATTGAAGAGGTAAATTGACTTAAATGTCATCGTGTCGATTCAGAACCTATGTTCCATTAAATGTAAGACTTGGTGAGTCAAAATATAATATGTAAGACTTGGTGAGTCAAAATATTATAATATGTAAGACTTGGTGAGTCAAACATCACGTGAATTTACGTTGTGTAAATATTATCAAAATAGTAAAGAGACTTCCGATCTACTTTACATTTATTTGTATATTAAATAGTTACTCGTCAAACTATAGTTGGCCGCTCATCTGACAGCAACTATTGTCAACCATTCGAGATAGTTCGTATAACTTCGAATGGCTAACATGGCAAACTAGTCGGCTGTCCGATTTACTTTATTTGTAGGCATGTGAATCTTATAATAGATTCGGCAAACTGATCGGCTGTCCGATTTACTTTAATCGTAAGCATGTATATCCTATAATAGATTCGGCAATCTGATCGGCTGTCCGATTTACTTTAATTGTAGACATGTGAATCGTATAATAGATTCGGCAAACTGATCGGCTGTCCGATTTACTTGATTTGACCAAGACTTAAATTAAGACTTGACTAAGCTTAACCTTAACTAAGACTCTGCTAATAACATATCGACCCGGGAATCGAACCCGCAACCGAACATAATCGTAAGCGTGTACACTTTATAGTAGACTCTACAAATTGGTCGGCTATCCGATTTACTTGAATTGACTTGACTAAGTTTAGTCTCGACCAAAACATATCGGCCGGGAATCGAACCCGCGACCTAACATAAACGTAATAGTGTATACGCTATAGTAGATCCTACCAACGCCCAGACTCTAATAACATATCAGTCGGGAATCGAACCCACGACCTAGCATAAACGTAATAGTGTATACGCTATAGTAGATCCTACTAACGCCCAGACTCTAATAACATATCAGTCGGGAATCGAACCCGCGACCTAACATAAACGTAATAGTGTATACGCTATAGTAGATCCTACTAACGCCCAGACTCTAATAACATATCAGTCGGGAATCGAACCCGCGACCTAACATAAACGTAATAGTGTATACGCTATAGTAGATCCTACTAACGCCCAGACTCTAATAACATGTCAGTCGGGAATCGAACCCACGACCTAACATAAACGTAATAGTGTATACGCTATAGTAGATCCTACTAACGCCCAGACTCTAATAACATGTCAGTCGGGAATCGAACCCACGTCCTAGCATAAACGTAATAGTGCATACGCTATAAATAGTAGATCCTACTAACTCCCAGACTCTAATAACATATCAGTCGGGAATCGAACCCACGACCTAGCATAAACGTAATAGTGTATACGCTATAGTAGATCCTACTAACGCCCAGACTCTAATAACATATCAGTCGGGAATCGAACCCACGTCCTAACATAAACGTAATCGTGTATACGTTATAGTAGATTCTAACTAACGCATAGACTCAGAACAGGTACTCAAATTCATTACTTAATAACCGTCGGACCAGGAATCGAACCCGGGACCTCCGGCCCAAAAGATGAACATAATACCACCGGTCCTGATAACCTTATTTTATTGTACTTTTATTTATTTTATTATTTAACTGAACCGAATTGAGCTAGATTGAACTATTCTATTTTATTTTATTTTATTCTGATTTTACTTTATTTGTTCTAATTCTATTTAATTTTATTTAGTTTAATTTTATTTGATTTAATTTAATTTTAATATAATCTAATTTTACTTTATTTGATTTAATTTGATTTTATTTTAATTTAAGTTAATCTAATTTTACTTCATTTGATTTATTAAGCATGTTATTTACACTAGATATTTTACACAATTAACAACGCGTTACGTCCTGAAAACAAACACACATCATTAGGAGTAAATCATATAAAACAGATAGAAGTAAAATAAAGTCAGTAAAGTGAGCTCCCCGTTGAACAGGACCTATAAGAAAACACATCCTATAAACACAAAAGGTCACAAGTATCTTCAGTCAGTGACTAAGACTATGTCCTAATCGCTCCTTCTTTTGTATTTACATAATAGCAGACGGGTACCATCAACCCAAATTTGCAGTGTAAAATTCACACAATTTGAAACCTCCATATAAAATTTGTTGTCAAACCGAAAGGAAGTCCAAAATCAACCATCAACGATGTTTATGATCTTTGCTTTTTGCAAATACACGATCCTAAATCAAAACTATTGCTCAATAAGTATGTGTAAATACCAGACCTCTTTCTTTAGTGGCCCACATCATTACGTTATGAATTTAACTTTTAAACTACCTATTTTAAAATGATCCCTGAATTCTAAAACAATGTAATCACTGATATGGAAGTACACATAGTTAAAATGAACACAAGAACAGACTCCTCAAGATATTCTAAGGTCACTCACCCCGTGCGGCGAACTCTTAGGTCTCTTAGGTTACCTAGGTCTTTGGACTCGGTTGCCATACCTATCTGGCAACTCCCAATGGCTGGAATATCGCTTACCTATCTTCTTTCTACCTGTACCTATTGAATCACACCCAATTCCTAAACCCTTGAAACAAAAACCATCTAAAACACATGTCCCGTCACTCCGTCACTCTCTCCGGCCGGCATTTCCAACCCCAACTCCCGGCGATACGCTCGAAGATTCGATCGCTCCCTTTCTCAGGGCTTCGGCACCACCTTATGGATAAAATTCCATAAAACCATTCACTTAATCCTGCTTTAATTCGTTTTTTCGTTGCCTTTCCTTGTAAAAACCCAAAATGTCTTCCTCCTTGTCCAAAGTAAAGTTGCCATCCCTCGATTTTAAAAACCCCAGAAAATTAGAATGTTGCCATTGCATTATTTTACGAGTCTACGTTCTAACCTGAGCAACCTTTGCAGAACACTAGAGCATTGCTATGATTTATCAACAAACCAACTTATTATAAATATTTTTATTTGTTATTTTTGTGAGAGATACGAAGGCTGTTTCGTTACATCTTCCCCATGTTCGTGGCAATATACTTCATCATCTACTTTCACCTTCAACTGGTATTCGTCCCATACAGTCCGGTTCAGGCATTGCTCAAGGAAGGACCTCGGGTCCGATGAGTTTCCTTCTATATCTTTACATTTTTCGGTGAGACATGTGCCGGTGAGCGCTCGAGTGTGGTTGAAATGTGAACTGGCGTGATCGGAATATTCCTAAAAAAATAATAAAATTTAGTCCTACTTACTCGTATTATAGTACCTACATTTTTATGTTTCGCTAACTTTTAACTCTGTTTAAACTTTGTTCCTGGTTAAAATGCTTCGACAACTTCTTGCTGACGTGAAATTTCACGTGCAACAACGAGACCGAGAATTTAAACATTTAAGTTTAAGCAGGCTTTTAAGTAAAACCCTTAGTATTGGAAGAACATAAAAAAAACGTTTCACTCTCACAGCTCCTCACTAGGATACCCTGTGTCGGGGATGCCATGGAACACACACAATTACAAGGACAACTAACACCCAGACCCAGAGCAGATATTTAAATTTATCATTCAAATACCTATCTGCCCAGCTGGGAATCGAACCCGGGACCTCTGGCTTATAACGCGGATATTCCACCGCTGAGCCAAACAGGTCGTCATACACCAACTACACACATTCTTTACAGACTACACATACTTTCATTAGTGTGAGCAGCGGACTAGCGTCGTCTGCCACGTAGGTCACGTAGGCGGTGCAGTACCGCCCTCCTGGGCGCCGCAAGCATCGGACGAACGGGTCTATGGTGAACGTGGGCGGCATTCGGTCGTGCTCATCATCTATGCACAAAAAATTTGATGAGTATACAGGGTTATTCATAAAGGGTATGCTAAGCCGAAAAAGGCTCATGGTACTCATCATTATAACAACTTTTATTATAGGACCAAACCCGAAATCGCGAATAAAAAATCATCTCTTCCATAGAAAAATGTCAATGACACTCGGCGAAATAAATCTACGGAATAGCAGTTAATTTTTTCGTGAATTCCGAGTCGGTCCCTAGTATAAGTTGTTTATAATGATGATACTTTAAGCCTTTTTCGGCTTAGCCTACCCTTTTTGTATAACCCTGTATAGTTTTAACCTACATTTTTGAGTGCTAAATTAATCTGATGTCCATTGTTTCAACACATTGGACTCATTTTAGTTTCTGCCTCACAAAACGTGTTAAATTAAATTATTAAATTTAATTTTAACGTGTAATATTAAAAAACTGAACAATAGTATCTATTCTATGTATAGATTCAAATTTATTGTTAGATACCGGCTCCAACATAGTACTCACCTACAGGTGGGCAATGGATAGATAAACACTTTATTGTTCACACCAGAAATTACAAAAAAAGGATTATAACACTTAAAACTTGTGCGGCAACTGGCGGCCTTATCGCTAAAAGCGATCTCTTCCAGGCATTAGACAACTATTAAACTGAAAACTAATTTAAAATAATCTATATCCGATAGATATAATCTGGGTTATCTTCAAGTCGCGAGTGAATCGGTTCCTTCTAGGCAAGCGTGCTCCATCGTAGACCGCATCGTTGCTTACCATCAGGCGAGATGGCGGGCAAAAGCAAGCCTAAAAAATAACGGCGGCAGCGGTTTTTTTTAATCTATATATATAAAAGAAAGTCGTGTTATGTTACACTACTTATAACTCAAGAACGGCTTTACCGATATGGCTGAAAATTGGTGAGGAGGTAGCTTAGAGCCAGGAAACGCACATAGGATACTATTTATTCCTATTATACTATTTATTCCTATTATACTATTTAGTAGCGCTCCTTTCCCGTGGTACACCTATTTTGTCCACCTGGTCGACCACGGGTAAACATATTCTTCCGTGGTCCACCTTAAACTCTCGTAAATTATTTTTATTGAAATATATTGCCTATTGTCCACCTCTTTTCATTGGCTAGATTAAATCTATGCAACATTGATCCCGACAAATTAAGAAGTATACCGAATGAAATTTTTTTTTTAAATTCATTTATTGAAATAATTTACTTCAATTAAAATGATGATTACTTAAAACTAAAATTGCTCTCAACGTAGTTTCTCCAATGCGAAATTGATTGGAATTTCACCATTATTATATTATTAGGTTATTAATCAAAACCTATTGGTCGGTAGTGCCACGGGTAACTAAGTAGATCACGGGAAACGATCAATAGGTTAGGTTATGTTAGAACATGAAAAACAACGCACGAGCCGAGCGAGCGTAGCGAGCGTGCCGCGGCAGCGGCCGGCGAAGTGCTAGAATGCCAAGAAGCGAAAAAAGTTAGGTTATTAATCAAAACTCAAGGGTGGACCACGGTTAAATAATAATTTCCTATGGTTCACCTTAGTTCACCTGGTGGACCACGGAAGAATATGTTTACCCGTGGTCCACCAGGTGGACAAAATAGGTGTACCACGGGTTAGCACTGTAGTATTAAATAAATTCGATAGCATTCAAGTGTGAATTGACATAAAACATCAGTCACTATCAAACGAGGTATAACAAAAAAGAATCAGACTTGGAATAACAAAACGACTTATTATACTCTTTGCGCAAATGACAGCTATGTAATGGACGTATGGATGACAATTTGATTTAACAATTTAACAGCTAAACAGATTTTGACGAAATTTGGTATGAAGGTAGCTTAAGCTTAATTTGGTAATATGTAGATTACTTTTTACCCCAGAAAATTGAACGGCTTTCCGCTATTCTTGCAGGACAGCGGGTGAAACCGCGGGGCGCAGCTAGTAATATTATAAAAAAACCGCTGCTTGTTTTTCTGGGATTTTCCCAAAATGCTGGCCCCTTGGCGATGCTCCACTTTGGGCGAGATAGAGCCTAACCAACAATAATTTTGATGCAAGTTCAAATACAGGACCACTTGAGTAAACATAGGTACGTACCGTTTAGTCGATATATAATTGCACAGCTTCTTTGAACAATTTCTAATATAAGCAAAACCACGCACGTTTTCATCATTATAAAAACGTATTAGATCTCTACATACGTATTACTCTATATATATTTTTTATTTTTTGATGTATATATATAATAATTAAATTGACTGGTGATGTTAAGACGAATCTAGTAGATAGTCTACACTGTGACTGAGCTAAAACTGTGGAATGTGTGAAGGCTGCGCGTGCGCTGGCGGCGTGCGAAAAAACGGTGCACGGGAGCCGCTTTTTCGCACACTATTATTTTATTAATAAACTAATAAATAAAGGTCGTCAAATTATATTTGAGGTCGTATTAAATGCTATTATTCCATTATGACGCCAAAAAATATAAAAAAGACCGGATGTTTAAAAACTCGCACTGTAACATTAGGCCTAAGTTTGAAGGCTTTTTAAGACAGATCTAAATTTCCTAAAACTATTGGCATCCTTGTCTAATAGCTTGCAATGATAAAGACAGATATATTTTTAGTTAATTTAGATCTGTCTTAAAATGCCTTCAAACTTGGGCCTATTACATTACTTATTTTTTAAATATATACATAATACAATTAAGTGATGCCCGATGTTAAATATCCCGTTTGCCGAACATTATTTATTCGGTTTTTAATACAGTTTTCTTTAAGTTAAGTGACATTAAAGGTAGTTACTACTGCACACTACATTTTTGTATTGCCTACAAATTAAACTAGTAGTTCTGCGAACAGTAGACCTCGCGAGAACTCTTTTGCGACAATCACAGTGTTTTATCTCAACAACCTCTAGACTGACCTTTTTTAACCGACTTCAAAAAAGGAGGAGGTTATTAATTCGTCTGTATGTTTTTTTTAAAATTTTTTTTTATGTTTGTTACCTCATAACTTTTGACTGGGTGAATCGATTTTGATGATTCTTTTTTTATTAGAAAGCTGACGCTTCCCATTTGGTCCCATTTCAATTTAGTCCAGTTCTGATAATGGTATCCATGAGAAAACCATATAAGCCTTAAATTTCCATTAAGTACGTGCGCGACAAATAGATGAATAACTCAATAGTCGGTCTTTTGAAGTCGGTTTTTGTTTTTTGTTTTGTAAAAATAATGTTCTTGTTTACCAAACAGGCACAAGCAAAAAAACGTGATTAAATCTGTAGAAGTAAAACAATGAACAAAACGCATAACCATTTATTCACATAAATACAATAACTTATTATACAATGTAGTAATTGATGTATAAATGTGATAACAGTAGGTAAATAAAAATAATTCAATTGTTATTCAGGATTTAAATACGCCGGATGCGCCAAGTTTTCAATTCTAGATAAACTATTTTGTCTAACAAATATGCTTGTTGTTATTTTAAGTTTAATTTTTAAAATGTGTATATAATAAAATATAGGAAGGAATTACATTTTTTTTTTTTACTAAATTTTTTTTTTTTGTTTTTTTCAGTAAGGATTTAGTTTTTGTGGTTAAAGAATTTTATTAATCTCATAATAATACAGTGATTAGCTTATTGAGATTACATTTTACGTTGTATACAATGCTAGTGCTGCTAAGCACAACGGACTTAAAAATAGTAAAATGAACTTTTTTTTTTTTTTTTTTTTTTTTGTGAGGTAGTTAAATATTTGCCAGAACTCAGTCCGGTGTTTACGTGCTGCGCCCGGAGAACAATAGGTGACTCGCGAGCGACGCGCTAAAGGTGGCGTCACATTGGCAGTGAGCCCCAATAAGATTTAAAGTTTTAAACAATATAAACAAATTTAACTAATATTTGAAGTGATAAGGAAAAGAAATATGGATGGCATATGAATGAAATTATTGTGCAGGTGAGTGTGTAACTAGCGTAGGCTAGTTATTAATATTTACAAATGAAAAATCCTTTAATACGTGTAGCTTTAATAGTTTTTTAAAAACATATAGTGACTTCGATTGTTTAATTTCTTTTGGTAATTTATTGTATAGATAAGCTCCCTCAAACATAATATTTTTTAGTCCGTAGTTTGTTCTAGGTTTTTTAGCTAAGCATATATTATTGGCTTGTCTCGTTAAAATTTTTTGTACATTTATCTTTTTTGTAAATGTTAGTTGAGTATGTATGTCTTTTGTAAGAACTTTTCTTATTAAAATACATGTATTATATTTGTATATTTGAGGTATATTCATAAGTTTAGTTTCTGCGTAAATTTTAGTAGTAGGCGTTAGGTAGTCATATCGAAATAGAGCTTTTATGATTTTATTTTGGCCTGTTTGTAAAATTTCCAAATTTGTTTTAGCCGCTGTTCCCCAAACTTCGATCAAGTAATCTATGTGAGGTTTAACCATCGAATTGTAGATCGTATATCGTACTCTTTTAGGAAGACATCGTGCCATGCCACGAAGCGCCCCCGTTAATGAAGTAAGCTTGCTTCTAATATATTCTAAATGTGGTTTCCAAGTGAGTTGACTATCCAGAATTAAGCCTAAATACTTTTCTTTATTAATTTCGTTTATTATTTTGCCACTGATGGTCAATGGATTGAAATTGGTAATTTTTTTATTTTTAGCAGCGAATATGATATAATTTGTTTTAGATGTATTAATAGTAAGTAAGTTAGATTGTAGCCAAGTGTTTAGTAGGTCAAGATCATGTTGCGCTTTATCTATAATGTGAACTATGGAGGTACCAGCGTAAAAGAGACTAGTGTCATCGGCATATAGAGTTATATCGCCATACAATCCAATTGTGTGTATATCGTTAATGTAGATAAGAAACAGCAGAGGCCCGAGAATAGAACCTTGGGGAACGCCATAAGTAATCATTTGGGGTAAGCTCTCGATTCCGTCTATTTTGGTAATCTGATACCGGTTTAAAAGATACGATTGAAAAATCTTGAAGGCCGAGCCAATTAATCCTATGCTCTTTAACTTCGCTAGAAGCTTTTTATGGCTGACTGTGTCAAACGCTTTTTTTAGGTCAATGAAGATCCCTAAGTTTATAAGTTTTTTATCAATATTCTGTTTTATGGATGTGACTAGATCAATAGTTGCCGTAACGGTATTAGATTTTGGCCGAAAACCATATTGCTTTTTAAATAAAAAATTGTTAGATTCGAGATATTCACTAAGCCGGTTATGTAAGATTTTTTCAAACACTTTTGATAGGATAGGTAGGACAGAAATCGGTCGGTAATTTCCAGGGTCCATTTTACTTCCTGCCTTGTAAATAGGACTTTTTTGAGCTTAATTTAAGATGTAGATATCGTACATAGTAGTTTTTAATTGTTAAATAAATCTCTAAATTGGTGTAGTAAAAAAATAAATTGTAAAAAGTTGAAAGAAAAATTAACTCCGATCCCTTTTACTAGAATTTTGGCTGTGAGAATGTGGGTGAGTGCAACAGTAAGGGTAGTTTTAGGTAATAGTCATCGTAGTTCCTCATCAAATGTGTTTTTCTTATATTCTTCCTTGTTGATCTCTTTCGCGGTACCTGTAACATTTTAACTTTAGTATACTCACTTTTTTTTTTCTGAAATATTTTCTTATAAAGTTGTGGATTTGACAGATGACAAAGATTTTTGTTGTTTTTACAAGCAACATAATAACTAATAAAAACATCTAAAAAAATACCAAAGAAAAAACGGACACAAATTTTGGTGAAGGCCCGTAGCATCACGTATTTAAACGATATTTCTAAAATTTTGATATAAAAAAAGTCAATAATGTAACAAAATACCTGTATTTTGGGCGTCCTTGGGCGGGCGGCGCAGCAGTGCTGACAGCAGGCGGCTGGCCGGCTGCTCCAGCAGCAGCCACGTCGGCAGCGCCAAGAGGAAGGACGTCACCACGATGAATAAATTGTGCTCAAGCTGGCCAAACCATTACAAAATCATTTTTCATCAAAGGTCATCAAAAGTTCATCAAAAGCGGAAAGCATGGACGAAAAATATGATACCTATGTTTATGCTGATTGCTCATCCTAACAATTGCGTTTATTTTCACTCATAAAATATTAAAAGTAAGCATCGTAGAAATCACCTACGGGTTCTAAAAGATGAACGGCGGATAGGTCGGCCTGGAAAGAGGCGAAAAGACAAGCCTTATGCTTTGGAAATAAATTGCCCTACAATGATGGCCAATAAAGATGCTTAGAAAGAAGGAGCGGCCTTTGCCTAACGAGACAAGCTGGTATTTATGTATGGGAAATGTGTAAGGTAGACTCACCATAGAGATATAGGAGCCGTGCGACATGACGCTGAAGGCAATGAACACACGTATCACGGTGACGTGCAGGAAGTACGCGCAGTACGAGAGTCGCGAGAGAGCCGTCCATCCACTCCACTCCACCACGTCTCGGAGTACCGCTGCAATGTACCAAGCCATGCAATCATTATCCAAATACGACAACTATCAGCTCAGTCGAATAAACATGCAATTAATTTGATTCTACTGATAATATTTATCTTTCATTATGCCATTTAGATCAGTTATTAGCTTTTTGATCCAGTTTCTGCATCGCTTTACGCAGGTTGAACCTCCAACAGAGCGGCTGATGGTAAAACAGTATTTTATCTTAACACCACTCTCACTCTCTCTTCTCTCCGAGTGTTAGTTGAAGATGTATATTATGTCTCCAAATTAAAATCAAACAAAAATTTCAACTTCATACTAACTTTCATACTTGAATATGACAGCCAGCATCCCGACCCCAATGAACAGACTCCAGAAAAACTTCTGGTAAGCCGCGAAGAACATCCTGACAGCCAAGGAAGGCCTGGGGCCGCTGCGGAAGAATATGCAGCCGCTCCACACCATGGCGATCCCAAGAGGGATCATGCAGTAAAATGGGACACGATATTTCTGAAAGTGGAACCAGTTGCTGTTAGTTGCTGTTGCGGTTTGGTATTGGCCAACAGGTTTTGAAGGGAAAACTTCTGTAAACTATCAAGAATTAGGTAAATGCTGGTTATTTGGCTTCATGTGCTTAATTGAAGCGATGCATTACCAAGACAACACTGTAGATAAATAGATAAACTTTATTGTTCACAATAGAAATTATAAACAAAAGGACTGTACTGCAGGTATAGATTCTAACACTGGGCTTGGTCTTCAGGTGTGAGGTATGCGCAGACAGCAAAATATTGTACTTAGGTCTTATACGAGTAGACTAATCGATTTGATTTTAAATTCTAGATCAGTACACAGTTTTATAAAGAGCTTTGATAAATCTTGCCTTTGGATCAAAATATTGACTCACTCGATATTTCTGCGCGTCAAAGTTGACCTTCTGTCCATGATAAGCCAGGAGTCCGACGACCAGCCCCACCAGGTAGCTGAACATGTTCGTGTGCCCTGGCTTGTACAGGTAGTTAAAAGTCGGGTCACTCATTAAGAAGTGTAGGAGATGTCTGAAACAGATGGTTTTAATGCTAATGTGCTGACGGCAAACCGCGCATAAGTAGTACGCCTCGATTAAAATATACCTAGGTACTCATAGTTATGACTCCGAAATTTGGCTGCGGGAACATCATTAGGCGTTTGATTTCGATTTTCTTACTACATAAACTAAAAACCAAGTTGTTGTAGTAATTTATTGCAGTATATTGTATTGTATTAAATTGTGTTAACTTAGTTATTGTAGTTTTTGGGCAGTAGGATTTTGAGGGTAGTATAGATATATTCTGAGGCTTTGGTTTTTCCTGATTCAAAAAGCGTTACTTTTGTTGTTTTAGAATCTTACTCAGGCGTCGGAACCAGCATTCCATTCAGGTCTTGCCAGTAAGTTTGGAGCACCGGGATGACGGTGGCCACCAGCAGCAGCAGAGGCAGCACCATCTTCCGCGAGGAGGCGCTCCGGCACGTCACGTAGATGAGCAGCCCTAGCACGTATAGCTGGGTGTCTGCCGCTAAGTACCTGAAATTAGCAACTTGTTATAATGTAGAAGTAAAACAAGTTTAAAAAAAAGGTGATGTTTACATAATTTTTAATTCCCGCCAAAAGCAAAACGGCAGAAGTTAGTCAAAATTGTAAAAACATTGCACCCTTAATGAGCCTAAGCCTTGTACCAAACGCCAAAAATATAAAACATAGATACCTTCTTATAAATTTCGTTTATAAGTAAGTAAGCGTGAGTTGATTACACTATGTAGGTAATCTCATTTTTGGATTTCAAGTTTTGCACTGCACCGTTTTTGCAGTTTACAAACATTTACCCTCAATAAAATTGTCTTGGATGGAAGCTAGGCTAGGCTAGGCTAGGCTGCCCAGGGGGACCCCCCAATTGGGGTGCTAGGTCGGGTAACCTCCTCGTGGTGCACCCTGGGCAACAGCGTGCGGTAATACTGCAACTTTTATGCAGTATTACCGCACGCTGGCAAATAACCCGACACGGTGGGTCCGTCTGCGTGTCCCTCTGACTAGCAGAGGGCACAGCGTGATGGCGTGGACGGTGGCATTGCTGCCACCAGGGGGGTTTTCCTTGTGCTCCTCGCCGCATATGGGTTGCGGTCGGGAGTGCAAGGAAAGGAGGAGGGTGGACGCTGGAACCGTGTGCCGCATGGGGCCAACCAGCGGCATACGCTTTCGGCCTACATAGGCCGGGATCTCTCGTTGCCGAGCGTGGTGAAAGCCGTGCTCGGCGGCGAGGGATCGTGGCAGGCCGGGGTCTCCTTCTGCGAAGAGGTGATGACGCAGAAGGAGGCCGCGGAGCGGGTCAGAGAGGACGACGCCCGATCTGACCCGCTCCGGCGCAGACGAGGGAGCGAGGAGGCGGTTCGCCCGTATCCTCGCTCCTCTGCAGTGCATGGGGTTGCCGAGAGAGTCGGGGGACTCTCCCGGCCTGGCGATTGCTAACGCGACCCCACCTTGCCCCATCTCAGGCGGATGCCGAACACCCCAGTGGTTTTAGTGGGTATTTTTTTTTTTTTTTTTTTTTTTTTTTTTTTTATGTAATTGAGTGACGAGACGAGCAAATCGCTCGCCTGATGTTAAACGTCACGTTTGCCCATAACAGGTCTGCACCACCCAGAATTTTGAACTTGCATAATTCAAGACCCTGCGCGGCACAGCACTGCGCTCGTCACCCCGAGATATAAGTTGTTTAATCTCCCATTTGCCCTGTAATTTCACTGGAAACAATGCCCTTCCAACCGGAACACAGTAATGTTTGCACATTACTGCTTGGCGGTGGAATAACTGGCAAAGGTGTGGTACTTCCCCAGGCGGGCTCTGCAAAAGAGCCCTACCACTACAAAATATGCCGCCGCAGGGCGGAGACTCCCACATAACCACCCTGCCTCCCCCGGGGCGGGCGTGGTATCCATAAAGGATTTCCACTGGGTAAACAAAAAAAAAGGGGGACCCCCCAATTGGGTTCCTGCCTTTCCGTGGCGGGGGGGATAAGTAGCCGTGGCACTGAGCCCGGTGAAACGAAGAGGAACCCGAGGTGGGGCCTTCCGCGTGTCCCTCTGGCAGCAGAGGGCTGATTAGCAGAGGGCACAGCGGATGAGCCGGGGTCTGAGCGATAGCTCGGACCACCAGGGGGGTTTTCCTTCTGCTCCCCGCCGCGTGTGGGTCGCGGTCGGGATTGCAAGTGGTGAAAGCCGTGTTAGGCGGCGAGAGATCGTGGCAGGCCGTGGTCTCCTTCTGCGAAGAGGTGATGACGCAGAAGGAGGCCGCGGAGCGGGTCGGAGAGGACGACACCCGATCTGATCCGCTCCGGCACAGACGGGGGGGCGAGGAGATGGTTCGCCCGTCTCCTCGCTCCTCTGCAGTGGGGTTGCCGGGAGAGTCGGGGGACTCTCCCGGCCTGCACGACCCCACACTGACTGTCTGGGGGGTGATCCTGGGGAACAGGGTCACCCCTCCATAGGCGCGGGGGGCCCTAATCGGGCCCATCGCTGGGGCAAGGTGGCGATTGCTAACGCGACCCCACCTTGCCCCATCTCAGGCGGATGCCGAACACCCCAGTGGTTTTAGTGGGTATGCCGCCGCAGGGCGGAGACTCCCACATAACCACCCTGCCTCCCCCGGGGCGGGCGTGGTATCCATAAAGGATTTCCACTGGGTAAACAAAAAAACAAAAAAAGGCTGCCCTAAAACTGGGGTGCTAGGTCGGGTAACCTCCACGTGGTGCATCCTGGGCAACAGCGTGCGGTAATACTGCAGCTTTTATGCAGTATTACCGCACGGTGGCCAATAACCCGACACGGTGGGCCCATCCGCGTGTCCCTCTGACTGGCAGAGAGCACAGCGTGATGGCTTGGACGGTGGCGTTGCTGCCACCAGGGGGTTTTCCTTGTGCTCCTCGCCGCATGTGGGTTGCGGTCGGGAGTGCAAGGAAAGGAGGAGGGAAGCGCTGGAAGCGTGTGCCGCATGGGGCCCCCCAGCGGCATACGCTTTTGGCCTACATAGGCCGGGATCTCTCGTTGCCGAGCGTGGTGAAAGCCGTGTTAGGCGGCGAGAGATCGTGGCAGGCCGTGGTCTCCTTCTGCGAAGAGGTGATGACGCAGAAGGAGGCCGCGGAGCGGGTCGGAGAGGACGACACCCGATCTGATCCGCTCCGGCACAGACGGGGGGGCGAGGAGATGGTTCGCCCGTCTCCTCGCTCCTCTGCAGTGGGGTTGCCGGGAGAGTCGGGGGACTCTCCCGGCCTGCACGACCCCACTCTGACTGTCTGGGGGGTGATCCTGGGGAACAGGGTCACCCCTCCATAGGCGCAGGGGGCCTAATCGGGCCCATCGCCGGGGCGAGGTGGCGATTGCTAACGCGACCCCACCTTGCCCCATCAGGCGGATGCCCAACACCCCAGGGTTTTTAGTGGGTATGCCGCCCCTAGGGCGGAGACTCCCACATAACCACCCTGCCTCCCCCGGGGCGGGCGTGGTATCCATAACGGATTTTCCCTGGGTCAAAAAAAAAAAAAAAGGCTGCCCAAAAACTAAAGTTTCGATCAGTAAGCTTCTTTATTTACATATTTGCAATCTTATCGTTCTATTATCTTATTGGTGAAAGAAAAAACAATTTAAATAATTTATTGAATCAGGCGTTACTTCGCGGCTGTTCAGTTCTTGATTACTTATACCCGACGCGATTTGAAGGCAAATAGAAATAAATAAATTTGATACACTAGAAATCCATCTAAAAACAGTAGTTTAAATAATATTAATATTTCAGTTACCAGGTGTGCACCATGCACTGCGACCGATCGTTGTAGTTGTTAATATATAGTAGATGCTGCCACCAATACTGCTCGCAGTCTTCTATCTCGAAAATTCCAGCGTACTAGAATAAAAAAAAAATCGAAAAATAAAAAAAAATGTACTAAATGGGATTTATAATTAAATAGAAATATATATATTATGTAGATTCAAAAGCAGCAATAACAATGCTTCAACAGGCGTTGACAACTTTCGATACAAATGGTATATGATTACGCTGAGCATAATCAAAAAGTTATACATAAACTCATACAGATAAAATAACGTCCCAGAGTACTTTTAAGTTATTATGTGTGTACCTACAAATCTACATGTATCTACTTAATTATATTTCCCTTGAGTATATTGTAATTTGGCGCCTTTTTAAAAAAAAACTACTCAAGTCGTGTGCTAGTAATACATTCCTGATATAGCAGGCACTCAATACAGATGGCTGCGTTAAATACATTCCTGATATAGCAGGCACTCAATACAGATGGCTGCGTTAAATACATTCCTGATATAGCAGGCACTCAATACAGATGGCTGCGTTAAATACATTGCTGATATAGCAGGCACTCAATACAGATGGCTGCGTTAAAAGATTGCAAGAAAATTGTTAAAACTGAGCTGAGCTGAGCTACTCACATGCCAATGGGGTCCAGTGATTATATATTTATTGATGGTCAGCGTGAAAAATAGCACAAACGCATACGTAGGGGTTAACCTGGAATATAAAGAACATTTAACATAAAAGACCTTATTCAAAAAGGCTGCTTAGCAGTTGTCATGCTGACAAATACTTTTCATTTAACTTGTGCGCAATACAAAAATGTAGTGCGCAGTACTAACCGATGTCACTGAACTTACAGAAAACTGAATTATAAGTATGGTCCAATAAGCTTAAATTAAGTTTAAAAAAAAATTACACATTTTCTTTTATTAACGGTCATGATAAGGAATTGGACCTGTCGGTCGCCGATTGGGTTGGGGATTGGCTTTGTTTTGTTTTTACTTTTCCGATCAAGTTCAATAAGCCTCTCTAAGCAAAATCATTAATGGTGAATGATACAGCACCTGAGCCACCTCAAGACTACCCCCTTCGGGACCAGCATCCAGTTGACTTTGAAGCTGCTCTTCTCACTCAGAAGCTCCAGGTTGTAGCTGAGCAAGAACCCTGATATCACGAAGAAGGTCTGCACCAGGATGGACCCACTCCAAAAAAATTGAATGAAAATGTTTTTGTAAATCTGAAAAACAGTTTACAAAATCAAAATTGTTCGTGACGAGTTGGCAACTGTTCAGTTTCTGCAAATATATTATTAACGTGTAAGTAGGCTAAAACCAGCCTACAGGGTACATGTATGTAGGTACATGTATTATGCACTTGACAACACTTGAAACGCCACACTTGTTACACTTAACACTATCAGCACTTAATATAATAAATACAACTCTTATTTGATTGGGTCGGATTGTATTGTTTTGATCACATGCGGTGACCTTTTTCAAGGAGTGATTAGCAGCGTGACGCACTTAACCACATTCTACCTTGCTAACTTGTTGTATGAGTAAGAATCACGTAAGTTTTCATAGTAAAATGTTTGACAACGTTGTACTTGTACAACAGCGCGCATCGCGTCACGCGACTGATTACATAATTATTATTATGGATACCATTGGTACACAAAATTCCACGTCGTCGTTAAACACGACAAAAAACATGTTGCGCGACAATTGTAGCCTTGTTTAAGTAAGTAATACATGGCTTTAAAAATAATACTTACATCTTCCATAAATTTTGTGTTGTCTAAGTAAAAGGTAGAAGAAATAGAAGTATGCGCCATGATTACGAATACCGTGGATATAAATCTGTAAGTCAAAAATCAATAAGTACAAAAAATAGTACAGATATCTCATTTCTTAAGGAATTTGAAACACTGTACTTTATAGAGGTACCTAAACCTAAACGGAAATACAAAATGCATAAATATGAAAACGTTGTTTTAGTAACTTGATTATATTTGCTAGATTGCTGCTAAAGTTTTAACAAAAATTTATAGTTAACACTTAACTGCTTTAAAACCTAACATGCGTTTGTGTTTTACCGCAAAGTTGTATTGAAAGTGGGCTTTACGCGCCTGGCGTGTGCACCCGCATTCGCGGTGCACAAGGAAAACACAAGGTATGTGTTTTCAGCAGTTAAAGTGTTCAACTATAATGTCTGAGTTGTTTTCTCAGTAGATGCATATGAGAACACAGATGATGGTAATCATTTTACAAAACCTGCTAATACTTATTTGCTAATTAATCTAGTGCTCTTTTATATTCTGTCATAACGACGATTAGCAAATTGGTAATCATTCATTAAAATTTCGTCATTTATTAGATGTTTAACAATGCAATTATATTTACTTAGGACACGAGAGGCCTTTGAGCCTCTCAAGTCTGAAGTCCGGCCCCTGGAGGGGAGGTGCCACCAGCTTCCTAAAGTTGCGCCGAATTGAAAAGCTAGTCAACAAAATAATTCCTGAAAAATATCATTTGATAGGTTATCGAAAATAGTTCATGTCATCGTGTAGGTACCATTATGCTGATCAAATCAAAATAATTGGTAAAATCCATGTTAAAATGTAAATATTAATTACGGAAATGGAAATAGCAATCAATTAAATGATTTTGAATTATTTCTTATGTCCACAAATTAGCAATTTTCCTAAGATTCTATTTTTATTGTATCCAATTGTTCATCTTAAGCCAAAGGAAGTATATTTACTAACTGTAGACATTTAGTTACTAGTCCCTAGACGTAATTAAAACGAGCCTAAATGTACCAAAGTTAGTTGAAATTACTTGTAAGTATAGCGCTTTTCTAACTAACCACTTACCTTCGTCTTTCTCCCCGTTTGTCCAGATGAAATCATAGAGGCTTGCAACTGTGTTGACTATCAGAATTCCGATCATAAGAGCAAACATAAAATAATCTGTCATCTCTATTTTTATCTTTTCATGCACTTCCTTACAATGTACATCATTTTTTGCTATCTTAGTTTTCAGTCCGTACTTATCTTCAAAGGTTTTATTAAGGCATGCCTCAAGGACGAGTTCTAGGTCCCCTGTTGTATTGTCGTAGAATTCTTTACACGTGTTTGTGATGCACAAGTTGTACCTTAGAAGCGAATGGTTGTAGTGGCCGACAGTATATTCAGAATATTCCTGTAATAATTAAAGTAATTGTTATAAATGCAAGTAAGTATACCTACATATTTGTACTTACTAGTTAGGACTACATAGTTCTCTGTTTTAAAAGTTACTAAACAAATAGAATCAATTATCGGATGAGTGATTGTCTCATATTGTGCGAACCGCTAGACTGCGAAATACTCAGCCTGTGTTCCCCTAAAGTTATAGTCTATGTGTTTTCAAGTCGCGCGTGGGTCAGTTTGTTGTAGGCAAGCGGTGTTCCATCGTAGACTGCATTATTGCCATTATCACCCACAGACGAGGTGGCTGACAAACGTGTGTAGTGGTGGGTTCTTGATTACGATACAGTTATATAGTTTAAGAATAGTGCAGTTCTTTTAACTTGATCACTATTATCCTGACCCTTCCGTCGAAGTAGCTGAAGCATCAAATTGAGCTTGTGAGATTTTTTCGTGTGCTAACTTCTAATCAGCTAATGTGGCGCAAGTTTTCATGTTCAATTTGGCCTCTATATGTACTTATACCTATGTAAATAAATCCATGTTTGTCTATAGTTGTTAAATAACATTTATACCGTTATAAGATCCATTAACGGGCTGGGGCCATCCGCCACGAGGGCCAGTTCCAAAAAGCAGTACACCCCGCCGGGGTCCTGCTGGCACTCCTCGTAAGAGTCCACGTAGAACACCGGCGGCATCTTTTTGTATTCAGTATCTGGAAATGTGAGGTCACCTCAGAAACTAAGGCGGTTGAAGCCGCTGTCATTTTGTGTGTAGGTATATTGTGTACAATAACAATGATTAATATTTTTAATAATTAATCTTTTCTTGCATTGTCATGGTAGAGATATGCCAAATATACCTAATTATTATTAGATATAGTATCCATATATTCAAGTAAATGTTAAAAGTTCACCTCATTAACCATCAGCTGCCTCTTGCGGTAGAGCTTTATTTATTTTAGCTACCTAGTTCAAAATAACTGTTCTTCGTTTTCTAAATACTCATCTGTCTTAAAACTTATTCATTATAAACTTACCATTTAACTGATATATTACTGCTGAACTTATATTTGAATAAACAACACACAGAAATAGTATCACTGGTAAATTCACAAAATAAGCTCTGTCCGTCATTTTAAAGATTTTAATAGAATCATACAAAATGAGGAAAACTTAACGTGCGTCTGTTTCACCTTCGACTTCATCTTTATGTAAATGCCTTATGAGAGAAGATCTTGAGTTTTTGCAAAAAAATAGTCATACCTACTTTTCTGTTCCATGCGAAAATAAAATTTATTTTAATCATAGGGCAATTGCTTCCTATATCGTGGGATAATCCTATGAACAATAATTTGTTAAATTACCAAAAATATGTTTTATTAATTTATCCTAAAACTAAGACATTAACTAATATTGCACACAATATTATTCATTACAAAACAACATACATGCATAGTGCATACAAATTAGAGATTATATTATGCAGGAAACAAAAATAAAAATATAAAAAGCTAAAAGTTTTGTTACCTACGTAACCGGTCCCAAGTCCGCCAAATGTTGCTGTTTACAAACAGCGCTGGTCCTCTGTTGGAACCGGTAGGTGACACAGGTTCGGCGATGTAGGTTAGTATTTTAATTGTGTCTACACTCTGTCTCTGTTGTTTATGATAAAATGGATGACGTCGGCTTAGAATCGGAATATAATGTGCTTCATAAGATATACATAGGCATTTATCTTATGTATTTATCCAGAAATAATGGTGATGCGGCTAAGATTTAGGAACCATAAAAAATAACATAATTATATGTACCTATTTAATTATACCTTAGTCAGTTTACAAAACAAAGCTACAATACTCGTGCATTTAACTAAAAATAAAAATAAATCATGAGCTGACTTAGCGTCTACAGTAGGTAGACATATTACCTAATAATATCTATGTCTAATCACTTCACTTTCAAAACAAGCACTTTCCGAAACAGGAATTATTATTTTTCCCCAGAACTCCCCAACTGACGAAGTCATCGATAGCCTCATTGATCCTCCGAGAGTACAGGTCGCTGGTGGCGCCGACCACCATGGTGGAGAAGTCTCCGCCGATCTGAGGTGCCTTGTCTTCGGGTACCAGCAGCAAGGGCAGCAACATCACGGATAATATCAACCCGTAAGGCAGTTTCTGTAAAATATGTTTAACATTTTCAGTATAGATTTGAGCACTGCGTTTTACTCGGTCTCGTACAGGTTCCGTTGATTTTTCCAGTATAGAAAGGAGCCTATGTGTAAATTCAGGGTCTTAGTTAACTCCAAAACAAATTTTAGTATGTCGTTGTTGCGTGTTTACCTCATATAAGAAACATCCAAGCAATTTTAACAAAG
Source organism: Alcis repandata (assembly GCA_949125135.1). Classification (NCBI taxonomy): domain Eukaryota; kingdom Metazoa; phylum Arthropoda; class Insecta; order Lepidoptera; family Geometridae; genus Alcis; species Alcis repandata. Next base: position 721,372 of record OX421237.1, read on the forward strand.
TACAAAGTAATTCAAAAAGTAAAACTAATACACAGTAATTCAAATAGTTCAAAGTAATTCATCTGATTCTAATAAAACATCTCTGAAAAGGTCACTTACCTCTTGAAGCTCCGACTCGAAGACCTTTCTGGAGAATTTATGAGCAGCACTCAGTCCAAACCTGGCCAGAGCGAAACTGAGCTGGGAGTAGTAGTGGTTGATCAGCTTCTGATAATACTTTGCTCTGAAGGGACCGTCTGTGGCTGTGAAGATGAAGTAGAGCAGGTCGATGATGGGGCTGCCGGGCTGGAGGGTCTGGTAGTCTACAGGAATCACGTCCGTGCTCCCATCCTGATGAAAATACAGTAAGGTTAACGTCAAGTTACATTCACAAAGGTTTTCTTACTGGCTTTAATTTAACTTGTAATGCTTGGGGTGTAAATTATGTATGTTATGTTATGTGCGAGTCAAATCTTGCCGCTTAATTTTGAACCACTTCCCGATGTCCAATTGAGCTTATATTTGACATGCGTTGTGCGTGTGTAACTCCGACGAACAGTCATTATTAGCTTGTTTAAAAAATTATTTTTCAAATTAAGTTTTTGTTTTCTACTGTCCGCAATAAATTAGTGCTCTTTATTGCAGTGCTATTTATTTTACTGTTGAGCTAATCATGTCCAAGGTGAACAAGCAATATTGCACTTTTGCTGGAACAATCTGTGTACTTTACTACTATGCAACTGTTTGTATCATTCAATATGTGAGGCATACATGCATCTAAGTAATAATTATAATATTTAATAATGGCACTTACATTTTTGACTTTGTGCAGCATGTTGTTGGGTCTGAAATCCGCATGTATGATCACCTTACAATTAACTGGTTTATACAGCTCATTGAATGAATCTAAGATATTTTGACTTCTAAAGAACACGTTCAGTTTATTTTTGTTCTCTTTACGCACCGCCGCCAAGGCAGATGCCATTCCTGCATCAAATATAGGCTGTATTACGGTATTGTTTTCGTATATTCCTCCAGGAGTTTTTTCGATGAATTTGTCGAAGTCACTCGGGCTCTCGTGTTGGAAGGCTATCGACAGTGCGTGGAACTTGGCGAGCTCCGTGATAGCTGCAGAGGCGTACGACCAGTCTACTGACTTGAATCGATTCGGTGACCCAAACCCTCTGCTCGTCAGGTCTTCTAGGACAAGTATTTCACGGAGATGTGTCGATTCAGTGCCGTAGTAAACTGGAATCTTCAGGCTTGTCTTATCAGGAACACCATGCTTTTTCTCTAGTTTTCTGTACGTCTTAGCTAGGTTAGTATAAAATTCTGTTTCGACTTCGAAAGGGTTAAAATTCGTATAAGCTCGTATGTTCTCGTTCATCGCAGCAACTTTGGCGAATATGTTGAGGTCTCTTTCTTCACCGGTGATTTTAATCTTAAACAGGGTTGAAGTGTAATTAGCGCCTTGTGTAGATACTGGTGTGATGTAAGTTTCGAAGCTTGTCAAATCTTGTTCGGTAGCAATTTTTTTTACAAAAGCCAAGAGATGTTCTTCGGCTGATAATGTTTTTTCTCCCAACGTTACCGACAAGCTTTGAATTTGACTGTTTCCAGAATCTCCCAAAACGCCCCACCTCACATAATCGTCAATCACTTCATTGATCCTGCGGGTATATACTTCGCTCGTAGCACTCATACTCATGCTAGTGAAGTCATCACCTAACACTGGTGCTTTGTCTTCGGGCACTACGAGAATGGGAAGGAATCCAATCATTAAGATCAATCCGTAGGGCAATTTCTGTGAAATCAAAATTAAAGTCTTAGATACAAAATTCAACTTACATTGTGGAATATATTAAGCCTAAGGAGCTAGCAAGGAAATCTTAACGTGTTCACAGGTTCATTTCCATAGTAAAAGTTGCATAGTGTCATTTGTAGTGACATGCTAATTCAATAGCCTATTTTAGCTTTAGTATACCACTGTTCATTGTTAACACATATTTAACCCAAAGATAACGTACCTCTTTCAACTCAGCGTCAAAACTCTCTCTAGGGAATGTATGCGCTACATTCAGTCCGAGCCGCGTCAGAGCGGCACTGAACTCTGAGTAGTAGTGGTTGATCAATTTCTCATAATACTTTGCCCTAAACGGACCATCTGTGCCTGTGAAGATAAAGTTTAGAAGGTCGATGACGGGACTGCCGAGTTGCAGGGTCTGGTAGTCTACAGGAATCACGTCTGTGATCTCATCCTGGAGGAAAAAATGGTGTTATAGTTGTGTAGGTAATTGCTTGACATTTAGAAAAAAAAATACAACGATGTGAAGCAATAGTTTTGACGGGGGTTTATTTGTAAGCTCACAATCATTTACTATACTCATCATCATCATTATCTACACTTTATGGTTTTTCTTAATCCACTGATCGAAATCACCTTTTTTTTTGCTAAGTAAGATATCTATCTGTCAAAACAGATACACAGATTACACACACAGATATCACAGACACTGACACAGATAATCGAATGCAATACATGTTGGATCTGCGATATATAAATTAACAGTCACCATTGCAGTCAATCATCTTGCAGCTGGACGATCATACTGATTGTATTTTTATACAAAAATAACTAATCAAAACCAAAGATAAAATTACTAATACAAACTTGAAAAAATAACTAACTGAAGTACCAAAAAATTGAAGAAATATGTTTACTTACATTTATAACTTTGTGCAGCATATTGCTAGGCCTAAAATCCGTGTGTGTGATCACCTTACAATTAACTGGTTTATAAAACTCATTGAATGACTTGAAGATATCTTTTCTCTTAAGAAAAACATTCAGCTTATCTACGTTCTCTTTACGAACTGCCGCCAAGGCAGATGCTGTCCCTCCTTGAAATAAAGAGTCCATTTCAACATTGTCTTCAAACATTCCTCCAGACATCTTTGTAGAGAACTCTTCAAAATCATTTGGACGCTCGTGTTGGAAGGCTAACGACAGTGCGTGGAACTTGGCGAGCTCCTTAATAGCTGCAGCAGCGTACGGCCAGTCTACTGACTCGAACCTGTTCGGTGAACCATACCCTCTGCTCGTCAGATCTTCAAGGACTAGTATTTCGCGAAGGTGGGTGGTTTCTGCACCGTAGTATACCGGAAACTTCAGCCTATCCTTATCAGGCACACCATACTTGTTCTCCAGTTGCTCGTACGTCTTGATCAGGTTTGTATAAAATTCGTATTCCATTTCGAAAGGGTCGAAATTAGTTTGACTTCGTATTTTTTGATTAAGCGCTGCAACTTTGGCGAATATATCAAGTTCTCTTCCTTCGCCGGTGATTTTAACCTTAAACAGCGTTGAAGTGTAATTGGCGCCGTGCGTCGACACCGGAGCGATCTTAATGTCGAAGCTCTTGAAATTTTGCTCAGTGGCTATTTTCTTTATAAAGTTCTGGAGATGTTCCTCAGCTGACACTGTTTCTTTAGAATCCCCCAAAACGCCCCACCTCACATAATCGTCAATCACTTCATTGATCCTGCGGGTATATACTTCGCTCGTAGCACTCATACTCATGCTAGTGAAGTCATCACCTAACACTGGTGCTTTGTCTTCGGGCACTACGAAAATGGGAAGGAATCCAATCATTAGGATCAATCCGTAAGGCAATTTCTGTGAAAACAAATTAAAGTTTTAAATACAAAATTCAACTTATATTGTGGAAAATATTAAGCCAGGCGCTAGCAAGGAAATCTTAACGTGTTCACAGGTTCATTTCCCTAGTAAAAGTTGCATAGTGTCATTTGTAGTGATAATTCAATGAGCTATTTTAGCTTTAGTACCACTGTTCATTGTTAACACATATTTTACCCAAAGATAACGTACCTCTTTCAACTCAGCGTCAAAACTCTCTCTAGGGAATGTATGCGCTACATTCAGTCCGAGCCGTGTCAGAGCGGCACTGAACTCTGAGTAGTAGTGGTTGATCAATTTCTCATAATACTTTGCCCTAAACGGACCATCTGTGCCTGTGACGATAAAGTTTACAAGGTCGCTGACGGGACTGCCGAGTTGCAGGGTCTGGTAGTCTACAGGAATCACGTCTGTGATCTCATCCTGGAGGAAAAAATGGTGTTATAGTTGTGTAATTGCTTGACATTTACAAAAAAAAACACAACAATATGAAGCAATAGTTTTAACAGGGGTTTCTAAAACATCTTAAATTCGCAAGCGTTCATTTGTAAGCTCACAATCATTTACTATACTCATCATCATCATTATCTACACTTTATGGTTTTTCTTAATCCACTGATCGAAATCAACTAAGTTATCTATCTATCAAAACAGATACACAGATTACACACACAGATATCACAGACACTGACACAAATAATCGAATGCAATACATGTTGGATCTGCGATATTTAAATAACAGTCACCATTGCAGTCAATCATCTTGCAGCTGGACGATCATACTGATTGTATTCTTATACAAAAATAACTAATCCAAACCAAAGACAAAATTACTAATACAAACTTGAAAAAATAACTAACTGAAGTAGGTACCAAAAAATTGAAGAAACATGTTTACTTACATTTATAACTTTGTGCAGCATATTGCTAGGCCTAAAATCCGTGTGTGTGATCACCTTACAATTAACTGGTTTATAAAACTTATTGAATGACTTGAAGATATCTTTTCTCTTAAGAAAAACATTTAGCTTATCTACGTTCTCTTTACGAACTGCCGCCAAGGCAGATGCTGTCCCTCCTTGAAATAAAGAGTCCATTTCAACATTGTCTCCAAAAATTCCTCCAGACATCTTTGTAGAGGACTCTTCAAAATCATTTGGACGCTCGTGTTGGAAGGCTATCGACAGTGCGTGGAACTTGGCGAGCTCCGTGATAGCTGCAGAAGCGTACGACCAGTCTACTGACTCGAATCTATTCGCTGAACTAAATCCTTTGCTAGTCAGGTCTTCGAGGAGTAGTATTTCGCGCAGGTGTGTGGTTTCAGACCCGTAGTATACAGGAAACTTCAGCCTATCCTTATCAAGCACATCGTGATTGTTTTCCAGTTCCTTGTATGTCTTGATCAGATTAGTATAAAATTCAGTTTCAATTTTGAAAGGATCGAACTTAGTTTCAATTCGTATTTTCTCGTTGAGCGCAGCTACTTTAGCAAATACGTCGAGTTCTCTTCCTTCGCCGATGATTTTAACCTTAAACAGCGTTGAAGTGTAATTGGCGCCGTGCGACGACACCGGAGTGATCTTAATGTCGAAGCTCTTGAAATCTTGTTCGATGGCTATTTTCTTTATAAAGTTCTGGAGGTGTTCCTCAGCTGACACTGTTTCTTTAGAATCCCCCAAAACGCCCCACCTGACATAGTCGTCTACGATTGAATTGATCCTCTGGACGTACAGTTCGCTGGTAGCGCTAACAGCCAAGCTGGAGAAGTCATCGCCTATCACCGGAGCACTGTCTTCGGGTACCACGATGAGGGGCAGTAGCGCTATTGACACCATCAGCCCGTAAGGTAGTTTCTGTGAAATCGTATATTTGAGAACGTTAAGGCCCACTTATTCCATAGAATTCGCGCTGGACAAAGAAAACTTGAAGAACCTGACTGCCAACTTTCATTAATGGAGAGGTACTTAGAGAAGAAGATTACATAGGAAAACAAAGTGGAGTCATTAGATTTAAATCTCAAATTAAAACGTTGCATGAGTAGTAAATTCTAGTATGAGTTTCATTTCTGAAAATGATTATGATGGATGAAAATTAGCCTACCAGTTAACCCAGGCTCGATTTCAAATTGAATACCAATTCGTTATGCCGTTTCAGCGTAAAGAAATAAGATATCCATAATTACACTTTTACTTACTTACAAACTTAAGCATTTGAAATATGTGTTAGTAATGTAATGAGTGACTCAGCAATTACCTCTCTTAGTTCAGACTCAAAATCCGTCCGGGAAAATTTATCGGCAACATTTAGCCCCAGCCTCTCTAATGCGTCGCCGAGCTCCGAGTGGTAATGGTCGATCAATTTCTGGTAGTATTTTTCTCTAAAAGCACCGTCTGTGGCTGTAATGATGAAGTAGAGCAGGTCGATGATGGGGCTGCCGGGCTGGAGGGTCTGGTAGTCTACAGGAATCACCTCTGTGCGCCCATCCTAAGAATATATAGAAAAGTTAACAGCAACAGAAGTTTTTAGATGTTTTTAACTTTTTTTTTTTTAACTAATTATATATGATTTGATAAAAAATCTCTGACAGATATAAAATTTTAAGAAAATAATCTATCACTAAAATATTTAGTGTATCCGCCTTATAAGCCAGAGGTCCCGGGTTCTATTCCGGGCCGGGCAGATGTTTGAATGATGAATTTAAATATCTTTTCTGGGTCTGGTTGTTAGTTGTCCTTGTCTATGTGTGTATTCCATGGCATCACCGACATAGGATTTATTCCTAGTGGGAAGCTATGAGTGTGAAACGTTTATTTTTTATTTATTATTATTTATTTATACGTATACAAGCAAAACGGCTCTTCTATTTTATCATCGTCTACTCGGTCGAATAATTATTTAATATAAGTCTAGTAATCAATGTAACATTAAACTAAAGTATCAAATATATTAAGAATGGTATTTACTTACATTCATTACTTTGTGAAGCATATTGTTAGGTCTGAAATCTGTATGTGTGATGACCCTACATTTTCCCGGTTTATTCAGGTCTCTGAATGTATCCATAATAGTTTCACTCTGGAGGAACATCCTCAGCTTTTCTTTATTCTCTTCACGGACGGCTGCCAAGGCCGATACTACTCCTCCTTGAAATATAGCTTCCATTCCATTATTATCTTGCTGTATAATTTCAGGAATCTTACTCATAAATGCATCATACTCTGTAGGATGTTCGTGTTGGAAGGCTATCGACAGTGCGTGGAACTTAGCGAGCTCCGTGATAGCTGCAGAGGCGTACGACCAGTCTACTGACTCGAATCTATTCGCTGAACCGAAACCTCTGCTTGTTAGATCTTCGAGGACAAGTATTTCTTGCAGATACGTCATATCAACGCCATAAAACGCCGAAACCTTTATCTTATCTTTGTCAGATACGCCATGTTTTTCTTCCAATTGTCTAAACGTCTTAGCTAGGTTAGTATAAAACTCAGTTTCGATATCGAACGGAACGAGCTTAGTTTCGACTCGTACTTTCTCGTTGAGCGCGGCCACTTTGGCGAATATATCGAGTTCTCTTCCTTCGCCGGTGATTTTAACCTTAAACAGCGTTGAAGTGTAATTGGCGCCGTTGGACGACACCGGAGTGATCTTAATGTCGAAGCTCTTGAAATTTTGTTCGGTTGCTACTTTCTTTATAACGTTCTGGAGATGTTCCTCCGCTGACACGGTTTTTTCTGCCATCTTGTCGGACACACTGACTTAGGGTATTACAACTAATATAATAATATACAGGGAAAATAATGATAGAAATAAGTCTTTTTATAGCGAGCTCATACTACTTATTGTTAGTCACATCGTACCAACAGTTCCTAATATCTATAAACGACTGATAACTTCAGTGTAATCTTAAACATGTTCTTGAAATCAGCTCAAGCAGATATAAATTGTATTGTTATCATGTAATTACAATTACTATTCATGCTACGTTGCATTCCTAGTCATTATTTAGGAATTCTTATTTCAGGATTCCGGAGGGCCGAATTACTTTTCTATTAACCTACTAATTTTTTTTTCATGTAATTTTGTAGGATCGAGTAATAATCAAAAACAATTCATAAGGCTGAAGGTTTTATCTCCTATTATTGAACTACTCGTTTTAGGGTGCTGTACCTCAAAATGGAAAACGGAACGGAAATGTGTTGTGGCATAAACAGCCGTAGGTATTTAGATAGGTACTGCCGTTTATGCCGCACATTTAGATACTCTCAAGAAAATCAAAACTAGTAGTAGGAAGTACTAGTAGTAGGTAGTGTACTTTTCGTAGTACCTAGGAGACCCAGAATCGTAAGATTTGGGAAGAAGCAATGTGTAGGTACCAAGCGTAGCGTATACAATGTGTCCGGTTTCCGATGTCCGATACTTTAAGGGGTTAAAATGCAATTAATTTTATCGGCAAATCATGGATGTTTTTTTCTCCATCAATAAAAAAATGGCAGCACTTTAAAAAAAATTGTTAGCGAAGCATAGGTGCTTGTATTAATTTCACAATATCTACCCAAGTAGAAGACTTACAAACACAAAAGTGGTTTCAAATGTTAGTTAATAGTGTAGACCATAAATATAGATTCAAATTTTATTTTTTTAATGTTTCAGTATTATTAAAAATAATTTTTGAAAAAAATAAATTGGACAACAAATTGATGTTTTTTTTCAGATTATTAGTTTAAAAAAAAACCAATGTGTTAACCAATTATTTTTATTTATTTTTTTAATAATTCAGGATATTTGCTATAAATGTACATTTAAATCTTAACTGTGAGTTAGATAGTTTAGGAGCTATGACAGTGTAAACATACGTACCTACTTGAAAAGCGCGCATACCCCAGCAAATGAAATAAAACAAAATGATTTATATCAATTGCATTTAATTTGGCAAAATAGTTACAAAAAGCTAATCGTAGAATCGTAGATGTCATACAATAAGCTTATTGTATGACATCTACGATCTATTTATTTCGACTACCACTTACCGCTACAGCTAATGTACATAGGTAATCGAGTTTATATTTTTGTTAGAGCATCGTTCGTTGCTTTCATAGTTATGAACTTCACTAATAGGTACTTATTACCGAATTACGGAATCCTCGGTGCGCGAGTCTGACTCGCACTTGGCTAGTATTTTCATTCGTCCTTGTTCATTTAGATTAATTACAATCTTTTGAGATAAAATCACTGTGTTCGTTGAACCTAAAATTGAATTTACAAATTCTTACCAATGTCCTTGAGAAATTGCGTCATATGATATCTAGAACCTACCATTAAGCCTAAGTATTTTAATTTACTAGGTATACCTTTACTTGACTTGATTAGTAAAAAAATGCTATGTAACGATATAATTATCATCGAGATAAAGACAAGTAATCAAACATTATCATGTACAAAAATAGTTATCAAATAAATTAAGTATTTGTAAGGCGGCAATAACAACTAATCTTGTTCATTTGTCACTATTTGAGGTTCTGTAGGAAATTAGAAACTCTTACAAACAGAGCGTCTTATTCAGTGCCGGATTTACATAGGTATTTGCCACCAGTAGACTATTCAAACTTTGCCTCCCCTAACCGACCGACCTCTACAACTACAACCTCAACAACTTGAGACATTATCGTCCACGATCATATTAAATACAATTTAGGTATTGATCTTCATCTCTCCCGTCGCGGTCGCTGGGACTCTGCTACTCGATGCCAAATGTGTCAAGCTTTGAACAAAATAATTCAAGTAATTTATGCATAGAATTTATGTCAATTTTTGTTTAGCTAAAAGTGTCAACCGCAGCCTGTCAGGGCGCCTAGTCGCCGACATGACGCAAATCGTATAATCTAAAACCAATCTTATCGTATAATCTGAGTGACTTCAAATTTTGAGATAATCGATTTCTTCTAGGCAAGCGTTCTCCATCGTAAACCACATTACTTACCATCAGGTGAAATGGTTGTCAAACGCAAGCCTATATTTAAAACAAAGACGCGCGGTTTGCGCCGGGGCTTACTCGTAGGTATAGGTACTCATAGTTTCGCCACATTTGTCTGTCCGTTCGCCTGTAGACACATCATCATCATCATCATCAACCTATCAAATATCCGTCCACTGCTAGTACCTAATAGGTCTCTCCTAAAGAACGTCAAATAGCACGGGCTTCTGCCTATCGCCACAGGAGAAATAATAGCACTTACGCATCCACTTGCCACCAGCTGCCTTACGCAGATCTTCTCTCCACCTGGCCGCAGGGTTACGCATGTAGTCACGGTCTTTTCATTCAAAGAAGTAAAGACTGAACTCTGCATTTTCAATACGAACTAGGCTAGCGTTTGACCACATCCTTGTGGTCTAGGCTGTGGGTCTAGGATGGAGCACCTACCAAGAATGTTTTGCCTGTTTTCTTTTGCACCAGCAGCTACAGCGAAGTTTCGTCGTTGATTTTAGGAATATAAGTACCAACAGTAAATAGAACAGTGTTTGCAATTTCAACTTTGGTGCGCCCCACTAGGCGCTGAAAGTTGCCCGAATAGCTCTCAGACTAGGTACGAAATATTAACAGGTATACTTAGGTCCCAGCACACCAGGTATAGATAACAGGCATAGGTAGGTGTAGGCACTAAGTAAATGAAGAAAAAGATTCCCTTTTAGATAAAATACGCGCAGGCCCTAATCTGTGATTGATCGATGGCCCTAGCGCGCGCAATTTTTTTTACACGGCAGTCCGGCGCTCGCTATCGAAAGATATGCATCGATCCGTGATAAAGTAGTACTTTTACTTGTTTTTATAGAATTTGATTTTTTTTGTGCGTGGTCCAAAAATGTAAACCCTCTGGATAAGATATTAAACGGCTCTACTGGATGTATCAGTGTTGGAACCTCTACACCAACAGACGTTGACGACGTTGACGTTCTCTCGACATAGGGCAAATTAACAGTTTACGAGCAGAGTCCAGCTAGCGGACGACTAAAGAAAATATGGATGAACTGTGAGAAAGATGGTATGAAAAAGAAGGGAGTGAATTCAGATATGACGAGTGATAGAGATGAAAGGAAGTCGTGTAAGTCCACTTAGGTAGGTTGAGGTTAAGATGATGCGGAGCCCAGCGCTGATGCGTGTGAGGCACCTCAAGTGATCACCGGTTTTTTCCTTTTTGTAGGGTGTACTTTCGAGAGTTATTTTTATTAGTTCAATAGGACGGTCGTGTTATTTGAATTTGCCCCTTAAGCATAAGGGGCAAATTTACGAAAGTGTCATAAGACCTGTCGTCGTGTATGGATCAGAGTGTTGGGCCACAAAAGGATCGGATGAAAGACGATTGCATGTAGCGGAGATGCGAAAGTGAGACGGATGTGTGGTGTAACACGAATGGATAGAATTAGAAATGAGTATATTAGGGGAAGTTTGAAAGTAGCGCCAGTGACAGAAAAGTTGACAAGTAATCGTCTATCGTGGTACGGGCATATTATGCGAAGAGAGGAGGACCACATCACAAAAAAAACGAGGAACTTGAGTGTGAATGGGTATAGCTGTAGAGGACGACCAAAGAAAGTATGGATGAACTATGTGAAAGATGATATGAACAAGAAGGGAGTGTATTCAGATATGACGAATGATAGAGATGAATGGAAGAAATGTACATACTTACTGTACCGACCTCACGTAGTTGGGATAAGGGTAGGCAGATGATGATGACGAGGACGGTCGTGTTTCACAAACAAGTCACAAAATTAAAAAAGATTGAAAAATAGACTATTTTTCAATCTTTTTTAATACTTTTTTAATACTAAGTATGGTGTGCATAAATACAAATACTAACAAAAACAACAAAGCAATAATCGCAAAACGACCATTTTGGTTTTACAAAATTATTATAAACAGTGTCTTTAAAGGTCACTAGTAGGGTGGAGGGGAAGGATTGCTAAGAAATTGGAAAATCCAAACTACGAGTAACAGCAGCTTAAGTTTTTTATATGCTATTGAGTGACGAGGCGGAGGCGACCAAATCGCTCGCCTGATGTTAAACGTCACGTTTGCTCATAACAGGTCTGTGCCACCCAGAATTTTGAATTCTTACAATTCAAGACGCTGCGCGTCACAGCACTGCGCTCGCCACCCTGAAATATAAGAGGTTTAACCTAAAGTAGTAAAGTACGATTATTGCGTTTACTCCCATCTGTACATCTACCATGAGTTGCCATCGAAAACTTACTTCAGTCGGGACCGAATAAACGCGCATCGGATTGTTTTGTTTTAAAACGGCACCATGAGTTCCATAAAAGTTAACTTGCTTGCTCGAGTTAGCTCACTCTGTCGAGTACATTTTGATATCGTTATGTTGGCAGCACTACACCGTTTCTAACTTCACACCGATTATTGCTCTCTCTTTCCAACTAATACTCTAAAGACGGAGTAAGGGATACATTGACAAAAATCTTAGTACTTTAAAATAACCCTGATAATTGAAAGCGTCATAGAAGCGAGCTTGAGCCTGAATAGTTAGTGATTTTAAATTTATTTGGTTAATATACGGCCAAGGTCAAGTGCGTGTCCAATGGGCAATGGTTTTAGATGTCGTCAGTGTTTGTTTACATAGCTAGGTGCTCGCCGGCGTAAATTGAACTGCCTAAAATATAATGGTGATAACTGTGATGATACATTATAAAACCGGCAAAGTCGTGGAATGTACATTTTTGGATGATTTATAACTAAAATGAAACTTCCATAAGTAAGTACCTATCTTTGTTTCCAATAAGATCCTTTGTGTGGATTTCAAATCTTGTATAGTCACGAAATAAATCCTCAAAAGTATCCCTATGGAGCATAATACATATTCTTTGATATAAAAATGTCTTCCTAAATAAATTCATAATAAATTTTTCAAGTATCATTCTCATGCCAGCATAAGATTTTTCTTGTTCGCGCCTTAAACATTCAAGTTTCATGTAAAATAACGTTTTATCGACACTATTTAGACAATATAACTCTCTAAATTAAATTTACTTTTACAAAAACTGGAGGATCGAAACAATTTCACGCTACAATTTGTAAGTGAGTAAGTTAACTACACTCGAGACGGTATTTCTCGATGGCATCTGTCAAATTTGTAACTCATGGTGCCGATTTTGTATGGCAACGGCTTAAAGACGTTACTCGCTGACATTTAGTTCTCGATACGATGTTTACTCAGCGACTCATGGTGCCGATTTTAGTTCTACGAGTAACCGCTAGGGGCGCTGTACAATTTGCCATACAAAATGTTAACGCGGTCGATAGCGAGTAAAATGGCTAAAAACTCATGGTAGATGTACTGTTCTGTTGAGTAAGTACAATCTATACTATACAGTACAATCGTAGAATCTGATTCTAGTGCAAAATTGCAAGTGATAGGCCGATCCGTAACGCCTGGCAAGTACCGTTTGCAAATATTGATATACTGACGAGCAGTCAATCACGACGCCTGGCTGATAACGTCCGCAAATTATAGAAATGAGACTTCACTCATATATCAATCGCGAAATGTCAATCAGTTAAACGTAACTTTTTGGTCATACAGTTATTATAATAACAATAATAAAAAAAAAGCGCTGACACGTATCAGTCGATTTTTGTAGTGTTATTTTATTTTAATTGTTCTATCTAGACACGCGGTAGCGTGTCAAGCCAAGTTCAAGTGACAGAACTGGCGAGCAGCACCGTGTGTATATTACACGAACCATTTGGAGGCACTTTTGACCTCGTCATAACTCAAAAACTATTTCACATAAACGTGTCAAATTTGGCTCATATCCATTATATTATATCCATTTTTCCTACAAAATTTACTGCACAAAAGTTTAAATAGCCCGGATTTTATATTTATTTTACCACATCAATCCTTTTTTACAAGTTTTACAAACATTTGTAGTGCAGAAATAGATTTGACAATACTTGACACATACGTCAAAAAGAAAATAATGGAAAAAATAATGAAAAATGCAAAAGCGACTGAAAGCGGACACTATACTAACGCACGCCCACCTACTCCGCCCGCCCCGTCGTCTCCGAGCTCCTCGTCGGAGGATGAGTTTGTCACTCCCCCCGACACGAGCGCGTCGAGCAACGACGAGGACGGGCCGCCGACGCCGCCGCCGCCGCCAACACCAGCGCGACGAGGACGTCCACCGCTGCCGGCACGCTTGGGGCTTGCGGGGCAACCTGCTCCGCGCCCGGCCCCCGCTACCGGTGGTGTAGTGCGTCGCATGCAATAAATTCATGCAATAAATGAAAACTGCATGCACACCTATTGTGAGGCTGCAGAGTGAGGTTCCTCACTCTGCAGCCTTAACCACCGGTATGCTTGGGCCCTGCCCCGCTGCCGGTGGAACTCTAGTTTTTAAGTTTTTTATAATATATTGTTTTTTATATTCTACCTATATTGTAAAAAAATTAAAAAGTAAGAAAATAAATAAATATGTGGATAATAATAATCATTTATTTCAGACCAGGTCCATATTACACACTTTATCAGTTCCAAAAAATACAAAATAAAAATTAAAACATTAAAAAAATAAAAGCGAATTATTTGGATTGGTACATGTCAATTATAAAATTAAGGAAATAAAGAATAAAATAAAATAAAAATCATAATCAAATCAAAGAAACACGTTTTATTCGCGTCGCGCTGCATACTTGGATTCCTATTTTTTAAGATTCCTATTAGGTATTAGCTTGTTACCATTAATCATCATCTAATCATCCAATTCATTCTTAATTAAAAAAAATTGAATTACTGGACGAATAAGTATAATTTATTCGTCCAGTACCCGTACAAATAGTCACTTCCAAATAATTAATAATAAAATAAATCTGCACTGTCCAACTAGTTATTGATATGATTGACATGTAGCCCAACCGCATGACATATAATAGGACAGTCAGGCCGCCCCGCAACGACGCTCAGGATACTGTTGGTGCTGCCCCGGACACGGCTTAGCATCGAGGCGGCTCTCTTGCGCATGATGGCATGGAAGCCATCCACCCGAGCGTCAGCAAACATGCCCGACGCGCTGCAGCGCCGCGGCAGCCCCAGCAGCCTCCTGAACGCGTTGTTGTACTGCACACGCCTGGCGTCGATTGTTTTCCGCGAATAGCTGACCCACAGACTATTACATGACTATTCTAAAGGTGTTGACCGGTGTTGTGTATTTGTCTGTTTTCAGAACTTCTTACTGCCCAAGCAGCTTGACCGATATGTGGATTGCTAGGGGATCTTTAGGTTTTTAAGTCTTGATTCTACTCCATGTACTCGTACCTATCCGTTATGGCATAAAATTTATCTTCAAGCAAAAACGTCAACCCGTATATTTTTGTATAAATAGTTTAGGTACTTATATAGATACAAATTTAATAACTGGTGTCTCAAATAAATAACAAACTTTACCTCATATAATATTATGAAAGCAAATAATATTGCATTTAATTATTCATTCATAAAATTCATTAGCTATAAAATTAAATAACATTAATTTAGATGTTATATCCTTATCTTCACTCTGAGCCATCATAGCATGGCCTAATTAAAAACTTAAAAACTTACAAAATATGTAACTTACTTCTTAGCAGTGGCGTAGAATGCCTCAGACGGACCCTTTATCAAAGTTTGCTGGGATCCCAATAAGAAACATTTTACGAATTTTTGCTCACACACGTTCGGGTCCCCAATA
Source organism: Alcis repandata (assembly GCA_949125135.1). Lineage (NCBI taxonomy): Eukaryota > Metazoa > Arthropoda > Insecta > Lepidoptera > Geometridae > Alcis > Alcis repandata. The sequence goes on from OX421237.1 coordinate 736,790, forward strand.
GCCCGGGGGCCCCGTATCATTGATATGGCTGATACGGCGGTAGCTACGCCCCTACTCAGCTCATTCTCAGCATTTATGAATAATAAATCTGGAATGCTAAACCAGTACGCCCCACTCCACATAGTTGTCCACCACCTCGTTGAGCCTCGTCACGTACAGGTCGCCGGTGGGCGTGAAGGCCAGCTTGTCCATGGTGAGCTCGTCGTCCAGCTGAGGAGCGTCCTCCTCTCCGATCAGGAGTACTGGCAGAACCATCACGGTCAGCTGCAGGCCGTATGACAGCTTCTGTGGACGAAACGAGACATTCAAATTTATAATTGTACAAGAAATGCTATGGTTCCCTAAGATGGTTGTACCTACCTAATGGTTTTAAAATAATAATTGTAAAAAAGCGAAAGTTATGTGTTACATCTTTGACCATGCGAAATCGTCGCTCCACATCAGATTAGGTTGAGGTCAAACGCATGTCGAGTCCAATTTAAAAATAATACCTAATTGAAGAACAAGCAAGTGTAGTGTTCAACGCGGTACGGACAGGAAAAAGTATGAGAAGGGGTAAATTAATGACCTGAGTAAATCGCGGGCAGATATTGGATGAGATTGAGATCAGTGGTGTTGATGTTTATTACAAATAAACGCGTCTAGAGGTGGACAAACTCAGACTTAATGCTAATAAATGAAAAAAAAAATAACTCACTTGTTTCAGTTCAAATTCAAAATCTTTCCTGGGGTATTCCTTTTCTACATCCAGACCAAGCCTGGCGAGCGCGGCCCCGAGCTCCGAGTGGTAGTAGTCGAGCAGCTGCTGGTAGTGCTTGGCTCGGAACTGGCCGTCCGTGGCGGTGAAGATGAAGTACAGCAGGTCGATGACGGGGCATCCGGCTTGGATCGTTTGGTAGTCTACCGGTATCAACTGTAATGTGCCATCCTGAAAGGTTTGCATATGTATAATTATTTAGCATGACTTTTCGACTCCATGGAAGTGATATTAAAAATAGACTTGAAGGTTTTGGCTTACCTTTCTAAATCTATGCAGCATGTTGCTCGGTCTGAAGTCCCCATGTATGAGCACTGGACGCCGTAGAGCTCCATACATACTGCTGAAATTGGCCAAGTTCGTGCTATCAAGAAACCTCTGCAACTTTTCCTTATTCTCTTCTCGAACAGATGCCATTGCCGATGTAATTGAACTGTTGTAGAACGTATGGTTTGCTTCATGGTCAGTGAACATGCCTTGCCGAAATATTTTTGAAGTTTTTCCGAATTCAGTTGGGTTGTTGTGCTCGAAAGCTAGAGACAGCGCGTGGAACTTGGCGAGCTCCGTGACCGCTGCAACAGCGTACTCCCAGGACACTGACTCCAAGCGGTTATGCAGCGTGAATCCCTGGATCGACAAGTCTTCCAGCACCAGTATCTCTTGTAGGTGGGTCGCATCAGCTCCGTAGTACTTAGGCACAGCTAGTTTGTGTTGTTCCGTTAAGTTGTTTTTTTCTTCAAGTCCTCTATAGATCTTCATCAGTTCAGTGTACATGAACCGTTCACAATCGAAGGGCTCCAAAGCAGATTGTTCGCGCATTTTCTCCGCGATGGCAGCGATTTTTGCAAACAGCAGAAGATCGTCTTTCCCATCGCTAGTAATTTTTACGACGTACAATCTTGAGCTGTAGTTGGCCCCGCCTGTTGACGTGGCTGATACTTTGATGTCAGGGTTGGAGTAGTTTTGTTCGGCGGCTATTTTCTTCAGTATGACTAAAAGTTTGGTGGTGTCGTCTGCCATGATGCGGCTCGCTCGCGGACTGCGAGCGATCTGCTGTCGAGGACACGCTGTAGTGCTATCGTATCTACTTTTATCTCGCGTTGCGTTGACGTTGCGTGATAACAAATCAACGCCACAATTGAGGAATTATTTGTTGAGGGAAATACATGAATACGCCATAGATTATGCGCTTATAGAACCGAACTAAAATACTTCTACTCGCAGTCGTAGGTACTTACTTTTGCAGAGTAATTTTGCACATTGCACGACTATACTAAGTGAGTGATCAACTGTGACCTTCAACTTGCCAAGTCCTTCCTTAAATAATAACATATAATAATTGATTTAATCACATCAAATCACAGAACAAATAATCGCCCAGTATACATAGAAGGTTCATTCTGAAATTACATTAAAATGAAAAGAAAACCTCACGACGTCGTCGACGCGACGTAATGAAGTTAAATTTAGCACGCACGCTACTACCGGCCATGAATATTTACAGTCCACTGTTATTGTGCGAACCGCTAAAATCTGTAACGCCCTGCATGAGTGGATGTTCCCCGGTTAGATGAAATATGGGGGTCTTCCAGTTGCGAGTGAATCAATTTCTTCTATGCAAGCGCGCCCCATCATTGCTCACCATCAGGCAAGATGACCGTCGAACGCAAGCTGTAACAACCCCTACCCTATTAATAAAAAACATATCTACTTAACTATTTATATCTAACCTAACTATCTATATATAAACTATGTATTATTAGCTATATTTAAATTTTCCGATTGCTAACGTTAATCTACTGTTTTGGCCAAGTGATTGTCTAGTGGGAAAACCTTGCGTTGTGATCGTAGAACCTAAGTTACGAATAAGTATGAGCAACCGAGCTGCCTGAATAGATTTCCTAACAAATTGACTTGCTCTAAGCTACAAGATTCCTACTACGTAAGTTATATAGGGTTATTCATAAAGGGTATGCTAGGTTTTAACCCTTAACTATTTATGTCTTAGTATTCCTAATGTAAAATTGACTTAAATAATTATCAAATATGATACGAAATATATTCTAAATTATAGTTTTGGACTAGTTTCAAGCCTAATAAGTTCAGAACAATATTTTACTAAGACTTTACTAAGATTTTACACCAAATATTTTTTTGTTATTTATTTTATGGTTTTTATGTATTATGTTTGTATGTATTTGTACACATAAATTGTTGGCTATGGCCCCGCCCCTCCGCCGCGGTAAGCAATGTGTTTCGGCCCAGACTGGATACACTCTTCCGTTTTTACGTGTACAAATACACACCTCTGTGTGTTCCTAACATTAGAGCGCCTGACTTAAACGTCGTTATCATATTCAACTATCATATTTAACATATTTGAATATTATAACAACCCAAAAGCTAAGAGAAGAGGACATAATCTTTTGGCAATGTCAGTCAGTCTGTCAGTCATTACATACTTCATCTTTTACCTTTCACACATTTATTCATCAAGGAGCTTACTCATTACCTTAAGGTAATGAATCTGGTCCCGGAAGAACGAATGCAATCCCTTTCGATCCCTACCTAACCACCTAACTGCCTAACGCAATATAGCGACTGCAGTGAACAACCAACTAGAATATCGTTTTATTCTGAAGTTAGTGTGTAAATACATACTCCGGAACCTTTATCCAAAAGCATCTAATTAGACAACCAAGTCTAACACATAGTGTGATAAAGATGAATGTAACTCTCCCGTTACCATCTCAAGTCGTCAGTCTCAGATAGAACTTTCTATCAGTAGACTAAATGAAGAAGACTAGCAATTAAGAAACCATCGGCATAATGAGGTGCCTGTCATCCCGTTGGAATCAAGGGTAACCTCGGAAACATAGTTCCATGCTTAGGTTAGATAATTACCAGTAAGGTACTTTCCGTGGAAGCCTTTAGTATCTTACGAAGACAACCAACAATCACTAAACCATAGACATAAGAGGTGCCTGTCATCCCGTTGGAGTCAAGGGTAACCTCGGAGATATCGCTCCATGTTACAGCTCAGATAATTATCAGCAAAAGGATCTTTCCATAGAAACCTTCGATAAAAGTAGTGTGTAAAGAAAGATCATCGTTGACCTTCGAATTGAAGAGGTAAATTGACTTAAATGTCATCGTGTCGATTCAGAACCTATGTTCCATTAAATGTAAGACTTGGTGAGTCAAAATATAATATGTAAGACTTGGTGAGTCAAAATATTATAATATGTAAGACTTGGTGAGTCAAACATCACGTGATTTCACGTTATGTAAATAATATTAAAATAGTAAAGAGACTTCCGATCTACTTTACATTTGTTCGTATATTAAATAGTTACTCGTCAAACTATAGTTGGCCGCTCATCTGACAGCAACTCTTGTCAACCATTCGAGATAGTTCGTATAACATCGAATGGCTAACATGGCAAACTGGTCGGCTGTCCGATTTACTTTAATTGTAGGCATGTGAATCTTATAATAGATTCGGCAATCTGATCGGCTGTCCGATTTACTTTAATCGTAAACGTATTTATTTTACAGTAGATTCTACAGACTGATCGGCTGTCTGATTTACTTGATTTGACCAAGACTTAAATAAGACTTGACTAAGCTTAACCTTAACTAAGACTCTGCTAATAACATATCAGCCGGGAATCGAACCCGGGACCTAAACATAAACGTAATCGTGTATACGCTATAGTAGATCCTACTAACGCCCAGACTCTAATAACATGTCGGTCGGGAATCGAACCCACGACCTAGCATAAACGTAATCGTGTATACGTTATAGTAGATCCTACTAACGCCCAGACTCTAATAACATGTCGATCGGGAATCGAACCCACGACCTAGCATAAACGTAATCGTGTATACGTTATAGTAGATCCTACTAACGCCCAGACTCTAATAACATGTCGGTCGGGAATCGAACCCACGACCTAGCATAAACGTAATAGTGTATACGCTATAGTAGATCCTACTAACGCCCAGACTCAGAACAGGTACTCAAATTCATCACTCAATAACCGACGGATCAGGAATCCAACCCGGGACCTCCGGCCCATAGGATGAACACAATACCACCGTTTATACCGTTTACATTTATTTTATTATTTACTGCACCGAACTGAGCTAGCTTGAACTATTTTATTTTATTTTATTCTGATTTTACTTTGTTTGATTTAATCTAATTTTATTTTATATTAATATAATCTGATTTTACTTTGTTTGATTGAATCTAATTTTATTTTACATTAATATAATCTGATTTTACTTTATTTGATTTAGCTCTATTTAATTTATTTAGTTTGATTTAATTTGATTTGATTTTATTTTATATTAATTTAAACTAATTTCACTTTATTTGATTTAATTCGATTTTATTTTTATTTAGTTCGATTTTATTTGATTTAATTTGATTTGATTTTATTTTATTTTAATTTAATCTAATTTCACTTTATTTGGTTCAATTCGATTTTATTTTTATTTAGTTCGATTTTATTTGATTTAATTTGATTTGATTTTATTTTAATTTAATCTAATTTCACTTTATTTGATTTAATTCGATTTTATTTTATTTAGTACGATTTTATTTGATTTAATTTGATTTGATTTTATTTTATTTTAATTTAATCTAAATTCTAAAACAAACACACATGCACAAGGAATAAATTCAATTAAATAATTGGAGTTAAATAATCTCAGGAATGTAAGCTTCCCCGTCGGCAGGAACAGACCCATAGGAAAACACATCCTATAAACACAAAAGGTCACAAGTATCTTCAGTCAGTGACTAAGACTATGTCCTAATCGCTCCTTCTTTTGTATTTACATAATAGCAGACGGGTACCATCAACCCGAATTTGCAGTGTAAAATTCACACAATTTGAAACCTCCATTATAAAGTTTGTTGTCGGACCGAAAGGAAGTCCAAAATCAACCATCAACGATGTTTATGATCTTTGCTTTTTGCAAATACACGATCCTAAATCAAAACTATTGCTCAATAAGTATGTATAAATACCAGACCTCTCTATCTTTAGTGGCCCACATCATTACGTTAAGAATTTAACTTATAAACTATTTTAAAATGATCCCTGAATTCTAAAACAATGTAATCGCTGATATGGAAGTACACATAGTTAAAATGAACACAAGAACAGACTCCTCAAGATATTCTAAGGTCACTCACCCCGTGCGGCGTTCTCTTATGACACGGCGACTCGACGCAATACTTACCACGTTGCAGTTCCATCAAACCTTTTAAAAGTTCGGCAGTCCATCTTAGAATCCTTATCTGGCAACTCCCGACGGCTGGAACATCGCTTACCTATCTTCTTTTCTACCTGTACTTATTGAATCACACCTAAATTCCTATTCATAAACTTTGAAAATCTACCGAAATAAAAGCAATCCAAAAACATGGCCGACGTCTCCCTAGCCGCTCGTCGCTGTCTGTCCTGCTTCCGTTCCAAGCTCTGCTTAACCATCCATCGACGACCAATCACAATCACATATTCTCCAATGCTCCCTTATGATTGGACGCTCGACCAAAACGCCACCGCCGTCAAGGAAGCGCCTTACGTTTCTGGATTTCAAACCAAGTATAAATAATTGACGCGTTTATTCATTTTCTCCCTGTGTCTGAGATCTATCCACTAATGTGATATTTGCGATTGAGATAACTAATTGATTTATTGTTTTGTATTATCCATGTACTCATATTTAAATAAGAAAGTTTCTTTATTTGAATTTTTATAAAGAATACCTTTTTGGCTAGAGTACCTGCTACTGAGCATCCTGCCGTGTTAACTTATTTATTGTTGATTTAAGGTTTTAGTTTATAATAATAAGACGTAACAATTCCTTATTATAATAATAATGTATTTTCAGATCTTCGATATAGCTCAATACCTAATATTACTAAATTATGAAAAATAACGTATCTTAATTACTTCCTAGTGACCACACACATCCGTATTGCAAAAACCGTTCCGTTCTACGCAGTTTATTTGTTGCCATGCCTTGGATTCTAAAAAACCCAGAAAATTAGAATGTTGCCATTGCATTATTTTACGAGTCTACGTTCTAACCTGAGCAACCTTTGCAGAACACTAGAGCATTGCTATGATTTATCAACAAACCAACTTATTATAAATATTTTTATTTATTATTTTTGTGAGAGATACGAAGGCTGTTTCGTTACATTCGACCCCTTAAATTTATAAAGATGAATTAATCGGAGTAAATTTAACCAACACTAACGATATCACAAATATAACCGACCAAATAAAAATATTACCACTCAAATCTTACAAACCCCTTAAAAGTTCAAAAGTGCGAATTCTTTATTGTCAATATTCAAGTTTCAACAATAAAATTTAAACGTGTGAGAATTTTTATAGCATAAACTCACACTACGTGTTTATGCCATAATATGTATATGTTTATGCCCTAGCACTATATGTGTAGTGTATTTAAACCGATCATGAAATAATCATCTTAATAAGTCCGACTCAACAACAGATCCGTGCTCCGTAAAAGGAATCTTTCGTACTACAAGATATCCGACCTCGGCAAGAACTTGGTTGTGAGTCAAGCAGTTAGAAGAACAAGAGAAAGTGCTTTCCCCCCTAACCTTTCGTATCAGCTACTTGAGATTTCACTTTCCCTCCTTACTTCGATCTTCAACCCTTTTGTGCCTCCTAGAAATTCCCCTTCCGGCACCTCAGGACCCTTAAGCTCTTGAAATCGTACATAAAATTCTGACTACCTCCGATCGGAACATGTAAGTGTGGGGAAATTGTGGTAACCATCATGTGGCACTGCGTGTGAGTATGAATTCAATATAAACCGATATCTATATCGACGGGGTGAATGTCATTTAGACTTAACCTAGCTCCAAACCCCTTCTTATACTGAACCGTTTGTGTAGTAATTGCTAAACCCTGACACTGACAACTCATCTCTAGTTCCGATGTTACTGTGCCCCAAAACCACTTCAAACTTTAAACTGTCTTACTTACATCCCTTATCAGAAATACTTTTCAACCGTCAACATTTTTGCTATTTAATATCACTCAGAGCGTTCGTCTCACCGCCTTCCATTCTGTTCTAGGGAAACAGTAACATCTACGGACACTATAGACAAACAGATTGCACTTCCCCATTTAACTAATCATATGAATGTACTGACAGCGCTCCGTTTCTATATTATCATGTATTTATGTTATTATTTTTTTTTTTTTTACTACATTTACTAATTTATTACTAGTTGCGATCCGCGGTGTCACTCAAGCAATTATGAATAACGGCGACAAAGACTGCGATGATAATATAACTAACTGTATCATTATACTTGAACTGTACTATTTGAATTTAAGTTGAAATATTGTTTTCAACACTAAACTTGATCATTTTACTATGACTAACTAGTTTCTCAGTTGCTCCTCAGTCACTAAATATTTACGACTCGACCCCAAAGTCTTAGAATATTATTGCTATAGCTGGCCTACCTGACTTATCCTTATAAAAGGAAGCCCATTACCTAATAATATGGCACTTCATTTTTTCGAAGAACTACCGGGTATTATTATTTTGCCTAAATGCTTTACTGACGCCTTAATTCTGACACTAAGTCTAACCACTCGTTTTCTGAGAACTATTGAAACTTATTCGATTAATAACCTGTTTAAGATTATTTATAATCCTACTTACTTATTTTATTAAACTTATCTACGAGACTTAAAAATAAACGTTTCACTCACAGCTCCCACCAAGACATATCCTGTGTCGGGGATGCCGTGGAACACACACGAAGACAAGGACAACCAGCACACAAACCAAGAACAGATATTTAAATTAATCTGCCCAGCCGGGAATCGAACCCGAGACCTCTGGCTAATAAGGTGGTTATGTCACCACTGAGCCAAACAGGCCGTCTATATACCGTTATTACTACTTTTAAAGGATCTTATGTCATTGTTTTAGTAATACGAGCTATAATTAAGTTCTAAGAACTTCTGATTGAATCTAACACTGAACCTATCTTGCTTAACCAAACATAAATATGCCTACTTAAGTCAACATTGCAGACCTTTCCGTTATGATATCTGGCAAATTGTGTAATATTTTATTTCATTAGCCTACCTACAGACAGTTTTGCCTATATGAACTAGCATAAAATATTCTATTTAGTGTTCACAACTGAGTTTTAGTCTTCTTACGTTCCGTTTTTTTTTATCTTGCTATCTCATTTAGCCTACCTAATGTTAAAACTCGTTTCTTTGAACTGTGAACTATCGTGAGTTTACCTTTTTGTATATGAAACACAAACATATGTACTTATACATTTATCAAACATATCCTGTTTACTTATTAGTTGCGATCTTGTCCTAAACTTAACTACAATATCTGTCAGTAGTCGCTCTATAACCAATTCTATTTCTAAATCTCAACCTTTTTCTATTTCTACTTATCTGCAACGTTCGACCCCAACTCCAACTTATTTCCATAAAATCTTAATATGTGTCTAATCAGTTGTTTTACTAGCTTCCCTAATTTATATTGTACAACCTATTCTAAACAGGTTCCTAACAACAATCGTATAATTATATTTATACAAGCAGCTAGTATAGTCCCTATCACACGTATTACCTATTTCAAATAAATAATAGTTCCTAAATATAAATAATCCTAAATTACTATTTACCCTAGCTTAATATTGGCTCATACTTATTCTCGTCTCCTTTGCACGAACAACAAATTGTGTCCAAGACAACTTGAACACTTCTTAAATAACTAACCTTTCTACATATCTCAACCGTACGACCCCATTTCCTTAAATTCTACGCATCAAACATACATTAAAATGACAAATACAACGCGAAATCCTACTCGGAGCAATAAAATAACGTGCAAATCTACATTTAACACTATGTATTTTTGATATTTTTGCATTCTAACCGAACTAATCTAACCACGTAATAACCGAAGTACACATCCTGGTCACGGCGCACTAAATTGTAAAAACCCCTACCCTATTAATAAAAAAAATATCTACTTAACTATTTATATCTAACCTAACTATCTATATATAAACTATGTATTATTAGCTATATTTAAATTTTCCGATTGCTAACGTTAATCTACTGTTTTGGCCAAGTGATTGTCTAGTGGGAAAACCTTGCGTTGTGATCGTAGAACCTAAGTTACGAATAAGTATGAGCAACCGAGCTGCCTGAATAGATTTCCTAACAAATTGACTTGCTCTAAGCTACAAGATTCCTACTACGTAAGTTATATAGGGTTATTCATAAAGGGTATGCTAGGTTTTAACCCTTAACTATTTATGTCTTAGTATTCCTAATGTAAAATTGACTTAAATAATTATCAAATATGATACGAAATATATTCTAAATTATAGTTTTGGACTAGTTTCAAGCCTAATAAGTTCAGAACAATATTTTACTAAGACTTTACTAAGATTTTACACCAAATATTTTTTTGTTATTTATTTTATGGTTTTTATGTATTATGTTTGTATGTATTTGTACACATAAATTGTTGGCTATGGCCCCGCCCCTCCGCCGCGGTAAGCAATGTGTTTCGGCCCAGACTGGATACACTCTTCCGTTTTTACGTGTACAAATACACACCTCTGTGTGTTCCTAACATTAGAGCGCCTGACTTAAACGTCGTTATCATATTCAACTATCATATTTAACATATTTGAATATTATAACAACCCAAAAGCTAAGAGAAGAGGACATAATCTTTTGGCAATGTCAGTCAGTCTGTCAGTCATTACATACTTCATCTTTTACCTTTCACACATTTATTCATCAAGGAGCTTACTCATTACCTTAAGGTAATGAATCTGGTCCCGGAAGAACGAATGCAATCCCTTTCGATCCCTACCTAACCACCTAACTGCCTAACGCAATATAGCGACTGCAGTGAACAACCAACTAGAATATCGTTTTATTCTGAAGTTAGTGTGTAAATACATACTCCGGAACCTTTATCCAAAAGCATCTAATTAGACAACCAAGTCTAACACATAGTGTGATAAAGATGAATGTAACTCTCCCGTTACCATCTCAAGTCGTCAGTCTCAGATAGAACTTTCTATCAGTAGACTAAATGAAGAAGACTAGCAATTAAGAAACCATCGGCATAATGAGGTGCCTGTCATCCCGTTGGAATCAAGGGTAACCTCGGAAACATAGTTCCATGCTTAGGTTAGATAATTACCAGTAAGGTACTTTCCGTGGAAGCCTTTAGTATCTTACGAAGACAACCAACAATCACTAAACCATAGACATAAGAGGTGCCTGTCATCCCGTTGGAGTCAAGGGTAACCTCGGAGATATCGCTCCATGTTACAGCTCAGATAATTATCAGCAAAAGGATCTTTCCATAGAAACCTTCGATAAAAGTAGTGTGTAAAGAAAGATCATCGTTGACCTTCGAATTGAAGAGGTAAATTGACTTAAATGTCATCGTGTCGATTCAGAACCTATGTTCCATTAAATGTAAGACTTGGTGAGTCAAAATATAATATGTAAGACTTGGTGAGTCAAAATATTATAATATGTAAGACTTGGTGAGTCAAACATCACGTGATTTCACGTTATGTAAATAATATTAAAATAGTAAAGAGACTTCCGATCTACTTTACATTTGTTCGTATATTAAATAGTTACTCGTCAAACTATAGTTGGCCGCTCATCTGACAGCAACTCTTGTCAACCATTCGAGATAGTTCGTATAACATCGAATGGCTAACATGGCAAACTGGTCGGCTGTCCGATTTACTTTAATTGTAGGCATGTGAATCTTATAATAGATTCGGCAAACTGATCGGCTGTCCGATTTACTTTAATCGTAAACTTATATATCCTATAATAGATTCGGCAATCTGATCGGCTGTCCGATTTACTTTAATCGTAAACGTATTTATTTTACAGTAGATTCTACAGACTGATCGGCTGTCTGATTTACTTGATTTGACCAAGACTTAAATAAGACTTGACTAAGCTTAACCTTAACTAAGACTCTGCTAATAACATATCAGCCGGGAATCGAACCCGGGACCTAAACATAAACGTAATCGTGTATACGCTATAGTAGATCCTACTAACGCCCAGACTCTAATAACATGTCGGTCGGGAATCGAACCCACGACCTAGCATAAACGTAATCGTGTATACGTTATAGTAGATCCTACTAACGCCCAGACTCTAATAACATGTCGATCGGGAATCGAACCCACGACCTAGCATAAACGTAATCGTGTATACGTTATAGTAGATCCTACTAACGCCCAGACTCTAATAACATGTCGGTCGGGAATCGAACCCACGACCTAGCATAAACGTAATAGTGTATACGCTATAGTAGATCCTACTAACGCCCAGACTCAGAACAGGTACTCAAATTCATCACTCAATAACCGACGGATCAGGAATCCAACCCGGGACCTCCGGCCCATAGGATGAACACAATACCACCGTTTATACCGTTTACATTTATTTTATTATTTACTGCACCGAACTGAGCTAGCTTGAACTATTTTATTTTATTTTATTCTGATTTTACTTTGTTTGATTTAATCTAATTTTATTTTATATTAATATAATCTGATTTTACTTTGTTTGATTGAATCTAATTTTATTTTACATTAATATAATCTGATTTTACTTTATTTGATTTAGCTCTATTTAATTTATTTAGTTTGATTTAATTTGATTTGATTTTATTTTATATTAATTTAAACTAATTTCACTTTATTTGATTTAATTCGATTTTATTTTTATTTAGTTCGATTTTATTTGATTTAATTTGATTTGATTTTATTTTATTTTAATTTAATCTAATTTCACTTTATTTGGTTCAATTCGATTTTATTTTTATTTAGTTCGATTTTATTTGATTTAATTTGATTTGATTTTATTTTAATTTAATCTAATTTCACTTTATTTGATTTAATTCGATTTTATTTTATTTAGTACGATTTTATTTGATTTAATTTGATTTGATTTTATTTTATTTTAATTTAATCTAAATTCTAAAACAAACACACATGCACAAGGAATAAATTCAATTAAATAATTGGAGTTAAATAATCTCAGGAATGTAAGCTTCCCCGTCGGCAGGAACAGACCCATAGGAAAACACATCCTATAAACACAAAAGGTCACAAGTATCTTCAGTCAGTGACTAAGACTATGTCCTAATCGCTCCTTCTTTTGTATTTACATAATAGCAGACGGGTACCATCAACCCGAATTTGCAGTGTAAAATTCACACAATTTGAAACCTCCATTATAAAGTTTGTTGTCGGACCGAAAGGAAGTCCAAAATCAACCATCAACGATGTTTATGATCTTTGCTTTTTGCAAATACACGATCCTAAATCAAAACTATTGCTCAATAAGTATGTATAAATACCAGACCTCTCTATCTTTAGTGGCCCACATCATTACGTTAAGAATTTAACTTATAAACTATTTTAAAATGATCCCTGAATTCTAAAACAATGTAATCGCTGATATGGAAGTACACATAGTTAAAATGAACACAAGAACAGACTCCTCAAGATATTCTAAGGTCACTCACCCCGTGCGGCGTTCTCTTATGACACGGCGACTCGACGCAATACTTACCACGTTGCAGTTCCATCAAACCTTTTAAAAGTTCGGCAGTCCATCTTAGAATCCTTATCTGGCAACTCCCGACGGCTGGAACATCGCTTACCTATCTTCTTTTCTACCTGTACTTATTGAATCACACCTAAATTCCTATTCATAAACTTTGAAAATCTACCGAAATAAAAGCAATCCAAAAACATGGCCGACGTCTCCCTAGCCGCTCGTCGCTGTCTGTCCTGCTTCCGTTCCAAGCTCTGCTTAACCATCCATCGACGACCAATCACAATCACATATTCTCCAATGCTCCCTTATGATTGGACGCTCGACCAAAACGCCACCGCCGTCAAGGAAGCGCCTTACGTTTCTGGATTTCAAACCAAGTATATATAATTGACGCGTTTATTCATTTTCTCCCTGTGTCTGAGATCTATCCACTAATGTGATATTTGCGATTGAGATAACTAATTGATTTATTGTTTTGTATTATCCATGTACTCATATTTAAATAAGAAAGTTTCTTTATTTGAATTTTTATAAAGAATACCTTTTTGGCTAGAGTACCTGCTACTGAGCATCCTGCCGTGTTAACTTATTTATTGTTGATTTAAGGTTTTAGTTTATAATAATAAGACGTAACAATTCCTTATTATAATAATAATGTATTTTCAGATCTTCGATATAGCTCAATACCTAATATTACTAAATTATGAAAAATAACGTATCTTAATTACTTCCTAGTGACCACACACATCCGTATTGCAAAAACCGTTCCGTTCTACGCAGTTTATTTGTTGCCATGCCTTGGATTCTAAAAAAACCCAGAAAATTAGAATGTTGCCATTGCATTATTTTACGAGTCTACGTTCTAACCTGAGCAACCTTTGCAGAACACTAGAGCATTGCTATGATTTATCAACAAACCAACTTATTATAAATATTTTTATTTATTATTTTTGTGAGAGATACGAAGGCTGTTTCGTTACAAAGCCCATCATTAACATCAAAAGAGGAGGCATCGCAAGAACCTCTTAGAGAGAAAAACTATAAAGAACGATAATGAGCATGTAGACCTTAGACAAACTGTTACCAATGACCTGTCTGTACTGCACCTACCTACTGCTGATCTGTACCGATTTTGATTGAGTAGGTATTCTGTAGTGAAGTAATTATCACTTTGCACTTACGAGTATTATTAATAATAGGTACATTTGTGTATCTCTGCTTAGAGACACACGCTATTTTATCATGCACTATAAATATATTTATCATACAGCTTATCAACGATCTAGTACTTACCTATTATACATACACACCTATATACATCTTTATTATTTCACTGATTTTACTGAAGTGATACTTAGGTTAATAGCTGGTTGGAGATGGTACTCTAGTGGGTGGATCAGGTGGCTACATATTCCTAAGTACCTTATAAGTATGTATTACTATTACTGCGTAACTATCTACAGCAGCATAATGATGTGACTGTAACGTACTTATACCTACTTACTTACTACAGACCCATATACCTACTTACTGCTAGTCAAGTGCCGGTAACATTGCCAAAGTCTGAAATTGGATTAAGTTGCTATGTCTGTATAAGGACGACACAATAAAATTATGCTAATTAAAATTTATTTACAGTAGATAGTTAGTTGTAGGTATCTCTAGTAGGTAAATAGCTTTTTTTTATTTCAGCCAACTATTCAAGTCGAATGTTTATTGTATTTATTCATTCATTGTACCTTTTAATCGAACATTACAGACAGGTAATAGAACAATATGGTTTGTCATGTCAGCATAGCCTATTGCAAATAATTTTGACCTAGGAAGAACTCCCCTACCCTATGTTACATGTTTTTTTTTTTTTCTCAGGATCATTTAGTACATAATTATGTATGATTTGCCAAAAACTGAAGTGTTAAGCCACTTAAGAAACTACACCACACTACATACCCCACACTACATAGTTATCCACAGCCTCATTTAACCTCTTCACGTAGCGATCCCCAGTCGCATTAATAGCCAGCTTAGCCGTGTCGAGCTCACTGTCCAGTTGTGGAGCATCCTTCTCGTCGACCAATAGCACTGGCAGGCAAAGCACAGCCACTTGCAGGCCGTAGGACAACTTCTGTAGAGGAAAGAGATTTTTTCACGAGGTTTAAGTTCTGCAGGCAAAGGCATTCGCGAGAGTGTCTTGTACTGGGTCCACGAGATAGTACCTACTCAAATAAGTGCTCAATTCAGAATCTCTGAAGTGTTAGGAAATCGGAATAGGATAGAAATCGTGTTTAGGAAAACGCAGTGTTATGAGTATCAGGAAGATGCAGACCGACCAGCGTAGGTATAGCGGCGCGGCGGGGAAACTGAATACTTACAGAAGGCCTAACAAAGAGCGAGCTCAGTACATTGTGGTGTAGTGTGATACGTGGTTAACACCGAAGTCGGATTACATTGATCGATGGTGGTTAGGGTGGTCCAGAAATACATTTTTTTGATTTTTAAACCAGCCACCCCCTAAATTTGTTACACGTGCTATTGCAATGACGTATTCAAAGTTTCGTCAAATTATCTCAAATACAAGGGGGTGCTCAATCGCTTCAAAGTTTGAAAAAATAGTAAAAATTCAGTTCACAACAAATGTGTCAGGAAATGAGAAAATATCTGGTTTTCTAGTCTCTGTCGTATTTGTTACACCATTAAACAAATATTATATAAGTTTGAGTACTAAAACTTAGGATTGTTCATGAAATAAAAAAGATTTACATTTAACATTTTACGTTAAAATACTAAAAATTACCTAATACAAGCCTAATGCCTAAGGCGTGTTAGAGGTGATTTAGAATAGTTTTAATTGACGTTTTTTGTGTGTGATGTTATATTCGAGGATAAGGCCTTCAGGGTTGTTTTAGATAATAACGAAACAAGCTTTCAACTTCCTAGCCTGTGCTCATGTTACCTAAATATTTTCAAATTGTTAGATAATAATAATAATCAAAGGTTTTTACGTCACGGGTGAAATATGTGAGTTAAATGTAGTAAAAAATAATAATTTAAACAAAGGTTAATAAATTATTTAAGTAATAAAAGTGATTTTAAGATAAAATAAAGGAAGTTTTCGGGAAAAAAATTATGTAGGTAAATGGAACAAAACAGCGCGTGGAACTTGGCGAGCTCCGTGACCGCTGTAGCGGCGTACTCCCAGGATACTGACTCCAGGCGGTTGTGCAGCGTGAATCCCTGGCTCGACAAGTCTTCCAGCACCAGTATTTCATGTAAGCGGGTCGCATCAGCTCCGTAGTACTTAGGGACAGCTAGCTTGTGGATTTCAGTTAGATTGCATTTCTCCTCAAGCTCTCTATAGACCACGACCAGTTCAGTATACATGAACCGTTCGCAATAGTAGGGCTTCAAAGTATATTGTTCGCGTATTTTCTCTGCCATGGCTGCGACTTTTGCGAACAGCTGAAGATTATGTTTACCGTCGCTAGTGATTTCTACGACATACAATCTTGAGCTGTAGTTGGCCCCTCCTTTAGAAACGGGTGATAGGTATTTTAATGTTAGGATAAGAGTAGTTTTGTTCAGCTGCTATTTTCTTCAGTAAGACTAAAAGTCTGGTGGTGTGGTCTGCTATGATGCGGCTCGGTCGCTGGGTGCGGTCGATCTGTAGTCTAGCCGGAACAAGTTGCGCAGTGCAACCGTACCTACTCTCAATCACAACTAAGTGCTGTGTGACAACGAACGAACGTCATAATAATTGAGGTAGATACTGTTAGCCGAGGGGAATAAATAAGTCCGTCACAGAAGATTATTCACGTAGGGAACAGAAGTGAGTTGATAAGTACAGCTAAGTTTCGGCCTGAAGCTTGGGCCTAGTGCCCCGGCATCAGGGCAGTACAATAGGCTGGCAGTTACTGTAGGTACCTATCGGTACCCTCCGCTCCGCTTGTAGTAAGAGCCTACTATAAAGGGACCTTTCATGACCTTTGGGATTATAGGGACTCTAGCCTTCAACTCTAACGAGTCCGTAGAGGACGTTAGATGGCCGGAGAGCCGTTGTCGTTGGTGTTTCGGGACAGCATGTAGCTGTACCGGGAACAGACGAAACGCAGTGCTAACGGCTCCGGTTTACCTCTGTATTTTAGTCTTTCATTTAAAAAAAAACTAACGTTTCACACCCAGTAGGAAAATCCTGTACCTATCGGGGATGCCATTTAACACACACAAAGACAAGGACAACTAACACCCAGGCCTAGAACAAATATTTAAATTCATCATTCAAACATCTGCCCGGCCGGGAATCGAACCCGGGATATAATCATCAATGGCATGGAATATAATCATCATCAAATGGCTAATTTGAGTATTTTGTTATACTTAATTTACACGAGTACTTAACACTCATTTGAGTAGTTTAACTTTGCCGTACCTTACAAAGTAGCAGCCGTAAGTACATATGAGCCCAACAACTCGGACAACTAAGGCAGCTGCTTCGCTCTCCTAAGGATAGAGATCCATTGGGTGTCCCCGGTGTTTATATGATCCCATGCGATTGCGGTGAGTGTTACGTTGGCGAAACCAGGAGGAACGTGTCCACCAGGCTTGCCGAACACACACGTGCCATGAAGAACTTGGATAGCATCGGTTCCGCGGTGGTAGAACATTCCCTAGGATCTGACGTGCGGCACTATATCCGGTTTGACAAGGCGAAAGTGCTAGCACGTGAGAAGTTTTTTGTGCCCCGGAAAGTCAGGGAGGCTTGTAAAAACCCCTTCCCTATTAATAAAAAAAAACATATCTACTTATCTATTTATATCTATCCTATCTATCTATATATAAACTATGTATTACTAGCTATACCTAAATTTTTCGATTGCTAACGTTAACCTACTGTTATGGCCAAGTGATTGTCTAGTGGGAAAACCTTGCGTTGTGATCGTAGAACCTAAGTTACGAATAAGTATGAGCAACCGAGCTACCTGAATAGATTTCCTAACAAATTGACTTACTCTAAGCTACAAGATTCCTACTACGTAAGTTATATAGGGTTATTCATAAAGGGTATGCTAGGTTTTAACCCTTAACTATTTTTCTTAGTATTCCTAATGTAAAATTGACTTAAATAATTATCAAATATAATACGAAATATATTCTAAATTATAGTTTTGGACTAGTTTCAAGCCTAATAAGTTCAGAACAATATTTTACTAAGACTTTACTAAGATTTTACACCAAATATTTTTTTGTTATTTATTTTATGGTTTATATGTATTATGTTTGTATGTATTTGTACACATAAATTGTTGGCTATGGCCCCGCCCCTCCACCGCGGTAAGCAATGTGTTTCGTCCCAGACTGGATACACTCTTCCGTTTTTACGTGTACAAATACACACCTCTGTGTGTTCCTAACATTAGAGCGCCTGACTTAAACGTCGTTATCATATTCAACTATCATATTCAACATATTTGAATATTATAACAACCCAAAAGCTAAGAGAAGAGGACATAATCTTTTGGCAAATGTCAGTCAGTCTGTCAGTCATTACATCCTTCTTTTTTTACCTTTCACACATTTATTCATCAAGGAGCTTACTCATTACCTTAAGGTAATGAATCTGGTCCCGGAAGAACGAATGCAATCCCTTTCGACCCCTACCTAACCACCTAACTGCCTAACGCAATATAGCGACTGCAGTGAACAACCAACTAGAATATCGTTTTATTCTGAAGTTAGTGTGTAAATACATACTCCGGAACCTTTATCCAAAAGCATCTAATTAGACAACCAAGTCTAACACATAGTGTGATAAAGATGAATGTAACTCTCCCGTTACCATCTCAAGTCGTCAGTCTCAGATAGAACTTTCTATCAGTAGACTAAATGAAGAAAACTAGCAATTAAGAAACCATCGGCATAATGAGGTGCCTGTCATCCCGTTGGAATCAAGGGTAACCTCGGAAACATAGTTCCATGCTTAGGTTAGATAATTACCAGTAAGGTACTTTCCGTGGAAGCCTTTAGTATCTTACGAAGACAACCAACAATTACTAAACCATAGACATAAGAGGTGCCTGTCATCCCGTTGGAGTCAAGGGTAACCTCGGAGATATCGCTCCATGTTACAGCTCAGATAATTATCAGCAAAAGGATCTTTCCATAGAAACCTTCGATAAAAGTAGTGTGTAAAGAAAGATCATCGTTGACCTTCGAATTGAAGAGGTAAATTGACTTAAATGTCATCGTGTCGATTCAGAACCTATGTTCCATTAAATGTAAGACTTGGTGAGTCAAAATATAATATGTAAGACTTGGTGAGTCAAAATATTATAATATGTAAGACTTGGTGAGTCAAACATCACGTGATTTCACGTTATGTAAATAATATTAAAATAGTAAAGAGACTTCCGATCTACTTTACATTTATTCGTATATTAAATAGTTACTCGTCAAACTATAGTTGGCCGCTCATCTGACAGCAACTATTGTCAACCATTCGAGATAGTTCGTATAACTTCGAATGGCTAACTTGACAAACTAATCGGCTGCCCGATTTACTTTAATTGTAGGCATTCATAATAGATTCGGCAAACTGATCGGCTGTCCGATTTACTTTAATTGTAGGCATTAATAATAGATTTGGCAAACTGATCGGCTGTCCGATTTACTTTAATCGTTAGCTTATATATTTTATAGTAGATTCTACAAACTGATCGGCTGTCCGATTTACTTTAATCGTAAACGCACCTATTTACTATAAAGTAGATTTCTACAACCTGATCGGCTGTCCGAATTACTTGAATTGACCAAGACTTAAATTAAGACTTGACTAAGCTTAACCTTAACTAAGACTCTGCTAATAACACATCGGCCGGGAATCGAACCCGCGATCTAACATAAACGTAATCGTGTATACGCTATAGTAGATCCTACTAACGCCCAGACTCTAATAACATATTGGTCGGGAGTCGAACCCGCGACCTAACATAATCGTAATCGTGTATACGTTAAAGTAGATTCTAACTAACGCCCAAACTCTAATTACATATCAGTCGGGAATCGAACCCGCGACCTAACATAAACGTAATCGTGTATACGCTATAGTAGATCCTAACTAACGAACAGACTCAGAACAGGTACTCAAACTCATTACTCAACAACCGTCGGACCAGGAATCGAACCCGAGACCTCCGGCCCTCAACACGAACTTAATACCACCGGTCCTGATTACCCTATTTTATTTTATTTTTATTTTATTTTAATTTAATCTAATTTTATTTTATTTTATCTAATTTTATTTTATTTTACCTAATTTTATTTTATTTTATTTTATCTAATTTTATTTTATTTTACCTAATTTTATTTTATTTTATTTAGTACGATTTTATTTGATTTAATTTAATTTTATTTTAATTTAATCTAATTTCACTTTATTTGATTTAATTCGATTTTATTTTTTTTTAGTACGATTTTATTTGATTTAATTTGATTTTATTTTAATTTAATCTAATTTCACTTTATTTGATTTAATTCGATTTTATTTTATTTAGTACGATTTTATTTGATTTAATTTGATTTTATTTTAATATAATCTAATTTCACTTTATTTGGTTTAAGTCTAATTAATTTTATTTACGAATATTGTTTATTAAGCAAGTTATTCTGCACTAGGTATTTCACACAATTAACACACACAACGCGATACGTCCTGAAACACACACCGAAAAGAACACAAATGCAAAAATAAAAGGTTCTAAAACCAAACACACATGCACAATAAATTCAATTAAATAAATGAAATAAAATAATCTCAGGAAAGTTTGCTCCCCGTCGATCAGGCCTAAGAAAAACGCATCCTAAAACACAAAAGGACACAAGTATTTTCAGAGTCAGTGACCAAGACTACGTTCTAAGCTCTCTTTCTATTGTAATTACCTAATAATCTGCAGTGCTAAATTCCCGCAATTAGAAACCTCCATATAAAATCTGTAGCACCTCAATGGGTAAAGTTATGACGAAATCCTTTTAAATAATTTAATTTTTATTCACTATTTAGTAATCCTCAAATCACAATTAAGTTTCATAGGTACTGGACTGTACTGTACTCCTCTAAGTGGGTAAGTACTGTTGACCTTTATTTAAACTACGCGTGATTTTAATCTACAATCAAACCATTAATCCATAAACTATTGCTAAGTATTCGCGACCCGAGATCTCTAATTTAGTAGCTCAATGCATAAAGTTATAATTTTATATTTTCTTTAAAATAATTTAGTAAATTAAGTTACTATAGTAATAGTTAATTCTATCTCAAGCTGCCCCCGCCTGTCGTCGAACGTTCGGACTAGTCTGGTTATCTACAAGTAGGTACCATGCCGAAAATCCTTTTAAACAACAACCGCTAGGAAGCCCAAGATAATAATCAACCATCAACAATGTTTATGATCTTTGCTTTTACTTAAATCACACGTGATTCTAATTTAAACTTGTTTTCAATAGCTAAAGCTGGACCTCCATCTTGGTGGCCCTCAGCATCATTCGACACAGTTACAAATTTATTCCTTAAACTATTTTAAAATGATCACTGAATTTAAAACAATCGGTCACTGATATGAAAATACACATAATTAAAAAAATGAGCACAAGAAATCCAGGAGGTAATTCAAAATCACTCACGTGTTGACTGCGTTCAGCTCTCCCGACGACTGCCTTCCATGAAGTTCCCTCGCTCCAGCCTCCTGTACCGCCACTCCTAGAAACTACTCCCCTAGAAAACTTCAGCAATCCAATCCCATCACTACATTTGAAAATCAGCCCCTGTGATTCGTTGTTTTCAAGGATCACGCCACTTTTTCGACATTGCTTCGTACTCACCGGATTTAGTACCGAGGGTCAATAATTGATGCGTTTATTTGTTTTCTTCTTGTCTTGACACCAATGTGCTATTTGTGATTGAAATAATTAATTGATCTATTGTTTTGTATTAACCATGTACTTATATTTAAATATGAATGTTTATTTATTTCGACTTTTATAATTAAACCCTTTTTGACTATGAAAAATAGCATATCTTAATTACTTTTTTTTTATGACCAATCACATCGCTATTCCAAAACCGAACCGTTCTACGCAGATTTCCTAAAAGTTTTAGATAGAACTAAGTTTAAGATTTTGTATTCAAAACCTTCCCGCCGTTGTGACTATGACGCAGAACTAGTATTTAGTTCTTAATTAATTCATAGATGTCACCTCACTGTCGCGTCGGTGCGCGTTGGTTCATATTGTAGGTATCAATTGATTATTACAAAATAGTTCGAAGCTGTGCTGTTAGATGGCGTTTAACCATTATGGCGGTTAACTATTAATGATAGACGGATTCTAAATATACCAAAATCCGTACAATTAATCTTATTTTCTAATTTAAATACTAGTTTAACATTATTAGCCTTTATTTCAAAATGCAACTTAAGTCTTAACCCTTTATTCGCATTACTTTTAGAGCCTGCGTTCGATCCTGAGCAACCTTTGCAAAACACGAGAGCATTGCTATGATTTATCAAAAATCAACCTGTTATAAATATTTTTATTTGTTATTTTGTGAGAGATACGAAGGCTGTTTCGTTACATTCGACCCCTTAAATTTATAAAGATGAATTAATCGGAATAAATTTAACCAACGGTAATGATATCACAAATATAACCGACCAAATAAAAATATTATCACTCAAAAATTATAGTTCCCTTATAAGCTCAAAAGTGCGAATTCCTCATTGTCAATATTCAAGTTTCAACAATAAAATTTAAACGTGTGAGAATTTTTATAGCATAAACTCACACTACGTGTTTATGCCATAATATGTATATGTTTATGCCCTAGCACTATATGTGTAGTGTATTTAAACCGATCATGAAATAATCATCATAATAGGTCCGACTCAACAACAGATCCGTGCTCCGTAAAAGGAATCTTTCGTACTACAAGATATCCGACCTCGGCAAGAACTTGGTTGTGAGTCAAGCAGTTAGAAGAACAAGAGAAAGTGCTTTCCCCCCTAACCTTTCGTATCAGCTACTTGAGATTTCACTTTCCCTCCTTACTTCGATCTTCAACCCTTTTGTGCCTCCTAGAAATTCCCCTTCCGGCACCTCAGGACCCTTAAGCTCTTGAAATCGTACATAAAATTCTGACTACCTCCGATCGGAACATGTAAGTGTGGGGAAATTGTGGTAACCATCATGTGGCACTGCGTGTGAGTATGAATTCAATATAAACCGATTTCTATATCGACGGGGTGAATGTCATTTAGACTTAACCTAGCTCCAAACCCCTTTTTATACTGAATCGTTTGTGTAGTAATTGCCAAACCCTGACACTGACAACTCATCTCTAGTTCCGATGTTACTGTGCCCCAAAACCACTTCAAACTATAAGCTGTCTTACTTACATCTCTTATCAGAAATTCTTTTCATTCGTCAACATTTTTGCTATTAAATTTCACTCAGAGCGTTCGTTTCACCGCCTTGCATTCCGTTCTAGGGTAACAGTAACATCTACGGACACTATAGACAAACAGATTGCACTTCCCCATTTAACTAATCATATGAAAGTACTGACAGCGCTTCGTTTCCATATTTTCCTATTTTCCTAAACGCACCTCTCAGGTGGTAATTTCCTAGAACTGGGCCGCACTGTGATGTCCGCAACTGATAACTGCCTAGAATCTGGCCAGTCGAAATTAATTTGAGTTAATAGAAACTTGTCATCCCGTTTTAACCTAGGCAGTTGGTCACAAGAAAGACAAAGATAAAAATAGTAGGCATAACCCACATTCTTCCCATACATTGATTACCCTATTATTTTTTTTCCTCACGGTCGAACCGCACTCGAGAACAAACAAGCCCATTGAGTCAATGAAATGTAATCAGAGGTGTCAAGTTTTTATGTTCATAATGTATACTGGTATTTAGTTAGTAATGTAAATAAAGTTATCATGCGCTTGTATAAATGGTTCTTTGTTACGCTTAGCTTTATTACTAGTTGTGACCCGCGGTGTCACCCAAGCAATTATGAATAACGGCGACAAAGACTGCGATGATAAAATAACTAACTGTATCATTATACTTCAACTGTACTATTTGAATTTAAATTGAAATATTGTTTTCAACACTTGATCATTTTACTGTGACTAACTAGTTTCTCAGTTGCTCCTCAGTCACTAAATATTTACGACTCGACCCCAAAGTCTTAGAATATTATTGCTATAGCTGGCCTACCTGACTTATCCTTCTAAAGGAAACCCATTTGTACTACCTAAATTTAAAATGCACTTCATTTCTTCAATAAATTACCGGTTATTATTTCGCCTAAATGCTTTACTGACGCCTTAATTCTGACACTAAGTCTAGCCACTCGTTTTCTGAGAACTATTAAAACTTAGTCGATCAAAAACCATTTTAAAGATTATCTAAAATCCTACTTACTTATTTTATTAATCTTACTTACGAGACTTAAAAATAAACGTTTCACACTCATAGCTTCCCACCAGGACAAATCCTGTGTAGTGTAGGGGATGCCGTGGAACACACACAAAGACAAGGACAACCAGCACACAACCCAGAACAGATACTTAAATTAATCTGCTCGGCCGGGAATCGAACCCGAGACCTCTGGCTAATAAAGTGGTTATGTTACCACTGAGCCAAACAGGCCGTCAATATACCGTTATTACTACTTTTTAAAGGATCTTATGTCATTGTTTTAATAATACGAGCTATAATTAAGTTCTAAGAACTTCTGATTGAATCAAACACTGAACCTATCTTGCTTAACCAAACATATGACGTCTACTTAAGCCGACGTTGCACTTAAAAGGTTCACGTATCAAAATGACCTTTCCGTTATGATACTTCTCAAATTGTATATTATTTACTTAATTAGCCTACCTACAGACAACTTTGCATAAATGAACAAGCATTAAAATATTCTATTTAGTTTTCATAACTGAATTTAGGTTTCTTACGTTCCGCTTCTTTATCTTGCTATCTCATTTAGTCTACCTAATGTTGAAACTCGTTTCTATGAACTGTGAACTATCGTGAGTTTACCTTTTTGTATATGAAACACAAACATAAGTATTATTATGTACTTATACATTTATGTTTACTTATTATTTGCGATCTTGTCTTAAACTTAACTACAATATCTGTCAGTAGTCACTCTATAACTAATTCTATTTCTCAATCTCAACCTTTTTCCATTTCTACTTATCTGCAACGTTCGACCCCAACTCCAACTTATTTCCATAAAATCTTAATATGTGTCATATCAGTTGTTTTACTAGCTTCCCTAATTTATATTGTACAACCTATTCTAAACAGGTTCCTAACAACAAACGTACAATTATATTTATACAAGCAGCTAGTAGTTCCTATCACAGGTATTACCTATTTCAAATAATCAATTACGTTCCTAAATTTGAATAACCCTAAATTACTAATTACCCTAGCTTAATATTGGCTCATACTTATTCTCGTCTCCTTTGCACGAACAACAAATTGTGTCCAAGATGACTTGAACACTTCTTAACTAACTAACCTTTCTAGATATCTCAACCGTACGACCCCATTTCCTTAAATTCTACGCATCAAACATACATTAAAATAATACTTACAACGCGAAATCCTACTAAAAGCAATACAATAACGTACAAATCTAACTTTAACACTATGTATGTTTGATATTTTTGCATTCTAACCGAACTAATCTAACCAAGTAATAACCGAAGTACACATCCTGGTCACGGCACCAAATTGTAAAAACCCCTTCCCTATTAATAAAAAAAAACATATCTACTTATCTATTTATATCTATCCTATCTATCTATATATAAACTATGTATTACTAGCTATACCTAAATTTTTCGATTGCTAACGTTAACCTACTGTTATGGCCAAGTGATTGTCTAGTGGGAAAACCTTGCGTTGTGATCGTAGAACCTAAGTTACGAATAAGTATGAGCAACCGAGCTACCTGAATAGATTTCCTAACAAATTGACTTACTCTAAGCTACAAGATTCCTACTACGTAAGTTATATAGGGTTATTCATAAAGGGTATGCTAGGTTTTAACCCTTAACTATTTTTCTTAGTATTCCTAATGTAAAATTGACTTAAATAATTATCAAATATAATACGAAATATATTCTAAATTATAGTTTTGGACTAGTTTCAAGCCTAATAAGTTCAGAACAATATTTTACTAAGACTTTACTAAGATTTTACACCAAATATTTTTTTGTTATTTATTTTATGGTTTATATGTATTATGTTTGTATGTATTTGTACACATAAATTGTTGGCTATGGCCCCGCCCCTCCACCGCGGTAAGCAATGTGTTTCGTCCCAGACTGGATACACTCTTCCGTTTTTACGTGTACAAATACACACCTCTGTGTGTTCCTAACATTAGAGCGCCTGACTTAAACGTCGTTATCATATTCAACTATCATATTCAACATATTTGAATATTATAACAACCCAAAAGCTAAGAGAAGAGGACATAATCTTTTGGCAAATGTCAGTCAGTCTGTCAGTCATTACATCCTTCTTTTTTTACCTTTCACACATTTATTCATCAAGGAGCTTACTCATTACCTTAAGGTAATGAATCTGGTCCCGGAAGAACGAATGCAATCCCTTTCGACCCCTACCTAACCACCTAACTGCCTAACGCAATATAGCGACTGCAGTGAACAACCAACTAGAATATCGTTTTATTCTGAAGTTAGTGTGTAAATACATACTCCGGAACCTTTATCCAAAAGCATCTAATTAGACAACCAAGTCTAACACATAGTGTGATAAAGATGAATGTAACTCTCCCGTTACCATCTCAAGTCGTCAGTCTCAGATAGAACTTTCTATCAGTAGACTAAATGAAGAAAACTAGCAATTAAGAAACCATCGGCATAATGAGGTGCCTGTCATCCCGTTGGAATCAAGGGTAACCTCGGAAACATAGTTCCATGCTTAGGTTAGATAATTACCAGTAAGGTACTTTCCGTGGAAGCCTTTAGTATCTTACGAAGACAACCAACAATTACTAAACCATAGACATAAGAGGTGCCTGTCATCCCGTTGGAGTCAAGGGTAACCTCGGAGATATCGCTCCATGTTACAGCTCAGATAATTATCAGCAAAAGGATCTTTCCATAGAAACCTTCGATAAAAGTAGTGTGTAAAGAAAGATCATCGTTGACCTTCGAATTGAAGAGGTAAATTGACTTAAATGTCATCGTGTCGATTCAGAACCTATGTTCCATTAAATGTAAGACTTGGTGAGTCAAAATATAATATGTAAGACTTGGTGAGTCAAAATATTATAATATGTAAGACTTGGTGAGTCAAACATCACGTGATTTCACGTTATGTAAATAATATTAAAATAGTAAAGAGACTTCCGATCTACTTTACATTTATTCGTATATTAAATAGTTACTCGTCAAACTATAGTTGGCCGCTCATCTGACAGCAACTATTGTCAACCATTCGAGATAGTTCGTATAACTTCGAATGGCTAACTTGACAAACTAATCGGCTGCCCGATTTACTTTAATTGTAGGCATTCATAATAGATTCGGCAAACTGATCGGCTGTCCGATTTACTTTAATTGTAGGCATTAATAATAGATTTGGCAAACTGATCGGCTGTCCGATTTACTTTAATCGTTAGCTTATATATTTTATAGTAGATTCTACAAACTGATCGGCTGTCCGATTTACTTTAATCGTAAACGCACCTATTTACTATAAAGTAGATTTCTACAACCTGATCGGCTGTCCGAATTACTTGAATTGACCAAGACTTAAATTAAGACTTGACTAAGCTTAACCTTAACTAAGACTCTGCTAATAACACATCGGCCGGGAATCGAACCCGCGATCTAACATAAACGTAATCGTGTATACGCTATAGTAGATCCTACTAACGCCCAGACTCTAATAACATATTGGTCGGGAGTCGAACCCGCGACCTAACATAATCGTAATCGTGTATACGTTAAAGTAGATTCTAACTAACGCCCAAACTCTAATTACATATCAGTCGGGAATCGAACCCGCGACCTAACATAAACGTAATCGTGTATACGCTATAGTAGATCCTAACTAACGAACAGACTCAGAACAGGTACTCAAACTCATTACTCAACAACCGTCGGACCAGGAATCGAACCCGAGACCTCCGGCCCTCAACACGAACTTAATACCACCGGTCCTGATTACCCTATTTTATTTTATTTTTATTTTATTTTAATTTAATCTAATTTTATTTTATTTTATCTAATTTTATTTTATTTTACCTAATTTTATTTTATTTTATTTTATCTAATTTTATTTTATTTTACCTAATTTTATTTTATTTTATTTAGTACGATTTTATTTGATTTAATTTAATTTTATTTTAATTTAATCTAATTTCACTTTATTTGATTTAATTCGATTTTATTTTTTTTTAGTACGATTTTATTTGATTTAATTTGATTTTATTTTAATTTAATCTAATTTCACTTTATTTGATTTAATTCGATTTTATTTTATTTAGTACGATTTTATTTGATTTAATTTGATTTTATTTTAATATAATCTAATTTCACTTTATTTGGTTTAAGTCTAATTAATTTTATTTACGAATATTGTTTATTAAGCAAGTTATTCTGCACTAGGTATTTCACACAATTAACACACACAACGCGATACGTCCTGAAACACACACCGAAAAGAACACAAATGCAAAAATAAAAGGTTCTAAAACCAAACACACATGCACAATAAATTCAATTAAATAAATGAAATAAAATAATCTCAGGAAAGTTTGCTCCCCGTCGATCAGGCCTAAGAAAAACGCATCCTAAAACACAAAAGGACACAAGTATTTTCAGAGTCAGTGACCAAGACTACGTTCTAAGCTCTCTTTCTATTGTAATTACCTAATAATCTGCAGTGCTAAATTCCCGCAATTAGAAACCTCCATATAAAATCTGTAGCACCTCAATGGGTAAAGTTATGACGAAATCCTTTTAAATAATTTAATTTTTATTCACTATTTAGTAATCCTCAAATCACAATTAAGTTTCATAGGTACTGGACTGTACTGTACTCCTCTAAGTGGGTAAGTACTGTTGACCTTTATTTAAACTACGCGTGATTTTAATCTACAATCAAACCATTAATCCATAAACTATTGCTAAGTATTCGCGACCCGAGATCTCTAATTTAGTAGCTCAATGCATAAAGTTATAATTTTATATTTTCTTTAAAATAATTTAGTAAATTAAGTTACTATAGTAATAGTTAATTCTATCTCAAGCTGCCCCCGCCTGTCGTCGAACGTTCGGACTAGTCTGGTTATCTACAAGTAGGTACCATGCCGAAAATCCTTTTAAACAACAACCGCTAGGAAGCCCAAGATAATAATCAACCATCAACAATGTTTATGATCTTTGCTTTTACTTAAATCACACGTGATTCTAATTTAAACTTGTTTTCAATAGCTAAAGCTGGACCTCCATCTTGGTGGCCCTCAGCATCATTCGACACAGTTACAAATTTATTCCTTAAACTATTTTAAAATGATCACTGAATTTAAAACAATCGGTCACTGATATGAAAATACACATAATTAAAAAAATGAGCACAAGAAATCCAGGAGGTAATTCAAAATCACTCACGTGTTGACTGCGTTCAGCTCTCCCGACGACTGCCTTCCATGAAGTTCCCTCGCTCCAGCCTCCTGTACCGCCACTCCTAGAAACTACTCCCCTAGAAAACTTCAGCAATCCAATCCCATCACTACATTTGAAAATCAGCCCCTGTGATTCGTTGTTTTCAAGGATCACGCCACTTTTTCGACATTGCTTCGTACTCACCGGATTTAGTACCGAGGGTCAATAATTGATGCGTTTATTTGTTTTCTTCTTGTCTTGACACCAATGTGCTATTTGTGATTGAAATAATTAATTGATCTATTGTTTTGTATTAACCATGTACTTATATTTAAATATGAATGTTTATTTATTTCGACTTTTATAATTAAACCCTTTTTGACTATGAAAAATAGCATATCTTAATTACTTTTTTTTTATGACCAATCACATCGCTATTCCAAAACCGAACCGTTCTACGCAGATTTCCTAAAAGTTTTAGATAGAACTAAGTTTAAGATTTTGTATTCAAAACCTTCCCGCCGTTGTGACTATGACGCAGAACTAGTATTTAGTTCTTAATTAATTCATAGATGTCACCTCACTGTCGCGTCGGTGCGCGTTGGTTCATATTGTAGGTATCAATTGATTATTACAAAATAGTTCGAAGCTGTGCTGTTAGATGGCGTTTAACCATTATGGCGGTTAACTATTAATGATAGACGGATTCTAAATATACCAAAATCCGTACAATTAATCTTATTTTCTAATTTAAATACTAGTTTAACATTATTAGCCTTTATTTCAAAATGCAACTTAAGTCTTAACCCTTTATTCGCATTACTTTTAGAGCCTGCGTTCGATCCTGAGCAACCTTTGCAAAACACGAGAGCATTGCTATGATTTATCAAAAATCAACCTGTTATAAATATTTTTATTTGTTATTTTGTGAGAGATACGAAGGCTGTTTCGTTACAGGCTATTGAAATAGACAGGCGGCCTAATTTCAATAGAGATGGGGGATGGAGAATGCCACCGACGTGGAGACCATGTCTTCATGGTCATCGTGGGGGAGTGGACAAGTCTGGTGACGACGTAGTCAGCTCCGCTTGCTGGAATATTACCAACCTGGCACAGGAGGACTCCAGCGACGAGGAAGTCCAGTGTGCGCCGGCGCAGCGCGGGACTCTATCCGCCCCCACCCCCGTGCCCGCAGAGCAACCGCTCTCATTACGCGCGCGGCGCGCCGCGGTCCGCAGTGCCAAACGAGACGCAACCGCGAGCGCGTCACGTTTGTAAACTCGCCTGATGAAGGTCACCGAATGTGACCGAAACTAGTCGTAGTCGTAGTCGACTTAATTTTTACGTGAGTATTCCCCGTGTTTAATTATAACAAAAATACTTAAGAGCCTTCTGTGCAGGTAACATTTTATTCTATTTACCCAGTCACATGCACGGAAGTTTCAAATAATCATTCTGAACTAAACTGCACTTGTCGCGTATTGTCTACTGTGACCATACATTGTATAACTACGCTCTGCGAGTAGGTACTCGTAGTTGCACAGATTTATTGTCCTTGTCAACAGATTGTGAGAACATTTTCAAAAATACTATATTTGATTTTAAAACGTACGCTTGATTGAATGCCGTCTTATTTTTCATACATACTTACTAAGAATATTTCAAGTTTTTGTAATAGGGCAAACTGGTATTCCAAAATAAGGACACACAGAACTTACCTACTGATAATAAATAATTAAGATACTTGCTTATAGGTCACTAATATTTATCTAGATACATACTTAATTTAAATATTTCTGAAGGTTGACTTGTACTTGAAAAACCTGTAGCACAGGTATACCTACATTATATAGGTATGATACTTGATATTTATTTTCGTGTCTGTGCTATATAGTTACCTACATCGAGTGTGTACGTCTGTGCCTTTGTTAGACTTAGCGGGGGCACTGTCGTGCCTCTAGATCAATTTAGCTTGCAACGTTAGGTGCCATCCTATCCCGATGCTTGCAACAAATTTATTTTATGTTATGAACATAATACTGTAACATACCTAACATATCTACTATCCTATATTGTCCGAAATAAAACGCCAAAAATTTTATAATATTTCCTTTTTATTATCTCAGGAATCGTTTGTTTTCATACGAATATAATATCATAGTTTCGTTACAGTGATTATTTATAGGTGACGGGTAATGACGGACGCTAGAAGCTGTACCGAACCTTCAGAACCGCCACTTACATAGAAAATAAATAATTAATTCAATATTTTACAGAATTAAACACATTGGTTGTCATTTAAACGATTAGCAGTCAACTCGCGTTTTGGTCAGCTCGGAAATATATTGGTCGGCTTCTAATTACTTTTGGTCCGATAAATAAAAAGCAATGGTCAGAAAATATTGTTACACAAGTTGACTCCCTAAAAGTCCCTTGCGCTCTTTTTATTTTTATGCTGACTAAATATATTTTTTTTTAATAAGATTGATTTTCAAACTGGTAACAATGTTTTTGCGCATCCGACGTCCGACTTCTCAACAGCTGTTCAACGCATAACTTTGCTGATCAAAAGACTTTTATACTGACAATTGTCTGCTGACCGTTTAATTGTTGTAGCGAACCATTTAAACAGTTTTCAAATATAATTAGCACCCGCTTTTTCCGACTCGGGTTTATGTTCACATAGAAAATGTTGCCAGCGAGCTAAACTAAAAACTACCATAGACTACCATCGCGCTGCAAAAAATACACTGCAGCAAACAACAATAGAAATATTTATCTTAACTGTATAACAATAAGGTAGTTATAGTGCACACTACCGACTACTTCACAACATAGCAACCTCGGGTTACCCCACTGATACATTGGTCGTACAAACTTGCTATAGTATGAAAGTACTCAACTTTACTCTTACTTCGTTTCATACGTTTACCTTTACCTAAGATGAATTGCCCTAACCATAGAACGATGTGCATTGTAAACAGTTCCATAATTCAATATAATATTATTCATTTTATTAAGCATTATGTATACAAGTGCTCAAACAAATAAGCGTAAATTTTTGATGAAGAATTAAAATTATATTTTCCAGTCATCGCTTGTTTTCGCGAATTAAATCGAAAATGAGCAAAATATATAATTAATAGGCGATATGTTATTCCATTAAGAACAATCAATAAATCTTTCGAAAATTACCACGACGTAATACTTATATAATTTTATTTTTGTAATAGGTATTTCGAATTAAATCAACTTTATTTTTACGAATACTTAAAAAAGAATAATTGGTCTATAAAATCGGACATTTCGAGATGTCACTATGTCATAACAAGAGAGATAAACAATTACACAAAACTATCGTAATGATATATGTTATCTCATAGATTATAAATATATCAGTAAGAAAGTACGCGAGATAATTGTGTTGTCACTAAACAGATACAAATCTATGATATTATCTATCACATGGCTTGTTCCTGATCATTACAACATAATTATTGTACCGTTATAGAACATTATTAAACATTTACACGACAAAAACCATGATATGAGTCTCGATTGTACTTTCAAATTAATCGATAATCGATATACCTTTTACCAGCTCTAACTAAAACCGCAACAGAGGAACTAGAGTCTTACAAATAATCGAAGAGATAAAAATAACCGTATAACAACTCTCATTTCACAGAAACAAGATACATTTGTATCGATAGTAAAAATCGCCTAAATTTCGTTGCATCCAAACAGCTGCGAATCAGAAATGCTAAAACAACAATCAATAACAGAGTGAATGTCTTAATTATATACTTTAAAAACAATTTTATATGATATATTATTAAGTATATTAATATTAGTTACAGCAACAAAGGGATTTATTCATTGGGATGGGAAATACACATTATACACGCCTACTTACACGACAGGGATCCTACCGCAACATTTTTCCACAACTTTTAAATTTTCATTTACCTATTCTACACTAATTCGTACTATTCTCTGGAATAACAGATGCCCATGCCGTGTCCGTACGTTTCTTTATGTCTAAAGAACATTACAAAAGGCAGACGAATGCTGGTTTAGAAATACTCCTCACTCACATTTATTATTTCTCGAAATTTCGCTAAACTAAAAGCTATGGCGCGCGGTACCATAATACTGATAATTCTAGTCGTTTATATTTTTGTAGTAATCATTTTAATTATAATAAGCCATTATTATTTGTTTCAACGTTATTTTTTTTGTATTTTATTTTTCTATACGTATATTATGATACAAAGTGGTAATAAATTTTGTGGGTAGGTACGTAGTCCCGCGCACCGCCACTACCTACCTATGCTTACATCGGTACATAATTAATCAATGTATTTAATTTTAGCATTTAATTTAATACACATATACACGTCAACGTCGAGGGTTAGAGATTATAATATTCGTCTATCACTGAAGTTACATACAATATACTGTATACTTGATAACAGGGGGGGTCGAGCGGACCGCGCGGATTTATATATTATAAAAAATATATTATTAATTTAAATCAGTATAAGTACATGTTTATATTAAAGGAATATTGTCGAGTTTTATGATTGAATATCTTAAACTGATATTCGAAGTATATTTATTGCAAAGTTGACACTAAATTTAAAATAATTTAAATTGTATAACGTAAGAAATGCGATTCCACGCGCACCGTCGAGCCTCTTACAACAGCGCCTAAGAAAGAGTTAACAACTTTAGGATAATATACATAAACACAGTTTATAGTTACACAGTTACACGATAAGTTTACATTTATTTTAATCGCCTACCTGCTAACGGCTTGCGGAGACATTCGACTGGCAACTCCAGCAGGCTTACCACGGGCCGTCGACAAATCGGGCTTCCACCATTTTTATTCACGCATAAATGTGAGAAATTATACATTGGTATGTTCTCTTTCTGTTCCTGCTAAGCCTGCAGGGTTGTACCGAAAAATATGTATCAATGTCTCAGCAAGCGTACAACTAGAGTTCTAGAGATAGTTATTGTTCAGGATGCAGCGGAGTGCGGGCGTGCGAAGCGGCGCCTCACCGCGCGTTGCAAGCTAAGTAGAAAATCTACCATTATAGTAGTTTTAACACTTACAACAATTATTGATATACCCCGCGCAAACGTTCGTTTTAAATAGTACTTTAGTAGAAATTTTGACTAATAGTGTAAATAACAGCCTAGAAACAGATTTAAAGGATAGTCATGCACGTATAGCGATAAAAGGCACTACTGAAGACATTGCTGAATACCTACACCAGAATAAAATAATATAACGTTTATACATCTTTTATTGAGCATTCGGTGGTTATATAAATAATTTAATATAATGTATACAAATACACTTGTGTGTCTTTACTCTTTGGGTGTTGCGGAGCATTTCGCTATAATTTACAAATTTTACATTTAAATGGTAAAAAATATCTACGATGACATGGCAAGCCCATTGGATTTTTATGCACTCAAAAACGTGGCTTCGTTCCTTTTATCAAGAATCATTTTCCTGTGATTGCATAGAATGATATGGACATGCCATGTTTAAGTAGATTTGCAATTCGAATACAATGTTCAGATATTGAGGTACTTTACCACCCCTTTTACCTGCTTATACCAAAAGTATCCAAAAAAATAACTACAATAAATAACTATTAGATCTACCCGACACTGCCAAAAGGAGTGATATGTTACCCCAACGATACATATAGCCCATCCATTATCGAATAATCACTGACAACTTCAAACAAATCACAAAAAAATAATGGAAACATCTAAGTTTAATTCTTTTTAGTATGTTAACAGAAACTAGGTTAGAAAACCAAGCGGGTAATTGGTTTTTAAATCTCTTTTTTAATAATTAAATACTGCTGTCAGCGATCATACAAACGGGCTATAATAATTTGACATACTACCCAGTAATCATTACATAGTTCAGCAAAATATATATAAATATGAAACATGCGTTCTACCCATACACACTTAAGTTGTACTTTGACAGACACTCAATGCAAATATACAGTAATAGTAATACAATACAAAAATGAATTAATATCCCTTTGATAAAAGGGTAAATAATATCATTGGAATAGTTGTCCTTTGGAGTTATTCACTATTACCTCAAACTAATATTCATACAATAATAAATAATAATAATAATAATAATAAATAACATTTGAGATTAAGATGAAAGCGAGTGTTGCCATTAAAAATATATTGCTGCCTTTCAAGGCTTCGATTTATACGTACATGTTTTTGTTCCTTTCGATTGTAGTAAAAATGATAAAGAGAGCCGAATAAACTCACGGTGAAACTATTCCAAAGATGTTACTCGTTTATCAAAAAGAAAGATTTGTTGGAACTCTTAAAAAGAGCCATATAATATTTATAGCCTAAAATAAATTAGCAAATAATAACACCAAAAAGTACCAGGAATTTTCGGTTTTTTTTTTCGTTTGGATTTTAAATAGAATATACAGGTCTGCAATGATACACATAATATCGTAAATGTAACCAAAATAAATTTCAGAAGCATCCATATTTACAAAAATAACCAAACTGCCGAACATTCACTGCCAGAGACCTACCAGGATAACAGAAATGTTTGGAAGATCACTGCATGAAAATTAAATGATAACAGTTTACAAATTTTACGTTTTAAAGCATTTTTATTTACAATTTTAATTTAGCTAAGTGACCCGGCACGATTACTTTGGCATAGATGTTCGCAGCCAGAATCGAAATCGAGCTTTACAATTCAGTTCAAAACTTACGCTTTTTACCTCCTTTTAGCGAACCTAAATATGCCAAAGTTACTGAGCCAAAGCCGAGAAGAAGAAAATAAAATATTTATATATTTAGGTATTTCCTATTCATAAGATAAGTTACGATTAGACGTAAGAAGCGACTGATATTTTTGCTATTTTTCATTGCCATAGATTTTTTCTGAATTTAATTTTGGTAAATTAAATAGCCTTTTGTATTTATATAAACCGTTTAAAACATATTTGTAAATATAATTATCTAAAAAAACAAAAGAGAAGAATGATGGCTACGTTCAGGACTTTTCTTAGTTTGACATTCACTCTTTCTCGTTCATACAATGAGCGAATGAACGAAAAATTGTGCAAGGACAAAAATAAAAGATCCGAATTCACCTTTATTTCTGATATTACACATAAATAACCGACTTCACACGTACACCGAAGTTATTTCACTTCCATTAACATTGCAAGCTCATCCGGCAAAATGTGGCATAGAAAAAAATAACAATTCAATATTTTTTGCAAAACTTTACACTAGGAAACGAATACAAAATTTATTTTTCTGTGAAATTTCCTTGACTCTTTTGCTACAGATATTGCCAGCGCGTTAAATCTAGACTATACATACAAATACAATAGTGAAGAAGCTATTAGGCCTCATATTGCAGACAACAATATATTACACTTTTACATTACATTATTTAATAATACGCGGACATTTCGGCAATCGACCACATCGCCGACCACAAAATTTAACTCTGCGTGAACGAAAATAAGAATCAAATTAGCGTCGTGTGATAACAAGAATATACATAGAATCACAACGCCTGGTCATCTCGCGAGGTGTCCGATTCCCGGAATGGCCGCGACTCGCCTATGTACACGTCCAGACTGTAGCGGGAGTCGCCGGTTTACGACACTTTTCAAATTGACTAGTCATAATTTAAAACTTGCTGTGACACGCGACCTAATCACTAAAGACTAAAGGCCTATTCAAATAAAGCGATGTTCGCTGCCGCTGAGGTTTGCGAAAGCTGGTATCAGTCGGATATTTGAGAACTTTTGTAGCTAGCGCGGAATAAAAACAAAAGTTTGGTGTCGGCCATTCTGTATATTACGACGGCTGCGTAGAAAAAACAATTGAAATTGAACCCTATATCTATGCACCGTACAGCAAAAAACCAAAATACAACTTTAGAACGACGGTTACATATTAATTAGTTTTAAGCTTCGTAACATGTTGAAAACCTGATATAGAATTCATATTTTAATGCTTTATATAGCTCTGCCGCCACTACGCTGCTTTTATTACTAGCATTTCGTCACTCACAGCGGCAACGAATACCCACATCTATCTAAACAGACCTTTATTTTTTCCATCCAATATACATACATATTTGATATTTTAATATCAAAAATCACAGCGCAAAATAAATATAAACGCAAATTTCGAGCGATAGTGATGTGGCGCCTGCCGTACTATATCACGGTTGTGGAATGCAGGAACGATACTTTCTTTACACCTCGAGTTCGATATCAATACTTCTAAAAGACGGCTAGCAAGAAAACCGAACGGAGCGTAAACTATTGGAATGTGAACCCTATATCGCAGTACCTACAGCAGAATTTTTGAATGACAATTGCTCGTTGTTTTTGTCATTAGTAACTCGACTGTACAACCACGATTTAAGGTTCACATTTCAATGCGCTTAGCCCTCCGCGTCTATTCCTTTCTAAGTCGAAGATGGACGAATCAAATGCATATACACGCGAGCTAAACGCACCGCGTGGCAAAACCGACTCTAGACACTGCAGATAGAGTTCACTTCTCCTGGCGAGAGATCGCTAGCGCTAGTTGCAGCTCGGCGTCTTCTTGCCGCCTTCGTTTATCCGCTTCCGCCTCGAGTCTCTTCGACTCGGCGGCCGCCCACGCCCACTGCTGCTCCTCAGTAGGCAAAAACTCTGTGCTTTTAGCTTCCAACTGGGCTTTGGCCTTCTTTTCCTTCTGCCTCGTCCGCCCTATCCCCCCTATCGTATGCACCAACGACTTCGCATACTTCACTGGTTTGGGAGACTTTTCCTTTTTAGCGGGCAAGGTGTTTGTCGGCCAGGTTTCGTTCAAGTTCTTGTTTTTATCGGCGGGGAAATCTGCCGCCCAATCGTCGGATTTGCTAGCCCAGTTGTCGGACTTGTTCGCCGACCAGTTGTCGGGCTTATCGACCCACGCGTCGGATTTGCTCGCCCAGTTGTCGGTCTTCCAATCTGTGTTCGAGTTGGTGTTTTTCGAGCCCCAAGCGTCGTTGGGGGGCGGCTTGGCCCAGGCATCGTCGGCGGCCCAGTTATCGGCGGGCCAAGCGGGGGCGGACCAGTTCTGAGCGGCGGGGGCGGAGGGCCGGGACGAAAACGGGTCTGGAACG
The DNA here is from genome assembly GCA_949125135.1 of Alcis repandata. Classification (NCBI taxonomy): domain Eukaryota; kingdom Metazoa; phylum Arthropoda; class Insecta; order Lepidoptera; family Geometridae; genus Alcis; species Alcis repandata. Next base: position 776,141 of record OX421237.1, read on the forward strand.
GAGGCGGGAGGCGCCGAAACGCGCCCGCTGCGTTTCTCGGGCTGCTTAAACCCGTTCAAAGTGGAAGACGCAAAGAAATCATCAGTTTCGAATCCGGCCACGGAGGTCGGACGCGCTAAAGCTTCGGTTTGTTTCGGTCTGGAGTCCGTGACGTCAGCGAAGGGGTCTTCGATGTTGAAGGGATCCTCGTACCGGTAGTCCTTGAAGGGGTCGTCGGCGAAGTCTACGGCGGCGCGCGTCTGGACGCAACAAAGTGTGAGTGAGAGGGGTGTTTATGTGTAAGCGGGATGGATACGCACGTGTCAGCCCCGCCGCCGCCGCGTCCGCTTAGCGCTGCAAGTGGGGGGAAGCACACGAGCCGTGGTTAGCATGTTAGTGACGTCATGACGTGGGTATGAACGATCGAGGCTACATGCGATGACTATATACCCACATATTAAGCTATCAAAGAGGCCTTTGAGCCACCTTAAACTTGGATACCAAGACTGGCAGTTAGCAACTTTTTACAACTTTCTAACTACATAGTTATTGAACTTCAGATAAGTTGTGGTCAACTGGTCTGGAAAGCAGTACTATTACTATTTCCTTATTTGATTACAAAACCATTTGACTGTGTATACGCTGTTAAAAAGTTTGTCTAGAATAAATCGTTTTTAGTGATAAGATTGCTTTTTTTACTATCTTTAATGTTGTGGTGAGTCTGTATTTTATTTTTGTGAAACAGTGATTTTGGTATTGTGTTTAAAAAAATAATCATTATTATTTTTCAGTCATTACATGTAGCCAAAGAGAAGTTTAAAATATGTACAAGTGTAGTTATTATTGTTACAGAAGTAAAGATGTTTATAAATAAGGTGGGGTTAGGTAAATGAAAAGAAATAAAAGAAAAGGAATGGGACGGAGATATTCCACGGATCATCCCTTTGTGGTCATCGCGCACTGTATCAACTTAACACTGACCAAACTAAGAGCAAAGCATTAAAATGAAAGTAATTGAGTCTCGTAATTTATTTATTTATTTACGTACACGACTGCCCAGGAAGACGATAATGTTTATTGGTCATTATCTATGTAATAAGTAGTTTTTATATTTGTTCTAGTTACCTCATGTAACACAAATGGCTTGTTAAGTTTTGAAGCGTAGCGTTGTACTATTCATATTATTGTTTCGAGTGTAATTTCATCGGGTTTTTTTTTAGTCTCACAGGCTGTTATTTAAAACTCTAAAGCTATATTCAAACCAATTAAGCTTACGTTTCAATGCTTTGCTTGTTGGTCGAATCGGTGTCGAGTTGGTGTGATGCGCGTTGACCATTACCATGCTAAAAGCAAGAATATATTAAAAAGCGGTTACTACGAAGCAGCATTTCAATAGTCCTATATCTAAACTTAAGAAAGTGCATTTCAGGTGAGAAAAAAACGGCAGGCAAGAGTTTTTGAAAAAAATAAAAAGAATGCTCTAAAATTGATATCAATTTTAAAGGTTTTTTACGTCAATAGTTCAGAAATGTACCCTTTTTTTTCATTACAGGTTATTAGACAGAGATACAACACATGATTCTATTTCAGTCGGTACATTAAACCTTCAAAATGGACATCTTTAAAGTCCTATCTAAGTAGAAATCTAACGAAAACTTTTAGTTAATTTTCTAATATTAGATGTTAAACTGTAACTACGAGTATGTTAGAATACGGTATAAAATTGCATGCAAAATAAAATAAAATGAGTAAATGAATGTTAAAATGTAACCCAGGATAAATAATAATATAAAACATGCGGCGGCGGCGTGGCGTGGCGTGGCAACTGAAAGGCTAACGTGGCGGAGAATGGCATTCTACTCACAGAGAAAGTAAAACATTTAGGCGCAGGCATCTGATAAAATCGACAAATATGTATGTATTTATTTAGCTCATTTTTTGAAATCTTGGTCCTTCGAGCTTAATTTTTAGAAAATTGGTTTATTGTTAAAAATAAATAATCAGCTCGTTGGTTCCTAGTTTTAAAATACTTCAGCCTGCAGTCTGTTTGCTGTCTGTTGTAACTCAGAATAGCAATAGTGCCACATCCCGCTTAACCTTATGGTGCAACTAATGTAGTGCGAGCGGGATGGTGCTATTGCAAATACGATAAGCAGCCGGTGCTAGGATGTGCTTGAAATCACTTTCATAAAGAATCAAAATCTTGTATTTTGAGCCATTATTTCACAATCACAATGATCAACATCGTTTTGTTGAACCTTAAATCTGAGCATTTCTCAAACAATTCTTAACTTCAAGTGAACTTTATCAGGGAGGTTACTCGAGTAATCACACCCCGAGACTGACATTTTATACAACCAAAAAAATAAAAATAAAATGCCATTCTCAAAATCAAAAACTAAAATGTGCGAACTATTTTACGTACATTTTACTTTCTCTGCAGCATTTAAAAATAAAATAATAAATTAATTTAGCGATTTTTTTACTAAATTTCGGCGATCACCTCATGCGGAGCTAAGGGGCGGGAGGTAAATCAAATAACTGGGGAAAAATTAATCTGAAATAAAACTGTGGCTTCGAAATTATAATTTTATTTTATCAGTGACTTTTCTTCCTCCAAAAACGTCCGATATTGTACTTTTCTATCATTATTACGCCTCTCTTTTTGTTTTAACGCGTGAGACAAGGATAAAAAATACATAGTTCCAGAGATGCCTTATTTTAGTAAATTGAACATTTAAATCAGTGCTTTGTACGATGCAGGTCTTGACCAGTGAATCGGACATTTTTGTATCAAAAAAAAGTCCTGGATATTTAATTAATTAATTGGAAAATAATCGGTGTTCAAAAGTTATTAAAAAACAAGTAAAAATAACCACTCACGAATACAAAGATCGATTATTAAAAATTGGTGCCTTTGTTAATGCGCATCAAATAAAGTGAGTCTTTATTGGTTCATATCACGCTTCTACCAAAAAACTGTCACCTTAGGTAACTTAAATTTTTACTTACTTACTAGTAAAAATATTGTACTAGACCATGACATGTAAAATTTAATTAACATTTTAGCAAAATAATTTTAGCAATATACGAGCATATTTTGGCACCAGTTTTTATCGACCGATCTGTAATACTCCAATTAACAAAATCTGTATCTGTGTTCCTTATATTAAAAACTTTCTCATACCTTATGTGGCGGATTAGGTCGAGGCGGCGCTGGGCGCGGCGGGGGCGTCTTATGGCTCTTGGGGGGCAGCGCTGGGCCGCCCCCACCCCCTCCCCCGCCCCCTCCGCCGGCCGAGCTGGCCCGCGTGGGGGCGTGGAGCACCGCGAACGGATCGTTTTCCCATTGGCTCTGGAATTGTGTAGTTATATGTTGAGATCTTTTCTAGGAAAGTTGTGAGGATCGTTCTTTCGTTGGGAAGTTCTTTCTTCGTCTTTTTATAAAGAAGCCTATTAATATTTTGCCAAAGTTTGTATGTTTAGATGGTTGTTACTCAATCACGCAAACGGATTAGGATGACTATATTTTCCATCCCAGAAAATTTTCCGGTTCCCGTATGGGAATAAATTTGTTTCTTGGTTCTTTAAATCTAGATAAAATGATTAAATCTAGGCGGCCAAACAACTGTTATTTGTTTGGTCCTTTTCAATGGTACCGTAGCATTATTGGCAATTGATATGGTTAAACTATGCTTCTAGCAATACTTACATCGTCTCCTCCCTTGTTATTGTTCTCGTGGTGCGCAAACGCGTCCCCGGTGAAGGGGTCCGCGGCGAAGGGGTCCGAGCCGAACCCGCTCTGAAACGGAGCAAGCATGGACAAGCTCTAGCGATACTTCACACAAGCGGCGGAGGTCGACGCGGGACTAATAACTTACTTTTGATACAATTTTGTAACTAATTTTTTGGAGTTGATTTAAATGTCTTGGGCATTACTATTGTAGTAAAAAATGGCATTTTTTTCTTGTAAATCGAGTCGTCTTTTATTTCAATTTTAAGATTGGATGGCTCTGTATTCTGCACAAAAATGGTAAGCCTTCTGATGACGTCTGAGAAATGACGATCGCAATACTTAGCAATAGCTGCTACTTTTTGATTTCCACTGATACAAATCTTTCTGCATGGCCTGTTATTACTATTCTGCACAACTTCGACTTTCTAAACTATTTTTTTACGCCTCAATACTTTATCAACATTTAGCTACGCATTACGTTACAGTACAAGCTTGCAGTACTTCAACCATAAAACACGTTTCCAAACTGTTACTTACCTCTGCCGAGGTTGCGTTTCCGCTGGGAGCGAAGGGGTCGTGAGGGGTGACTGCGGGGGCTTGGGCGGGGGTGAAGGCGGATTCCTTGAAGGGGTCCGTCGCGAAACCGTCGCCGTTTGAGAAGCCGTTGCTTTGGGCGAAGGGCTCGTCCTCCTGGAATAGAAACAAGGTCATAATGGAATAGATAAAATCGACACACAAGTCTATTTTTACACTAAATATAGGCCCGGTACATATTGTAGACCAAGAATAAAAAAAAATAGTTAATTGTTTTTTTTTAAATTTTTTTTATTTTTTATTTTGCATTTTTTTCGCGATTTCCGGGTTAGTCTCATAGTAAAAATTGTTCATAATGATGAGTATTCCTAGCTCTTTCCTTATAACTCTGTATACGTCTCTAAACTTTAAAACTGGTTCCGTTCTGTCTATCTGTAAATTTTTAACTGTCTATCTCTATAAAATAAATTCGTAGTATACTAACGAGCGCGTCATTCGGCGTGGCTCCCCGCACGACCCGCTCCAGGTGGTCCCGCGAGAAGGCCGGCGCCAGCGCGGCGGGCGCGGTCGCCGGCCGGCCGCCGGACAGGGCCTCCGTCGCCTCCGTGATGAGGCGGAGCTGCTCCTCCAGGTGGGCTATTTTGATGTTCGCCTGGAAATGTACGACGGTATTGAGTGAGAATTCATGGAAGTAGTAAAATGCAGTGCTATGACTATTCATTGACAAAATAAAGAAACAAACGCTGGGAATTGTATTTTTTGTTATTTAAATTTTTATTACTAATTCTTTTCTTAAAATTTGAAAAAAATTGTTTATGTCAATATTCTTGTTATTTCGTTTATGTTAGTTTACCTTTGTGTCTGCTACCTAAGTTACCCCTCCGTTCGACGTTCTCTTAGTCAGTTTATTCCACTTCATCTTTCGTTATCATAATCCCATTCTGGTAACGAATCCTCTTGTCAATTTTTATTTTGTTAGTCGGCGGGGCCTGCTCCCCCGCCCGCGCCCCGCCCCCGCCCCCGCCCCCTAGTACCTGGCTGACGGCGAGCACGGTCCGGCGCAGCGCCGCCGTGACCCCCTCGGCCTCCGCCCCCGCGGCGGCGGCCTGGTCCCGCAGCCCTCGCTCCTGGTCCCGCAGCGCCCGCGCCGCCGCAGCCCGCGCCGCCACCTCTCCCTCCGTCTCCGCGACGGCCGCCTCCTGAGCGCCCACTTGAGAGCGGAGCTTTTCCACCTGCACATTAAAATGTGTTGGATCCACAAAATACCCAGAAGTATAACCCCCATTTAGAGCCGGGGCTACACGGCTCGCGCGCGCCGCAAGGGTTCACACGGGGGCACGAGGCGGACAGTACTTGTACCACATTTGACGGCCTGTTTGGCTCAGCGGTAATAATATCCGCCTTATCAGCCAGAGGTCCCGGGTTCAATTCCCGGTCGGGCAGATGTTTGAATAATGAATTTAAATATCTGTTCTGGGTCTGGGTGTTAAGTAGTTGTCCTTGTCTTTGTGTGTGTTTCATGGCATCCCCGACACAGGATTTATCCTAGTGGAGAGCTATGAGTGTGAAACATTATTTATTTAACACTAGCATCAACAGTTTTTGACACCAAATTTTTACTGTAATTTGGTCCAAAACAAAAAAGAAAAAAAAAAAGAAATCTATCCGAAATTAACTGAAAATCATCACGGAATTGAGTAGGAAAAGATGTAACACTTTTAGTATGTGTACAAAAAAATGAATAAAAGAAAAGTCATGAATTAACGAATAATGATAGTCACCTGTGTTTTGAGATCATTTAACCTCTTTTGTGCTTCCCCTTTTTGGTTCTCTAACTGTTTTAACGTCGCCGACAATGTGTCCAACTCGCTCTGAAAAGAGACAGATAACAAAATACAAATGGCATATCAATGGTCATAAACTGTCATTTTCATTAAGATTTATCTGGACATAAGACAGAATCATCCGACTGGTATATTTTACTCAGTGGGTTTTGTCTTCTATTTCTCTATTTTATTCGTCACTTTATTATAAGCATTGATTTATTTCTGGAGCTAACACAAATCACTGCTTTATTTCTCTTTCTCACTTTGACACATGTGACAGTTATACGGGTTTCTCGCTCCACCAGTCTCGCTCGACATAGTTTTCATGACCGACGTTAAATGATGCCCTGGTAGACAGAGGCAGTATCCCCGTCTCGCTCGCTCACCTGCAGCCCGGCCGCCTCGCTCGAACTTGCGGCAAGTTCCCTCTCCTTGCTGGCGATCTCCGCTTCAAGCGCGACTCTCTCTCTCGCGAGTGCGTCCACTTCCCGCGCTATTGCTTCCATTTCTGGCGTCGGTTGCGGCCCCAGTGTGGGTGCCGGGGTCAACTCTGGCTGGGCAATCTGGGTGATCTGGGGACGTGAACAAACAAGGTAAGTACATACTTTGATTAAAAAATTGGAATTTTTTGATAAAACTACCAAATCGTAAAAAAATAAGCTTTGTCTGAATTTTAGACTTTGGACTTGATGACTTCGTAGACTTGTAGCCTGGTGTCTTTATAAAGGTGACATTAAGCGCCTTGACACCTTTCACATGAAGTGCCTAAGATCTATACTTCGCATAAAGTGGCAAGATCGAGTACCAAACTCTGACGTATTAAGAAAAACCAAGCTAAGTGGCATAGAGTCCTTGCTTATTAGGGGACAACTGAGATGGTGTGGGCATGTTGTACGTATGGATGACTCCAGGTGGCCTAAGGCTGTATTTTACTCACAGCTGAAGGAGGGAAAGCGCACAGCTGGTGGTCAATACCTACGCTACAGAGACGTGCTGAAGCGCCATCTTACCGCATTTAACATCCCGTGCGAAGGTTGGGAAGAGCTTGCGCAACAGAGACGAGAATGGCGCCACTCTGTTTACAAGGCTGCCGATAATTTTGAAGTCAAGCGTCTACAAGATCTGGATGCAAAGCGCCTTGCTATCAGGACCCGTCCAAAGCCTTCCTATTCTTATACATACAACAGCGAAGGTCTATTGCATTGTGCGCCATGCAATTTTAAAACTAAATTTGGGTTTGCCAGCCACTTTCGTGCTCATAAGCGTATTTTGTAAGCCAGGTTCGCCATTGACGGACACGTCAAGGAGGACGATATATAGACTTGTAGCTTTGCTTTGTTTGTCGCTTTGTGATTGTAGATTCGAAGAAAACTTTACGATAAATGTCACGCGTGCTTTTTCGTGTTTTTAGGCGTTTCTCGGGTAAATTTGCGTTGCTTAGGCTCAATAATAGGGCGTACCGGAGAAGTTTAACTTATTTTTATGTGAAAGTTCGGCAAACTGGCTGACGGTCAGCTTGATGATAACCAAAACCGCCGCCTAAGAACACCTGCAACACTAGCAGTGTTAATTATTTTTTGCCAGAGAAATGAGAGGTGCTTGTAGACTATCTTTTTAAAAGGCCCCGTGTTGTTGTTCGGCGAAACAACCTTTGATTCTCCACCAGCTGCCGAGAGCAGCTGTGTTTGCCGCCGTGAGTCGTATCACCTAGCACCCTGGAGTTTCTACCAGCTGTAACCACCAGCTGTCTTCAGCTGTCACCACAACCTGTTTCCTCCAGCTGTCCCCAGCTGTCTCTACCAGCTGTCTCCAGCACCAGTAACTCACCGTCTGCCCCTCCGGCGGCGGCACCATATCCGGAGCCAATGCGGCCGGGGGTGCCTCGCCCCGCAGCGCGCGTTTGATGAGCCACTGAGCCAGAGCGAATTGATGCAGGGATAGTTTGCCGCCGTGTGTCGTGTCGCATAGTGCCCTGGACAAACATACAACAAATAGAAATATAGTAATATAATAAAAATAAAGTAAGTAATATGACAGGGCTGATAACGGCCTCACATCCAACCTCCAAAGACGCGTCCACTCTCCGAAACATCGTATCACAAAGCAATGATAATTAGGAGTCCTCATGCTGAAACGAATTCGGTTATGCAAAGTAGCTGCAGAGCAATGGGCCAAATACCTCTTACGTCTCCTCTCGTCTTTTTTTATTTTTATTTTTTATTTTTGTATGATCTTTAGGTCTATTAGTAAGCTAAACCATCAAACGCAAGAGATTTGCACGGCTTAGAAATACATATTTCCGTGTAATCTCAGATCAAGGCAGAGTCCCGCCTCAGATACAGGTGAAGCAAAACAAACTACCCTACATCCTGTGTACGTATATTTCAAGCACACAATTGACGCATAAAAACTACCGGAATCAATCGTCAATTCTTACGTCAGTTGCTTAGTGAACGTGAACAAGAAAAATAAGTAGTAGGGTAGTTTTGCGTCAATTTGAGCTTGAAGTATACGTACACGGGAAATAGTGTAGTTTTTTTTAGCTTCACCTGTATCTAAGGCGGGACTCTATCTGCCTTTCTACTCGATCTGAGCGTGTAATTCTGTACTGACCATATGTGCGCGAGCGTGTGGTGCGGCAGGCCGCTCTCGAGGAAGGTGTGCTTGATCTCGGCGCCCAACACGAACCCGTCGCGGTCCGCGTCCGCCGCAGAGAACGCGGCCGCCGACGCGGCCAGCTCGGGCGCCGACACCACCCAGCGCGGGGGGGGCGGCAGGGGGGAGGGGGGCGGCGCGGGCTGGGACGACGGCGGCTGCCGAGAAAAAACATATTAAACAGCCTGTTTGATTTTACGTCCTGTCTTGACGTAAAATAAAACAGGAATCTACCACGACAGGGTCAGTCTGCAGACGGGTGACCGTGGGTGGCATCACACGTTAAATTGTGGGTCCACGTTGTTTATTCTATAACAACTACCGCCTAGCCATGCGAAGGTGGTAAGTGTGTGTCCTGACCGCCTGAAGAGGCCTGTGACATGGTTCGGCTGTCGAACTAATCTGTAATTATACTCACGCTAGACAAATCAAGCAGCGTGTTAGACTGGTGGTGGGCGGGCGGCGGCGTGGGGCGCGGCGGCGGCGGGCGCGCGGGGGAGGGCGGGCGGGGCGCGCGCAGCTCGGGGGGGAGGGAGGTGGGGACCGCGTGCTTCTCCAGGGCCTTGTACACCAGGTGCATGGCCTGCGGAGGACGCAGCATACAATAGAGAAGAAACCAGGAGTACGAACATATACATGTGTAAATGTAAGAACAAAATATTAGTAGCAATCCTGCTATTTGAGGAATAAATAAGCAATTTTGGACGGTTCGTCGTAAATGCATGGCTCCAATGCCAGAGATGACGTTGTACGTCCTGCGGGGCTCAACAGTGATTTAGAAGAGGAGTTCTGCGAACAGTTAGACCTTACGAGTACTTTTTTTCGACAATCACAGTATTTTATCTTGACCATCTCTAGACTGATTTTACTCATGTGCGAAGTTTTTGTTTAGAATTGAGTACATATACATACTTCTGCCAAATTTTATTAAAATCAGCTGGTAGCAAATTTTCCCTCTTTTTGAGGAAAATAACCCTTTTAGTAATTGAGTAAGTTATTGTATTCGTCCCCCTGCAGCCCTGCAGCACTCACCACCATGAACTCGTGCCGGTCCAGCATCCCGTCCTTGTCCTGGTCTGCGAGGTCCCAGATCTTTCCGAGCGTGTCTAGAGGCAGCTTGGACTCCATCAGCACTCCTTTCACCTGGATTACATCAACAGATATCTATATATATAAAAATGAAACCCGTTTTCCTTGGTCACGGCATCACGCGTGATTGGCTGGACCGATTTCACTAATTCTTTTTTTGTTCTATTTGTTATTATTAGGAGAAGGTTCTTACGGAAAAAAATATTAAGAAAATCTCTCAGAAATATTGAAAAACCCTAAAAACAGCCCTTTTCTTTTTCCCATACAAACGTATGGCAGTACGAAGTCTGCCGGGTCAGCTAGTTTTTAGATAAAAATAAGATTTTAAGGTATTTTTATTAATTTGTTGTTGTACTCTTAACTCATAGCGCGAAACGGAATCATCGGATTTTTCTCACTTTTTCCCCAGTCTCAGCTAGAGCGAGACAAAAGCCAGAGCGATACGGCCTCTGGATGGTTACAACAGTATCTGATACTTCTATCTATAAACATTAAAAAATTCAACTCATTTCAAGTTTTGATTTTACCCAAATATCATTTCATTTATTTATAACCACGAATAAGTCCGCGTTTGACCACCAAGGAATCTACACTACTATGTATGTATTTTAGATTGGAAAGATTTGTATGTTTCTAACGATTAAACTCAATAACTACTGGGCCGATTCGAAAAGTTCTCTCACGATTAGAACATTATCCCTGAGTAAAATAGGCTATTTTAGGCTAGCGTATTTTTATATGTACGTGTTTGAATATTCTTAAAGGCTATAATATTATATATTAATTAAGTACTAGAAAAATGAATTTGAAAAATGAATGTCCACCCATGCGAAGCCTAGACGGGCCACTAGTAATAAATCATTGACCACTAATTAATAATGACAAGTAGTATGTAACCTACCTTATTCCCAGCGATGAGTCCATTACTAGGTTGAAGCGAGTCGAACAGCTGCGTATACTTGTCTCGCTCAGACGGCTTCATGCTCCAATCGCTGAGCGGCGCGAGCACCGGCGCGGGGGAGGGGGCCGCGGGCCGCGCGGGGGGAGGACCCGACGGGATTTTGGGTAAATCTCCCTAAAAAAATTAAAATATTGTAAATAAATAAACGTTTCACACTCATAGCTCCCCACTAGGATTTCCCTGTCGGGGATGCCATGAAATACAGAAAGACAAGGACAACTAACACCCAGAGCCAGAACAGATATTTAAATTGCTCATTCAAACATCATTCGAGCAAAAATTATATTTTACTTTTATAATCACCGCCTTCCAAACTCCTCTTTCTTCTTCTTGTTTCATTGAGTTAAGTACGTCTTACTCTTTATGAACTAACACTTTTTAATAAAGCTTTTATTGCATTGTCATCGGAGAGGTTCTAGTGACTACCTCGCCTAGTCAAGGTGTTTACAAACAGAGTACTCGGCCGAGAGCACTGTCTCGCCACTGTACTCGTTACGTGTTATCAACCTATGACGTTAAGTGAAGTGTGCATTGAACAACCTTTTATCAGAACAGCTTCATTGATTGATAACAGGTTATTTTGCCAATCAATTAGTCAATAGTTGGTTAAATGAGTAATAATGATTGTCCAAACATGATGTATGTCTTATCGAGCACTTATCTTGGCTCACTGATTTTTATATTCGTAAATAGAACCATAAATATTAATTGCCTATAAATAGCTTTAAATATTACAGGTAAGTAAGTTTTACAATAACTATTTTAAAATAAGATAAAAATAAATTTATTTAAAAAAATAAAACAATTATATTATTTTTCCATGTGTTTTTTGCACAAAAGTGAGGATTTCGAGTTCTCAGGGGTTTGCTACAATATTTTGTTCCCAACTAGTCACACTGATACGCTAAGTATTTTTCAATGGTAAAAAATCCCAACGAGTAACAGTGCATCCCATTTCGACCCTTTTACAAAATCTTAGCCCACATCCCAAGCAAGTCATTGAGCTACTATTGTCGAACGTAGATCTCACCACTTTGGGCGGCGGCGCGTCCGAGTGTATGTTGCTCATGTTGATGTCCCGGCCGGCCTGCGCCAGCGCCACCAGCTTCAGCGACACGAACAACCCAGCCTGGAACAACACAACATTCTTATTTGTCTGGAAGAAATCCATTCATGACGCTTATTACACGACATAGCGCAGATTGGCGGGGACTTAGACCGGCTCCCCGCCACGACCGGCTGCCTGTGTAGCTTAGGACTCTAGGCTTAAATCGTTATTAGCATATTACCTAACTAGTGCCTTATATGCTAATATAAGGCACTAATTCTGTTGTTGCACTAGTTTTAAGTGTTATTATATTTTTGCTTGTAATTTCTGGTGTGAACAATAAAGAGTTTATCTACTTTACGAGATTCACTCGGAAAACTTTTGTATGTTCGTATACTTCATGGCGTGTAACGTCGAAACGTTTCTCCATACGTTGGATCCCCATGGGACATTGTTAGCGATAGCGACTACTTTAGGATTCTAAACCTCATTCGGGAAAGATCCCTAAGGTAAAGACTTCGGTGTCTGTCTAAATGTCACAGCCAATTATTTTATTTCAAAACGATCTTTTATTAGTATGAAGCTTTTCGTCATCGATGTACCTTCAAAGAACAGACGTAATTTGAAAGCACAATCCGTGACGACAGTTTAGTTAGATCATGATCAATACACCAAACCTTCAAAGGGTAAGGTACGTTGGTAAGGCATCCCGAAATAGGCCAATAGTCTATACCAAGCCTTACGGTACTTGTGACGTAGCAGGTACCTTCAGTATGACACTATTGCTCAATCTGTGCCGAGTACTTGACCTTTTCGAGTGGTACTAAAGGCAAGGGCTGTCTTATAAAGGAGACAGGTAAAGTAGGTCGGTGAGCAGTAACCAACCCTCGTTAAAAAGAGTCATTGACACGCAGTGATGAGTGATTGGATTAATAGATCTGACTGCTAGACGCGAAGCTAAATTTAAAAGCTCAAACTCAAGCTCAGATGGCTGCCAACTATCGAACAGCCGTGGAACATTGTACAAGCCATGAATATGACTTAAAATATGCTAAATTGTTATTATTTTATAAGTTTTAGACAAATTTATTATCCTAAGTATCTACAGAGGTCTAATAAAAAGCCAGATTCCTACTGTTATACTAATTTTAAAAATAGGTAAAGTTTGAATGTATGTTTGTAATCTACATAACTACTGGTACACTTACAAATATATTTCACTAATAGAAAGCTAATACTGCCTGCTATAAGGCTATGTTTTATAGCCCCCGACCCGCAAGGGCGGAGGCCGAGCAGCCCCACACCGGGCACAGTCCCTGGGATCACCTACTTCTTATTCACACATCACAAATCACAACCTTTTATTCTCCTATACAATTCACTTCACAGTTATCAGATACACACATAAAATAGGTCTAAAATTACTGTCAATCTGAACTACTTACATAGAATTCACTAGAGGTAATTAATACACATTATCTTAAAAGCCACATGTTCTTATACGTTACACATTATTCCTAAGTGTCACTAGTTTATAAAACCACACATTTTCAAAGTAATCCTCCCACATTTGAGTGTAACACACGCTAACCCAGTGACGTATGACACCGCGCTAGTAACTGCTACTCAATCTGCACCGCTCCGGTCTGATAACACTATCATTACGACTGTACTCGTAATTACACATCCATCCTCCGAACCTCTCTATGTCAATATTGAATTGCTAAAATATCATAATCTATGCGACACTCGTGAAAACCAAGGAAGGTGACTTTTGGTATCAGAGGCCAAGACGCAATGTGGATTGAGCCAACCGAGTTAAAAATTAGACCAGCGGGCTTACTGGACGACTGGGAGCTGTAACCTGGTTCATATTGAATGAAACCGATTGCACTTTCTTTACACCGTAGATTTCCCTTAGATTCGTACAAAAAGTTTTGAATCTACGTTTCCGATTCATACAGCCAAGGAATGGAACAGACTGCCCGCTTCCTTGTTTCCTGAGAGATAGATAGATAGATAGATAGATAAACTCTTTATTGTTCACACCATAAATTACAAACAGAAGGATTAAAGCACCTAAAACTAGTGCAACAACTGGCGGCCTTATCGCTAAGAGCGATCTCTTCCAGGCAACCTTAGGATGGAGAGGATAGATAAAAAAAAATATAAAAACGGGGTGTGCAATATTGAAGAATACTCATATAAACCTACATAAAAAATAATAATAATAAATACTTAGAAATATATTCAAATAAAATACATTCTAATAAGTACATACTAAAAACTACCTACATTTCCGAAAATACATATAATATACTAAAACGTATATAAAATAAATATATATATATATAAATATATAATAATACTAATAGGGAAGAATAAAATACATAATAAATAAAAACAAATCAACAATTAGTGAGTAATAATAAATAAATAATCACTGATAAAATGGCAATTGCGACAAGTGATGTTTTTTTAATTGACTTTTAAAGCATGCAAGCGATGTAGCATTTCTTATTGTCACAGGAGAGATCTAATCTGCGTGCTTCATCTTCGACCACATCTTCGCTTACCATCAGGAGAGGTGATGGCCAAACGTGGACTCAATCGCGTTTAAAAAATTAAGTCAGTCACACAATAATGTTGCAGGTTGAATTGAAGTTCACCAGCCAAATATTCAAAACATAATTTTGTAAATTACACCCCAAGCCGTGCCAAGTTTCCAACATTCTAAATAATACGTACTGCATAAAAACACAAAATACTCGTAAAAAACCTAACAAGAAAATTGAGACGATGGCGAAACGAACGGCCTTCTAACGTATTGTTATCGATTTAAACTGTAACCGTGCTGTAATTTTCTATCAATTATTCACAGAAACATTCGATGCATGTCTTCATGCCGAACGCCACGATACCCGACTGTTCAGAAGGAGGGTAACGTTATTCAGATGTACGAGTGTGTTGATTGAACTACTGGGATAAGATTTTTTAGAGTCTTTTTAGTACAATCAACCACCATTGACTAAACTAATGAGACGGAAGTTAAAGTATAGTCAAGGAAACTGATAAAATTAGCCTTACTCGGAATCATCAAGAATGTATAAGATCGCTCTTAACGATATGACTGCCTTTTGTGCCTTTCTCTTACGTACTTGTGATATTTTTTATGGTGTCATTAAATAATTGTTGTATTATTCGTGTTTCTATGTAACTTCCTAGCTAAGGACTTTGACTGATTTAGGATTGCGAGGTGTCGTATATTGGTGTTATCTTCATACCCGAAACGTCATAAGTTACGTTTGCTGTCAGGTTGTATTTCCTTCTCGTAACACTGGCTACAAAATGTCCTTTACGCCTGACCTGAATAATAATTCCGTACAAGTTATTACGTAACGCGGCAGGACCCGTTGCCTCATCGTCTGCCAAATGGTAACCCTACACTGGCGGCTTATTGATTGGAGAATCAAAAGTTTCGGTCTAGGCAGTGGGTTCAGTAACTTGATAGCCCTAATAAAGACGTTATGCAAATTTGTAACTGAACTTTTTCAGGTTGAAACAATAATCGTTTAGTTAACTCACTTAGTAGATCAACTGTTATGGGCAAATTACACGTGAAGAGTACAGTAGCGAGACAGTAATTGGGCACACTCGCCAAGCAAATAAAACATTGTTCTAGTGACCGTCTCGCCTCGTCAAACTACATACAAACCGAGTACTCGGTCGAGGGCTGCCAGTGTGCTCGTTACGTGTAATCAACCCCTTAGGTAGAGAGGCTTTCCGGTGGATTTTGGTATTGACACTAGGGCTAGCCACTCAGTCTATATGAACTGACTAGAGTTGGTACGGTAGTTGGCGGTAGTTGCACCGATATGGAGCAGTTTATTATATAGCAATTATTTAGTTTTACATTTCTCAGCTTGACTCTTTCAGCTGTCATACGCATTCGCTCTATCCTAATCTCACACAGAGAGGTTGGTTAGACTGTATGCAAAACTGTCGGATGTGGGTAGCGCAAATATGAAACTAGATTCCGTTAGATATTTCTAAACTTTCTTGATTTAGGTACTAGAAATTATTGAATACATTCTGATTCTGGCACAGCGGCTGCGTATAAATATCTGAATTAGATCTCATTGGATCCACTCGATACTAACTAGCATAAAAGCGAAACATTGAAATGTGAGCCTTACTTCGAAACACACAGGGTAGAATTTTAAGTGGCGAATTTGGTCGATCTACGCGATTTCGACGCTCCGTTTACTCAATGACTGTCACTTGAAATTCTGCTATGCGCTACACGATATAAGGCTCACATTTCAATATTTGGCTTTTAGCCTATAAAATAGGTTATAACTACCGCATTTTGCGGATGTCGCGTTAAAGCGTAAATCCCGGTTGTTTGTTCTGGTCTGGAGCAACTGTTAGGTCTTATCATAGACCTTGGCTATTGTACTATTGTAGATAAGTAGATATGTATTTGACGCTTCATTGGACAAACTTGACGAATGTCGATTATCTATAGACTAGAAGCGGCATACGGTTTCACTGACTTTTTATAGTGACTACGTCTTTATATTTGTTTCCATAGTGGAAGGCAGTTTAAGCAGTTCAAAAACCTGATGATAATTAAATCGGTGGAAACAGTGTGGTGTTGCAAATACATATCTATACATCTAAAATTTAATTACACCACTGGATAGCTAAAGGATAAAAAAATTGTAAAACACGACCGTGTCCACGACACAGTCGCACCACATTTTTTTCATCTCTAAAAAACAAACGGTTCCTATAGAAAATGAAAAGACAGAGTGAAGCCGAGAGACAGCTGCTAGTATAACCTGAACCGAAATAGATACGTATCCAAGATAATTTTTGAATATAATACAATATAGTCGTATCTAATATTCCTTCAAGACATTAGACATCCAGTGGCGCAGATAACAGAGCTCGTATCATTTTGATTGACAGGTTTGTATGATTCAATAGATTTTAACTATTTATGATACATTGAATACATTGAGGACATTACTAAACATTATTAAATGCAATGTGACTTTCAAAACTAGTGAATTTACCTAACTTTTGGAAAGAAAAATTCACAGATGACTGGTTTTTTGGGACTAAAATCTCTATCTACGAGTGTCATAGAAATATAGAAAACAATTATCAAAGAAAAAGGATTCATTTTAGCATAAATGCGATTACTTACTCTGATCTGTCCCCTAGTTTTGTTCCCTCATGGGGACAGATCAGAAAGAAATGATGGATACAACGGACAGATCAAACAAAAAGTTCCCATGAGGAGACAAAACTGGGGGACAGATCGGAATACATAATTCCATAAATGTGGTTTTCTGATAGGCCTCTATAGAAAGAACATGGAGCTATTTTATCTAGGAACTGTTCTATTCTAGGAACATACGGATCCATATTCTATGCCATTGTCTAGTCTACCAGACTCACTTTGTCCAAGTATCCCTTCCCGCTGGGGTCGGAGAGGTCCCATATCTTGCTGAGCACCACGTCACTGAGCCGGGACTTCTTGAGGAAGCGCGCCGCGTCCAGCGCCCCCACCATGCCGGTGCCATTTGGATCCACCTGGAATTTAGGCAAATATTGCTTATGATCTACAAACGAGGCATATGTCATAATCAGTTTATTGTTGCGCTGTGTACAGAAATGATCGAATTAGATTTCAAAAATTCTAAAAAAAGTAAATGAAAACTTGGCTGGCAGCACATATCATCTTCCTCTCTCATTGATAGTAGCTGACAAGACAGTGTTTACAGTGGCTCAAATTATTTCATAATTTGACATAACCTACTTTGCAAATAAAACTGATGAAATTGTTACTTTCATTCAACATGGCACTTGTACATTGCATGTACCTATATAGGTACCGGAAGCCGGGCAGTCTGACGGGCCACTGTCTAATACTTTCATCTATTATTTAGGAGTATTTCTTTACATAATCTCAGCTGAAAATCTGATTATTTTTAAAAACGAGTCAACGTATTTTAATATTTGCTTGTGTTGCTTTTATAAGTAAAGTTTTAACTTTAAAATAAATATATTTAATGAGTGTTGCAAGCACAATATTTGAAATATCCTAGCCACAGTATTCATAGTTAATCAAAGTTTTCTTTAAACAATATTTCAAATTTTTAAATAGTCACTACAGCATCAAAACATGAATCAACATAATTAATTAAGTTTCTGACTAAACAGCATTTTTGTTCATTTATTAGAATACATATGTTTCCTTCCTCTAACTACTAGAATTCCTCACAAAAGTAAATCGTCATCAATTACTTATCAATTGAATCAATTAGGACACATCCACTACAGCCCTAGAATAAATCATAGTAGAAATTGTACAGACAGTTCGTCCGAGATGAGAATTTAGTAATGACTCTCATTACATCACAAATAAGTAAATTTTAGCACACAGGGAAGAACGGCCATTGATTTTTTTTACTCCATAGGTGGCAGACAAGCAAACGGGCCACCTGATATTAGGCGATCACCGTCACCTATACCTGTAACACAAGGCGCCACAGATATGCTGCTGACCTTGAAGACTCTAGTAACAGCCCTTTTGAAGGACCCAATGTTGTAGCTTGTTCCACATTTTGCAGGTGTGTGGCAAAAACAATTGTGTGAAGCGCACAGCGCTCAAGTGGTGGCGGCATGTGTAATGGTTAAACTGCGACGCCGATAAAAGTCTACAGTCAAGTGATGTGTGTGAGAAGGAAAGAACAATAAAATTGTTCTGTCACTTTGAACTCAGAGAGAGAGTCAACAATAGGTCTCTCTGTGTTTATCACTCGTAATAAGTTTGGATGTAAAAGCAGCCTATTTGCTGGTTTTATGGCCACTCATACTGATACCCCACAGTAACATAGTGTTTATGAGAGTATGTCTATCTACACAGCTATTCCTTGAATTACACAGACAGATTCATGCTTGTTTAAAGTAAAAGCCTAGCGATCTAGCACCATAGCTTCTTTTAGGTCAGAATACAGGAATTTATGCCAATAACTTAGTGCAGGTTTTTTAGTACTTAAAACATTATTCTGTTTTACATAAATTCTATAGTAAAACAAGTAATATTAAATGAAGCAGGCTGAATACTGGAATTGAAAGTTAGAATTAACAGACTTTTAATATCTGGATAACCTATTGAGCTTCTAACTAATTATTGTGCATAATTTGTATATGGTTACCAATATATTTTAATATTTGTTGGTTTTTTTTTAACTTTTGTTACCTACTATTTACTTTCCTAGGAACTGGGCAAAATTACAGTAAACAATTCAGAAGACTGAGATTTACTATCAATTTACTGTCAATAGTACATACCTACTAAGATTCCATAGCTACTTCAATAAGAACCAATTTATTAAACTACAATTAATAAAGTTAGGATTATTGATCACATACCTACTGTGACCTCTATGCCAAAGGTATAAGGCTGAGCAGCATGGGCTGTTTGAAGACCTCAAAATAAATGCAATAAAAGACGTCTTGCATCTCCAGAACCTCATAAATAAACATAAACGATCACGAATTAGGTAAGTACTTGCGAGTTTTTTTAACATCCGGTAATTAGTGAAATTAGCACTCACCTGGTGGTAATAAGCTTCGTATATAGCACTGTGGGTTCCTGCCACCTGCAACGGGTCAAGCCACATTTTCAGAACTAATATCCCTCGAAATTATAAACGTATTTTGAATCGAGATGGGTGTGACATTTCACGACGAATAGCGTTAGCGCAATTTCTTGCAATTACAAGGTCAATTATATTGTTTCTGATAAATTGACTACGTAAACACCACAACAGAAAGATACGTTAATAATTTAACAGCACAGTTACGGCAATTACAAGCTAACACCAGTAAAAAATAATTTATTTCGAATGAGACAATCCAATCACGGTACACCAGAGTTTGACACTGATTACTTGCAATAATTAGGGAAGATATAAAGTTTTCACCGCACAAAACGAGAGGCTGATTAGAGAACTGTAATTTGAGCACAATATAGGGCTTTATAGAGACACAATATCTACAGAATTTGCAATATTTCTACCTGAGTAGGAGAAGGCAAGGCAGCCATTTTTTACATCTCCTCGTCGACCAATCAATACGCTGTCACAGACTGAATAAAACAGAACTGTCATTCTCATAGAGATGAGGCCTCATGAGGCTGCGTTCAGCTAGGCAAATAATTAGCTCTACTGTCTCTGGCCGGTTCAATCACGACGCTGACGGGGTGGCGTCGTGTGGCGTGTGGGACGCTATCGCAGCCGCAGCCGCGGCTTCAGTGACTTACATCAGTTTGTGGATTAGTGATGGAGTTCAACAAAGATCAAGTACATCCTTGATCTAAGGGTTTCAAGGGTTCTAAGTCATTTCAATGGATAGGATCACCTAGGAATAAAGGTACCTAACGAAAAACATACTTACATTTTCTTATACGGACACTCGCGCTTCGTCCCTCGTGCGAGGCTCGTGTTGATCGATGGTAAATGAGTTGCCTGTTTACACTCGCGACACCCGCGTGCCGAGTTAAGTCGTCTTTGAGCTAGCAACAATGGAGGACGTCGAAGTCTTAGCAGCAACAAGTTTGTGCGTACTGGGCTTATACTGCTACGTCACTAATTTAAATAAAAGGAAAGTACTAAAGAAACGGCGGCGGCGCCCAAGAAGATGGTGGATGATATGATAATAATATGATATGGTGGTTGATATGTTTAGGGTCCCAAATTATTCGTTCTTTTTGAAATAGTTCTATGAACTTAAATGTTTCGTCTTGCAACCAATCCATTATACGATTACTGCGTTTTTTATTTGTTAAAACTAAACACAACCTGCGCGGCACGATGTAGAAGCCAGAATGAAGTTGAAGCTGGGAGGGCGAATGTAAACATGCACTCGCGTGCGACGCGAGGTCCTTTGACTCGTGCCCCAAAAACCGCTCCGGACGCGAGCGCCGCGAGTGACGAGGCGAGGGACGAGGCGAGCTACGAGCGTCTGTTCACACTCGCACCTCGCCCCTCGCCTCGTCCCTCGTCTCGCGACTCGTACGCGAATGTAAATGGGCTATTAGAATGCGAAATGGTTTGATTTAAAAATAAATCCTGAACATTTTTTATCTTTCTCTATAACTTTCTACAATATAATACAGATATAATAACTCTATAATGACACCACAAAAAGGAAACCACAGATATAGTAAAATAAATAAGCAAAAGGTGCCCTTATCGCTAGGAGCAATCTGTTCCAGACAACTTTTTTACTTGTGCAATTTAGCCTTATTTTGTATTTATATTATATATTTAGCAGTAATTTCAGTTTGTGCATTATTACTCGTATTTATTTTCGTTTTCAGTTCAGTTACAATTTCATTTAAAACGTCGCTGAACAAAAATATTTACATGGGTAAATAAAAAAATCTATCTGTAGATTTCAAACTGGCTTATTTCACCCTATGTGCAGATACGTTACGGATGCTACGATCATATTTTGTAGATGGAGCATACCAAAGTTGATGATGAAGGTGGTGATGGTGGTTGGTTGGTTGGTGACCTTCGTGGTGATGAACAAGCTCTTTTATAATGGTTTAGAATACAATTCGTAAGAGCAGCCGCTTGTTATAAGTAGCAGGAAAAATAAGGCCCCACTTCACCGTGAGGCGCGCAAGTAGTAACAGTGCTTATTTTTAAATACACATCTTTTATTGATGAGAATACGAAACCCGACCTGACTGTCATCATGGTAGACGACATCACCAACCTCCTGCCCTTGCTCAAAAAAATTGCCGCCGAACAAAACTACTCCAATCCTGACATCGAAATATCACCCGTTTCAACAGGCGGAGCGAACTACACCTCAAGATTGTACGTCATAAAAATCGCCGGTGATGGTAAAAATGATATAGGTACGGTTATTCGCAAAAATCGCTTTGCAGGGAGAGAAAATGCGCGAGCAATTTGCTTTGAATTTCTACGATAATGAACGATTCATGTACACTCGGCTGATGAAGATCTACAGAGGACTTGAAGAGAAGTGCAATCTGTCTGAAAAGCATAAACTAGCTATCCCAAAATGCTATGGAGCTGATGCGACCCGCTTGCAAGAGATACTGGTGCTGGAAGACTTGTCGAGCCAGGGGTACACGCTGCACAACCGTCTGGAGTCAGTAACCTGGGAGTACGCTGCTGCAGCGGTCACGGAGCTCGCCAAGTTCCACGCGCTGTCTCTAGCCTTCCAGCACAACAACCCAACTGAATTTGACAGAATCGCGATTATACTCCACCACGGCATGCTTACTGAACATGAAGGCAACCACGTCTTCTATAACAGTTCAGTTAAATCGGCAATGGCAGCAGTTCGTGAGGAGAACAAAGAGAAACTGCAGAAGTTCTTGGATGGCACAGGGCTGGCTCAGTACTGCAGCAGGTTTGAAGCTCTGCGGCGTCCAGTGCTGATACATACAGACTTCAGACCGAGTAACATGCTGCATAGATGTAGAGAGGTAAATTAGTATATTTTGAAGTCTTAAATTAAATATTCTAAGCTCAAGACGACCCAACAAATGTGGCAGGAAATCAATGGATGAATGGAGATATACTTAAGTACTGAGACCTCTAGTAGGCAGACAGTAGTTGATGTAGACCTTGAAGATTCTCAGTTCTGTGATAACACAGAAGGATCATTCGCCGATACGTAAGTAAAAACTGCTTAAATATTCCAGGATGGCACATTAGAGTTGATCCCGGTAGACTATCAAACGATCCAAGCCGGATGCCCCGTCATCGACCTGCTGTACTTCATCTTTCCAGTTCCGAGCCAAGCACTACCAGCAGCTGCTCGACTACTACCACTCAGAGCTCGGGGCCGCGCTCGCCAGGCTTGGTCTGGATTTAGAGCAGGAATACTCTAGAAACGATTTTCAATTTGAACTAAAAGAGGTCAGTGGTTTCTGTTTTGGGTTTTAAAATAACTTTCTGAATCAGTATTCCTATTCAACGAGGTAACGTCGCCAGCCTTTTTAGTACCCTACCTGCGGTAGTGACGTAGGTACCTAAGCTCTGTTTTTTATTTGTGACTATTTAAGGCTGGCGTCCACTAGGCGGATCGGGTCGGGCCGCATCGCAACGCAAAAATACGCCTGGCCCATTTTTATATTATATTTCATAGAAATATCGTTCATTAGCGACGGATCGGAGCGCGGCGGGTGGCAACGCATTGGCGGATCGCTTCGCATGTCGGCGGTGCGCTGCGACCCGCCCCGATCCGTCTAGTCGACGCAGGCAGGCGGATGTGAGCGCACGTGCCGTGCTAATAAAAATGAACGAAGAACTGCTTATTTCTTTAGTGCAAAAGTATAGAGAACTGTATGATCTAGGAGACCCTAGATATCACGATGAGCAGCGGCGCATGAATATATGGCAAGAAATAGCACAGATTTTGAATGAAACACGTAAGCACCTATTCATTTAAATTATAGGTTTTTCTTCAAAAAAAGAGGTTATCAATTCGACCCGTATGTATGTAATATTTCCAGAAATGCCCAGTTTTTGGATATGTTAGTCTATATCAGCTTCTAATAAAGACCTGCGCCAAATTTCAAAAGTGTATGTATGTTTGTATGTTTGTCCACGCATATCTCCAAAAGTATAAGTCCGATTTAAGTAGGTAGAACCGACTTCTGGCGTGGCGACGCATGCCGTGGCGACGCGTCGCCACGGCGTGCAGTATTCAAGCAAATAAATAAATGACGACGCGCGTACCTAATTGAGTTTCAATTTTCGAACGGTTTTGTGAAAATCTGTATGGCCATGGACAACGGGAGCATGAATGGATTAAAATGTTTCACATCTACCAGGCGTCCCGTGACGGCTCACATTTATTTTTTGTTAAACTAGGTATTATTAAACTGTAAGTTTCATCAAAATCGGTTTATTATTTATCATACAGAGAGTTAAGTGTACTTAAATTAGTCTTTGACATGAAAAAATGGTGAAATAAAAATGTTTAAGTAATAAAACATAAACAGACTTCACTGGAGTCGGAGCACCTCAAAGCACCTCCAAGCGAAGACTTCATTGAAGTCGGTTTATGTTTTTATTCAAACATTTTTAAAATATTATAAGTATATCAAACTTTACGCAAAAGTAACTTATTATTAATTTATAATTATATTTATTCTTCTTGCGCTTGCATATCTGGATCTCGGTCTATATGGCGATATCCTCTGTTCACAACTGTCATTTGCCATGGACATGAGCCTGCACGAGATACGAAATAACTTTTGAATTTGTTGCGAATTGCGAGAGCGACTTGAGATGAATTACCTCCAATAATTGGTAAATTTACTAGTCCCTCGTTCACAGTTTCTCTTAGATCATCTTGTGACCAATACGATGGGCTATTTGTCAAAAAGTTATGTAAACAGCATGTTGCCGCTACAACAATGTTGACATGTTCAGGAGTCATAGATAACCGCCTTTCATAAATTCTAAACCTTCTAGCTAATATACCAAAAGCATTTTCGCTAGTTCGGCGGGCCCTACTTAGTCGGTAGTTGAAAATTTTTCTTTCTTCATCCGTTAATTGATTTCCAGGATACGGTCTCATTAAATGTTTCTGTAGCGGAAAGGCTGCGTCTCCCACTATAACATGAGGCATAATTTCCTCGGTACCCGGCAGTGCCTTGTCATCAGGTATATTTAATTTGTTTTGTGCCAATGATTTTCCCACGACAGAATTGGCAAATAAACAGCCATCAGAATTCTTTCCAAGGCCACCTATATCGAGTAGTGTAAATCTGTAGTCAGCATCCACTAAGGCCAACAAAACAATTGAAAATGTTTTTTTATAACAAAAATACTTCGAGCCACTATTTGCGGGGCATTCGATAACAACATGTTTGCCATCCAGCGCTCCAATACAATTAGGAAAATTCCATTTTTCCCAATATTTTATTGCTATCTGTTTCCAAACCTCTTCGGTAGGTGTAGGTACTTTCATATTGTTCCATATCGCCGTGCAAGTCTCATAAACGATATATCTTACTGTTTTTTCTCCGAGTCGATAATTAAAAGCCAGCGACCTGAATGAATTCCCCGTGGCCAAAAACCTAAAACAAAAGCACATTTTATTATCCGACTTCCATAAAAAGAGGAGGTTCTCAATTTAATTCTATTTTTTTTTGTGTGAATGTTACGCGATTTCTCCGCCAATAATGAAGTTGGAGCACCTTACTTCATCCATTGCCATAAGCGTAGAGTTCATTGAAGTCGTTTCTACGTTTGTTGAATTATATTCTTTTTATTTTGTTCCAGCGGCAAATTGTAAAGAGAGATGGAAGAGAATTCGCGATAATTATCGACGCGCCAAAAAACTACGTCTAACGAAGAGTGGCCAGGCAGCCACTAACATAAAACCAATTCGATTTGAAAAAGAACTGAGCTTTCTCTCTCCCTTTATATGTAATGACACACAACAAAATTTAACAAATTTGCCATCTTTGAGTGATGATGAACAAGTCCTGTCACCACTATCATCAAACTCATCATCAGTCATGTCACCACCACCTATAAGTAGATCCCAAGTCAGTGAAACTGATTCGAGTAGGATCACCAAAAAGAAGAAGACAGACAGAATCTCTCAGTCGCCTCCACCGACACAAACTCTGTTCCAATCATACTTAGAAAAAAAGTATCAATCGCTTAACCAAGGCCATGATACTATGGTAGATTTTTTCACAAACTTGGGGAAAACAGTCACAACATTCCCGAAAGATGTTCAGATACGGGTTAAGGGTGCGGTGTTTAAAATTGTGAACGATGCTGAGGCTGATTTGTTTTGCAGACAAGGTGATACAAGTAATATATCGCATGCGAGTAGAGAGTCCCAAAATATGCAAACCACAAATCAACAGCCAGTTGCAGCCGTGATTTTAAGTCAAAATAATCAATTCTCGTCCATTCAACCTTTACGGACCTCTGGTCAAGCATCACCTACTATGGCATCGATGCTATCTAGCTCGTCACAACAACTATATGAAGGACAAGTTTATGAAGTACAAGAACATGATGTAGGTTCTGAAATCATGGAACAATTTCTGCATTTTCAGAAAAAATAAATAATTGTTAACCCTAGAAAGATAACGTTATTTTTTTGTACTGAAAAGATAAACATGCACCTGAGAGGCGCACTATTTTAATAGCCGTTTTTTTTTATGAAAGTCAATTATTTTTATTTCATTAACTACTGTAAATTGTTGAATTATTAATAAGTAAATAAAATACATACAATTATCATTATTTTTTATTTTTTAAAATTAATTTTTTTAGGATTTTATAAACCCTCTACAAAAATGAACAAAAATTAGAAGTCTTCTGTACTTAGGTAGAAATTTTTAAAATTAGGTAACTTTTCTAGTGTTTTTTCTTATTAACTAATTAATTATAATATAATCAGTCTGAAATAAAAAAAAATACTGGAAAAATCAACGGCTAAAGACAATAGTTGCAAACATCTTTTTTATATTCTCCGCCCCCTGTCTTTTTACATTTTGTGCACGTCATCTTGGGCATTTTTTTTGTACATAAGTACAAAAAAAAAGAAAAGAACTCGACGGCACTGTAGCTTATGCTACAGTACCGTCGAATTTTAGCTGGAGGTTCCTCATTAGCTTCTTCAGACATCTCTTGGTTAGTTTGTGGGAGGATATTCTCAATACTTTCTCTCAACCATCATACAACACTCTTCTGCTTGCCATGATGGTAAAACGCTCCTAAAAACAATTCATTACAAAAAGTATTCATCAATAAAAAAAACCTACCGTTATACTTACCGTACATTAGTAAATATAAGTAAAAAATCTGTTTAGCCTTTTTGCGTGATCGAGTAACACACCCATCCATCCAAACTTTTGTATTTATAATACTAGTAATAAAGACTACCGCCAAGCAATAGTGGTTTACCCATGTATTCGGGTATAGGACAGATTCTTAGATTGGAGGTAAAGCACGATCTCATTGTGTAGACAATAATTAATTATATTAAAATTATTATCAGATGTCAAAAAATCTTATTTACCTGAGACAAACAGCAAGTCGTTCTTCTGGTTCAATTGGCCTTCGAAATTTTGTGGTTTGTTTCTGTAAATCTTCACGTATTATATTAAGCAATGTTGCAAATTTTCCAAAACACATTCGAAAATACTCGAAGAATTTGACTGGATCTTTCTTCAAATCGTTAAACAAATGATGGTATTCACCAAATACACTTCTTTTCTGGCATATATCATGCACCCACACCTTGTGTACTCGTCGTCGTTTTTTATTTTTTTGCTCTTCCTCAAGAAGGATTTGAAACCATAACATCTCTTCGTCGGAGCTGTCCATGGTAGCGCGATGTCAGTCCAAGCACGAAAACACGTCTGATCAAATCCGCTTAATAGGCGGTCCGCCGCGCCCCGTACAGATGGACGCAACAGCATCGGGCCAGGCGTATTTTTGCGTTGCGATGCGGCCCGACCCGATCCGCCTAGTGGACGCCAGCCTTTATGTTAACTTTCTGATAATATAATAACTCTTTAATAAAACTATCTCTTTCCTCCGTAGAAGCTGTTATACGGCCTGCATGCGTCTGTGCTTTTGCTGCCAATATTTCTGGTTGACGAGGATGATGCTCCACAGCTGGACTGTGAGCTCAACATGGCTAAACTGGCCGTCACAATTACAGGAGACCACTACGCGAAGAGGCTTAATGAGGTCGTAGATGACTTCGTAGCGTGGGGTATCCTGGTTTAGCAGTTTTGCTTTCGGCATGTTGATGCCCTGCAGTGGCGGATCCAGGATTTTGGATGGGGGGGGGGGGAGTGACTAGATCTAGATAAATAAATAAATAAATAAATAACGTTTCACACTCATAGCTCCCCACTAGGATAAATTCCTGTGTCGGGGATGCCATGGAACATACACAAAGACAAGGACAACTAACACCCAGACCCAGAACAGATATTTAAATTCATCATTCAAACATCTGCCCGACCGGGAATCGAACCCGGGACCTCTGGCTTATAAGGCGGATATTACTACCGCTGAGCCAAACAGGCCGTCAGATGGCTGAAGGTAAAATAATAATAACAGAAAATGATTTCGTATGAATTTATTTTTTAATTTAAAAGTTATAAATCTTCATTTCAATCATTTCATGATGTTTTTTTTATTATTTATATTATTTCAGCCATGATTGTCTCATTGCGTTACAAAGGTCTCTTTACTCTTTCCACTTCTTATGGCCAACATGACAGTTAATTAAAATTAAATCGAAAATTTCCATAAAATTAAAGAAAAAGACGAAACTGATTTCAAGATCTAACGAGGATAAATTCCAATAAAACCTAACCTTTTCCTCGCCGTAGTCATTTATTTATTTATTTATTTATTACGATACACCAACAGTAAACATATTATACGTTCTTAAATTATAAAGTTATTAATATCTACAAGTGTCAGATATGTTCACCTATTATAGGCGTATACATCGTTCACCATTAAAAGTGTGAAGACATTAAGGGTAACTACTAAATTAACAATAACAAAATTTTGACAAAATATGAATATAACAAAAAAATAGTAATAATTCGACTACAGAACTAGACGACTCTGGTAAGAGACTTCACAAGTTTTCTTTTGAAAATCATTAAAGAATTTTGCCACACATCAAAGTCGTCTAAGGAGACATTACAATCATTGTATGTGCGACATAATCTTAAAGTAGGAGAGTTGAGACCTAAATTAGTTCTAGCAGCTGGCCGCCACGCCAGGATTCGGGAAATCTTATGTCTAGGATACTGAGAAGGAACATGTAGAGAAATTTCTTTGACAATAGATGGACAGTCGGAGAGCCCATTCATCACTTTATAGAGAAATGTTAGATCACGGATCTTCCGTCTATCCCGCAAGGTGTGCATTTTAAAGAAACATAGACGATTATCATAGGGACTTCTGTGGGAAATGCCCTGGCTAGAGAAAGCCAATGACCTCGTAAAAGCACGTTGGATGCCTTCGATGCGCTGAGAGTGAATTGCATAAAAAGGATTCCACACCACACTAGCATATTCTAGACAGCTACGAACCAACGTGTTATAGAGTATGATTTTCGTGTGAGGAGATTTAAAACTTTTTGTGTTTCGCCTAATAAAACCGAGTAACTTAGCCGCTTTCTTAACGGTTACGTCAATATGTGACTTAAAGGATAGCTGGCTATCGACAATAACTCCTAAATCACGTATTTCACACACCTCTTGCAGAGTAGCTCCATTTAGCATGTATTTAGTATCGATGGGCTTTTTTTTCCGAGTGTATTTAATGTAAAAACATTTTTGAGCATTTAGATGCATTCTATTTTCATCGCACCATACTTTAATGCCATCGATATCGCTTTGTACAAGATTTCCGTCGGTAGTGGCTTCTATTAATCTATAGATTTTTAAGTCGTCTGCGAACATTTTGAAATTACAATGCTTTATATGATTAGTGATATCATTAATGAATATCGAGAATAATATGGGACCCAGATGTGACCCCTGTGGAACGCCAGACTTCGCAAGAAACGATTTAGACTCAAAAAAATTTACAGAAACCACTTGCTGTCTTGTAACATTTCTAGCTGTCCTACCTAGCTAGTAGCGAAATAAAACAGCCAGTAAGTTAACAAAAGTATATTAAAAAAACAAAAAGAGGGTAGATGACAAAAAAAATTAAGAATAGGTCAAAGGGAGAATTTAGGTCGGGGTTCGAGATCATTCACCGACTGAGATACGTGATTCGACCGTTTAGACACACTGGCCTTGGTTCGTAGGGCGAGGACACACTCGTCGACGGGCCCCGAAGTAGGTCTGGACCCAGACGACAAAGTGGAGACCGGAGACTGCACCGGCGCACGTAGTAGCCGACCGGCACCAGGTCAGCAGCAGACACCTCCGATTCACGGAGTGGGGAAATGGGGTAGCAGCCCTTAGCCTCCGGATGAACCCTGGAAGTCAGTACATCGACCGTCTTAGGAATCGTCCATGTTCACGGTTTGACTGCCGCATTCCTTTGTGCCACGCAAAGCAAAAGCAAGCACCTAGTGGTATCTAATGCAGTGAATAGTAACTGAGATGAGGCAGTCAAACTCGTATAGTGTTTTTAGTATACACGGAATATTAATAACATCTATAAAAACTAGCACAGTGGGAGAAACATTAAAGATGGAAAATACAATAAAAATGAGGATTAAACTATCTAGGTATATTCAGATATGTTTCTTAAAAAAATAATTAACGGTCCCGATAGCGGGGACCGTTATGGAAGGTGCCTAATTTACGATAGAATTGATGAAAATATCTGAATATACTCACGTCATACAAGCAAAATGCACTGATAAGATGATTATTTAAAACACTCACCCAATTCGGGGTAAACACAGAGCACTAAAATTTATACTTATAGAAAATTATCGTGTGTTTAGCACGAATAATTTTTAAAATGGCAGAAAGTAGGATAGACGGACGAGCGTAGTGGTATTCCGTTCAAGTCACCGCAGCGGCCGCCAGCTCAGTACTCCGTCGAGGTCAATCAGGACAAAACCGTTAGCTCGACGCCCGCGCATACGAGGTGCGCGCTCATTGGTCTATTACCTGTGACATTACTAGTTGCGTTTACGGAAATAGCTCCCGACAAAAAGTAATGACACAGCATTTAAATATTAAAAATAAATATAAGGAATGAAAAACTAATATAAGAGACGGTAACGAACCGTTACATACCCCCCTTTTTAGGTTTGGTTTTTTTCTAGGAAAAACCAACGAACTATCCTAAGTGAGCTTGAAGTCTTTGACATGCCACGTTCCTAGGTTACGACCCGTCATGTCCTCGAGTTCGTAAACGAGCTTTGACTTCTTAGCCGTTATGCGGCATTTTATGAACTTAGGAGCCAATTTTTTTGAGAACCTACTGTCCTTATCACTTTGATAAAATGTCCGTTTCCAAACTATGTCACCTACGTTAAAGTCGACGTTTCTACGGCGCAGATTATAATTGGAGGCACTGCGAGAATGTGATTTAATAAGGGCTAGTTGTACCTTATCAAAGATTTTTCTAAGTGTGCCCAAATTTTCGGCGTAGCTATCACGGGGGGTAAATATGATCTCATTCGTTAGATCCGCATCAACATAGTGTGAACCATCGCTTGGTAGTTCGCGTCCAAAAACGAGGAATGATGGAGTGAATCCCGTTACTTCATTAACCGCACTATTCAAAGCGAATTGTATTTTGGGGATGTTAGTATCCCAAGACCTATGGTCATTTTCAATGAAGGTAGACACAGCCGTCATTATAGTTTTATTGTAGCGTTCTACAGTGTTGACTTGTGGAGTATAGAGTGGGGTATAGTATACGTTAGGTATGTTGTATTGAGCAAATAAGTTGCGCATCATATTGCTTGTAAATTGTTTCCCATTGTCCATTATGACAGTGCTCGGAATTCCATGAACGAGAAAGACTCTTTCTTCCATTATCTTGGATATTATGTCCGATGTAGCTCGTCGAATAGGGAAAAGCAAGCAGTATTTAGAGAAGCAGCAAGTTATTACAAGGAGAAAAGTGTTCTGTTTTCTAGTCACAGGCAAGATGCCCACCAAATCCACACTAATCATTTGGAAGGGTCGGCAGCAATCTTTAGGCCTTCCCATTGTTCCTAAGGTGGTATGGTTTGGATACTTATAGGAGAGACATGTTTCGCAACTAGAAACAAAATTAATCACATCTTTGTGAAGACTAGGCCAAAAATACTTTAAGCAGAGACGTTTGTGGGTTTTAAAGATGCCAAAGTGCCCCGATGTAGGTTCAGAGTGGTTTTGGGCTATGATATCTTGTCGAAACTCCGAAGGAATTACTTCCTTCCATTCAAATTCTCGGGTTAGAGGATTAAGTGACTTCATGTAACGGAACAACTTTCCGTCAGCTACGCGGTAATTAAGGAAAGATGTCGGGGAACTTTGACATCCACTGAAGATATTTAAGTACCACGTATCATTAGTTGTGCGCAATGGTTTGTCTAATGTAGTACTGATAGCAGAGACCGGTACTGAGCGACTCAAGCTATCTGGTACAACATTTTCTGAGCCTTTCCTATGTTTAATTTCAAAGTTGTACGCAGATATTCGCACGCCCCAGCGCGCCAGTCTTCCCGTAGGATTGTTCAGGTTCAAGAACCATTTAAGGGAAGAATGGTCAGTGTAAACAGTGAACTTGAGGCCGTTTTCTAGGTAGCAACGCCAGTGCTCGATAGCGATGAGCACGGCTAACGCCTCGCGTTCAGTAGCACTGTAATTCCGCTCTGTACTGGACAAGGATTTGCTCATGTACGCTATTACTTTTTCTTGTCCCTCTCTAGTTTGAGTTAATACCGCACCTATTCCGTAGTCGCTCGCATCGGTATGGACTTCAAACGCTTTCGAGTAATCGGGGCAGGATAGTATAGGCGCAGAGATAAGACACTTTTTGAGATCTTTAAATGCCTTATCAGCATCTGGCGACCAGGCAAATGGTGCAGCCTTCTTGCCTTGCGACGTCAGCTTATTCAGGGGGGAGGATAGACTGCTAAAGTTAGGGATAAACCTCCGGTACCAGGATGCCGTACCTAGAAAACGCCTAACTTCTTTACGATTGGTAGGAGTAGGATAACTAACAATTGACTCTACTTTTTCGGGATCGGCGTGCAAGCCGCTTGAGTCAACTATATAACCTAGATACTTTAGCTGGGTCCTAAAAAATTGACTCTTTCCATAGTTGATTGTCAAGTTAGCCATTTTTAACTTTTCAAGAACTCGCGTTAGTAGCGATATGTGCTGTTCGAAGCTGTCAGACACGATTATGACGTCATCAATAAAAACAAAGACCCTGTGTTCAAACTCAGGCCCGTAGAACAGAGTATCTACCAGTCTTTGTTGAGTAGCAGGTGCATTAGTCAATCCGAAAGGCATAGACTTAAATTGATAAGTGCCACGGGTAGGTATGTAGAAAGCCGTCTTCTCTCGATCTTCTTTCCGTATTAAAATCTGCCAGAAACTTTTAGAAAGGTCTACACTAGACAGGTACTTTGCATCTCGTAGGTTGTCAAGTATTTCCGAAATATAGGGCAGACTATAAGCGTCTTTTTTTGTGACAGCATTGAGTTTCCTACTATCGAGGCAAAAACGCAGCTCGCCATTCTTTTTTGGCGTTAAGAGGACAGGAGAAGACCAAGGACTCTCACACGGTTCGACAATATCCTCCTTAACCATCTCGTCTAGCTGTTCCACGAGGATCCGTTGCTTTTCCGGCGACATCCTATAGTACCGTTGACGAATAGGGATAGCGTCCCCCGTATCGATAGAGTGCGTAGTTAGCGAAGTGCGCCCTAGACCGCGTTTTTCATATGAAATACCGTGAAATTGCGATATTATGCTATCCGCCGTGTCTTTTTGTTTGACAGATAGATGATCGTAGGAAAACAGAAGTTTAGGTTTTCTGTCTTCCACGTCAGTAGTTGAAACCTCTAGATTTTTGTAGAAAGCGATCTGATCTAGATTTTTGGGCAGCAGCCCAAAGAGTCGCCAAAAGTCCATGCCTAATATTAAGTCATGTTTTACGCTAGGAACTGCATACGCTTGAAGAGTGTATGTCTGGTTCTGAAAGGTTACAGGGAGATCAATTAGTCCTACAGAATCCAACTTTTCCCCACCCGCTGCTACAAATCGAGTGGAGTCACTGGTGTCCAAGTGAAACCCTGCTTTTAGTATGCTAGTATGACTGCCATTACCTAGAATAGTGGCAGAGGAACCCGTATCTAGAAGTCCAGTCAGAGATTTATCATCAACATTAACTGAAACATAAAGCCGTGACGTATTAATGTTGGTATCATTATCGCGGATTGCTGAAACCGTATTAAAAGTTGAAAATTTAGTGACAAAACTTAGCCACTCCTTCCATTCAGATGTACTAGTTTTAAGCTGTAGGGAAGGTACTGAAGGTTCAACAATACTGTTTAAGCATTCCGCTCCTATCAGTTTTTTGATGCATCAACGTGGTCTGATTTGCAAACCGGACAGTCGCCAACACGAACTCCCTTCTTACCGCACTTAAAACAAATCAGGAATCGCTCCGCTTTACAAGTCCCGAGTGTGTGATCATCTGTCCTGCATCTAGGACAGTACATCGACCTAGATCGTCCAAACGAACCAGATGCTAAAGCAGCTACATCAATGTCCTGTTCGAGGTTCGTTTCGCAATTGTCGGTGACGCAATTAAGGTTAGGATTAGTTTTAGTATATATATTTTGATTAGGATTAGTATAGTTTTTATTGTTATTATTGTAGGCATACGATCGGAATTTATTCAACGGTACATTCGATGTGGTCGCTGCTTGTTTATAAGCGAACTCGGGAGCCAGAGTAGAACCACTCACCTTCGGAGGTTCATGGAAGTGAGCGAAACGTGACTGGATACTCTCGTAGTTCCGACATAGCGATCTCAATGCATCGATGCTTTGAATTTCCGAAGATGCAACCAATGAGCTAGCGTAACACGGTCGAATATTGTGAAGCAATATTTCAAGCTTCTCCTGCTCCGAAAAAGGTTTCGTGAGACGAGAAACATACCGTGCATAATGGAAAAGTAAATAGTTATATTTTCATTCTCGCCTTGAGTTCGCGATCGTATTTCTGCAGCAAACCTGTAGTCGTAGTCACTACTTGAAAAATCTGCTTTAAGCAAAACGCATAATTCCTGCCAAGTCTGTACCCTATCTTTATTATATCTGTACCAATGTAGGGCATCGTCGATAAAAATCTCGTAAGCGAAAGACAGAATTTTATCGTAAGAAATACGCCTCGAAAGAACAAATTCTTCCACTTTCTGGATAAAAGAACGCACGCAAGACTTTCCAGAGTACTTCAATTTAGCAATATCCGTAGTCAGACTTCGTTCACAAGTAACGGCTATAGCCATGTCTTCAGCGGTGGGAGAGGTTGACGTTTGAGGTAGAGATTGAGGTGTTTGTGGTTTAATGCTAGCAAGTTCTTTATATTGGGAATTAAAATTAGAAACGCAAATCTTATGCAAATCTGCTACCTCCGGAATAACATTAATTCTGTTCAGCCGATGGTAAATATGATTTAGCAAGTTCTCAGCCCTTACTAGCAAATTTTTATCTAGTTTAGTTCTCAAGGCAGAAAGATTACCCTGAGATTTTATTAATGACTCCTTCACGCCTTTTAAGTCCTCTGACGGTTCTAAGAACGATTCCAGAATATCCTCAGACGGTAGCAGCTGTGACAGTTTAATGATCTGTTTGCGAAGTTCCTGAACAGACTCACGAATACCCCCACGAAGCTCCACCTCGTATTCTAATTCCGCCTTTTGTAGTGAAAGGAATTTCACAACATACGCCATTTCGTTGATTGGGTGAGTGTTCCAACAAAATAAATAGAAAAAAAAATGAAATGAGAGAAAATGAATAAGAACTTAACTAATTGCGGAAGCGAGGAGCAACCAAGTCACCTTAATACTAGTGATCAACTAATGTGTGGGTAGTTGGAAAAAATTTTCTGATCTAAAAAAAATGAAATGGTCAGCAAGGAAAAGTAAAATATTTATAGAAGTAAAAAAAAAAAAATCCACACACTTTTTGATTACGCACAATAATCAATCTTAAAACTATATTTTATAGCCAACACCTTAGAAGACTATTAAAAGCAAACAAGAGGAGCACGCATCTCAGTCAAGAATGAAACCTGTAGCCGGGCGCCATTGTAACATTTCTAGCTGTCCTACCTAGCTAGTAGCGAAATAAAACAGCCAGTAAGTTAACAAAAGTATATTAAAAAAACAAAAAGAGGGTAGATGACAAAAAAAATTAAGAATAGGTCAAAGGGAGAATTTAGGTCGGGGTTCGAGATCATTCACCGACTGAGATACGTGATTCGACCGTTTAGACACACTGGCCTTGGTTCGTAGGGCGAGGACACACTCGTCGACGGGCCCCGAAGTAGGTCTGGACCCAGACGACAAAGTGGAGACCGGAGACTGCACCGGCGCACGTAGTAGCCGACCGGCACCAGGTCAGCAGCAGACACCTCCGATTCACGGAGTGGGGAAATGGGGTAGCAGCCCTTAGCCTCCGGATGAACCCTGGAAGTCAGTACATCGACCGTCTTAGGAATCGTCCATGTTCACGGTTTGACTGCCGCATTCCTTTGTGCCACGCAAAGCAAAAGCAAGCACCTAGTGGTATCTAATGCAGTGAATAGTAACTGAGATGAGGCAGTCAAACTCGTATAGTGTTTTTAGTATACACGGAATATTAATAACATCTATAAAAACTAGCACAGTGGGAGAAACATTAAAGATGGAAAATACAATAAAAATGAGGATTAAACTATCTAGGTATATTCAGATATGTTTCTTAAAAAAATAATTAACGGTCCCGATAGCGGGGACCGTTATGGAAGGTGCCTAATTTACGATAGAATTGATGAAAATATCTGAATATACTCACGTCATACAAGCAAAATGCACTGATAAGATGATTATTTAAAACACTCACCCAATTCGGGGTAAACACAGAGCACTAAAATTTATACTTATAGAAAATTATCGTGTGTTTAGCACGAATAATTTTTAAAATGGCAGAAAGTAGGATAGACGGACGAGCGTAGTGGTATTCCGTTCAAGTCACCGCAGCGGCCGCCAGCTCAGTACTCCGTCGAGGTCAATCAGGACAAAACCGTTAGCTCGACGCCCGCGCATACGAGGTGCGCGCTCATTGGTCTATTACCTGTGACATTACTAGTTGCGTTTACGGAAATAGCTCCCGACAAAAAGTAATGACACAGCATTTAAATATTAAAAATAAATATAAGGAATGAAAAACTAATATAAGAGACGGTAACGAACCGTTACAGTCTTTTCCAGAGGTAAGACTGGAACCATTTTAAAAAGGACCCGTGAATTCCTGCTCGCTCTAACTTTACCAATAACAATGAATGACTGACTTTGTCAAAAGCGCTGCTGAAGTCAGTCATCATGATATGACGACAAATAACTTTGCGGATTCTCATTTTAAAAATAAAACTGTTTGTCTAATAATTCCTACTGGGTGATGTAAACAGGGTTATAAAGAAAGGATACGTAAAGCCGAAAAGGGCTCATAGTACTTCGTCACTACAACCCATTTCTATGACGGGATCAATCCTGAAATCGCGAAAATAAAATAAGTGTATCTTGCTAAGCATACCATACTTTATATATATATAATCTTGTGCAAATAAAGCAACAGAAAATATGGTCGCCGTAGTCGAAATCGGCAAGGAGTTCAACATCATCATCATCAAGAAAAATAAAACACTTGAATTTAAAAAACAGTTTTTTTATTGTTACATAATAAACTTCTTCTCTTTTTAATAATATAAGTATTTAAAAATGAATCGCTGTTCGTTTGTCTGGCTAAAACTTGAGAATGGTAGGGCCGATTTCGCTAATTTTGATCTAGAAATATTTGTGGAAATTCAGGGAAGATCTAAAAGAAAAAAAAACTAAAAACTAAAATTAGTCACTGAATCGTATCTAGAGCTGTACCGTATTTTTTCACAAATAACCGCAGACGTTCCAGTCCGCGTCTGTTGATTTCGAAGCAAGGTTCCATATCCAAAGTTTTGAGCCACTCTTCTACTTTGCCATGTCTCTCCAGCGGTGGAAATAGAATACTCAGTGAGCTCAAGGTCACAGCACAGCAAATATCGCAGAGTTGCATCTGTAATATTATAAAAAAATATTTCTATAAAAAAATCAAGGGGCCGTTTCTTCGTTTTTCAGGTGCTTAAATTTCGCCAAAGATTTGGCAACAATGGCTTTTTTCTTTTTTTTATATTTTATTATTAATTTTTTGTATGTTTCTGTTTCTGATAAATGTCTGTTTAAGTATTGTCTATTGTAATTAATCAGAATTTGGAAAGATTTTTTTCTCCATAGAAGTAAGTGCCTATCCCATCATTCATATTGTTTTAGTCCTCACCTTGTCTCCCGCCAACCATTTATTAATTTTCAGTTGGGTTTCTAAATAATCCATCGCAGAATACCATTGGTTGACCTTTATTTCATCCGCGGGCCATTTTGCAGAAAAATATTCACTCTGCAATAAAAAAAGATTACCTATAGATATTTAATTTACCTAAAATACTTGTAAATGTATTAATATTTAATATCATTTTAAATCGTGCAAGTACTGTGTAAAATAATAGTTTTGATACAATTATAATACAATATAATAGGTACATGCAGTTAATTCTTAAAAAAAATAAGTTTTTATAATTCAACTTGAGTATTTTTTTATTATGGTAAAATTAAATAAACCTTTAAACATACCAAAATAGCAGAATCAATAGGAAAGAGAGTAGTTGCATCGAAGTAGAGCATCTGATCTACTTTGGCCTTCATCATGTCGTCAGCGGGGTACAGATCCTGGGGCTCCGACCTTCTGCAGAGGTGTAGAGCAATGGCGTGGCTGTCGCATATGGTGTGTCCATCGATTAATAGCGCTGGCACTTTTTGTAGAGGATTTATCTAAAAAAAGTAGAAGAAGAATAAAGCTTTACTTATTAAATAAACGACAACTACAAGACAAGCTTATTTTTGCGTAAGAGGTTAAGAAAAACCAAGACTAAGTAGAATTAGGTACTTGACAATAAATACAATAGAATGATTCTTACCTACTCAAAATACTCAATACCTTTTTATAAAACTCTGTTCTATGGTCACCTCTAAATAAGTCAATCGTATGGAAATGTATGTCGACTCCGAGCAGCTTGGCCGTGATCAGGGCGAACCTGACCGGAGGGGACGCCTCGTCGCCGAAAAGGATGGGTTTTATTGAGGGCATAAGTGTATTTGACAAACTTCTGTAAAATAGAAATAATACTGTCAAATTTTAGCTTTAAATACCTATCAGATGCTTGCTACGTAATATAATGAAGTATATAAAATAACGTCTGTAACATACGTAATGTAACCTTACAGGTGAGGTATGAAACAATGTTTTTTTATATCAGTCACAAATATTTAAACGACAGTTCGTTTATGAGGTGAAAATAATTTAACAGTCGAAGTCACTGCAATGGTTTACTAAATAAAATTATAATCTGGTTAATATTTATCTTACTTACCGACTCGTAAAATACTTCGATAGCCTCAGATGTCGTATTCCACTGAATTTATGGAAAATCATTTTAAGACTCGGCGACAGTCTGTCCGACACCTTTTACGCTTGCCGTGTCGAATTCAACACTACGTAGAATTTAGATACTTCGAGTGTTGTTTTCTCTACATTATAATTTTATAAATATGCTAAGTGAAAAAGGAGCGGGCAGCACAGAAAAATGACCACTAACTCTACGACATAAGATCCTAATAACGCATGATGTTTGTAGAAACTACCTGAAGCTTATTGTACTCGTAATAGAGCAGAATATTGTTATAAGTCAAAGATACTAGAACGACGTTTTTGAAACCAATATAAGTACCTATAGATACTTACTCGTAGTAAGTAGTTCCCTACCTAGCCTTTTTTTTTTTTTTTGTTTACCCAGTGGAAATCCTTTATGGATACCACGCCCGCCCCGGGGGAGGCAGGGTGGTTATGTGGGAGTCTCCGCCCTGCGGCGGCATACCCACTAAAACCACTGGG
Organism: Alcis repandata; assembly: GCA_949125135.1. NCBI lineage: Eukaryota > Metazoa > Arthropoda > Insecta > Lepidoptera > Geometridae > Alcis > Alcis repandata. The sequence goes on from OX421237.1 coordinate 815,764, forward strand.
GAATTCATCGTCCGCCTGGTAGGGCAAGGTGGTGTCGCGTTAGCATTGACCACCTTGCCCCGGCGACGGGCCCGATTAGGGCCCCCTGCACCCATGGCGGGGTGACCCTGTTCCCCAGGATCACCCCCCAGACAGTGTGGGGTCGTGCAGGCCGGGAGAGTCCCCCAACTCTACCGGCAACCCCACTGCCGAGGAGCAAGGAGACGGACGAACCGCCCTCTCGCTCCCTAGCCCCGCTCGCTCGCACGTGGTGGGCAGTGTGGTTAGCACCACCCACCCCGCCTTAAGCCCACGTTCCTTTCACACCCGGCCGCAAACCTCACGCGGCGAGGTGCAAAAGGAACCCTCCTCTTTCCCTTGCACTCCCAACCGCGACCCACACGCGGCGAGGAGCACAAGGAAAACCCTCCTGGTGGCACCGCTGTCACCGTCCAAGTGTGGAGCGCCGCATCCCCCGGCGTGCACCACACTCAGACCCTCCTCCTTTCCTTGCACTCCCGACCGCGACCCACACGCGGCGAGGAGCACAAGGAAAACCCCCTTGGTGGTCCGAGCCATCGCTCAGACCCCGGCTCATCCGCTGTGCCCTCTGCTAATCAGCCCTCTGCTGCCAGAGGGACACGCGGAAGGCCCCACCTCGGGTTCCTCTTCGTTTCACCGGGCTTAGTGCCACGGCTACTTATCCCCCCCGCCACGGAAAGGCGGGAACCCATTCGGGGGGGCTCCCTACCTAGCCTGCCTCAACCGCCACGAGCCGTTGCAAAAACGACCGCTTCGGGTTCAAATCTAGTCTTAATAGGTTCTCAAATAGGTTCTGGGTTCTTTGGAACTTATGTACGAATATAAATTATACCACTGACTTTTTTGGTAAAGGGTAACATCGTGAGGAAACCTGAATAATGTTCCGTGAAGAAGTTCAAAGGCGTATATGAATCCACCACCAACCTGCACTTGGCCAGCGTGGTGGAATACGGCCTAATCACCTTTCGAGAGTAGACCTGTATCTTAGCAGTGCAGCAGTGGGATGTTTAATCTGGTAGCTAGCAGTTAGCATGAGATAATCAAGAGCTAAATGAAAAGTCGGCCACCAGCTGTTAATTTTTTAGGTTTTTTTTTTATTGATTTCTTAGGTTGCTTGTACCTCTGGCGTCCATCTATGATGAACTATCTATGCATGTCTTCAGTAAAAACTTTTTGCAGGAGCTTTTGCTTTTCTTGTTTTTCTTGGCTGACAGAATTTTAATTTTTTACGTAAATCAGTAATTGACTCCGACTGTCATTTTTATAGGAAACGGTAGAGAAAATGTTATGAATAAAAAATACAAACAAAAATTAATTAGGAAAAAACAGAATTAACGAAATGATCGTTCGTGTTTAAACAGCAGTAAAAATAATCATGGGAGCTGGTGGCAGTAGAGCAGCAAGTAGCGGTCTAAAGTAAGTACTGCGTTATCTACAAGAATTGCCAGAGTATAGGTAAGTACTTACTAAGATCAAGTAGAAAGTAAGGATGAGAGTGTTATTCTTTTAAGTACCTACGTGTAGCTTTATACCAAGAAACCTATACATTGGACCCTTCTACAGGCCTACTTCTAAACAACTTTCCGAATTCTTACACGAAGTGAAGCAGGAAAAAATGTGACCAAGGAAAACGTCAGCTTCACGAGTAGCGTACCTACAGACTTGATAATATTTTATGATAGATCTCCCGACTCTACAGATGATCTGCGGGCTTTATCTTCGACCACATAGTCGCTAACCAACAGGCGACGTAGATGATGTTCAATACAGAATTTTTTCGTTACCAAAAAATGGTCGTAGGTACTCATCGTTTAGGGCTGTTTCGATCGATTTAGTGATTTAAGTTTGCATTAATAAATTGTAAAAAGTTTAGTTTCTGACTCGCAGAAATTGTACGCTATGGAAAACGGATCGCAGCCCGGCGTGCCGCGCAGTCATGATGGCACTAGATGCCATGGAGCTCAATATCTCTGAGGTCGACGTGAACATGGAGCTTTGCGAACACAAGACTCCGGAACTGACCGCGGTACGTGAAAAAAAAAAATATCAATAGTGTTTAAACAAGGGGTGAATAGAGTCCTCGATTTGAGTTAGGGGCAACTCGTCCACGTTTGAAACTTGTCCAAAGGACCGGTCGGCCCTTTCATAAAACGTTAGTGGTCATCTACGTCTGTGACTCGGCCATGGATTACGGACCCTTTCCCCCTCGAACACGAGAGGTCAGCGACGTACTGAAGATGCCTTGGGTATTGGAGGTGTCCATAGCGAGCGGCGACCACTTCTATCAGATGGTCTATCGCTTGTTTGCCACTTATTTTGATAAATTAAAATGGCTTCGAAGATGAGCGGCAGTGATCCTATTTAGGTCGTGGAAGTCGTCGTCGGCCGAAGAAAAATTGGATGATTGGGTGAATCTTGCTCTAAACTCTCTAAAGTAATAGGTACATTTTTGTTTTTTTCAGATGAATCCTCAGCAGACGTTACCAATTTTTAAAGACAGAGAATTGGTACTTTTTGACAGGTGACAAATAAATTTATTTTCTTAACAATTATGTAAGTTCCTACCTTTTTAAATAAGACATTAGGACGCAACATTAATCAGAAAAAAGCTAACAATTAAGAAAAAAGTAGGAATGCATAAATTGGGTTCGGTTTCGGCATCTTCCACTATACGAACTCACACTACTTTATGATAGTTGCCGAAGACATATTTATCTTGATGACGTTTTAGCCACTCAATCTGTGGGTTCCTGGCGTCCCGGTACTGCTTGGCCGGGCAGGCGTGCCGCGTCTACCCACTGGACCCGGGCGGCCGCGCGCTCGTCAACCAGCTCATGAACTACAACTGTGGAGTGCTGTATCCTCGGTATCGAGCTGCTGTGGTGAATCTCATTTGGAAACTCATTTTCATTGGATACAGCGAGCGCAGTGCTGTGCTACGCAGGGTCTTGAATTCTGCGAGTTCAAAATTCTGGGTGGCACAGAGCTGTTATGGGTAAACGTTTGTTTAACATCAGGTGAGCGATTTGCTCGTCTCGTCACTCAATTACTTTGCTGCGGCCAGGTGGAACGAAAAGCTGCCTAAGGACATATAAGTGTGGATATAATATAAGATAGCCTGATGACGATACTGATTCACTAGCTGCGCTCCGCGATTTTACCCCTGCGGTACATTATTTTCATAAGTACTATTCCGTCCAGCCATTTTAGCGAAAAGGAGTAACAAACATTTTCATTTATATTATCATAATAAAATAATACTTAATTCATTTATTTCAGGCAACTAGGCCCATATTGATAAAATATATCTTACAGACTAAGTACCATCCATATTTTACATCTCATAGAAATAATTTTATTTTCTGGGACATTATTTTCCGTGCCGGCTCGGCTCCCAGTAACGCCGGAACACCAGACCCTTTGACCAGAAATCGGGAAATATTAGTAGGAAGTTTAAGTTCCCACTTCTCTATGTAGGTACACCTTAGCAGCACAGCTCAACTTTCCTCCTGCTCTAATTGTTATGATATCAGTTCTACCCTTTCAGGACCCAATTTTGTATGAGAACTGCAACTTCGTAATGCCCCAGCAAGTGTGCAGCATCGAGTCCGCGTACGCAGACCTGGAGAACATGCTGCGCGGGCGAGACTGGTTCGGAGGCAGCTGGCCCACTCTGGGAGACATCTGCATCGGAGCTACTCTAAGCACTTTGAACTGCCTTGTGCCCGTTGACTGCCAAAGGTTAATGATTTATTATTAGATATATCACTTGATTGTTAGGTATCACTTGATTATTGGGTATCACTTGATTATTGGGTATCACTTGATTATTGGGTATCACTTGATTATTAGGTATCACCTGATTATTGGGTATCGTCTGATTATAAATATTAGTTGTTACCAGATATATTGTTAGGTATCTCCTGATTATTAGGCATCACCTGATTGTAAGGTATTGTGTATTTATTAAGTATTACTAAGTATCTCTTGATTATAACCACCCGGTAATGGTTAAAAGTAACGTTTTAAACGTACATTTGAATGGTTCCAGGTACCCACGATTGTCTACATGGCTCTGTCGTCTGTCCGAACAACTATTTTACACGACAGCTAATCAGAAGGGACTCAACGAGTTCATGCAAAGAATAGGCGAGTTGTCCTTCATTCAACATTAACACAACTAAAGTTATTTTCAATGCTTTTTATTGCAAATTGTTTTTGGACTAGATTCCAGTGGTTTGCGTGAAAAAGACGAATTCAAGTGTCCTCGAAGTTCAGACAGGAGAAGATTCCTCGCCCACCCCACCGATTAGGTACTAAAGTTGCTCAAGTCTTATATACCTACGCGTAAAACAATGACTTTGTTGGAAGCGTGACCTAAACTATGTATAAAGAAGCACTAACAAATTAAATTTATTTTTGTGGTAGTAATCAAATAAAGGCATAACATTTGATTTGTTGCATTATTAGAGTATAAAAGTCTCTGAAACTTCACCTCTTTTCGCCTAAGTATGTTTTTTTCACGTCATCTTCAATATCTTCAATTAAAATTTAGCAAAATATGAATCAGTGTCAGGACTTCAGGAGTGACTTAAGATTATTTTTTCTTGCCTAAAACTTAATTATGGTTCGGCATCGCATTTCTTATGCTTGTTTTTAACATCATTGAACTAACATAGTAATTTTACAAATGATTATTTCTGGCATAATAGTGTTGTGATTGAAAGGAAGTCTATATAGATGAAATAGAAACAACAAAAAATATTTTTCAATTATTTATATTGAAATAATATTATCACCTTCTCTTTATAACCAGCACTGAAAGGTGTTCACGTTTAACGTACAACACAATTACAAAATCATTATGCGTTGAACTTTACAATCACATTTAAACTCGAAATAAAAACAACCAAAGCCGGCCTGATGACGATTGGACTTGCCTGAAGGCACTTGAGGTCAAAGTATTTGCTTTTCAGTTACAATTTGGCAAGTCTTTTTTAGCAGGTACACAAACATCGCGACATCATTTTGAGATTAGAAAAAACTTGTAGCACGCGATGTAAAAATACTCGAGTTTTAAGAGCTTCGTGTCGAAATTAATTTTTCTTTTGAAATATATTTTAAATTGAAAATGAATCAATGCTACATAAATACATTGCTTATATAATACAAGAACCTACAAAAGTTTAAATACACGTTTATTTAGGTAAGCACCTAAATACTAAATTCACCTTTCAACCCTACAAATTATTAGCAATAAAATTTGAAGCTACCTCAAAAATGGTAAATAGGTATATTCCTGCTTCAATAATTGTAAAAAGACACTGAAGACACCAGGCCGGCCGAAGGCGAAGTTATTGCTTACATTGAAAAATTCACTTGCTTCCATAAATCAATTCTCTTTCATACAAAAAATATTTTGACTTCACTATTCTATCTTAATTTGGCTGAAATATAAAACCGGGAAACATATTAAATGAGACGTACGTGTATAAATCTTGAAAATTTTCAAAACGTTGCTTGAGTAATAAAGGTAAAAAATATCAGGGTCCGTACCATGCATGAGCCTAAATCGCGTGGCTTTTGTCTCACTTTTTCTCTAGCAGAAAGAGCGAGACAAAATCCAGAGCGATCCAGACCCGCGCTGTGAACTCACGGTATGTCCCCAAGTCTACTTCGAGAACTGTTTTCACCGCATATCTTATGTTTCAGTCAATACTAAGACAAAGTGTAACGTTATGTAACATCCATTATTTATTTAGGCACAATGAAAGCCAGTAACTATCATAAGAATATGTTGTATTGCTATTGTTCAACTGTGGTACTAATAACAAATGATTATTCTGTAACGGTTACCAATATCATAATCATCATCGAATATTCATTGTGCTACAAAAATGCATTTACATTATGTACACTATCTCGTAGAACGCGTATCTTATATATTTTAACATTTATTTATGATTTGACACTTGATAGGGTTGGCAAATGCGGTTTAGAAAAGCAATGGCTGCTGTCGGTTGTGGACTCGGCAAGATTCTCGTGAACAATATATGTTTTTGCACAACCCTCATACACACCACAAAAAGTACAAAAGTCCGTCATACATATTCTAATTACATCATAATTCATACTAATCTCTGAACACTATTCAAACACCGCCTCTATAATTATTTAAATATTAATCATTTCTATCTTTATAAATGCACTTCTTGTTAAAAATTTATTATCTACTCTAAATAATTATTTTTGTTTACAGTCATAAAGTGGAATTAAAAAATGATAAAATTTTGTATTTGACGTGGAACCGTAATTGTCTTGTAATATTTGTATCGAAATACAGCTTTCGTTTAAAACATTTCATAAAATTAAATGCTTTAAAGCATCTATAAAATATAATATGTAAAAGATATTGTTATGAACTCTATTTTAAAATACAAAACATTCTGGCATATTCTAGTAAAGACGTAATACCGTTTCCAAGTCAAATAGAACGATACAATCAATACTTTACCCTCCTTTTCGGGAGTTCGGTAAAAAGGCGGGAAAATCTAAAAACATAGACAGTGTTTAAAATGAAGCAGATCTTTTGCAGTGACCTTAAAATCTGTTTGAAAACACCCAGTGCCTGTGTGATATATATTTTATTTGTCTTAGATAAATTCTGTATGCAGATAAGTACAATTGCACATGGAGCGCGTATATGTTGTGTTAGTTATAAAAGTGGCTGCATTACAATTATTTTTTTGATTATGAATATGAACAGGACAGGACATATTTCTTCGGACACTGAATAACACTGTAATAACTTAAAACAAAAACGAATATCTAGACGCAATGAATACTAGAACAATACTGAAACAATGAATGGCGTCGCTTACCGCTCATGGACTTACAATTATTTCTTTGGTGTTGTGTCATTTCTCATTACTATTGGACGCTATACGAATGGCGCACTATCATCTAACTAAGTATACCGGTCTCAGTGAGTCACAAACCAGAGGAATCAGTTCATAAAGAAACACGTTCCTGCAATATACACCTTTTTTATACAACATGCAACTAACACCTAGACCGAGAAGCGCCTACTTACAACTAGGTATTAATGTTACCGAGTAATCTAACCTGCCTATATTTACACTTACATCTATTTACACAAATGGAATCATTGAGATCATTTCAATATTACTTACATTATAAAATGACGTTACGAGGTCAGTTATTATTTTTAATTAGTTTAAATAAAAAATAATACTTTAGAATAGACTGGTTTGGTACACGAACGCCGTACCGTACTTGAGGTAATGGGATAATAATTACCAATATGGTAATTAGCTTGCATGTCCTCGATTTCATTGTTATAGCGCTAAACAAACATGGCCGTCGATTGCACGTTCAAAAACTCAACATCAACAAAAACAAAGTTAATTGAATCAAAACAATGATTGCACTTGTTAATAAAACAATTCGATAGTAAATAAAAAAACAACGTGCTATTGCAGCGATTTTACACTAGCGTAAAAAGGTTGATTTTGCAAGCATAAAACCACGTTTAAAAATTAACCAATCACGGCAACCATTGACAAACCTATGACATCATAAGTAACAAAGTTGCCAGCATCAAAAAAACTCCCACTTGTAATGTGAACTAGCCCATAAGTTGGAACCGGTTCGTTCATCCGAACCGTTCTTTGACGAGGAACATGAGTTTCTTCTTGCCCTTGTACTTGAGTTTGATCTCTTGTAGTAGAGCCGCGAACTGGTGCGGCCCGTCGTGCGCCAGCGCAAACGTGTCACGCGCTTTACCTGGGGAACAAGTAGGGTAAAGTATAGACTGAGATTGGCCAATAAATTGTGAAACAAAACGAAGTGACAAAAATTATTCTTCCGTTTTCAAGACTATTAAATATTTGGAGTTGTACGTTATCGTACAGCGCTCTAATTACCATAAAAATAAATGGCATGAGTGACGAAAACGAAATTTTTAAATTTGCAAGAAAAATGTTATTGACTCTCGACAACATGTATGGCACACCAGATTTTATTACATGATTTCCGAGTTGCAGCCGTATTAAAAGTTGTTCATAATGATGAGTACTAATGACCCCTTTCCGGCTTAGCATGCCCTTTTCTGAAAACCTGTATCTTAGAGCGATTAATTCACCCTCAGAAATAAAAGACGCGAGTAAAGCGAGCGCGACAATTTTGAGCTTTCCAAAGGGAAGAAAGTTAAGTTAGTTACCAAGAAAGTCGACAAAGTCCGCGTAGTGTCTGGGCGAGATGTGCGCCAGGCGCGCGTGGGTCGTGGAGGCGTAGGCCCGCAGCGCCGCCTCCAGCAGCGGCCGGAGCGGCGTCGGGGGCCGCGGGGGCGGCGGCCGCGCGCGCGAGCAGCCCGCCGCCGCCACGCAGCAGCGCCGCAGCACGTCCGACTGCGGGGGGACCACCGTTAGTACTGACACAACTACTGACTACTGAGCACGTCCGACTGAGGGGAGCTCACTTTTAGTACTGGCCATTTACATTTAAGTCGGCTACCCCTGAACCCCTGATGTGAAATCAACCCCAGTCTTTGTTTTCTGACAGATTTATAATCTTATCACACTGTCGCTTACCAACACGTGCATTGGTTGACAAAAATAGACTTATACACGTTTAAAATAAAATTGAATGTGTGCCCGGTGTAATTAAATGAACAAGGTAACGAAAGAACGAACGAATGAATGAAAAATTGGATGAATGACAAATGAGTGAAATAACGATTGAATGAATGGGCGAATGTATGAGTAAGACATTATTTGAGGAATTAATATGTAAATCAATTGAATAAATAAAAATACAATAGGCTCGAGACGAGATCAATGGCGTTCTCTGGTGTCGGAGGCAAAGATCTGCTTTGGGTCGCCGCGCGCCGTGACAAAAAAGTTGAAAGGAGTAAGTAGGAAGTGATAAAGGTATGGGTTGATTACACGTAACGAGTACAGTGACAATACTGTAAATGGCACACTCGACCGAGCAAACAAATCGTGGTTTTAGTGACCGTCTCGTCTCGTATAACTGTTTGCACAAATTGAGTACTCGGCCGAGGGCAGGGCACAGTGCACAGTGCGCAGTACTCGCGGGCAGTGTACCCACCAGCACGGGCGCGCACTGCACGTTCTTGACCAGCAGAGGCAGCATGGCCTGCAGCTCGGCGCGGCCCAGCGAGTGGGCCAGCGCCACGGCCCAGTGGATGTCGGCGATGGCGGGGTGGCTGTCCTGCGGGGGGAGCAACGATCATGTCGAGGGGGTTTAACATGGGCCAAGCTTTAAAGCATGAATGAATAGGCCTTATATGTTTACTAAACAATAGATAGTTTAACAACTCTTTTGCGCTGGAGCCAGGGTCTAAGACAGCTTTCGTAACTCTCTAGCTCCATTAAAGTTGGAATTGTGCTTGGATTTGGAGAGCTGACCTCCAAATCAAGCGTGTCCAGCGAAGGTGTGGCCCATGCCGTTATAGAGGGAAGGAGAGGTACAATACCCGGCGATAAATATTGCACAACGACCTTTGGAAAGACACAATCAGCTAATTTCGGTTTCGTAGAACATTATCTCTGTCGCACACTGCCTATGTGACGTTTTGTCAGTCGTGCGACAGAGATAACGCTCTTCGAAGCCGAAATTAGCCAATTGTCTCTTTCCAAAGGTCGATGTGCAATATTTATCGCCGGGTACTGTACGTTGCGTTTGTTTCTAGAGAGATCGCGGTGACCACCGTTGGAGCACAGTGGCAGCTCACCAATTTCACCGATTTTTTCTGGTGATCGTATTTCTTAATAAAACAAAACTTATATTTTGAAGTTAACCTCGATAATAACTAGACGTACCTGGTTATAATGCAAGTGCAGGTTCCTCATGGCCAGCGTGGCCAGCCGCATGGCCCGCGCAGGCTGCCCCCGCTGCTCCATGTACCGCGCGACCGCGAACAGCTGGCTGGACGCTAGGGCTCCTCTAGCGGCGGCGCCTCCGACGGCGGCGCACGCGGCTTCGAAGGCCCCGGCGGAGCCCTCGCAGACTGATAATGCGCTTAGAGCGCAGCCGGGAGGGTCCTGGGAAAAGAGTTGATTGGTTACTTGTTACTTACTTATCTCTCCATACCAAGAACAACACTTTTTTTTTTTATGGTTGAATAGCAAACAAGCAGACGATCCGCCCGATAGTAAGCTAAGTTTACATGAAGTGAATCGCTTCCCCCGACCTGCGATCGGTTTTGACCTAAGCAACATCATCGTATCAAGTATGTTTCCATTCTTTGTAGGTTTCCAAATCAGAAATCAAATATATTGATTTTCCTTAAATTATGCTAAATGTTATAGGTCACTTAAACAAAAATATTGTAGTATCAAGTAAAGCTTGAGTGGAAAAAAAGAGAGAAGGCAGAGTGATGTCGTACCAGAAGGTCAAACAGTAGCAGAAGACTGATGAGCCTAAAAATTACTCTACCGACAAAAACACGCTTTTAAATATAGTGAATGGACCCATGAATAAAAGTTGAAGTAATGCAGTATACTCGTCCTCGTCCTCGTACGGTACCTTGGCGGCGCACTGCAGCGCCAGCGTCCTCGCGCAGGCGCTGAGCTTCTCCTGCTGCTCGAAGCTGAGCCCGAGGCGGAGCGCCGTGGCGTGAGACATGGCGGCCGCCGCCACCGGGCCCGTGGCCTCCGTGGGGGTGAACAGCTCGTACCTGCGGGGTGCGGGGTGCGGGATTCACTCAACTGAGGACTACGAGTAGCAGAAGAGAGCCAACTTGTTCCCTACACTTTTTATAGCCAGCCTTTTTCTATGGCTATCTTTTTGAGTTTATACTTGGATGGCCTGCCTCCTAACCGAGTTGCAATTCTATAATTGAAACGATATAGAACAGTAGCAAAATGTAAAAGGAACGACATTTCTATTCAAAAGACTCTAAATGGGTGTGTTGTGCGTGATCCACTTGAGTAATGCTCCCAAAGATGGGAAATATTTCCTGTCTATGTTCAGGAAACCCAGGTGTACTGTCGATCTTCTTCTTCTTTGGGTTCCGCTCCTATTAGAGGTCAACATCAGGGCAATCTTGCCGCTCAGAAGAGCGAGGTGGTGCTGGAGCCAAACCATTCCGTCAATTGTCAATGTCAAATAGTGTGAGCTCACCAGTTCTGCATGATGGAGAGCAGCGCGTCGAGGCCGAGCTCGGTGGCGCACGTGACCAGCCAGCGGACCATCTCGCGCCGCCGCCAGTTCACGGAGGACAGCGTCATGCGGAGCACCTGCAGGCCGAGCTCGAAGGCGGCGGCCAGCAGGTCCCGGTGGTGGTGCGGCGCGTCGGGCGGCGCCGCGTGGCGCAGCGCGTCCTGCGCCAGGCGGAACAGCTGCGCCGCCGAGCGCACGTGGCGCTGGGCGGCGCCCAGCGCGGCGCGCAGCCGCCCGGGGGTGCCGCGGGCGGCGCCTGCGCATACACTATATACTGTACGAGTAGCTACGACTTACTCACTGCTGACGATTGTGCCACTGTTTTGTTTTAGTTTTGAAAAGTCTTTATTAAATAAATAAACAAAGATTTTTCAAAAACATTTTCAAACACATTTTTTTAATTAAACACAAAATTAATATAACATTGCATAACTCTAGTGTACGTTCCTAGTGAAATCCAATGGTGAATAGTAGTTTTAGTGAAATCCTAGAGACAACAAGAAACATAGACAATAATTTTTAAGTTTTGGTATTTATGAGAATGAACATTTATGTAATCTTTAGAAATATAAATATATTTCAGAAATAATTATAATATTCAGAAAAAGATGGCCGAAAGAGGGTAGGCAAAATTGTGATTGATAATACGCAGCAATCAGGCCATCTCATCAATACACATCTTATCAACATCTTATCATATCTTATCTTATCTTCTTAGATGTTTATTATTAGTATTCCATATTTAAATTTCGGTGATGTGTTTAAAGTTTGTCAATTAATTATTCGTATTGAAGTTTGTAATTTGCATTTTATGATATGAGAGTAGATAAAATAGTGTATGAAACTGCACATAACTAGGCTATTAAGAACAACACGGCTCGGCTTTAAACTCACACTCGTGTTTTAATACCCCTCATTATGCCACAGTTTCATAAACTACTACTAGTTTACTGGATTTTTGAACCAATTTTCTTTTTACCGATTTTTTTTACTTATTTATGATTTACAATTTTTTTTACAATTTTTTTCTAATGTTGTATTCTTCACCAGGATTGGGAAACATGTATTAAAGGTAGAATATAAGTACCCAGCAGCGCGCTGGCCAGCGCCGCCTGCTGCTGCTCGGCGTGCTGCAGCGTGTGCCACGCGCCGGCGCCCGCGCCCCCCGCCCCCGCGCCCGCGCCGCCCGCGCCGTCCAGCGCGTAGGCCTCCTCCACCATCGGCAGTCTGCGGCAGAGGCATGCCTTAAGAAAACGTATCCCGTCCGGCGTGTATGCTTCTCTACCATAAGTAGTCTGGAACACTGGCGAGGGCTTCAAACTAATGTATTTTGAGAAAAGTTATCCCACTTCTGAGTAGGTAGGGATGGACATACTTATTCTGGGCGACATCAAATCAGCACGAAGCAACACCATTTCCCATTTACCTTAGAACGATTAACCGTATTTCCAATGAAGGATAAACTCGACAACTTCGTTTGAAGAACCATTATAATTATTGTTTAGCTCCGTTCGTTATTCGTCACCCAGATAGCTTCCAACCTCCCAACCTAGATGGATCACAAAATCTATCATGCACGACTTACTAAGTCTTCAATACTGAATATGTACTGTCTAACCTAGTGTACCCACCTCATAGCTCTGAGCCCGACTCGGTACGCCAGGTCCGGGTCAGAAGGCAGCAGGGTTAGGAACAGGAACCGTGCGAAGGTATGCGCCGGCGCAGCCCGAGGATGCACATGCGCTCCGAGGCAGGAGGCGGCGCCCCCCGCCAGCAGAGCGCGCGCCACGCGGCTGCACACCAGGGACGCCGCCTCGCCCTCTACTCGCTGCAGCTGGCTGATTAGCCGCTCTTCCTGTGGTGGCAAGCATGGAGGTTGTGAAGTTTTATGAAGCTCCAGAAGTTTATGAGAAGATAACTGTTTCGGAAATTAATGTCCAATGTTACGGTCTGTGACATGAGCTAATCTCCATGAGCGAAAAGGTGTTGAAAATAGCCCACACTTCCATCTGCCATTCCATCATAAATCTGCGAGGCTGAAAGCCGAGTAGCACCGAGACGAAGTCCTGGGCATCAGCTAGTATAATCATCATCGTCATCAACATTTTTCCACCCATTGCTGAGTATAGGTCTCCTCTTCAGCGCGTCATCCTTTTCAGTTCTGTGCCAGTTTCATCCACTGCCTTCCCAGCTGATATAATGTACGAGATTGAAGGTACATACCTGCTTGCAATACCGCTCCTGCGCGTAGAGTCCGCTGGGCAGCATGCGCTGCACTCCGAGCCCCAGCAGCGCCGCCTCCAGGGCCAGGGCCAGGTACGTCTCCTCGGGGGCCTTGCTGCCCGCCACCGGCACGTGCTGGTACCTGGGGGAAGAGGCGTTGCAGATTGGGGGTACAAATCGGGGGACAGTTTGGTAGAAGGGGCTAATGTAACGTGATGAGAAGATGGCATTTGGAGTGTTCTGTTTGAGAATAGATAAGGGTAGATAAAAATAAGTTAGTCGAAGAGCAGCTAATGTGTGAAGGTGTGTTACCTGGGCGGCAGGCCCGTGTTGGGCTCCTCGTCCAGGCAGGCGGAGTGCAGCCGCGGCGAGGCGCGCTGGTCGTCGGGCGCCAGGCACGCGTCCGCCAGGCACTCGTACACGCACCAGATGGCCTCCAGCGTCCAGCCCGTCCAGCAGCGGCTGTCTGGGGGAGGGGGGTGACCATTGAGGGGGTGAGTATACCGTGTGACCTAACTATATTGATATCTACTTTTATCTCAGTCGTGTTTCTCAACTGCTTTCAAATTAGCTCTGGCCAGGGATGTGCCAAACTAAGCTAGCTAAGTAACTTTGCGATGGCAAATGGCGTTTGACCACCACCATTGACCATTTTACCAGCGTTGACGCGATCTACGAGATGAAACATATTTGCCTAGAAGAAACCGATTTTCTCTCAATTTAAAGACGACCAAATCAATGGTGGACCACCTCGGGCGGAGCATCCACACCAGTTCACAAGTACCCCAGTCCTCACCTCTCCCGACGCAGCGGCGCGCGTGCGACAGCGCGCACGTGCTGCCGCCGGGCAGGCAGGCCCCCGCGTCCATGTGCGCCTCCACCAGCGCCAGCCGCACGCGCTCGCAGCCCCCGGCCGCGGCGCACGCGTCCGCGCCCCCCGCGCCGCAGCCCGCGCTGGAGGACGCCTCGCCCGCGCCCACCTCCTGCCAGCGCCGCTGGGCCACCTCCTGTCGAGTCAACGGACGTTTCACAACCCTATCCGATGCTCAGATAAAGTATTAAATGTATCAAACTTGGATAAATGGCACGAGTTTGAAAAAACAATCTGTTTGTATGAGCATCTATCAGCTTGCAGACATAAGTAAAGAAGTTAACAAGAATATGGTCGGTGTAAGAAATGGTTAGACGAAGGGCTACCGAAACGGCAAAGCCTGGCTAAGTATTTCTTAGTCATTCATTCCTGGTTGATCAAACTTTGTCAGTGAAATATTCTGATAAGTAACAAAAGAGCGTCTAAAGACATATTTTAGCAGATTAGGTTACTAATAGCAAAATAGGATAAGACCTTTGGATACGACAAAATTGCTTGAAGGACAAAACGGAAGTGAACTGATATGACATGGACTCCATCGAACTGGTCTGAAGACAAAGTTACATCTTTAGGTGATATTTCGTTAATGTTGTCGCCATCGTCTCGTCTCGTACCTGCCGGTGGCGCAGCGCCCGCGCGGCGCCGACGGCGAGGCGGAGCGCCGCCGGCGCGCGCCCGTGCGCCCGCAGCGCCTCGATGCGGGCTCCGACTACTGGGAGGTGTTCTGTGGGAGATACGAGTACGTCTTAAGTTAAAGGAAAGTATGTATTAAAAACAAGCTGTTTTGGCATCTAAACTGGAACTACTTCAAAATTTAGTTGCAAAATTTGACCCGCACAAACATACAAGGGAAGTAAAATTAAAAAAAATGTAACAAGTAAGTTTTGAGCTGGTGCATAAATTTTGAAAATCTGGAGTTTGCAGCAAAACCCAGATTTTCCCAGATTACGAAAATTGTTAAGTAGCAAGATTGCAGGTAAATGATTCTGTGTAATCAAAAGCTACGCTATACCACTGAGATTGTATGTTACACACTTAATTACATGTACACTTTCTGCATTTTAATTTCGCTGCTCTTCATCAAGTCTGCTCACCATGCCACAGCGGCTGCCCGTCTTCGTTGAACTTCGGGTACGGCTGGGCGGCGCGCGAGCCCGCCGCCGCGGGCCCGCTAGCGTCGTCCTTCTCGCACTCGTAGTACTCGTCGCTGCTCAGGATGTTCTTGAGGTGCTCGTTCTCCCACGATATGTCGACCGCGTCTAACGCCCTGCGAGAAAGAAACGGAGTAAGGTGAGTTATGTTATGTCTGATATTTTGCGAGTGAAAAGGACAGCAGATTTTTGTTTCGACCATCTGCGATACTCATTAAGCAAGAAAAAAGAAGAAAGAAAATAATCACTGTAAGATTGATTGAATGTTACAAGTACAACAGAGAGGTGAGTAAAAATCAGAAATCGACAAAACAGTAAAGGGCAAAAATCGTAGAAGTAAGATGAAGGAAAGGAAGAAAGTTCTAAGTCAAATTTAAAAAAGCACTTGCAACAATACAAAAATTTAAAAACTTACTTATGAAAAACAGTCCGTGGCGTCATCGGCGGCGCTGACCTTTGGTTGTGTAGTCTTAATCTCTTACTAGCTCTCCTGTATTCTCTTTCATAACTGAAACATAACACAGCCATTATAATGATACCAAGAAAGAGAGAACAAACCACTTAGCGCACTAAAGCGCTTTGAGCGAGAAAGAGAAAACAATACTAACTTATTAGGTCTAGATTCTTCGTCGGAACTCTCCGAATGGGAATGCAGTTCTCTCCTCTGTCTTTCTCTATGTCTTTCTCTGAAAATACAAACGGTTCAGTCTCACAAAGTCCAATTTTCAAAGCGTCTAGTTTACCTAACTACTTGTGCTATACCGTAGATACGAAAGTATAAAAAAAAAAATGTTCTTACGTTTGTGGACACTCTAGAATCCTGTGTATCCAAAGCGCAGTAGTTTATTTTTTTAGTGAAAAGTGCCATCTAGCGATTTGACTTGGAACTGTTTTTTTTACACAAGTACAAGGAACTTAAAATAACATATTCTGCAAGTAGTGTTTTTTGCTCACCTATCTCTCTCCTCTCGTTCTCTCAGCCTTTCTCTGTCCCTCTCCTCCCTGTCTCTGTGTCTCTCTCTATCCCTGTCGCGGTGGTCCCTGTCTCGATCTCTCTCGTTTCTTTCTCTTTCCCTCGCGTACTGTGGACAAATTGGTTCCTAAATTAAAGGAGAAAATTAAACAAAAAATTAAATGTTTCTAATTTAAATTAAACGTAATGTATTAATCAAATAAAATGAGTACTGTAATGTTTGATTCGTTTCTGTAAAAATACTAGTAAGTCATCAATATAATCCAATAATTCATAATAGTTAGTCTAGTTGGTCTAGAGACCAAAAAATTTGGTCTAGAGACCAAAAAATTTGGTCTCTAGAGGTCTTGCAAATTGTCTAAAAAGTCTATTACTAGAACAAGCAGGCTTATCCTTCACGACAAATAAATAAATAAATTAGTACATACGTATAATAAATAGAACTTTCCAATATATAATACATTAAAATATTTCTTTGAGGTGTTAGCAAGAGATCGAATCAAAAAATTCTTTATTTTTTGCCAAAATTGATAAAAACATAAATAAAGTGGTACCTATCACAACAAATACATATCTAAATACATATATACTACAAAAATCCAGTTTATTCGGACTCACCAAAGGGAAAGACCTATGATCCGGGTCCTCAGTGGGGCAGACCTCCACCGCCGACCATTTCTCTAGTAAACACCTCCACTGCATCCTGTGACACTTATTGCTCCCTGGGTCCAGCACTATGCTCACCTGTCATACATAATACAAGAAATTAATATTAGATTGCACACCAAAATTGTTTTTAACATAAAAAAATCCCACCAAACTAAAAACGCCTCAGTTGTAAGTGTAGGAATATCGTCAAGAAGAAGTTTATGTTCGAAACCCATCGTTAGATTTTTTTACTGGAAAACCTCGGTAAATTCTTAATTTAAAAGACACATTAAAGTTTATACTCGTATATAAAAAAATGAAAAGGATTTTAAAAAGTCTTTAAAAATTAGTGAAAAGTCCTTACCCATAAAGCTCCTAGCTGTTCCCACAGTTGCCGGCACTTTTCAGTCATGGGGGTATTTTGATTCCTCCAAAGAAGAAGCCGAGGGTCTGACAGGAACTGCTCCGTCATCAGCATCAGCATCCTCGGCCCGTTTGAGTCTTGGGCTCGGAGCATTTCTCTTACCTGGAAAGAGTGGAAAAGTCATGAGAACTAGTCGTAGTAGACGACTTAATTTTTACGTAAGTATTTCCGTGTTTATTAATAACTAGCTGTTCCCTGCCACGCTTTGCTGTGGATAAAAAAAATAAAAAAAATAGCCTATGTTACTTTGGGATTATGTAGCATTCGAATGGTGAAAGAATTTTTGAAATCGGTCCAGTAGTTTTTGAGTTTATTCCACACAAACATCCAAAAATACAAAAATACAAATCTTTCCTCTTTATAATATTAGTATAGACAAAAATGTGTGAAAACCACGTTAGTTTCCATAGTAAAACTAGAATATCTATTTCCGAAAGTTTCCTACAGTTATTTTGGATTATCTTTAACCTTTAAGGGGATGCAACATCGGTTAACAGAGAGCTATTTGCTCTATAGATCTTTGTTTGTTTTTGTAGTCATACAAAAGTGAGTTTAGCAATCGAGCTTCCAGAATTAAAATTACGTAGACACTTAACGTTTTCTAGGTGATATGATAACTTTAAACTTACCTTAGAAAATAAGGAATTAAGTTGCTTATTTGCATTGTAATAGGTTCCCTGTAATAGATATGCTCGCACTTGTTCGCAGACCTGAAACAATAGAACATCTTCAATAACCTGAGCTTGGAACAGTCCAGTTGCAAATGGCAACTTTGGCTTGGCATGGCTTTGGGAATGCCACTGATTTCAACCATTTTTAACCCTCGACGCAAAAAGAGGGGTGTTATAAATGTGACCGTTAGGTGTGTGTGTGCACATCTTTGTCTCTGTCTGTGGCAACGTAAGTAGCTCTTAAGCGGGAGAAGTGATTTTATGTGGTTTTTTGTTTGAAAGGTCACTCGATCATGAGTGATCTTAGCTATAACCCAAGAAAGTCGGTTTAGCCGTTTGAAAATTATCAGCTTTATTCAAGTTTACTTATCAATCAGGCGAGATAGCGGTCGAACGCAAGCCAATAGTAAAATATAAATAAAAAAGGTTTTGGTTTCCAAAATTTAAATTTATTTTTTTTTAATTTTAATTTTAAGTCACAAATACAGTCCAAAGAATAGGCCATTAAGACATTAACAATATTTCATATACCTGCTGCTCATCCAAGTGCCAGGCGTGGTGCGCGTCGGGCGGCGGGCCGGCCGTGGGGTCGGGCGCCCCGCAGATGCGGTTGATGGCGGAGCGCGCCTGCAGCACCTCGTCGGCCAGGCGCTGCGCCGTGGGCAGCACCTCCGTGTGGTGCTCCGCGATCAGGTACTGCACGAACTTCTGCAGCTGCTGCCGGTCCATTTGGAGCAGGGTTTCTGGAATTACAATTCACAGGATATAACACGAGTGCTGTTTTTAGACTTTTATTATGAGCCTGTCATCTCGATCTTAACGCTGGAGAAATGTCTTTCCTCTTTCTTTTGGTGTTTAGACTTTAACTACTTTTATTTTAACTATCACTAATACAACATGTATCAATTAGGCTACCTTTGTTTTCACATCGTCACTTCCGGTTTTTACTTTTATCAAAGTTATCAGTCCATGCATCGGGCTGTTAGTATACCTATGGATCCACTCAACATCTCTTGGTCAATCATTTATTTTTATTTGCACTTGCGTCCTTTCAATTCAAGTGTTCTGCACATATTGTCAAATGCATTCTGGGAAATACTCGTTTTGGGATCTGCTCGTTCTATACAATGTATCCAGTTTTGAGTGTCGGAGCCTTTAGTGGTATGATATACTATAAATTTAATCGACAATTCGCCCAATAATAGTAATTTATTTTTTATTATTTTTTTTTTTAAGTGCTTTTACAGTTTAACGTATATTATATCACTAAAGGCTCTGACACTCGAAACCGGACACATTGCATAATTCAATTACCTGATATGGGCACCCTCAGGCGCACCGAGTCGGCATTCCTGATGCGGTACAGCGCCAGCGCCACCACGTGCTGGCACCAGAAGATGTCGCGCGCCTCGCAGCTGCACGTCACTCCTGTTATCTTGCATCTGGGAACCAAGCAATGAGATGATCAGATAAACAGGATCGATGTCTTCAAATCGCGAGGGAATCGGTTCGATCTAGTCATATCAGCGTAATCAGAATGAAGTCACGACTGAATGAGACCGCTTTCGTCGTAAAACTGAACAGTGAACTGGAAGTAAGTACCTAGGATTTGAACGAGGGAAACGTCCATCTTGAAACAGTATCAATATCAAAATTGCTTGTTAATCTGAGTCGACAGAAATCCCGTCTATAAAAGCACATACTTTACGGTGGCGCACTTTGAACAGCTACTTAAAAAAAAACTAAAAAAACACGCTTTTTATAAAAAACCGAACTAAAAAAATAGAAAATAAAATTTTATAAATTTAAATTAAGAATAGGGTTGAAAATTTCAATAAATATAAATTAATAATAGTGTAAATAAATAAATATATGTATTTTATTTTTAAAAAGCGTGGGGTGCATGGGTCAATAAGTAGATATTATATATTTTGTAGATACATTTTGTATTGACAGACATGAGTAGAGTGATTAGCATTTTGATAATATCTTAGAAAGCACCCCACGCTTTTTTAAAAATAAAATACATATATTTATTTATTTACACTATTATTAATTTATATTTATTGAAATTTTCAACCCTATTCTTAATTTAAATTTATAAAATTTTATTTTCTATTTTTTTAGTTCGGTTTTTTATAAAAAGCGTGTTTTTTTAGTTTTTTTTAACTATTATTTATTTTTCGCTTTTTAGTTCGATTTGCTAACTATTAACCATCCTTAATATGTACAAATGTGTTGGTGTTATCCGATTTTGGCCGTCTGCTCAAGCAAATTAAAAATAAAATTGATGCATAACAAAAAATATTGAGCAAAAAGATTTGTAGCCGCGTGGTTTCGATCCTCAGACCTCATAAAATAAAATTGATGTGTAACAAAAAATATTGAGCAAAAAGATTTCTAGCGCGTGGTTTCGATCCAGGGACCTCTGGGTTATGAGCCCAGCACGCTTCCACTGCGCCACTCTGTTCTCTGACTCGAATGACGAAACTACCATTTGTAAGTTAAACGGTATAAAAGTTAAAGAAACTTTGAAAAAGCGTGTTAAAAAAATTAATAGTTAAAAAAACTAAAAAACACGATTTGTTTAGTGTATTGTCATCGGTCCTCGATATATCTACAAAGTTTGAAAGAAATCTGACCGTTTAAAGTGGGTCAAAAACGCGCTCAAAGGAGTCGGTTACATACAAACATACAAACATACAAACATACAAACATACAAACATACAAACATACAAACATACAAACATACAAACATACAGGTGAAGCTAATAAAAGCGTGTTAAAAAAGAGCTTAGTCTCTTCAATAAGTTTCATAGAACACTTAAAATGAACTATACGTTCATAGTGTATTTAGTCTATTGTTTCACAATCACCTTTACTACAATAGCATCATAAACATAATTAGTCCGAAATATCGGAAGCGTTACTAACAAATTGCTTTCTTAACAAAAAAACAAAGGTCCAATAATAAAGGGGTCGCAAAGACCTCAGCTATTGTTGTAACAGGACATCGTTCTAAAAAGGGCCCCTTTATAAGAAAGGGCAACGTACCAGCATAATACCTTTTGTTAGGAAAGAAAACTTTGTCGCCTCTATAAATGCTGACAATTGACTAGCTCTGTTTACGACTGCGGTTAAAATGAGAGATTCTTTAGATGTTGAGAACTAGAAAAAGTAATTTCACGCCTGAATGGAGGTCTACAGATTTTATCCCGCTTATTATGGCTTACGATAAGTTGAGCCCAAGTTTTGGCGTTGATTGATCTGGTTGCTTTATTTTTGTTGAATATGGGCTAGAAGATTTTTTTGCTTTTTGAAAACAAACTTATAATCTAAAATTAGAAGAAATCTTGAGATTCACCCTCTTGTCGAATTGAGTCTCCCAAACTATAGCGTTGTTTTGCAATCAGTATAATGTCAACTTTGTAGGTGGCTTATACCTTGCAGGCCTACGGGTACGGACAAACTGTATTTCCACTGCTTTTATTTTGCAAAAAAGAGACAAACATATTCATACTCTAAGATTTATCACAGTCCATCTACGCGCGGATAATACCGGGAGAAAGACATCCCGTCCACGGCTCATGCTGAGCCTACAGCAGTGGGTCGATACGCCGACGATGCCGATGATAATAATGAGGATGTAGATAATGATGAGGATGATGGTAATGAGACTGTAAATGCTGTACGTACCTGTCGAACGACACTGTGACCCTGTACAACCGATCTGGCTCGGCGCATGGCGGCACCGCCGCGGGCGCGCGCACAACGCCGCTCAGGTGGAACCCTGCAACGAACACATCCTGGTTTAGCTGATGGAAATCAATCAAACAACAAAACAAAACATATATTTTACACTGTAAAATTTAGTTGACTGGACTTAATAATAAGGTAGAAGGAAGTAGACGACCAGGGAAGACTGTGGAGAACATTTTTAGACCAGATAAGGGAAAAAGAAAAATGAAAAAGAACTGTTGACCAGGATTAAGAGTTGCGAGGTGGTCAAGCCGAATCTCACCTGATCTTACGCGATCAGGGAAAGGCCTGGTCTAGGCAAATTTCACGTTTTTTACTGCAACAGTGTAAAGTTGCAGAAAAAACAGTTCAATCAAGTAAAACAATCTACTCTACTCTACTCGAACATAAGGGGGACGAGGTAAAATACATACTTGATAGACTAGCCATACTACCTCTATACATATTTCCGCAAATACATTAATATATCATTGAAGAATCGTTTGCACTATCTTGTCCACAACCCAATCATGCCACAATTAAAATAAATTCTTAGAACTAAAACCGTGTCATCATGCGGAACATTTACTTTAATAATTCAGTAATTTCCTTCAAGGTAACCATCACCCAGTAATCATGGAATTTCAAAGCAAGCATTCTCAAGGGCTGTATACAAATTAATGTGTACAGTTGAATAGAGGCGCCACTGTCGTATATAGGTGGCAAAACGACAGCTGTATGGAAATCTTTTAGTTCCTCTATTTGGTCACGTTTATAGATAAGTTGGTAGCACAGTAACTTGTACCAGTATATTTTAGAGTAGCATTTATGGTCAATCGATTAGCTATGCATTATCAACGACGCGGTCTATGATAGCACGGTTGCCTTCTTTCCAATCTTTGTTTGTAAATTAGTTTGACTGTTGACGAATGTTTATTTAGACTTAATTTAATGACTTCTAAAAGTGTAAAATATTTTGTAAATACCCCTTATGGTAGTTTACAAAACACCTGAGTGTTTTATAGGCAGTTTAAAGTTTTAACGAGCGCTGAGTAATGTCGAAAACTTTGACTTATGACGATACTTATAAACTGGGCACATCCTGTTGCTATTCGGAAATAAACTGCACGTGGATACTAGCACAAACTATCGAAAATATCATCGTTATGTTTTCAATACAAAATGTATGACAATTGGAATAGAGCGGCGTAAGTACAAACTACATGTTTCATGCCTTTTCTATCTAAAAAGTATGTAGATACTTAGATAACAAACTCTATGATATTGTACTTTAAAGTATTTAGTCGTTTGTCCTTTGGCTTCGCCGGGCTTCGCGCGATCGACGCATTTGCCATTCTCAAATCTGAACGTCTTATTTTCATACCAACAGCTAGTAATTTCCGAGAGGTTCAGTATCTCTTCTAATAAATTCAAATAGGTTCTTATCTCCGTGTTAAGAATAGAGTCGTTATTTTTAAAGACGAACCTGGCAAAATACTAAAGCTTTATACCGTATTACGTGCGTGGTATTCTATAAATTCCCAAGTTCCTATTTTAGTCTGCTAAGCGAACATGATCCGAATTGAATCTCGACGTAATTTCACGTTCTCACGAGCACCAAAAGGCTCCATTTCTCGTTTTCAAGTAGGAAACACAATACTGCTGCATGCACCCCAGTTTTTGAACGATTTCAACGCGCCTTGTGACGTCACAAGCAATCGGAGCAATCGCCTCCAATTCGTCAAGCTTTGAAATCCGAACGCGTTTCTGTGGCACGTTTTATTTTTCTTGCGAGTTTTTTTTTTGTTGCTGTTCTTGGGTGCCAGTACCTCGACTACCAATTTGCTAAGTTTCAAAGGAGGCTATGCGAATAAAAGTGAAAGTGAAAATTGGCAATTTTCAGTCACAGATATTATGATGCATTTGGCAACCTTTGTTGGGTTTATGACCGGATCTTGGGGAGGCAATCCGAGGCGATAGTCAAGTTTATGATCCGGTTCTGGAAAATTGTTGATTAAGTCATTGGTGTTGGTTCTTTCTGTACTGTTCTTTTTCTGTCAAAAATTAGTTCCTCAAAAAGTCTCAGAAAGAAAACTCAAAAATCCTAAGCTTGGAATACAAGAACTAGAAACTAAGTAGGTACTTAATAAATGTTAAATAGATATGGCAGTAGGTACGGAATCTGTAACTTGTTTGGGCAATAGATAGGCAAAAATATGTCTTATTAGTATTTAATTAATTTATTGGACGGCAAACCAACAACGTCCAACAAAGGCCGCGTAATTACAAACCAATTGTTGGAAAAAATATGCTAATTGAAACCATCCAATCTGCAAAGACGTCTTTTATCAATTTTTGCAAGCACGAGAACAAAATTTATAATAGCTGGCGCACGCAGCTAGCTTCGTTTTCCGGTTCCTATTCCTATAGAAAGCCTATAATTATGTTAATCCAGGGTATAAGTTATATCCATCATACGACTGCCCCTACGCAGTATCGAAACTGCAAAATCACGATTTTTTTTCATTGTGTCTATTATTCGAATATTTAATACACTTTTTGGAAAACAAATATATAATTCTAAAAAAATACATTTTTTTATATGCTTTAAATCGAATAAAATTGATACTACACATTTTAACTTATTAATTTAGTAGTCAAATTTTGGCTTTCATTTGTTTTCCTGTCAAAAATGCCATTAGCAGTTTCGATACTGTTTGTGGGGCAGTCAACTAAATTTCATCCAAATACGTCAGTCGTTTTTACGTAATTGAGCAACTAACATGCAAACATACAAACTTTGATATTTATAATTGTAGGATACTGATACTGGTAGCCGACTAGGTGTTGTGACCGATCACCGAAGTAAAGAAACGGACGCCACGGTCAGTCTTCGGATGGGTGGCCGCGGGTGACTTTTACAGCAGAGCTCTACCGTGGTTCGGATCACACGTTAAATAGGCCTCAGTTGTTTGTTTATCCATGTCAGAGGTCTTTAGTTGTCCTAAACACCAGGGCTAGCCACTCGGCCTATACGAACTTTTTGTTGTAAATACTTTTAACAATCAATTACCTACACGGTGCTATAAATCGCTGCGAACCGATGCGAAATCTAACGACAAAATGGCGAGTGTACCCATTGTTGTGTGACAAAAAATGCCGATTGAAAAGCAATTGCGGCAACACTACACCACGAAATCCCTAAACAAACTTCGAATACAACCTAAACTCTAACCCAAAGGGACAAGACTCAGATTTGAATGAGTGAATTTTGAATTTGGACGCGATTGGAAACTGGCACTCGAAAAAAAGAATGAAGGTTTTTTTTCTTAAAAAAGCGGAACGCTACGCTACGGGGTGTTGGCACAGCTGCTTTCTGGGACAGTCTTATTACGGATTGTTCAGCAGTTTAGGCATTCAGCGCTAACAGAGCATTCAATTCGATTCCAATCTTGGCAGGTAATAAGCGTGAATGTACCTATATATAGTAAGTGCCTACGATCGTGGTTATTACTTGTCATCACAGAATTTTTCTATAGGTAATGTGCTATAACACAGTCTCTCTATTACTTCTGAATTTCTGATGTTTGCTATGTAGAGTTGTAGAGCACCGCTCCGATCCGGAGTTACGAGACAAAAAGAAAATTAATAATTAATCATCATCATCTGCCTACCCGTACCCCACCTACGTGGGGTCGGTACAGTATTTACACTTCTTCCATTCATCTCTATCTCTCTATTAAAAAGTAAATTAATAATGAAATTTAGATTTAGCAAACAGAATAAATAGAAACGTTAAAAAAAATTGTTTGCTCCAAAAGAAATCATTTTAAAAATGCTCGAAATTCGAAACATATTTAAATTAAGTTATTATGATTATTTCATGGAAAAGCCGACAACACTTCAGTCCAGTCAGGAGCAAGCAACATACGACACCGCTTGGGTGGATTTCTATCCTTGAAACTTGATTGGGTCTTGCTTGGTTAGGTCTAGGTAACTATTTTTATAATGCAGGTCCTTTTAGAAATCCCCGAATTTCGTATGATTGAATCGTAGAAAATAACTAAAAGAAGCTCCAAGAATAGCTTTCTTAAATACGGTTTTACCCCCATGCGACCTAGGATTTCAAACAGTGAACCCACGACAGGAGTGCCAATTTCAAAAAACTTATTCCATATTCGATTTTCTATGCCACGTATGAAAATGTCATCTCTGCAGCGAATCGAGATTGGAATCGAATTAGGAACGTGTCGTTCGTGCCGATTCGCCGGACACGCGTGTCGTCACGTCCGCGCGCGGCATTAGTGCAGGGACGCTGTCCGAACTCCGAGTTTCATCGATTACGGTTGATTACGGACGTCCGACTCGGTTTTAAATTAGTTTTCTCACGAACGCAATAGCTGGTGCGATAATTTGCTATCTAGGACGGAAGGTTTTTGTCATACATTGTAATGTTTTTGTAACGTTACGTAGACACGTATTTATGTAGTCATGAGAGCTTTTGCTTAGTATGTTAATTGGTTACAAATTCTGACTTTTTAGAAGTTAACATTTTTTACGACGGTATTTATTTTGTGAATATCTGTATTCATGTTTATAGGCAATAAATTTAATATAACGTTATTTATATTTTATTTAACCAACATGTTAATACGAGAGCTGTAAAATTACATAGCCAGCTTTTGCAAAATACAGAAAGAACAGGATATTGAGGCCTTATTTTATTAAACGGTATCCGAAACTCGGTGTGAGACAGGTTAAACTCGTACCGTGTCCATGTTACCACTTTTGGTCCTACCTATTTAGCTGACTGTTAATACGGCTACTTTACCAGCCTATCTGTTTACATTATGCGGCTGGCCCAAAATGTCAATAACATGAAATTGTACGACTTTTTAATGTGAAATCAGCGAGGTGAGTCGGATTGGACCGGTCATATCTGTCTGACACAGAACCGATAATCACGTGAATTTGTTAAACTGGAAACTATGCGTGGATTATAGAAAAGGTAGCGTTTATTATGTTGCGCGAGTCAACCGAGTGGCAAACGAGGCAGCAAGCACTTATCATGTCCTTACTCTTATCCAACGTATAAAAAAAAAATATCTGTGGGGTCGCTGCAATAGTCGAGGCAACAGACAGTGACGAATTAATAAGACTGAAAATCGAACAAGACAGTCTTGGAAAAGGTCTATGGGGTCTATGGACGGAAGGGGATGACGATGATGGTACTCTATTATAGGCTACATTTAATACGGACTTCAATGAGTAGACCGTGAACGAGCTTCTAAAATCTACAATGATCATGCGCGTGACCAAGATTGTTTCGATAATGATGGCTAGCAAACGCGGTAATGAGATAATAGTAGTTATTACAGCTGAAGGTACAGCTGGGCGCCTTGACCCCGCTATTGACCTGGATAGTTAACCGGGTCGCGTTACATCAGCGTCAGCGACGAAACAATGACTACGTCTGCGGAGTGCGGACAAATGGCGGATTTGTCCGATCTAGTCTTTATTTTGTAGGAAATTTTTCTGCGCCATTTTTAAAGACTTCAAGAATGCAAGTTATCTTGTGTTTATTAATTTGGTCGGTAAGTTTTTCTTGTTTATAATATCTCTTTTTTTACCTTTTGCAAGAATTCAGAAGGAACCAAGAAAATACACTGCCTGTTATTTTACCGGAGACAAGCAGTATAAATTTAAAACGTGGTAGAATTCAAAGAAAATAGGCATACTTACATATTTCTTGAAAAACATGTCAGTATTTTAGAAGAACACGCAATATAATGTTTCAAAAGCCATTAAGAAAATTAAAGCTTCACATAAAATTTAAATCCGAAATCTGTGACAAAGTTCACATTCGTAATGCAGGATGCTCAAACCTCAGATCTGGGTTAACCAATATTACACCAGTGACCAGCCTGATTAACGTGATCGAAAACATCATCCAAACTCTGGGATGGTTTAGAAAGTTGTTAGAATTGCTATGCTACTTATGATTCTAACAGCTTCTTGATTTGCAGCTTTAAAACCAGTTTGGCTGAGAATTACGACATATTCCGTTAAAAATTGCGTTTTGGGTTTTGTGGTGATCGTGGAAGATTTTTACCTGGTTCGGATTTGGATTGCAGATGTTTAGTTTGATGTGATCGAAACTATAGTCGGAGATAAGATTATCTATCTTCAAATTTTACCCAGCTTCCTAGTACCCATAAGTCTGGAATGTCTTAAGCATAAAAATAATACTTTCTAGCAGTACTATTACTTTATTCTATAAATAGTATCTTGAGAATAGAAAATGTAAAGGTTTATCTTTTCTCTGGATTGTAGAATCCCAATCTTAAACTCCAAGCACATCAATGTTTAATCTGCGGCATCATTCGGCATTATCGGCATTTATGTTACGAGGATGAACCACTTTCTCGATTCTTTTGATGCTCTTGATTTGGAATCCCACAGTGATAATGGGTAGCAGCGGGTTGCAAAACGATGGCGTGGGCGTCGAGACATTAGCCAAATGTTTGGTTAATATGCTTGTTCCGAGTTGGGCTGAGGTAAGACTGTCATCGCTGCTATTACAAGAGGCTCTCAGACTACGCTATAAAATATGTCGTGATAGCTTTAGACCTAAGAGTTTATACCGCCGTACTTATTTCAGGAAATGTAGCTTCAGTATGCTCGTTCACAAGTCAAGTTTTGTATGAAAATGTTCTAATAACAATAAGTAATACATAGTGATACATAGTGTTGCGCTTTGTGCTATCATCATGAGGTAGTGTGGTTTTATCATTCACATAAAAATTAGAAAATGTAAGATTTTGCAAGAGGCAGGCCCACAACTCTTATGGATCTGCTTTCATTACAGCAATACCTTTTGGATAAATTGATTTTGGTCAGCTTTTACTCCAGCACCACTTATACAGTCTTCTCTGGCCGTTACCTATTGCAAAATGACTATTCCGGGCTTTTAATGCACTAATAATTCAATTTTGATTATAGCAATAAGCGAAAAGGGAGCGTTTACTTAACAACCACTGTATATAATGTAGGGTCTGAGTTCAGTACGTCGTAAACTGGCTGAAACTGGTAATTTTTGGGTAAATACCATAAATTTTCGAGCAATAACAGTACGCGTCGGGCCGCGCGCTATTCCCTTTTATTTACGACTGTACTTGTTTCACATCCAGCCGGTTATAACTTTCGTGCACGACTGTATTGTGATTTTTATTTTTAATTTTTTTTTTGTTTTATTCCTGCTATCTGTTCGCCGGTTTTTATTGTTCTTTGTTATGGAAGTTGGTAGCTTTCGGGGTGTATTTCAAAAGGAATGATGGTTATTTTTAATAAATTTTAATATCTCCTGCGGAAAAGGTACCTGCTGAGCCGTAAGGGCTTTTGTTTGAAGAACTTGGAGTAAAATCAAGATGGCGGCTGCGTGGCAACAAGCTTCGGCATCGCGTTCGCATATCGGAAGAGATCGGACAAGACTGGATCGACCTTACGCTATCAATAGAATTATACCTACATGATAGCCGCAATATAAATAGCACATAGATGACTTATTTGAATAGAGGTTCATTCCAGATGGCCCACTTTTGTGAACGCAGAAGTTGCGGTAGTGTGGGTACGAGTATAGCGAGCGCGTCTACGAACCGGTTTGTTTACATTAATCACAGGCGGGGCTGTCTGTGTGTATCGCGAGTAGTCGAGACAACGTGGATGTGTGTCACGTCTTTACGTCACTTTGTTTACATCCGCGCTAGTGTGCGCGGCCTTTTCACGATGGATCGGAATCATTTCGTAATGTGAGTGGTAGGGACGGAGTTAGATGCCGGCATTTGTTGCGGAATTATGGACGGATGTAAAACAAACGTTAATATTATTATAATATAATGCGTGACATGATATTCTGAGGTGATATCTTTTCTTGTATATAAAAATAAATCGCTGTTCGTTAGTCTCGCCAAAACTCTAAAATAACTGTATTGATTTGAATATTTTTTTTTTTTGATGTTTGCTCTGACACAGGGGTGGTTTAAAAGAAAAAAAGCGCAAGAAACCGCGGTGTGCAGCTAGTTTACAATATATTTTTTTCCACATACCACTATCCTTTCCACTTGACTGGTAATCCAAGGTTCCCCTAAAAAACCTACAAAAATCCCCGTTTACCATCGAATTATTAAAATAACAATTATTAAACCTTACAGTCTGCCTGTACTCATTACCATTTTATTCTCACTAAAATAATAATTTAAGTGTTGAACTTTTTTTTCCTACTTATTTACCTATTTGTTTTCAATGTTTAACATACTCGTAAGTCGGTTTTAAGATAAAGATCTAAATAGTAAACATAAACCAAGTATCTCATGCATAACATTAAAATTATCGTAAAACCTTACGACATAAATAATTCAGTTCTTAATCCGTCGCACACCGCATCACTAGTGCTGTATACGTCACGTGTATAGCCGCACGTGCTAGTGTGGGTGTGATCGTGACGTCACATCGCGTTTCGTCACGCGCGCCCTTGTGTGCTATGTACCGCGTGCCGACAGGGCGCGCCTGTGTGCGTGCGGGCGTGTCAATCGGCAAGGCAATGTTACATTTTTGTGACCTTAACCGTCAGTCTCGTGTCCTTTACATAATTACGTGTCTATGTAATCATAATCATAATCATAATCAGTTTATTGGTAATACATATTACAGGTCGAACAGAAATTAAATAAAAATAATAAATTATCATTCATGGATAATAAATAATAAATGTCACAGTGTAAAAAATAACAATCAAAATTAAAATTAAACATAATCACATTCAATGAATTCATCGTAGCTATAGAACGTCTGCTCGACAAGCCAGCGCTTGAGCCGTGATTTAAAACTGCCCATAGTGGGCGCAGTGGTGATGTGCTCTGGTAGTTTATTATATACTGCTGGACCCATGACGTGTGTCGACTTATCCGACTTCGCCAGTGAGCGAGGCACCTCCGCGAGCTTGTGCCCGTTGCGGGAGCTGGCACGAGTCTTGTAAGAGGCTTGGTTTAGTCTCACATATACCGCAACTTGAAAAATGACGAGTGCTGGTACTGTCAAGATTCCAAGCCTCTTAAAATGCGGACGTGCGGAGACATCCTGCGGGATTCTGGCGACTGCACGGACAGCGCGCTTTTGCAGCCGAAAAACGCGCTCCCAGTCTGCAGCCCTGCCGAATAATTCCGTGCCGTATTGCAGCAGAGAGTGGACTGTGGCAAAGTAGCACGTCCTTACCACATCGACAGGTACAACTTTGGCGACTCGGCTCAGGGCAAAACACGCGCTCCCCAGCCTGCGACAGAGTTTATTTATATGGGATTCCCATGTCAGGCTCCGATCGATCTCAAAACCGAGAAAGGTTGTGGTATCGGCCTGGTCAATTTGCTTACCCTCCACATTGACTACTAATTGTTGTGTCTGGTGACCTGATAGGCAAAAATGAACATAGTGGGTTTTGGACAAATTGAGAGCCAGGCCATTTATCCTGAACCATTTCGCCAGTTGAGAGGTCGTATCGTTCAGTCTCTGCTCCAGAAGATCCACCGTGGCTGCTGTCACTACTGCGGCTACATCATCAGCGTACATGAAAATTTCTGCTGCAGTCACAGCATCCGGAAGATCATTCAAGAGCAGAGAGAACAGTATGTTCGACACTGATGATCCCTGAGCCACCCCCATAATCGAGTTCAATGGGTCGGACCTTTCCGTACCACCGCAAGCCACCACCGTCTGCGATCTGTTCCGCATGAGATCCGTCAGCAAGGCATGCGACGCGCCTCTCATCCCATAGTGCAGTAGCTTTTCAGCCAGTACAGCGTGATCGGCTACGTCGAATGCCTTCGACAGATCACAGCAAAGGATCGCGACGTGCAACTTATTCTCGCGGGCCTGCAGCACGCGGCGCACAACTTCCCGGGTCAGCGATGTGGTGGACCGGCCCTCGCGGTACGCGTACTGCCGGTCAGAGAGAGCGTCCGTTGATGCCAGGAAATCTACAATCCGAGTGCTCAAACCGTTTTCGAACACTTTCGCAACTGCGGGTATAATCGACACCGGTCTATAACTGTCTATACTTTCGCGTTTGCCTTTACCTTTATATAGTGGGGATACTTTACTTATCTTCATCGCAGTCGGGTATGACCCTTCCTTGATGCACCTGTTAAAGCATTCAGCAAGTATTGGGGCTAAGGATCGTATAGCCATTTTGACCAGCTTCATCGAGATACCATACACGTCTTTCGACGTTTTCGCTGGTATGCGGGTGGTCACAATACGAAATACTTCGTCAGCGCTAAACGGTAATAGCCGCAACGAGCGATCGGTCGGTACATGCACCGCGCGCAGAGCAGCGCACACACGAGCGACGTCGGCGCGCGGAGCCCCGCACGCGGCCGCCGCGCTCAGAAACCGTGCGTTCATTGCATCCACTGCTTCTTTTTTTGATGCAAATTGATTTCCAACAGAATCTTTTACGACGTCTGTGCAATCTAGAAAAGGAACATTACTCTTACCTCTCTCTTTGTTAACGATCATCCACACAGCTTTAGAGGCATTATTGCTGATTTTCAATGAGTTAGTGTAATGCTTAGCTTTACTACTTCTAATTAATTTATCATAATATTCATTCATTTCCGAAATTAATGTCATAATTGAATTATTATTTGGATTTAATTTTGCAAATTCGATAATGTCAAAAAGTAGCAATTTATAATTTTTTACATCGGGAGTTACCCACGATGAGTCAGAGTTTTTATTATTGTACATTTTTTTCAACGGAAAACAGATGTCATTTTTATTTTTAATTATATTAATTGTGGATGTCAATACTTCAGCGGCAGATCTATTTAGCGACTGATATTCACACCAATCGACACTATCTATTGCTAACACAAAGCTCGCCTGATTAGCCCTTGAGAAACTTCTCCCATAGCGGTGACCTTGCGATTGGACGCGCTCGCTGCACGTCAACTCGGTCCTAATAGCGACATGGTCGCTGAGGTTGGTGACGACGGGCGCGGTGCTGACCGAGCCGGCCGGCAGGTTCGAGTATACGTGGTCCAGGCTGGTGGACGTCGTGTCGGTGGTTCGTGTAGGGTAGTCGACTTCGTTCGTCATGTTATGGTCCAGCAATAACTTACTAAGCCGTTTTACGTAACCATTTACGTCACCTAATGTGTCTATATTCATATCACCTACTATAATACAATCAATACTCAAATCACTAATCTTTTCGAGCAGACGTTCTAGATTGTCAAGAAATATAGTCGTACTGACTAAGTTTGTCCTATAAACACAAACAACAGTTATGTCATAGTCAATCAGGTCGATGGCTGATATTTCGCAATATTGTTCACAAGACAGTGTAGTTAGTGTTTGATTTTCTATGCACTTTGTACTGTTGTTTATGTATATGCACGACCCGCCGTGCTGCAACATTTTCCGACAGTAGCTCGATGCTAACTTATAACCATCAATTTGTACACTAATTATTTTATCGGCAGTGAGCCAATGCTCCGAAATCGCTAACACATCGCACTTAATATCGCCCTGCAGTAGGACTTCTAGCTTTCGCGTTTTATTATCTGCAGATATCGATCTAATGTTTTGAGAACAGACGACGATCGATTTGCGTGTATCACTGTTGGAGATGCTCGTGTTTCTTGAGGCACGAGCACAATATGCATTTTGTGGTAAACACTTGTCGGTTGGTACCGTTTTCTGCTGGTCGTTATAAGAATATCCCAAGCCTGGAACCTGTAAAGCATTCCGTGTAGTCGGTGTGTTCGGTGCGGCGCGCGTCGCTGCTACTGCGGCCGGCCGCCGGCCGAGGCCCGCGCTCGAAAAATCCAGCTGCTTACTCGTACGCCGGTGGGCCACGAACTCGCCGCGCTTATCTGCTCATAGAGGCTTTCGGGGATGCCTATTATGAACACAGCATGCCAATTACACTTTGTTTCCCTTTTCTCGACGTAGTATTTGTTACATTGCTTTAGTTTATTCAGATAATCCAAAACATTTTGTTCTGAGGTTTCCGGCTTAAACTGCCAAGCTTGAATATATTTCAACCGCTCCACAGTTTGGAGGGAAACGTCAATTTTACCTGTGCCGGCTATTATTTCTCGTTTCTTATACGATTTTTTAACAACTTTCTGCCAGTTATCGTCTGTAGTATTGTTGTCATTTTTTCCGGCGCCCGTATGTTTCGTGGCCGCACATGATGTACTGATACGAATTCGCAGTATTTACCTTTATCCTCATTCTTTAGATTAGATTCTTCGTCTAGCAAAATAGAATTACCTAAATTCTCAATACCCTCTATACGATTCATAGTCTTCATTCATACGTACAATTTATTATGTTCTTTGAATTCTCTTTTCTATATTGAAACTTAAAATTTTGGCAGCAAGTTTACAGTAAGTGTTCAGTGTCTCTCTTCGGATTGAGTTCGGATTAAAAAGACTGCTGAGTGCTATAAAAATGGATGATTTCCGCGATGCCAAAAGTTAGAGAATTTCGCTTATTTTTTTTAAGAATTATAATAAATGAGCAGATTTTTTTTTGTGCTAATTTTGTTTCGTTTGGACTAAATTCAATTTAACCGGTTTATTTCAGAAAAGACTATACTGGACTCCTTTAATTTTGTAACCACTCTTTTCCAGATATGAAAACAAAAAGAGATGCCAATATTTTTCAAACCTGTCTAAATAAACAGAGAATAGTACAGAACATCCACTTGATATTTTTAATTTTTATAAATGCCTACTCTACATTTTATTGTAGATTGCACTTGTCATCCATTTCTCTTTTTTTTGTCAAATTGGCCACATACGACTCGCAACGGAAAAAACAAAAGCTCTCCCTCGTCTGCGAAAGCTGCACCACCAGGGATTGGCGGATGTGTCGGCCACGACCACGTTATCTCCAGAAGTGGCCAAATGAGGAACTAAACCATTTTTAAGCGTTGGCTCTCAGTTTCGTTGAGAAAATGTGACCGTGGCGCCCCGACTCTCGGTACAGATAATTTGGTCGGTCTGTAACAAGTGGATCGCGACATCTGTGACTGTCGCGAATAGCTCCTAGGGGGAACATAATGGCCAACACATTTGTTCCTGTAAAATCGACAGTCGAATTTAAATCTTATGTCGTTGAAAGATAATTCAATGTCAAAAATCAGGGTGCATTGTTTAATGTTTTTGTTCATCCTCATTTTATACAAATGACTTTAAAACTTATCACCTTGGGTGACGCTAGAAAATTCAATGTAAAATGTCAGATTATTCTGAAATTTAATTTTAAAAGTTGGAATTTATTGTCTAGAGGCAGGTTGGGTCAGACCGTGAGCTTTTTGTAACAAAATAATAACAAGAAATCAAAAAAAAAAACTAGTAGCACGTGTTATTGTGCCCTAATTGCCCTATCTAATGTCAAAAGAGTTGATTCTTTTACATTTTTCCAAACCATAGAAAAGGTTTAGTTCGTCTAATTGAAAGCTATATCTCTTTGGTCTTAGTAAAATAAAAAGCCATCCACTTTCAAATAATGGTAAATAATAGTTAAAAAAAACTAAAAAAACACGCTTTTTATAAAAAACCGAACTAAAAAAATAGAAAATAAAATTTTATAAATTTAAATTAAGAATAGGGTTGAAAATTTCAATAAATATAAATTAATAATAGTGTAAATAAATAAATATATGTATTTTATTTTTAAAAAGCGTGGGGTGCATGGGTCAATAAGTAGATATTATATATTTTGTAGATACATTTTGTATTGACAGACATGAGTAGAGTGATTAGCATTTTGATAATATCTTAGAAAGCACCCCACGCTTTTTTAAAAATAAAATACATATATTTATTTATTTACACTATTATTAATTTATATTTATTGAAATTTTCAACCCTATTCTTAATTTAAATTTATAAAATTTTATTTTCTATTTTTTTAGTTCGGTTTTTTATAAAAAGCGTGTTTTTTTAGTTTTTTTTAACTATTATTTATTTTTCGCTTTTTAGTTCGATTTGCTAACTATTAACCATCCTTAATATGTACAAATGTGTTGGTGTTATCCGATTTTGGCCGTCTGCTCAAGCAAATTAAAAATAAAATTGATGCATAACAAAAAATATTGAGCAAAAAGATTTGTAGCCGCGTGGTTTCGATCCTCAGACCTCATAAAATAAAATTGATGTGTAACAAAAAATATTGAGCAAAAAGATTTCCAGCGCGTGGTTTCGATCCAGGGACCTCTGAGTTATGAGCCCAGCACGCTTCCACTGCGCCACTCTGTTCTCTGACTCGAATGACGAAACTACCATTTGTAAGTTAAACGGTATAAAAGTTAAAGAAACTTTATAGAAAAAAAGCGTGTTAAAAAAATTAATAGTTAAAAAAACTAAAAAACACGATTTGTTTAGTGTATTGTCATCGGTCCTCGATATATCTACAAAGTTTGAAAGAAATCTGACCGTTTAAAGTGGGTCAAAAACGCGCTCAAAGGAGTCGGTTACATACAAACATACAAACATACAAACATACAAACATACAAACATACAAACATACAAACATACAAACATACAGGTGAAGCTAATAAAAGCGTGTTAAAAAGAAAAGATGGGTGAATTATTTGGTAAATCCTAAATATACAGAATTCTTTCTATTACATAGGCCCTTCTAGGTCTTAGGTTAAATAATAAAATTAATGACGTTTCTTCTCTGGCACCATTTTCCAATTTTCCAAAGTTCAGCTTATTTTTAATTGATTAGGTAGTCAAAATAGTTCAGTGAAGCCGCGTTAGTGTCAAACTAGATTAATGTGCGTTTCAACTTGTTCTAAATGACACGACATCTAAAACACTAGAATCACCCCGAATACCACATATAGATACCATATCATGAGATCGTTTTGACAGATTCGCACTAAAGTTAGGACAAGTGAGGATAGCAGGGACGGGAGCCAGGACTGATATAAAAAGTCTTGAATCTAATTAACGTGGCGAAATTATAAGAAAGTTACGAAATAGGTAAATAAGTTCCCTTTTTCCGTTAAATTACAAGACATCAAGCCGAAACTTTAGAATATTTTTTCTAGCTCGTTTCAAGTTATTTTATCTGGCGATAATTTAAATCTCTCCTCAGTGATTTTACATCTTTAATGTGCGAAACAGATGGCTAACAACCGCATTATCCCTACCTGTGTATTTTGGCCGACTCGCCTGGAGCTCTTCGATTATTCTAAATGCGGAATCTATACAAGGTAATCTATTCAGAATAATAGCCGAACCACTTAACGGTAGCGTCCAGCTGATGATTTATACAATTAGGTTGAGAACTGCAATTATTCTAATGAGGACAATTCTAACTCGAGATATAAATAATAGATGAATAATTTAAGGCAATAAAGTAGAGTAATGGACCTATTATGTCCACTGGACCGATCCCAGCGCTGGGATAATTAGGGCTTAGGTCATCTCCGTATAGATGTTTCTACTAATCTATTACTAGTAGTTATTTTGTTTTATGTTTGTTTGATGATAGACTTATTGTGTGGTAGTTTTATGATCCTTTTTGTCTGTAATTTTTGGTGAGAACAATAAAGAGTTTATTTATATATCTAACATATTGTACCGCCATTTTGTATGATGGTGAGTTGTTGAGGAAAGATGTGGTCTGCGATGGAGCACGTGCGTCTAGAAGAAACCGATTCACTCGCGACTTGAAGACACCCAGTGGTATAGAAGAAGTATGTACCTGATTATGTAAGCTGTATATATTTGGCGTTGATATTTATTGTCTGATACTAAAAGATTCCGATGCAAAACGCGACAGAAAATTTAAGAGTTGCCTTACTTTCCAAATATCAGCAATAAAAGAACTGTTAATCTATGGTACAAATAATGCGACCATTGCTGATGATAATGCAGGACAGTATCTATCATCAGATCCATGAAGATACAATATCAACAACCCCCCTCCCCCCTATTCCTGGTGTAAAGTAAAACCAATATCCGTAGAGGGCGTGTCGATCGCTATCGGAATCGCGACTCGCACCTGCCTACGCACAGGTGCCGGAAATCTATTAACACTTCACATGTGGAAGGGAAAGACTAGCTCTTTGTTCTAAAACGGCGATGCGTTTTATTTGCACGAACTTTCTTTGACGAACGTCTTTGGAAGTTATTTGAAGATCTTTGAAACGGCAATGAGATAAGTATAAAGAACTCGATCGTGGCAGGTTGAAAGCAGCTAAAGAATATGATATGACGAGGGTTCATGAAAACACCAAGACAAAAATAACCAGTGATAATTACTTTTGCACATTTGTGTCGACAAAGAATGCAACAGTACGCAAAAAACCGTTGAACTTGCAGAAATAAACCCCTGACACTAAGCTGGCACTAAATAATTAGCATGTTCTGCAAAAAACAGAAAAAAATAAAACGCATTGGCGCGTCAATCGCCCGCATGACAGCTGACACCTTTTACTTTTTTTGTCAAAGAGTATAAGTACAGAGCGACCAACTTATTTGTGCCGGTGATCAAATGGGTAAACTAAAAGTTTTCTATTATTGGCTCAGAATTTCGTTAAGAAAATACTACAGTGGCTCCACAACTCAGGTCAACAAATTAGTTGGACGCATTATAGATGTGCAAGTCGGAACTGGGAACACACCTAAATGTAAATGACCCTATATTAGCCGGATGGTAGATGATACGAATTTATTGCATGCAAGTGGTTTTAACAAGGGCCGGAGTAAGGTCAATAGAGTGGCCAAATAAAGAACAAGGTTCCAACCTCTTTTAATCGCTGCGTGCAAGTAAAAAGGTTGGAATCAATAGGTCAGTTCAAGTTGAAATGTCAGTCTTACAAGTTTTGGTTGGTTTTGTTACATTTTAAAATTAAACCAATAATCAATCAATCGCATCGATATTCGAATGAACCGCTGGGTATTACAAAGTTCGATTTAGATGACTCAATGAGCCTATTGATTACATTAGTTGCTCAATCAGATTCGCAATGATGTCACCCAATTACATAGAATCCACTTCAGTAGCCTAACACCGTACGTACAAACGAGATGGGCGTGAGACCGAAATATCGGAGGAAGTTTTTTTAAGCCATAGGTGGCAAAGTACTAAAGTATTTTGGCCATGATGGATTAGTCAGGAGTCAGGAAATCTGGGAGCAAGTTTTTTTTATGCTAGATGGCCAAAGGGTCGCCTAAAGTCTTTTGGCAAAGCTAAGGACAAGGACGACTCAGGACTCAGAACATTGTCTTTGGAACTAGATCCGTTCCTGTGCAATGACGTTAAAAGTACGTTAACGTCGATACGGGCCAGATGTTCAGAAGCATGGAAACCGGCAGGTCTCTAAACGGACAGGATGTCATATGCTATTAGTGTGAAGAAATCGCTCGTAGCGATAAAGACAATAATGGTTGTAACTATAATAAAAATGTTTACACTTAAACTGTGCGTTTGATCTATTTACTCGTAATTAACTACCTATTATATAGAGGTATATTATTGCTAACTGTCCATTCTTTACCTAAGATTTTATCATAGAGTTAAAAGTTATTGAACCTTCGGGTTTATTAAGCTGTCGAATGCTTCTTGCCATTGTTCTTGTAAATATAACCACTGATATAACCTAACTCTATGAAGCTTCGATTTTGATCTGGGAATCGTTTTCCTAACTAATCTAAAACGTTGAAATCGATGCCATTGACATGCATGACTACTTATCTGCCTCCAATCTCTTAAGAAGTTATGCGTGGATCACGGATCATGTTGTACGTACCTGGAACAAACAGTCAAACAGACAAATAAATGAACATGAATATCAACAAATACCTTAATAAATCAACACACATGCAGTTGATATGTCATTTGGTCAACAAGACAACGCTGTCGATGAGAAGAATTTATTGTACCAACATACAAATTGGCTTGAATATAATATTTATGTCGATGTTAGTTGTTTACTCGTAAAATACATAAAGCATTTGAAACGTCATGATGCTCCTTATTTATTCATATTGCAATTAAAAACTTTGACTAGCTGAAGCCGATAAAGTTGAAATGTCAAAATGTAAACAATAGCACTTTCCGAAAGCTCGCCTTGAGCAAACCGAGAGCACCGTACGTAACCACATGAAACGTGTTTTTCTTTTTGAACTAATTATTTTTCTATTGGCTTCTTTACCCTTTACATCTAATTTAGAATTCTATCGCACGTGTTAGATGGAGGTTTTGTAGTGACGTAACGCATAATTTTTTAGTGATTCAGGAATCGTGGGAAGTCCACTCGATCCAATTTGGTGGCGACCGCAGCATCAGTCTTGCTTGACACTCGTATGTGAAACTATTCCGTGGTTTTATCACGGTGGTGGTATCTATCTACCGTTACAATTACCGCGTGGTCATTCGTGGTGAGATGTCGGAACCGTGACAAGTCTCAGGAGTTGGACAGAACTTTGTGTAAAAGAGCGAGATATGAAAACTGGCAACACTAGCGGCGTTGACGATACTTTGGTAGCTCGGAGATGCAATCCTTCCAAAATTGGGGAAGGAATTTTGTAAGAAATCGTTTTTGGTAGGTAAGGTAAGTCAGGATAACTCAGAAGGTAGGTGACTCAGTAGGTAAAGTCAGGATCAGTGTGGTGATTGTAGACACCCTTTATAAAACGCCCCGTTATTGATGAATGTTGTGTTGTGATGACAGACGGAGTACGAGCTCCCTCCACCTGTATTCCCAAGTAGCTAGCTACAATATTGGGTTCTTCAAAAGGGTTGTTAATAGAATCTTAAAAGGTCGGCAGCGTATCTGTTATGCCTCCAGTGTTACAGGTATCCATAGGCGGCGGTGATCGTTTACCTTCAGGCAGCCCGTTTGCTTGTCTTCCACCTACGGCATAAAAAAAGGCAGAGACAGAGCAGCCGAGAATGTAAGCAGAGCGTTCGTCCAACGACGAGGTGGGTCGACGATGTTGTTGGCGCAGGAGTCCGCAGGACCTATCGCATTCGCAGGACCGAGACAAATTGATAAATGGATGGAACAATAGAAATGTCTGTACTCGTATTCATCAGTGGGATAAAGATAACTGCGGATGATGATGGAATAGGTAAATACTGCAGACTACATACATTCAACGGTAGTACCAGAAGTTTTGCAGTGAGTACTCTGTAATTCTATGACTGATATATACTCTGAAAAACCTCAAAAAGTAGACATAACATACGAGTATGCTGTGATGCAAATCATAAAACTAAAAAATAATGTGGACAAGTGTT
Source organism: Alcis repandata (assembly GCA_949125135.1). Lineage (NCBI taxonomy): Eukaryota > Metazoa > Arthropoda > Insecta > Lepidoptera > Geometridae > Alcis > Alcis repandata. The sequence goes on from OX421237.1 coordinate 857,021, forward strand.
CACCCCATAACCACAGATAAATAAATAGGCATGAGTTCTCAAAGCCTATGGAATTATAGATATAGGATATAAGCCTATTCTGAGACGCTCGAGATTATCTCCGTCAGCCTCACTCAAGACATTTCTAATGAGACAACGAAAGCGATACCACTCAGCAGAACAGGCCCCATAAAAATTACTTCAAGCAAACACGTTCCGATTCCGGATCTCGAAATTCGGGGCGCTTCACGCCGGCTGCCCACTGCCGGGTCCGTCAACTGTGGAGTGGAGTGTAGACCGACGCAAATGGCACTCGTTTCATTTCACACCATCAGCGTCAAGCCGTGTGGAACAACTCGAAACTCTTGAAATTCTAGTTCCGCGATTCATTTCAAACAACTTGATCTGAATTGCACCGTAATGCATTATTCATAACTCGACTGCTTCTACGAACACTACCGAAACTGCAAAATCACGTTTTTTTCATTGTACTATAATACTACCACTTTTACAAATATTGAATAACTTATAGGAAACCAAAAGGTACTTCATTATAAAAAAAAATATTTTTGACATGTTTAAATCGAATAAAATGAACACTATACATTTAAACTTTTTAACCGACTTCAAAAAAGGAGGACGTTATCAATTCGACTGTATGTTTTTTTTTATGTTTGTTACCTCATAACTTTTGACTGGGTGAATCGATTTTGATGATTCTTTTTTTATTAGAAAGCTGACGCTTCCCATTTGGTCTCATTTAGTCCAGTTCTGATAATGGTATCCAAGAGAAAACTATATAAGTCTTAAAGCATTAGATACGTGCGCGACAAATAGATGAATAACTCAATAGTCGGTCTCTTGAAGTCGGTTTTTTTTTTTGTAAAAATAATTTTATTATTAATTTAAGTCAAATTTTTGACTTTAAATTGCTGTCCTGTAAAAATGCAAATTGCAGTTTCGATACTCTACAGGGCAAACTTTGGAAATTGAAAAAAATAATTGTAAGCGTATTTTGCTAAGATACCTATATTTTTTAGTCGTGTGAAATAGTGTGAATGTTTTGGTCAAGGCTATTTATTCAGTTTGGATTACAAAACAATACAACAGAGGGGTCAGTGTCGCGGGTCGAACCTGGATTCGATCTTCGCAGGGCAGAAGCAGAATGCATAATAAGAGAGAGGCCTACACCCAGCAGTGGGATAAGGAAGACTGTGAATGATGATGATAATTTTAACATATCATGAATTTTGGTCTGTAATCTTTATTTTTTTGTATGTTACTTTGGTGATTTAGTCGGAAGGTAATTGGCGTGGTACAATTTTTTAATTACTCATTTGTTTCATTTGGTTTTATTTTTTGACGGTATTTAACCTCTTTTTGGGATTAGTTTGGCACTGTATATTGAATATACTATATTCAGTATGATGATACCTAAGTCTTTTTAAGGTGAAAGGTAAATTTGATGATAAGAAAACTTAATTCTCTCATTTCTAAAAAGGTAAGATAAAAAGGCTAAAGTTTTTAGCTTGATCCGGTAAATGCAGTGAGTTGAAGGTAGTTTTTCGCCGAAACTTATTATAAACTTCATTCTGAAATCGGACCGTTCCAATCGGACGCACGCAAGAGTTCGATTTTCGAATTTAGTGGCGCCAATTATAATGTTTGCCTTATACACGCAACCCGATCGTGGCTAGTTAATTTTTTTGTCGACGAAAAGCTGCAACAATGTAAGCACGACTACACGAACGGAAAAGTAAACCATTATTTCAGCACTAGGATCTGTTTTTCGGAACTTATTCTTCATAACGCAGTTTATAAATAAACATAGAATTTGCGACAGCAGCGCCCGCTCATAGAACGTCATGATAATTTGAACAAACTCTATTCCTGTAGAACAAAGTTCCTTTCCCTCGCTGCGTCTGATGGCACCCAAAGGTCCTACTATCGATTCTCACATGCAACTGACATTCGCATTTCGCACGTACGACTGCACCACAGATGAAGGAATAGCTACTATGCCCGGGCGCGGTCCAGCGATTGATCAGGCAGCGGGGTCGGCGACCGCTCTCTCCCGTTCCTAATTTGAATTCGCCGCGTATTATCGCGCGGGAGGCCGTAATTGGATAACAATGAGGGCGCCGGCGCCTCCCCCACGCCATTGGCTATTCACATGGAGAAAAAAGTTTCGATTTGAGTTTGTTCTTTTTAGTCTTCTACCTTGCCAGTTCGTGATCTGGACTCTTTGATCTGCGAGAGTTTGCGCAATCAAAAATGTTAAGGGTAATGTGTTATAATTTCAAAAACAGTTTGCTTTACTTGTTGTAGATAGTACGAATACAGAAAAGCCTAATTTAATTTTAACCTTCGCAATTCGCAACGTAATCCGAAATTTTCATTCCGCTCGTTTCCCTCCATACCCTTACATTTTATTTCAATGCCCATTACTGAAATTACACGTTCAAAACCGTGAGAAAATTATATTCATATGACAGTGTTGCCATTGTCACGTCTGCGTCGACATTACGTCGTATGGCAGAGCGCATGCGCGCGACGTTACATTACATGGGCAGTAAAGAGAAACCATCAGGGGTGGTGCTCGTCATCGCTGAAATTCTATTACGCGTTTTATACGCGGCCCGCGCCTTAATTCTGGGGGGTCGTGTTATAAAACATGTCCATTACACTCGGAACCGAGAATCGAGATAGTCTCCCCGTCCCCCCTCCCTCTGACACCTCGAGAATATCAGATTTAAAGAGGTGGGGGGCTAAAAATTGGCTTTGTCGTAAAACATTGAAATCTGGTGCCAAATGTCGGGAGTCTGAAGGGTTCGGGGCGAGTCGGAAGGGTTCGGCTCGCTTCGGAGGCGGCTGATTTGATTCGCACAGTTTAGTTTAAATTATGACTAGAGGGTTGATTAATCCAGCGATTTGACAGACTCGGATAGTTTTAATTTGGAACTCTTGGGGGATTCGGAGACAGAAGAGAAAGCTTTGAAAAGGCGGACTGTGTAAATGGTTACGGAGGTTGTGAAAAGTGTGTGACTCTGTGTGAACTGACATAGAGGTGGAAAAGAAACTTCTCCATTGCAGGTTCCATGGTCAAAACGCAGATGATTCACGCGAGGTTTGGTAAGAACATCTTAAATGGATAAGCAGAGAGGGCTTTTACTCGTTCGAAATGCTTTGCAAATAGGCTAAGGTGCACCTTAGTGGGCTGACATATCTAGCTTCCTACTACGCAGATCTCTCAATACACCTCCATCACATCTCAAGTCCACGCCACCTCTGCTTCCCCGCAGTTCCAACGTCTCCAAAGGTAATCCCAATTAGGTGGATCCACAGAGCAAACATCAGTACGTGCCGGCGCTGTCCTGCAACTAATTCATCCTACGTGGACGGATTAAACTGCTTTATGCCTGCCCACGAACAAGAGGACGAATAGGAAATAGGACGAAGAAAGAAGCGGGGACTTTGACTTCGGTGAAAAACGTAAGTATTAATAGTAGTTAGCACGAGTGTGGCACTTTTGTTTTCACTTCTGTAAGACCTGTTTCCACCTACGAGTAGGTACATTCTGCAATAAACAATCTTGAATTGAATCAGTAACGCAAATGAATACTGTTTGCTATATAGTACTGTCAAATAATGTTGCTGTTTGACAGTTTGCGTATCAATATTATGTTCATGATCATATTGTTTCCCCGCTCTCGCATCGGAAGAAACATTTCTTAGTGACACTATCAGAATCACTACCTATTATTTTTTGTAGAACTTAACTTCTTACAAAGGGTATAGTTACTAATCGATAGGAAAGGAACTCTTAAACTTCACCTTAACACTCTATAACTACTGAAGTACAAAAGACATAAGTTTTAACCGCGACGGGTGGTACTTTGCTCCATGATGAAATGTGAGCGTTTGCAAAGTAAAGACGCTAATTTAACATTCTTACTTCCAAACGTTTCACGTCCACTTATTCGTCCAAGCGTCTGGCATTATGCCGCGACACGAGGCGACTTCTGCGTCCACGTGTCCGACTGCCTGATTAGGACATTTTGTATAACTTTTGAATAGTGATAGTGGTTTTGAATACAGAATCTATTATGCCTCTATATGAAAATGAATCGCTGTTCGTTTGTCTGGCTAAAACTCGCGAACGGGTGGACCGATTTGAATATTTTTTTTTGATTGTTCGCTCTAACACAGGGAAGGTTTAAAAGTAAAAAAAAACTGCGGGTAAAACCGCCGGGTGCAGCTAACTATTTATTATTTTATTTTATTTTTAGCTATATTTTTTTTTTTGGTGTTGATTTCAAAAATTATATGGACGATCTGGAGCTGGGGCCTTTGAAATCGTCGTCGGCTTACAAGCAGTCATTAACTGCATCAGTGCCAGGCTGGACGCAACTTCGAGCGCATCACGTTTGTAATCCTTCAAAAATATCACCGAATGTGATCGGAAGAATCGGAAATAATCACAGTATCCTACTCAATAAAACTTAAATATTCCCGTGTTAATTAGAGCCAAAATGTGTCAAAACCCCGTTAGTTTTCAATGCAAAACGGTTAGTGACATTTTACTATCTTCTTGCACTTTTGACTAAATCGACGCATTATTTTTTTAGTTATTGGTTTTCTCTTTACCTTACCTTTAGTAGAGATAAAGGGAGAAAGTTTTTATAATTGTTTACTTATTTACTAACCCAGATAGGGTTTGCCAAACCATTTTCAATTTTCAACCTTTCAGTTTATACAATTGTGGAATTGTATCGTAAAAACGCAACAATATGCAGTATTTCTTAGCGAGTTGGACATAAATTGACCAAACGAGTGCCTTCAAGATTTTTGACATAAATCGCACTGACTTACAAGAATTCGTACGCTTTGACAAAAAACGTTTACTCAGGACGGGTACCTGCGCACGCGCATACAAAGGTTAAGGCTCCATCATTCTTTAGCGACTTATACAATAACCTGCAGAATTTGTGTGCGAGGTTTAGGGGTCTGCAATTAATCAAAGTCTTGAAAAAGGGGCAGTTGATTAGTTTCAAGCATTGAGGTAATTAAAAAAATAATTAATTTCGATCACATTTGTTTTTTCAGTGGTTTCAAATTCAGTTTTCGAGGTGATATTAGTTCACCGATAGTTAAGGCGTTGGGCGGTTTGAACGTCACGCCATAGGATGTGGGTTCTAATGTCAAAACGGGCTTTTTAAAAGACTAAGAGACTTTTTAAAAGAAACGTTGCTTTGTCACCAACTGTCACCAACCAACCAACTATTGGCTAATTATTTACATTGCTAATTTAGATATCAGATGGCGGCTAGTCTGTCTGATAAAAAAAATATTGGTTGCCTGTAAAGTCGGTATACGGGCGAAAGTTTTACGTGACAACGACTTATGTCTGTCTCTCTCGCTCTTAGGCGGGCTTAACCATGCCCGAGTGGAAGGGACGCGTGCCTCTCACTCGCTCTCATTGTGAGCGCATAACGTGAGCGGAGCGTAACGCAGTTTCTTGAAGTGTCACCCGGCAAACCAATTTATAAGACGTTGTCAACTTGTCACGTCAAAAATCGTAATTATCCACCACCGGTATGATAACGACCACTTAATGACTTTCGAAGAACCGGCCCCAACGATACAAACTATTATTTAACCTGTGCCCTACCCCTTACTCCCGCGGGCCGGCTGCACCATTACATTTAATCAGGACTTACGGTCCGTTACAACGCCTAGTGGGGTTTTTAACCAGAGGTTATGTTATGCGCAAGTTTTTAGATGTTGCAGAGGTAAGGGTTAATGGACATGCGTGGTTTTGTTTTTTAATGTTACCATTGTAGAGTGCGAGTCATTCCGTAGGGATTTTTGGCTGAAATTTTACTTGCATCCATGGTATTTCTAGTATATTTTTTTTAATTTTGAACTTTAGAGTACCTTAAGAGATAACTCCCGATGATCATAACAATACGCTCCCCATCATCCTGAAGCTGACAAACGTACATATGTTGCTCGCGTATAAAGAAAAAAAGGTTGGCTAAATCTTAAGACTATCCCCTCATTTCTATATTTTATTGTAATTTGTTTTTTAATGTTAAAATATGATGTTGTAATCAAAATAACATTATTGTTACCGTGCTTGTGTTTCAAGGCTCGAATAATACGAGCAACTCGGTCAGCCCATTCTTTACCGTAATCTGGAAGGCAAACAAGGGTGCCGCAGCTTTGCTTACATTCGTTTTTCTAGCCCGCCCTGTTTTTACATTGCACCCCTTTGCAGATAAATGAAAAACTTTGAAATATAACGCGTGAAATCTAATAAAAGAAAATGAATAGACCGAAATCGTTTGGAACAAATTGTATGAAATGATCAAAAGAGGTGTCAGAATCGAATACCAAAAAAAGTTAGTGCAGCAGACCAATTGCAAAAAAAACCACCTTCAAATATCGAATTGCGTTCGAAAACTCGCAACTCTATCCGGTTATCATTATCACTTTTGAAAATAGAACGCACGCGAGCAGGCAGCCGAGTAATCGGGCAAAAGCTTTTATGTGCTGGCCAGTATATCTTGAGCTCTCAGTTTACAAGCCCATTTCCTTATACGGCCTATTTGGTCGGTTGGTTGCGCAGTAAATGTTTATTAATCTGTGGCGGGGGTCTGTTTATAGTGGTTTTAGTTTAAAGGCCCAAGGCACGGCTCACATGTGCCTGGACAGATAAGCGGCATCCCCTCTCGAAAACTTGTTTAGTCGGCCCGATAACTCGGTATTGTCTGCGATGTGGGCGCGGAAGAGGATGAGTCGGCTCGACGCTAACTGTTTGTCGACGCTTATTGCTTTTAAACAAAAAATCGAATAAACTTGAGGGTGTTTCTAGTCGACTATTAAAATGTAGAAAGAGTTTTGCGTTTTGATATAAATATCAAAGTGTTAGGATTCGACAAATTATTAGATTAAACATAGGTAAATAAATATAGTGATACGGATACATTATAGATAAACATAGTGATACTCTATCTAGTAAGGTACAAATTTTTTATTCAGGGTGCGGCAAAAATAGAAATTCAATCTATGAACTTGAGTATTCAGATTCGTTTTGTTCCCTACAGATTATCCGTGATATTAATTTAACAAAAGGAAAATAATCTGTTATTTCTAAAACAATCATGACGAAAAATTTAATTTGTACATAAAATATTAAAAGGTCAAAAAAGCCCACGCACTATTTCAATCAAACCAGTGTTGCCAAAACCAATTCTAAATTCCCAACGCCAAACCAAACTAAACTCGATTCAATCTTCCACACACTGATTAGTCACCGTCAAAGTTTAATCCTGCAGTTGAGACTCCCCTGGCTATAGCCGTTACATAAATTTCTAGGCCTAATTCAGCTTAAGACGTGGGGGAGCACGAAACAAAGATCGATAGCAAGAGCCGATGGCGCCAATGTGTGCCTCCACCCACCATTAACTCGAGACCCCTCATGTTTAGATCAAATTCCCCCGCGACACGAAGGTACGAAGAGATAAAACGACCCTGAAGTGGTTGAAAGAGGTGGGGGAGGCCAAGTAGTGCTGGTGATCAGCGGGGTGCGTTCCGTTTATGGCGTAAGGATCGTGACGCATCTGTTCCGTTGCATAAAATATGAAATTTAAAAACAATGGATGGCAGGAGCGGAGTGGGTTGCGTTACGGCTTCGATGTTGATGGTTGTTTTGTTGGGTTCGTTGGCGGGCGAACTATTTGAGGCAAGAGACGTGTGAAATTGGGAATTCGTGCTTGAAGCCTTATTCTTTGATGTGGCTCATTTTATGTCAAACCAAAGTTTGTTTTAACTGGATCATCTTTGTTTCGCTCAAATGTATTTTTAAGATCAAGTTGTATAACTTGTAATATGAAAGAGCATTGGACCCATACAAATGCTACATGTTTCTGAAATCGTCTAAAAAACTGCTTCAAAGGTCTAACGAACGACACGATATTTTTTGCTAATTCCAGAAACTCTTGCTCAAAACCTAAAAGGAACCTAACACAAGGATTCAAAAAGCTCTGTTTTTTTGTTCCATTTTGCTTCCCGTCTAATCCAACTTTACGTTGAACCTTTTCATTCAACTTGAAGCTATAATTATTAACTCCATTTCCCCAACTATAACTCAACTCTATATCGATCGTACCTCATTTATCTCGGATATTCCGATATTCCTACCTACATCACAACTCCCGACCGACCACCAAGACATCCTCCACTCGAGTCTCCGAGGGTTCCGATTCCCGACTCCGAAAGGAAGTGGTCGCTCAAGGGCCAGCGCATGAGATAATAATTGAGTTAGATGCCTCCGTTTTAGATAAGCGGCCCTTAATAAATAGAGCCCTTGTAGCTCTCAGCTGGGATGTGGGGAAATGCATCCTCAATTTTAGTTCAATACTTAAGGGATATTTGATGGACAGTTTAAATTAATAGAAATTTAAGATTGTAACTACATTATACAGGGTTATAAGGAAAGGGTATGTTATGCCGAAAAGGGCTTATAGTACTCATCATTATAAACAACTACTTATTACTATTATACCAACTCTGAAAATGCGAAAATAAAATCAGCTGTTCCATAGAAAAAAGTCAATGACACTCGACGAAATGTATGGTAACACAATTTCGGGTAGGCCCCATAGTAATAGTGGTTTATAATGAGCCCTTTCTGGTTTAGCATACCGTTGCCTAATAACCCTGTAGGTATCTGTGCTTTCTGAACCTCTGTTTGAGTTTCTTGAAGGCGAAGGTCGCCAAAAAGTAAAGCAATGTGCAGAGTGCAGGGCTTAGTGCAGTCGGAAAAATTGTAGACCTAGGCAAAGCACTCAAAAAGTTATTAAGATTAGAATAAATTCTTTGAAAAAATTATATTACACTCGTACACGACATATTATTTTCATAGCATACGCAACTTTTACCGTAACTGTAACATCAAGGGGCATTGAAATCCGAGGTAGATGTCCGTCACAAATGAAGCCACGTCCGCGAGCGCAACAAAATGCATTCGTTTTCCCCGAATGGGCTTTTGTGGCTGCGATCATAAGCGAGCCGAATTCTCTTCTCAGAAATGATATTAACAATTTAACACTCAAGGTACACGCGGAGGTCAGGTTCCGAGTAAACTGAGTAATACCGCTTACATGAAAAGAAAGATGAAGAGTTCAAGACCCTATTTCTCCTAATCTAGTGCTTTGTAGTGAGAATATAATAAGTGCACTTTCGATGGTGACTACTTTTCTACATCATAGAATGCTTTATTTTGCAAACGACGGACTGTGAAAACGTCAAGATTACAAAATTCGGCGTCTCAAAACTTGAAAGTTACATCCGCGCTGAAGAACCTAAAATAACGGGCTGCCTTTGCACTAAAGAAGATCTTATTAAATGACAATTTATGAATGTCAGATGGTAAAATGATTTTGGTCAATCCATACGATTCGTGGCTTTTTTATGCTGCTGATTGACGAGACGAGCAAATCGCTCGCCTTAAGTTAAACGTCAAGTAGAAAAGTGGTTTGACGCTGGCTATTGCCACATTATTGCCATAGAAACACAATCGAAAGCTTGAGCCAAATCCTTCGGAAATTAAATTAGGCTAAGTTTGGCCCTTTCAGCGAACGAGATTAAGCAGACTTAGCTCCTGGGCTGTACGTTATACCGACGTTATACCGGATTAGGAGGAGGAATGACTGAGTTTACTTTACCCGGATAGTCTATTGCTAGCTTAGCACTGGTTATGTGATTTGATTTGCTAATCGATTGGGGCCTATTTCTTTCGCTTTCAGATTCTTATGACTTTCCTTTTTTCTAAATAAACTAAGGTATTAAGTAATATTCTTGACTTGAGAGTACGACGGGGTTGATGTTAAAAGGGATCTGAAACGTTACCTTGTGGAAGGCTATAATTTGACGTTGCCATCTGCTGGTTGCTAATTCGAATAATTCGTCTTTTGTACAACATTTCTTTTTAAACATTTTTTGTCTTGATGTTATTTAACGTGAATGGTGAATGGCACAAATTAACGCATCAAAGTCATACTCGTAGCATATATTATTTTTAAAACCACTAGTTTCCTTTTCCTTTCCTCCTGCGGAGTTAAAGTTTCCTCTTTAATTTCCCCAACAATCCTAAAACTTACCCAATCTCTATGGCAAATAAAACATGGCAGCCCCATTTCCCGCAATGTCTGCTGTTGACATTCAATAAACTCTAGCTCCGCTTGTTTGGATTCTAAACTCATGTGTTTAATTGAAAATATGCATATCTATTACCTCTTCGTATTTATTTGGGATCCGTATTCTGATGGTAATTTTGTGATGATAGGAGGGTGGTGAGATTGCTTTGACTTTTGATCAACTTTTGACCGGAAACAACATTGGGAATTTGGGAAACGGCGGTATTTTCATTTCATTATTACGGGTTTTGTGTAAACCATGTACAGGGTTAAAGGTAAGGATATGCTAAGCCAAAAACTACTCATAGTACTCATCATTTTGAACAACTTTTACTATGGGACCAATAAAATCAGCTTTTCCATACATTTTGTCAAGTGTCATTGATATTTTTTACGGAACAGCTGGTTTTTTTCGCGATTTCAGGGGTGGTCTAAATTTTTGATTGTACAAATTAGGTAACCGTAGTGGTTACCTACATGAAAAAAACTAAGACTAAGTAGAATTCTATTCGGCAGTACAAGGGCGGCCTTATCACTTTAAGCGATTACACTATACTGTTTCTCTATTCTATTTTTATATGCTAGTCCTGCTATAAAAGCTTGTTGCCTCTTGAACCTTACCATCGTAATTTCACAACGCCACGCGAGTCCGCGCGACGTGGACCGTGATCATTTTCAGAATGACCAGTCGCGAATTGACGCTTGGGTCAAAAAAGCCAGTCCTGTGCAGGCACCAGAACAAAAAAGTCCCACAACCCGTATCTGTCCACGTGACGTGACACAATGCATCAATGGCTGTCATCGACCGAGCAGCGTGTCGCCGCCGCTTCCGGATGCCGGAGCCGGTCCGGTTCTCGGAGCTGTGACGCTGTGAGCCTACTTCTCAAGTGTTGCCAGATGATAAGTTTTTGCCGATTAGACAACATGAGAATGAGAATCGTAAATGAACTACTGTAGCAGACAACTTATTGTGATCGTGAGGCGATTTTACGATATTTAGGATACTTATTTCAATGTATACTTTAGCTTGTAGCAAGATACTTCAGAAGCACACACTCCTTGATTAATTTGATACAAGTGCCTATGCCTATCTGATAAATAAGCAACATTAGAGTTGAAGCATTTTTTTTTCGGAATTTTATCAACTTTGAACATCAGGCAACACTAAAAGGTGGAGTCTCCAGTAGCGCAAAGTGGACCATAATTTCGGAGATACAAGTTTTTTTGACATAAGAGACGCAAGAGTAGACCTTTTTGGAGTGGTGATAAGATGTACAGTTGATGAGGAAGCCTTGACTCGGCTGCTTTTTTTATTTTCAAAGAATAAAAGAAAAGGCTACTGTTTGGTTCTTGTCCACATTGACAGGCTACTTTTGATGTTTTGAAATGAAATGTGATACCCTTAGAACAGTAAATATTTTATTTTTATCACAGTCTTTGAAACTATAGCGACGGAAACATTCACGCAATTTTTCCCTTTGTAGATTGTATAATACCTTGAAACAAGAAAAAGCTTGATTGCGTACATCCGGGTGGGCCTCTGAACTGAATTGGTCAGGAGAAAAAAGAACCAGAAACAATAGCCTTGCCCTTCAACGGGTTAAAAAACAACCAACCCAATTAAGACTTTATCAGAGGAGTATAAGACCGAGATTGAATTGAAGATAATTTTTAATTCCACACCATTGTTAGAATGGTCGAACACGAACCCATCGAGAGATACGAGTACCTTCAAGTTGAAAGTCAATACAGGCCGACCAACTTATATGTAGTGTTGGCCAAGTGATAGAACTAAAATAAGCTGGTGGATGGATGTCATTATTGTTGAGAAATGCGATGGTGGCTCCTCCTAATTAAATTTACGGATAACTTGGTCGTACTGTACTTTGTGAAACCAGTCTTTTGGGCAAAAAGAACTTCTTGAACTTCGAGCACATAATCTTGGCATTAGCAATTTGACTCATGTTAATGTATTTCTACTTACATGAACCATCGTGTAAGTAACCAAGTTTAATTTTAGCTTTAATGATATAAGTACACGTCTTTATTGAGGTTTTTATACAAAATTGAACTACGATTCAAGGCTCTAGTTAACTTGATGATAAGCCAAGTTTACTCGTAGCAGGCGTAGTATCACTCCGAATTTTCAAAGCAAAAGATATTATGGCGCTTCCCTAGACAGCACAAAAACGTCCTACCTCCAATTTCAGAAACCTTTAAATCGTAGTCAAGAACAACGTTCTTTTAATACATAAATCACGGAACAAAAAAAACTGAAAGATAAGCCACACAGTAGCAGGAAACAATGCAAAATATGTTCGTGTGGGTAAAAACAAAAAACTAATTTGTAGTCGGGCTAGACACGCTAATGGTGACGACGTGGAGATGCTGGGATTAAAAAATCCATTTCCAACCGAGGTTATGCAACGTGGGCTGAATACTGGCTCTTCTAGGAATTACATGTGCTAAGGTTGAGAGAGATGAATGCAAGTGCGTTTCGACACGGCTTAAAATTAACGCGGTCAGAAGTGGGATCACGGCTGCTGTCTCATTTTTTCTGTCCCGTTAAAAGAAGACAGAAACAGTAACAGCGCCATATCAAACCCTCATCCACATTTATTTGAACCCGTGTCGCAGTGTACACATGTTGCGCTGAATGCAAGTGCATACATCTGGGCCTATTTGCCTGCTCGGGCCGCGTGGGGTTTTGTCGACGCAGGTACAAAGAAAAAACTTTAAGAAAAAAGGGCTTTCTCTCTGAGGGGGTAACATAAATTGTTGATTCGAAGCACTTGAATATTAAACTTTATTTCATGAGAAATAGAGTAGACCACATTTTTATCCGAGATGCAGATGCATCTCTGCTCTACGCAGGGGTCTAATGACACGCGATACTACTTTGTAAGTTCAAGTTAATTAGAGTTGATTTTTTGTTTGTTACTAATTCTGTTTTAATTGGTTGGTAGCTGTGGAAGAACATTTTGACGGCGCTTCATGTTAACCCTAAGACAGAAGAGTTGGTTCGAAAGGGAGAACTCTGTCACAAAATAAGATAGGTAGCAAAATCGTCTTTTAATATCAATTTTGTAATAAATAACTCCATTCCGACAAATTTATTTAATCCTTTCACATTTATATCTATTAATACTCAACTACTACTATTAATGACCTCAAAAACATAATTTCACCATAACTGCACTCAAACCTAAAAGCCCTAGATAACCGGACGAGCAATAAAGCATGCCAAAGGAAACTGCATAAATCCTGCGCTGCGGAGCTGAGCACGCAAGGTTGCCAAATCGCAGGCCAGTGTTATATTGGCAGATTGAAGCTACACAATACGTGCGGTCCCGTCCGGGCCTGGACGGTACAGGGAATATCCCTACTAATACTATAAATGTGAATGTAAGTTTGTTTGTTACGCTTTCACGCGAAAACTACTTAACCGATCATCATGAAACTTTATACACATATTCTTGGAGGTATTTTTTTTCAATTGCCCGCGTGTGAAACCGCAGGATGCAGCTAGTAAAAATATAAATGCGAAGTTATGCTCAGTTGAACGCCTACGTCGCTTGTCGAAAACAATTGAAATAAGAAACCATGAAAAACTAGCGAGCATTCAACACTGAACGTTGGCAATTGCACAGCAAAAGTGACCGATTTATTGCGTAATGTAAATTATTTTACACACTGTTCTGGACTCGCGACCGTCCAGGCCCGGACGGGATCCGGTGTAATATGGGTCAGACGTTATATTGGCAGATGCATTAGCAGAGACACGGGCAGCACACGCCCGAGCCAGGTAAAACTTGCCAAACCTCTACTTTTTTCTACAACCTGCAGGCACTGCACTGCAGTACGCTGTTTCATTCTGTCAGTGCATTTATTGGTTCTAAAGAAATGGATAATTTAGCAAAACTCTAAAATCATTTAATTGTAGCCAAGTTACCAGTAGTAGGTAGGGCAAGTTACCAGTTGTATCTAATGTGTTGTGTGTGATGTGGATTTTTTTTCTAATATTGAATCCAATTTTTTAAATCAGGTAATTTGGTGTTGAAAATTGAGGTATTCAATACAGCCGCTTTCAGCAATCTTTACGCAATCATTATAGCATTAACCTCAAAAACTTGTTAAGAAGATAAGCTGTAACCTATTTGGACTCTAGCTTGTAACATTTCGACCCACAGCCGCCGCGCCGCAGACTCATCAAAGGTGAGTCTTGACCCCACCGGGCGGGGGGGCGACTCGGGGCAAGGCACCAAGTTTTTAAGGCGCAACCTATGGCCGCAATAACCCACCCAGCTTAAGATCCACCCACCGCCCGCGTTATGGTTATTGTCAAATTAATATGTCTATACTTTGTTGTTTACGACTCGCGAGATCGCTTTACGTCAGCCATTTTGGTTTTGATTGGTTCAACCTGTTTGTATGCACGTCTGTGCAGCGGCACGCAACTTGTAAATCAATACGAGCAAAAACAAAATGGTTAAACAATGGTGTTTTCTTAAAACGGCAGTAAAAATGCAAATTGTTAAAGGTGCGACCGGCAAATTAAGGCAAAATCGCTAACAACTTTTATCACGTTCCTCAGATTGCAGTTTTTGCCGCAATATTTAGTGCTGTTCGGATAATTTGATACAGTCATGACAGTCGACAATCAGCGACAATATTTAACATGATTGGATATTGCTGAATGCGCATCTATCACGCAGCTGTGATGACAGCATCAATATTGCTGTAGCTAAATGAATACAGAGTGCCATTAATTTTTATTTCGTTTGTGTTTATCTCGACTCGAAACAACAACGTAACACGATGGGCGCATTAAGTGAACCGTATGGGAGATAGTACATCATTGCCTTGCGTAGAGCATGTGGCGCTACGCAATTCAATGCTAAGCAACTTTATATTTCTCTCAAACGGTCAATCGTTGGCAATCATTATTGATCAAGATTGACCGATGCGATGGTGTCAAACACCGGTAAATGTTAGCAACGAAACGACACAACCGGTCGAAATAACAAAACTTCGCCGTTAGTAATTCAGATCGCAACCCAAAAAATTAACAATAAAAAAACACATATCGAACCGGAATGGAAGGGCAGGTAAACGGTAATTTATTTTTATTATTGGTACAAGTTATTGTCCTAAATTACAGATGATTGCCGTACGCGTTTGGGTCGAATTGAGCCCGGGTGGAAATAGGCCCACTGCCTTTTAGGATTATTTTATTTATAGTCATAGTTTTGATTGCTTTTTGACCTGGGGCCGGAAAGTGGAAGTGTTTTGCGGTCTTTGGGCTTTCTGGTTTAATTTTTAAACTTATGTCTCTATTTGGAATATTTATTACTAGCAGTTCGCAGCGAACTGAGACTTCACAGTGCCTAAATCTCCCCAACCCCACGTCGGATTTCGCTCATATTTGAACTTAAAAGTTGTATTGAAATGAAGTACTTGCTTGCAAAACTTTATCAAGAACGGATCGACCATACTCATGTTATCGTCGGACAAACATACAGACGCCGACTTGTTTCCCTATACACTCTGAGACCTCACTTCGTTCGGTCAATTATTTGATATTGTGTTGCCAGTTATCTTGCGAGATGACAGCACTGCGGAGTCGAGTTGACTACTACAGTTAAAAGCTTGTGCAAAAGCAAATAAAAGCTAGCTTTTAAATTCATTTTCCCTTTTTTTTCTCAAAATATAAAACAAGCTTTCACAGATATTAAAATCGTACCATATTGCGGTAATTATCCGATTAATATTATAAATGCGAAAGTTTGTGCGTGGTAACAAACATTCACTTATCGTATCTCCATACTGCTATGCTGATGCTGCTGATTTTGATGCAATTTGGAACATAGATAGCTTAAGTCTTTAATTAAAACAGGCAACTTTTCATCATCACGGGTGAAACCGCGGGACGTAGCTAGTCCTAATTAAGAAAGATTTCGTTTACAATTTTCTTTTGCAAATGCCCCGGCATCTCACTTATGTCGCCAGTTTCGTGGCAGTCACCGACCGTGTCTATCTGCGCACAATGTTCGAATCGGACAAAGTGGTGGTAACAACCAGCTTCCGGTACTAGAAGCGTCATGGTGATGGTGATATTGTGGTAATGTAACGATAGCAGTGACCCCGCCGGCGCTGGAGCCATTGTCTTAGCTAGAGCAAGGTTGCCAGCTTGTGGTTGTAAAGGAACTGGATTTACGAGGTGATGACGTGAATGTGGCTTTTGAATCCAGAATCTATCTGAATATATTATTATAAACGCGAAAGTTTGTAAGAATGTATGTTGTTACTCTTTCACGCAAAAACGGCTGGTTCATGGTCTGGATTAACACATAGGCTAGGTATTTATTCCGGAAAACGGGGGGGGGGGGGGGGGGGGGTGAAACCGCGGAGCGCAGCGCTAGTATTCTACCAAGCGCCAGTTAGGACCCAGCTACACGAAGCGACGTTGCCTGATCAGGAGTTCTGTGGCGTGAGGTAGGCAATAGGTGGCGTGCTTTACCTTTAAACGTGACCATAAACGATCCGTAGTTTGTTTTAAATATTTAAACAAGTTACTTTTGGAGACTTACGATTACAAAACCCACGCAGCGAATATCAGTGGTCGTAGAGACTGATGTGTTGAACTTACCTGTAAAAATAAAAATGAAATGTTAAAAACTATGAAAGTACTGGGTACATTGAAATCACCTTGGTTATTTTGAACAGACTAACGGTCACTAAACATCTGCAATCGCTATCAAATATTTGGCAAACAAAATAAACACTACTTTCGCAATACTAAGAACTCCAGCTGTTTTGATCTAATCTCCTGTAACAGCTGTCATTTTCCCCATGACATAACATACCTTATCAATTTGCGAATAGAATTCATAATGGCGAGTTACAAGTACTCGTAACTAGCACAGTTCCCTTTATCGAAAGATAGGCGGTTTTAGGTCAACCACCCTATTGGGGACAAGAGGTTATTGTCGATATGGTTCTCAAATACGATAGTTTGGTTACGTAACCAAATGTTTGGAAACCATATCTTGAGTGGTCGACTCCGTTTGATAGTTAACCAGAAAAGTGGAATGGGTCACATCACACAACTATATCAATAAGGCAATATGTTTCACCAATGCTATAAATTAAATTCGAAAGATTGTTTGTAATGTACCTACTCGTAAGTGGGATAATTTCTAGTAACTAAAGTTCCCGATGGCGTTTTTTTTTTTAATGTAATTGAGTGACGAGACGAGCAAATCGCTCGCCTGATGTAAAGCGTCACGTTTGCCCATAACAGGTCTGCGCTACCCAGAATTTTGAACTCGCAGAATTCAAAACCCTGCGTGGCACAGTACTGCGCTCGTCACCCTGAGATATAAGTTGCTTAATCTCCCATTTGCCCTGTAATTTCACTGGAAACAATGCCCTTCCAACCGGAACACAGTAATGTTTGCACATTACTGCTTGGCGGTGGAATAACTGGCAAAGGTGTGGTACTTCCCCAGGCGGGCTCTGCAAAAGAGCCCTACCACTACAAATGTAGGCGTAAGTGAATTCCAGCAATCCGCACTTGGCCAGCGTGGTGGAATACGGCCTAATCACCCTTCGAGGGTAGACTAGACCTGTACAGTATCCCAGCGGTGGGAGGATTAAAGATTGCATATGATGATGATGAAAGTTCCCAAGGGCGCAATAGTGTACAAGCATAGCTGTATTTAGATTGCTTTATAACACAGAAAACACATAGTTCTACGAGAACGAGTAAAACCGCAGCACTGCACCTAAACAATACCACATCCTTACACTTACACTATTATAAAATTAATTAAGTGTCATCCTATAGGGACATAGAATAGAATATGTATGACATAAATGACTCATTCTCATTGTTAAAAATAAACTTAAAATAGACTATTCCGTGACTTTACTTTTATACCACAAAATCATCATCATCAACAACCATAATCCATTTTTGCGATTCTGTTCAGAGAAATGAAGAAAGGAGTGATATAAAGAACAAAATGACAAGAAGAAAGCAGTGATATGGAGATCAAAATTATATGAAATGGAGAATTAAATTCGTACTTTAAAGGTATTTGCTATATTTGTATCTAGCTTGAACCATGCCAAAACGGTTAAACGCATTCGACGGTAATTACTAATTAGTGTAGAGACAGGTTTATCGTAATCGAGACTTCTTCAATCAGACCACTTTAAAACGGAAAAACATGGCGGCAAAACCGCAAGGCGAAGTTTATACTATACTAGCTGACTCGACAGACGTTGTCCTGTCAAAAGCCATTGCGTCAATTCTATGTCAAATATTGCGTAACTATAGCAACCGTAGTATGTTGATGCTAACTTGTCAATTTATAGTAAAAATTATCAGTATATATATAATTTGCAATAAATTAAAATTGCGACTATAATTTGAGATTTAAACTATCCTATCTCTCAAGTTGGATCGAACTGCACATGGTGTGCGAATTTTATTATAATTGGTTAAGTGGTTTAGGAGTCCATTGAGGACAAACATTGTGACACGAGATTTATATATATTAAGATATTATAATCAAAACTTTGAATTCCACACCTTCCTTTCGATATCCATTTTTCCAGAACACTATCAATCCTTCCAAGAACGTCAATATAACTTGAGCATGATCGATTACCATAGCATTAACTCATTATTAAAGCAGAGAGTTTCGACGAATAAGTGAGCGTATCCACTGGCGACTCTAGTCACCACTAGCGATTCTACGGACATCGACAGGGCGACTTGGACGAGTCAGGAAAGCGATATAGGCGCCTCAACCACTAACGTATTTTGAAAGGGGCGACTGGTCCATTAAACGAGTTTTAGACTTATGCGAGATGCCCCCTAACTCGACAAAAAAGCAGGTCGATCGATTTTTCTGAAATATATACTTAATCCGACCCCAAACAACGACTTTCTTTTTAGGCAGATTTCTGGACTAACAACTATCGATACGATTGACTTACGATCAGAAGTGAACTGGACTAGCTATCATAATCCAGAGGTGGCATTGGGACCGCGATAATTTTCTACTAGCATCAAACTTTCAGTGTGGAGAAAAAATACAAGAAAAAAAGAGACAGGTTTTTTTTGTGGTTATTTACTATCATCGTTGTCCGACATCGTCTGTGGAAACGCTCACTACCTCATTATTAATATTTGACGGCACAATAGATCCTGTATCAGAAGATGTCAGACAAGTTTAGTGATGCAGAGTTGCAGACCCATCATTAGTTAGTGTCAACAGTGATGGCGCAGGCGCATGGCGGAGTGGCTGGCAGACGTCAGGTTCAATGTGGACGCGTGTTCTGTGCTCAAAATATTGTAATGCTAGCTGCGCCCCGCGGTTTCACTCGCATAAGAATATAACTAATTCGCGCATAGAAAGTAGCCTGTGTGCTAATCCTGACCATGAACAACCTTCATTCCAAATTTCATGTAAATCCGTTCAGCCGTTTTTGCGTGAAAGAGCGACAGACATACTTTTTTACTAACTTTCACGTTTGTAATTTTCGTGGGATACTAAAAATGGCTAGACGGATTTGGATGAAATTTTGAAGTTTTGGGTTTGAAGTGGCTTTTACCATGGCCAATATAGGGTATAATGAAAAGGTATGCAAAGTCGAAAAGGAGTCGTAGTACTCATCATTATGATCAAGTTTAACTATGGGATTAACTCGGAATTAACGAAAAACAAATCAGCAGTTACAAAGAAAAATGTAAATGACACCCGGCAAAATGTATGGAACAGTTGATTTTTTTTTAAAGTAAAAGTTGTTCATAATGATGAGTACCTACTACGAGCCTGTTTCGGCTTAGCATATCTTTTCTTAATAACTCTGTATACTACCTTTTATCCCGAATGTGGGGTCATAGAGTACGAACTGACTTTTTTATCCCAGACACGAACATTATTTTTAGAAAACAACAAGAACATTATTTTTACAAAACAAAAAACAAAAACCGACTTCAAAAGACCGACTATTGAGTTATTCATCTATTTGTCGCGCACGTACTTAATGCAAATTTAAGACTTATATGGTTTTCTCATGGATACCATTATCAGAACTGGACTAAATTGAAATGGGACCAAATGGGAAGCGTCAGCTTTCTAATAAAAAAAGAATCATCAAAATCGATTCACCCAGTCAAAAGTTATGAGGTAACAAACATAAAAAAAATAAAATAAAAAAAACATACAGTCGAATTGATAACCTCCTCCTTTTTTGAAGTCGGTTAAAAATGTAATGGCTTTTGTATTAAATAAGAGCGGGTGAAACCGCGGCGTGCGTCTAGTTAACTAGACTTAATCAGCATTTCCTGTCGTCTGATTGGGCTAATTGTGGGCCTGCCACCTCTCGCCCTTTGTACTGGTAATTGCCTGACCTGGGCCTTGGGGGTATTTGACTCTTTCATTAGGGAAATAGAAGGGGGGGGGGGACGGTTGCTAGGTATAGGTTAGGTTGTATGTGATGTTCAGTTTTTAGAAGATATTGATTTGTGAGATTTGTATGCGACGAAACATTAACAAAAAAGAAGGGCCCGCAAATGAAAATTTAAAAAAAAACCAAAAATGTTCTAAAATTTTACAGCGTGTTTTACAATTTTTTACGTTTTTGTGCGAGCTAGGGAAACCTCTTAATTAGGCATCTACTTAGTCGGGTATCTCATATCGTTACGGAAAACCGCGAGGAACTGGTAAAACACATTGCAAATTGAGGAAATATATGTATCGAATAATCGACGATGGAACCCTATTTACGTACCCGATAAAATTGGCACTGGTCAAGGAAAATCCAGTTACCAGATGTACCTGTTTTTTTTTTTTTTACATCGGACTAGGCATGCTTTTGACCGCAATCTCACCTGATGGGAAGCGGCGATGTGGTCGAAGATGTAGCACGCTTGTACTCATTACGTGTAATCAACCCAAGTTTGAGCAGGGTTTCTAAGTGAGGCCGTTGTTGGCAGTGTTTGGACGTTAGTTACTCAATCTTGGACGTTAGTTACTCAATCTTGGACGTTAGTTACTCAATCTTGGACGTTAGTTACTCAATCTTGCAAAAAGAAGTGAACGAATTTGAATGACATCTTGTATGGAAGTAGCTAATTATTTGATTTCAATCTAAAACATTTCTGTAAACGTGACTTAGCTTACATCACATAGTTTTCGTAAAGTTAAGTTACATTGTTTAGTTAATTAATATTACAAATGTGAAAGTTTGTGTTTGTTGCTCAATCATGAAAAAACGGCTGAACGGATTCGGATGAAGTTTGGTACGAAAGTAGCTTACACCCCGGATTAACTTAGGAGCTTTTTATCCGGGAAAACGCGGGCGCATTTCAGCTAGTCTTTTATAAGTAAGGTTTTGATGTTAATTAGTTCAATAAATATTTCTGATATTCGTCCCGGGGATGTTCAAAAATAGAGTAAATAGGTTTTTCCTAGGCAAGCGTGCTACATCTTCGACCACATCGTCGCTTCCCACCAGGTGAGATTGCGGTCAAACGCATGCCTAGTCCGATGTAAAAAAAAATCGTTTCCAAGTTTAGACTTTTAAGAGCAGAATGTAGCATGCGTCATAACACCATTCACCATGATCAACAAACTCATTTTTTACGCTCATAAACTTATAAAGGTACTCACTCGGATTACTTGGGACCGTGATCTTAGGTCATTCACGTTTCCGCAAGAGAAATCAGCAAAAAGTTTGCTTTTGAGATGGTTTCCAATGAAAATTAACAATGTGTTGAATCGCTAGTTTTTGTAGCCCTTATTGCGTTGGAATAAATTTGGTTTTAGCGGCGATTGTTCGTGTTGCAAGGCTCCTTTGTGTATTTTCTCGGTAGTCAGTTGTCAGTATGGTTACAGGTTCGCAAATATGCCTTCGTCGTATGATAAAGTGCTTACGAGTTACGACCAAAACGTAGAGTGAATGATGGAGCCACTATTGTGTTTTCTGAACGAAATTGTGGCCAAAATAGTTCAATTTTTGGCTAATTCCACAGATAAGTAATATAATTCTGGGTAATCGTTTTCAAGTCCAGGCTCGGTAACTTCTAGGCAAGCATTTATCCATCGCATCGTAGACCGGATTGTTGTTTACCATCGGGCAAGTTGGTGAAATTGGCGAACTATCGTAAGCATTTCATGAATAAAAAAAAACAGGTGTCTCAACAAAATCTACTGGCTAAATTTATTTATTTTGATTTAAAATCAAACACGATGATTCGTGATCGTGACATTTGCCAAATATTGTACTGTTAAATACCATCCTATGATCGAAATATAAATTAAATGGAATTATGCCTGTCCATGATCCCCACCAAAGATTGTGGCACTTGTGGGGGCTTTTTGTATTTACCTTTACTCTTTACGTTTTCACATCGACTTGTAGTAAATTTGTAATACGTATTCAACAATGATTTACCGTAACTTCTATTCTAGGGTTTAAGGCATTTTACATCGTAATTGGCAATATAAAAACCATTGGTTCCGAATGAATAAGTATTCATGATATTTTATGTCCAAAAACGGTATCGGAAATGCACGTGAATCAGAGAGGAGATAGGGGGAAACCGGTCGCTTACAATAACAACATATTTATATTTGTAGATTACGTTTAACGAGTATACAAAACTTATTAATTAGGAATGTTATTTTTATTCCAAAAAACATTATTTTTAACCGACTTCAAAAAAGGAGGAGGTTATCAATTCGTCTGTGTTTTTTTTTTTTTAATGTTTGTTAACAACTCTTGTATCGTCCGATACCAATACCAATTTGAGCATCTATTTTATTTCATAGTTTCATATATATTTATTGTAAATCGTGACGTAACAATTTGAGGAAAACAGTTGTTCTAATAAAAACAGGACTATTATTATATTTATATATTACGTAGACAATGAGATGTCGGTAAATCCCCGGTTTTAGCCATTGAGGTATTTTACCAAAAAAAAAATAAATAAATAATAATTTTTGCCGGTGTAGCGATATTCCTCGAAATAGCAAACAAATAAATGATTTACAAATTAACAATATTACGACATTTATGACTATTAGATATTTATTATGCTTGCTACGTTTGATCTTTGCTCAAAAGTGAGAATTCCGAGAATTCTATTGACATTAATTTAATTTGTAGAACTAATTGCTTTAAAAATGCTTGTCAGTTTAACTTTTCTATGATTTAATTAGGTTATTGTAGTTTTTTTTTGGCGTTACGGCCTTGTTACACACTTTTATTGTTAGTATGAGTATTCTGTAGTATGGGTTAAATTATGCAACAGAATTTTGAACCTCTTCCCGATGTGCGATTGAGCTTAAATTGGGTATACCTGTGGATCTTCGATGACAATGCAATAAAAGTTTATTATTTAAATATTTTTTGAATGTTATGTTTTTACTCCTATTAGGTGAAGCAACCATTACGATTTAGAATATGCGAGTGATTATACCTATATATCTCGTTCATTGTTGAAAAACCTATCTATTTTAT
Organism: Alcis repandata; assembly: GCA_949125135.1. NCBI lineage: Eukaryota > Metazoa > Arthropoda > Insecta > Lepidoptera > Geometridae > Alcis > Alcis repandata. The sequence goes on from OX421237.1 coordinate 880,747, forward strand.
TAGAAACCATAGAAATGCCATCCAATCATGGATGGCTTCTTACAAAAACTATCGCCCAACTGTGTTCAATAGCAGATTGCAATGACTTCTGGCATGAACAGAAAATGAAATGGAGTAACTCCACTTGGGATTTAAAGAGTAGATAACACTAACATGGGATTCAGATGTCATTTTATGTGAAGCAACTTATTATTATTATTTTTTATTAATTTATTTAAGTTCATCTACACTACGTACACTAAAGTATTCAGAAAAAAAAAAACAACATTTTTACGAAATGTCGCAGTTTTTAAAGGCGAAGGTAGCATGCTATTTTGAAAAAATATATACGTAAGTATGTATAAACTTATATCATAAACTAAACGTTCACAGCATAGCTTGCTTGCTTGTTGTTCATACTCGTAGCTTGTTATCTTATTGTTAGTGTCGTTTTAATTTAGTATTTTTGTTATATATTAATTTTTTTAACAGCTCGGAATGGAATTTGAAATTTTCATTTAGGAACATCATTATCAGTTGTATACTGATAGTCTTAATCAATTGCATTGACAGTTTGTCAACCATACTTCCAGGTACTTGTTGACAACTACGCAGCGAGTGGTAGAAATCGTGGCTGTGAACTGTGAACACTGTGACACAGAGCAAAAACCCAGTAGGCAGTAGGTCAATTTGAACGTAGGATCAGCCATATAGAATAATTTAGGTATGGGATCAACATCACTACCGCGGTAATTGGTCTACGGCAGCATGACAGGTTAATTTTAGATTCAAAACGCTTTATTTCTGCAGTTTTTCATTTTCTGTCAAAAAATAAGTAATGATAAATATTTTTAGCTAGTCATGCAATCAAAAATAGCATTTGTTTGAATCCTCAGTACACAACACAAAATCACAAATCTAGAAATACGAAGAAGATAGAATAGAAGCAGATACCAAGAGTGATATTCTATAGCCTATGGAAAAGTTTACAGTATTTTATCGTACCTACTCGTATTTAATGGTCTGTATTAGAAAAATTATATGCACGTTTAATTGTACTCGCAAAGCATATTGAGACCATAAATCAATTTGGCAACTCCTCATAATGTGTTCGTTTTTACAAATAATTTCGAGTACCTACGTGTAGTTATTATTGGCCCAACAAACATGCCTTTCTGTTATTGCATCAGTGATGTGATTAGCACTTCGTAGTTTCCCACACTGAATAGAGCCATTATAGTCATTTTGTATTGACTGAGCTGTTAAGGAAATACAAGCGGTAGATAGTAACATTATTTAAGAGCTATTTAAAACTTATCGACTGTTTGCTTCAGTTGAACGGAATTCGAGTCAACTATCTGGGTTTGTTCAATTTCGTCATTGTCTTGTCTGCCCAAATTATCAAAGTTTCGTGACTCGCTCAATGGAGCAATAACATCGTGTCAATTGAGGTGAAGTGGATCAAATTTGAATCTATTGACTTTTCCACGAAAGGTCTCGTTTCTCTTAACATTTGGCCGGACCTTGAACCCGCTGTACTTCTGCTCTGTGTACAAGCCTCCCATACATCTAACAATCAGCATTTATCCATACACCATCAAATCAAGCATTCACGACTCCTCACAATCTTGTTTGCCTTCAACGAACCACTGTGCTCCTGCCACATCACACGGCACAAGAACACTGCAAAACGTGCTCTAAAACTTCGTGATAAGGTCCGATCGATTGCAGACAAAAGCTTGCAATTGGGTTCTAAAATGCGGAGGTGCTTTCGGTACTCACAAGCAGGTCTTTGTAAATGTGGCCAGTTTCTTGAGATCTACCTCGCCTCTCGATCCCGATATTGACGTAGGCGGCGATGGGGAGGCTCCGAAGGTGATTCAGGATCTATTTACATTGGTTTCTGGTGCGAGGTCGCGCGACAGAAACGTTCTTGTGTAGACACTATGAAACTATGTTATTGGACAGAGGAGCATTCAGTTTGTCTGTTTGTCAGTTTGTTCAGTTCGTTCTTTGTTGCTATGAATCGCGATTGTTTGCAGATGTAGCTTTTTAAGGATATGACGCGTTTCTATGAGTAGCTTTTGAAGAACAAGAGGCTACGAACGATGTGTGAGACGTGACTTGAAATCGAAGCAAAGCCAAGGACTGACAAGTCGTTTAAATCTTCAATACTCTAATGACCCGCACCGCAACGTTACTGGGTTGCAGTAAGCCTTATGAATATTATCGGGATATTATGAATATTATCATTGGTTCCAAGTAAATCACGAGCTTGATTTGCAATTCAATTTGTATCAGACAATAAAAAGACTTAAGCATAACTGCTAGCACGAATGAACTAACATAATCATTAGACGCACATGCACGTTCCGAGATTACGTTATCATGGTCCAGTTACTTGTACAGATATTAATGTAGACTTTGACACACTCAAACCAGTTCTTGTAAATTGTCATGGTAATGAACTCTAAAGTTTTAAACATAATTACAATTCTAAACAATCTGAATTTTAAATTTCTAAACTTGCTGCACTTGAGATCATTATAAATTCGTTTATTATACAGGCTAAGTGTACCAGTTTCATCATTTACTATGAATAATGTGCTGAACGGAAAAACGGACAGCATTATTTTGTACAAATTGTGAGCAAACTGTTTGACAATCGACCATTACAGTTGTTTAAAAACGATAAGCTGTAATTACAATGTATTATTTTAATATACTAAAGAGAAACGTCAATTGCAGTGTTATTTTATACAATGTAGATAAATAGGCTCAACTGACATGAATTATTGCAGTGTTGGTGTTATACGGAAGTTCAGTATTGCCATTAGTCTTATCTTCTGATGAATATAAACGCATCCCTATAATTAGCAATCTTAATATAACTTTATCAGATGATACGAGCACAGTTGTGATTTAGTTTCCTCTATATCCTAAATTATGGTTGTTTCCCGTTCTTTAACTAGGACAAACATTACTGAATTTACACATTGTCTTTTACATAATTTTCTCATCTATTTCAAATTATTTTTTTAGTCGTTTCTGTTAGCATAGACGAAAACCGATAACAAAAATCAAAATTTGTTCATGGTTATTTAGTTATTTCCAAATAATATAGTCTAAATATAGGCACTCAATCACAACTGGTTTCTGTAAATAGTCGGAGCTATCACAAAAACTGGCGACGTATAAACTTCACAAGAAACTTGTTACGAACAAGAAAGGATATCAAAGATCATCACGGGGCATGAATCATGACCACGGCCTGATAATAAAACGCTTGACTTTAAACCTTCTGGGAACTACGACTATGGACGAACGTGATAATGATTGAGATTTATAACCCGAGTTGCAATATATGAACCTCTAAAAGCAGAGAAGGCTAGCGGACATTGAATAATTTACTGACAAAGCAATATTTAATGGTGGGGAACGCGGCTTGTGCGCTTAAAAATTCAATCCCCCGTCATACTAGACTAGGCAATGGGAATCGATCGATCTTAATAATACATAGAATCCTTAGACTATGTCCTTCAAATTATTGTGAATTATCCATCTTTGTTTATTCATTGATCGACAGCGTAATTCCCTCACAATGTCTTCCATAATCTTCCTAATCTAATATTAAATCTCAATAGGGCTTAGCATTCAATAATTCAATCGAATTTACCCTTATTTAGTGAGCTCGATCTCAGAACCGGTTCGCTCCGCTTCGAGATTCAAATGGACTGAATTGATATGAAGTTATTAACATTGAATTAAAATATTTACAGAGCTGTGCCGGGTGCACTCGTTTATTTTTGCATGACAATTAAAAATGCTCATAAGACTTCAATACATTAAAAATGTGGGGCTCGTTTTTGATCATTTGCATGCACCTTCAGGGCAGACGGTGTTCTTTTATTCATGTCCACGAATCTGGCAATTCTCGTTTGGTAACTCGCTGTCGCTGCTCAAACGGTGCCAACGAGATATTTTTTCTTTCGTGTGGCATTTAGTTCTGTCCGTGTGCTGTCGCCATCGGAACTCGATATGCTTGCATTATTGATGCAAAAAACCATTATAAAGCGCAATGCCATCGGAAATTCTCGCAGCGCAATATTCTGCGTATGTAATGGAATTAGCGTTTTTTCATCAACATTTGTCGTAATTTGCCAACGTTGTTTTCGCTGACCCCATTCGATCGAACTACACGTATACTATACACAGTGGACAATATACTCGTAATCGTTCCTTAGGTCAGGAGAACCTCCGCTGGCCGTCGACTTCTCAGAACATAATTCAGCCTGTTTTTACTTCAAGTGGGCGGTTCCTTCTGATCGTAGATTGTGTGACTCAGATGATATGGGTGTGGGAATTTATATCACTTAGACACGAGATATAATATACGTTCCTAAAGCGTTTATCTCCAGCATAAGCACTCGATTCATATCGAAAACGGTATCTCGAAGAGGCGTTACTCTCATCGCCCTAAACTTGGACGAAAGCCAGTGCCTAAAATCGGACTGCGGACATGATTCAACTATGAATTCGTGTTTATACTCCATATCTTTTGTAAAGTTACTGCGTGCGGCTCCAGAAACGTGACAACGGTATGAAAAACGTCGACCTCCAAATGTGGCGTATGCGACCGCGGTGCGACCCAAAATGACCAGTAATCACCGCTCTGATGCCAGATAAGCACAAATGAATATGTAACGCCGTCCTCCCACAACTGAGCACAATAAAACCGTGCCTGGCCCTATAAAATAAAAAACAGGCAATTAATATTGTTTATTCGCGCCCGTTATTCAGAGCGCCGACAGTAACAAACGATGCCTGTATGGATTAATGCTGCCTGTACCGTGCGAAGTGCGCCCACTGTGCAACGTGTGACTGTGGTGTTGTGGACTGTGGAGTGCCAGCGCAGAAAGAATCCGGTTGTGTAATTCCCTATGTAACGGGACTACCAGTTATGTAAATCTTAGCCGAATTTTATAATGCATCAGCACACTTTTGAAAGTAGATCTTAATCACGCTTTCGATTAATAGTGACACATGTTTTTCCAGTAAATTACTGCCGTTTTGAGGTCGACGTGGAAGTGGTTTATAGATTTATCGATATGGCTTAAAATCGAAGCACGTAAATAACTTTCATATACAATTTGACGTAGTGATTGTCAGGTGTCGCACAGGACGCATAATCCGTCCTGTGCAATAGTGTACAATGTACATATCGTAGCGATTGTTGAAATCCTCTTGAGTTTTATTGATTAAACGTCAATGCAACCAGCCGGTTATCGGTATCGTACAGATAAATCTATTAGTCGCGCCAGTGCGGCCGGGGCCGGGCGGACGAGGTTGCGGTGATCAGCCCTGACGGGCCCTAATCTCCTGAAACTTTTACGAGCCGACGCATGAATAATTCCCGAGAGGAGCAGCTATCGATCGCACACGTCGAGGTTTTTATTTATACGGCGCGGGTGGGCGAGGCGCATATTAGTAAACAGGCGCAGGCGCGGTGCCGGTGGACACTCACCGACTTGTAGCACGCTGTCGACGCAGCCGGCCTCCAGCAGCTTGAGGCCGCGGCAGAAGGCGATGTTGCGGTGGTCGTCGGGCGGCGCGCGCGCCAGCGACGAGTACATGCAGATGTCGCGCTCGTCCCGCGGGAAGGACCAGTACACCACGCGCCGCTGCACCGGCTCCGGGATGCGCTCGTAGCGCTCCTCGATGCGCTGGAAGGGGATCGCGGCGGCCACGATCTTGGCCGTGATGTCGAGTAGCGTCGGCGGGGCGCGCGGCCGGCAGCAGGCGCGCGGCGCGCACGCGGACATGGCGCTGTCTCGGCCGCTCGGCGCGGACTGAGGCGGCGCCGCGCGCGCCCCGCGCCGCCGCGCGCCCCGCCCCGCCCCGCCAGCCCTGGGGATGCGCGCCCCGCATCGACACGTCGCGATAAATTATTCATTTGGCAGGCATAATGTGCGATATATTATTAAAAGTTGGCATTTTCGTTTTATGCTCGCTTTGTGTATAAAATCGATGACTAAGTGGGACTTTGTCATCAATAATTAATGCTCAAATGCAGACCGGAACTATGAATGTTTAAACAAACAAATTGTCGACTGCTTCCGGCTGCATTGCATTTATTATAACAATACTTAACCCATGTCCGTTCCTCGTGCTCACACTGCTGACATCAGACTAGGTATTTCACTTTAGAAGTAACACGAGTAGGAGTACCTATTTACTAATGGAATTGCTAAACACACGAACACTTAAAAAATAAATGCTACACAAGAGGTTATCATTAATGCCAAATTGAACAAACACGAAGGAACATTTCGTACAAACCCAACAAATTAGGTTAAATTCCGTCCGCGTGCCAATTTGGGCGCACCTCCCCACATTACACAAACGAAGGGGAAAGGCCGGGCGGGCGCGGGGGGAGTGGACATTAACAGCTGATGGCGGCGGGGCGCGGGGGGGACGACGTCAGGTGTCCGACCTGATGTCACTGCCACCTATACTGTGGCTCCACCCCATACTAACTGCCACCCTGTTCTGTGGCCTTCTTTCTTTACTAGCTCTTATCTAATCTGCGGTCGCTTCGTCAGCGGTGCGTCGCTTTGCAGCGCTACAGAGCTTGTTTTCTCTTCACTGAGCATTGACCTCTTTGTTTATCATTTTTTTGTAAACATTACACTTGTTACGTAGTAACTAGTGGATAATCTCTGTTTTGAGCGTGCCTCGGTAGATACTGTTGAGTAATCTGTGGAACTAATGAATTGGATAAAGTCTTGGTTCTGTACCTGAGCACATTGTAAGAAAATACCCAAAATGATTCGGCTGACTGTCATGATCAGTAACGATGACTGATTTTATAATCTCAAAAATCACATAAAAAATTAAACAGCGGCTGCTTAGAATATGAAGAACTCTAGGTTTTTGCTCTACCCCATCGAAGACGAACCTAAGTAAATGTAGAGTATCGTAGAGCCATTAGCTATGCACTGCCCTGACACAGAATAAATGATGAAGCCGTGACACACTCTTATTACGTTTTGAAAAGTAGGTTAAATAACTTTTCAAAACAAAACAAACATGTAGGTAGGTAATTCGAAAAAATATAGTTTAAAATCTCTAGATTTATTATATACATCAGAAATGACATAGGAAAAAACAAATGAAGCTTAGGCCAGCCGGCCTTATCGCTGTAACTCCAAATCCAAAAGGGACCTCTTCAAGGTAGCTTCAAGCTGGTTCCTTGGTTGGCTATCATTCGTATTTGTTCACAGTATTCATTCATATTTCGATGGGATTTGAGTATTTTTGATCCTACTCTAAAGATGATATAAAAAAGAAGAGAGTGAATTCAGATATGATGAGTGATATAGATGAATAGAAGAAGTGTACGAACTGTAGGCACCGACCCCACGTACGCGTAGGCGGGATAATGGTAGGAGGATGATGCTTAAAATTCTACTCTCCTCATGACTGAAGGACCAAGTCGTGTTCCTCATGTCTGAGGTTGTGTCGACCAACTACCTCCAAATCACACTGTTACTAGTTGGGAAAAAAAGATTTCCAACGAATAACACTGCCACGTTTCATTGTGACTCATTGGGAGAATCCTCTCCAACGACCTTACGCCAACGTTTTCTGTTAGCAACATGAAGCGTTTCGTAGAGATGTACTGAGGACTGGGGTGCTAAGGACAATAGCCCGTAAGGACCCCTGGGCCCTGGTGTCAACACAATAGTAATAGACATAGTGCCGAGGAACATCTTATATATAAAATTCTCGTGTCACAATGTTCGTTCCCGTACTCCTCCGAAACGGCTTGACCGATTCTCATGAAATTTTGTGAGCATATATTGAGTAGGTCTGAGAATCGGCTACTATCTATTTTCATACCCCTAAGTGATAAGGGTTGTCCACCCTTAACATTTATTTTTTATTTTTTGGACAAAAATTTTGTTTTTTATAATGTGGCATTAAAAAATAGATACAACCCTAAATTTTCACCCTTCTATCACCAACCCCTATTTTTTAATAGTCACTAGAAAAAAAATTTATTTTATGGCAAAACAACGTTTGCCGGGTCAGCTAGTACGTATATAAATGTCATAGACTGGAGTACTAGGCAGATGTTACTCATCCCAAAACGAACTAACTAATTAGGTATAGACTTATTACCTACTTTCACTCATCATCATCCGCAGCCGTCTCCCTCCTCTGGGTATACGTAGTATTTTGTGGTATGTATACGCCTCTCTCTTACTCTACCATCTGAATCTCTGTCGGTCCTGCACCAATCGGATCTCGCCTCTAGCCAAATTGCAATTCCATGACCGTTGAAATGAAATTGAAAACTAGGAAAATGTATGGGAATGGCATTTCTGTCATAAAATATGGAACTTATAAATAGATTATACGTCATTCCCATACATTTTCCTACTTTTTTATAGCGATTCGATTATAAAATTGCAACTTGGTTCTACCCGCGACTTTGACAATATCGTCCGTCGACCCATCTCGCCGCTGGACAACCAAAGCTCCGCGTACCCTGCCTCGGCCACTCTGTCACTGCCTTACTCCACCTGCAGGCTTAGCATAGGCCGTGGACAAATTGTCCTTCCTCTTTTATATCCCGTGATAAAGAGACAAACATAATAAGTAGCCTAGCTTTGTCACATCTAAGAGCCGATAAAGACAAACGGTGGAAAGAAAATCTGTCAACGGTACATGCTTACTTTCTGCTTAATTGCTTACCTTCTGTCATAATCCGCCTAGCCAAGTGTCCTTCCACTTTCACTCATATTTTGAAATTAGAACAGTTTGTAAGTGTGGGCTGGTAGTGCCAGTAACTCGAGCTGATATCCAGCAAACCTTCGCTTTCTATCAGCTGACTGACATAATTCGCTGCATACTATATAGTTGTCTACATAATACGGACAGACGTACAGTACATAGCTCTATGTATAATCGGGATACCCGGCGAGACAGGACGCGTCTATTCAGCGATTCAGCGCTTTATTACGCTGACGATTCGTTAGACGGGTAAAGTTAGACCTAAATAAAGCGCTAGCTGCAGAATTTTTAATGGGTAATTCCAGAAATATCCCGAGTTCCTGCTGTTGAATTAAATAGTACCTACCAAGGAATAAAATATAGGACGGGAAGTACTTTGATGAGGTGGTTATTTTTCCTAGAAATTTATTGGTATTCATTAAATATATTTTAGCTGATTATTTATTGAACAATATGTGCTGAAAATACGTTTGGTTGAAAATTGTGATAAATCTGAAAATTAATTCAGGACGTAGGTACTAGGTAAGCATGAAAATGTAGATTTCGAAGGCGCTTCTCAAGAAAAAAATTAGCGCCAAATAAAAATTGAACAAAATAAAAATTTGTTTTTTAATAGCCTAGTTAAATCACATAAAAATACTACGTAAGTATCTACATATCTGTGTTCTTTTTCAACCTCAATAAATTTCACAATAAAATCACAAAAATAATCCTTAACCCTAAAGCCGACCGGTTTACAAGACGCGTTAAAGCGCTCGTCCCGCTGAAAGTACAACCCAACTCGGACGAGAACTAGCTTACGCAGCAGTTACTGGGTCCCGGCGCGAGCGATACCACAGAATACGTGACAGTACAGGCAGTACATAGTCGGCACTCGGTAGGTATTTTATCGTCTGTCGTACATAATGTTATTGTATTTGTAGGTAATTGTGTCAGTCAGCTGTTGAAAGGGAAGTTATTAGGTATAAATAGGTTTGTTAATGACCTCGTGTAGGGCAATGTTATTTTTGCTTCAGTGTGCTATGATATCCGAGTTTTATTTCGCTTGAAAAGGTAAGTATTCGTCATTTTCTTCATACAAACGTAGTCCTCTTTTCCCTTCCAGGATTGTGGTACTGGAGCAATTATTTTTGAAGGTGAAGTAGACATTGCTGATGGCATGCATTAAATTTTTTAACACAAAATATGCTTTTTTATAGGAGCTAGAAGTCTTCAAATATTTTAAAAACCTAGTTTGCAACGCTGTGAATAAACGTCAATTTTTGCAAACAATAAACTTAACACAACATGAACATAAAGTAAGGTAGACAGGCATGTTCTTGTTGAAAGCAATACTAAAATCGGTTTGGAGAAAGAAACAGGAGGACATTTTTTTAAAGTTGTATCTAATTTATTAAATTCTTAGATTTTTTTATTGCATCAGGTGTTACTTTGCGGAAGTTCATCTTTAGAAACTGTTTGAAATGAAGATTTTAATGTACGTATTTTTTTTGGTAGATCCTTCAATTATTTTTGTACTTCACGCGATTTTAAGGTAAAACACAAACATAGTGAAAATAATAATATTTTAACGTATATATGTTATTATGTGTAACATTAAATTTATCTATACTATAATCTATACTAATATTATAAAGAGGAAAGATTTGTATTTTTGTATTTTTGGATGTTTGTGTGGAATAAACTCAAAAACTACTGGACTGATTTCAAAAATTCTTTCACCATTCGAATGCTACATTATCCCAAAGTAACGCTATTTTTTTTTTATTTTTTTTTATCCACAGCAAAGCGTGGCAGGGAACAGCTAGTTTCTAATAATATGAGTATGAATAATGCGCTCCTCAGTGTCAGTCGCTACAAAAGCCGTTATTTTTTTTAAATAAAACAGTACACATGTTTGAATGTTTTGTATGAGTTACCATAACAAATATTAAAATCCATTGACCGGCCTTAGCGTTAAAAAGTAACAAACGGACATACATAAGTACTCTACTCATATACATTCACTCACTTACCTACTCTATTTTCTATGATTCATATACCGAACTTTTAGCCTCCACTTAAAAATATTATTTGAAAAATGATCCGAACAATCACATAAAATTCCCAGGAAAATCGACACATAACAAATTTACGCACTGAATGCCCGATGATTCATTCATTTACCCAAAAGGGGGAGATGGGAGGACGGGGTGTAACGACGTGGGCGTCGCAAAACGGACCTGAGGGCCAACAAGGTAAACCGCTAAATCTTTAAAATAAGTTGATTACTCTGACCGATCTTGTTGTTTTACTTGATTACTTTATTTTCTCTTGTAGTTGATTACAAAAAAAAAGTAAAGCACTTAGTACTTTCGAAAATTAAACCCTAACCACCACGCGCCCTCCACCGCCATTTTGAACAAAACCCCTTCCCAACGATCATAAATGGAAATTGTTTAACAGATATATCCCCCCCAATCGATAGAGCGTTCTGAATTTAAACTGTCGTGTCCCCGCCATTTTTGCCGGATCTAATGAACTATTAAACTGCAATTTGGCTGCGCGATGGGCGGCTAGATGGCGTTGCGCACACGTATTGATCGCGAGATGGGGCCAAATATCTCGACATCAAGTTCTGCCAAGTCACGGAATGTATTGCTGGGTATTGTGGCGAAAAATGGGGGGTGGAGATGGGATAGTGAATGCCGCCCGGCGGCTTTTGAGCCAAACGCTGCGCGTAGGGTCGTGCCCGGCTCGTGCGACGCAGGTAATACTGGCCTTTGTGGGAGCCGGCAGGATGCAATTAAAGTTGTTTGGCTTGGCTTGGGGTAGTAAAGTAGTCTTAAGTTCTGAACTTGCGTGTGTTGAGATTCTTAATTCTAATACGATGAAATGCTTTAACTTAAATAGTGGCCGCTAATAACTGAACTTCGTTTCGTGAATACAAAATACGAGTACCTACTCCGGATAAAATTATTTGACACCTATGAATATTTATGTATTTGCTAAAATTGTACCCGGTTAAATTGAAACTCATGACGAAAACGCCAAAAATAAGTGATTGTTTCATTGTCACGATAGCCAATTATGTTTAACTGCTTAGGTACGGGAAACTAGGAATATAATTCAAATCGGTATGAAATTTTTTAGCCTGCATTTATGGAATTTACAAACGCTGAGAAAATACTTACCTACAAACAAAAATGGTATAACAATTGCTGATAAAACATCTACCTAATACCTACCTAGCGGCCCACTCATAACATCATCCACTAAGTTCCTACACGCCCGCCCGTGTCCACATTAGCGCCCCCACCGACCACAAAGTATACTAATGGTTTCAATTAAGGGATATCTAATTCTGGTTTCGCAGAAGCTGGTTTATAATTCCAGCAGAATATTCTAGAAGGCCGGCTTCGGAAACTTTTAACTATTTCATGCGCTGTCTAGTCTGTCCTGTCCTAGAATGCCTGATCGAAATGGGAATATATTATTTAGATACCCGTGTTTGGAATAGCCCCTTGAATATTGTAGATCTTTGAGTGCTTCTATTATGGAACTGGCTACACTTAAAACATTCAGTGAATATTAAATAAGTTACAAAACAATGTTTGGTCTCTAATGATTATAGGTTTATTGAAGTTAAATGGGACTGTGAATAGTTTCTGAGGATTGTAATTAGTTTTTTAGTCTACCTTAAGAAATTATAAAAAGTACTAACTTAGTACCTACTGCCATCTATACCAGAATTGCGTCTGCTGTTTGGTTTAATAAAGCGCCATCTGGTGAGTTTGACAAGAACTACATCGTCGTGGTGTTAACATGTGCATCGGTTGAAAGTTACCAAAAATAACTAGATAGTTTCCTTGGTCTCCTCAAGGTGGAGCCTGAACAAAATATGATAAAACTACTTATAACATCAAACTTTGTTCATGGCACCGATGAATTAAACTTCCGTAAGTGCCAAGTGCTAACGGGCCTTGTGCGCTAACGAAGTCTACCTATTGGACAAAAAACTTACCGCGCCAAAAAAAAAAAACTTATAATATTTACTTTTTGGGCAAAATATTTATGACGTGGCGGCCAAAAGGTTAAAAAAACTTGTTTGTTCTTTAAATAAGACGAGCCTTATACGATTGAGGGCAGGAATAGGATACAAAATAAAAATAATAAAATTTTAATGTGACTACTTTAATAAATGCTGTACAAAAATAAGAATTCTCCTAGGTAATAAATTTACACCAAGCAAAGAATAATCAAGGTCCTGGTAATTCGTTATATCGGACTGGGTATGTCAGTTGGTTTCCGCGGTCCCACGAATAAAGTTCCTGAAATGGAAAAAATATATAAGCATTCTAAATTCAGGGCTATAAGGAAAGGGTATGCTAAGCCGAAAAGGGCTCGTAGTCCTCATCATTATAAACAACTTTTACCACACATTTTGTTATATTGAGTGCTAGGCGAGACGTAACCGCGAGCGCGTCACTCTTGTAACTCACCTGATGAACGTCACCGAAAGTAATCGAAAGCGAAACGAGTCTTAAGGGTCGTTCCTGGTGCAGAGGATGACCATTGCCATTCAGCGTGGGAATGCTGCGGGTGTGCTGGCACCTTCTCACCGGGAGCGATTTTTTTTATAAAGTTTATTTATTATATACACCACAGACGCCGCGGTCCGAGAGTTTTAACTATTACAATTTAATTTATTAACTTTTACAATTTTTTTTGAACTTAATTTACTTTGGGCAGTGCGACAAGAAGAGGTATTTCTATTTATAAAATTAAATATTTACAACTACAAAACTACAAAAGAATTGTGTGTTTGCCTCGATCATAATAGGAACCCGCAAGCAGCAGCCGGTCACGAGGAGCGATTAGGGGTGTTATAATTAAGAATTTGACATTTTTCATTGATTTTTATTTCCATTGTATTTTTGACTGAATAAATAACCGTAATCTTATCTTCTTACCTTATGCATATGGTCGTATCCCAGCTGCGTGGTCTTCCGGAAGGGGTTGGTGAAGTGCAGCGTCACCTCGACGGGCTTGTTCAGGTACAGGTCGATGGCGACCGTGACCTTGCTCTCGCGCTCCGTGGCCGAGTCTAGAGCATACAGGACCCCGCATACTATGAACATTTCGCCCACCTGAGGCAAAACAAGTTAGGTCAATTTAAAGAAAAAAAAAACTTAAAAAAGTTTTAGCTTTTGTAAAATTTAATTTTTATTTTTTTATTTATTTAAAACTACCTTTACAAATTTAAAGCAGAAGTTGCAGGGGTCTTTGGACACCTGCAACACTAGCGGAGTTGTCTTTTTTTTGACAGCCTGGAGAGGTGTTTGAAGATACCGAAGATACCCTTTCTAAAACGTAGCTCGGCCAGAAGACCTTTGGAGAAATGGCATTCTACATCTTGCAGGCGACTGCAGTGTTCTTAGAGTAGTACCTAGTGAGCGCTACCACGAGTCGGAAGACTCGTTAAATTGTAGATTATGGTCGTTTGTCCTATAGCAACAATTGCCACGCCATACCAATAGTATTCAAGAGCTTCAGACGGCTTAAAAACTCCGAGAAGGCTAGCCATTCGGCCTTTATGAACTTACATTTTCTTTTTATTATTTTTCTTTGTATTCAGCGGGTCGTTTTCCTGGTAGAGTAACTTCGTTTTAGAGTGCCTCTTTTATTTCATTATTTTGGTCCATTATCACAATTCTTTCTGCTACTTATAATGCTTTTATTAATGAAACTCACTTGCTTATGACTCAGCGATATATTCCATGTGTATTCGATCTCCAGCCCCTCCTTGTTGGGGTCGAACCTGAGCTTGGCGACGGCAGTGTTGTTGGAGCCCTCTAAGGAGTATATGGCCCAGAGACCGTTGTCATCAGCGCTGAAGTCTACCTGTCAAAACCATAAATAAATATTTTTGTAGGTACCCTTCATGGGTACACTGAATAATTCTTAATAGAAAGCGGATTTTTTTTTCTTTTTTTTCTTTTTCGACCAACAAACTTGTCAAGTTAACTAGCCCGCATCTCCGTACAATGATAGGCATAATCACTGGATACCGTTATATAAATTACCATCCATACAAAATTGGAGCTACATACAATCCGCTGTGCCGAAGCTGTTCACAGAAGGAGAAAGCCGTGGAGCTCATGCTAGGCTTGCTGGATAACAATAGACCAAGAGACAGTGGCTTGGCGGAACTTGGTTGGTCTATGAGTATGGTACCTGGTTGTGCTGTGCGCTGTACAAGCGGCCTGCAGCGTGCGGGAGCTGCACCGTCTTGATGCGGCTCTGCGTCAAGTCGTACCGGATGATCTCGCCCGGCTGCCCCGACTCGTTGGCTTGGTAGAAGAAGGAGCCGCTGTATACGATGTGACCGTTACCCTGGACATACAATCAATAAAGGTATGAAGGTGGCTTTGGATTTATCCGAAATAAATAACGGTTACTGCGGTGACACCACGGGAGCAGCTAACTTTAGATGGCGAGAGGAATTTGAAAACTTTTCGCAAACTTTCGCTAGATGGAGCTCGTTTCGATATAGGTCCTAAAGAATAAAGGATTCTCCATAAATTCGTACTGAAGTCAGTTTTTTGAAAATCATCAACTTACAAAGAATGGCTTCTGCAGCTTGTGGAACTCGTCGACGTGGTCTGCTTTGAAGCTAACTTTGCTCCTGTACTCTCTCAGTCTTTCGAAGTCATTCTCTTGAGTAGTCCAAAGTTTTTCTCTCTGAAACAAAATATAAAAATAAATATAGTCAGCAGTAAACATTTTAGGAGACGGCTATGCCATTTTTAAGATTAAATCAAAATTTGCCTGTACACCTAAGAAGCCTGAAGCCTATATGTACTTAAAACTTGTAAAGATCTAAGTAATATCTTACTTGAATATCCGATGCATTGGAATCCCTGAGCCATGCTCCGAAAGGCTCGTCTTTGAAACGATGATACACCGGCTTGCCAATCGCGTAAAGTTGACAATCTGGAACAATTACAGCTCACTTTATTCACCAGCTGTACTAAACGTTTTGTTTTAACTTTAACTCTTAACTCCTGCAAAATATATTGTCGTCCAATTCATCAAAAGAGATCAGCTCGATGATCAGGCAGCACAACTCAAACTCATCAAAGAAAACAACACCAAAACTCTTTAACTATCATAGGTGTGCATTCGAAGTCATATTCTTTTTTTATTTAGTTATAGGCTTGCGTTTGACCGCCATCTCGCCGATGGTAAGCAATGATACGGTCTACGACGGAGCAGGCTTGCCTAGACGGAACCTATTCACTCGCGATAAATATGGATAAACTCGCACAGGACGTACTTACTTTGAACTGGAAGAGAGTCTGGAAGAGATCGCTCTAAGCGATAATACCGTCATTTGTGCCTTTCTTTTCGGTGTTTTACTGTGTTAAACCAATAAGGAATATTTTATTGTTAGTATTCGATAGTGGAAACCAGATGGTCTCCACACATACTGCTAGGTTGTTAGGTTGTTACCCAGCAGTTTGTATGGTTAGTTGGTTGGTATGGTTAAATAAATTTACTGGTATTCCGTCTCGGTTTGGTAGCAGTGATATTCATGGTGGTGATGAGCAGCTGCGCGCGGTCGCAGCGGGGGCAGGACGGGCAGCGCTGCACCTGGCAGATCTCCTCGTACGACGTCAGCGGCGGCGGCAGGCTGCCGTACTGGCCCGGCTGCTGGGGGACGATCTTCTCGTTCGGACCGGGGTCTGGGGGAATAGAAGAAATTTTCCAAAATAGCAGCAAAAAGGGAGCTGTGTTTCTGAGAGACCAATATGGGACGATCTTAAAATAGAATAGATTTTCAGAACTAGTGGAAAATGTGAGCAGTTTTTTGAAGGACAACAATTGTGTGGCTCATGGACGTAACTCTAGAAGTACGAGCGTTGCTGGCCGTACCCTGAATTTTCTTGGTGATACGATGTTACCTTGATCTCACACACACGTCTGTACCTTGACGAAATAAATGCATACTCGTCATGACGATACGAGCAATTTTTCGTGTATTTTTTGGTGCCACTATATTTGACGGAGCTTCAAATCCAACAATTAGTACTTTATTTGTGACTTATCTGCGATTTGTGTTATTAAGCTGCTGAATAATTACAGACTTACATAGCCTGAGCTACTGCAAAAACTATCTCATAATACTTACACTTACATAGCCTGAGCTACTGCAAAAACTATCTCATAATACTTACACTTACATAGCCTGAGCTACTGCAAAAACTATCTCATAATACTTACACTTACATAGCCTGAGCTACTGCAAAAACTATCTCATAATACTTACACTTACATAGCCTGAGCTACTGCAAAAACTATCTCATAATACTTACACTTACATAGCCTGAGCTACTGCAAAAACTATCTCATAATACTTACACTTACATAGCCTGAGCTACTGCAAAAACTATCTCATAATACTTACACTTACATAGCCTGAGCTACTGCAAAAACTATCTCATAATACTTACACTTACATAGCCTGAGCTACTGCAAAAACTATCTCATAATACTTACACTTCAACTCTATCCGGCCCTTGATCGTCTGATTAAGCATCTCATTCTTGGCCACACAGCTGTAGTTCCTCAAGTCGACTTCCCTGACTCTTGGGATCTCGAGCGTCATGATCCAGCGCCAGGGCTCCTTGGTGGGGGCCACCTCGGTGCGGTACATGCCGCCTTCGATGGTGACCCCGTCCGCGTACCAGGCCAGGACAGGCTCTGGCCAAGCTTGGACCTGGAAAACAAACGAAGGTAGGAATTATACATTAAATGAACTCCAAATTAAGCTGGGAAGCGGCAAACAATCATAGTTAAAATCACAATCATAGTGGTAAAAAGAAAAAAACTGTAATAAAAAAGGCTCTACTTAGAATTATGCTAGTTGTAGACAACTAGCTCTTGTTTTCGGTTGGGACCGGCAGGTCTTTACCACTTGAACCAAATGTAGAGAGAAAATATTTTATAAATACGGAGAAGTGATAAAAATTACCTCACAACTGATCTTCACAGTTTTATTCGTGATGTAGACGATGTTATTCGGCACAAGGATGAAAGGACTGACTGAAACAATGTCAAAGCTAATGAATCACCATCACTAACAAAAACAACAACACCAAACAACTTTGGTTCTCCCTCCCAATAAAAACCTACACTGTCCAATTCTTACTTCTCGTTTTTACGAAAAGTGCAGACACTAACATATATTCTTCTATAAAATGACATGACGGCAGAATTGGAATTTACGAATTGATCTTCACTATTATACCTCTAATCAACCCGTAATCAACTCGGCCCCTCTTATTGTACGCCACTCATCCTGGTCTTATGCCAATCCCATCTAGGTTCAGTCCGCGACGTTTACAACATCGTCGACCCAACGAGCTTGTGACCGACCGACACAAATTACTACTATATCTTGAAGGATTTTACGGGTTTAGCAGCAAAGCAAAGTAAGCTCATTTCTTACAATGCACTTCGACGTCGGTGGTCTGGTTGGAGGACGGCAGCATCCCGTTGTTGGCGAGGCACACGTACTTGCCCGTGTGCCAGCGCGACACGTTCGGGATCGTGAGCTGGTGGCCGCTCACTGACGCGTCTCGCCACGAACCCTGCAGGATATAAAAGATTTGATGGTAAGCAAATAAATAACAATTTACGAACGAAGTCTGAAAAAAATAAATGTAACAAATTGTGGGTTTTTCAAAAATAAAGAAAAAATTTGGTAGGTATAGGTACAGTATAGTTCCCATCGTTTGGTTCTTCCGTGCACCTATTACCGTAGTCTGTACTATGGCTTACCACCTTCGTTTTTCTTTCGAACTATAATCTTGGCTGCTTCCAAAGGTCGAATAGAGTCCTCAGAGGTAGGCAACGCACTGAAGATGCTTCGGCGGCGGTGACCACTTACCATCAGGCTTGCAGCTTATTTGCCATCTATTTTTAAATAAAATAAAAAGAAAAATACTGTTTCTGATAATTGTTCTATGATACCTGTATAACAGCGGTCCCGTCCGACCTCCTCCACTCGACGGCGGGGTCGGGCTTCCCCATGGGGTTGCAGCTCAGGCGCAGCGTCTCTCCTTCACGCACTATCACACGCGTTTGTTCCTCTGTAAGAGAGTTTCAACCGGTATTAGGACGATTAGAAGTATTTTTAATTACATACAAATGATGAAGACTTAGTAACAATAGCATTTTCCTTATTTACTATGGAATGAGTCGTCTTAACACACAACAAGAAAAACAGCAATACTACATTTACATCACATTTAAGTTTTAAGGAAACGTGTTCCAAACATCAAAAAAACTTCAGTTTTTTCACGACTGCCCAAAAAAATAGTCACCCTTCAAAATTAGCATTTCCCAATTGGTGCACTATTCTATAAGTACGTATGTTTCTCACAATGAGCACTTATCAAAATCACCATGTTGCAAAGGCGGCATATTTGTTTACCCGAAAAATCTAAACTTAAATATTTGACCACTAAATTATTTACGTGCAAAAGTAGGCGGTATAAAGAGCTCGTTCTCCTGCGTGTAGTTGTAGATGGACAGGCCCGGCCGGCCCGGCATGCCGTCCTTGCCGTCGTTGCCGCGGTGCCCCTTGGGGCCTATGGGGCCGCGGTCACCTTTCGGGCCTCGCAGGCCCGGAGGCCCGATTGCTCCTGCCTTGCCTGGAAAAGTAAAAAAGTAAATTATTTGTAAAACAAAAAAAAAGTTGCACTCGATTTTGATATACATACTTTTGTTTGTGATTACTGGAGTGATAAAATAAAGAATGTATCTATCTATCTATCTATTTGTCAAAAATATAGAAAATAGACTTGATAAGTATAGCTTAAGATAGAAGTTGAAGAGAAAAGTAAAGAAGGCGGACCCCACCAGCTTCTGAGGTACAAAGCCAGGTAGTATTACGAGCCCATTTCGGCTAAGCATAGCCTTTCTTTCTAAACTTGTATAGTTACAGACTTGTATACTGTGTGGAGTGTAGACTTGTATTTCATCACTTACCATCTTTTCCATCTTTCCCGTTCTTCCCCGAGCTCCCGTCTCTGCCCGGGATACCGTCCCGGCCGTCCTTTCCCGGCGCGCCGTCAGCTCCGTTTCGTCCAGAAAGTCCATCTAGCCCAGGTTCCCCTGGAACTCCATCCCGCCCATCTAAGCCAGGGTTACCCGGAAACCCTCGTTCACCTTGAAAAATAAGTGATTGCTTAAACAAAATGGAACAGCACCAAATACAGCTTACAGTAGTACCGAAGAAAAAAAAAATAACTATAATAATATCTTATAGGCCAAGTAGTCGTGATGTCAAAGTTCTTAGGCGGTATGAAAGCCTCTGACATATCGTGGAACCGTGTTACGTGGTTTTAGTTAATAATGTCTTGTAAACCCTGTAGGCATCAGACATCTAGTAGAGAACATACATAGGCTGACCATAATGATGAAAAACCAACCCTGATTCAGCGGCATTACAAATCATTTGCGTGAGAGTAGCGTGGACAAACATTTTAGGTTTTCCAAAACACTATGCTGAATAGTAATTCAAATTAAAATTTTACCTTTAGGTCCAGGCGGCCCCAACGGGCCCCTACTACCGCCATGTCCAGGAGTTCCTGGGGCCCCAGCTTCTCCCTTATCTCCCCTGGGCCCCGGAGACCCAGTAGGACCCTTCGGACCTTGCACCCCAGGAGGACAGTAGTCTTGCGTGGCTTTGCAGAACCCTTGGACGACTTTATACTGAAAAACAAAAAAGTTTAAGCTACAAATTAAAATTCCTATTGTTTTGATTAGGGTAGAGTGATTAAATATGATTTATCTAAGAAAAGAACAGCATTTTCAGAAACCTTAGTTTAGATTATTGAAACAGAAATAGTAAGTATCCAATTTTCACCCAAAAATGGTGCTACTTAGGGACAACAATGAAAATCCATGTTTCGAAAAAGTGTCTCGTGAAATATATTGTATCGATATTAATATGGATCTCAAATTGCCTTGATTTCGAAACACCTTGTTTGTAATTTGCCTTAATGATTGAAAATAAATCTGAAATACAAAATATTAAATACTGACAGTTCAGAAAACCGGCGAACTAAAATTACGGTTGAGATATAAATAGGTTAGTAAAGTATTATATTAGCAGTTTCATGATTTATTTGCGTCCGTTTACCTCACGTGTAGTATGAATTAGTGAAAGTGAACATTGATAACAGTGATCTGTAGAAGTGAGTGTGTAAGCGCAGTGTTTGTGAAATTGAGTTCGTGTAAGTGAGAAGTAGACGATAGGGATGTATTTCATTGGCAAAAATGGACCGAAAAGACGTCTACAATCAGGTAAGGCAACAAGAACTTATTATATTCTTAATCAAATAAAATTTAGATGTAATCTTCGGAGATTTGTAATCATACTATTTACACCCAGCGAAAAGGAGATGATGGATGCACGTAATAAAAGGTCAGACGACGACGACGAGACGAGGCGAAGCTAAAGCGATACAACATTTATGTTGTATCTCTTATGGTAGGTGATAGGTACCGTAAAATTATTCTCAAAAATTCTTTAAAAATCTTACTGGAACTCTGGAGTAGCTGGTCAACCAGACCCATGTGTCTCCACCAGGCGCTGGACCTTTGGCTCCAGTCTTCCGCATCTCTGCTGCATCCTTCTCTTCCAGCTCTGATCTCATTTTCGGATTGAAGAACTCCACGTGAGGAGTCACCGTGTTGTCTTCTTGGATGGGTGAGGGCTTCTAGAAGACGTAAGGCAAGACACATTTCATAAAACCTTATTAGCCCGATTTCGAAGACCACAATTGTGGGTATAGCTATACGAATGTTGTAGGCGCTTACCATCACGCAAACTTCTTGCTAATCTCAGTATCGATGATGATGAAAATGACAACTTACATTTTTGTGCGACTAAAATTTACAGTGTATAAATGTCACGAGGCTACAACTGAAGGTGATATAAACTTTTTTTCAAAAAGAACGTCGAATTTCATTTCATAACTATAAAAACTAACTTTGTTTTGACACGACGTGTTATAATATATTACACAAAACAATAACAGAATTCCAGTTTTTTAAGCAAAGAAAAATCGAGAATATGTATTCACCAGCATCGCTCCCCTCCTGATCCTGCGAGGCGTGGTCCCTCTAATTTCAGCCAAATACGCCTCTATCCGCTCCTCCAGCTTCTCATCCAGAACGTTCTTCACCAAAACCCTGGCTTCTTCCACCGCCCCACTCTCCACATAATTGTACGTATGAACTATAAGGGAAAGCACTGCACAAGCACATGCAAATACTGAGAGCTTTCTACAACACGACACTTCTGCACCACAGTCCGTCGACAGCTTTCTTTTATTCACCTTCATTGTCACTTCACCATTGTCTTTCACATCAACTATCAACTATCCATTGTCACAGCTTCCAAAGATCACTTTTGAGTGGTAATTTTAGTTGTTTTCGGGAGTGAATACATGTGTTCCTCTCGAGTTATCAGAACATAATCCGAGAGCGAGCCAATGTAGTCCTTCCGGCAGATAGTTGCACAACGGCTGATAAACGCCAATTGAGTCGGGAATAAATGAGCTCAATCAGAGATCGACAGCCGTAGTATGCGGAGTACGCTGAGTACGCTGCCCTCTATTTGACAATTGGTTTTAATTTAATATCGTGGATCACGATGCCATTTTTAGCTGTTTTTGAGGTAACTGAACGGTCAACGAAAACAGTTAACAACGCCACTTTTGCTTACACTTTGCCAAAACGAACGCTGAATGTGTGATCAATTTTGTCATTTTAAACTGTTATTTTGGCCATCGTATCCAAAACGAACATGCTGGTAGTAGGTACAGAAATTGACTGCCATGGAATTTTTGCTAGCTAAAGAAGCGATGATGTGAGAACATGTTTTAAGAAAATGGGTAATGAGATACTTTCAGTAAAGTGATTACAAAAGTTAAAAATCGCAAAACCACCAATATTTTTACATTCACGAGTACGATGTGGAACACGCTTTTAATATTTTCTATTAAAAATAAATGAAGACAAAAAATATCAGTGTTTTATCTGGTGTTATAAATCAGATATCCGCGACAGTAACTGCTAACTATCAGTCAAGTTATCTCATTGTTTGCATCTATAGCAAAAAATACAAGTAGGTACCTAAGTGTTTTTATCCTGTACAGTTTTTAGCATGGCTAGGCTAATCGACCGCAGTCATCGATCGGCCTTTACTCGTATAGTTTTAGAAATCCTCGCTAACTCTCTGTTAAAGGTAAAACATTGGCAATAAACATAAATAGCATAGCATAGCAGTAAAGAATTTATTCCCAAGTAGAAAAACTAAAGTAACTAGGTACAAATATCTAAAGAAACGCCCAACTACAAGCCGATATAATACGTGAACTCCAATAAAACTAATAACGAATAATACTACGGCTTCTGACCTTCCACCCCATAATATTAATACAGCTTCTCTCAACTACATCAAGCTACATCCAACTTAATTAACTCTCCGAAAGGATGTCATCTTCAAACTTCCCTCAGTCGGAAAACACCGTCAGCGCATGCGCGGACAACTATGTCAGGGTCCCGACCTGCCTCACCCAAGGTCGTCTCTGTTTGGCGTGTACCCATAGCATTTCCACTGAAATAATCGTCGGAGACAGTCCAGTTCCTTCCCCAAAGCCTAGTGAAAGTTCTAGTCAAAGATTTAAGTGGAAAAATGGATCTAGTGCCTACTCTAGCCGCTGTCCAACAAGGTAAAGTTGGAAGACTGGTTCTGCGGTAATTATGCAGTGTTTGTCGATATTGCAGTGCCGCGGCTGTCTTGTAGGTAAATAGGTGATGTTATTGACGGGGTTCCGTTGCCACGGGCCGGGAATATTTATAAATTGATGCCAACGCTAATGGAGAGAGTGAATTTTCAAAGATAATGGACTTTTGTTAGACTTGAGTACTTAAATGGAAATGTTTTTCAGTTGCTCGTGTAATGTTATTTGATATCTTTTATGTAAAGTAAACACAAGCAATTGTTGGTTTTGCTTGGTTGACAATATTAATTTCTTTTTCAGTTACTTTATATGTGAGATTTGGGCTCAATCATCTCTAATTTCTCCTTTGAATGATTAAGCTATTTTGATTACTTAATCAAAAACTTATTATATTTTTCTTTTCTTTTATAAAAGTTAGTCACGAAATGTCGTAAACTCTGTCGTGGCCTAGACTAATAAAATACAGGAAAGTAACTCAATTTAGTTGCTTTCTGTTTATTTTTTTAAGGACTTTCTTTCTGAGGAATGTTTGTTCTACATGCGAACATGAGTAATAAGAAGTATTTTCACTCGATGAATAACGTTTTCTTAGTCTCTATCATCTGGTTGAATGACACTTTTCTTGTTTGTTTTGATGGGTCGATATACTCGTATGTACGTAATACATAGTTGGCTTAGCGAGTGTTATTTGGACATTTTGCACAAGTGTGTGATACGAGGACCTACACGTCGATGAATCTCTTCTGCATTAGTTATACAGGAACCTTTACTTTTTGAACTAAAAAGTGTGTTAATCAGGGAAATTACGATACATAGCAAATTTCACTCAAATCCGTCCAGTAATTTCTGCTTGAAAAAGATAGAATTATACACAAATACTCCCGAACTTAACTTACGCTCAAACTTTCGCATTTATAATATTAGTGCGAACACTTTGTATGTCTAGTTAATTATAGAGTTCTTTTAATGAGTTCAGTTTTCTTGTATTTTTCAGCTTGCAGTATTCAATCCCTCGAAGATTACGACTCCCCCAGAGCGCCGCTACTCCGGCAAGTGTCTCTCGATGAGGAGCGGCCAGATGACTGCCAGGGACACTGGCATGGTCCAGACTTTCTGGGGGAGGAAGAAGAGAGGGGGGTGAGGCTGTTCCGGGCACTGCTGCTGCAGCATCTGAGGCTCGAGGAGTTGAAGCCCCCGCCTTGCATGGTCGTGGCTGCTAAGCCTGAACCGAGGTGAGAAAGTCTCTTCGTTTCAAAATAAAGGCTTTTTGCATCGATCAAGGTGGCTTTTTGGGAAATCTTGCAGCTGAACTTTGAACCACTTCCCGATGTTTGATTTAGCTCAAATTTAGTATACCTGTGTGTGTAGCTCCGATGACAATACAATAATGAGTAACAGTGTGACTCGTTTGGTGTGACTCGTTGAGAACCCCTCAATAAAAACTGGTTTTTAGATTTTTTTTGTCAACCTATAGCGTTCCACTCCTGGGCAAGGCTCTCCCCCATCTCTCATCTTACCTTTCTTATCACGTGTTATCTTTCTTACCTAAATATAATTTGATAGGTTAGAAAGATTATCTTATCTTATTTAATCTGTGTTTTCCAGAGGATGGTTCATGTACTGGCGAGACTGGCGAGCCCTGGATCGAGCCGCAAGGAGGTTTAGAGAGACAAAGGCACGAGGGCGACTAGCAGCCAGGGCGGAACACATACCACTGCTGAGTCTCGACGAGGTGGAGTTCGAGGATATTATGCAAGAGATCTGTCAGGTGAGATGTATTAAGGATGAGGACAGCTTTAGGCTCTAAAGACCTCTAAAGTTTAGAGGATAGTTACGTTGTTCTAACGGGATTTGGAGCAAGAATTGAGAAAGGTCCGTATGGCAAATGATTCCTTGTTTTAAAGGAGTGTACGTACAACCGTCGCATGTTAGCCTCATCAAAGTAGAGTTAAAAATAATACGTGGTTTTCCATTCAAATCAAAACCACGCTGTAAGTCACCTGTTGATTTTATGATTGTCTACAAATAAATGGGTGTGTACTGTGTAGGCAGGTTACGATACACCGAATAGTAGCGGGACGGTGGGCGGCGCGCCGAACATAAATTTAGAATTCCTTAGGCCGATGTTTTTAGGCTTCGTTAAATTAGGGTGGGTATTTCTCACCTTGAACATGTTGACATTTTGTTAAAGGTTTGTTAACGCTTTCTTATTTTTTAGGGCTTGAAATCGCTTAGAATTAGAATTGCAGGAGTATCCAGGTCGTGCCTGGATACGTCTGGTCTGGATATGTCTGGTATTTTTCCTAAATACATAAATGCTTTTCGAATCAGTATCCTAATTCAAATTTCGAGGAGCGTTTTGTATTATTTTGGTTCTTTGAGATTGAATTCTGACAGCGGCGTCAATTCGAGCTGCAAATGCATAGAGTTACAAGTAATACGAGTATGCACGGCCACAACCTATTAACCGGTTAACGTCTGTTATTTTAATAGAGATATATAGTATTATAATAACAGATCAAGATAATAATATTACTAGCAATTAAATGTTTCTGAAAAGGTAAATCTTGGGAAATTTCAGGCAGTAGCCCACGTGGAACAGCGAGCACTGGTGGTGCTAGCGTTCCTATGCGAGGTGTGCGCCAGGGCGGTGCGAGTCGGCGGCTGGTGCAGGGCGGCTGACTGGGCGGCGAAGCACGTCGCTAAGTGCGCCACGCCGTGGGCGATCAGGCATGGGGGATGGGTAAGAACAAACTACCTACACGATAATTCTAAGCATGATCTATCCCAAACCGCATCATTCGCTTACCCATCAAGCGAGATGGTGGTGAAAACCGACCCTATAGTTTAATAACAAAAAGGTTACTATATTAACTCAAGGCATTTTGGCCATGTGCAAGGAATCCTGAAGTCTATCAACATTGTGAGAGACAAAAAGCAGTATTTGGCTGTTTCTACTTTTAATACCTTACAACAAAAAGTCTCATACCTTACCAAATATACAACCAAGCTAGATCATTTAAAAAGCTTATAAATTTATTGTTTTGTTTTTTTCTTTTTTAGAGTTCAGTGGTAGATAAAGCTGGAGGTGCCAGGAGGGACGACGCCACGCTGATAGCCGGCGCAGCAGTCGCAGCTTTACTAGCGTTCTGGCTGTTCTGCCGCTCGCGTCTGCGCCACGCAATCCTTTAAAACTACCTGCATTTTGAACCGGGCACTTATTTGTAAAAGCGCCATCTCTTGGCGAGTCAAAGAAGTGAAGCTAGTCTTCGATATTGGTGGTGTTGAATGCTGTGATGGAAAACTGGCAGGCTCCAGTTTGAGGCTCGAAATATTTATATAAATATTGTATTTAAGTGTGTAGAATCTTGAAGTGGTATTTTATTTTAGGATCATTTCGGTTTGGTTTAGTTATATTTAACTGATTATAAATGTATCTATTTAAAGTAAGTATCTACCACTGACATTCTTTGACGGATTCTTTGATTCTTCGACATTAAAGAATATCAGTGGTACCTATATCTATATACAAATTGTAACAACATAGAACTGTATTCTATTTGACATCGTATGACAAAGAATTCCATGCAGGGGTAAAATCTAGATTTGAATTTAATTTTATATGGATATCCATTTACATTTAAGTATCTATATATTTTTCTAAGACAAAGCCCTTTATTGTATCATAAATGTGTGCTTTCGTGTGTGTTCGTTTTCGATAATTTATAACGGCAGCTTCTTTCAATTCTATTGTCTTTTGCAAGTTTTTACTCTATCTACTTATTATGTTTTCTATAAGTAGATTTTTTTACCTAATTTATTAGATTATCTAATTTTCATGTAAGTAGAATTGATGTTGGTGTACGATTCAATAAAAAATATATTATTGGATACTATTTTTCTTTTTACCCAATTTTCAATTAGTTTTGAAATCAAAGTAAAGTAATAGTATAAAGTCTGCCTATATAGCTAACCTACCTAGCTGTAAGATTCCCAGAGCTGTTAAAATAAAATAAACAAATAAAAAGCAAGTATCAAAGTTCCAATATCCCACCAAGCCACTGAGCCATAGGACTGGGCTATTCGACTAGCATTGCTGTCAGAAATTTTAGTCCGTTTCAAGGCCTGGCTTGGCTGTTGCTATTATGTAATTTCTGATATGAAAGAGTTTATCTTAATATAAAACAAACGCTCTAGTAAGTATGCATCCACGACATAACATGAGAACGAAGCTGTAGAGTATGTGCTGTGGCATTGTGAGGCCACAGACCAGACTAGAGTCGCCACCGGATTGCAGGAGGTGGCTCTGGCATCATCTACATCATCACAACAGCTTGACTCATCACCGACCTCACCATTTTTGCCACTAGAGCAGTTGTGGCAGCGGCCCAGAGCCTCGCTCCGTTTTTAGAGGAGCTGGGTTGGCTTGGGTAATCGCTGGCAAGGGGGAAATGCACAATCCACCCTTTGCGGGACGCCAGTGACCTGTCGCCCCCATTCCGAATAAGAATAAGAAACGCTCTAGTAGTATAGTTATGAACATAATAAACTCAATAAAAATCACCCAGCCTAAAATCACGCAGGATCACGTAATAAAAAATACGAACTCGCATTTCACTCACTATTTTATAATTTTTATTGTAATTTTTCATAATACCGTCGACAGCCGAGGCGTGGCGTGGTCACGCCGAATATCCTTACATCGGAATCAGTAAACGCTAATAAAACAAATATTTATAAATATCTGCTCGCAGTAAACTAGTAAAATTCAAAACTATCACAATTTGTAAATCGTCAACAATCATTAAAAGCTTTGATAAGACCAACAATTATTATTTTATAGCAAAGATTTACATATACGAAAGAATTTGAACACCTACCAAGAATTTGGTGTTTTGGTAAAACATCCAACAGGCATCGCCACTTTTGCATTTTAATGCTATTTATTTTATAAAGACCTACGGTTGCCTTAGTAACTGCATTTACTGTATTTTACTAAAACACCAGATTAAAGGAATAATTAAACTAGCACAAAGAAACTATATAGTAATACTGCTACAACCTCCCAAAATTCCAATAATCCGATTCAAGAAAACCCGTCAAACGCTTCTGTCCTTCTTTTTACTCGTTAGGTACAACATGATGAAAATTCCTAAAACTTATCTACACTTTAAAATTAATAACATTTTTTTAATTATTTTTTACTTAATTTGTAATATCACTATTAACAACCTACGCTGCTTTCTCGATTTCGATATAATTTGTACCATCAATAGACTGCTTGTTTGTTTAGATTCACTAAGATTAAGCGGAAGAGATATCTTCGCTCTTCTTTTCTCTTCTCTATTATTGTTTTCTTTTCATCTACATGAATACATAATTATTTTTCAATAATCAAAATCATTTTTTAATTTAATTCTTTTACAACTCCTTTCTCAGCGATCACAGAGTTCATCAGATCTCTTAAAATTTTTCAATCATCAAAATCGAGATGTTGCAGCAATAAACATAATGGATGACTATATAGGATCACGTCACTTTCTCAGACTCGTCCACTTTAAAGCTGAATTCCCGAGACACAATAGTCTCTACTTCTAACCAAACATCAATATTATTATGGTGTTCGTATTTACACAGACCGTGTCCAAGAAAGTGATGCGCTAGTAATATTTCTTCATCATCAGCAATAATTTTTAAACTTTATAATATTTTTATATAAAAACCATCACTCTAGTAACAATCTACCTGGATATTTTATAATGTATTTCAATTTGTTTGTAAACATTTTTAATGATAGCGTTAAGCCTAAACTTAGACTACGAAGAAGTAATAAAAGATATATTATTAGA
Source organism: Alcis repandata (assembly GCA_949125135.1). NCBI lineage: Eukaryota > Metazoa > Arthropoda > Insecta > Lepidoptera > Geometridae > Alcis > Alcis repandata. The sequence continues at coordinate 910,178 of OX421237.1, forward strand.
GGCATCGATGAGTCCGATACCGAAATATTTAACTTTAAAAGAGACTACTTAGTAGTAACGAAGAATTTGAAAGTTAATGAGAACTAGCTCGGCTTGTGCTATTTGGTACTGAACAAATGCAATTTAATGTAACTACGTGGTATGACATACAAGAAGGCGAATTTGAATCGTGAAGACAACATACACGCGAAGTTGACGAAAGCAAAACTACCGATTTCATCTGCAGTTTTTATATACATAATCTTGCTTTCGTTCACTTCGGTGAAAAGTATATAATACTTAAAGACCGTATATCGGTCCGAACCTACCTCATCTATGTATATAAACAATATGGAAGGATGATAATTTACAAATTCTAAATTACATTTTACAAGAGATAGATAGAAATAACTAGTGTACAATATAAGTATGTATTTATAAATAGCGTATAGATTCGCGTTTCATGCATTACATACTAACGCGTAGGTAGTATTTGGTGCTTTCAATATACTAAATACATATAGTAAGAGGTTAATATGTATAGCACTCTACGTCCTAGCTCGTAAAGTTATTCGCTTAGAGTACAATTTTTCATTCGCGTCTTATAAGTATGTTTATAGAATGGCCACCACATTACAGTTCAATTTTCAATTAGATTTGTATATTCGGAAGAGAATGTTCAGAGAAAAATTGGAAGAGCAAATAGAGGTAGGGAATGTTGAATCTGTGGGTAGTGGCGCAGCTAAGCGAACTACGTAGGCTCAAATCCAAGCTTACAATATATAGATACTATGAAGTTGAAGAGAGATGAACGCCTAACTTTACAAATACGTCATAAGCATGCTCTTATCACAGATTATGACCTAGTCGAGTGCGGTACCTACCGATATGTCCTTATTTGTCTCGATAACATTCGTAATGCATGCGACATTCTATCACATCATGGTGAGGATCAAACCTTGGCATTAAGTCTATATATTTTATTGTAGTACACATTCCGGTCTATACGACAAGAAGTTCAATTGACATAAATTTCAAATTGAATTCTGTATTAACTTTGACGAAAATGGCGTCTATAACAGAGTTTATACCTCTAGTAGTTTCATCAATTCATATTGCGCGATTAATAAGGAAAAAATGTCACTAAAGAATGTAACCGCAGATTTAATGCCAAAGCATCATCCATATCTTGTACTAATCTATACGGTACAAATCAACTAATTCACAATTTTACATGAAATCTATCGGCTTGAATGTCAAGTCAGAGCAAATCTAAGATTCGCCGTTTTACACTTGTGCGCATTCATATTGTTACAATTGTCGAAGAAGTCATGTTATTTTACGTTGAGCGACGATAATGGTTGTTATTTGTTAAAGCTTATCATACAAATATTTAACTATCTATTCTATTCTATTTATTGCTATGTCATATAGGCGGGTTATTATAATAAAAAATTCGAGGGCGAAAAATTGAACTTACAACTTTGAACTGGTTTTAAATTTTGTAATTACTCGCTACGAAAGAGTCGAAGGAAAAGATCACAAGTTGCGAAAGCTTTATTTTAGAACGAAGAACAAAACTATGGACGGTAATATTAGATGTTTAAATTCTGCAATTTTACGAAATTGACCGAACCGTACCTGTTAAATTTAAATAATGCCAAGAAAAGTAGAGAGACTTACGATAGATACGATACTTTGAAGAATTGACTATTATCCTATGAAGCCTTTAGTCGTTACATCAGTTTCTTCTATGAAATATAGAAGAGCAAAGAAATCAATGATAGACTCTATACTACGGATTATAATTCATAAAGACAGTGTAAAATACTAACTACCGTATAATATCGTAGAGCGGGACCAATGCGCTCTACACAATAAGTACGCTTCCCTCTAGACTATGTCCTCTAGATGGAAAGACCACGGTCTTTCATCTTACCAATGAATCATGTAGTTTATAAAGACAACATTTGTTTCTGTAAAAATATCGAAGCTAAATGTTATAAGTTCATACGAACTCTTAGGCACATTTTATGTAGTATGAAATATACAATTAAAAACTGCATTTGCCCCGCTCCTTTTGCTTACAACTTCTACGTGTGTATTTACATCTCTTTCATTTCTATCCTTTTGTGCTGAGACAACAGCCATTTGTACATTGAACCACGGCAATGCAACACCAACAACTCATGGACTGCAGGTCAGAAAGACCAAAATCAAATCCAAAATAAACGACACGTCGCTACCACCTTAACTATAAAATTAAGTGAATCAATATTTACAAAAATAGATACGATATTATTCAACACATAACTCTAATATATTTATTACTGAACTTATTGGTAAAACTTCTTTAAAGCGCCATCAAGTTTTAATGAACAACTAACATTTATATAAATAACTACAGTCTCTATTGATGGCTAAATATATCATAATATTTAATACAAAAACTTTGTATGTCTGTATTTATACAATTCATAGTCTTATATTTAATTTGTATGAAGCTTCGTCGTCGTTTATTGCGTATCTTTAGGAATCTATTTTGTCCCACTTATATTTTGTTCTTCTATTTCATTTTGTTCATTACTTATGCGTATTGGTGCTTAATTAAGTCTCTCTTTTACATATTACACATTTGTTACAAGCTTTACAATATCAAAACGTCTAAAATAACTCTATTCAGCAAATCATTCACAACATAACGTAGGTGCATAATTTGAGCAATGTATTATATATTACATTCTGTTTTGTGCTACAACATTCAAACAACTAAAACACAAACAAATCAACCAGCTACGACTTCTGTATCGTCTATATAATTTACATAATATTATCGATTATTATCATCAGGCATTATTGGAACTGTTTCTGATTAGTCATATTACGTATTATACAAATTACTTTTAAAATCATCGAACGTTTCTCTATTTGACTTTCCTACGGCAGTCCTTGTCATTTGTCTACTGATTGACTGATTTTCGAATATTACAAGAGTTTCAATTGGACAGGTCTCAGTGTTGTTCAGGGCAGTTCAGGTATCCGTACTCGAGCGCCAAGCTCACCGCGACGAAGACGAAGTAGAGCAAGAACATGGTGAAGCCGAGGCCTCTGTTCATCTTCCACCTGAAGCAAGCGATGCTGAGGATGACGAACAGCAACATGGCGAAAAGAAGGACGATGCTGCAGATCATGCCCTTGGAGTTCACCTCCACGGGCTCGCCGTAGATCAGTCCGTATAGCAGCCATGGTAGAGGCAAACTGGAACGTGAATTAAAATTAGGTTAAAATAAGTTTGCTTTTGAGATTTAGATACGAGTAGGAGATGAGAAGGGTGTTGTTACAGCCCATGGATGACGTCATAGCATTGAACACTATTTGTTCGTAGCAGGAATGAGAGCAGTAACTTCACTGCATAATAGTGACTGAGGAAAAAGTGACGTGTGCGGTGCACGATTACCAAACTAGAAATAATAATTTTATAATATTTCTAGTGTTTTATTTTTAGGTCCATTAATACCAGTATACTAAATACAACATACCCACCACGTGTGAACATTAACAAAAAGTAATTAACAAGACTAAGGCATCTCAGTAAACAAGACCAAAATTATAAATAAAGGATTTCTTATAAATCCATGGCACTTCATTAGAAATACCTACTTCACGGTGAGTTTAAACATTTTTATGGGAGTTGGCATTTGTTCGACCCGATATTTGGGGCAAGGCCTCGTGCCGAATTAGCCTGATAAATATCAAACTGTTCCTTTTAGGGTTCCATGAAAGGTAAAGGATCGCTTTTGGTGAAACTTTGTACCCGGTTCGGTTTACTCAGCGTCAGATATAGGTACCAATGTATGTATGTTATAGTACTCGTAACATGAAAGGAAAAGAATAAGATTTATTGTCCGAAAAGTCACAGTTATTTAGCATTTCAATCATAAAGTAAATTATTAGAGAGCACTGCAGTATCAACTGGTAAGGGGCTTGTTTTAAACGTACGTACTTACAGCTCGACATTATTGCTCTCACTCAGATAAAGACAATAAAGGCAATGGAGGCAATATGGATAAGTAACTCGGTTTTGTCATTTTTCAAGTTCTTATTGTATTGCCACCCAAGCTAAACAAGTATACTTCAAGGTCCTCTAGTCAATTTAGAAGGGATTCAAAATTCAGTTGCAAGATTTGTCCTAAACAGACAAACTAACATACATAGAAAGATAAATACAGGGTTATTCATAAAGGGTATGCTAAGCCAAAAAGAGCTCATAGTACTCATCATTATGAACAACTTTTATTATGGGACCAAACCGAAATTCGCGAGAAAAAAGTCAGCTGTTCCATAGTTACATTTCGTCGAGTGTCATTGACATTTTTTTTTATTAAAACGAGGATATGAATATGAAGACAGTTTGACTTGCAATGTAGTCTGTAACGTAACAGAGCTTTCAAAGTTTTTTTCAAAATAAAAAAATGTTTTGAAAAAAATGATTTATGTAAATCAGCGAAGATTTGGATACGAAACCCTTAACTAGCGAGCTTTACTCGCGTCTTGCCGATTACGTTTTTGTATAGTAACTTTTTACCCCGGTACAAGGAAGGTGGGCCGTGTTATGACTAATAATAATAAGACTGAGGTCACGTCTGTTACTGGTTAAGGTGCCGTTCCAACCAACGCGACAGCGACCGCAGACAGCGACAGCTTTCGACTTCATATCATGCAAGCAAAGCCAGTATGAATCAACGATAAGATAGTTATGTTATACTTGACATTCTTGTTTTTAACTATATTTTAACAATATTTACGTGAGTTTTGATTCCGTGTATTGGTAAAGTGTGAAGTAGCGAATCAACTGAATCACTACTTTACACGTAGGACGTGCAACTAAATGAAGTGACTATGTAAGTAGATTAAGTAATCAATCAACCAATATTTATTAAATATTACAGATTATAGGACTCTTAGATGATTAATACATTTAAATTAAATATTATATCAAGGCCAAAAATAAGTTTCGCTCAGATGTCTGTGCTAGGTTGAAAACCTGTATTATAGGCATCTGCGCTTACTTTTAGAGGTCTTATAATCTGTCTAATAATTGAATTTAAATTGTTATTCACTCTAGATTTAATATACTAAAGTGTGTTAGAATTTAAAATAATAAAAAATTAAAATCATGCATGAATGAATAGGTAGGTATAATGAACAGGTAAGTAATTGAAAGAGAAGATACCAATATCACGCAATGTAAACCACATTGCGGGATATTGGAATCTTCTCAATTGAATTTAATTGAATCTATTGGAAAATTGGAGCCTTGGCTCAACAGTGAACTTAACCTAGATGAAAATTATGATTCAAGTGAATTTCACAAACTGAAGTCTGCGGTTTGGCAGGGTTGTTGGAACATCACCTTAAAACTACCTTGAGCGAAATAGATCTAGAACAGCCGCAGCAGATTATTATCGATCACGTCACACAAATCTTTTCCTTAATCAGGTTTAATCACGGAAATATTATTCTCTTTTAAAATTGTCAGTATTTAAATAGTAAATGTTACTTGTTACACATAATTATATAATACACAGGGTTGTACCTGTCTACGCTTGGATTGTAGGTAAGTAGGTACTAAATCAAAAACGCGCATAAAGTTTATTAAGTATATGGTTGATTGGACATAACGACTACAGTGGCGAGACAGTACATCGGCATACTCGGCCGAGGGCACTGTCTCGCCACTGCACTCGTTACGTGTAAACAACCTATTACTCTAAAATTGCGTAAGAGAAACGCTCCCGACCCGTGGTCCGACTAGCACTATTTCGTACATTTCGTTGAGGGTCAAAGACATTGCTCTACGGAACAGTTGATTTTATCTTTGAGTTTTTACTTTGTAATGAGTTCTGTATTAGGAATACCACAGTTAAATTATCTCTACCATTATTTAGGACTGCACATAAGGTGGATGAGTGGAGAGGAGTTGCAAAATAAGGACTGTCGCATATTTTATCGGTTACTAGCTGCCACTCGGCGGTTTCACACGCTGTTTTTTTTTTTATTTTTTTCTTTATTTTGAAACCTTCCCTGAACTTATACAAATATTTCAAGATCAAAATTAGCGAAATCGGTCCAGCCGATCTCGAGCTAAAGTAGTATTCTGTGGTTTGGTTATAGCCAGCCAAACGAACAGCGATTCATTTTTATATCAGTTATAAGTATATTTTTGTTAAACTTGAACTGGATATTTGAAAATTAGGCGCATGAAAGCTAGGTTTCAATAACTGGATAAGTATATACGCACGTGCTATAATATAATAGAATTACCACTTGATGTGTATAGTTATTGTTTGAAACATTACCATGAGGCTTATTACGTTCCGGATTTCATTAACTTGGGAAATACATATTAGAACTGAGCCTGAGATGTGGCTACAGCTGGCCCAGCACGTAACTGTAGCCATGCTGTGAGTTCAATATTAAACGCCACAATTTGGTTGTAAACTTTATTTTAGGTTGACACTAAAGTTACATTAAAAATGAAGTAAAAGATTTAACTTAAGTTAATTAAGGTTTAGCTAAATTTATTCGATGAAGATTTGTTATGTCATAGTGAATACGTTTATTTTGGAATGAAACAGGGTTCAAATTTATTAAAAAAATTCGTTAGAGATGTTTTTAAATAAATAAACACACACACACAGACGACAGTTTAAAAATAAAAAAAAATAGTTTATTATCGTTGTCATTTCTCATGGTTGTGATTTGATTCCACACGCCACACGGAAACCAACGTACTCAATACTCATCCATACCAAATACTGTTTTGTGACTAAACGAGCATGTAGCTCTCCTGATGGTAAGCGTTACGCCTACCCATAAGCTCAGTCTAGTACCATTTAGAATTTTAGACAACAAAATTACGTAAATGTTTTATAAATTCTACAAAGCAAACCCAAAGCCTTCAATAACCTAACCAAAGTCGAATTCATCCTGAAAACTTTCAGTTCAAAGCCATTGGAAAACTATAAGGGTTACGTTTGCAGGATTTTCGACCTTACAGCTATAGACTTAGCCACGTTTCGGGAGTATTGATCCAAGCATGTGCCGAAATGTAGCGCTCTAAGAAAAGGATTGGCTTTGTGTACCGTAAGCAAATAGAGGGTTTGCAGATTTCTGTACCCGTTCGGGTCAACGATGTACTCATAAAGAGTACAGGATTTATTGTAGAGATAGTTGGGACAGTTATGATGGATGAAACTTGGAAACTTATTTAGTAAGCATGTAGGTTTAGCTTAAGTTATGCGATGTATGTTAGTTGGGGGAGATTGGTAGCTTATCTGGGCGATCTTTCCCAGCAAGAATTAAACGTTAATTATAATATAATAAGTATAATAAGTAATTTTTTAAGCAAGTTTTTATTGGATTGTAATCGGAGTCACACCGGTATACCAAATCTCAGCTCGATCGGACGTAGAAGTGGTTTAAAATTCAGTTGCAAAATTTGACCCACACAAATATACAGGGTTATTAAAAAAGGTATGCTAGGCCGAAAGGGCCCGTAGAACTCAAAATTGTGAACAATTTTTACTATGGGACCAACCCGGAAATCGCGAAAAAATATCACACACCATTGTCGAATTATTGACATTTTTGTACGAACAACTGATTTTTTTTGCAAATTCCGGGTTGGTCTCATAGTAAAGGGTGTTTACTATAATGAGTACTATAATGAGTACTATGAGCCCTTTTCGGCTTTACATACCCTCCTTTATAACCCTGTTTTTTGTACTCAAAATTTTTGAGTAAGACAAAAATGTCATAAGTTCTGATTCTTTTCAGTGAAAAATCGCCCGTTAGACCAATGTTCCCCACTAAGTCCTCGGTAAGATTTGTGGCTCGATTCACAGAAACAGAGCACGTTGCGGGAAATTTATTGTGAGGATTCTTTAACAAACGATTTATCATGATTTGCTTTACTTTTTTTCGGAATGAGAAATATTTTGTTGACGACAACATTGAATGTTACAGAAGTCACGTTTTCGTGTTTTTGAAATAAAAAGCTAAAACAAGAACATTATTTTTACAAAACAAAAAACAAAAACCGACTTCAAAATACCGACTATTGAGTTATTCATCTATTTGTCGCGCACGTACTTAATGCAAATTTAAGACTTATATGGTTTTCTCATGGATACCATTATCAGAACTGGACTAAATTGAAATGGGACCAAATGGGAAGCGTCAGCTTTCTAATAAAAAAAGAATCATTAATATCGATTCACCCAGTCAAAAGATATGAGGTAACAAACATAAAAAAAAAAATAAAAAAAAACAAAAACATACAGACGAATTGATAACCTCCTCCTTTTTTGAAGTCGGTTAATAAATATAATTCAATAGTTAAATGACTTACCTATAACAAACTTTTAGGTAACTAGGTACTGCTTTTTTTGGACAAACCTTTTCACCAATTATTACAAATTAATTTTCTTGGTACATCTTAGCACATCAAGACAAATACACTTAATTACTAAGTCTACATGTAAAACCTGTGGTGTAGGATGTGCGTTGTCTGTCATTATTTTTTTAAATAGGTATACTTATCTACTTTTATTTCAGTAGGTAAAATTAAACTAAATAAATTAAAAAAAACCCTCCACCCTGAACCGATTTTAAAGAACACACTAAGAACATTCTCGACCAATTCACCTTTCATACAAAAAAAAAACAGTTCATCCATTCGAGAGCTACGATGTCACAGACAGACACATAGACACGTCAATCTTACAACACCTCGTCGATTTTCGTCGAGGGCTAATAGCATTAAAGTCGCTAAATGAAACTAAACTAATCTAAACGATTGTTACATACTCGTACTATAGAAACTAACGTAGTTTGCACACATGCTTCTTATAATTAACACGGGAATACCAAAACCGAAACCGAAAGACGAAACCGAAACCGAAATGATCACCGATCGTTCCGACCGTGACCCTGATTGTATTCGACCGTTTCGAGTGTGACCAAAACTAGTCGTAGTAGACGACTTAATTTTTAACCGACTTCAAAAAAGGAGGAGGTTATCAATTCGACTGTATGTTTTTTTTTATATTTGTTACCTCATAACTTTTGACTGGGTGAATCGATTTTGATGATTCTTTTTTTATTAGAACGCTGACGCTTCCCATTTGGTCCCAGTTCAATTTAGTCCAGTTCTGATAATGGTGTCCATGAGAAAACCATCATCATCTGCCTACCCTTATCCCACTTACGTGGGGTCGGTACAGTATGTACACTTCTTCCATTCATCTCTATCATTCGTCATATCTGAATACACTCTCCCTTCCTTTTCATATCATCTCTCACACAGTTCATCCATACTTTCTTTGGTCGTCCTCTACAGCATATAAGTCTTAAATTAGCATTAAGTACGTGCGCGACAAATAGATGAATAACTCAATAGTCGGTCTTTTGAAGTCGGTTTTTGTTTTTTATAAAAATAATTATTACGTGAGTATTCCCGTGTTTATTATAACAAAAATGTCTAAACGATTGTCTTCAGTAAAAATGTTTCGCATGTGTTTACGAAAGTGAAGGTATAATGTAACATATTCAGCGACGTCAGCCGGTATGAATGTCATCGGCAAGGTTGCAGGTGTCATGGAGGGGGTCAGGGCAATAACGGTACCCTCGAGGGGTGAGCTGGGGGCGAAGAAGGGCCAGGGTGAAGGCTGGCTTTAACTGTCTATAAAGCTGATTTTTACCGCGATTTCATAAGTTATGCTTACAAGGTTGATTTGTGGTGTAAAGCAGAAAAAACTAAAACGGAAAGGCATGCTTGTTGGTTGTTAGATAGATAGGTTGATTGATTGTACCTAAAGTTTCATTCTATTATATAACAATTCCAGAGTTCTGAATTTGGAACTACAGTTCTAAACGTGCTAAGCCGAGACCGGCTCATAGTGCTGAGAAAAAAAATCAGCTGTTCCATACATTGTAAGGATGGGATCGGAGGCAAAAAAAAATGACAAATGTAAATGACACTCAACATTTTATCGAGTGTCATTGACATTTTTGCATGGGACAGCTCATTTTTTTTCTCGATTTCTGGGTTGGTCGCATGGTAAAAGTTGTTCATAATGATCATTACCTACTATGAGCCTGTTTCGGCTTAGCGTACCCTTTCCTTATAACCCTGTATCAGTAGATAGCCTATATCCGCTAACCACAAGTCTGATAGCCTGTCAGTGAAGGTCACGAGGGTTTAATTACAGCTATCACGCCGCAAGGCTGCACGGTGTAGCTTGAACCGATGTTGCTGCATTTTCTAGGTAAATAGTAACTTTTAATGCTGACGGTGTTTTTAAGATCTAAGCTAATAAACTGCGAGTGCGTCACGCTTGTAATCTCCTGATGAAGATCACCGAATGTGATCGAAACTAGTCGTAGTAAACGATTTAATTTACGTGAGTATTCCCGTGTTAAATATAACAGAAATCTAAGCTAAAAGTAACATAGGACCTTTTTTATCCCCTTCTGTCTTTGCGTCTTTGCATAAACTGTTTGACCGACTAGAGTAAAATCTAAAACCCAAATGTAACTGCGTAAAGGCCAAGTGGCTGGCCCTAGTATTAAAGTTTCTATCTAAAATAAATAAAAGCAAGAAAACACATGAAAATTGAGCCTAGCATAAAATTCACGAAAACATATCCTAGTCACTCACACCAATTTCGAGCCATTTCAGAAATATTGGCAAACTAATTTCAACTCAAAATCGTCACAACAATCAAATGCTCAATTCAGCTTTCAGCATTTGTAGGCTAAATGCACAGATTACTACATAGTAACTATCGTTTAGCCTTTCTTTTGTTTGGATATCTTTCAGCGCTGACCCGATATCCATTGTTTCGTGTCATGAAAGCCATGAAGTCCATTTTCGTAATTATGACATTTCCGTCGACGAAAATAGCCCTTGTTCATGTTCACTGGGGCAAGGTGAATACCAGCAGCCTTATTGTCTATCTAATAGCATTCGAAATCGATTTGATTTTGACAATTATAGCTTACTTTAATTGGCAACATTAAGCTGGTAAAGATTACGTCATTATCAATGACAATTCATTTTCATGATTTATCAATGACTAATTAATCCAGATTAATCCTGTTTATTTGTCTATGTTCTTTAAAGACGTTATTTAATTAAGGCCTAAGGTGGTATAGATGTTCAATTTCCACTATTCCTTTTTTTTTATTTAATAAAAATGTAAATGCGTTTCGGAGATCGTTTTCAAAGTAAAATATGTAAAAAATTAAATAATTCCAACTTGAATGAACGTACACTCGGTAATTCCTGGCCATGCTCCAACAGTAATAGGGGATGCAAGGGAAGAGAGGGGGTGTAAAGGGGGTTAAAAGGGGGTAAGAAGGGGGTTAGGGGGTCTAGAAAGGCATTTATTTTATTTAGAAATCCGCAGAGAGCAAGTCCTATTTAACTGGGCAGGACAAGTTAGAGCTTAATTTCATTTTAAGCTTGAATAATGGAAGGCTGCATGTAGCGTGCGTGTTTTGTTAGAGGATACTGCAGATGGGGGTCGTAATAATTTGTATTAGAAGTTTAGAACACGTCCAACTCTTACTTGGCTAAACAGAAGATAGAAAACAAAGCTAAAATTGGTTCCTCCTCCTCAAATCGTACTCCTCATGTCTGAGGGTCGTGACCACCACCTCCAGATAGTTTCTCTCTCACGATGTTGCGCCAACGTTTCCTGTCTTCAGCAATGTGTAGAGCATCGTAGACCGAGGTGTCGAGAGTGGTGCGAATCTGATCAGACCAACGTATCGGGCTGCGGCCACGTGACCTCTTGCCGTCGACTTTCCCTGTCACCATCAACTTCTCCAGGTTGTCGCCTTGTTTCCTAGCTATGTGACCGAAATACTCTAGGACACGCACGGAATTGGTTAACACAACTTTTTGTTTACCTTCCAACGTGTTAATTTGTTTGGTTAGGCAAAATCATCATCTGCCTACCCTTATCCTACCTGCGCGGGGTCGGTACAGTATGTACATTGTACACTGCTTCCATTCATCTCTATCACTTGTCATATCTGAATTTAGTTACTGGTTAAGTAAAATCTGCTACTGAATGTATTGAATGTAATGAATGAATTGGAAAATATAATGTAATGAATTGGGTAAACCTGTGTAACTTAGACGACGAAGCACAAAAACTTATTAAAATAAATAGAAGTAAAAAATTTTAAAATTTAGTTATCTTCCAGCGCATCGTTTTTTCTGTAATAAAAATAGGTTTTTCAAAAATCACGGTGCTGCTTCTAGGAAAAGAAGAGCCAGTAGTAGCAGCAAATGTGTGAAAACCACGTTTGTTTTCATAGTAAAAAGAAGAATACTCACCCCACAGTAACATCAAAAATATTACTCCCGACCGAGCTAGAGACGGCCATGTCCCCGAAGCCCTTCCTCGCGACGATGACTGAGGTGATGAGGTCCGGCACCGAGGTCCCCGCCGCCAGCAGCGTGAGCCCCATCACCTCGGGCGGCACCCTGGCCGTCGCGCCCGCCACGTTGGCCCACCACACCATGAGGTACGAGAAAAATGCTATCCACACTATAGACCCTATAAATGTTATAGGGAACAGGTTCTTCCCTGAAAAGAAAAAAAGGATGTGTTATTTTTATTATTGTCCGGTTGGAAGGGTAATTTCCAGTGATATTTCAAGACGAATAGGTGATTCAACATCTTACATCTCAGGGTGACGATCGCATGAAGTGCCACGCCCACGCAGGGTCTTGAAAAAAATAATTACTAATATGTAGATATGAAAGCAAACACTTTTATATTATCAAGACCAGGTATAATATGAAAGTGTATCCCTAGATTTTTGGATGTCCGTTGCTCAATCACGCAAAAATGGCTGAATGAATTTTAAAGATCAAGGACAACATTCTTAGACCAGACAAAATAGAAGGCATAAATCATGTCGTACAATAATTTACATTTCACATACATAATAGGCTGCTTTTTATTTTATTTTCCAGTAGTAGGTTTGGTTCTATACTTAGCCAGTAACGATAGCGTCCAGCCAGCTTGCTGGGGCTTTGTGGCGCATTTTAGGAAGGGTTAACATAATTTAGATCAAGCGTGTCACTGAGAACAACTAATGTGACTTCTGCCTCCAGTTGTACGGTCTCTGCTCTACCTGAGACCGACCTGACAATAAGTTCTCAACCTTTAATCCTCCCACTGCTGGTCTACCCTCGAAAGGTGGTTAGGCCGTATTCCACCACGCTGGCCAAGTGACAATTACTGACACTAAATTCTGGTAGGGTCAAAATAAAAACTTTCAGTATCATTTCTTTATGATATCCTTTAAAATATGAAATAAATAAAAAGTAGAAGATTTAAGAAATATAATAGGTATTCAAAATGAAAACAATTGATAAGGCCGTACTGTCATAATTTTAAATTCAAATTACTTTCAATACTCTAAAATGAGACGGCCCTGACATCGTGCCAGAGTTGTCGAGGGCAATGTTTGATAATGATCAATGGAAAGGGGTATAAATTTAATTATTGACACTTGAAAAGAAGGGCTTTTCAATACGTAATAGACTAAACGAATCTGTAAGATAATAACAGTATAGAACCATTTTAAATGGCATGGAAAATCAATTAACGTAAGCATCTCTTCGAAATCTAGGCGCTTACTACCGAGTTGGTACTCGCAGTAAAAGATCTATCTACCATCTAGTACCTAATGTTACAAAGACGATTGCAATTTTTGCCAACATGTTTAGAAATTCTGAAACTATTTTATTAGTGGTTATTTTTTTAGTGGCACAAATAACCCACGGGCTACTTATGGGTCGTTGGGCACGGCCGCCTATAAACACCTCTAATACCCGAGACATTACTGCTATTGTTTTTTTATTATAGCCTTTTATTGAATTATCATTAATATGATTCTGAGAATACGTATACTAGAATCTATATCGATCATAAATGACAAAATACTTTGTAAAGTATAAAAGTAAAGTGAAGCTGGTATGGTATAAAATCACACACACATATCTTTTCCAAATAAAATGTTCAGAGATAACCCAAACCAATGATTATACTTTATAATAAGAAATCAAATTTACGGCAGCTCTACACGACATATCGGCAGTTACCAAACTTTATGGTCCAATCTACATTTTATAAGCCTTCAAAAATATAGTCTTCCAAATTTTTATGTCCCACAACGAGCTATTTTACTGAAAAAGTGGTATTTCGTGCAAAAATTGTAGTTCCATATGAGATGTCATAAAAGCTCGTATGCTTTACGACCATTGTTTTTCTGGGGCAGTTCTGAAAAGGTCGGAAACAGACCGCTGGAGTGACCTAGAAAGGTTTAGGGTGTCTGTGAGACGGGCTGCCTCAACAGAGTTGGGTCCATATGTTTTTGGAGAAGGCCGTGGAGACACCAATCATTGGACATCCAATGCAAGGTAAGGCTTTTTCATTCTCAAAAAAGATAGATAAACTCTTTATTGAGAACAAACTCAATTTGATTAACTCTTATTGTTTCTTCTTCTGTTATTTTTCTTGATCTCTGCGTTTGCAAACTTACAGACAATTAAATTCTCACTATAGACATATTAAAAAGCGAAGAACAAAAACAAAACAAAAATTGCCCGAGAACAACGGAACTATCTTGAACCAGAGCCAACTTGTGTACGATATAAGCTTATATATATTCAGCATAAGATTATAAAGTCAGTGCATAAAAAACCGTCCAATATCGTTTACCCGCCCGCTTTAAGCACGTGAACGAGGTTCGTCCTTGGGACACCCACCTATAGCGGAGGAAAACGCAAAGAAAAACAATAGCTTTATTTTCCGCAAAAATGGGTCCGGATTTGTGTTTATTTCATGGGGCTTTAGTTCAATAAATATGAAGGGTTCCGCGATAAAAAATAGATTTTGTTTCGCTTCGAATTCGCGAGCCCGAAAACTTATGTTAGATAAGAAAGTATAATTTGTGTAGACTTGTCGTAACTTTGTAGATGTAGTTACGTTTATGGCTCGTCTGATGGACGGCTGTTAGGAATCAACGGACGGCGCATTATTATGGACATTAGTCTGAGATAATTTACTGAAAATAATGTAAATATGTAAACCCGTTTTAACATTCTTGTGGTTTCTTGTCAAAAGCAGTTAACTTTTTATCGTGAAATTCTTGTGGTTTATTTTTCTTCTTACAAATTATGCTCACTTGCTGCTCACTTTTGCTGCGTTATTGTACGAGTTCTCGAAAGGGTGGCGCTGTGATGATGTCTAGTTATAATTATGGAGCCAAGTCTATATGATTCTAGACCTTAATATGTGAGCTAAAAGGTTGAAAGTATGTCACCTTTCGGCGTCCTAGTGTCCGGAAGGGTGATCCATAAAGGGAAGACAATGGGCGCGACCAACAAGTACGTGATCCGCTTGCGGAACCCGGAGGGCCACGACATGTCCAGCGGCGTCGTGTCCTCCTCCAGGTCTCCTATCTGGAACATAACAAATAGATTTATATAACAAGCAACCAATATTTTTTAAAATTTGCCAGACGATCCAGTAAACTTTGTCCACCTAAAATGGTTTATTTTTCATTTCCTCGCATTGAACCACTTTGAAAAATACAATTAATCGTGCCATTTTTGGGTTTTGTGAGACTACGATTACTATTTTAAATTAGAAAAAGAAGCATATATTACTTTAATGTACTGTATAACTGTATTGTAAGCTATTTGAACTTTCACCGAAAACATTAATCATTTTTTTTATCGCGAACTGAACTGTGGCATCAATGATTGACTTCAGTTTTCTCAACTAAGATTACTTCACCGAGCTGGCAGTCTTGTATTATGTTACGATAAGTAGAATAAGCCAACCATTTCTGTAGCTCGTACTTAGTTTGCTACGACCAGAGTACGTCCTCGTAGCATCGTTGTGTTATCGTAGCAGACGCGTAGCAGTCGTAGAGCTTGTATTTTACTACTTAATGTTACCCGAATAGTTTTGGTTTATCAAGATTAGCGTAGATGTAAGATAATTCGAATTATATGAATTTAATCCATTATGTTTTAATCCTGGGCTGGGTCAGTCCTCGCGCAAATAATTTATTTATATTTTTTTTTTATTTATATTACTGGCAATTCAGCGCGGGAATGCAGCCAGCGTTCTTGGTACCTTGCCACACGGGCAAAACCTATTTTTTATGTTTAGCTTTTTAAATTTCTTTGTTTTAGTTATTTTAGTTTATTTTAGCTTATTTTTAATTTTAGATGTGAATATATAATAATGTACTTCATCATCCACAGCCCTCTCTATCCCACTGCTGGGTATAGGCCTCTCTCCCGTTATGCCATCTGCCTCGGTCAACTGCTAATCGGGTCCAGGTTCGACCCGCGACTCTGACTATGTCGTCGACCCATCTCGTCGCCGGACGACCAACGCTCCGCTTGCCTTGCCTCGGCCACCACTCCGTCACTGCCTTACTCCAATAATAAATAATCCTAATAATGTACTTGGATACAATAAATATATTTAATCCTCAAGTTATTTAACCGACTTTGATATTATAATATGCTCATTCATATATTCTCGTAGTTCTCATACACTAACATTATATCTCTTTTCTCAAAAAGACGGTTAAAATATAATTGGGTTGCCAGAAAATCCCCCGAGAAAACTCGGTAGGAGCTCGAGGAAAATACTATAAAGTAAACGAAAACGACATACACTAATATTTAAACCAGAATCTAAAAATTAAAGTACCCAAAGCTTCGTAAACTGCACTGAGCTGCAAAATTTATGTTCTAAATTACGAGACAGCTTCAGAACAGGTCAAGCAGAAACTCTTGAAGCGTTCCAGCGTTCCGGCTTCCGGCTTCCACTAGGAGTTATTCTCAAAGTTGTCTATATAGTTAGAGTTCTTAGGAGAATGCTATCGAGCGTCAAATTCCGATTTGAAGGAATAAAATTTTTAGAATCGACCACTATACCGATACGCTATCTTATACTTTTATTAGTCACACTAATGAGAAGCCAAAGATTGCCTGGAAGAGATAGCTCTTAGCGATAAGCCCGCCAGTTGTTGCACTAGTTGTAACTATTATTATTCTTTTGTTTGTGTGTCTAGTGTGAACAATTAAGAGTTTATTAATCTAATATTATAAATGCGAAAGTGCGTCTGTTGGACCTTCACTCAAAAATGTCGAAATATTTTACCTACATAATATTGTCGAATACCCAAATCTTATATAAAAAATCAATTTTTCTATTTAAAGGTAAACATAAATAGGAGGTGTCAACCGAATGCCGAGAAGGGGCACTGGGACCTTTCGAAATATTTGGACTTGTCTACCTGACGAGGTGACGTCATTTGGCATGTATATTAACGTGAGTTTGAGATAAAAGTAAGTATCATCTGTAGCTTATTACAACTTACAAGTCTTTATTTAACTTGTAATGTATATTAGAGTTTTGTTTGCTTCGGTTAAATTTTGCAGCAGTATTTTGAACCACTTTCCGATGTCCGGTTGTGTAGAAATTTGGTATTAGGTATATACAACCCGGTCACAATATCTGTGCACCTCGCTGGAATGCGTATAGTCGCACTGTCGCACCGGGGAGTGCGCGGAGAGGTGACAGGGGAAGCGGGAGAGGTATAAGGCTATACGCATTCCAGCGAGGTGCACAGATATTGTGACCGGGTTATACCTTATACCAGCCTGTGTAACGATGACAATGTAGTAAAAGCTTCTAAAATACTGTTGGAGTACGAGTATCTTGTTTTCTGATTGAAGAAGAAGAAGACTATACCTCTGTGACCAAATGTTAAACTGAAATATTGATAATATTACTAATATAATTTAGGTGTCTTCAAGTCGCGAGTGAATCGGTTGCCTCTAATCAATCGTGTTCCATCGTAGACCGCATCATTGCGTACCATCAGGCGCAATGGCGTCCAACGCAAGCCAAACCAAACGCAAGTTAAAAGTAAAAAAAGATAATAAAACGAATTCAAATTCAAAAGGATTTATTCCCGCAAACATTTCATTTATTCCCAAAGGCTTTAACCATATTTGGAGGTGTCAACGGGGCGCGGGTAAAAATACGGCAGAATTCAGGTGTGAGTGACGTCGACCGGAAACCAGGGCCGGACGCGATGCATTATTCACAAGTATTGTGGGATTCACAGATCCTAACACAGGGGCGGAGTGAGTGAGCCGAGGGCGGGCCACCGCGCCGCGTGTGCCAAACACCTACGGATAACGGACTAAGGGTAGCGGAATTGGAGCAACAGACGGTCCATATCGAGGCTGTTTGCTCTTACATGACTCTGAAGTCGGCAAGCTCAAAAGATTCAGGATCGAAAAAACTCCTTGTAAAACTGTACCTATGTTTTAGGAAAATAACAATTTTATGGCACCATTGTACGGAGTAGCAATAAATACGTTTATTTGCCAAAATAAGTCAGGGTTGACTTTAGCGTTATTCCTAGAGAGAGGTAAAACAATCTTAGGTTATACCAAAAATATAAATGCTGAGTGAGTATTACCACTCATAGACCACAAAATTTCAAACGCGATTCAAAACTCAAAAGAGATCCAACCCCAGATTATGGTCAGATGAAACCAGGTTAAACTAACTTTATGTGCTTAAACTAACTGCTAAAACCTAGGATTATTCTGTGGTTTACATCTAAATTATTATCAAAAGCTGAGGACGAATCACTTTCATTTGTCAAAGCTAGGTCTAATCTGGGACCTTATTCTAGCTAGAGAGATATTATCTCGGTTCATGTCGCTCTCATTACAAAATATGTCATAGGAGTGAGAGTGACGGAGATAATCTCGAGCGTCCAAGAATGGGAGCCCTGGGCGAGGTTAGGTTTCACTTCGGATTAAGATTGATTGAAATCTACGTTTCGTGATAAGAATTCGTGTTGAATAATTACTGGTTTCATTTCTACGGGCTTGTAATTAATAGTTGAAACATTAAGTTTAACGGATTAGAAAATGGGTCAAGATTTTGAAGAAACTTTATAAGCAAATGGCTCGTTTATGTTCACTGAAATGAGGTTATCGGAAGTTTTGATCGAGCCCGAACACTGGCCGTTCCATTAACCGTTTAACATCTAACAAAGCGGTTAATCTCTTTGTTCGTAGTTCATCAGTTGTAGTGTTCGCTCCATACTACAAAAACGATTTATATCCGCCTCTTACACTTCAGCGCAAAATCTGACCATTAGCAAGCTCGTACAATTACCCACTGTGGTGGCCCATTGTGGCCCAGCGTGGGCCAGGAACGCTTTGTTTCTGGACAGCGACACAACTGCTAAAATTAATGATGAAAATGCTTGCGCGATCTCTTACTCCTTAGTCACTTGAAATAAGGTTGTGTTTAGCATATTTTGACGGCAAATAGTAAGTTGCGGTGCCTGTTCCGGGGTTGTACAAGATTTTGTGAGAAACAGAAGCAAATGAATAGGTATTTTATGAAATTTTAGGTTAATTTTCGGGTTTGTTTGGGTTTTAATGCTGGTGAGAGGCTCAGGGGAAATGGAATCTTATTCAACTGAAATAAGGACTTGATCAATCAAAAGATTCATTTAAATCCGTTCTTGTATACTTTACAATAAAAAATGATGACCAATGATAATGTTGTTAAGATTGATTTACATTACTAACTAACTGACTAACCTAACTAAACAATATCGCTGGTATGCAAATTACATTCGAGTAGCCCGTATCAAAGTAACTTCTTCTTTTGAAGTAGGTCAAAAATAACGCTTTTCTGCAAAAAGTGAAATCGAAATTTCATTGAAATGAGACACCTCAATTAGTATAGAGTAAGTACTTATAGCTTATTATATTTATAGGCCTCAAAGAAAGTTTATCGTCGGCTTAGTGCAAGAAGTCATTATCTGCGAAAAGTTACTAACTGTTCTGTTATGAAAATTAACGTGATTTTGACACATTTTGACCATAATTAACACGGGAATACTCAAGTTTTATTAAGTTGGGTTCGACTAATTTCGATCAAATTCGGTGATCTTTTTCAAGGAATGATTACAAGTATAATGCGCTTGCAGTTGTGTCCAGCCTGGCACTGATTCTGAAGTAAGCTGACGAAATACAAGATAGTATTCGAAGCAATATGATACTGTAATTGCCGACATTATAAACCTTCTCCGTCTTGAATCTAACTCAAAAAACATACTGCATAAAAGCAAACATGTATGTATGGTATAACAAATTCTCATCGAAGTTCTCTCAGCGACATGGAAACAATATCGTGTTCAATTTCCTCTGTCCAATTACACATAGATCAAACGAGACATCGGCGTGAATTGATCAGCGCGCCATTACGTACTCGAGCCAGCTACCACCGTTACATTAGAGAGGGGGCGTTTTCGATTGTTTTTCGTGTTCGAATAATTTGGGAGGCGTTCGATTGGCAATTGGAAGAGATATGAGGCGTGGAAGTTTAGTGGGAGAACGGTCGTTTTGTGATCGTGAGGTGGTGCGTTCAAAATCCGACTCGTGCTAATGGGTTTTATGGAACTTATTGTACGAATCTTTATATCACTAGGTTTTTGGTGAAGGAAAACATTTTGAGGAAACCTGTATACGTCCGGAGTCGAAATTCAATGGCGTATGTGAATGAACATGCATTTGTTCATTGTGGTGAGGCCTAATAACCGTTCGAAGGTAGGTATACCTGTATCCTAGGAGGAGGATGATTAAAAGTTGAGTTGAAATTAGAGAATAATAGCGACATTCTTTCGATTGCCAATTACTTATGTAATCTGAAGGAAACGAAAATTGACCAATGTGTCGAATGAAATGTTTGCTGCACAAAAGATTTTCTTGTCAAAGATATTCAAGCTTGTGCCTTGACGTCTATGGCTTGACCAACTTTGGGAGCTGTCGTGAGGTTCGTCTTTGTATCCGGACTGTGATCTTGCAGCAGACTAGTCGCTTCAAACTAAGAATCTCGTTCTTTTAAAATGCGAGACAATTTTTATGAACGATCATTTTCAATTGTATCGAGTTATTCGAATGGTTCGATTTCCCCCATCCCTAGTTACATATTCAACGAAGAATTCAATTTCGTAACGACAAGAACTGATGGCGTCGCAGCTTGGGCTTAAACAAGGAATCGTTATTCATATCGCAGAACACGGTTCGATAAGTGCATTCATGAGAAAATGATTTAAGAGGTCACTTAGTACGTGTTGTTGCTTTCAAAAGGGTAAATGTTTCTGGCGCTTCAATAATTTACTTGGTATTTGGAAGATAGAAAATACCGGCTCTAAATGTGATATTTGTTTTTTTTTATTACGTATAAATCTGCGTTTGACCACCAACTCGCCTGTTGGTAAGCGTCGTTGTGGTCAAAGTTGAAGCACACAGATTTAGACCTATTCACTTTGACCTTGAAAAGATCTAGATTATTGATTGCTGCTTTTCTCTGATGCCCACAATAATGATAGGTCCCAACAAATCTAACAAAACCAAGGATAATGTATTTTTTTTTGGCAATGAAATTAAAAGTTATATCTAATAAAAGTGAGTAAGTTGCGAGCCTTGGTGTCAGAATTTAAAAATATTACCAAACTCTCAGTCTTGCAGCTTCTACTTCACTTCTACAAACTACAACCATGATTCTAAAACAAATCAAAATACCCCTCGCCTACCCCTTTTGTGGTTCTTGCACAAATTAATGTTTTCCTCTTTTATGTTCATATAATGACCAGGGTTAAATTAAAGTGATCGGACCATAAATTATACTCGTTACCGAGGCAGAGGTTTCACAGCTTGCTGTGATGCTTTACAAAAATTTCATCTATAACCCATTAAATTTTAGCTAGTCATCTTTCAAAATTTCAGACGTCCACCACCATACCACCATAGAGTTTTTTTTATTCGATAATAGGCTTGCGTTTGATCCCCATCTCGTCTCGTGGTGAGCAGTGATGCGGTCAATGATAGAGCACGCTTGCCCAGAAAATATCGATTCACTCTTGACTCTCAAATTATATTTATTGGAGAACACCTACTCAGACAGAGCGTTCCACATTTTGGCACAATAAGTATAATCAAAGCGAACCAATTGTTGCCAATGGGTTAGCGAAGCTAAGATATTTTGACAGCTCAAAACAAAGCAAATTATTATTTTTTTTACCTGTACTCTGACCAATTTCAATCACATGCAGTAATCTTTATCAGCGTGATTACAAATCCACCGAAGATCACCGAATGTGATCAAAACTGGTAAATGTTCCGGTTTTAATTATAGCAAACAGTTTTGAAACCAAGTTAGTTTTCATAGCGAGTTATACCAGCTTTTTCTTAGTCCTTGTCCTTACCTCTTCTATAGCATCTAACTGTAAGTCTTGCTGCACCCCCCCGTTGGGCAGGTCCAGGGGCGTCTCCTTGGCCTGCGCGGCGGCTGCCGAGTGCCTCGCGGCGGTGGCGCCGGCGCCTCCAGCCGTCGGCCGCGTGGCTTCCAGCAGCACCTTGAGAGAGGCTATCGCGTGCAGCTGCGTCGCCTTCTCGTCTACTTTACCTGGGGACAAGGGTGGGAGTCATATAAGTATTGGTGTTATAGGGGGGTTATGTATTGGGCTTCTATAGTTTGCTGCTTTTAGATATATCATCACTGTCATTGTCACGCATTCTAGCCTACATCACAAGGGGACAAGGGTGGGGGTTATATATTGGTGTTATCCCTCTGACCTAGATAACTAAAGAAACCCAAACCCCATTCCATTCTGATAATAATGTGGAAATCAATTTATTTCCCATAGAATAATAACTAGACATTCTGCAGACAATAAGAAGAACAAAACGAAAGGAGTACATCCAACAACTTGATATAAGTCTTAAGGGACTTTTACGTCAACAAACTTCATTGAATTCCTGTCTTCTAACAGCTTTGATCGATTCCATGCACTCTATTAAGTGAGTGAGCGAGAGGCACCTGTTCTTTTCTCACATGCACTCTAAATGAGTGAGTGAGTGAGTGAGTGAGTGCTTCACCTGTTCTATTCTCAGACGTGCATCAAAACAGCAACTTCGCCATTCATAACACAGTTAAAACTACCCGCCGTTTGCTGGTAATCTCATTTCGCATCTGCCGCGACCAGACGGACGTACGTCCAAACTTGGCCCGAGACTGTGATGTGGTGCATTGTTGGCTAGTTTTAGGCTGGGAGCCTCGGGTAGGATAAGTTACGACAGAATAATAGTAGTTTATGCAACTGTCATATAATGAAGGGTATTAAAACACGAGTGTGTTTATGAAACGAGCGCAGCGAGTTTCATAATAGTAACGAGTGTTTTAATACCTGTGTTATATGCAGTTGCATACACTACTTTATCTACACTAATGCTGTTACATTCTACTCATGTTTCCAATACTTGATAAAATACGTTTATCTTCACTAATAAAAACGTGTATTGTCACAGTGAACTTGGCGCGCAATCAGGAGCGAGCGCGCATGCGCGCGCAGGGCGGCCAATCAGGAGCGAGCGCGCGATGTTATAATGAGATTTTACGACATCGATGTGGATATTATAACATCATGTGAAATTGCTTAAATGTTGTCTGTGCTATATCAGTAGTCATTATAACACAAGTATTGGAAACATAAGTAGAATGTTATAACATTAGTGTAGATAAAATAATTTTCAGCACCGATTGTAATGAAGAAAAAAAGCGTTTATTTTTAAAGGATTGTTATTCTGTGAGCGATAGTTTGATATATGCCGCTAATAACTTTTTTTTAATAATTTTGTAAAAAAATATGAATTTGATTGCGGCTTCAAGTAACTGAAACCATCTTTGTATCGTATTTCCACAAAACTTGAATTCTAAAAGTTCGAGTTCAAAGTTTGTAATTGCGAGATGGCGATGAAAGGGAAGTCATTACTTGACTTTACTACTACATCTCGAATAAAAATAAGTTTGTAATGTCAAGTCGATACTTCTATTGAAGTATTTTTTTCGAAATGTTAGCCTGCAGCATCCCACTACCTTCCAACCCTTCCATCCTTCCAGAATAGAAGGATAGGCTAGACTCCTACTTGAACAACTAGACCAAAATACTTTATACCAAATTCCGTTGTCTACTAGTTTTGCTATCAAAGCTATTCTAGTAACTATCCAGCCCCGCCTCTCCCCGCCTATGTTCCGCCTGCATATAGCAGAAAAGTTGCCTCTCGTTTGACCTATTTTTAACAACTGCAACAAGTACCACTAGTATCATTTCGAATGTGAAATTAAAATGTGCAGTACTGCAGTCAAAGGGGTCGTGTAATTAACAACTTTGAACTGTGTGCTGGGTTCCGTATGCTGGAATTTGTACTGTATTATTTGTTACTCGTACAACGAAAATGGTAAAAGGCGTCTTTTTGAAAATACCTACAATATAAGAAAATAAGCTTTTTCTTCTTCTTTTTCCATATTGTTTGTCTTGTTTGTTCGATGGCTTTTTCGAACTTTTTTAGTTTTGGTAAGTCTTTAATAGTGTCGATTTTGTTGTAAAATATACTAAGTAATCTGACAGGAATCAAATTATGTGAGTTTCTTTTCATTTAAAAAAATCAAAAGAATAACACCTTTATAAAATATTACTATTTTAGAGCTATCTTTAGATTAGTTAATAAAATGAATACAACAGAATTTACGTCATTTAATTCTTTAGTATTTCATAACAACAAAAAAAATTGTGTTCCCACAATAATTGTCGTAAAATCATTTATTTTTATCGGGACCAAGAAGACATAAAAGCCTTAAATAAGCAGACAGAAATTGTGGTGACTACTACAGGCGTTAATATTATTTGTGGTAAAAGGCAGAGCTTAACAAAGGAGCATTAGCAAGCGTTTTCCATTCAAGAACACAACCCAGATTTGAGGACAGCTAGCTTCAGAATGTCCGAAAGCGGTTAAGCCGAATTGGCCATTTCACTGTCGCGAGTACAAAAGATGAGGTTAGGGTTGGTGTACACGGTTGAAAGAGTGTGAGGTCGCATGAGGTGTTGTTCATTCAGCCGCAATTTGTGTAGAAAACGTAAATTAATTTGTTTATTTACAAAAGTAGTTAAAATATATAATAAGAATTTACAGATTTGCTTAAAGATACAACTTATATCTCAGGGTGACGAGCGCAGTGCTGTGCCGCGCAGTGTCTTGAATTCTGCGAGTTCGAAATTCTGGGTGGCGCAGACCTGTTATGGGTAAACGTGACGTTTAACATCAGGCGAGCGATTTGCTCGTCTCGTCACTCAATTACCATAAAAAAAAAAAAAAAGATAATAGCTATTTATTAAATAGCTAAGTTGTTTTAGCTGCTCTTACACTTAAAAATAATGGTTCTTTGTTTCAGAACGTATATAAAAAATGAAAAACTATAAAAAAGTAGACTTTACCAGTTATCAAATCGGTTGTAAAATTAAATTTAGAATTTAAAAAATGTTATGTTCGGATTACACACATGCAAATTATTCCAACAATAAATTATTAATAATAATATATTGTATGGTATTTAATACTATATTCAGTGAAACCTCGCCCTTACACCCTCCGTATCGGTCGACTATTAGGTACCTATACCTACTCATTATACCTATTCATAGCGACCCCTGATAGGGATTAGCACAATAGCCGCTAAGCTGTCCTGTCGTTTGGAACAGAGTTTGTCGAGTTCTCGGCTTCGGTGTGACATCTACGGTTGGGTTTAAGATAAATGTATCTGTATTATACAATACTACTTGCTGCACCCCGCGGTTTCACCCGCGGTCAATTTTTTTTTATAAAAAGTACCCTATGTTACTTTTAAAACCTCCAAGAATATTTGTACAAAGTTTCATGATGATCGGTTAAGTAGTTCGCGTGAAAGCGTGACAAACAAACTTATATTCACGTTTATAATATTAGTAGGGATTTTGCTTCTTCTTTTACTTAGTATATTTTAGGAAAGTAATATACCTAACATTAAAAAACAAACTCGAAAGTCATTTTAGGAAAACAAGTGGAAAATCGACTGGAGAACAGATGTTTAGCTGGGATTTCAGAGTTCATCACAGTAAAAGTTGTTCAGAATGACAAGTACTTGATTTAGGCTCAGTACATTCCAGCTTATTTTTGATATTTATGATATTTTTACTACTTAACCTCGACCCCGAGAGTTCACCACAGCGTGACACATGACATGTTGTTCTAACAACAAACACGGTCGTAACATGGCTCATGTCCCTCTGTCATACCATCCTGCCATAATACAAGCGCATTACCAGCTGTAACTTGCCATAACTTACTCTACAAATATAAAATCGCATACTAACATACGATATTAAATGCGACCAAGTTATCTGAAAAGTTGGCGAAATGATGGAACTAAAATTTTGGGGCGTTTGGGTAAGAAACTATGATAGTGGCTCCCTCAGTCAAGACTAGAATGAGTTGGCTGCGCTGTAGCTGGTGAATTGATCACCAGGCATGATGTTGCCATGGTGACGACTTTGTGCAGGGTTTAGTGTTTTTCAGTATTGGAATTGGAATAGAAACATGCATGCCACTTACGACAGTTGTTCTTTGATATTATAGATAACGTACATAACTGTTTAAATTCGGTATAAAAACATTTACAAACAAAAGAAAAATAACGCATAGAAACTATTGCAATAACTAGTGGCCTTATCACTGAGAGCGATGTCTTCCAGAGACATTAAAAAATGTTTGGTTTGGTTTTGTACAAAAAGTTAAATTGAATAAAAAATATCTACATCTGCAAATTTTTTAAATCGCTTTT
The DNA here is from genome assembly GCA_949125135.1 of Alcis repandata. NCBI lineage: Eukaryota > Metazoa > Arthropoda > Insecta > Lepidoptera > Geometridae > Alcis > Alcis repandata. The sequence continues at coordinate 937,030 of OX421237.1, forward strand.
GAAAGTAGATTTACGCTTTTTCCTACTGAATAGTACCCAAATTGTTCCAATTCTAACTATCCAACTACACTTTCTCAGCCCTTAAATTACTGTCATCTTCTTCTTAATACTCGTACAGATAAAAAAATGTGAGCCGTCACGGGACGCCTGGCAGATGTGAAACATCGACATTATTTTATAAAAGTAATATGCAAAAAGAGTTTTTAATCCATTCATGCTCCCGTTGTCCATGGCCATACAGATTTTCACGAAACCGTTCGAAAATTGAAACTCAATTAGGTATGTACGCGCGTCGTCATTTATTTATTTGCTTGAATACTGCACGCCGTGGCGACGCGTCGCCACATCGGTTTTACGTGCGCCAATAGATGTTTCACATCAAAAGAGACAAAAATAACGTTTAGTTCTAAATGATTCTAGCAAAATAGGTTAGCTTAGGTCTACACAATGGCCATTAGTATCAACATCGTATTTAACTGCACAACTGTAATTACCACTAGTTATTTCGACCCAAATAGCTTCAATTTGCTCGCAACAGTGTTTAATGTTAATTAGAACAGGTGCCGGCGGTCTCATTAAACGAGTGCAATGTGCATAGAATAATTTATAGATAATTGACTGTTGACAATAATCATTTACCTAACGTTATTATGAAGCTATACAGGGTTATTCATAAAGGGTATGCTAAGCCGAAAAAGGCTCATAGTGTACTCATCATTATGAACAACTTTTACTATGGGACCAAGCCGAAATTCGCAAAACAAATCAGCTGTTCCATAGAAAAATGACAATGACAATCGACAAATTGATGGAACAGCTGATTTTTTTTTCAGCTGGTTCTTCAAGGTTGGTTTCATAGTATCTAAAAATGTTATCTATACTAATATTATAAAGAGGAAAGGTTTGTATTTTTGCATGTTTGTGTGGAATAAACTCAAAAACTACTGGACCGATTTCAAAAATTATTTTACCATTCGAATGCTACATTATCCCAAAGTAACATAGGCTATATTTATTAAAAAAAATTATCCACTGCGAAGCGTGGCAGGGAACAGCTAGTTAATGATAAGTTCTGTAAGCCCTTTTTGGCTCAGCTTACCCTTTCTGTTCAACATTATTATCATCGTCGTCGTCAGCCTGTATTACCCACTGCTGGGTATGTCACAAAATCACACCACCAAATCCCGATTAGGTAACATATTTATTCCTCTCTCCAAAATTATTTTTACAATGATTCCTCCATTTTCAAACTTGATTGCAACCGATTCTCAAAATTAACTTTGTTATGACTTTCGAATCAGTGTTCCATCTCTAAAAAATTAAATTACTCTGGCAATTAACATTCTACCACAGATAACAATAAAATTAATTATGTATTTGACGTGGCCCAAGTGGCATGGCGTGTGGAAGATTGGTATTGCTCGCTAACACTCGGAGGCCTTCTTATAACCCCATTTAATGACCCTGCAGGTAACTTATCCAGCAATTCAACCGATGCAAACCAACCACACGAATCCTTGAAGAAAGTTGACGTGGTTCACATGAAATCGCAGGGGTTGTGGAATCGACTGCCGAGAGACCTCGGTCAAGGCAAGGTCGAACCGCCAAGTGCTGAAGCAGCGGTTTCGGCAAGGGTTCTTGATGGTACAACCATGTTAGTTGCCATAGTAAAATAAATAAATAACCTTTACATGTTTGATAAGGTTTCTAAATAACCTTTTCTAAAAAAATATCTAATTTCGGAGCTCCGGTTTTTTTTTGTAAATCACCTTTCATCGCCTACCTAATCTTTTATTTTTAACACATCATATGCAACCTTTAATCCTCCCACTGCTGGGATACAGGTCTACCCTCGAAGGGTGATTAGGCCGTATTCCAAAACGCTGGCCAAGTGCGGGTTGGTGGAATTCACATACACCATTGAATTTCTTCTCCGGACGTAAATTTAAGGTTTATTTTTGACATATTCAAGTATTATTCACACTAGATGACCCGATGAAGGAACATCAATTAAAAATCTCAGATGCAAAATGCAGGCTCAGCATCACAGTCTGGATTTTGCATTCAAGTTTCTTTTTTGATTTTTTGGCTGTTTCTTTGATCCCCTAATATTCAGATACTAGGTGCTAAAGGTGCGTAAAAACCTTTGTACTAGAAAAAAACTATTAAAAAAAGGAAGCTTTTACGTAATAAGACTCCTGAATCTATTAAATACAACGACATTGTCCATAACTTGGTGTGATGGCGACCGCAAGGGTTAGTAAAATTAGGCACCGAATGAATGGTGACATTTAGTACTTAGAATTACTAATCCTCGAAGTAGCCGGGGTTTGTTGAATTATTGATTTTTCTTTTTGTTGTTTCTTCTTTTAGTTTCTTCTTTCTTCTTCAGGCATTATTATAAATTTAAATTCAAAGACTCATTCTCCTTCTCTACCCTTTTCCCTTGTCCACTTCCCTTCCCTACTTCCCTTCCTTATTTCCCTCATGAAACGTGTTAAGTTTATTTTTTAAACTAAGCCAAAAAGTGTTTATAGAAGAAATGAAATGAATGATCCCATGATTTAGTTAGGGTTATTTTAGGGCCATTCTTAAAGCTTAATGTAACTGAGACAGAAGACGATGGCAGAAGATTATAAGAGACAGAGTCAGAAGGTGGTGGTCACGATCCTCAGGGATGAGAAATGACTCAAGACCCTAGCGACCCCAGGCCGTGCTCCTTTAATTCAGGGAGCTCGGCTGGTTTGGGTAAGCTGGCAGTTGGGGGACAATGCACAATACACCCCAAGCGGGACGTCGGTGCAGGTCGTATCACCCCCACTTAGAATTAGAATGCGATAGCTCAAGAGGAGGATAATATTTCAAGAAGACATTGACTTGGATAGCGCTAGTTTATCTGACTGTTCTATGATTCTGACGTTCTATGATTCCTAGTTAGTGCTTAAGAAGAAGGCTCAAATTAGAATAACAAAACAATTGCTTACCTTGACAGAAGGCAGTGCGTTTCAGAGTCGGTGCTACCGGCGCGGCGTGCAGTGTGGAAAGTATGCCATTGTCACCCCCCCCCCCCTACCCCATTGAACTGAATTTCATCAAACTTTGTTTCATTCTCAACTGTTTTAATTTGTGTATGGTATGTTAAGAACACAAACAGTAATTAAATAATTTACAATAAAAAAACCAAATTTTATTGGATTTTAGTCGAAGTTACATACTGTAAATAACCTCAATCGGACATCAGGATGTGGTTTTAAAATCAGTAGCAGTTTTGTCCAAAGTAAAAACCCATCCTACTAACAAGGCAAGTTAAACAAAAGCTAGTAAACGTACTTGCCTCATTTTATTTTGTATTAAAAAAAATTGTGACCTTTCAATTTTATGCTTACAATCTTCCAATGACTGAAAAAATTTAGATCCAAAACACGTCCAAATATAAAAACGCACGTGGTTAAGCCCTAGTCACCAGAGTTCCGAGCCGTTGTCCCCCCCCCCCTCCTCCCCCCTCCCCCCTCTCTTCCCGGGTGCAGTGCGACCCCGCAATGGGTGTTGAACGGTAACTCAATTCGTGGCGTGACTGCATTCAGATGATTGGATTTTGTCTCTAAACGTGCGCGATGGAATTTATTTCGTCCAATTTTGGAGTAAATTGTGTTGAAAGAGGCTTTATCTCGTCCGCACAGAATATGTAGCAGGTACTAGTTATATTTCGTAGCGTCGTCGTTTAGGAGCGACAAGGTAAGAAGACTCAAGATAGATAAATATAATTAACTAGCTGCAGCCGGCGGTTTCACCCGCTGTTTTTTTTTTACTTTTAAACCTTCCCTGTATTAGAGCAAAAAAAAAAACAAAAAAAAAACAACAAAACAGACCAAAAAGATCGAACCAATTTCTGAACACACCTTAGGTAAATATTTGACAACCAAGTGACACTATTTTTTATTTCTAAAAAGACAAAAGAGATCGGACATTCCGAGTTTCCCGTTCGAACATCAAATGTTTCACAGGTAGGAACAGTTTGTATTGAAAAATAAAATTGTCGATTCTAGTATTTTTCTTTATTTATTATTAATTTTTCTCACCTTTTAAACCTTCCCTAGACCTCCACGAACATTTCAAGACCAAGATAAGATAAATCCGTTCAGCCGTTCTCGAGTTTTAGCGAGACTAACGAACAGCGATTCATTTTTATATATAAGATTATTTGGAGCCTATTCTATTGACTCTGCATTTGAACTAAAACAAACTGAGTTAGCTTATAAATGGCTGAAACCTAGTTCAACAGTAGGTACAAACAGAATTTAAGTGCGAATGTAATTTAGTTTTTTTATAAGTTTTTTGGTTTTTATCTAGAACATTTTAGATTGTTTTCCATTTAGGTAGGTATATTTATTGCGAAAATTACATTTTAAACGCGAAATGTGAAGAAAAAGAACAAGATATTACTTTCTATCCGAAACTTCCATTTTCTGGCGCAGGATCCGAGACATTTGGCTCTCCGCCAATTTGGAGTGTTTCGAATGTTTGAAGCACTAAAAGCTGACACAATGGTTTTTTAATGATTTTAGAAAATACTTTTGTATACCTTTTAAAATTGGCTCTTGCCTTCTCTATGATTGTTTCAGTAAATCAGCTCAAAATTTGCCATTCTAAATTTGGTTCAGAGAAAAATATATCTGTCGTCCAAGTTTGGTTTGTTGTACAATATTTTGTGAAAGAAAATATCCAAAAGTTATCATCAGAAATTATGTTTGTGGGCTTTAACAACCATATTAATATAACAGAAGTATTTGTAAGTCACTCTTCAAGAATATGTTCTATCAACTTTATCGGTTAGTAGAATCTCGTACCCGCAACTGTGCTTACGCCCTCGAGGACTGCGATATGAGCTTTTTAGCACTTATGTCGTAAATATTACAATATTCTGTACTAATGGAATAGTATCCTTTTCATTATGAACGGTTCTCTTTTTATTTTTTTCTGTGACACATAATTCTTAACATCTTAGTCTAATAAAGAGAAATAGTCTAATAGATCGATACTACACTTTTTAATCTTGTTTGCCTCGAATGTTTGCTTTTAATCGTCTTCTGTTTTCATTAGCACAGTCTATTACCATAGTTTTTTGTACCTTTCTTCGTGTCAAATAAATATCCATCGTTTTATCTTTCTTTATTTGTTTTAAGATCACGTCATTTGAACTGAGCGACCGTTCCCCCAAAGCGGTACGAGCAAATAAAGCAAAGCGTGCGTACCTAACTCACCATCATGCATCGGGTCGATGGTGTGGATCATGAGCTGCAGCAGGCCATGGCGGAACTTGGCGGCCGGCGGCGGCGCTTTGCTGGGGCCCGGCGCGGCGGCGGTGTTGGTGCCTACCGACGTCTCGCTCGAGGTCGTCGCGTTGCCGTGCTGTTGGAAAGAGATGACTGTAAGATATAAGTACTGTATGTATCAGCATAAGGTCGTCGCGTTGCCGCGCTGTTGGAAAGAGATCGATGTAGGAAAGAATAGAATAAGAACGTCGAAAGTCGTCGCGTCGCCGCGCTGTTGGAAAAAGACAGATGTAAGAAAGAAGTGTAGAATAGGAACATTGAAGGTCATTGCGTTGCCATGTTGTTGGAAAGAGATGTAAGAAATAGAGCAGAATAAGATCGTTGGAGATCATCGCGTTGCCGAACTGTTAGAAAAAGATGGATGTAAGAAAGAAGTATAGAAAAAGAACGTGAGCAAGAAATGAATAAAACATCTCTTGTGTAACATTACTCGAATTACAACGAATGTTGTTGTTGATGTTAGTAATATTTGATAGAATAATTTAATGTAGATTTATAAAGAGAAAAGCAGATTAAAATATCTGAGGGAAAAGGGCTAAACACAATTCTTAGGAATTGTGAGAGGTATGATGTCTTAGCACAAGCTCACAATAAATAGGTTTAGGTAAATATTTCCTCAACTAAATGAATATCCTCTATTTAATTATTATTTTGTTTACAACAGAAAAATTTGATCACTTCCAACTTCCATTATTGTATTTTTATATCATTTTCTCAATTTTTCCTCTGAGTTTCAAGACACATTATTTTTTCCTAATTATTTCAAACCAGGTTATATTTTTATTTCAATTTTGTTAGCCATTCTACAAATAAGTTAGTTGTAATTTTAAACCCATTTTCGGTATCGAAATTGCCTAAACTAATTTCGAAAACTTATTAATCGCTTTTATTGGTCACCCTTTTCATTGTCGAAAGGTCATTTGTAATTTAAATTGCCACCTACAAATTATACTTTAATTGTCGACGTCGATTCTGTTTTACCTCCATTTTCTAAACTAAATTTAATATTTAACAGCTTCAAACGTTGTTGGCCATTTTTCCCCATTTAATTAAATAAATAGGAATACTTACATATTTTTTATATGTAAGGTTGGTTAGTTTTACAAAGTAAAACGGAATTGACGCCACACCTGTGTACCTATTATTAAAAAGATTTGAATAATATTGCTGGATCAAGATAAGAACCAGAAGTAAAAAGACAATTGGAAAACTATTTATAGAAATTCGTTTTTGGTTAAGTATTTTATTATTTAGTCCTATTTTCGATTTATTGGCGGATAGATAAGAGATATTAAATGACTTATGATTTTAAGTGTTTTTTTTTAAATAAATCACGAGGATTTAAAAATGTTCGATAATGGAAAATTTGGAACAATTATTTTTGTACCTACTAAAATATATTAAATCATTGTTGTTGAGTGTAAATCACTCCTCTATTCCTTTTTGATGTAGCAACAAATTCACCGTAACAATCAACAACAACACAACAAATCCATTCAACGATTGATCTTCTTCAAGCACAATATGTTAGGTAACGTTAGGTACTTATACTCAATTTTGTTTTATACCATCCATTATAATCTTCCATCTGTCATTTCCCAAGCAAATGCATTATTACGAACTCACTTCCCAAAATTAAGCTTTGCAGTGCAGCATATATTATAAGACTAGGCTAGAGCCCGGCTAACTTATCTGTGCATTTGAGTGGAGGCGCCACCAGCATGTTTTCTCAACAACTGACAGCCACCGCCGCTAGAAAATGTTTAGTTCCCCGATTTGACCGGCTGTAGAGACAAGTTGGCCGCCGTGAAAGTACATTCGTGGAGTGTGCTCTAACAGATGGCAAAGCTTCGTTATTGGAGTGCTCTGTTTTATTCTCCCTGTGAGTTATATTCTTTGGTTTTATTATTTTATTTCATCTTTTAAGAGTGTAATTTTCACTTTGGACTCACGTTGGCGTTTGCCGCAATCTTCCTTCGCTTTAAATCCTCGTCCTTAAAAGATCCTGGAAATAATCTTTCGAGTGCGGCTTTTAAGTATAATTTCAGTATTTGTAGAGCAGTTTAGAGATTCAGGTTGAACCAAATCCGAACATAAGTAAAAAAAATCTAAAGACCAATACTGGCAATGCACGGCATTAAAAATAGAACAGAATTTAAAGCCTCAATTAGGCCCAAGTTTGAAGGGTTTAATTTGCAGATATTTTTTTTCTAAAATTACCTATTGATATCCTTGTCTAATAAGTCGTGATGATAAAGACAGACATAACATTGCGTAGTTTAGATCATTCAAATAAAGCCTTTAAACTTGGGCCCATTGTCAATACCTAACAAATCCACTGTGCTAATACCGTCTTCTATAACAAGATACGATGAGAAACTACCCCCTTCAACTAAGATGCACTCCCTCCCCCCCCCCCTCTCCTCTACATATTTCATGTCTCCATCAACGACGCATGTCAGTTTTAGTTTTAGTCAAAGCTCAGCCCCAACAAGCACAATAGTGATTCTGTCCGATGAGCGATGCCCTCACTCCGGCGGCCATTACGGGAATGGACGCTATCCATTACGACTGTTTCTTGAGGGAGTGAGGACTGAGGAGCGAGTGAGCATTGCTAACAGGCGACGTGGGAATTTGAGTGTTTTGGGAATCTTTAGTTGTATTACTTTTTATCTATATTTTTGTACTAGTATTGCAAAGAGGTAAAGCTTGTGTAGATATATTTGTATGTTTGTGTTTTTATGATCGTAGAGAATAATCCCCGAAACTTCCGGTCTGATTTAAAAAAATATTTTACCTAGAAAGCTACACTATCGCTGAGGGCTATAGGCTGCACTTTATTGTCAAAACCTGCGATGTCAAAGTCCAGAGCATCAGCTAGTATAACAAATAATTATACGTATTTGGCTACTAACTCGCCCATTGAATATTTAGAGACGATGAAAAAAGCAATACTTTGTCGCAAAGAAATGTCGACTTTGATAACATCCGTATGGCAAATCCTTTGGGCAAAATCTGTCGAAAAACATTTTGATGATTTTTGCGACCAAAGCTCTGGGACTCGAGTTTTGATTCTTTCGCATGCAATTTTTTTTTTGTCGTACAAGACTTATGCAAGTGATTCAAACAAGACTTTGACGTTGAAAACATGACCGATTTTAGGAACAAAAAAGTTATGATGATTCGCCAAAGGCATTAATGTTCCGCCCCATCAGCCAGGGCTCCCTTTGCGACGGGATCACATAAACCCGCAGATCTCGGAGGCTGTCTCCGTCGCATGAAACGTCGATTAAGGGTGTAATAAACAAAACGAGACTTTTTATATCGCCTTTTAAGGGTATGTTAGAAGGATAAAGAAAGGTGATGTACACTGTACACGTACAGTTGTCTGCAATACGTTTTATAACTTTCGAAACAAAATATTCTGTACAGGGTATAAGGAAAGGGTATGCTATGCCGATAGCTAATAGTACTCATCATTATGAACAACCCTTTTATTAAGTGACCAACGGAATTCTCGAAAAAAATATCAGTTGTTCCATACATTTTGTCGAGTGTCGTCGATATTTTTCTATGGAACAGGCGATAATTTTTTTCTAAAATTATAAATTTTAAAATAATTATTCAAATTCAATTCAAATCCATTCCGACAACAAACGATCCATAATTTGTATCTGTGTTTTGTATCTAACAAAAAAAAAAAGTCGTCAATAGATCAGCTTGTTCGATCAACGATATAATAACAGGCGCGGTTCGAAATTGGACAAGATTGGCACAGTACCAGAATGAGTGGCGTACTAGAGAGGCTTATACCCAGCAGTGGGACATTACGGCTACGGACTGATTATTATGATGAAATTAAATATTTTACGCTATTTTGAAAATTATGTAATGTAATTGAAATACTATTGCATATTTTATCTTTTTAATTTTGAAAATTATTTTATTATAATAAAATTCTATTGTAAAGGACTGTATAGTATACATACCTAGAGTTATTTTCGTCGTTGACTCGTGACTACCCGCCGCATTGAAATTTATCAAAGACCCGCCGTAAGGTCCTTAGAAAGGTTCGGGACAGGCCCTTCAACGAAGGCTTTATTTTTATCTCTTATACCTACGCAATTAAACCAAAGTAGTACATACATGCGAATTTACGTCAAAATTACAGAAGCCCTTTAACATAGAGCCCTCAAAACTATTCGGTAACTTGGCTAAAAACTCTAGACAAGAAGTAGCAATTATTCGGTAGAAAAATGTGTTAACAAATCCAGTTTCTATTTGCGCTTGATAGAGGGCGTTGTCCAATTTTTCATAGATTTGTCATTCGTATACTTGCTACGTATTTTTAGACAGAACTTGTGCTCGATAAACTGTGTTAAAATTACTACGAAATGGAAACACTGTGTTTGAAACAAGAGATGGCACGATGCCTCAGTGCATTCAACTAAGTGGCCTTGGCACTTTAACTGATGGGTTGATTACACTTACCGAGTAATGATAATAATAATAATAATAACAAAAATAATAAAAAAAATAATAAAACAATAACAACAATAACAATAATAAAAAAAAAAAAAAAAAACCGCTGAAAGATGTCAGTCGCAAATTTAGTTGTGGAGTTTTATAATTTATTTTCTTTGTTGATATCCTACTTTTAGTAACCAAATTTTTCAGTTTACCATATACAAATCCAAGTTTAGTGTGTTTCCAAACAATTTACAACAGAAAACTACAATTTGAAAAAATTACAAGGATGACATTTGATGTCAATCATCAATCAAACATGAAAAATTTACACAACACAATGAAATGATTACAAGAGCAGCAACTAAGCGACGAGAAGCGGAATCTACAAACGCACGCCCACCACCTCCGCCCGCCCCGTCGTCTCCGAGCTCCTCGTCGGGAGATGAGTTCGTCACTCCTCCCGACACGAGCGCGTCGAGCGTCGAGGACGGGCCGCCGACGCCGCCGCCGCCGCCAACACCAGCGCGACGGGGACGTCCACCGCTGCCGGCACGCTTGGGGCCTGCGGGGCAACCTGCTCCGCGCCCGGCCCCCGCTACCGGTGGTGTAGTGCGTCGCATGCGATGGACTCAAGCAATAAATGAGAACTGCATGCGCGCCTATTATGAGGCTACAGAGGGGGGAATTAACCTGACGGCGTACCGTGTTAGGATGCTGCCTTTGTTTCAGGCCCTTGAACCGACCATAACCGTTTCCATCCAACGGCTATCGGATCAAGTGCGAGCTATCCACCGATGCAAATTGCTGGATCAGTCCGTACTTGATCGACTCCGCCTGGAGGCGCTACCAACTCGCCCCACTCCTTCCTCGACGCGGGACCTGCCTGTGCCTATCGCGTCGTCAGCCCCGACCCTGGCTTCAGTGCCGATGTCGGCGGCGACACTAGCGACACCAGTCGATACCACAGTCGATGACGGAGCTGGTGCGAGTGTATCGAGCCAGGTGAGTGAGCAATTGAGGAGGGCTTTGGAAGACGCGATCTTCCAATATAGATTAGCACCTGACTCTAGGCCGCGACTACCACGTTTGCCTACTCATAGACGCAATCTGGCGCTGATGGGAGCTCTGAACTCTTTGCTAGCCCCGTATTTACGGGCTAGCGAAGACCTAGTTGATACTCACTCGATCCTGTACTGCGGTGCCATCGCGGCGTGCCGCGTTGCACGTGTTAAGTTTTACACTAACCGTGCACCGCGGCCCGCCGGAGATGTACCCACGTGGCAAGTGCGGATCGAGCGGCGTATCAACACGTTCAGGACTCTCATTGCAAAGCTAGTCTGCTTCAGCCGGGGGAATAATCGCCCCCGAGTAATGCGTTTCGTGACACAGGCTTTTGCTGGGACTGGTATAACGCCCCAGCATTACCTGGCCGGTGTCACGGAACGCATAGACTATCTGAAGCAGAAAGTCTATGCGTGGGCTAACCGTATTCGCCGCTACAGAGAGCGTGTTGACCGATATTGGCAAAATCGCCTCTTCCAAAGTGACCAAAGGAAGGTGTACCGAGGCTGGGAGGGAACCGACAAACGTGTGAACGACGGGCAGCTGCCGGATGCCACCGCTATGAATAACTTCTGGCGTGGGATCTGGTCGGTGCCCGTCGAGCACACGGAGGGTGATTGGATGCATGTTGTTGAGAGGGAATGCGAATCCATCGAACCCATGGGATCTATTTTAATAGATCCCGTAGACGTTAGTTGTGCGATCCGTACGGCTCAGAACTGGAAAAGTCCTGGACCGGACGGGTTGCACAACTTCTGGATAAAATGGATTCGATGTTCGCATGACCGCCTAGCAACACAATTCCAAGAAGCCCTTGAACTCGGTTCCCTTCCCAGCGTCTTGACCACCGGTGTCACCTTCCTGCTCCATAAGTCTGGTAGTACCACGGAAGCTAAAAACTACAGACCCATCACGTGCTTGCCTACGATCTACAAGCTCCTTACTTCCATTCTGAGAAACAAAATTAACACACACGTTGTTGCAAACAACATTTTGGCCCCGTCTCAGAATGGATGTAGGGTTGGGTCCCGTGGTACTAAGGAGCTCCTCCTCATAGACATGGCCATTAGCCAGCAAGTTCGGCGGAGTAAAGGGGCCCTTTCTACTGCCTGGATAGACTACAAGAAGGCTTATGACTCGGTGCCTCATTCATGGCTTGAGAGGATTTTAGAGTTGTATAAAATCGATACAACTCTAAAATCATTCTTAGTTACATGTATGAGACAATGGGCCACAGTCCTTCGTCAGCCAGGCGGTGGAAACGGCTTCTTTAATCTACAGGACTTGATAAGGATAGAGCGAGGTATTTTCCAGGGTGACAGTCTGAGCCCATTGTGGTTTTGTCTGGCCCTGAATCCTCTCAGTACTTTGCTGAGGGATTCGGGGTTAGGCTATCGGCTTCGCAGACAGGGTGAAATCATTTCTCACCTTTTGTACATGGATGATCTCAAGCTGTTTACACCGAAACGCCAAGACTTGATGGAACTGCTAAAAACAACAGAGGTTTTCAGCAGCGCCATTAGGATGGAGTTCGGTGTAGATAAGTGTGCGGTCATGCATGTACAACGGGGGAAAGTTGTAGATTCTCCGAATCTTCAACTTTCTGAGACGATGACTATCAGATCTCTCTCCGAGGCCGAGACCTACAAATACCTCGGTATGTCAGAGTCATTGGGTATATCGGCAGTGGACATCAAGAAATCAGTGAAGGAACGCTTCTTCTGTCGTCTGACAAAAGTGCTTAACAGCCTTTTGTCCGGTGGCAACAAGGTGCGTGCCTTCAATGGTTGGGTGATGCCGCTGCTGATATACTCCTTTGGCATACTGAAGTGGACTCAGACTGAGCTGGACGCCCTGGACAGGAGGGTCCGTCAACTACTCACTTCGCATCGTATGCTACACCCACGTTCGTCTGTCATGAGACTGTACATTCCGCGGAAGTGGGGAGGTCGAGGCTTTTTAAATGCTAAGACCCTCCACAACCGCGAAGTGTGCAGTCTTCGGGACTTTTTCCGAAACAGCGGACGTGGGATGCATTGTGATGTGGTGGCAGTTGATAGAGGCCTCACGCCGCTCTCCTTGGCAAACGAGAACTGGCGCAAACCATCAGTGCTCAGCACCGAGGACCGCAGGGACGTATGGAAGGGCAAGGAGCTGCACGGGCGGTTCTACCGGGCCTTAACAGGGTCCGATGTAGACCTGCTCGCGTCGGTGGCCTGGTTACGCTTCGGTGACCTTTTTGGGGAAACCGAGGGTTTTGCCTGTGCAATTGCGGACGAAGTTATCAAGACGAACAACTATCGGAAATATATCCTGAAGGACGGTACGGTCGACATATGTCGGGCATGCCACCGTCCCGGAGAGTCACTCAGGCATATTACTTCTGGTTGTTCGCATCTTGCTAACGGCGAGTACTTGCACAGGCATAACCAAGTTGCCAGGATCATACATCAGCAACTTGCCCTTCAATACGGCCTTGTCGAATCCGAGGTGCCGTACTATAAGTATGCACCAGCGCCAGTTCTCGAAAATGGTCGTGCTTTGCTTTATTGGGACCGCTCTATTATCACGGACAGGACTATTATAGCTAATAGGCCTGATATCGTGATGGTCGACCGATCCCAACGCCGGGCAGTGCTCGTCGACATCACCGTCCCACATGACGAGAACCTCGTGAAGGCCGAGAAGGACAAGCTCAGTAAGTACCTTGACTTGGCGCACGAGGTTACCGCTATGTGGGATGTTGATTCGACGATCATTGTCCCGATAGTCGTTTCGGTGAATGGGCTTATAGCGAAGAGCCTCGACCAACATCTGAAGAGGCTCTCGCTAGACGGTTGGGTCAAGAGTCAGATACAAAAGGCGGTAATTCTTGACACGGCCCGCATTGTCAGGAGATTCCTCACTCTGCAGCCTTAACCACCGGTAGCTTGGGCCCTGCCCCGCTGCCGGCGGCACCCTAGTTTTTAAATTTTTTATAATGTATTGTTCTTTTTTATGCTACCTCTATATTGTAAAAAATTTAAGAATTAAGAAAAGTAAATAAATATCTGAATAATAATAAGTACAGTGGCGAGACAGTAAAGGGCACACTCGGCCGAGCAAACAAACCATAGTTCTAGTTACTGTCTCGCCTCGTCAAACTGATTATACAAACCAAGTACTCAGCCGAGGGCACTGTCTCATCACTGTACTCGTTACGTGTGTTTACTTTGTTATCAACTCATGAGACTGGCAAGAGTTAGCTCACTGCCACCAAAACTGCAAAAATTGCCTTTGCCTTTGAATAACGTTATTTGCCAAGTAGTAAAACTTATTCAGCCAAACCACGGCAACAACCAACAGAAACATTATAGCTACAAAAAGAAGGAAGAAGGCAATTGAGGATTGACCAACCTAAGCCGTGGCTTAATCAAAACACAGAACTTGCTGAAGAAAATCGACTTAGGGAAGAAATCATTCATTATTGTTGCACAATCCCCTCGGCTCACCACCATAGCTGGCAATGTTGTTGGCGGATACTATATGTACCAATAACATTTTATTTAGTTTAATCAAAAACGTCTTAATCCAAACAATGATTTCACCAAAACTTAGTAAAAAAATATAGAAATAATAATAATAAATTCATTTTGTTATAATCAACACGGGAATACTCACGTAAAAACTAAACTTCATAAATTTCCATAGTAATAATAAATTCATTTATTTCAGGCAATATAACTTGCATATAATGAAAATTACTTAGATACAAAATTAAACGCTAGACTATCTTTACAGCCTGTTTCAGTCCGCACTAAACTCTAGTATCCATTTCCACACAGATGTGCAAAGAAAGGAAACAATTCAATGGGCGCAAGTTGCGCGACGCCCTCCCGTCCAGCCTGGCGCGGTGCCAGCTTGCACAGCGACGCGAGCAGGAGCGTTGGAGCCAATATCGCATGCAGAATGTTACTGCGAATATCGTAAGCCCGTGTCAATGGTTTGGGAAACCAATCGCGAGTAATGTGGGAACTGGGCCTGTTGGCTGTTTTTAATAATCATTGGTGTTTTTCATCACGATTACATTCTGTTACTTTCTATTGGTGATTACACGTAACGAGTACAGTGGCGAGACAGTGCCCTCGGCCGAGCACTCGGTTTGTATAAACAGTTTGACGAGGCGAGACAGTCGCTAGAACCATGACTTGTTTGCTCGACCAAGTGTGGCCATTAGAATTTATCTCGTCACTGTAATCGTTACCTGTAATAAACCCAGTCCTGGTGTTAGAGTTTCAATCTGCTGGAAGGTCTCTGACATGGCTTGGCAGTTATTGATGTGAACAAACTTCCTACTAAAATTATAAATGTAAAAGTTTTACTCGATCACACGGAATCGGCTCGACGGATTTGTATGATATTTGGTATGGTGGTCTGGACTAATTTACTTGGCTTGACATGTCTACTTTTATCCCCAAAAAATCGACAGCTTCTGCAGCTTCTACCGTGCGTGAATGAATGAAGAAATCTGCCTTTGATTAAAGTCAATTAATTATTGAGTACATATTTCTTCCGCTTGGCTTCGAAACTTTTGGTCCATGGGGTCCTAGTACTAAAAAATTTGTCAAACCACTTAGTTGACGCCGCTGGTGATAAGAGGGCTGGCTCATTCCTCGCGCAAAGAATTTCACTGGCAAATCAGCGCGGGAATGCAGCCAGCTTTTCTTGGTACTTTGCCACACGGGCAAAAACTACTTTTTGATTATTAATTTTTTGTAAATTTCTTAGTTCTATTTAGTTTGTTATTTTAAATTTAAGATGTAAATATATTTTATGTATTCTAATTTAGAAACAATTAAATATTTTCGTAGCATATTACTCCACCAGTCCAACTTTGTACAGTGGTACCTAACTTTTCTTCCATAGTTCTTCCTTGCTACTAATTTGCTGTCACAAAGCACCAACCACTAATAATAAAATAATAATAAATAATAATCATTTATTTGACCAAAAATTTTAAAATGCAAATATACTTATGACATAATTTGTTGTTTAACTAAAAATAACATAGCACGATTATGTTTAACTGGACTGAACAGCTGATCATATTCACGAGACATTATCCATAGTAACAGCTACTGCTCCTTACACGGACCTCTTCTAAATCCACCAGGGACCTTAGAGGAGTCCGGGAAACACACATTTAGAACACGATGGGTCTAAACACTGCTTAAACTTAATCACTGTTTAAAATGCTCCAACAATCTCACTGACGTGAAATATCACGTGCGAAAAGACGGAGAATTTTAAGCACTAAATAAGTTTAAGCAGGATTTAAGACCCAATGTATAGAATAATAAGAAAGAAAGAGTCATTTGTTACTTTATTTTAAGTACTTAAGAATTAAAGAGTTCTAGAAGAACAGTAGGATGATAGGTTCTATATTGGATATGGTTCAAAATATACCTTATTATATTGGAAATTCCTTGAAAATCTGTAAATAAATTCTTTTATTAGTCACTACTACTATAAAATTCTAGTTTAAGGATAAAACCACGAAGCTCGCCCGCTTTTTACTTTACTTTTAAAAAACACTACTACAATGTATTGTACTATTTAGATCGATAATCAAATCATGAATGACAACAATTTAATGGAATACGACTATTTATCTATTTAACGATTTATATTTAATGGTTAAATATTTAGTTTAGTTTCTAGACCATGCTCTAATAATCTAGTTAAATCTAGACTAAAAAGTTTTAGGTTAAAATGTATTTAATTTTCATAAGTAAATTCACTAAAACTACAAATGTTAATGATGCGAAAGTAAGGTAAAAGTTATAATAAGTTTGAATGCCAAGTGGGTGGCCCTGGTATCACTTTTAGGCCGCCTGAAAGCCTCTAACATGGCTTGGCGGCTTTTATAAGAGAAACAATAGTATAAAAACGGGGAAGTTGTTTCCATGCGTACCTCAGCGTTTATAGGCTTGCCGTTTGACCGGGTGGTAAAGTAATATGTATAGATTACTTGTACCTATATTATAGATTAAATAAAAGTGGGACCTACAAATGAACGTGTCATGCGATCCACTGTTGCGCTGTTGTAATGATACTGTAGGTTTGAACGATAAAACATGAACGCAAATAATGATTTTGTACTCTCGTGTACGTTTGCTATTTTTAGGGTTCCGTATAAAAATACTTAATAAAACCCTTATGGTCAGACTTCGGTGTCTGTGTATGTATCAGAGATTTTTCGTAGGAACCATAAAACTATCGACTTGTTTGGCACAGATTGAAATAAAGATTTAGTATTACTAAATACTTAATAAATATTTATCACTAGCGGCCCGTCCCGGCTTCGCACGGGTAGACTTTGGGATAAACGTAGAGTAAATTGAAATCGGTCCAGTCGTTCACGCGTGATGGCGTGACCAAAGGTGTTGAGAATAATTATAGGAACTCTTTGTTATAACCTCTATTCTCATGCTATTGCGTAACTATAGCAACCGTAGTTTGTTGATGCTAACTTGTCAATTTATAGTAAAAATTATCAGTATAAAACGCACACTGTTTGGATAGATATGATTGAATTTGAACTTTGTACAGAGGTAATAAAGTGCAAATTGACTCTTGGACGTTAGGAACATACCTACATTGCTTAAACAACAGTGAGTGCTTGCAATTCAATATGAACTTTATACAATAGCAATAAAGCTCGTTTTAGTTAGAAAACGTTTGTATGGGAAAAAGAAAAGGGCTGTTTTTAGGGTTTTTCAATATTTCTGAGAGATTTTCTTAATATTTATTTCCGTAAGAACCTTCTCCAAATAATAACAAATACAACAAAAAAAGAATTAGTGAAATCGGTCCAGCCATTCACGCGTGAGGCCGTGACCAAGGAAAACGGGTTTCATCTTTATATATATATAGATATATATTACAATACAATCATTAAGTTTCAAAATCTAGGGAAACAAAGTGCATTTGTATATTTTTACATATTACTTTAGTAAAACGATAACTTACTTAAGTATGGGTTATCTAATCTTACTGAAAATTTGCAGACGAACAGTTAATTTCAATACTATTTCTAAATTCGAATATGAGCCAAATAGTTTCAAAGGTCGTCAATCTATACTAATACTAGCTGACTCGACAGACGTTGTCCTGTCAAAAGCCATTGCGTAACTATAGCAACCGTAGTATGTTGATGCTAACTTGTCAATTTATAGTAAAAATTATCAGTATATATATAATTTGCAATAAATTAAAATTGCGACTATAATTTGAGATTTAAACTATCCTATCTCTCAAGTTGGATCGAACTGCACATGGTGTGCGAATTTTATTATAATCGGTTAAGAGGTTTAGGAGTCCATTGAGGACAAACATTGTGACACGAGATTTATATATATTAAGATTATAAAGAGGAAAGATTTGTATTTTTGTATTTTTGGATGTTTGTGTGTAATAAACTCGAAATCTACTGGACCGATTTCAAAAATTATTTCACCATTCGAATGCTACATTATCCCAAAGTGACATAGGCTATATTTATTACCTGAAAAAATTAGGGATCCTTACTAAAACCTTCAATAGTGTCCACCCGTGCGAAGCCGGGACGAGCCGCTAGTATATTATAATTGCGAGATTGGAGATTCGCCGCTAACTACTAGTATACATCCTAAAATCACCCATCTATTACAACATTTACAACTTAGTTCAATATATCCACCCCAAGACGTCCAAATAGCCCACAAAGATCTATCTGTAACTGCGGACTCGGCCGAGTTTTCCAGTCTCGCGGGACCGCCGCCGAGTACCCGAGTCTTGCGGGACCGCTGGCTCGCCACAACTCTAACTATTAATTAAGTGGACAACTCACGACTAGATAGGGGTCGCTCCGTATTTAAGTGACGGATTTTGATGGTTGTGCGGATCATATTTTCATTTTAATTTTAATAAGATAGTTTCATAACCAGCTCGTTTTAAACACGAAATTGCCAATATTTGTACTAAAATAGAACGATACAGAAACAATTTTCTAGTTCATAAATCTTCCCAAAGAAAAATGATTGGCTGCGACACGCAGACAGAAAATCAAATAGACGGACAGAAACTAAAGTCTGAATCATATTGGTACGGAACTCTAAAAATCAACAAAAACCCGTATTTTCAAGTCAGCGACTTTCATTCACAAATCTTACAATAAGCTTTCTATAAAACTCTTTCAAACCAAAAGCTCATTCACACGAGGTTCTTTACGTTACTACGCTCGTAGCTAACGGCTACGTACACATTCGTAGACAGCTCGTAGCACCTCGTAGCTGTGCTACGTCAGATACGCTACACTCGATCATTTGGTGAATAGTAAAATAACTTTGAAGGTAAATAAATGGATTAACTATTATTATGTGATTTAATGAAATCTAAAAAGACACCGACTAGAAAAGGGCTTAATAATTTTCAGCTGAACAAATTTATCAATAAATCATAACGTGATACTTATCGAAAAGAACTCTCAATAAAGTTACTTTTGTTTGATACGAATGTAATTGCATTCGTTTGGAGGCTACGATGCCCCAAACATACACACAGAAAGACGTTTACCTATAACTCTATGCCCTATACTCTTTTCACGTCGGTGGTTCAAAAGACTAGCTCTGGAACAGCACTACTATGAAATATAAACTGGTGAGCAAGCGTTATTATAAACTCAAGTTACTATACGTGTGTATATCTGAAGGAAGAAATTTAAAAACACCTCATTCTAGATTTTTAACAAGCCCCTTGTAACTTCTACAATCCACTGGAGTCGTATCTCCCGAGCCAATATCATCCGAAACCAATCTCTAGCTATAAAAGTTAGAGTCCATTTTCCTTTTTTCGTCACCCGCCGACCTAATTCGGAAACTTCGCCTGTCACCAAATTCTCATTTCGATTGTAGGCCAAGACGGCGTGGGCCAATTTCGCATTTCCTCCGAAGGGTATAGAGTTCAATTTCCTGCGAGGGCGTCTTTTGGCTGAGTTGCGTCATTGTTGGAAGGTATTTGGGCGCAGGTATGTTTTATAGATACCGTATTAAGTTATTTTTGAAACAAAAAAAAACAGACTCGGGAATTGAGGCAAAGCGTTCTCATTGGCTACCCAGCCGCACCTAAAAAGCAATGTAAAATTATTTTTATGGAGTTCTTAAACCTCTGAGAGTTAATTTTTATTGGAGTGATAGCTGCGCCCGGCGGTTTAGCTCGCTATCATGCAGGAACAGCAATTTTTTTTATAAGCCATCCTAATATTGACGCAAATATAACAAAAAGAGCAAACCGGTGAAGCCATTTTTGAGTTTCTACGAAACTAATACGCGGCAAATACTTTATAATAATAATTATTTAAGTTTAATGTTTATGACCGATGCGTAATGCTTTTGTTTGACCGAGCGTGTAAGTGCGGTATCTGTAGAAGGTAATCTGCGTATTTGGGCTCCTTTTTGAGGAATTTAGTCGGTTATCAAACTGCGACTCAAAGTTGCGAAGATTTTCACTTCTGACGAGTGACGTCATCGAAAATATAGAGTTATAAAGAAAAAGTAAGTATGCTAATCCGAAAAAGGCTCATAGTACTCGTCATTATGAACAAGTTTTACTGTGGGGCCAACCAGAAATCAGCTGTGCATAGAAAAATGTTTATGACACTTCCTCATAATTTTTTAGCACAATTTGTAGAACAGAAAGCAGTAAATTTAGTATGTACTCAAGGATATTGTAGCTTTCCGTTGATGAAAGAATTTTTAAAATCGGACCAGGAGTTTAGAAAATTACTTTCTACAAACACACAAATAATATCTTTATTATACATAATTATATGTATTAGTATCTAGATTAAATGTATCGTATCTTATTTAAACTAGAACAAAATACATTAGCTATCACGATATCATTCATCTTGTTATCCCGCACTAAAAGTCCCGCAAAGCCGTCAGGAACCGACAAGATGCGGGAACTTATCTCCATTATTTTCAAGGTTGGACCGCACTACACTCGGACTTTTCTTATGCAGTGAAGTGAAAGGGGAAAAAATGAATCATGTGGTATACAATACAACATAATGACTGGAAGCCGCGTTAGTAAAGAAACGAATCTAAGCGAAGCGGACCTAATCTTGTCATCTCGCTCACGCTCTCAGTATTGTGCGAATGAGAAAGTGAGATGGCATGATTAGCGCCGAAATGAAATCAAATAATTTATATGTGTTTTTAGACTTTTATTGTATCCAGTTAATATATATGTATTTGTATACTTTGCAGGCCAAAAAATCTCGAAAAACATTTGTGAAAATAAAGCAATATTAGAATAACAACTTCGATTCCAGCGCTCTTTGATAAAAACTCAACGCTGCGTATTAAAAATTTAGTGTACCTCAGTGTGGCCGTACCCTAACTTTTACGACCTCTTTTGAATTTATAGGTAACCATTGGTTTATCCCTTCGGAAAATTCGTAGCTTCCTTTTTTGTATCGCGAAGAAAGTTTCTCGCCTTAGCGGAACTGTGCCATAATTTTATAGCAGCTCCGTTCTGCGGTTTCACTTGAGATTTTTTGTTTGTCCGAGGTGAAAAATATTCTCGTGATACAGACTTACTATCAGAAATAAATAGTATCTATCTAATTCTGAAGTAATAAAACTAAAGTTGTTTGAAAGACGAATGTCGATGAGTTCTGATTTCCACTCTAAAAAGAGCCTGGAAAAGATTGAACTGAGTGAATTTATCATAATATTATTAAGTAATTTTTTTTTGTTTTTTTATTTTGAAAATATCACTAGGTACCTGTTGGTAAAAAAGTTTTTTAAGCGTTATTATTTAATTGGTCGTGATTTGTAATTGTGAAGGAAGTGTATGAGATATCCAATAGAGGTATCTGTGGTTATTTCGTCTGTGTTTTGTGGAAAGGGCGAATTGGAAAACTTTTCAGGAGAGCAGTTTTTTTACTAAAGATGGAAAGATTTTTCCAATGACACAGTTTTACGCCATAATTAGTACTGTACGTTCAAATACTTTCCCGTCGTAGAAAAATCAACAATAAATAAAAATCTTAAAAAATATAAAAATTAAATATGAAATATATGAAATGCGCTCTCAAAGGCATTTCGTCATTGGCAGATTCGTCGTTTCTGCAATACCTCCCCAAGTACCTAGATTACTACTATTGCCTAATATATGCCTGTGACAACGTTATCACCATCCCCAGCCAAAATATAATAAAATTATTTATTTGACCAAACCCGTCAAGCCAGCTGAAAAAATAACCTGAGCTGAAAAAAAGCGGTTTTTCCCGACGATTACGGTAATTTTCAGTGAAATTAGGTTATAAATCCGAGCCCACACCGCACAAAGGAATAAATTAACGTGCGCACACACCGGTGGGGTTATTAATCACTTCCACCGGTCTCGTAACGTGAGTAAGGCTGGCGGCACACTGGACGGTTATGTTATACGAGAACCGTGGCGCAACAAGCTCACAGGGGACGCATGTGTTTGTACCTAACAGTAGACGTTGCAGCGTGCAACATTGTTTAACATATCCAACTTTTACGGCTACACTTAACTATTGAATATCGTTAAAACTAAAATGTATTGAGTTTTTATAATATGATAAAAGTACCATTAGCGACGCTGAGTTTAAATTTTCTATTCTATGGTATACCAGTTCCAAATAATCATTTCGTTTCGACATAGATGTGATTTGTAGCCTCTGTGTACCTCCGGCCTTATGTGCTAAAATCTTTTCGGACCGTGTGAAAATGCCCTTATAAACACGTACGGCACCTTTGATGTTTGTTAACTAAACTACTTTAATAGTGTTTGGGCAAAGAATTTGTGCTAAACTCTGTAATGGAGTACGTAATATACGAGTAAGTTATGTTAACTTTGATGTAACACAACAAAAGAGGTAAGAGGTAAGGTTGTGTAGAGTCTGAATACTATTTGAATTGGTTACGAATATATCCCTTATACGTTTGACGATACTACTTTACTTTGAATATAATTATACATACAGGTATACTTCGAACAAATGTGTATTGTGTATGTGAGATGTCAAAAACGACGGCGATTGAAGTCGGTATTTGAATTAATGTTTGGACTACTCACGTTTTATTGAGTGGGATGTTTTAGTCACTAGACTATTGTTTTAATAACATTATAGTGATATTTTTCAAGGAGTGATTGTAATCGTGTCATTATAAAAGGCTATAAGATCTTTCTGTCTAAGGATCCCAGCCAAATCAAAATGTTTCAAAACAGGTCTAATTTTACTTATGTAGGTTGTTTAACCAATATTTCAAGTATGTTTTCTAGCTTACTTTAATGAACGCCAAATACAAGTGTTTCTAACAAAGTGATTTAAACGTAATTGGGTTATCTAAAATTTTTAAATCAACAACTTTTCTTTCCTACATTTTTATTCAAACAACTTTAAGTTCAGGAAAGCTTGTAACAGTTCCAATTAACCATGTTCGAGGTAGCTTTTTCCTGCAAACAAAAAACAACTACGTTCTATAATTCTCAATTCTCTTTCTAAGCACGTATTCCGGTTGAGTCTACTTTTAAGAAAGCTCCCTGGGGTACAGAATAACTAATAGTGATAAGAGTAAAGTTTGCGCCGAGTTTTATAGCCACTCTGAACGGTAGCACAGAAACGATACTTCAAACGTTGAGCTGTAGGTGACGCAGGTCTCCACAGGCAGCGCAGATTTTGTAATGCATGAATGTACTGAGAGCTGCGTACTGCGTTGTAGGCACGTGCTACGCAGATGTGTTCTCGCGGCCCATGTCTGTCTCGCCTGTTCTGCCCTGCAAAATCTGTTCTATGCAGTTCTGCGTCGCAACAAACGACTTATAATACAGCCTATGCGTACATGACACACTTGACATGTGCCAGAGCCTTATTTTTCCGACTATTTCTGTCCGACCTGCTAACACCTATTGGTTAATACGTGGCTGACCTTTAGTTTTAGTGCGACTATAAAGTTTGACAGTACTACACCTTAATAAATAGATCGATAAACTCTTTAATGTATGATAGACCTCGTGAATCCTAATTCACGACCCCTGCAACCCCATGGCTGATTCTGTTTATTTTTATAACTAACAAAACATAATTAGAATAACTACTTACATTTTTTTTGTAGGTCAGTTTATTTGCACGGAGTAGGTACGCAAGTTTTCAAATAATTCCGAACAATAAATTAAGTCTGATTTGTTCCGTCTGGTTGATCTAAGAATTCGTAAGTACGGCTCGTTTGGATCTTCATGCCACATTTTTTTGTCAAATCAACAAAAAAAACTTATCTTTGAGTCCGCATAAATACTTTTATTTGCAATAAATACCTATCACCAAATCCGCTATATAACAATATTTAAATACCACACAATTCTGTAGATATTTTTTTCATCACGCAAACTTTTTCTTGCTCGTTGTTTTGATAATTATTAACGAGCTGACTTCCCTCTTGATAACCGGTATAAACCGGCTAAAACCAGACAAACGGAATTTTCATTACACAGAAATGCTTGTTAAATTGTTAGCGGATTTGGTGATGAAAAATATTGCAGATTAAGCGTCGGAACATCGGAATTTCTTAAGATTAAACCTGCGTTTCAATTTTGATCCTTAACCGCTATGGTATTAAGTGCATTATTTTATGAAATTCCTCAGGAGGTGGGGCTGGATTCCGGGGAAGAGTAGCCCAGGACGCCAGAGATGAAAATTACTGGACGAATCAAGAAGTGAACTGAACTTTGTTCTCAGCATTTGATGAACGTGACGTGACGTCTAACATCAGGCGACCCATTTGCTCAAAAGCCTACCGACTTCCCGAACAAAATAAAGATTGCACTGATGGTGATGAAGTGACTTGAATATTTATGTCCCCTAATTAATCATTTAAACTTGCAGTAGCTTTGGAGTACTGTAGTTACTCAGACGTTTATTTTTTTTTATCAATCTAAAAAATTTAAAGACAGTAAAAAAACATTAATTGAGTTTAATGATAATTGACAGTGGGCCCAAGTTTGAAGGCTTTTTATAACAGATCTAAATTTTCTAAAATTATTGACGTCCTTGTCTAAAAAGATTGCAATGACAAAGACAAATATATTTTTAGTTAAAAGGTCCATAAAAGTGTACATCGAAGTTCGCGTTCGTTTTGGGATTATAAAAACAGTTAGGAGCGTAACTTTTATTCACAATCGTTCGCATGAGTGACATAATTATGAACGTGTACACTAAACAATACTACACATACAAACGATTTTCTCATTTTTAACTGTTATTTTTGCCACCGATTCTAAAACGAACGCGAGGAAACTGGTAACATTGTAAGGCGAGCTTTGAAACCGAGAACACGCAGCCATTAGTAAGGACCCTATTCTTGGGCGCTCGAGATTATCTCCGTCACTCTCGCTCTTATACCATTTCTAATGAGAGCAACAGTGACCGAGATAATATCTCACTCGCAAGAATAAGGCCCCTGAGGCGACGTCTGAGCCTTGCCCGGGATTTCCTGCATTTGTCACGAAAACCCTATCATTTCATGATACCGCAACCCCAACCAAATATCAACTCTAGCACAACCACTCAAAATCCAAAATCCCTCGCGCGAAACTCGAGTAAACCCTCAAAGAAATGCCAGCTTAGCGAAAATAGACTTAAACAGTTTAGCGAATAGAGACTAAAACGGTTTGCTAACGAGCTTACTAGGTTTATTAGGTTTTCTTTGTCTTTGTTCTTGCTTCTTGTAGTCCAGACAGATTGTATCAATGAAATTAATAGCTTCATTTTGTAAAACGTGAAACTTTTGATCATAATAAGAACTTTTTGCTTGCAAATGAGGTTTTACAATTCATTTTTAAGAGATATGTCAACATATATCATTCTTATGTCAAAATTGTTGTTTGTTTTCATAGTTTTAAAATCTAAGCAATTTTTGTGGAGTTTTTGTAAATGTGCTTTTATAAAATCACAGAAATTCAAGCATTTGCCCTATTGTATATGTCTGTGATACAACACAGTAACTTGTTTACTTTGCTTTTTTAACTTAGTTTATAATCACTTCTTTGAAGAATCCATTCCACTCAAAAGTAAAATGGAATCAGGTTAGTTTTTAGTTTAGCATTTTCAATATTTACTTTCTGTTATACGCACCTTGATTACGTACCTATATTTTATTATTTTCAGTGGTTTTTTCTTCGGCTGAGTCTATTAATACGGGTACTGTACGAACAATTTATGATTATTAATACGGTTACCATACCATACGACTCGGTACTCGATACTCACGACAAATCAATTCAAGTTTGTATGAGTATTTGATCGATTTGATTTTGTATTGTAAAGTACATTGGAATAAGGTTACGATTCGAAAATTTAACTTAAGCTTGAATATTATAGGTATATTGAAATGATACGAAATGGTGCGAGAGGTCAATTTGTATTTTAATTTAATATTTTTAGTTATAATAACACTCATTCAATCACAAAAAAACAAGAAAAAACGAAAGTGATTGAATCTTCTTTCAATAATTTTCTTCGGATGATGAGCCAAAATCGTCAGTTGAGCTATCGTCAATTCAATAATTAATTGGTTACAAGTTACAACACTAATATTTGAAAAAAGAAGACTGAGAACGTAACTGTTTTTGAGAGTTTCGTTATAATTTGACATTACATGCTACCACAAAGTATGCGCGAAAAGCGTTCCAAGTTACATTCTACGGTCTTTCTCAAGTGTCCAAACGGGCATCTTATTTTGTGACGACTATAGTACAATTTTTTGGAAATAACATCAATTTTCTTCAAAATTTTTGCAAACTTTGAAAAATCGTAGCGTCTTCAAAATTTCAAATTGAATTTTTATATTATTTTATTCGTTTTATTCGCGTCGCGCTGCATACTTGGATTCCTATTTTTAAGATTCCTATTATAAGCTGGTTACCATATACTAGCTAATCATCCAATTCATTCTTAATTTAAAAAAAAATTGAATGAATGTATGAATAAATACATATATAATTTATTCGTCCAGTACCCGTACAAATAGTCACTTCGTTTTTCTTCCTTTACAACTGGCTACTTTGTCTTTCAAAGGAAGCTCCACGCTTTTTTGATCTGATATAATAGTTCTACATTATTTTTTTCCGAATAAGAATAAACATTATTGTAATGAACATAAAACTAAACGTGACAAAACAATGAATTATCACAACATGGTATGTTGTGCAACGAAATGTGTCAAAACGTCGTCAGTTTTCATAGTAAAAGTATTTGAGGAACTTCAAATCAATGGTAGAATTCTAATTATAATTAATTTTCACTGAATCATTCTGACAGTTTATAATACTTTCAATCCTTTTACCCACAGACCAGTCACTGGACGTCAAAGAAGTCGGTGGAATTAATTTGAGTAATTATTTTCCCTACCAAAGCTCATTTAATACAGTACTTTACGTCCACAAAAGATACTCTAAGAAGCCTCGGAAAATCGTCTGTAAAGAAGCTGTAGATAAAATTAAACGGGAAGATGAAAATAGGACTACCAAAGAAAAAAATGTAAAATGTGGCGCAAAAGTTAGTGTGAATAAAAAGGAAAAAAAACATGATACGGTTTTACAACAGACTATTCAGTTTGCAAAGAATTTGGTTCCTCTGGTTATTCCGCCAAGTGAAGAGGGAACACCAGTGTACTATACTGTTAAAACATGTACTAAATGCAAAAGTAAAGGTCATGTTGAAAAAAAATGTGCAAATGATTATGATATGACGACTGAGAAAACGAAATCAAAGAAAGTAGTAGAGACGTTAAAAAAAGAAAAGAAAACCCACATAGAAAGCTCCAGCGTTGAATCAACGACTCATTCTTCACAAAGCAATACTCTCGATGATTCTAAAAATCACTCTAGATCCTGCACATTATCTGAAGTTTCAGATAAAAGAGAAAAATGTTATAAAAATACCCTTAATAATAAAAGAAAGAAACAAGACTCAAATAAACTTCGTATATCGGAATCTTTTGAATGTCTAGCAACTGAATTGAACAACAATGGCGAAACGAACTTTAATATACATATAATGAACGGAAAAGAAAAACATTTTCTTATAGAAAGCATACGAATGCCTGTTGTAGAAGAAGTAAATAACCGCCTAAAAGATTTTGATAATACCGAAATGAAAGAAGGCATGAAATCTATACAAAAATTGGTAATGAGCAACTCACAAAAGCTTGACAACATTTTGGATAGATTGACATATATTGAAAACTATATATCAACACAGGCTCGTTCCCCTAGCTCTCCAAGATATATAGCTCGAAAGCCTTCACGATTAGAACAGGTTAGTGAAGATCTATTAGATGAGAAAGAATATTCTTCTGAAGAGGAATTAGTACCGAAACTAAATTCTGCCCAGCAAAATGATGGGATTACAGTACTACATCCCGTGTGTAAAGAAAAGAGAATAGAAGATTTAGGCTGCGGAGAGTTTCAAGAGAGTAGACCTTCGACATCTGTTGGAGTCCGAACAGAGAGGAACAGACTGCCAGCTAGATTCTGCTGGACGGATACTGATAGGAATAAATAGAAGTCACTTTGAAAACACACATTTTGTTACAAATTATGAATACACAGGACTACGTTCGTAATATTGGGTCGAAAACTCCAACTAAAATCACTGATTCTGATTTAAACTATAGTCGGAGTATCATACTCAATCTTAAGTGAGTAGTCCCGTGTATTTATATCGAAATAGACGTTACGTTTAGACTTAATTTAGATTTATATTAATAATGTTTTTGCTACATAGTTTGTTGTTGTTAGCATATATGATTTAGTATTGTCGTTTTAGATCTGCGTAGTAAATAATATTGCTGTTAGATTACTTATGATTAAACTGTGATTTAAAGTTCTCAGCTTTGATATACATATACAAGTTATTCTTATATTGGACCTACCGCAAGTCGGTTAAATTTCTTGATTTCTAAGATTTTCCTTGCGTTTCCTGATAACTTCTATCTATTGTTTCGTCCGTGAAGTGAAAACTAACTGGGTCAGGGTGTTACTATTATAGAGGTAGTTGTCCTGGTCTTTCTGTGTGTTCCATGACATCCGTAATATAGGTTAGCCTAGGAGCTATGAGTGTGAAATGTTTTATTATTATTATTTTTTATTTATAACTGTTAGCTACACTGCAGTGGCAGTATGGTGCGGAATTGTATAGGCGCGTTGCCGAATGCAAGTGCGTTTTTGGAGCGCAGTAGCGCTGTACTTGCTTTAGCGAGAAATACTTCTATCAGAGGCCTTAAGGCGGCCTAAAAACTCTGACACTTGGGCTAGCCACTAGGCTTATACGATCTTTTTTAGACAAATATAGGTAAAAAATAAATAAATAAACGTTTCACACTCATTGCTCCCTATTAAGATTCCCTGTGTCGGTGACGCCATGGAACACACACAAAGACAAGGACAACTAACCCAGACCCAGAACATATTTAAAATCATCATTCAAAGATCTCGAGGCCGAGGATCGAACCCGGGACCTCTGGCTTATAAGGCGGATATACTACCGCTGAGCCACACAGGTCGTCAAACAGGGAATAATATTGAATATTTTTAGTACAAAAACATTTTCTCATTCCATTTACCAACAATCCGCAGATTTCCACAACATCATCGGTATTATCACGTAATTAATCGATTCGCAAGTCATACCCACTCCCGCTATTTGGCGCGATCGCGTGCCTTCCTCTCATAAATCATCGATCGATATTGTTATTCGATTCACAAGTATTCGGGCTACAAAGCGTTAAACTCCCGACCCTAGCGACCAACTTATTTGCGCAGTTGGACAGATGATGAAACTAAAATTTTGTGTCGGAGACTTTTGGTTTTGTTAAGGAAATGCGATGATTGCTGCTATATTCAACCGCATAGTTAAGTTTGTCGCTTGGTACCTCCGGATCTTATACTGCAAGGTATTCCTTGGCTTGGGTTGTACTATTTATTCTGTAGTTCTATGTACTGTGTAGTATTCTGTGTAGGTACTAGGCTGGCTTTAAGGGTGGCTGCACTGAAGGAATCTTGAAGCTTCAAAAGGGACAGGGTTCAAAGGAACGATTATTTTCTTGAGAAATGAAAGAAATGGCAATAAGTAGCATTGGAAATGTTGACATCGATTTACTGATTTGGGAATTTCAAGTTGCGGGTCTGGGGGGTAAAGTGTTCTTGTACCATAGGACCAAGTATGAATATTCAAGTAGGTACGTAAACATATTAGCGAATTTCACACCTTTTAAATAAATAAATAAAAATCATTTATTGACTAAAATACATTATGATACCTTCATTTGACAAATTATAATAAAAGATAAATACACAAATGGTAACCCTAACGAAGTTACACCGGGCCCCAAACTAGGCAAACTTTACTTTAAAATATTTAAATTAATTTTATAGTTTATAATTAATAGAACTCGATACTTGGGACTGAAGGGACTGACTTATCCTCGTAGCTTGTTATAGTGTAAACATCCACGTCGTTATAAACTTTCATTTGGTAGCATGTAGTACCTAATTCCAATACTATGAATACCAGCACGTCCATCAAACCGAATCGATCTATCGGTCTATCGAATCGAATTTCAGTAATGACTGGCCCCAAAAGCCCGCACTAGCTCCCTCCCTGCGTCGAGGTATGCATCGATTTGGGTCTGGCTCCGGGCTTCGCCGGGCTTTACACGGACGAGTGGATGTGCGTGTTTTACTAAATGAAAGGGAGTAAAAGCTTTTTATTTCTTAAATATATAGATACCTAGAAATAATACCTAAACTGTTATTTTTGTATATTATACTAAAATCTCGTGTTCAATTTCTTGTGCTCTTGTTTTTAAAAAAAGACATTAATATTACGTATTTAGACCTCTGAAGTGATTTCAGGTTTATTATTTAAGAACCTACTTCTTTTTATCATTCTTATATTATAGTAATGAGAAAGTTTATTAGTTGGTGGTCAAACGCGAAATTAAAAAAAAATTAGTGTTTGTGTACTTTTTCATGCTCATCGAGTTTAACTTAAACTTGTAATGGTTTATACTTTAGATAAACACATCTCCTACTTTATTTCGTTAAAATTAACAGATCACATAGAATAGCGTTTGAAACTGCGCAGCTAGTTGTAGTATACAATAACAAAGTATATTAAAAAAAAAAAACATATTTAAAATAATATGCCTTTCAATGGGACCGGGGCTTCTGCCTAGCTCCGTCCCTGTGTCGGTATGCGTCAATTTGTCTGGCACCGGACCTCGCTGGCGCTTTACAAGCCGGAGCGATTTTCACTAAATAAAATGCAGTAAAACCTTTTTAAGTTATTTGTTTACTGAAGCTAATGTAAATTGCGTCTACGAGAGTGATTTAAATGGAATTGGAAAGAAATCGAGCAGTTGGAGTAGAACGGGACGTAGAGGATAAATATTTTTTTAAAAGAATGGTTAAAATAGGGTCAGCGCTGAAAAATATTTAGGTTAAAAACAGGGAAGCTAAAACCAAAGACTACAATATAGTCCATCTACGAGACGAGTATAGTATAGTGTGATATGTTGGTCGGATTGGAAATATTTTTGACATTGTACCTGTTTTAGTACCTAATCAAATGGTATCGTAGTAAATTTTAATTACACCTCTGCCAATAATTTAAAATTAATAACATTGCCGAATTTTAATAATCAGCATAGCAAGCAATCAATTAATGATTTATTTTATTAATCATCGCCATCAATTTGGGATAGAGCGAGCTAAAAAGTATCGTATTCATTCTGATAGAGACCCGTATTTAGCAGCCAATACCAAAAAATCAGAATCATTCAGTCATTACGGAATTCAGGGAAACAGACATACACAAAGTAGGTACTACATCATGCGGTCATCGCCCAGAAAGCCTTTGTTTTCAAACTTTCTTACTAATGTACGAAAAGGTATAATAATCACAGATTTATCGACCCCTATTCGAGGGCGAAACCTGCAACTCACCCTTTCCTCGGGGAACATGATTAATTTAACAAGGGAAATACCTAATGGATGGAGGTCGCACAGTAATTTAGTGGGACCGAATCATAGATACCGTTGGATGAGGGCGCCATAATCGGATTTTGTAAACAAAAGTGATGGCATGACGCTGAACATTTTAGTTCTATTATTTGACCAACTCTACATTAGTTATTTTGTAGTGGGACATACTAAAGGACTTTGATTGGGGAGGTTGTGTAGTTTCATGTTACAGTTGTGACCAGTTTGCTTGTTCAGTTGTGCGAGGGAGCCACTATTGTATTTTCTCGACCAAATTACTAGCCAACGCTGGCAAATTGTAGTTCTTTTATTTGTTCGCCTTTTCAGAGAAATTGGTCGAAACATACTATTTGAATTCGAGTAATAGTAAGGACGAATAAAGGTGTAGAAAGGAAATGTGAAGAGGGATCGTATATTTATGTTATTCCTTTAAAAGGTCCCGTGTGTCTACTCGACCGATCATCATGTTTTGTATACACGTGTCGTGTCAGAGGTACAGAAAAGACGGACTACTTGTCATCATAATCATTTTTGATCACAGGGCGGGTGAAAACGCGGCACGCAGCTAGATCATTTAAATAAGGTATGAATTTATTATTTTATTAAATTATATTTTTGTTATTTTATGCAACTTTGTGACTATTCTCTATTATTTATGTTATGGTGAATTTGTACAATGTAACAATCTGTAAGAAGGCCAATAAATTACTCTATTATTCTATAAAAATGTAAAAAAACTTTTTACCTATACAGATGTAGCTCGGGCTAGCTTGCACCACTTTTTCTTTTCTAACTCAAACTTTGTTTAGCTTTTTTGTTTAGCTGTAGCGACACTTTAGTTACTCCGGACTTGAAAGCGACGACTTGTAAAACTTCTCTATTAAAAAAGTTAGCGAGCGGCTAAAAGGAAGGCGGTAATGGATCTTATCTGCAAAGAATCGTGGCTAGGCGTTTTAATTACTGTAACCACGTTAATGTTACAAGAGAAAAGTTGTGAGAGAATAAACGTTTCACACTCTTAGCTCCCACTAGAATACCCTGTATCGGGGATGCCATGGAACACGCAAAGACAAGGACAACTAACACCCAGACCCAGAGCAGATATTTAAATTCATCATTCAAGCATCTGCCCGGCCGGGAATCGAAGCCGGGACCTCTGGCTTAGAAGGCGGATACGCTACCGCTGAGCCAAACAGGTCGACAATGTGTGTATGTATACTTATGATATGTTGGTTTCTTCTTCACGCTTAAACTGTTCAAAGGGTATATAGATGTAATAAAAACGATTGCGGGGAGAGAGGGGGGGGGGGGTTCCACTCAAAACGCATCGGAGGTTTGGTGCATAATGTAAATGGCAGAAACACTTTGTACTTAATTTTAAACAAAAATTTAAATATGAGCAAAATCTGTCAAGAAGTTATCGAAAAGTTTCCGCTCCCGTAGTCTTCAGGGTCTACTATTCGCAGAATTACGAGTTTCAGATTTTCAGAGCCTATTTTTTCAAGCTTTTATTTAAGTTGCCCTGTTTGTTGTTTTTTGGGTGAAATCTTGCAACTGAATTATGAACCTCAAATTCTCGATATTTGATTTAGATTTATTTGCCTTTGTAACTCCGATGACAATACAATTAATGCTTTAGCATTTTATTATTTTTAACACCCACCCGGTACGCTGTAGAGGCCTCAGTGGCCAACAGCATTTAGTCAATTACAAAAAAAACTTGTCACTTTTTTTATTTGATGATAGGCTAGCATTTTTCATGGCCTATTTTCGCGTAGCTGACTAGAGCCATCGAAGCCTAGGCTAGGCAGTCATCAAACAAGAGCTGTAGGAACACGTTAGGCACCGCTTTGGCACGCCTCACGCCTCACGCCGGCTTTGTGCCCCAGCTCATTAGCTAAAGTGCTCTAGCGACATCCCGACTTTCAGCAGTTTTGGTTGTTTTTAACCGACTTAAAAAAGGAGATGGTTGTTAGTTCGACAGTTTGTTGTTATATTTAGCGTCTGTACGTAATCTACTATATAAAAATAAGTCGGGTTTTCCTTCCTGACGCTATAACTCCAGAACGTACGAACCGATTTCCACGGTTTTGCATTCGTTGGAAAGGTCTCGGGCTCCGTGAGGTTTATAGAAAAGAAAATTCAGGAAAATTTTTTTTAGTATATAGATAGTTTTTACTCTTAGGAAAACTTACAGCCGAACTATACTCATACAAAATATAGATTTTGTTTATGATGGTCAATTACAATTTTCTGTATAAGGTACATAAACTCGGAATTAAAATGTATGTACCTAATTGTAAGAAAATTGTGAAGTGCATAAAACGACCTCTATGCAAAATATTTGCCACAACTTGAATTAACCAGAAATGCTGACCCGGCAGACTTCGTACTGCCATACGTTTGTATGGGAAAAAGAAAAGGGCTGTTTTTAGGGTTTTTCAATATTTCTGAGAGATTTTCTTAATATTTTTTTCCGTAAGAACCTTCTCCTAATAATAACAAATACAACAAAAAAAGAATTAGTGAAATCGGTCCAGCCATTCACGCGTGATGCCGTGACCAAGGAAAACGGGTTTCATTTTTATGTATATAGATTCAGAGAGTCCCAGGATTATTTACTGTATGGTAAGCGGATTTGTTATTTAGGTAGGTACTGCTATATTCGAGATTGGCAATGTATTTTCCAAAAATAATTAGGTATAATAATCGCTATAAAATTTAAACAAATTAGTATAATATATTCAGTATTAAGTATTAACAGTGCATAATAATTATGTGAAATAATAAAGCTAAAAGCGGTATTTTAACATGCATTTTAGACTGAAAATCCGCCAAATAAATTATTGGTACTTAACATTATTGTATACGAATGAACATGAAATTGAAATTCATGTTAAATGAATATTCATTTTAGTTACTAATTCATTTGACAAATTTTCAACCCATGTGTGAAATCTGAACAGTGAACAGTGCTTTTTAAATTTAATAAATTAAATTGTATCAGTTATTCAATAAATATTTCTGAATCTGATTATTACCGAAAAATATAGTTAAAATAATTATTTAACAGAGTTTATGTTTATTTCACGCGTAATTTATTGCTATGAGGTGGTATTTACAGCAGTTTCAAAAAGTTTTTGTTAAAAATGCGAGTAAATAAATAAAATCGTTTGAGGAATATAATTATTTTTCTGAGGATGTTTAACTTTACCGGAACCACGTTTTAGTGAATTTATTTTAAAAATGGCTTGTCAAGTTAAGCTTTCTATCCATTATAAACGGAGTAGTTAAGCTGTTTAACTTGGCGTCTGTAAATCCTTTGCTAAAAATGAAGGCACGTGAGTGTTATGGACAATCTGTAAGGACTCTGCTTCAATCACAGTAGCTTTCAAAGCTTCGATTAAACATACACGACCAAGGAGTCAGCAAAGCGGAAGCGTTTGCCGCGTGGCGATCCGCATGAATATTGTAGATACACAAACCGGGATTCATTACAAGACTTTTCTAGTGATGATTGTTGCTTAGGTTTCAAAATTTTTGCAATAAGGGAACTGCGCGAAACGAGACGGAACGGAGAGTAAAATCTTAAAAAGCACGAACAAAATCGAAGTTTTAGGATCAAAAATGGATTCTGAAAAAAAAAACTGTATGACTAACAAAACAAGCATCTATTTCTTCCATGGGATCGACTACGGACGTATCATTTCATACGCCCATTGTCGAGTGTTAAGACTATATTAAGACTATTTGCGGTAAAATGACATTTCAATATTTATTGGAATTTCATTTTGCAATCTAGCAGATTCCGTTTCGCTAGGGCCACTTTTGGGCTGTAGCGGGACGGAAACGGCAGCGGTGGGGACGAAAAACCTCATGCACTTAGATAAAATTCTCAACAGCAGAGCGGCTCCATACTAAAATGAAACCGCTTCCGCTACGCTACGCTCCCGCCCGCTGTCAAAGCATTGCGCTGCAGTCGCGCACGTTTTAAGCAGAAAGGGCCTTACTTATAAACACTGCTCAAAGTTAATCACTGCTTAAAATGCTCTGACAACTCTGACGTGAAGTGTTACGTATTAAGAACTGTAAGCTCGGATTAAGTTTAAGCAGGTTTTATAAACAAGACCCTAAAAATTAAAAAGCCTTACGTCTACTTAATGCCCGCAGTTGTGCTGATAGGAAAGAAAGAGGTGCTATTCAAAGAACACTCACCAAGGTCTGAGCGGCCGTCTGGTGCTGGAAAAACAGGCTCGGGTCAGTTCAGCCAGCAGAGATAGACAATATAGCCTACTCACATGACAGACATTTAGTATAGTAGTTAAGTAACGGGTAAAGTAAGGAAAGTAAAGTCAAGTTGATAAAACTGAAATCAAACTCCGAATTTACAACAAATATATAAAATATTTTTAAATTGATAGAACTAAAACTAAACTCCGAAAATCCAAGAAAAAGAAAAATGGAATAAAAAGTTATTAAATGAAACCACTATGCGTAAGTGTTACGAATAATAATAAATAAATAGAAATGTATTTTTTTAATATTTATTTTTACTAGAGGTAAGTATTTAATTTTTTATAGTAAAATAGAAACAATTATTGAAAACAAATGCGTTTGTAACAAAATTGTTTTACCAATATTTTTCAAGCTGTAGAATTTTTTGATCGAAAAAATTATTGTCATGTGGGTAGTCTATCAAGAAACAGAAATATTATCAGACAGAAGAAATTCCCGCCTCAAGTAACTGCGGGCATTTACATACAACATAATATACCTACATCCATATCACTTAATAAACACTTAATCACTTAATTTTTATAGTCCCATCTTGAATAACAAATCAAGCTTAAAAAATCACATCAATACACAGGGTACAAGGAAAGGGTATGTTAAACCGAAAAGGGCTCATAGTACTCATCAACTTTAACTATGGGACCAACCCGGAAAAAAATCAGGTGTTCCATACATTTTGCCGAGTGTCATTGACATTTTTCTATGGAACAGCTGTGTTTTTTATAAAGCTTTCCTATATCAAAATAATCTTTGAAATCCATTATGAAATAAACAGCATCATTTTAAATCAATAATTCTAATAACTTTTATAAACCCACGTTTTATTCTTCATTACAATTATTTCATCACCCAAGTTAGGACCTTCGGGAAATAACACACATAATGTATAAGTCGGGAATGTCGGATGGCAATAACATATCGGACGCGGGTGCCGTAAAAGATCCGACGCAGCCAAGTTATACAGGGCTAAACGGAAAGGGTATGTTTATGTTAATGGTTTTGTAATTTTTTAAATGTTGTTGGTAAAAAAGTAATGGAGCCGCCAGATGGTAAGCAGTCACCGTCGCCTATATAGATACCTGTAACAGTGGGGCGTCAGGCATACGTTGCCAATCTTTCAAAACTTGGCGCAGCGACCCAAACTGTGTATAACTGTATATAACCGTGCATTCAATACTAAGAAACGCCATCCTTCTGTGTCTGAGAAAGCTTATGAAAGTCATAAACTTCAAGTTCCTGAAGGTTTTTAGTTTCTTCATTTAATTTAGACTTGAGACGGCTTACAGGCCTTCCTTCGGCCCTTTGCCAATCCCAAGTAAGATATTTTTACTGAATCCAGAATAATTAACTATTATTATTTTATTCAACTAGAGGCTTGCTTTGGACTGCCATCTTGGCTGATGGTAAGCAATGATGCAGTCTACGATGGATCACGCTTGCCTAGAAGGAACCGATTCACTCGCGACTTGAAGACATCCAGATTATTTATGACAATCACAGATACTTGATTCAAATTTTACATGATTTGGCACGATCCTCTCATTTTTCATCCTAGCATACCCTTTCTTCATAACCCTGTATAGAATTCCCATCGCAACGAGTGGGGAAACGGCTTTATCGGTGCCTCGGGTGCGGATAGATAATCATTTATTCAGCGCAGTAATATGCGCTATGTCTGATGGTGAGCGCAATTTGTCGAGGTTATAGCGAAAATGGAGGATAAAGCATTGTCTATGACTAGGTATCATGGACTATATTTTTCCCGATGTGATTTAAAATCGTCTTTGAAATTAAAAAAAAAGACGTGTGGCACTCGGGGACTGCCGCGGTAAAGCTATTGCATACGGTGATACTTTTTAGTTTTGCCATCTATCGATAATTAGCAGAACTTTTAATGACTTTTTGAAATATCACGCTTGTCTCTTTAGTTCAGCAACTCGCCTCTAGGTGTCGAGTGTAAGGTTTCGTTGACATTTCAAACGTCATGACTCTCTTCCGAGTGTACCCCCGTAGTTCTATTTTTAAAACCAGGCTAGTGAAGGGAAAATCGATAGTTGAAAAAATAATAAAACTTTACAATGTTAGTTGATGAAACTATTATTGATTCCCAAATATAAGAAATCGATATTGGATAGGAACCGCACAATCTAGTAACCGATTTTCTTGGCCCTACCTTTTTTTTAATCGGTAAAAATGCAAATGTTTCATCTGATGGACTGTCTGTTTTAATAACACACCTTTGAAAAGATTAGTCCAGGAAGTCTAATTGGAGCATTTTGATAACATCCCATAATTACGTCACAACGATGAAATTAAAACATTTCATCAAAATCAAAGTATTTAGGTTAGTCAGTAATTTCTCTACTTATGGAAATCGTCCCTATTTTTATGATGACAAAATCTATCGTTTCTTCTCTTAAGATATTCAGATCCCATCACTACGTTTGCTGTCAAAACTTAACGTCAATTTATTATACGGTAAAAAGTAAAGAAAAAAAAAAACACCAAGAACAAGACCACCGTACCACCACCACCCCGAATACGGCCTGCACCCCCCCCCCCCCCCCCCCTTCCGCGGTTTTGATACAAATGTGATGTTGGGGCGGTTCGAATATAATCCGACTTCGGTGGGGGTGTCAGGTTTTTTCGTTACGGAATTTCTGCATTCCACGCACAAGGCCCGCGATAGAAGCTATGCAATAGCTTAAAAATCGGTTGAAATAGATTCATTCGAAAAAAAAACCGTTTAAAAGGTGTAACCGATAATTAAATAGATAGATAAACTATAATTATTGTTCAATAGACAATTTAGATAAAATGATTTAAAAATTAATTAGAATTATGAGTAAAAAATAATGGGTTGGCGCAGTTTCAGTTTGTCACTTTTCTATGAAACAGCTGATTTTTTCGTAATTTTAAGGGTTGGTCCCATAGCAAAACTTTTTCATAATCATGAGTATTATAAGGCCTTTTAGGCCTAGCACACCCTTTCTTTATAACCCTGTATATGACCTTAAATTTTACTTGAATTACCCTATTACCCAATCGAACACCGTAAGCTCTACTTCCAGACTACTTTACTTATGTAGGTATGTTTAGTTTACAAACGTTTGTTTTGTTCATAACTACCGTTGAACTAACAAACAATTATACTACGATACTACGATTTGTTCATTTATCCAACAGATCAAACAAACCGATACTTCACCAACTAATGTTAGCAAACAAACAGTATGCACGTTTAGATTTCCATACACAGAAAGTGGAAGGGTAGCACAAAACAGTAAACCGTATAAAACAGTATTTAACTACGTAAAATTACAAACTTTTTAAATCTACGTTTCTGATTCGTACGGCCAGGGAATGGAAGAGACTGTCGGCTTTCTTGTTTCCTAAG
This sequence comes from Alcis repandata, assembly GCA_949125135.1. Lineage (NCBI taxonomy): Eukaryota > Metazoa > Arthropoda > Insecta > Lepidoptera > Geometridae > Alcis > Alcis repandata. The sequence goes on from OX421237.1 coordinate 976,681, forward strand.
AGATATAATCTTGGGCTTTCCAAGATCAGAGTGAATAGGTAGGTATATTCTTGGTCTGCGTGCTTTATCTTCGACCACATCGTCGCTTACCAACAGGGGAGTTGGAGTTCAAACGTAGACCTATTCGTGTTAAAAGAAAAACGAACTGAGCTAATTTTGCACGTTTAACATTTTTATTTCCCACGTTGCAAAGTTCCTAAAATGGCTTTTATTTTCCGTATTTCTTCGTCAAACATCAAGATCAGGTGAGCCGTTTAATTGTCGAAAGGTAAGAAATATGGTAGATAGAGAGATAGTTTAGGGAAGTACCTAAATAGAGACACCGAGAGAAATAATATAATTTGAAGACGCTAGACCGTGGGGCTTTTTTTTATCGCGAGCAATCCGCGTTTGTCCACCAACTCGCCTGGTACTCGTAGTAAGTCGATGTGGTCGAAGATAAAGCACGCAGACTTCAAAGATACCAATTCACTCTGACCTTGAAAGGTCCAAGGTTGTACCTCTCAGGAAACAAGGAAGCCGGTAGCTTATTCCAGTCCCTGGCTGTACGGATCTAAGAATGTATGAAATGTAGATTCCAAACATTTTGGACGAATCCTAGGAAAATCCATGGTGTAAGTGTGGTGTTATGGCGTCTTTCTACTTGTCCTGGGTTAGAAAAAAAGAGAAAAAGAGGCTAATCAGATGAGTAAAAAGGGTAAACGAAGAAATAGACGGAGCTACTTTCTAATTTATAATATGAGCGTGATAAACTATTCAAAACTGTCTAAGTGTAACTTTACTACTAAAACACTTTTATATAAGTTAGCTCAATCGACATACCCTGTTATTCGGTTAATATTACATTCAAGTTAAAGATTAACGTAAAAAGAACATTTTGTCGGCAATTTACTTTTTATGTTCAAGCCGTTAAAAAATAACGGTTGTCTTGTAAAGCTCGTTTCTTTGTGGAGATAAAAAGTCAAGTCATTTTTGTCCCATCCTTTATAATAATGTTGTTTTTAAATTCTAGCAATTTTTTAGCTCACGAACTCGAATCGATGGAGAAGGATGAGGTAGGAAGATGTTTGACATGTTTTCTTTTAGTTATTATCCAATTTCACTAAGAATATTTACAATAAAGGTAACAATTACTGAACATGTTTTCTTTATAATGTTGAGGGAAGGAGTATTTTTTAATTGTTTAATTTTGTCATACTATTTTACTACACTACTACTAGATACTTACTCGTTTTTTACTATTTAGTTAGTTTGTGGTTTTCATTATTGGTAGGTACCTACTTTGTTTGAGAAGGTTATTTTTTTATTATATTATATTACTCAACTAGCTGCGCCCCGCGGTTTTACCCGCGGTCAAAAAGTTAGCATGAGTTTTCGGGGTTAAAAAGTAGCCTATGTGTTAATCCAGACCATGAAAGACCTTCACTCCAAATTTCATATAAATCCGTTGAGCCATTTCAGCGTTTAGTGGTAACAAACATACAAACTTTTAGTTTAAGATTTAGTGAGATGAGATTTTCGTTTTCATTCTTCTTTTACAATATTATTGCAGCGGTCAGAATGCTTCTTGCGAGATAAAACCAGCCCCCGCCGCCGTCCGCTTGCCGTAACATGAAAAATCACCTTCAGCAAAATGTCGAATATTATCGATATCGCATGGCCAAAATGTTATTTAACTTGTCAAAGGCAGCCAGGGTTGCCACTTGGCAGATAATATACGATCTGGCGGGCTGCCAGCCGCGAGCCCTAGCCAGTAAAGCGCCACATTACACCGCGTCCCGTCCGGGCACGGACAAATGTGCTCTTTACCTATTCACAAATTTTGTCGTTACGGTTTTTGATAAAGTTGCCATTGTTGCTGTGACAAAGGGATGGAGTCAAATCAGAGGCCAAATAGTCTTAAAATTGTCATGTAGGAAAATGGAAATACGTACCTTTGATATTCAAAACTAAAACTTATTTTGTGCCACATACAGCATTATTTCCAATGCCAAAGTTTGAACACTTGTCGAGTCTTTTTAAATTGTTTCAATAGAAATAGAATAAGCTGTACCCACACTAGCTATTTTGTTCCACAAGGACACATGACCTCATTTGCCGTTGGGAACTCCGATATACAAGTATGCATCAGACTGTAATGCCCGGAGCGTCCGGGTCCCGGACGGGACGCGGTGTAATGTAGGTCATTCTCAATGCAGATATTGTCGCTGAGATAAATATTTCTGGTCCACTGAGCTTGCGATTAGGGCTTGGGAACTAGCACATTTTTTGATAAAAGCTTCGCCTTTCATAGCTTATTTTAACATAGGTTGGAAATATGAAAAAGTTTGAATTTTAGTCAACCCTAATATTTACACAAACACAGCTGCAATTACTCTCCTAGTACCTAATAGTTATTTGGTCTAGGCTGCTCTAAATATTTTATTGAACTATCTTTCAGTCACTACGTTTACGATCTTTGTATAGAGTAGCATAAGGTCGCATTTAGGAGAGCAAAATTATGGTGGTTATGCAAATCGTGCGAGGTCAAACTTCGTATAAAAGAAAGGAAAAAGTATGTTTCAGATCTTCCTTATAATAAGCTTTTCTACTCCAATATTTTTTAAATCGTTTGTTAGTGATTGGGTCTTGGTTTAGTCGAGGTTAAAATTAAAAGAAAATACGCAAATAGCTTTAATGTTTTCTTTCAGAAATACCAAATTTTCTTTTAGAGTTTAATGCAATTTAAAAAGTAAATTATTTATCGTTAAAATTAGACACTGACGTTAAACAATTTAAAAAATGCTTTAAGCCGGATTCAAGGGCCAGATTGAAATTGTTAAAACAAAATACGTTATTGAATCAAAAACCTCCGTAATTTTCTGTCGAGAACAAAAACAATCACATTTCAACAAGCCCAAGTTTTTGTTCAAAATAAAAACATTTTCCTCCGAAACGCAACGCTTTTTGTTCCAAAGCCGAGCTTTTGTTTACGGGGAAGTACCTATTCTTTACCTTTCAAGGTTCTACAATGGCGCGCCGAGTTACGCTGCTTTACTTTCGCAATTATTGTGTGGTTTGATTAATGTGGATTGTTAAGATGTGAATTAAATTAAAATGATTTTGGAGGTCGAGACTCTATAGGCTCGAATGTGGAAACATTTGGGAAACTAGGAAAAACAGACATACGACAAACCAACTGATTTTCATAAGTGTGGTCTTCTTGCAATTTTACCGATTTACTTTCAAAAAATTGTTAGTTATGCCACAGTATAAATACTAGTATGGATGTATGGAGTAATGGATATTAATTCAGCATACTTCAGTATTATAAGGTACTTTACTCTCTTTAAAGGGGGATCTAGTTTTTAGTATTATGTGTTGAAATTAAATGAAATATGTTTATTGAACCTAAAAAAATACTGTACATCACTTCTACATTTTTTTAATAAATTGCTAAACCAATAGTGATAATAACAGGCTAATATAGTCCCTCCGTGTACCACTGGACCCAAAATTAGGCCAGTTCTTAAAATTAATAAATAAAGGTATTCAAAAGAAGAGGTGTCTTAACTTCCAAGGAATTATTATAATCCTTGTACCCGAGGCGTACCGGTTTAACTAAAGGTACATAACCGAGGTGGTGTCGGTAAACCCGGACCACAGAATAAGTGATGTCCAAGTACCCGGACCACAGAATAAGTAATAGTCCAAGTACCCGGACCGCGTGATTAAGCCAGGATTCCGGTTAGGAGTTACTATGAGAGGTTTTGAGTGCCACGTGTTCGAGCACTTTTTAATATTTGTTTTACTCGCATAGTATAGAAGTACCGATTTAGTAGTACTTATATTTTATCATTTACACTACTGGAGTATGCGCCAGTGGCCCAGAGCCTAGCTCCGGTATTTATTTTATTTTATTTTCTATTTCAAGGAGCTAAGGTGGCTCGGATGACCGCTAGTAAAAAGGAAACGTACGATCCAAAATTTCGAAATGCAACTAAGAAAACTTAAGAATAAAATGACATTAACAACATTAAAACTAACCAAAAAAACATTTTTAAATTACTTTTGGGTAATTGAGCAAGTTTAGGTACATCTATATGTGTAAAAATTAATCTCTATTTCCCTCGGTCATCGCATTACAGGTGAATGGGTGTAATAATTTAGCAAATTATTTTTTTGTTTGTGTTAAAGAAGGTTGTAATGAAAAAAAATGAGGAAGTTGAGCGGAACATTAGAAAATTTAAGACAATTCGAATTCAATATTCATATAGTTCAGACAGGAACAACGTCTGTCGGGTCAGCTACTTTTGTTATAATTATCACAGGATCTCACGCAATATCGAATGGATACTTCGACGATTTAATTTTATATCAATTAACAATCAACAATTAACAATCGTCAATTGAATCGTCATTGACAATTTAATTTTAATTTTCTCAATTTTTCATACTAAAATTGAAAACACAATGGATAGACTTAGTAAAAAAGCATCATCAAATACAGGTTTTGGCTCGCCGCCAACTGTCCAGATGCGCAGTTTCAATAATAAATAATAATGCAAAGTTAAAATTTACAGCACTGCGCTTCAGGAGATTAAATTTCATAGCAAGTGGAAACGTAAAATTTTAGAGCGCTCGCAATTATGCCGGTAGTTATGAGAGATTGCTCGGAGCGATAAGTCTGTTTATTGTTATGGTGGCATGAATTTTACTGTCGTTCTTTGCAAACTTTAATAAGCCTCGTTAGCTGAGAAATTGTGCGGATTTCAAGTATTTTGCTTAAAGACTTTGTGAAATATTTGAAACTAGTTTCGCTTCGCAGTTTTACCCATAAATTTACTTGATAAAATAAGGCTATATGTTAATCAAAGTGGCATTCATAGTTTTCATTGAAATCTGTTCAGCCATGTTGCGTGATTGAGCAAAAAACAATGACATTTATAATATTATTTATTATTGGTTATTAGTGGTAACAGGGTAAACCCAAGGGAGGCAGCAGTTGTAAAATTTATATTTTTATCGTGACGCCTGCATATGGCAATAAAGATTTTATGTTACGTAGGTTTTGATTTATTCCCACTATTTCCCAAATACCCGACTATTCCCGAAATAAATGTCAGAGAACCCTAAAATCCCGTTCCGTTCCACATTTGTGTTGGCAACAAAACCATGCATCATTTTAATAGCTCCACGGCGTAGCAGCGTAGCTATTATCGTAGAGGCCCGGTCTCTACGGAGCTACGCAGCTACGAAAGCTCGTAGTGGTGTAGAGCATACAGCATAAGGGTTTACTTTAAATCAGCTTATCATACTGAACTTACTAATGAGAAAGTTTGCATGTCTGGATGTTTGTTTTTCACTTCAGTTTCTTCAAAAAGCCAACTGACTTGAGTGAAAATTCATATAAAGCTAGCTCATATCATTTATTGACAAATATTAACAGCTTCTTTTTATTCCGAAAAATTAACAGTTCCTGTATATGAATGGTGTATATGAATATATGGTGTGAATAACTGATGACACAGCGAGTTGCAGCCATCACATAAAATAATCCATCTATAGAAATCAAATATATTTCTAAGCTTTTTACAAATTCAATGTCTATACAACAAACTAAATTCAATCGCAAATTTTATAAACAACAAAATTATAAGTTACAAAAATTACAAAAAAAAAAAACAAACAAACAAAATATAACATTGAATACTAAACCAATGAACGCACAAACTTACTTATCCGACTAATCGGTATGAACGTACGCACTATCGTTAGAATCAAATCAAACGCACACGTAATCTTATCACGGCAGGTTACGTAAACGAAGCCGCGGGCACGCCACGCCGTTAGGTCGCTTCTCCACTGAGCGGAGAAAAGAAGAATAAACCAATCGAAATAAATAAATAAATATTCAATTCGATTTTAGTATTTAATTAAAAAAATATTAAATAAAAAAAATCAAAACTCAGATATTAATATTCAATTTAATTCTGTTATAATATGTATTAAGTAAAATGCAATAAGTAAACGGACTTCTAGGGGTCAATTTGCCCTTAATTTGTCAGGCAGCCTAAAACCGAGGTCACACGTCCGTCTTGTTAATAACAAAATATTCGTACGAATAGTTCACGTTTATTTTATAGAAAAATCTACAATTATAACTAAATAAATTATACAACGAGGCTGAGCTCACACGTCCGTTGTAATTAATAACGAATAGTTAAAATAATGACTAGAGGTTCACGTTTACTTTATAATGAATACCTCTGAAGGTTTCAATTTATTTAAAACTGAATAATTAATATTACAAACTAGAAATAACTAAAACTGTTGCCTCGCTGAGTCACTTTGAAACTTGACACTACATTTTGCGTATATATTTTTAAATACTGAATTTACTAATACCTAAAATGATAAAAATGGTGTTATAATCTAATCGAACGAGCCATTTCAGATTTTAGATTTTTAGACTTTGACTTGACTTTTTTTGCTGCAATTGATTTTTATAAATATAGAATCAAAGAAGAATCGAAAACTCATTCTGTTTTAATTAACACGGAAGTCACGTATGATATACTCGTATTGCAGGATTGTAGTTTTTTATTTTGTTTTCACAACCTACGTTAGTTTTCATAGACCCTGAAATAACCTTCAAAAATTCCCCAAAACTCTCGAAGCGAATACGCTAGCCGCTAGCGAATATCCAACTGTGTGTAGCTGCCCTAACTCTGCTTGCTAATGTTAAACTTGGCATTTGGCGTAAAGCGTGCTCGAGTTAACTTAGAACAACCTAACATAACTCGGCCGCTGTTAGCGGAAATACCTGACATCCTACAACCTACAACCTGACCATCTAAATTCTAATGCGCTTCGTACAAATTATGCCTTGTCTTGTTAATTTAGTTAATGTATGGACGGTGATATTATCTACGTTGTCTTTGGGTATATACAAGGTACTAGAATAGACAGGGCTATAAGGAAAGGGCATGCTAAGCCGAATAGGCTAATAGTACTAGTCATTACCAACGACTTTTGCTATGGGACCAACCTGGAAATCGCAAATAAATCAGCTGTTCCACACATTTTGTCGTGTCGTTAACATTTTTCTTTGGAACTGCTGATATATTTTCGCGATTTCCTGGTTCCCATTGTTGAAGTTGTTCATTATAGTGGGTACTACGAGCTCCTTTTGGCTCAGAATACCCTTCCCTTATAACCCTAAATAGCTGCTAGATAGTAGAGATGGCACCACAATGTTCCTAATCTACGTAACAAATCTTTGGGTAACAAATGTATTTATTTATTTCTTGTAATCTACAGCGTTTATATCACATATATGTAAATTGAATCTAAAAATTAAAAAAAATAAGGCCAAAAATGATTACTTATATCTAAATCTAATACATAAATTTTACATCTACTATATACTATTCTAATTGATAAATTGAGTAAGTAATAATAATAAGTAATGATAATAATAAAGGTACTTTGCATGAAGTATGTGTGTTCTTGCAGAGACGACGTGTATTGTGTTAGTGTGTGTGTTTTAAAAAGCTAGTCACATGCAGATGCTTTCCGATACAAATCAACTTGGTCTCTTTTTCGGTGAAGTACGAAGACTCATTGGGCCCCAGTATAAAGTTAATGTTCCCTTAAAAACTGCTGACGGTAGCTTGATTTCTGACAAAAATGAAGCTTTGCAGAGATGGGCTGAACATTTTAAATGTCTACTGAATGTTGATCGATCAGCGGATCTTACCTACATTAACTTATTACCAGATCGCCCACAAGTTTTAGAGTTGGATATTGAGCCGGCGCTACCGGAAATTATCGCTGCTATACGGCAGCAACGGAATAAAAAAGCTGTGGGCCTTGATAACATCGCAGGGGAGCTCATAAAATATGGCGGAGACGAATTGCACGAGCGTCTGTGGAAGTTCTTTAAGCGAATGTGGGTAGAAGAGCGCGTACCACCTGCCTTTAGAACATCGAACATATGCGCTTTATATAAAAATAAAGGCGATCGTGCAGATTGCAATTCATACAGGGGGATATCGCTTTTATCTGTTCCAGGAAAAATATTTGCTAGAGTTCTCCTCAATCGCCTTGTCGACCTGTCAGAAGCCATATTACCCGAAACTCAATTCGGATTTCGACCTAATAGAGGAACCTGTGAAGCCATATTCTCTGTCCGGCAATTACAAGAGAAGAGTAGAGAGCAATCTCAGCCACTTTATCTCTGTTTTGTCGACTTGGAGAAGGCGTTCGACAGTGTTCCTCGTGAGGCACTGTGGACAGTTTTGCGTAAGCTGGGCTGTACAGACAAGTTTATCAAAGTATTGAGACTTTTGCACGATGGCATGGATTGCTGTGTTTCTGCCAATGGCAATCAATCGGACTTCTTCCTAGTCAGCTGTGGGGTTAAACAGGGCTGTGTAATAGCACCTGTCTTGTTTGCTTTATACTTTTCGGTTGTTGTGGAAGAAGCTCTGCGAAACTCTCCACATGGCATTCGTGTGCGTTTCAGAACTGAAGGTAAGCTCTTTAACCTGGCTAGGTTTAAAGCTCGCACTAAATGTTCATTCGACACCATTAAGGAGATAATGTATGCCGATGATCTCTGCTTTGTGGCAGAGAGTCCTGATGGTCTAAAAGAGTTAATGGAAAATCTGAATCAAGCTTGTCACAAATTTGGTTTAAAGATCAGTGTCACTAAGACCGAAGTGATGGCAATGGACCGTACAAAATTGGATATACCACATGGAAACCACGTCTTGAAACAGGTAGACAGATTTAAATACCTTGGCAGTACCATAACGGCAAAAGGTGACCTGGGCCCAGAGATAAGTAGTAGAATAAGTGCTGCCTCTGCTGCTTTCGGAAAGCTCCGGGTTAAAGTGTTTAGATGTCATGACCTCTCTCTGAACACTAAAATAAAAGTCTACATGGCGGTGGTTTTGCCAAACTTGCTTTACTCCTCCGAGACGTGGTGCCTGTATCGCAAGCATATACGCGTATTGGATAGGTTTCACCTCAAATACCTCCGAGACATCATGAACATATCGTGGTCAGATCGTGTCAGGAACACGGAGGTTTTGAGAAGAGCCAATATTGGTGGAGTGGAGGCTTATTTAATGCGGCGTCAGTTACGCTGGTGTGGTCATGTCTCGAGGATGTCTAACGAGAGGGTAGCAAAGCGCATCTTCTACTCTGAACTTCAGGATGGTAAGCGGAAGAGCGGTGGCCAATTCCTTAGATATAAGGATGTTCAGAAGAGGCACATGAGAAGATGCAACATTGAGCCTTCGCGTTGGGAAGCACTTGCTCAGAATCGTCTCGAATGGAGGCGCTTGGTGCAGCAAACTGTATATTCTTTTGAGGGAGACAGAAGGCGCAATCTTGACTCCAAACGAGATGAACTAAAGAATAGACCGCCATCGAATATGGTCTATAACTTTGTCAATGGTACCCTAACGTGCAGCATTTGTTTACGCACTTTCAAAGCCAAAATAGGGTACTACAGTCACATGAAGGCGCACGAACGGAGCCTTGATGTGTCGTAAATTAACAGAAACGGTGGTCGCCATGGCTGAAATCAGCTAGGATATATATATATAGTGTGTGTGTGTTGTTGTGTGTGTGTGTGTGTGTGTGTGTGTGTTGGTGTGTGTGTGTGTGTGTGTGTGTGCAAAAATTAATTAATTAATTACCGAGCTTGTGAGATTCCTTATTTTGGATTTTCAGGGCGTTTTTAGATAAGTGGAAGAGGTCTAGTTTAGAGTAATTAATATTATAAGTTTGAGCGGCACGAGATAGAATTGAGTTTCGAGCATAGTTGGTATGTACACGAGGGACGTGAAACAGTGGTGTAGTGTACCGAGAACGGCGGAGTGGTACCCTTATTGGGACATTAGATAGGAGCTGTAACTATATACTAGGGCGTAGCTACTATATAGAATAGAATACTAGATAGTAGATGCCACTACAATGTTCCTCCACTTAAAATGAGTTATGCGGTCGACTGTGACATACATACAGATAGACAGAAACCGAAATCTCACCAAAATGGTCATAAAGTAAGACTATGAACCCGATGGGTCGACGACATCAGTATTATAGCGGTTCATCCGTGGAAAAGATTGGCCCAAAACAGGGGAAAATGGCACAAAAGCAAGGAGGCCTATACCCAGCAGTAGGTCGATAAAGGCTGACGATGATGATGACGATGAAGTTCCTATCTAGCAGGGATTTTTACTTGCACCTTGCTTCTAGTAGAAATGCGGATAAAAACCTAGTAAATAATTATGGAGTCCATATAATAAATAATTACTTAATTACCGCAACCGAAAATTAGAAAAAATAGCCTCGATAATAAATCCGCTTTATTAGATTCTGTCATTGACAGGGAAAGGTCTGCAAGCTCTAATTCATTTTTCCATTAGGGTGCTTAACAGGTTAGCTGTCCGATGAGGCACATGTGCCTCATGGGTGATTGCACTGGTACGTCCATGAGGCATATGTGCCTCATGGCCAGTGATGTAGATAATGCAATCGATCTATCGATGATTTTTTTACATAATTATATTATTTGTAGCATTAGTAAATTATACTACAACCACATTCTACCAATCAATTTATTATTGAACTTAAACAAAAAATAAATTTCACTTAAAAATTAACATTAACCTTATTCAAACACAAAATTATTCTTTCACCGATGTCACTATTATTGTGAGACCCTTTGAACTAGGGTTGCCAACAAAAATTAGGAAACTAGCCTATTATCATCAAAACCGAAATGGCGATTGTAGACCTGCGATTATATTCCCTCATGTATGTTTTTCTTTAAAACATAGCATACAATATGAAATGTTACATATTCTACACTCAGTTGATACCATTTTAGCCTTTTTTCCAGCATCTTTGGATGATAAATTTTCATTGCGTTTCTTTGCGTAACATCCACTGCAACGTTTTCTTTTTATTTTATTATTACGCTGTCGTGGCATAGTAGTCAAAAAATGACTTGTGGACGGATTTGCTGTTTTCATTAGTGATGACGATGACGTAGATATTTGCAATAATTCTTTGACAATTTGTTCTTGACCAGAAAGAATTGATAGTTTGTTACTGTCCTCACGAAACTCATTGTAAATCAGCACGGAATTTATAATCGAAATACAGAGAAGATCAGCTGCTATTTTTTTATACCAGATGATTGTTTTTCTTATGGGCGTATAATAGCTTGCCAGCTGATCAGATAAATCGATTCCCTTTTTGCCCTTATTATAGTCCAGTATCATGAGTGGTTTTGGTTTTGAATTTCGACCAGGCGTTATTGCCACATCGTGATTATGGCAGGTGGACAACATATGCACGTTTCGTCTGTCTTTCCATTTTAAAACTGTAATATTTCCTTTTTGTTGTGCAGCAATTTCACCTTGTTTGAGTTCTGCAGCCATTACGTCTTTAGGAAGACCTTTTCTATTCGTCCTTATTGTTCCACACAAATCTGTGCCTCGGCTCTTCATGTACATCGCCAAGGGAATACTAGTGTAAAAATTATCAGTTATTATAAGACGACCTTCATCCAGGAGATCATCGCTTAATTTTACTACAATGCTCCCTGAAACATCAAGATTGAAAAGTTTTTCACTTTCGCCGGAATAAATCAAATAACTCCATGTATACCCTTCGGATGTACAAAGTTTGTAAATTTTTAACCCATATTTATGAGCCTTCGTTGGTATATATTGTCGAAAAAACAACCTTCCTTGAAAAGGCACGATTGACTCGTCAACCACAACAACAGCATCTGGTGTGTAAATTTTCCGAAAGTTTGCTATAATGAGATCAACAAGAGGTTGAATTTTGTAGAGTCTATTATTTGGATCTCTGACCGCAAGATTATCACAAAAGTGCCAACATCTCAAGATATTTGTAAACCTGTTGTATGACATGTCAATATTGTGAAAAAGAGGATGATAATACAGGGAGTCCTTTTTCCAATACGATTCTAATGACGGCATTACTATGATACCTGTTAATAAATAAATGCCAATGAATTTCAAAATTACGGTTTCATCAACATCAGTCCATCTATGTATGCGACTATGGGTGTTATGAGATCGATCTTCCTTTAAGTGTCTGGCATAATTATTTGTCTGTGTTATCATTAGCTGAATAACATCGTCATTTATAATATTTCGAAAAATAGTAAATATTGAAGTACTATGATTAAACAATTCTTGTTGTTTACGTTGTGGTGATACTTTAAACACTTCTCGTGTTATATCTTTTATTTGAGTAGACCATTGATCCTCATTTTCATTCACTCGCGGCCCACTACTTGAAGTTGCATTTGTTGATGACAATGCTATATATTCTGAAATATTTTGGATTGTCTCAACTTCACTATCATAAGAATCATCTTGCTCTACGCGTAAAGTATAATTACGCTCTTCTATAAAGTCAAAATTTTCCTCTGTATCGGATTCTTCTAGAATTCTACGAAGAACTTCGTTATCCATATTCTCCTCCATTTTCAAATGAATGACAAAAAACAATGACAGGAGCGGCTCGATGCATACTAATAACAAGTTTTACTAGTAAGGAGTATTTATTAGGCTGTCAAGAAATTACATCGTTTCCCTATTACATACTTCACATTTCTACATCTTGAAAAATAAATCTCCTGCACAACAGCGGCAATATAATTGTCGCCACTCAACGATATCACTAGGTAGGTGGTAACAAAAATGGTTCACACATTCTTGGCACCTTTTTGCAGGAATCATTCCTTCATCCCTGAGCGAAATCGCTTCATCAGGGATTGTTCTAAAAAATAATTCTGTAAATATGGTTCTTGGTAAATTCAACCGGTATAAAAGTAATTTAATATAATCAGCCTGAAAACAAACACAAGTGTCAAGTAGTAGCGCAGACAGTAGGTACTATTTTAGGTATTAGAATTTTACTAGCTGACATCTGACATTGACATATTGTTCCGTATAAAAAATGTAATATTCAAGACTGCGTTTCGTATTCGTACAAGTAGCATCCTCGTTGAGGATTTTTTCTAATAAATTAGTGTAGAACCGAACAAAGTTACCTAAACCAAATACATACATTTTCCAGATCTGACTTTGAATAATCCTCCAAACAATTGCCCACGCTAAATTTCATGAGATCCATGATATTCGACAGGCAAATTTCGTAAAGTGTTTTTGGTTTTTTTGAAAAGATCGATTTTATTACTATTGAACGGTTATTCATTATTTTTATGAGCTGATAATAATTCAAAAGAAACAAATGGTACTGATAACACCACGGACTATTGAATAAATTCAATGTGTCACTTTTGATAACTTTTTAAAAAAGATTTGATAACCTTTTCCAAGGAGATCGGTAATTTTTCCATCAATACAAGCCGTCCAGACAATAACGAAGCCAGCAAAGGAAATTAGCCTAATCGTAGGACCTTTCTCAAGTGAGGAACCGTCATAGATTTGATTTCTTTAAATTTTTTTCTTGTTTGGAAACTGGTGGCCGAAAGGGTACCTAATTGAATGGTGCAATTCAATAACAGAAGATTGTTTTCAAAAAGATATTTTTCAGATGTCTAAAGTGTTACGAACATAAACGTACATTTTATCATTAAACGTAAATAATTAATTTCTTTACATTAGCAATTATCGATATAATTAATTTCAATCACTAGGACACATAAAGTGTCATAAAATACTTGAAGAGAATGACGTAACTTAATACGAAACTTCATGAGCGTTAGCTGTCATTATTTACTACGAGGACGTGTACAAAGAAGATCGAAACTTGCTTCGGGACAGCTAACCTGTTAATTACGGCCACCCTTCCAGAACCGTCCACAAATCGGAGCAACGACCAATCAGAAGATATTGCGGTAAATTGTGTTAATTGGGGAGATTTTGTGAATTGGCTGCAGTGGAAAATGTTCTTAACCTTTTAGCTGTCACGGCATAAATATGTAGCCAAAAAATTAAACCCAAAAAAACTCAAAAAAACATCCTGGAAGAGATCGCTCTTAGCGATATGGCCGCAAATTTTTGCACTAGTTTTAAGTGTTATTATAATTTTGTTTGTAATTTCTTGTGTTAACAATAAACAATTTGTCTATCTATCTATCAGTTAAAAAAAAAAGAATATTTTCTGTATTTTATTGATAATATTAAGAGGTAGAAAGTTTGTATGAATGTATGTTTGATGGGTGTAATTTTCGGTAATACTGGTTCGGTTCAAATTAATCTTTCACTAAAAGAAAGCTTCACTCTATCCTTGAGTGCTTTAGGCTATGTTTTAAAATCGTAGGGCTTTAAAACAAAAGCGACCGAGGTCCCGTTATCTAAAAAATTAGTAAAAACTACTAGTTTATCACATTTATGTTGAGTAATAATATTTTTTTAGATAAGTTAATTAATTACTTACATGGAATCTAATCTAATTAGTATAATTGGTTTAATACCCAGCCAATTCATTTTATAAATAACTAGCGGCCCGTCCCGGCTTCGCACGGGTAGACACTATAAATTGAGATGTGAGCTATCCTATCTCATAGGTTAGATCGAACTGCACACGGTGTGCAAATTTGATTGAAATCGGTTAAGTAGTTTAGGAGTCTATAGCGGACAAACAACGTGACACGTAATTTATATAGGTATAGATGATGAAACAAAAGATGACTAGGTAAATACCTACTTACTTATTTTTATATTTTTTACCGTATCATTGTAAATGTAAATAAAGTGAAAAAACAACTTATAAAAATATTGTTTTTTTATTTCACCACAAAAAATCAAGGTTTCAATGTTATGTTACAAAAGGTTACTTGGTTATTAAGACGGGCTAATAAACGTCCCTATTGCAGAATAAAAAGTGATTTTCTTAAAATAGATATTATTTTGTGAAAAAAACTTTTTTTTTTTTTAATCTGCTTAATATGATATGATGTTTCATTTTTGAGATAATGGAACAGATAATTTGAGGTACCAGCATTAGTATGAAAACTTACAGCATAAAGGTCTTGAAGGCATCGTATCTTGTTACCTAACATTTAAGCGAGTTCAAAAAAGAAAAAAGAGATTAGTTTAATTATGTTTATCTATCTATCTATCGCCTCAATGTAAACCAAAAGGTTCACAAAACCTTCCAGTTTTACAAAATAGAACCACAAGATATTCTCCAAACGAAATAAAAATGGATTCTCCGTCCTCCAACCTACTCTGCCTTTAATATAACCCAAATAAAATCAAGAGCCTTATATTAGAGAACGAGCCTTTGGACCTACCCTACTTCTATATCTACCTGCGTATGAATGGAACTACGCAAAGAGAGGGTTTACAATTTCGATTGAATTTCCATCGGTTACTATCTAAGCGCGGGTCGAATACAAATCGAATTAGCTACCCATCTGTGTACGTTATGGTCCCATTTTTGAATAATATATGCGTAACTACAACTACCTACTCTGATTGCTGATAGCTATCTCGTTATTAATTTATGAGGGATCTAGAAGGAAACATAGACGTTACGGCAGGCTCTATCATCTAGTCTAGTCGGCGTAGGTTTGGGACAGTGTCGTTAATTTTTAACTGATGAGTTGTTTTTATGACGATTTGCCCAAATTTACGCCCGAGTAGGTATTACTTTTAAGTAGCGCCACACCTCGTGGCAAACGCGTGCTTGTGTGACATACGAGTACAGCTGCGTTTTCTATTCATAAAGTGCGTTATCATAATCATGTACTTACAGCACTTTACATCACTGACTGCGTGTTAATTGATCTCAGACGGTAAGGTTCAGTGGGAGTTGAGACTGCCGGTCTACTAGCGGAGGGGACCAATAGAACGGCACAAAAATCACGTCAAGGACAATGTCGTGCCATCCTATTGGCTAATGCTTAGGTATTTCTTCGTTCCGCTTTGATGGACAGCTTGCCACGAAGTGCGGAACCACTACAGTTTGGCCAACTTACCTACAGTCGAGTTGGCCAAATGAGGGAACTAAAGCTTTAGTTTTGCTACAAAAATGCAGCGGTAGTTCACTCATCGATTGTATAAATAAGTAAGTTGTTACTTAGTCGCTACGCATGCAGCTAGCGGGCGAGCTCACCGTGGGCATCAGCTGGTCAGTACTCCTGACGCGCGTCACCTTATTCTTGTAGATCAGCTTCTTGATCGAGCGCTCCACCGGCTGGTTCCACCGCATGAACAGCACGTACGCGATGTACAGACTGAACAGCACCAGCGCCTCCTGCCAGTAGATGACGCTGTCCCGGAAGCAGTAGATCAGCACCAGGAGGCTGACTGAATAGAAGGTGCAGTCGCGGAACAGCGGCCACCAGGTGAGAGTCAGCGTGGTCCGCGAGAACAGCGCGCACGCACCGATCACGAACAGAATGTTGAAGACGGCCGAGCCGACGATCGTCCCGATGCCCACGTCGTCGAAGGAGACGAACACGCCGATGACCGAGGTGAAGAGCTCGGGCGCCGACCCGCCCGCCGCCATGAATGTGGCCCCGGCGACGTCGTCGCGGATCGCGAGCCGCTCGATGATGACGTCGAGGGCCGGCACGAAGAACTCGTCGCAGACTATCGCGAGCGCGACGAACATGTAGCCCATGCCGACGACGTGGAGTAGCACGGCGCCCGAGCGGCGCTGCTCCTCCGTGAAGAGGTCGGTGGGGAAGAGGGGGGTCTTCTCTTCGGCGGCGGTGGGCGAGGGGGAGGCGTCGAGCGGCTCGAGCGCGGCCTCGAGCTCGAGCTCGGTGGTGTTGTGGGCGCGCGTGCTGGCCAGCAGCGCCAGCAGCAGGGCGCGCCGCATCCCGACGGCGCCGCGCGGAGACTGCCGCCGCCGCCGCGCCGCCGCTCGATACCGCCGCACTGCGCCTCCCCGCCCGCCAACCGCCCGCCGGACTACACCTACTGGCTAAACTCTACTGGCTGCTTTATCGAGGGAGCCACCGACGCATTTTGCTAACCCCAGATTAAGTTACAAATTGTTTCATCGAAATAATGTACTCTACATAATTTTTAATGTTATATTCAAAAATAATAAATACATTAAACTGCTAAGTTTAACTTATCCATTTTTTAATGCTCGACGTAGTTTCAGCCACTTTTCAGCTACCGCAATTGTACATTATTCAATTCTGCCGGAAATATTTTTAGTAGCAACATCGTTTCAGACCCTCCGCGACGTCTTCGTGACTTCGCGACTACTGAAAAGCGGCCTAACCATCGTTGAAATAAACTCGATTCAACCGAAAAAAAAAATGTTCAAAACTAGCCAACCATAGAAACTTTTTTGCTCGTTTTAGTTTGATCAGTTGGCCGAGTGCACGGCTAAGTTTGTAACAACTCCTATCCTAAACCTGTCCTAAATCTGGCAGCGTCACCAAGATAATGAGAATCATGGTCACGGCACCAAATTGTAATAAACACTATCCTACCTAAACTTCATATTTTTAATTCTGTTTTAATATTTTTTACTATGAGACCTACTTAGTCTGCCTAGATATTTTTAGTCTACTTAGTCCTAAGCATTCTTAAGACGACGCTTACTCGTTTGAATTTACTTATTTTTAGAAACTAATTTATTGAACGAATTAAATTTGAAATTACAAGGCAAACAACAAAATATAGCCAACTTGTATGGACAAAATGGACATGTGAATGGGTTCAAAAATAAACTGAGATTGTTCAAAACATCACTGGAAAAAAATGATTTTTCTTTTTTTCCGAGTTGCAAAGAACATTATACCGAAATGAAAAATTTTGAAGGATGCAACTTTTCTGACCACCTGAAGTACATCGACGAGGTAATTTTTGAATTTGAGCAGCGTTTCGCAGATTTCAAAGAATTAGAGAGCGATTTGTCTCTTTTTACGCATCCATTAACAATTCAAATCGAAAGCGTAAAGACTGAATACCAGTTGGAATTATGTGACGTACAGTCAGATCCCTTTTACAAGGTTAGAACAGAAACTGGGATGGATTTTTTAAGATCCTTGGCGATCGTTTTCCCAAATTAACAAATTTTGGCTTGAAAATTCGATCGATGATGGGCAGCACTTATTTATGTGAAAGTGCGTATTCCAGCCCCGGATCTACAAATTTTTTTAGGCGGGGCAAAAACTGAAAAATGCCGCCCCCCCCCCCCCCCCCACTGATATTTATTTTTACCTTTATCATCTATATCAGTGGTCGGCAACCTTTTGGCAGACGCGGGCCGCATAATGACAATTTGAAATAGTGGCGGGCCGCACTTGTTCAAAATAATCAAACAAAACCGTGTTTTTTTTTCAATGAACCAAATAATTCGATTTGGAGAGCTTTGTGAATCAAGCACAGTTGCTCAACACAGTGCTTGATTAAGTAAGTTCAAATCTCGTAGTAGTTTTTATCAACCGGCATTTGGATGTTATACGCAGCAAGTTTAAAAGCACAAATAAATTTTAAAAAAATTGCGACCGCAGCGAGCGCGAAAATTTTCGACATTGTTCATTAATTCAAAACATAGAATTTTTACGAATTAAACGTATAACGAAAATTAAGCGCCATGAATACGCGAGCGCAGCGAGCGCGAAAATATGAGATATTTTTGATCAATTTACGATAGATTTTTACGCGTCAGGCTATTTACAACGAAAATTACACAACGCTCGCGTCGCGTCGGGTACAAAACTTGTAATATTTTCAATCAATTCAAAAATAATTGTGGCCTTTATAAAATAAATAGTAATGCGCGAACGAAGCGAGCGCAGAGATTTGAAGATCTTTTGTTTTTAGGACGGGCTATTACGTAACGGAGTGTATTTAATAGATATCAGAAATCAAGAATACGCGAGCGCAGCGAGCGCGAAATTTTGACTTATATTCTGTCATTTTGAAAATAAAATTCACGCGCTAGGTCACACAAAACACTAAACAATAACAATGTGGAAATTATTGAGACGTATTTTTAGCAATTTAGGATATGCATTATGCATATTTATTTTACGAGAGCCTGTTTCCAAACGAAATTGCACTCAGTAATGCGTAAACAGAGCGGAAATAATGCATTTATCGCTGTTATTTCTGTATTAAGCTTATTTATTCAGATAAAACCGGTTTTATTTGACAAATCAATTAACTCCGTTTTGGGTAGCTTTGTGTATTAAGTTTTGATATAAAAATTGATAAATAAAAAATGGTTTTGCATAAATTTTCCTGCCCACAAACAGTGCTCGATTAATAAGCGAAAACTACAAAAGCCTTTAGTATGTTGTACGCAGCAAGTCTAAAAACACAAAATAATCATAATAATAAGAAATGTTTAGGCATTATTGATCAATTCAGAACAGATCAATCATATTTGAAAACTATGCACAACGGAAATTAAACATCAAGAAAGCGCAAGCGCAGCGAGCGCAAAAAAGTGAGACGTTTTTCAGAAATTTGGGACAGGCTGTTTACTAAGGAAATTATCCACTATTCAAAATCAAATCAAAAGTTTCCAACCAACACGAATAGATTGAAGATTTTTTCGGTCAATTCCAAAACAGTCAGCATCTACTTACTTTTGAATTTGAATTTTGAGATCAACGAGGGAGTTTTCGAATATCATCCCTTTCGCACGCACGGTAACCAGACGCGTGCTGCCGCGATCTGCGATTCCTGCGGGCGAGCGGGCGCGTATTTTGACTATGCCCTACGCGCCTCGCGAATAATAAATGTTCGTACAGCACGTCTTACTCCGCGCTCTGGGTATCGATCGAGTTGATATGGTCATGACTGTACTTGTACTATTATTTATTCCGTGGTCAAAGTTTAGTAAATGATGAGTTGTCTATTCGTCTATAAAGTGTGAATTTGGCGCCCCCCTAAGCTTGACGCCCGGGGCATGGGCCCCGGCTCGCCCCCCCCCCCTAGATCCGGGGCTGGCGTATTCAACAATGAACTTTATAAAATCTAAGTATAGATCTTCACTGTCTGATTAGTCACTTCTTCATGCAATGCGGCTGGCAACAACGAATGTTGATGTTGATATCGATATGATTGTTAAAGATAAATTAACGAAGAACCAATAAACGTATATCTAAAGAAATGATTACCCTGTTTTTTTACTGGAAAACTGAATTTTTTTTCTGTGGCCCTCCAGCTTTTGTAGTAAATTTAATTGGCCCGCAAAGGTATGTACTTTGGACTGCCCTGGTATAAACCTTTAACTCATAGATGTAATCCACTTCCCTTATCAATAAATGTTAAACAGAAAACAAACCTTTATATTATTAAAACCACAACAGTTGCAATTACTCTTAAAAACAAGTCAAATAGCATTCCCCTTACTACCCCTGAAACTTCAGAAACTAAAATTAATACATACATTGTAATACTTATAGCTATAAGTAGAGATTTGTAATTGTTATTACAAGCAGTATTCATTACTTGAATAATAAACAAATTTAGATCAATCAATAGAGTTAATATTATTTGTGAATGACGACGGCCCATATCTGACCCGTCACAAGTTGTCCGGTCCCGGTCCGAACGCGCGGCGCGGCGCGCGGCGCGCGGCGTGCGCTCCCGGACCGACCGGCCCAGTCCCGGTGTTGCCGCTCACCGAATTATCTGTATTACCTATTGTATTGATATTGATTTTACGCATTTTATGCGTGCGACAGAATTTTATTGATGCTTCAAAAAGTGTAAGAACTCATAGGCTGCATCGACACTTTGCCAGACCCTGGTCTTAGATTTTAGCCAAATGAAAGCTATCAATAAGTTCCCTTTTTGAATACAAACCATGTTCGCACCGAACATGCGTAGCCAGCATCGTAGCACAATTTACTACGGTGCTACAAGTGGGGCAATTTTTATAACAACAAAGCTATTTATCTTTTATATAAAATTCTCCACAATGTTAGTTACCATACTCCTCCGAAACGGCTTGACCGATTTTTATGAAACTTTATATGCATATTCAGTAGGTCTGAGAATCGGATACTATTTATTTTTCATACCCCTAAGTGATAAGGGTTGTCCACCCCTAACATTCTTTTTTTTTGGACAAAATTCTTATTTTTTTATAATGTAGCTTATGTGGCATTAAAAAATATATACAACCCTAATTTTTCACCCTTTTATCACCAACCCCTATTTTTTAATAGTCACTAGAAATAATTTATATTGCAAAACAATTTTTGCCGGGTCAGCTAGTTATATTTATATTATTTTAGCTTCATAGCCACAAATATCTCGTAGCGTCGTCATAGACCAGTAGGACGGCGCGGGATAAAGTAGGAACTTTTCGAGTGGGACAACCGTTTTGGAAATCGCTCCTTTTCGTCCGGTGCGCATTTTAAGAAGTGAGCCCAACGTTGAGTTGTCTGGCTTGACGATTGCCTACACCATGGGATTGGCGCTTGTAGCGTAACTCGACTAGGTGTTCGGAACCTGATGTTAAGCAACGTACTATACGGTCAGTTTTCGGATGGGTGACCGCGGGTGGTTCTACTTGAGTAATGTTACTGTGGTTAGGATGGCACGTAAACTTATAGGTCCCTGTAGGGCTAGCACAACTTTGACGTAAAAATACGTAGCGAGTTTTCGATAGAAAAGTGTACGCCATTTACGACTGTCAAGTATGCTCCTGACGGGTGTAAATGGCGTACACTTTTCTATCGAATACTCGCTACGTATTTTTACGTCAAAGTTGTGCTAGGCCCACTGTTGTTCCCCCCCGAATGGGTCCCGCCTTTCCGTGGCGGGGGGGATAAGTAGCCGTGGCACTGAGCCCGGTGAAACGAAGAGGAACCCGAGGTGGGGCCTTCCGCGTGTCCCTCTGGCAGCAGAGGGCTGATTAGCAGAGGGCACAGCGGATGAGCCGGGGTCTGAGCGATGGCTCGGACCACCAGGGGGGTTTTCCTTGTGCTCCTCGCCGCGTGTGGGTCGCGGTCGGGAGTGCAAGGAAAGGAGGAGGGTCTGAGTGTGGTGGACGCCGGGGGATGCGGCGCTCCACACTTGGACGGTGGCATTGCTACCACCGGTGACGAGTGTGGTGGACGCTGGAGGAAACGGCGCTCCACGCTCGGGCGGTGACAGCGGTGCCACCAGGAGGGTTTTCCTTGCCCTACCAGGCGGACGATGAATTCCCCAGTGGTTTTAGTGGGTATGCCGCCACTAGGGCGGAGACTCCCACATAACCACCCTGCCTCCCCCGGGGCGGGCGTGGTATCCATAAAGGATTTCCACTGGGTAAACAAAAAAAAAAAAAAAAAGGCCCACTATTGTTAATTTCATAATAACACACACCACAACGTCGCTTACCAACCGGCGAGTTGGTGGTGAAACGCGGATTTATTCATTATGAAAAAAATAACAATTAAATCGCCAAGTTATTTCTGAGGCCTTTCAGACGTTTCAAGACTCTGACACCAGGGCCTGGGCCTATACGAACTTACTCACGGAAATTATGACATGGAGCATGACTTTAGTTAGCTTAAAGTTCTATACTTTTACAAGCTTTTTTATAACTTGCAACTATGTTCGGGTGGAATCTTGCAACTCAATTTTGAACCACTTCCCGATTGAGCTGAAATTTGGTAGATATATGTAACTCCGATGACAATGCAATAAAAGCTTGTTTTTGAAAAGATTTTTTTAATTTCCTTTTTGTATTACCAGTATTACGAACAAGTTAAATGACATTTGTTAATCTAAGCAGCGTTTATAAGTATGGCCCTAAAACATTACTTTACCCATACTATATTACTTTACTTTACTTACGAATTACGTACTTTTTCCATGCTATATCACCCGCATGGATAACAAACCAAAGTTATTGAAGCGAGTCGTTGTGGCCTCAAACTAAAAGCTACAATTTCACAGATACGCTCGAGGCTTCTTTACGTCTTTCCGCTCTGAAGCTCTTGCTACCGCGGTGATCGTTAAAACGAATAGATATGGGTCGATTACACGTAACGAGTACAGCGGCGAGACAGTGCCCTCGGCCGTGTACTCGGTTTGTGTAAACAGTTTGACGAGGCGAGACAGTCATTACAACCATAATTTGTTTGCTCGGCCGAGTGTGCCCATTGACTGTCTCGCCACTGTACTCGTTACGTGTAATCATCGAAATGAAAACGCAATAGAGCTGTAGACATCAATGTACTCGTAGGATGTAAGTAGATGGGCTGCGGGTAGAAGTTACCGCGGCCTCGGCGTCACAAGGGCGTAGAAGGAACATGGGTGGTTTTTGGTCAGTAGAAGTCTGACACTCCCTTCCGCTCTGCCCAAGAGTGGGAGGGGTCATTTGATGAATTCCCACCCCCCAAAAAAAAAAAAAAAAAAGGATGTAAGTAGATCGGCCAAAACTGTATCGTAGAATAACATCGTTTAGTAGAAAGCTACCTTTGTAATAGTTTCAGCAAGAATTTACAAACATACCTACATTATAAGCTTATGAAGGCATTGAATGCATTTTGTTTACCTAAAGTAATATGTAGCTAAAAAGAATAATATTAAAATTTACTTCTTAAATTTATGAAGAAGTAAATTAAGGGCAAATAATAAGGTTTAGGGTAATTAATTATTTAGATAAATTTAGGTTAAGGTCCAGGCAACCTCAACCTAAATTTACCACTTAAGAGATCGCTCTTAGCGATGAGGCCGACAGTTGTTGCACTAGTTTCAAGTGCTATGATACTTTTTTTAAGTAATTTCTTGTAACAATAAAACGTTTACGAGTATCTTGTAGATTCATACAAACACACTTGACTTTATAGAGCCATAAAAATATCCACTTCTGTAAGATAATACTTAGAACCGGCGTATTTAATAGTAGATAGATGGAGTCGAACAAAATAAGCTTCATGATAAAGATGCGCAGTCTCGTAGTTAGTTTAATTAATCCATAATAATAGAGAAATTAGGAACATACCTACATTGCTTAAACAACAGTGAGTGCTTGCAATTCAATATGAACTTTATACAATAGCAATAAAGCTCGTTTTAGCTAGAAAACGTTTGTATGGGAAAAATAAAAGGGCTGTTTTTAGGGTTTTTCAATATTTCTGAGAGATTTTCTTAATATTTTTTTCTGTAAGAACCTTCTCCTAATAATAACAAATACAACAAAAAAAGAATTAGTGAAATCGGTCCAGCCATTCACGCGTGAGGCCGTGACCAAGGAAAACGGGTTTCATTTTTATATATATAGATAATCTTTTAAAGTTGTAGTAACATCAATACATATAAATATTTCATATAATCTTTTAAAGTTGTAGTAACATCAATACATATACATAAATATTTCATATAATCTTTTAAAATTGTAGTAACATCAATACATTTATTTAATTCATATAATCTTTTAAAGTTGTAGTAACATCAATACATATATTTATTTCATATAATCTTTTCTGTGGTAATATCAGATATTTATTGTAACGAGTATTATTTTTAGTAGAAATACAAGAATTTTTTTAAAAAACATTTGGAAACAATATTGACAACATTTTCTCATTGACAAACCCCCCTTGATGATTGCGGTTTTTTCTAAGACTAAAAAAAGATATTTATACTCATAGTTGTTGTTGAAACACCCACTCAGGCAGAGCATTCCACACTCTAGCGGTACGCACTAACGAACGAACATTTTGTAATGATTAACATGGGAATATCTACCTACTCACGAAAAATTAAGTCGTCTAAGGCGTAGTGATCGCTTGTAATCCCCTGATGAAGATCACAGAATGTGATCGAAGCTAGTCGTAACAGACTACATTATTTTACGTGAGTATTACCGTGTTAATCAGAACAAAATGTTTCATTTGACTCACCTGTAACATTCAATGGTATACAAGGTCAATCAATATTTCTGATTTCAATATTCAGTTATGCTAATTTTTCGAAGGTTTAACATGTCAAGGAGGCTCTGGTATGAAAAACGAAGCGACGCTCTTAAACCCAAACTTCAGTGGATTGTATTTCAAATGCAAAAAATCAGGAACCAGAAGAAATGCTTATGTGACGTAATTACCATCCGAACCCCCGTATTTATGTAGTTAGGTTTCAGTAATCTTATTTTACTCACCAATTTGGCATGCCCCAACTCTTTTGCATATGATTTAATTGAAGTACCTACCACTATTTTGTTTCGGAAAGAAACGCTCTTTAGCTAGCTTTCTAGCCAGTCGCGGCTGTGGTCTCGGAAACAAATGTTCTGATCTAAGCATGGTTATTTGGTTATTAGTGAGCCAAAAAGACCAAACAATTTGATGCAATTTCGATGTGCAGTACGCAGGTCGCGGATGCGACTGATTATAAGTGTTGCCAACCCTAATATAGATAAAGACTGTGAAACCTACCGACTTACAGTTTTTGTTTAATTGCTGTTTTTAATCATAAATGTTTAAATACAAATCTAGCAATTTGAGTGCCATTCTTTAAACTGTAGGCCTAAATAAACTCTGAGTAGGTATTTGATAGGAAAATGTACGAGTATGCCATTTACTCCCGTCAGAGGCGCCACCGTCGGACGTAAATGGCGTAGATTTTTGAATCGAATACCTACTCGCTATTATGCTACTTATCGTTTTGAGGATAATTTTTTTTTTCCTTAAAGCTTTACTTATAAAGCTCACTCTAAAGTCTGA
The DNA here is from genome assembly GCA_949125135.1 of Alcis repandata. Classification (NCBI taxonomy): domain Eukaryota; kingdom Metazoa; phylum Arthropoda; class Insecta; order Lepidoptera; family Geometridae; genus Alcis; species Alcis repandata. The sequence goes on from OX421237.1 coordinate 1,002,335, forward strand.
CGTATCATAACTAATATCCATTACATTTTTACATGATTTGTACTGATTTGTTCTTTGCGTGGGAAAAATAAAAACAGATCATGCCTCCGCGTTCGTGTCGGGTACGGTGGCAAAAATAACAATTAAAAATTACGAAATCGATCACATTCAGTGTTCGTTTTGAGAATGTGTGAGTAAAAGTGTTGTTAACTGTTTTAATTCACCGTTCAGTTAGCTCAAAAACAGCTAAAAATGCCTTCGTGAACTGCCACTTTTGACCCACCTCTCTCTTTCTTCCTGGCTATGTATCCCACATGGTGGTGGTCAGCCTTCCTTACTTCTCTTCTTCACTTCGCTCTATCCTCGACATCGTCTCCAGACACATTGCACTCACTCATGACTCTCAGCACTACATTTTCCCACCTAGTCTTGTCTTCCCACTTCTTTTGACCCACCTGTCGAGGTGAATTCAAACTGACTTAAGGCAGTTTGCTATTTTTCGTTTTTTATTTTATTTACTTATTACAGTATATTTTAAACAATAATTGCTATAAAACTCAGTCGATTTTGTCTGAGCAATACGTTCTCATAATAATGTACAGCTACTAGTAATTAATTAATAATAATACAAACAAAAAATGGCGTTTTTTTGGGTAGTGAGCAAAAGTGGCAAAATTGCTTTATTGGCAAAATTCTCATACAGAACGGTTTCCATCAACGACAATTTTGCACATACCACCAACGTAACCGTTGCCAAAATGTACGCACTACTTTGCACCGCTTAGAAAACCAACTGTCGATTGGTAAAACAGATTTTTTTTTCGGAAATGGTTGCCATTTTGCCAATTTGTCGATACTCATATTATGAGCATGGTGTCTATATTTGGATAGCTTGCATCTGTGTGTACAGGGTTATAAGGAAAGGATAGGGTAAAAAAGTAAAGTCGATGAGCAAATTCTCACATAGATTTTTTTTTATATCAAAGATTGGAGGGCTGCCAATGTTCTTGCCCTATCTTCATCCCACCTTATTAGACAAAGCTTCTATTATAAAAAATAACTTATAGGATATAAAAATATAACGAGGCTATGGTGTAACAAGAAATATCCCATAAGATATGAATATCCTATGACGTAGCGGTAACAAACACTTATAGTCATATAATTTTTTTTATACATCTATAATCCATAGATTATCTACGGGATAATAAGGACTCATCAATAGGAACAAATAATTATTATGTTTCTGCTTTGACGAAGTTTGACAGCAGTCGGTGTGAAACTCGCGACGAGGTGACACGGAACGTGATTTGGCCACGCATAAATAATTTTATAACCTCACTTTAAACATCTTTATTTTAATAAATATTTTATCTAGACTCAATACTATTTTATTCCAAAGATAATAAGATCAAGTTTGTGAATTGATAGATGTATTTTGATTTACATGGTTAGTTATTTTGTAGGAATATTTTTATTTCATATTCTTTTGATGGGGTAGGTTCTCATACAGCAGTAAGCAAGGTACATTCATACTATATAAATGTATGATTAATAAATAAGAATGAATTAAGAAAGAATGTAAGAAAGAATTATATGACTTAATTCTATTTGAACGATTTGACTGATTAGAAAGACTGTTAGGGTAACTAAGTTCCTTCAGGGCCATAAAAAGAAAAACCACCTACATTTATGTTATTCTCTTTTTTTCTTAGTATTACTTTATTCTTTTATTTTCATAAATAATATAATTAAACATTTTTTGCTTAATTTGTTTATTTTTTCACAGGTATGAATCTGTCCCTTAACCTGTATGCGAGTGCCCCGCATGAGGGTGTGTACATTCATACATTTTTTTTTTTACTTTTTTAAAAAGCATCACATGTGTATTTACACAAATTACATGTTTTTGATACAAAGCTAGATAGAGCAAATTCTAAAAATCGAAACCGAAAAACTGTATGAGGCTGCCCCAGCTTCCTCTACAGTGGAGAGACAGTGCTCTCGGCTGAGTACTCGGTTTGCATAAACAGAGTGCCTAGTGCGAGTTTTCTTCACTATTCGATCGCGTTAACGTCAACTACAATTTGTATGGAACTAGTTGTAGTTCATATTATGAACACTAGGCGTCGCGGTTTTATTCCATACACATTTTAGTTGTTTACGTTAGCGCGATCGAATTGTGAAAAAAACTCGCACTAAGTAGGCACTCGTACGTCGTAAAACCACGTACGTCGTCAATTCTAACCAGTTTCGACACTCAGTCAGCCAGTTTTTGGTTCGATAGCGTTCCCGTTATAATTAAAATAAAATATCCGGTTTTCTATGGAAACTAACGTGGTTTTGACATCTTTTGTTAAAATTATCGCGGAAATACTCACGTAAAATTAAGTCGTTTACTACGACTAGTTTCGATAGCATTCGGTGATCTTCAGGTAATTATAAGCGTAACGCGCTCACGGTTGCGTGTCGCCTGGCGCGAGCGCGTCACGCTTGTAGGTAATCACCTGATAAAGATCACCGAATGTGATCGACACTAGTCGTAGTAAACAACTTAAATTTACGTGAGTATTGCCGTCTTAATTACGGGGTTATTTTCAGCTAGATGCAAAGCCGAAAAGGGCTCATAATACTCATCATTATGAATAACTTTTACTATGGCAACTCGGAATTCGCGAAAAAAATCAGCTATTCCATAGAAAAATGGCAACGCACACCCCGTTTTTTATATTTTTTATCTATCCTCCATCCTAAGGTTGCCTGGTAGAGATCGCTCTTAGCGATAAGGCCGCCAGTTGTCGCACTAGTTTTAGGTGTAATAATCCTTTTGTTTGTAATTTATGGTGTGAACAATAAAGAGTTTATCTATCTATCTATCTATCTAACGACACTCGACAAAATGACAACAGCTGTTTTTTTTCGCGAATTTCGGGTTGGTGCCATAGTAAAAGTTGTTCATAACGATGAGTAGGTACTATGGGCCCTTTTTGACTTTGCATCGAGCTGAAAACAACTTTGCATAATAAAATGTCCATTCGTCTGTATGGTATCTAGTGTATCTACAATTTTATGGTATCAACGAAACACGGTAGCGCTAACGCTCGCTTGCAAGTAAATCCATGGTCATTAACTTTAGACATCCGCTTGAAAAGGTTCCTTCAGCTTTTTCTTGTCCTCGTTCCAAAACTGAACTGTTTGCGAGTCCTGCTGCTTGTTTCTCAACTTTATCAGTTTGCTCTTCACTGTGAACAGCATGGCCACGTCGAGTGCTGAAAAAAAAGGAATGAACATGCTTGCATAATTTTTGAATAATGTAAATCTATACTAATACTAGCTGCGCCCGCGGTTTCACCCGCGTTTTCCGGGATAAAAAGTACCCTAATTGTGTTAATCCAGATCGTGAAAAACCCTCATTCCAAATTTCATGTAAATCTGTTCAGCCGTTTTTGCGTGAAAGAGTAACAAAAATACACTCGTACTAACTTTCGCGTTTATAATATTAGTAAGATAGGAAGTAGGACATGACCATCATCATTGTCAACCTCTTTCACTGCTTTCCTGCCGCCTTATATCATAAAGAGGGAAAGTTCGTGTGTATGTTTGTCGAGCATACTTTTCCAAACTGCTCGTCTAATTTTTGAATTATTTTACCGATACTACACTATCCATGAGTGCTTCAGGTCCCAAAATGCGAGGCTGACGGCTGAACAGCACCGGGCTAAGTTCTGAGCATTCCCAAGTGGAAAATATAAATGTAGTTCATATCCTGGGTTAACAGGCCACCGGCTACTTTTTATCGTCATCATCACAGTTTTCAAACACCGCAGGCCACAGCTAGTAATTCTAGAGGGTTATAAAGAAATAGTATGCTAGCCCAATATAGTCTCTACTTATCAAGAACCTTTACTATGAGACCAGACCCTGAAATCGAGAAAAAAATCAGCTGCTAGGTACCTATATAGGTACATTTTGTCGAGTTTCGTTGACATTTTTCTATGAAAGAGCTCAGATCAAGTCACTGAAGTCGGATTATACTAGATCGATGGATCAAGTAGAAAGGCTAGATACAAGTGAAGCCAAACCTATGTAAAGCAAAGCAAAGCAAAGTATCTAAGGCGGGACTCTATCTGCTTTTTTACTTGATCTGAGTGAAAGGGCTAATTTTTTTTCGCGATTTCCAGGTTTCATAGTAAAAGTTGTTTATAATGATGAGTACTAAGAGCTCTTTAGCATACCCTTTCCTTATAACGCTATAACGCTGTATAAACCTCACCAGCGTTAATCGAGCCACAGACCGCAACGATGGCGATCAGGTGGTTGCGTCTCTCCTCGGCCCTCGGCTCTGTGATGGTCATACTGTAGTAAACAACGATCCCAATAAAGCAGGATACTCCAGCGATCACCATGTAGACACCGAAGTAGATAAATGCCTGGATAGCGTGGAGGTTATGCTGAAAAATAAAAAAAACATAGCTGTAAAAATCTATCTATTAAATTCTCATCGAAGGTTAGGTCCGACAAGGCACACTTTATAAAAATTAGTAATTTATTAGGCCTGAAAAGATAGTTGCATATTTGTTTTTTTTTTATTACAGGGTTATAAGAATAGGATTTGCTAAGCTGCCGGAAAGGGCTAGTAGATCTATACTAATATTATAAAGAAGTAAAGTTTGTGTGTTTGTATATTTGTTAAATTGTAAGGGGTAATCTCGGGATCTACTGAACCGATTTTAAAAATTCTTTCACCAATAGGAAGCCACATTATTGCTGAGTGTCGTAGGTTATATAAAAAACCGAAAAATAAAAAGGCTTTTACGTGGTAGTCCGTTTTGCAAAGTGAATCGGAGAAAAAACGGTCCGGACGGCGCGCGATGGCTTCGGGTTTAATTAACATTATGCCCAACGAAGTGGGCACGGGTCAGCTAGTTATGAATATTTTTGAGATTTCAGGGTTGGTTTCATGGTTAAAAATGTTCATAATTATGAGCACTTTGAGTATTTTTGGTTTAGTTTACCCTGTCTTTATAACCATGTATAATGTATATACAACATTTTTAACAAAAAAAGCGCCAATTCAAGTCTCTCCAGTCGAGCGAAGGCAAAGCTGTAGCATCTTTTCTTGAAGCCGACAACGACGATAACAATCGTTGTCGTAGTATAATTTATATTCTTCGATTATTTTTAATGTTAATATAGGGTTATTCATAAAGGGTATGCTAAGCCGAAAAGGGCTCATAGTACTCAGCATTATGAACAACTTTTACTATGGGACCAACCCGAAATTCGCGAAAAAAAATCAGCTGTTCCATAGATAAATGTCAATGACACTCGACAAAATGTATGGAACAGCTGATTTTTTTTTCGCGAATTTCGAGTTGTTCCCATAGTAAAAGTTGTTCATAATGATGAGTACTATGAGCCCTTTTCGGCTTAGCATACCCTTTATGAATAACCCTGTATATGTAAAATAAATTTAAATTTGTAGTATGTATTACAAAAGTTGGTACTTACAGCGCAAATTCCTACAGTCAAGACAAACATAAACACGCTGTCAATGACTAACAATACTGTTAGGATTATAAGCAGGTGAAGTGCAGTGAATTTGTCCGAGCTCAGCCCGTGGAAACACATCGCCAGAAACACTATTATTGTGAACAGAGCAGCGAGAAAGAGATCCGCTATCTGAAAACATAAAACATTTAAGTAGATAGGTATATTTTATCTTACTATTACTATATAGGGTTATTCAGGGTATGCTAAGCCGAAAAGGGCTCATAGAACTCATCATTATGAACAACTTTTACTATGGGACCAACCCGAAATTCGCGAAAAAAAATCAGCTATTCCATACATTTTGTCGAGTGTCATTGACATCCTATGAGCTCTTTTCGGCTTAGCATACCCTTTATGAATAACCCTGTATAATCTTACTAATATACAAGGTCTCACGAAAAGGTGTAGTAATACTTAAGGGTGTTTTTCTACACGTCAAAGTGAACAACTTTTGTGAGACAAGTTTGCTAAATTCCCTGGAATAAGCTAGCTTACATACCTTTTGGCTTTGGCTTTGGTTATAGGCTATTTTTATCACGGAAAACGAAGGTTAAACCGAAGGGTGCAACTAGTGATTAACTTAACGTAACACAGTTAGAGCTCTGCCTCATTAAGACGCCATGGCGACGTCGCCGGCTACGTATCCAAGCAGTTAATATTGAAATGTATGGTACCTAACTCACTTGGCGACGGTTTGGCAACGTCGCCAAATTGGAAGCGTGGCCACGAGCTACAGTTCTCTACGTGGCTTCTGGATACTCTGGCGGCTTGGCGACGTTGCCACTATAATGTACACGGTAAACTGCACCTCGCTCACTCAGTCGCCAGTCAGCCGCCAATTTGGACGATTTCAGATAACAAAGAACTGCGATTTCTTCTACATCCATTCCTGACGACGTAAACGAACTGATTGTCGAGACTCCATGGCCACTCGACTTGGCGACCTTCGGATGCCAGAAGTAGCCAGGCCTGCGCCGCTGGCGACGTCGCCATGGCGTCTTAATGAGGCAGAGCTATGCTAGCTTTACCTATAAGCTTTAGAACCTCTCGACCTCAATAATACTAGAAGTTGCCAATAGATGGCACATAAACCAAACTTGTACCCACTGAATTTCATATATAATAAACACTGGTAGTATATAGACAAAAAGCTTTGTCCAAGGGTAGAGATTATCTTAAAATGGACGCCCCTCCATTCAATATTTTACTTATGTGCCTGCCAGTGATTTGACGACCAATAACGATTTGTGTATTGCGTTCCGTCTACTAAACACGGATTTGGCATCATGGCATGTCAGCGTAAACATAAATTTGGAGACGCCGCGCCGGGCGCTCAGTTATAATAAAATAGACTATCTACGTATCTCTACGTACCTAGTATGCTTAGGTATACCTATTATTTACGAGTATATAAATTGTTTCAATATAATAATGTTTAGTGAAGACCAACTCACCAATTTTGTGCACGCCCACACTTGCACACATGTTTGTAGTGGTATACCACAAACGCATTTCGTAAAATACGGCTCTTCCTTAGGCATATTGTTTATAAACATTAACAGAGATTAAACGATTAGCAATACGCAGTGCGACTGACTTGGCGCGACTGGCGCCTGGCGTCACTGGGTGGTGAGTGAGTGGCGTCACGGCTCCGGAACGGGGGGTTCTGTCGACTGACATATTAGCGCTCTTATTCGAAATGCCATGACATAGAGAGTGACCGATATAATCTCGAGCGTCCAATGAGGCCCCAGAGGACTCATCAGTGTAGCCAGCTCTACATTTTCAGCTGTAGATCTACTGTTTTTTAAAAGCTTTTATTTCTGCTGTGTTTGTTTGTGTGGGCCACCACATTTCATCCAAACAAAACATTTGGGTAGAAACGCCAGAAATGCCAAAGAGAACGCTTCTAGACTAACCCGCTAGTTGTTGAATAAGATATTTAACATTGCATACTTTTGTTTTGAATGTCTGAAGTGAATAGGTAAGTGCATAATTAAGATATGTACGATGACTAGGTACCGACAAATTAAATGAACCGAAGCGCCTGAATGAAATATGTACAAGCAACATTTTTCACAGGCGTTACAAACAACCGCTTTGCGTTGGCGTTTGTTTTGGTTGAAGCACCATAAAAAAAAATTAATAGTTAAAAAAACTAAAAAACACGATTTGTTTAGTGTATTGTCATCGGTCCTCGATATAATATATCTACAAAGTTTGAAAGAAATCTGACCGTTAAAAGTGGGTCAAAAACGCGCTCAAAGGAGTCGGTTACATACAAACATACAAACATACAGGTGAAGCTAATAAAAGCGTGATAAAAAGAGAAGCAAAACGAAGCACGAGGCGTGAAATATCTCAGCAAGTTTGGAGTTCTTGGAGGTCGGACTGAATCGGTTTCAATTGAATAATTATTAAATGGTCTCATTTTTTTAAGTCCTCCGAAAAAAGGGCTTTTTTTGCTTTGTATTTTATCTCAAGCTAAGCTCCAGTCTTATTCGGTGAAGACTTGAAGAGTCTAAAGAACAGAGCCCACCCAGACCCAAGTTCTCTTTTGAGTTTGCCTCAAGCCAATTAATTACATTGACGCCTAATAAAAATATTTGGAGAAGTCTCGAGCCGTGCCGCCAACGATAATAAAAATAATACGAGTAAACGTTTCGATACACGCATAAATCCACAATTTTTTGCGTGTAACGAAGTCACAGATGAAAAATCAAACGAAGTGCTTAGATACCCACAGATAAAAACAAATGGACGAATAATGTTGTACCATGTTAGTAAAATATTTTAGTCGATTAAATTATGAAAAGCAACCGAGTGTGGTCTTTTGGTTTTCGTTCATTGTTTTTTTAAGAAGCTGTGTAACCCATAATTCTTATAGTTTCATACATACGGTTACATTTGGTGTCAAATGACTCTCAACAAGATTAATTTTGACGTCATTTTCACAGCAAGAGGCTATCGATCAATCGTTTATCATAATAAATAGTAACTAGCTATTGAGTCGTTTTTTGTCAATATTAAACAGTCAGTGTCAAACCGCACTAAAAAAAACTAAAATCACGGAAAAAACTCGGATGTCATTGACCGACTTATCACACGTAGGGTTTCTAATTAGATTATGTGCTAAAAAATTGGTTATAGTGGTAATAACATTAGGAGATTACAATAGCTAGTCACCAAGATGTGGCTAGACGAAGCGGACAGCTTTGCCGAAATATTCAAGGGCTATTTGCCCTTCTACTTGCTAGTCGCCGTGCCTCTTTTGCTTATAGTGGCCCCTGCTTACCCTGTGGCCGCTTCTCACGAGTTCTCTGTTTATCGGATGCAGCAATACGACCTCCACAATGTTCCACACGGTAAATCTTCTCAACCTTATTACTTTTCATTTATTAAACGAAATCGATCTGTCGCAGTTTTGAGGTTACTTTTAGTTGCTTAGTTTCTAGGCAGTTACTGTTTACTTTGCTTCCATCTTATCTGATAAAAAATAGCAAATACCGCTAATATTGCGTCTCTATAACTCATTTACAGATTTGTCCTAATTTCAGGAGATTCAAAATACATACTTTTTTCCTTGCACAGCTCATTTGTTGTTGTTATTTTATGCTTAAAATTAGATATGTATATTTAGCACATAGGCTACTTTATATCCAGAAAAAACAAACAATTCCGATCAAATAGTGCGAGGTGCAATTAGTAATACATAAAAAGTGTAAATGTATTTCTGTATTCCAGCTTTATAACCACTATATTGATATTTCAGGCTGCCGCAGCACCAGTTTCAACCTCGAAGGCCGTTCCCTAACATCATGGAGCACGTCCCGGCATTGTGTGGTGGCTCGCGTCCAAGATATCACCATTGACCAGTTTATGGAGATTCGGAACAAAGCTGGGGCATTGCTTCTAGTCTTGCCGAAGAATGACACTTTGCTCAATGCAGAGGAAAAGGAGGTGAATAAAATATTTCAAATCAAAAGCTTGTGTAGCTTTCGATAGAAAAATTAACCAAGTTAAGCCAGCCCTCGAAACTGTTTTCCTCACGTCTCAGGCAAACAACCACTTCCAAATAATCTTTCTCTGGAAATTCTCTACAAATACAATAGTCTATGAAACTAAATAAATAATAGGCCCAAGTTTGAAGGCTTTTTAAGACAGATCTCAATTTTCTAAAACTATTGGCATCCTTGTCTAATGGCTTGCAATAATAAAGACAGATATATTTTTAGTTAGTTTAGATCTGTCTTAAAATGTCTTCAAACTTGGGCCTAGTATGTGTTAATCCTACTACATATATTCTACTTTAAAAATGCGAAAGTTTGTGTGTGAATGATTGTTACCATTTATCTCCGCAACTACATAACCAATTTTATCTACACTAATGCTGTCACATTCTACTTATGTTTCCAATACTTGAATTATAATGTAGAAATAATTATGTAGTGGTAGGGCTCTTCTCTTTTGCAAAGCCCACCTGGGGAAGTACCACACCTTTGCCAGTTATTCCACCGCCAAGCAGTAATGTGCAAACATTACTGTGTTCCGGTTGGAAGGGCATTGTTTCCAGTGAAATTACAGGGCAAATGGGAGATTATACAACTTATATCTCAGGGTGACGAGCGCAGTGCTGTGCCGCGCAGGGTCTTGAATTCTGCGAGTTCAAAATTCTGGGTGGCGCAGACCTGTTATGGGCAAACGTGACGTTTAACATCAGGCGAGCGATTTGCTCGTCTCGTCACTCAATCAAATAAAAAAAAAAAAAAAAAAAAAAAAAAATATATAATGACTATGCACAGACAACATTTAAGCAATTTCACATGATGTTATAATATCCACATCGATATCGTAAAATTTCATTATAACATCGCGCGCTCGCTCCTGATTGGCCGCCCAGCGCGCGCAGCGGCGCCAAGTGCGCGCTCGCTCCTGATTGGCCGCCCTGCGCGCCAAGTTCACTGTGACAATACACGTTTTTATTAGTGAAGATAAAGTAGTGTATGCAATCAATCAATCAATCAATCAATCAATTTTTATTTTCCATAGGCATGTTACAAGCACTTAGAAATTGTCATTTTACAATCATATTAATTGAAAATTATATAAAATTAAATAAAAAATAAAATAAACACACATTAACAAAAGTAATAAAAAATATCTGCAATAGCATTGTCAAACAAGAATAAAACATAAAACATTAAATAAGATATACCTAGTCTTAACCACACACAGAAAAAATATTTTTGTCTGTAATAGCATCTGCTAATTTATAATAACTTTTCTTTTGGAGACGACTTTTGACAAAGTTCAAAATGTAATTTTTGGGACTAGCCTTCATGGGTTCCGGAATTTTATTATAGAACTCAATCCCTAAACAATAAAAACTATTTGCAGTTTTAGCTAGCCGTCTTGGAGGTCGCACAATGTGATTTTTATGCCTACTATTACGACCATAATATTCACCAACTTTGTCCATACTCTCTAAATTTTCAATTACATATAATATAATTTGATATAAAAATTCTCCAGTCATCGTCATAATTCCTAATTCATCAAATACATTTCTGCATGAGTCCAATTTCTTAAGTCCTAGTATATAGCGCACAGCCCGTTTTTGTAAAATGAACTGCAACTGCATATAACACAGGTATTAAAACACTCGTTACTATTATGAAACTCGCTGCGCTCGTTTCATAAACACACTCGTGTTTTAATACCCTTCATTATATGACAGTTGCATAAACTACTATTAATAAAACTTTGAATAGACAGGTATTAAATTAACACAAGGCTACTTTTTAACCGACTTCAAAAAAGGAGGAGGTTATCAATTTGACTGTTTTTTTTTTTTTTTTTATGTTTGTTGTCTTACCTCATAACTTTTGACTGGGTGAATCGATTTTGATGATTCTTTTTTTATTAGAAAGCTGATGCTTCCCATTTGGTCCCATTTCAATTTAGTCCAGTTCTGATAATGGTATCCAAGAGAAAACCATAAAAGTCTTAAATTTCCATGTATGTGCGCGACAAATAGATGAATAACTCAATAGTCGGTCTTTTGAAGTCGGTTTTTGTTTTTTGTTTTGTAAAAATAATGTTCTTGTTATCATAACTGTTCTTCCTAACGTACAGATGAAACCGCAGGGTACATCTACTATGTGATAAGGCGAGATTATCCTGCAAGCACAGTATGTAAAAAAAAAATATCTTTCAGCACATCCAACTCCTAGAGATGGCAATGAGCCAGCAGGAAGTGAACGCCCCGGTTTACTTCATGAAGTGGTCTCCCGACGTCGAGGAGATACTCCGCGACCTGCAGCACAGTTTCATAACCGACGAGAAGTCTGGCACGGCTCTGGAAGCCATGTTCAACTCTGTGTCCTCTAATGGGTATCAGATTGGTATGTTTTACTTCACTAACTTTACTATATATTTCTATATAATATATTAACTAAGCGTAAATTGAATTTGTTGCAACCTTGTTTTTTAACAGAGTAATCTCATTAAAGGCACATACACATTAAGGCGGGCCGCACCGCAGCGGCATTTCAATACAAATTATTGCGCTCCAGCTCGCCTGTAGTGTGCGATAGTTCATATAAAATGCATGAAAGTGATGCAGGAGGATTTTTGTTATGTGTGCGGTGTGAGCGAGCCTTTATGCAGCTCCATTCAACGTTATTATACCAACAATATTGTTTTTAGGTCAACAAAATTTCTTACAACAACTGTAATATATTATGCGTAAATTGAATTTGTTGCAACCTTGTTTTTTAACAGAGTAATCTCATTAAAGGCACATACACATTAAGGCGGGCCGCACCGCAGCGGCATTTCAATACAAATTATTGCGCTCCAGCTCGCCTGTAGTGTGCGATAGTTCATATAAAATGCATGAAAGTGATGCAGGAGGATTTTTGTTATGTGTGCGGTGTGAGCGAGCCTTTATGCAGCTCCATTCAACGTTATTATACCAACAATATTGTTTTTAGGTCAACAAAATTTCTTACAACAACTGTACCATTCATTGTAAAGTGATTCAATTGAAACTAATTTGGGAGAGGTCATTGGCTCCTGAAATACAGTTTTTTTGTTTGAGATTTTTTGGCTCTTTGTTCAATGTAAATCGATTAATGTTATGTCATACATAAACTGTTTGATTTACAATTTAACATGACATTAGATGTTATATCAGCCAAAACTGTGAACACATTTAAAGTAATTTAGACATTTGAATTAAAAAAGAGAAAATAGTTCTGACGGATAAATACTGACTGATTATAAATAAATTTCGACACTGCAAGATATAGGCACATGATCTTTATGCTACTCGCCTATCGTCAAATAAATAAAAAAACATGTGCTTTCAATGCACCCTTTGTGGGATGCCAGTGCGGGACTTACCGCCCCCATTCCAAATATGAATAAGAATGTGGTGCTTTCCATACATTGTAACATTGTACATACATTATACATATATTCTAACATGTAGGAACTGTAACATTGTATGTCCACAGTGGTAACAGCCCCGGCTCCTCAGAAGATCGAGTCCAAGCCTGTGACGCTACACGGCAAGCTGGTGGGGAGTTCCGCCCAGACTATTGTGATAGCCGCACACTATGACTCTTCAGCTATTGTGCCCGTAAGTACTATGTCCTGTTATCAGCGATAAGTGTAATGCATTGAGCGTTTTCCCTGTCAGCGGTCACCCGAGCCAACTCAGCTCATTACAAGAACATTATTTTACAAAACAAAAAACAAAAACCGACTTCAAAAGACCGACTATTGAGTTATTCATCTATTTGTCGCGCACGTACTTAATGCAAATTTAAGACTTATGTGGTTTTCTCATGGATACCATTATCAGAACTGGACTAAATTGAAATGGGACCAAATGGGAAGCGTCAGCTTTCTAATAAAAAAAGAATCATCAAAATCGATTCACCCAGTCAAAAGTTATGAGGTAACAAACATAAAAAATAAAAAAAAAAACATACAGTCGAATTGATAACCTCCTCCTTTTTTTGAAGTCGGTTAAAAATACCTGCGCGAGCCTCTGGGCCGCTTGTGCAACTGTTCCAGTAGTGAAGATGATAATTTTGTTTTGTAATGATTAACACGGGATTCCCGTAATAAGTAATTTAATATTCCCGTGACGGGAATATTAAATTACTAAATTAAGTCGTCTATTATCTGGCACTGCGACAAAATGCTATAATTATTATTTAAGCCACTGTGAGTGAATTGTCCGTTAATTTCCAGGAGCTATCCCACGGCGCAGACTCCAACGCGTCGGGCGCCGTGGCGGTCCTGGAGCTGGCCCGCATATTCTCGCGCCTGTACTCGCGGGGCGCGGGCCGCGGCGCCGCCTCGCTGCTGTTCGTGCTGCACTCCACGGGGCACGCGCTCAACTACTTCGCGGCTAAGAAGTGGCTGGAGGAGCAGCTGGATGGGAACGATGCTTCATTACTGCAGGTAATTCATTGACCGAGCGAGCGAAGCGTCTGTAACAACCGGTAAAATTTTCTTTCATCTGTCCAGATGTTTGTATGTTGGTACTCGCGTACAGGGCGTATTTTTGAAGGAATCTCGATGATACTTAGTATATACAGGGTTATTCATAAAGGGTATGCTAAGCCGAAAAAGTCTCATATGACTCACCATTGTGAACAACTTTTACTATCGGACCAACTCGAAATTCGCGAAAAAAAAATCATCTGTTCCATACATTTTGTCGAGTGTCATTGACATTTTTCTATGGAACAGCTGATTTTTTTTTCGCGAATTTCGGTTTGGTCCTATAGTAAAAGTTGTTTATAATTATGAATCAAACGAAACTTACCTTGAAGTTTGATTCCAATTATGCGAGGGCCACAACCGAAGACGATTTAATAATTACATGCCAGTACATGGGATTGTGCTATCTTCTTCACACCTTTAGATATTCACTACTATAAAATACAAAAGTTGACTTCCTGTCCTGTCCCCCTTCCACGACCGGAGAGTGGCGCCTGAAACTTGTCTTGTGAAACAGCTGATTTTTTTTCGCGTTATTCCCATAGTAAAAGTTGCACACTAGACCTCGCGAGAACTTTTTTGCGACAATCACAGTCATCTTGACAACCTCTTGACTGACTTTACTCGTATTCGAAATTCTTGTCCTGAACCCGCCACCTCAAGATTGAAGCTGTTCTCCCACTGAGCTACCACGGCTTTTGTACTTACTTTTTTTGTTTCCCCAGGACGTGTCATTCGTGATGTGCCTAGACTCTCTGTCCTCGTCCCCCGCGCTCACCATGCACGTGTCGAAGCCCCCGCGCGCGGGCGGCGCCCCGCACTCGCTGGGGGCCCGGCTCGGGGCTCCGGTGGCGCACAAGAAGATCAACCTGGCGGACGAGGCGCTGGCCTGGCAACACGAGAGATACAGTATTAGGAGGATGGCGGCGTTCACGCTGAGCGCGCTGCAGGTGAGACCTTTGTGTAGCTTAATACAGGTTCAGCTTTATTAGAGTCCCATACCAACCTCCACGCTCAGGTCGCTGCAGGTAAAGTGTAGCTTTTGCATGTTTTTTTTCCTTTTGATTCATACAGCCAGGGTATGGAACAGACTGCCGGCTTCCTAGTTTCCTGAGATATATCATCTTGAGCTTTTCAAGGTCAGAGTGAATAGGTATCATCTAAGTTTTCGTGCTTCATCTCCGGCCACATCTTCGCTTATCAACAGGCGAGTAGGTCATACGCTCACTTACTCGCGTTAAGGGGGTCCGAGAGCTGAAAACGGGCTCTTTGTAAGACGAGTGTAGACTAAAGTATGCAAATGACGACCTTAAAAAAAATAATTGAATATCTTGATCATATATTTGATTATTATATAAAACTCAAAACGCGATTACGATAACTTTGTTCGATAGAAAAAAATCACAAAGTAAGGTCCAAGCTCAAATTGTAATTCAACAATGTGTGTTTTTAAACACATAAGTTGTTTAACAATTTTGGAAATAAATTTATAAAATTAATTGACGTAATAAAACATATTCTGATGTTTCATTTCTACAAAGGGATTTTAAAATGAATGTCTTGTTCAATTATAATAAATTAATTTAAAACATATCTCGCAAAAATCGCATGAATTCGTATCGCTGCGGTATCGCGTCATAGCGTTTCTCGCTCATTTCTATGCTGAGAGACAGTGACCGCTGATGCGGCTTGCCTGTCGGACGTGTGTCGCTCCGTCATTCAATAATTACAAAAATATAAAGTGACATTTCGTTGTGATTCTCATAATTTATGTGATTGTGTTTTTGCTAAGAGTGTACCTACCTCCCTCTCTGTCAATTCAGTGAAAAAGATTTGCCTCTACAAATAACTTTTATACGAGAAGTATTGTACGGGTTGTACAGATGTGAGAAACGAAAAATGGGCAATAATCAAGCATCAAAACGGAATCAGAAGAAACAAAGACAAATGATAGAAGTTATAAGGTAAGAACCTAGTATGCAGTAAGTACGTTATCTACCTACTCCTTTTTCTGTAAGTATTTTGTTTGTAATATACCTACCTAGGTACCTACCAATATTTGGATTTGGTAGTACCTACCTTACAGAGTTTGATTTCTTATATTTATTAACACGTAACTTTATAAATACTTTGCCGTATAGATCGGATCATACTAGAATAGTTTGAAAATAATGTAACACCCTATGACGGTAGAAATAGAGTCTATTTTTGAGAGCACTAAGTGCAAATAGAGTGTGGTAGTATATTATTATGGCAATCTGTGGTAGTATATGCAAAAAAATCAAACAATTCATTGTGTACTCATCTCATATCAATAATAAATTAATAGTTTTAAGTTTTTGATATCAAATAAGAAAATGAAATAACGAAAATGCGTTTTAAATAGAAAAATATTATACAGGGTTATTCATAAAGGGTATGCTAAGCCGAAAAAGGGTTCGTAGTACTCATCATTATGAACAACTTTTACTATGAGACCGACTCGAAATTCGCGAAAAGAAAAACAGCTGTTCCATACATTTTGTCGAGTGTCATTGACATTTTTCTATGGAACAGCGGATTTTTTTTTCGCGAATTTCGGGTTGCTCCCGTAGTAAAAGTTGTTCATAAAAATGAGTACTATGAGCCCTTTTCAGCTTAGCATACCCTTTATGAATAACCCTGTATAAACGGAGGAGTGCGTATAAAAACTTGTTTTTTTTAGACAATCTTACTTACTACTTTTAACTTACTTATTTCAGGTCAAAGAAACAATTTGAACTAATGGACTAACATCCAGCTTATAAATTACAATGTATCAGTTATTCAATAAATATTTCTGAATCTGAATCTGTGATATTTTGTATAATACAAATGTTTAACCGACTTCTAAAAAGGGGTTATCAATTCGACAGTTATATTGTTAAAATTGACTGATTTTTGTATACATATTATGTTAGTCTATACCAGCTTTTTTTTTATGCCATAGGTGGCAGACAAGCAAACGGGCCGCCTGATGGTAAGCGATCACCGACGCCTATGGATACCTGTAACACCTGTAACACAGATACGCTGTCGACCTTCTAAACACGTACGTCAAAATTCACGCTTTAGTGATTATTGCGTACAACAAAAACGAAGTCTGAAATTGTAATTAAATGTCCAACTAATAAATTGTAAAAAATGTACAAGATAATTAAATTTGATTGAAATGAGACGTACCTATTTGTTTTATTATGATTTATAATTTTCGCATAATATTGTAGGTTATTTTTTTATCTAACCTATGCTGTCCCACTGCTGGGCAAAGGTCTCCCCCATTTTTTTTCCATATGTTTTTAATGTTCTTATTTTTGTATTACTAAAATAAAGCAAGGCACTTGAGAAGCGGCCTTGGATGGATTCAAGAAATATTATCGAATATTTATTTTTATTTAGAACCGGTTGGTATGCCGGGATAAAAAGTAGCCTCCAGGACTTATTCTATTCATATACCAAACTCAAAATTAGGTCAGCCGTTTTAGCGGAAGAAGTTACAAACATACACACTAACATTCAACTTTATAATGATGGTAAGATAAGATTAAATCAATCTTCATTCTGTATTTCATCGAAAAAACTGTTTACTGCGCAAAAATTAAACAGATACACTTTGTATTCGAAACTTTGCTTAGTTAGGGGTCAGTTGACCGTGTATGCAGTAATATAATGTAAACACGTTCGTTTCTAATCGTAGAGTACGTGATTTATCTGAATGTAAAGCATATACTGTGCTTAGCGCCACGCATAATGACCTTCGGTGAGCGTGGTTCGTGCAGTCGTGTCTACTCGCGACACAGTGGCGCGCTCGTGGCCGATTTTCGCACTAGAGCGGGGTAAGCGCGACGCGCGGGTGGAATCTGATTTTTTTCTAGCATATGGCCTCGCCTTAAAGAAAAGGTTCCGTACCAAAATAGTGTGAAAATAGCTATTTTTCAGAATAGCTAAATTTGTTGAAATTAGAAGTTGTCCAATACATTGTTTCTTGTTTCAGTCCCACAAAGACTCATCCCGAAGCTCGATACTGGACCTTCCCACCGAGCAGCGCACACACAACCTGGTCGCCAACATCCGCAGCACGGCGCGCGCGCTCGCGTCACACGTGTACAACCTGACGGCGGAGGGGGACGGGGAGGACGCGGCTTTATATGATGACGCGTTGGTAAGTCCCATCATAAATAGCCTTCTCTTTTGCACTGCTGGGTATAGGCTCGATACTTCTCTTTCCCACTGAACAGCGCAAACAGATTTTGGTCATCAACATACAGCATATCCCTGACAGCCCGTCTTGATGGGGAGACGAGACTTTATCGATAAAATGACGCATTGGTAAGTGCTTGCATCATCATCTACAGTCTTCTCTCTCCCACTACAAGATGTAAGCCTCTGTCATTATAAAGTGAAGGTCTTGACTTATTCGTCAATGGTGAACCTGCAGGCTGATTCAGCTATCCGAACTTCGAATGTATTCGACATCGCATAAAATTATCTTCGCATAAAATTCGGAATTCGGAAAGAATTCGAATTTATATCAAATTCGAATTCAAATTCTTACCGAAGGTGGAAGACTTTTCAAAGAGGTGGAAGACTTTTCAAAGAGGGTGAAGACTTTTCAAAGATAATCATCGAATACATTCGATGTTCGAATAGCTGAATCACTTCGCTGGCTAACTTACTTAGAGCACGAATGTGCCTCGAAAATTCATGTTTAAATTTTGTCACTTAATATTTGTGTGCATCCCCAGGCAGTAGACCCGGCCGCCGTCCGCTCGTGGCTCCAGTACCTGTCCTCGCAGCCGCGCGCGCCGCACCACGTGACCGGCGCGCCCGGGACAGGTATATCACTAGTTATTTTGTAAAGCATTCAGCATCGTCTCACCACCCACCAAAACTGACCTATTTAAGACTTTATCATCATCTACTGCCTTTTCTGGTGAGTGTAGGCCTGTAGGCCTTTTGACGTGAGAACGTCTAATAAATCGATGAACGCCAGGTGCACGCACGAAAAAGTGTCCCGTTACGCTCATTGTGACGTCACGATCGGAGCGAGAAAAGTATGCAATCATTTCATCAATGTTTTGTTATGACGTTGTCACGTTAAACTATCGTCCGTAAACCGACTTCACAGACAACCAATTTTTCATGTGAAACATCTATAGCCGCACGTAAAACCGATTTCTGGCGTGGCGACGTCGCACGGCCTCAGAGGCAACATCGAATACAACTATTACCGAAGTCACTGATTAAACGAATTAAGTAGTCACGATTTGAAATAAATTCGTAAATTTTTGTATTTAATGAAAATAAATGTTTATTCAATAAATAGTCATCGTTATCTGGAAAAAAAATCGTAATATTTTATCATTATGACATATTTAGTTCCTATCGCAATATGTTATTTTCTGCATATTACTTTTACAAAATAATGTCGATGTTTCACATCTGCCAGGCGTCCCGTGGCGGCTCACATTATTTAATGATAGTGTCCGCCCCCAGGAGTGACGGCGGCGCTGGAGCGCGCCCTGGGCCGCTACACGGAGGCCGGCGCCGGCACTCACGCGGCCGACAAGCGCGAGCCAGAGTTCACTCTCTACTCGCCCACCTCCGCCACGCTGTATGTCTACAGGTGAGCACTGGGAGTCAATCTAGGCGTGTCCTGTATGCCTAGCGTAAACTTTGACGTAAAATACGTATAGTGCGCCATAGATATGGCCCAAGTTTGAAGGCTTTAGAGCTTGTACACAAAACTGCGGTGCGACGTCGCATCGCAAAAATCTGCGAGCACGCACGACGCGAATTTCTGCGATGCGATTTCTGCGGCAAAGAATTTCCTTGGTGCAGAAATCGCATCGCAGAAATTCGCGTCGCAAGTTTCTGCGTTGCGGCATCGCATCGCATCGCATATTTGTGTACAAGCCCTTAGTCGACAGATCTAATTTTTATAAAAGTATTGATGTCTTTGTCTAATAGGTTGCAATGTCGAGGACAGATATATTTTAAGTTAGTTCAGATCTGTCAAATAAAACTTGGGCTCAATACAGCAGCAAGTGGTTTTAGTATAAAGTTCCATGTGCCCAGGGGGAATGTCGGCGTGAATGAACGCCAAAATGATGTTAAATTCACGGTATTTGCAATGCATTAAAAAGGTATGTTCTTTAAATGTGTAGACACTTGACAGTAGATACCCACTAAAAAGGAAGTTCCGATATTCAACCCCTTAAAGGGATGAAAAGGGGTAATAACTGTGATAATGTTTGTATGAGAAATATAGCCGTGGGTAAAATTTTATAATATACCGCTACGCAGACAAATCCACATTCTGAAACTAGTTTCAATTTTTATTTGTGATTTTCTATTCTGTTTATGCCTATATCGAGAGCTGCTGCGAATACTATCGAAACTGCAAAATCAAGTTTTTTTACATTGTACCAATTATAACATACGAATAATTAGTATCCTCTTTGGGAAAACAAATAATTTTAATAAAAAAAATAGCATTTTTTAAATGGACTCATTTTAACTCATAAATTTAGGTCAATTTTTGACGTGATAACGTCTTATAATTCGATGGAGCCGGGTGCAAGTACGAAAAAAGTGTGACGTATGTGTCGTTACCTCGATGAGGCGTTACCTCGCTCTGAGTGAAATTGTGATTTCCTATATTCTATTTTTGAAAAATGAAACCATTCCATCAGTATTTTCTGACATTTTGACTGATTGATTATGACGTTGTCACGTTCAACTATCGTCAGTAAACCGACTTTACAGACAACCGATTTTTTACTTTAAATTGCTCTCATGTAAAAAATGCCATCTGCAGTTTTGATCTGTTCGTAGGGGCAGTCGATTTATGTTATTTCAATATAAATAAAATTATAGTTTCAATTGAATACTTCCCCCCATTTCCAGCGTAAAGCCGGCGGTGTTCGACCTGATCCTCTCGCTGGGCGTGGCGGCCTACCTCGGCCTCGTCTACCTCCTCATGAGCCTGTTCCCGAGGTTCTACGACGAGTACGCCAAACTAGTGACCGGGAAGCCCAAAGTGCAGTAGTAGTAAGAATTTGGAGGAGGTAGTGTATTGTGGAAATTTTGGGTCGAAAATGTATAGGGTTGGGAGTAAATCCTGTAAAAGGAAAATGGAAAGGAAGGTTCGTTGAAAAGGGCTCAGTCATAGTAAAGGACCAGCCCTGAAATCGTGAAAAAATATCAGCTGTTCCAATGTTTTCGAGTGTTATTGACATTTTTCTATGGAACAGATTTCAGGGTTGGTCCCATAGTAAAAGTTGTTCATAATGATAAGTAAGTTAATCCCTTTTCGGCTTGACATGCCTGTTCCTAATAAACCTGTATAATGTAATTAGCCAATAGCAAGGGTGTACCGCAAACTCTTAGCGCGCGTCTGAACTGAAAATTGTTCATAAAATAATCTTGAAGTTCTTGAAGAATGTTGAAGAACAGTATTTAGACAAATTAAAATCGAATACCTAGTCAAGGCACGCTTGTTTTTGTTTTGTATTGTCTAATTTTAGGCTAGTCTAATGCTGTTTCTATGCTTACGTCAGCATAGGTTTTTGGTATATCTTTGCAAAACAAGGTTATAATTAAAGGGTATGCTAGGCCGAAAAGGCTAATAATACTCATCATTATGACCAACTTTTACAATGGAACCAAGCCGGAATTCAGCTGTTACATAGAACATACCAATAACACTCCACAAAATGAACAGCTGTTTTTTTTTCGCGAATTCCGGGTTGATCCCATAGTAAAAGTTGTTCATAATGATGAGTACTATAAACCCTTTTCAGCTTAGCATACCCGTCCCTTATAACCCTGTATTTAAGCCAAATATTTCCACAATACATTATCGCTGTAATAGTTATGTAAGTGTTGAACAATTTTCGTTTTTAATTTAACCATCTTATTCAGAAACGGTCGATAAGCTATTCTATGTAACGTGCGGAAACGAGACAACATTATAGGATCGTCCATTAATCACGTGAGACTGGGGGGGGGGGGTTTCGGAAAGCCTCACGAAATGTCACAAGGGGGAGGGGGGATGTGGTGATCTATCAAGTGTATTTATTTTTTCGTTGAATTCTGAAAATTTTAAAAACTATTTGTACCAAAAAATTTTGCGTGATATTGGCGGGGGGGGGGGGGGGGGGAGGGGGGGGGTATTTATAACCTCACCATGTATCACTAGGAGCATGAAAAAGTTGCTAAAATCATCACGTGATTAATGGACAACCCCTAAGCTAATACGTATATGCCGTCAACTTTTTCCTAATGAAAACTGTAACGTGCGGAAACGAGACAGCATTATAGCTATCAGCTTTACGACGTTTTTGAATAAGATTCCAAGTCTCGCTTTATCTTTGAAGGCTTAAGTACAACAGATTTTTATTAAATTATTATAAATCTTTATAAAAATCAATTAATAGTGGTAATTGACTTAAAAGTTTAAAAGACATTGCTTTGGAAAGTTCACAGTCATTTCCGTGTTTCTGATTTAATGTTTAACACTTTAACTGCTGCTAATAAACATGCGTTTGCTTTAACTGCGGCTATATATAATAATCAAATGCGTTGTGTTTTACGCACCTGCACAAAAGAAAACACAAGGTTTTCAGCAGTTAAAGTTTTAAATGTTCTAGAATATTGTAAAAATGTTGTACCCGTTTTTAGGGTAGGCTGTTAGGATTTTTTAGGAATAATAACAAAATTATAAAAGCAATATTAAAAGTTTTCTATTTAAATAATGTATTTTAGAACTGGTTCTGGTACAATCTAAATTTAAAGTCTTAAAGTAAGTATTACTCTATTAGGATCTAGAAATAATTCACGCATGGTAACAATTGAAAACTACCCAGAATGTAAACAAAATCAAAAAATAGTGTTGTGTTTAAGTTGTTTATACAGGGTTATTCATAAAGGGTATGCTAAGCCGAAAAGGGCTCATAGTACTCATCATTATGAACAACATTTATTATGGGACCAACCCGAAATTCGCGAAAAAAAAACCAGCTGTTCCATAGAAAAATGTCAATGACACTCGACAAAATGTATGGAACAGCTGATTTTTTTTCGCGAATTCTGGGTTGATCCCATAGTAAAAGTTGTTCATATTGACGAGTACTATGGGCATTTTCGGCTTAGCATACCCTTTATGAATAACCCTGTATTGAGCTATATTTATAAAGAGTGCCTAAAGTTAGTCATTGCTTAAAGGCTCCGTCTTGTTTTCGCACTTAACATTTCACGTTAGCGCGAAGTTGTCAGAGCATTTTAAACAATGGCTAACTTTAAGCAGGCTTTATAAGTAAGGCCCATTGTCAAATATCGTGTTTAAAAATCCATAAAAGTTTTATGAAACCTCCAGAAGTTTTAGTAAAAAACTCTGCATATTGTTTTGTATTCAATAGTTTCTTTGACCGTCCCGTCCGGAGTTCCTTCAAATTTTATATATGAAGTTAGAAATATATCCGTTTTATTGCAGTTATCTATCCATTTTGCTTTAAGATATAGCAAACTTGTGCCTACTTGCGCTGTACTAGGTTAGCGTAGTTAACTTCGTGTTAAGTATTTGTTAACTTGGTTAAACTTTACCAAAATCGACGAGTTAAGTATTGACTCGTTTAACTTTGTGCGAGGTGATGAAAGGCCTGCGTCCTCGCATGTTTAGAGCAATAAAATAGTCTATACTCGTAGCACTTAGGGATAGTGTGGCTTTCCATTAGTAAAATTATTCTGAATCGGACCAGTCGTTCTGGATATTACCCTCACAAACATACTTCACTTTTTTACGATATCGGTGTTATATAATGTGTATAAAAACACCTATGATAAAGTACTCATAACTCTAAACAACTTTCATAACGGGACCAACCCTTAAAACAAAAAAATACAGCTTGTAACCCTGTAAACAACAATGCAATAATTGTAACTATAAGTTTAATCGACAGATGTAAGTCCGTCAGAGAGATTTAGGTCAGTCAGACAGATTTAGGTCACTTCAGACAGATTTAGGTCACTTCAGACAGATTTAGGTCAGTCAAATAGATTTAGGTCAATCCTGATCGTCAATGACGTTACACTCTGACCGTCACTCAAAATTACTGCCTTGTTAAACTAGAATTCAAGAGTCAGTATATCATACTCGAGAACTATAGTCTATTTCAAATAGAGAGCGAAAAACGGACATTGACCTTTTAGTGTTGCGCAGGGAAGACCAACCTTCTTTGCATCAATAAATTGTTTTAATAGTTAACAACTATTTTGTCACTATCAAAATTCAGGTTTTCAGTTTTTACCTAACAATTATCATTACATTACTATTATCACTATTTAACTCAAAACTGTAGATCAAGTTTTTCGTGTAACTATCTACCTACACATTAGTAAATTAATCATCTGACATTGGCAGGTGTAATTAGTTTAAGATTTAAGTGTGTGCCAAATAAACTATTTATAATTATTATTACCTTATTATATCGGCAGTCTTTATTTTCATTTCCGTTTTGGACATATATTTGTCTGAAGGACACGTCTCTTTCACATATTTATAGACGTTAATTGTCATCATTTTTTCATTTTCCGACAGATGAGATAACTTGCGCTTCTTTCTAGGTGAGTTAAAACTTTTAAACGGTCTTGATGACGAGGAAGACGACTCCGATGATTCCATTATCACTCACAAACAAAAAACAACACAAAACAAATATATGTCCTAACAAAAACAGATATAACTAATTTAACTCAACAAAAAATAACAATTAACAACCAAACATTCAAATAGCACACTAAAACAATCCGAATCCAAGCGTATTCCAGAGCGGAATGTGGCCCCAGCCATATCTTACCGAAAAATGTCAAAACAGGTTTGCAATATCTGATGGACCTTGTCGCTCGCCTCGCCCGGTACCACGAAACACGGTAAATGCGTAAGCGACAGGGAAACGATACATAAATGTATGGATAACGATACGCATCGTTTGTTTTCGGTGCTCTCGTGGTACCGTGGCGTGAACGTACGTTTTTCGCTCTCTAGTTGAAATAGACTATAGTCAGGGTGTCAAAATCTGTATTAATTAGACTTAGCTTCATTTTAAATATTTAGTGTTCAACAAGCGACGGTCGATGTTGGCCGTCACTAATGACGGTCACCCTGACTTTTGATAGTGATAGTCATTTCTAACCGTAAACAACAGGGTTATTTCTAATTGTCAATACTGGAGATCATTCCTGGTCATCAATATTCTTGATCATGAATAGTGATAGTCATTTCTGACCCTTAACAACAGAAGTTATTTCTTATTGTCAATGGTGACGATCATTCCTGTCCTGACCTTCAATACTACCGATCATTGATAGTAATAGTCATTTCTGACCGTAAATAACAGGTTATTTCTTATTGCCAGTTCTGGCTATCATTCCTGACACTTACTACTGGCGAGCATTAAGAGTGATAGCCGAAATTTAATAGTGATAGTCATTACTGACCGTCGTCATTTCTGACCGTCAACGTCGGCGGTCTGACCTGACCGTCATTTTTTTACAACGAAACTGTTCATATGTTACTGTGTGAAAGCAAATGGATATATAACTGAGCACCAAGCTTCTATGTGATAGTTGTATGTAGGTTGTATTTACCTATACGCTTGTTGAGTGGTCACCATTTTAGAATAAAATCATCATGAATGAACTGTATATAGAGTAAGTTATAAATACAGGGTGTTTTCTTTATCGAAACGGAAGATTTTGGATGTTGTACCTGAAGTAGAATCCTATGGCTTTGTTACTTTGAATACTTTTATTTATTTTCAAAATTCTCATATTTAGAATAACTTGAGATGATATTTTGATAAAATAGAGAGTTTTGAAAATTAATAAATTTGTAAAACAGCCATAAGTTTTTGCTCCATGTATGTTTCGATAAAAAGATCACCCTGTATTGGTTGAAGGTGATTAGAATAGGTATCAGTGCTGTGTGAATTTCAAAGGAGTTTCTGTAATAAAGTATATGCTTTCTTTCTATGGTTCTATGAAATTAGATTTTTTTCACTACATTTTTGTTGAGAATCTCGCCGAAAATAGACAAGAAAAAGCGATTTGAGAATTGAAACATTTTGCGAGAAATTCGAGATATTTTTGTCAGTAAGGGTCATATCACATTATACGTAGCATCAGCAACTTTGCGCTGCATCACTGTTTGATGATTCACAGAATAATTACTAGTTACTATGGTGAGTATAACCTCAAAGATACAACAATTGAATCCGTTCGTGTCTTCGTTAAGGTTTACTTTAGTGCAATTTCTTAGGCAAATCTCAACAAAAGTGTAGTAAAAGTTAGAAATGTAGAACAAAATAGTGTCGAAATCATTTGATTTTTGTAAGTTAAATGGTGGTCGTATGGAATTGATCAATAAAATTGTTTCTAAATTATTATCTGAATTATGAATTAATAACAAGCTTCCACTCCGTACTTTCTCGGTTTTTTCCGGGATAAAAAGTAGCTTTTAAGATAATGCAGGGAATAAGCTACCTTCATACCAACATACAAAACTGTTTTTGCGTGACTGAGCAACAAAAATTCAAACATACAAACTTTGACTTTTATAATATTTGTTTTTTTTTTATGTTTTAGTATAACTCGATTTAAACTTAATGACAATTGTGAAGTGCGCAAAAATCTCGCATCTCACTCCCATCTTACTCGGACCACAGCCGACATAAAATTCACCGCCGTCGTGTTATACTAAGGTTATACCATATTTTTTACTATTAGAATCTTCAAACGAAAACTTCGTTTTAGATTTTGATTAGTGCTCTGATTAAAGTTTGTATGATTTGATCTCAAAATGTTTAAACATTCGCGCGACGAAATCGCATCGTTTGTTCGTGCGAGCAACAGTGAATAAAGATGCCGCCGGGTTCAATTGAAACGTTGTTTTACTAAAATAAAAATTTATTTTCATAAACAGATTATAAAATGTATTTTATACGTATTTATCTTAATGACTAAGTATACATTGATAATTTATAAGCTACCTTCGCGATACATAAAGCCATTTTATGGCACTATTATACTTTATTAAATTCAAGAAAATATAGAAATATACTGTTGTAAATTTTTGTCAACATTATGTTTATAACTTTTAACATTAGCCTGTTTTAGTTGAAGTGCTGAAACAGTCCTCTAAGGGTAACTTTCTAGATCACATTGCCAACAAATCAAATCGTCTATAAATCAAGATTTGTATGTAGCACATTATAAATCAATTGGTTCAGCCATCTTCTTTATGACTGATGCCATTCCGCTCGCACAGTTTACACGCACCGTACGAGCGAGTAAGATAGCACGATTGAGATTCAAAACTATCGTATTTAGAATGCTGGCCTTTAAAATGTTTCTGAATGGCGCCGCAAATGTAAAACTAGAATATTACAAGTATACGGTAAATGCTTATCAGTAATATTACTCGATGCATAAAGAGATATGTCTGGAGCTGACAAAACCTCGCATCGCTAACGCTTTTCCCAACCGGGTAGGTAAGACAAGTGAGTTTTGTCAACTCAGTGAGACTTTTAATATTATTTTTCCGGTTGGTTTATCCTTCGAACACTTCGGCACTGGCAGAGCCATTGATGTCTTTTAGTTCCGTCGACTTGAAGGTCGCCACGAAGGTAATCTTGCCCAATTTCTGTGAACAACATATTTCCGAAATAAGATTTTTTACAGATGAAAAATCAGGCAAAATGCTTATTTTTCTTTAAAAAGGATGATCGCTATGAGTTGTACTTTGGGTGCCTTTTTTTGGGGTAGCAACCAAAGCTACAACGCTGGTCGGTACAATCTGAGTCACGCACTCCACCGTGAGTCAGTAAGCTCGCGATGCAACCAACCGCCAGAAATGGAGAAACATTGCAAGACGAGCAGCCAGGGAGATGGCGTCGCACCACCCTCGACACCTCGGTCTACGATGCTCTATACATTGCTGAAGATAGGAAAGTTTGACGCAACATCGTAACAGAAACTATTTGGAGGTGGTCACGACACTCAGACATGAGGAGCACAATTTGAAGAGGAGTTGAGCATTAAAACTCACATTAGGCTGCACGGGCAGCTGAGCCGTCAGCAGCGAGCCCGCCTCAGCATCGTCCGCGTTGAACCGCAGCGTGCGGCCCAGGATGCCGGACGACGTGACGCGGAACTCGCAGGCGGTGAGCGGCCGGTCGAGCGGGTTCACGAACGAGAGGGTCGCGGGGGCCGGCTGCCCGAGGATTAGGTCTTCGTTGAACTGGGAAAGAAAATTATATGGATAAACTCTTTATTGTTCACTTTAAAGATTATGAACAAAAGGATTTAACGCTTAAAAGCAAGTGCGGCAATTAGAGCTGGAGAAACGAGAAGCTCTCGTATCTTATAGGTATCTACTTGTAAATGGATACTTCATTTCGGTTTTCCCTTTAGCGTTTGATAAGTTGCGTGTGTTGACAACTTTAATTCCATATAATGAGAGCAAACATTGTAACATTTTCAAATATTTTTTTCTCTTACTTTGATATTAATATTCGGCTTGAGTATTTGGAAGTCGTCGTCATCCGCCCAGGACTGCTTGGTCTCCTCCACGATGGCCATCGCGGATATCTTCATGTTGCAGTACTCCACCAGCTTGGGCAGGTAGTCGCTCGCTGTCACGAGGATGCTTATTCTTTCCACTGAGAAAAATATGTCAAGGATCAAGAGACAATCTACTAGAAGGCCATGCCTTGTTAGAATAGGAAAGATTTATATGATGCAGATAGATGGGCTAAAAATTAGAGCAAATGATAGAAGAACGATAAACAAGAAAAAAAATACATCAAAAGTGAAACTTACCCTTTTTAGCACCCACAAAGATCTTCCCTTCGATCTTCTTCACGGGTTCAGCTTTCACACCGTTATAGAAGACGCTGGTAGCTGATAAGGAAGCTTTGATGTTACGACCCTGCAAACAAATGATTTAAATATTAGCAAATCTCAGCCTTCATTTTTGTCACATCAAGCAGATTTTTGGGGCTCGTCTGGTGGTACCTATGCAAATCAAAGTCTACAATAGATCAAAGAAAAATATTTTCAGAGGGATTGTCGTCGTTAAAAATAGACATCGTTCAACTAAATAATCTAGAAGGTATTTTAGAAACTAAATTAGAAACAAACGAAGTTTAGATTATTTTTGGGAGATTTCATAATTATGATTGTGTGTGGATCTAGGTACAAAAGCAGACATTGTCAATTTTCTCGGAATGTCGGAAAATAGGCGTTCCAGTATTATTGGAACAGATTCTTATTTCCTGTGGCCAAGTGGGACGGGTGCCAAACGACTGGCGTCTATTATAAACAAGTTTACTGAGAACCGACGACTTACAAAAGTATTTTATTACGGACCGCGACATTATGCGGCTAAACTGAAGAATGATTTAAGACCGATAGGTAAGGATATTGTGTAAGAAACATTGTTGTTGCCAAATGGTGCAATTGATGTGACTGCATGGTAACCCGCACAGTAAATCGCGTGTGCTAATCACACAAAATCATGACACCAACTCAAAAACATGGTAAACTTCGTTCCTTGCATTTTTAGATGGACTTACATGAAACTGTAATCTTTGGAAAAAAAAATTGGATGTGTTCTGGGTTAAGATCTAGGTGTCTTCAGTCGCGAGTCAATTGGTTCCTTCTAGGCGCGCGTGCTCCATCGTAGATCGCGTCATTGCTTACCATCAGGCGAAATGGCGGTCAAACGCAAGCCTATCAATTTCTTCCATTGATACTACTGAAAGTGTTACCTTATCAGACGTGTTCTCGATGTCGACAGTGACCCGGAAGTCTTTGCCAATCTGCACAGTTTCGATATCTCGCAGCTTGAAGGTGATGTCATTCTGTACACTGGACGCCACGGAGTAGTATCTGCAATAGGATTGATTGGTTAGTGATTTCTAAATAGGTGCTAAAATAATATTCATAGTCCATTTGAATCATATCAATTCATACCTTTTAGCTCTCTCCGAATACCGTACGCCATTCATGAGCGCAAGTCGCTCGGAAGCAGTTCCCTCGCGGAACTTGTACTGCGCAGTGATGTCCTCGCGATCCTCGTCACCGACGGGGTCGAACACGTACGGCTTCTTGGTCAGGATCATGCGGCCTATGCTGTGGGGAAACGGATGGTTAACTTTGTAACGTCCAAATATCGTGGCTTCAAAAAGTTCTTTCGAAAACATCAACTTTAAACTGGGTATTGAAAAAAATACGTACAGATGATTGTTTTAGTACTTACTGGTAATTATTGGTATCCACCATAGAGAACCCAGTCTCGGCATCAGAATCCTTCCTCCACCGCATCAGGTCTGCGTTGACTGAAGCCAGCATGAACTCCACGTCGTGGTTGAGACCGATGACTCCTTGCTTGATGGCCTCCAGTGGAGCTGGGCCGCACTGGTATCTTTCGGAGGACTTCTCTTGAGGAGTCGCGTCAATGGCTTGCCAGCCGCCGTAACCTGCCAATGAGAAAATGGTAAGTTTCTACTTGATTTATTAAAATTGTTGGCTGCTTAGAAACGCCACGATTCTTGATAGAAACTAAAAAGCAACCAAAAGATCTGACTAGCACTTTTGTACGTGTCTCAAAAGTTTTTACCTGAAGGCAGATCAGGCCTTGCCATCCACACGTCGTTCCATACGTGATAGTTCCAGATGGAGTCCATTCCTTCAGAGTTGGTGGGGTCGGAGTCCATCTCCTCCATGGTCTCCGTGTAAAACTTGTCCACAGTCAGGGACTTGTTCGCGTCATGAGCCGACACGAGGTTGGACACCACTCGGGAGGGAATGCCTAGGGCTCTGCACACTGAAAGGAGGAATTAGGTTAGACTTCTTCAGGCTGCTGAACTTTGTTGCTAATCAAATAATATAAAGACTGGACTACTTGACCCATGCGACCCATTAGCGGTTGGCATGAACCCGTGACTTGAGATAGTAGGTAATTAATATTATCTTAATGAGTTCTAAAACAAGTTGTTTCAAAACGCAAGTACGAATGTCTGCTTTTGGTCGGTTTCGAGCATAGATAATAGGATTTATTGTCATTGCTTTCAAAGAATCGCATAGTCCTGCATCAAAATCAGCAAATCCAGGGCAGTCCTTGGTTGCAACTGCAGGTCCTTGTCCCACACCTATCTGGATATAAGCTTATTTCAACGCACCAGTAGTGACAACTCCGGCGAACACCCAGCACTGCCCGTAAGCCACCTCCTGCGTGGTCTCGAGGAACTGCGCCATGATGTCCACGGAGCCGGTCCACTCGGAGGGCGCGGTGCCGTCCTCGTACTGCCCGTCCCACCGCCCGATCAGCACGCCGCCGTCGTCGATAGAGTTGACAGCTGCTGAGATGGTTCGCACCATCTTGATTGCGTCTCCGCGACTGAAGACATAATTAAATAAATAACAGGTAAACCGATTGGAGAAGAGCTGATGAGTTGAAATGGTTGATCGGATATCCTTGAGTCAAATCTAAGTTAAAAACACTCGATTGGACCACATTATTTATTTTCTTTCTGAATCAAAATCGGTTCAGCCATTTGGGACTTACGATGTCACAGACAAAAACATCTCTCTTTTTCCGTCGGGTATTAGAAATTGTATAATGGGTTTGATATTTTAAATATTTGTGCGTGATTAGAAAGCTCTGGCTGAGAACGCGGCCTTAAATTAGGTTTGCTAAAATTGTCAACCATTAATCAGTCTCTTCGCTAAATTTCGAAAAAACCCGGAAATCGACTCCAAATGTATGCTTTACGGAACAGATGAGGCAAGTTTATTCTAGATTTATTGCACAATTATGTATTTACGTATGCATAATGCAACCATTGTCTGAATTAGCCAAGCTTAACACGTAGCATGATGCAGACTGACTGACATTGGCTACGGATATCAGATTTGGGATTACTCAGACGGAGACAACACTTATTTGTGATGCTAAGTGTAAATAAAGTATTTCGTAGATCTACGACTAATATCAAAGTGCAGTTTTGGAGGTTTGTTGGTGAGTTAACACGTCGGCAGCTGTACAGATTTGCAAGAAGTCAGCCGTAGAAATAGTTTTAGCTCCGGTTTAATCATATTGTACTTTTCAGAGGCCAAGACACAATTTGTGACGCTGCTCCAACAATACTGGCTAGTTATCACTTTTGATCATAAGATTGTATTTTTAACGCGAATTATTCCGCGTTTGTCCACTAACTCGCCTGTTGGTAAGCGACACCTGCGACATTGGGCCGAAGATGAAGCACGCAGACTTAGACGAAAACAACAACTTAAAATAAATTACGTAAATTTTAAATCAAGTAGGTAACTCCGTATGCTGTTTCTAGTTTTTGTACTTACTTATGGTACGGCATCTCCACTTTGTCCAGCATGAACATGACAGCCGGTAGCACCACGGCGTCGAACTGGCCGAAAGCCCAGGGCTTCCCACGCGTGGTCTTAATGGGCCCCACCCAGATCTTGCCCACGTCGTTCAGGACGTACTCTTGGAGGAGGCTTGTGTCTTCCATAAAAGTTTGGTCGTCTGTGGAAAAGGTCATAAAGTTAGTTTTGTATTTTTTTTTATTACTACTGACTAGGTGTGGTGATTGATTGATGATGATAAAGCGCCTGTCTTAATCCAGAGTATATAAGCTATCTCTATTCCAATTTTTATTTAATTTGGTGCAGACGTTTCAGAGTGAAGGAGTAACAAAACGTACAGAAAACTTTCGCATTTTTAATATTAGTATTATGTGGTCATCCAGGTGGAAGGCTATTTTTCACATTGTGTTGCAGTATCCAAGATGGAACGGAAAATGGCTATCAAAAGTTGCTGCCGGGGCACCGTTTTCCGTGCTTTATGATAAAGTTTGCAACTCGGAAGTTAGAAGCCAGAGGAGCAACAAAAACTCAAGTTCCCTTTAGGTAAGCTAGTCTCTGTGTTCTAAAACTCTAGCCCGATATGGAATTCGAATCATATTTCTTCTTCTTAGTCGTTCACTCTTGGCAGAGTGGTCGTGGTTGCAATGTGACATGGAGGCTCTTTGCCGTCGTCGACGCCCCCTTCCATTGCTGCTGCACCCGAACCATATTTAATGGAAGATAATTTTGTTCAGTGTTGCAATAAACAACTCCTGGTTCAGTATTTAAAAACCTGCTGCCACGTTACCTGGGTTCCAAGGGTTGAACAGGATGTACAGGTCCTGGTTGTAGTCGAACACCTCCCGCGCGGTGCTGCTCTTCTGTCGGGTCACCACCTGCAGCTGCCAGCAGCCCACCGGCACGCTTACCGGAGTTGAAATCTGGTGGAAAGCAGAAAATAATATGGAAGAGTAGGTTCGTGCTTAGGCTAAATGGGTGATGCAGAGTATGAGAGTTATTCCGAAGACCTGTATTTATTTTACAAACAACCGGAACCCCAAATTTTTTTTGACTTGAATTAGTTCGCGTTTGACCACCAACTCGCCTGATGTAAGCGACGATGTGGTGATGAAGCACGCAGACCTAAAAGATACCTATTCACCAACAGACCTATTCACTCTGACCTTGAAAAGACTAAGATTGTATCTCTCAGGAAACAAGGAAGCCGGCAGAAAAATAGACTTATCATTCGACTCGTGGTAGCGATCAGTGATCACTGAACTATAATCAACCTATAAGAGCAGAGCGTGGCTGTCTGTCATCCTCATCGCCGACACAGAATCAAAGTAAAGAGCGTTATTTTCATCGCTACTTAAAAGTATATAAATAACTTGAACACTTAACGTCATTCATTCAATTATATACGCTAAATATTCATTTAGTAGGTAAATTCATTACCGTTGTCGTCGCAGACAGGACCTAAGCGATACCATCAAATGCATATTAAACGGCATATTTGCATGATTATTACGTCAAATAACTTACAAAACTCGTAATACGCTAGCGTATTGTTATTACCTATCGGAATCACGACTGGGCAAATTACAAACTGACATCTTTAGAAGAAGTGAATAGACTTGGCGCCACCATCGTTTTTTCTGAACAAAGCTGTTAGAGGAGGCTTCGCTGCGGTAGAATATCTTTAGTTCCATCATTTTACCAACGGCATAGATAAGTTAGTCGGTTTCTAACCGGTCCCGTTTGACCTCTGAGATAATATTAATAAAATTCGCATCTTTTATAGTTAGGTAATAAAACTGTTGTTTATTTTTATTATTTATAATGTAGAGATTTTACAAAATACAAAAAATATGTAAACGCTATTTGTTTTGCGCCTTATAAGTAGGTATGCGAGAATATTTTTATGGCGAGCGATCGCGACCGATAGACGAAATAAGTGGCTAACACTGTATTACCTGTACCTACACTTTGGCTGTACAGGATTAAAAGGAAGGGTATGCTAGGTGTAGGTAGGTACTCATCATTATGATCATGTTTGACTATGGGACCAACCCTGAAATCACGAAAAAATGAATTAGCTGTTCCATACATGTCGAGTGTCGTTGAGAGTTTTTTTATGGAACAGCTGATTGCTTTGTCGTGATTTCAGGGTTGGTCCCATCCCCTCCGAATTGGGTTCCCGCCTTTCCGTGGCGGGGGGGATAAGTAGCCGGGCCGCCTTGCCCGGTGAAACTAAGAGGAACCCTAAAAGTGGAGGCTCGGGCCGGCGCCCTGGACATTTCGGGAAGCGGCGGTCTGGGCCTAGGAGCCCTCCCGTATACCTCTCCGTGGAGAGGGAACGTGGTAGGGCTCGGGGTCGTCTACGGACGACGACGGGGGGCACATTGTGCCCTCCAGAGGGGTAGACTCGGCCGGCGTCCTGGACAGTCCGGGTAGCGGCGGTCGAGTCCCCGAGAGGGAGAGAGCGGGAGAGAGAGAGGAACCCTTTCTCTCACCCGCTCCGCAGAGAGAAGAGCGGACACGGGGGCGAGTCAGGCCAGTGGGGCCAGTAAGGCTCGCACTCCGTCTCCGCTAGGAGGGCCTGGAGTGGCGGGTGCGGGGACACCCGCTGCTTCGCATTGGGCCCTCCAGGGTGGTCGACGCGTCTGATGTTCCGACGCGTCGTCACGAGAGGGAGGGGGTGGCCACCCCCTACCCGAGGTGGGTCTGCCTCACGGCGGACATAGGCTGGGCGGGGCTGCGGTGATTTAATGGGCCCGCGGCTCCGTCCATTGCCTGGAGGAACTTCCCAGGGTTTTTAGTGGGTATGCCGCCACTAGAGCGGAGACTCCCACATAACCACCCTGCCCTCCCCGGGGCGGGCGTGGTATCCATAAAGGATTTTCCCTGGGTCACAAAAAAAAAAAAAAAAAAAAGCGTTGGTCCCATGGTCAAAGTTGTTCATAATGATGATTACTATGAGCCCTTTTCGGCTTGTCAAACCCTTTCCTTAACCGTTTAATAAATTAATGATTTTAAAGACATTAAATTAACTATGGTAGGTAAATAAATAATCTAAGTTCAAGACATTTGAAAAAGAGTCTTCCTACTTAATGCTCCTTAATCAGTCAATCTGACTAACGAGGAGCATTAAGTAGAAAAGCTGTTTTATTATTGTATCTACTACCTTTACCTACGAGTTTATCATCAGGCGAGCGATTTGCTCGTCTCGTCTCTCGATATCATAAAGAGTACTTTAGAAACACTAAAATTGTGACTCACAACTTTAATCAGTTAGTAAGTAATTGATGAGTTAGCTCAGTACTCGATGGCTATCTCACAGTCATTACATCAACAACGAATAAAACCTAGAATATGGATAAAAATAGACATGCGACATAGTTAGGTACTCCAGGATAATACTTTTTAAATCAGTTTTAACAGTTGGCTCATGATGATATTTTAAGGCTAAAAGCTACCTACTAATACTAACCTGCCTAACCATGCACACAAGGTAAATCAGTAATTATAATATGAATTGGGTTCATCCGCAATACTACAGGAAACGTTAACTTTTGCGGGTAAAAAGTACCTCCCTACCTATAAATTAGTAGAGTTTAAAAGTTTCATGGCTTGCTTTGAAAACAAATTATGCTTTTACATTTCAACGTAGTATATGTAATTATGTATAGTATATACTACGTTGAAATAAAAATAAAATAGTAATTACCTACAATGTAATTAGTATTTTATTCATGATGATGTAGATATTTTTAAATATTTTACTCATACGTAGTCAATACTACAATCACGTACATATAAAAAGCTAGTCCACATTTAGTACCCATCCCGAACGCCCCTACCGAAAAAATTTCCCCGCTGTATCGCCAGCGAGGTGCGCTGGGCGAGGAAGTGCCCCGCGCGAGGATAGTCTGCCTCGCTTCCAGACGATGCCCTAGCTCGCCCACAATTTTTTTGACTTGACTTTTTTTGACAAAAGGAACGAATTCATACGCTGACTCCAAACATGCGTACCTACTTTAGAGGCTTGGAATTGGCACCTGCCAAATTATATCAATAGACAATTAAAATACGAAAATATTTAAATAGGTACGAATTTACTGCTTTATATTCTACACTCGTGAAATAATAAACCAAAATGAAAATGCTAACAGCTGCTTTAACAGAAACATTTTGTTTGATCTGACAAATGTTGCCCATAAATTAGAATAATAATTGATTGATTAGGCGCCGATACGCATAATTAATAGTGCTATTCATAAATTAAACATTTATTAATTCATAAATGACATGATTATTGGTTAGGGTCACCCTTCAGTACATGACCGCTCAGAATAATTTTATGAATAAGGTGTTCATAAATTAATCGCGCAAATAATTCGTAATTAGTACTTAATGCCTGCCAAATGGTGGCTGATTTTAATATTAAAACAGAAAGCTAAATGTAATTTTTTTATAATAATATTTATGAATTGTCAATAATAATTGCCGTTTGGTAGACACAGCCAAAATAATTAAATGCCGTTTTGAATATTATAATTGTTTCTCGTTATATAAATGTTTCTCGGTGTTTTTGTTTTCATATAATACATATTATACAATATAATACATCCTACTCTAACTATATTAGCGGGGACCACCTTATTATTTGATTTCAAATGAATATAAAATTATCATTTTACGGAGCCCAGCTGTGTTTAGACCACCAATTGTGTTAAATTGAATAGATAAGTCATTGTGTCTGTGCAATCAGTCACGTTTGGGAGGTCTGCCTTGATATGAGAGACCGCCCGATAATTTCTTTCTTTCTTAAAAAAAAAAGAAGAAAACATCAGGATTAACTAACATAGTTACAGATACCGTACATACTTAAAATTGCATGTCTAGAAAGCTTTAATCTAATACGGTGGACAAGATGTCAAGAGCAGTTGACTGCTTTTTTGTTAAAGAATGTAACATAACCAGCGATGGCGTTTTACCTACCTACATAGCATCCATTGTAGAAAACGTAATTAATTTTAAAAGAGTCAAAGTTAAAATAGGTTTCTTTATTTTGTTTTAAATGGGAACCTATTTATGAAACCTATTTTTTTTTTGAAAATTAATGTCAACCTATTTAGCCACAATCTACATCAACTAAAAGGCACCTACCTCAAACGACACGTTGTTCCCCTCGCTGCTCAGGTATCTGGCTGACCAGCTGTGCTTGTCCGGGACCACGTCAGTCTTGAGGAAGATGGAGGCTTGCGTGTCCATCTGGGGCTTGTCGCCTGTAAAGGAGGATGGTTTATAAATATTATCGGAAGTAACAAAGAATTGGGGTCAAGGTGTGGTTTTAAAGGAAGACCATAGACAGTGTCTAGAGAGTAGAGTAGACATTGAGGATCTTTTAGGTTTTTTGTAGTGAAGGCTTTTCATTATTTGTTAGGATTAGGTATGCCTTAGAATCCTTAGATAATGAAATATTAGACTAATGATATTGAATTGAATGTCAATGTATTGTACCTAATTACCTATAGTGAACGCGTAGCGGCCTGATCTAGAGGTATTGGTTACATTAAATAGAAAAAGAACAAATTTACTATAAAAACTTACATTGACAATCTAACAAACTACGAGTTCTACGATCTGTTTGGTTAACTATACTAAACTCGGAAGTGTTGAAAACTCGAAAAACAGGATCTAACGTTACAAAAATCTTGAAATCTCCATTTTTACAGGTACAGTATAGTATTATAGGTTGTATGGGCCTAGCCTTTTCATATAGGCCTAGGCGAAGATCCAGGTCAGTTTCTCTTACCAAGTGTAAAGAGCAGCTGGATGAGGTCGTCGCTCTCATCGTAGGGCCGGTTGAACGCCACCACGCCGTTGAAGGGCTGCCCGCGGCGCACGATCGTCGTGGTCTGGGGCTCCTCGTTCACTGCTTCATATCTGTTCAGATCAATCCATGGTTAATGACGTACCTACGTCAAGATATTCTCTAACTTTGCTTTACCCTGGATAACTCTGGATTAACACAATTAAGCAACTCTTCATCAAGATAAAAATAACAGCTCCTGACACCGAATACCTTTCATTAACTTTTCGGTAAAAGAAAAAAAAATCCCAGCAGTGCGATGTTTAAAAGGTGGGTTGGATGGGATAGCAGGTTCAACCGCGGGGCGCAGCTAGTATATTTACCTGGCGGTGTTGTGAATCTGTGCATTGTCTCTGGGGTAGAAGTAGACGATGTCCACAACTAAGGGTTCCGCCATTTTTCAATAATTTCTGAAACAAATAATTAACATTTCTGAATTTTAAATTATTTTAGTAAATAATCAACAATAAATAAATAACAGAGGTACCTATCTATACCTACTTAATCGTAGAATATCATAATATCACGTAGATAGATTAAATACCTAAGTAGCTTGAGCCGTGCGCCGCTACGAGTGCCTACCAGCGGCGGCACTTTAGATCTAGGTTTTCTAAATAGTTTTTAATCCATATTGTAGAAGATTTAATATTGTACCTATACATAAATATTTATTCTAATTCATGATCACTTTTCTCAAAATAAAACAATATTCGTATGATACACCTTTAACAACTTCCAATCTCCACTCAGCTGTGTGCAGAGCATACATTATTGCATTCATATTTTTATTGCTAACATCTGGTAGAATGTATTTTGAGTTTATAAAATAATTTTGTTTTGCAAATATCTTTGCCGGCAGAGCTTTTGATTGTTTTATTTGAAATTACATTTGTAACTTTAACCTTTTGGGAGCTATTTATTGTATCTGTATATCTATTTTTAAATAAATAGTTTAAAAAAGAGAATTATTTGTTTTTACTATGTATTATATCCTGTAGGTAATTTTTGTGTCTTAAAATAAATTTAGTGTTTGAATGCACGGCTCCAAAAGTTTAAGTTTATGAGAAAACAAAGATCTTACTACTTAATAAAAACTGCATAAAGTTACGACATTATTTAGTAGGTACTTATCACGTTTTTCCTTATCTAAGAACTTGTGAAATCTAACGTTTGTTTTAACAAATTTTGTCATAAATCCTTATGTGATCGAAACTATGGTCGGAGCATCCGTCTCAATCTTACGTGAGTAGTCCTGTGTATTTCTAACAAAACCTAAGGGTTTGTCTACACAGAAAGCGGTCACGCGTTCAAACGTTCAGCGTTATAATACCTGCTGTAGAAGCAAGTGTATGTAACGTAACGTATCGCAACCGAACGCTGAACGCTTGAACGCGTGACCGTTTTCTGTGTGGAATATCCCTAAGATCGTTTATAATGTAAGGCTGAAAGACAAGCTTCTAGTCCGTAACAGCTGCAATATATCGACCGCCCACGCACTTATCATTGCAGCCCATTACCAATGCAACGATGATACTGCTCTATATTGGTATCAATTCATGCTTAACTGCAGTCTACCTAGATATCATGTACCTAGTTGATACAATCACCTACGCAATCAATTAAAATAAATTCCCTTGAATTTCCTAGTGGGGAGCTGTGAGTGTGAATCGTTTGTTTATTTAAATATATGAATGAATGAATCGGTTTCCTCTAGGCAAGCGTGCTCCATCGTAGACCGTATCATTCATTGGTCACCATCAGAGAATATGACTGATGGCAGCCTTTCATCCAATAGGCCATAATGACAGGGTATGCTGAGACGCAAAGGGCTTATACTCGTAGCACCTACCCATCAGTATTATGCATTTTTTAACAATGAGAAAAACAGAAGCTGGTTTATACAAATAAGTACCTACCAATGTCAGCAACACTAGACAAAATGGACGGAACAGCCGATTTTTTTTTCGCAATTACAGGGTAAAATTTTTCACAAATTAAGAAAATGTGTATTATTAGATATCAATAAATGCTATGCTTACTAAGGCTATATTTTATGTAATTAAACCTGGGAAGCCGAAGGCCGAGCAGCATTGCATCGGGCATCAGCTGGTCAAACATATGAACGCAAAAAATGTAAAAATATTTTAGTTACAATATTAATAATTACCTAAACTATTTATGTTTTGGTTTAACACGGCAACACTCGCATATTTTTAGTTGAAAAACTTAATTCCAATTAAATGTAAAATACATATAAGTATTAGGTATGATAACTCATTACCGATTTTTGAACAAATAATTTCAAAACAATAATTTAAGCTGAAAAAAAAACATTTTATACAGACGCTTTCTGCTCACAGATTTATGCTTTTAAATTATTTCACCCGTCACCGACAGCTTTACCCTATAGTGCCTATAGGTACGTAGATACATGGTAGATACTCTAGATACCTACCATTACCTATGTGTATCTGTCTCTTACTCGTTGCGGTCACGCACTATTATTATCTAGATACGCTGAAATCTATAACTGATTCAGGAACGACTGCTAATAAAATCTGATACGATAGTTCGGGAGCTACATATTGGTGCGTTCGA
Source organism: Alcis repandata (assembly GCA_949125135.1). Lineage (NCBI taxonomy): Eukaryota > Metazoa > Arthropoda > Insecta > Lepidoptera > Geometridae > Alcis > Alcis repandata. The sequence continues at coordinate 1,043,307 of OX421237.1, forward strand.
TAAATCCACCGAAGTCGGATTATATTCTCTGTCAGATTGATTTTACATATAAAGCTATTTTTAATTTAGAACTACAAATACTGAATTGTATTTTCACAAGCTTTTTTTTTTAATTTTTTTTTTAAATTTAATTTAATTTAATTTATAATGTTACGTTTGTTGTTACGTTGTTGTTATGTTTGTTTGTCGTGTTGTTGTTGTTTGTTTAGGTAGAATCTTGCAACTGAATTTTGAACCACTTCTCGATGCCCGATTGAGCTGAAATTGATATCTAGTTATCTACCTGTGTAACTCCGGCGACAATACAATAAAAGCTTATTTAAAAAAAATAACTACCTCATTTATAATCGTGTTTAAAATTTTGTACCATATTTCTAAATATAATAAGTAAATAATATTTGAACTGCTTTCTCCAAAACAGATAAAATGCCCACAAAAATATATTCTAATCTTGTGAAAAAATATTTATATTTGGATGCAATATGAATAGATAAAAAAACAAGTTTTCAAAATTACGAGTGAATAAATATAAAAAAATGTGCTACAAAATTAATCTCAAACGTTTTCCCAAAAATTTATAAAACAATGAGCACATTTTTATATTACTCTTAGCTATTTATTTGTGTCGGAAAAACTATTTTTATCACCCAAAATAAAAAAATCGATAAATACCTCAACAAAAAATCAGAATCACAATCAACAAATCACAGCACTATTTTCGCGTTCCGCGTTCGAAATACGAAATTCAATTTTAGACCGTGCGTCCGAGCTGCGTACGCGCACCGATCACAACTGACGCTAAATTTCGCGAGCAGTGTTTATGAATAAGTTACGATATTCGGACGGCGCCTGCCGAATGGGGTGACAACAAATTTTGAGAAATAATCCTCTTCAAAAGTGCTCTCTATTTGTTTAATAATGATCAGTTTTGAAAAAGTCCGCTTTCCAGGTAAGTTGGCGGTATAATCTAAATCTAAATAATTAGTTTAATTAATTTAAATTCATAAAAAAATACAACGCTCACGGCTAGCTTTGTATCTTCTTTTAGCCAATCTTCTTCTTTTCAATGGACCAAAAATATCGAGGTAATAAATAGGCAAATCTAAATATGACTCTCCCTTAACATTTGGCAGAAAAGCACAAAGCTAACTAAGTCAATTCAAAGCATTACTTAGGTACTTTATTTTCAAGAAAATAATCCAGAATATTTATATTTTTTTCTCTCTTTAATATTTTTTTCAGTTTGCACAAGTTTTAGAGGCACGGAATTGCCCCAGCCAAGTCGAGCAAAGGCACAGCCGTACCATTATTTTCTCGAAGTTTTTATACAGAAATAGTTCGTCTAACTAATTTCCTCTAGAAAATGTCTCGTGTGAAACTGACATTAATGAACGTCGTTCCTGAATGAATGATTCGAAAGCTCAAAGCATTCATTCATTCAGTTAGAGTCGGTTAAGTGCACTGTTTTCTAGCCTACACATGGCATAACAGCCATCCTAGCCAATTCCCCCGCACCCATGGTCACCCTGTGACGTTGTTCTTATAGGCTGCCATCCAAGTTCACAGAAATCGCCTATAAATAATGAAAACAACCGTCTAACACTACAAATAGTAATTCCCTAAGGCCACGACGTCACGACGAGTCATCGACTCACCTTGAAAGATTATGTCAACCCGTGTTCAATCGCAAACACTGCTCATCTGTAGAATACAGGGTTATAAAGAAAGGGTATGCTAAGTCAAAAAAAGTTTACAGTACTCATAATTTTGAACAACTTTTACTATGGGAGCAACCCTGAAATAGCAAAAAATACAGGAGTTCCGCACATTTTGTCGAGTGTCATCGACATTTTTAAATGTTTCTAAGCAATTTTTTTCGTGATTTTAGTATTGGTCCTATACTAAAAATGGTTCTTAATGATGAGTTCTATCAGCCTTTTTCGGCTTAGCAAACCCTTTCCTTACAACCCTCATCAACCCTGTATAGATATAATACGTATTCAATTAGTAAATCATAGACACAGTCTGTACCTCCCACTATGCGTACCTACTGATTAAACATAATTAATTGCATGGCGACGTCATAATGCATTTTGAACGTGTAACAATCATAGCGAAAGACTTAATAATATCTATTAATAACGTCTTACGGCTGACTGACAAACATCGCATAGTCTAAACGCATGTAATTTTAGATAGTAACATAGTTTCTAATACAGGGATATAAGCTTGAGATGTACTGCGCGAAAAGACGTAAAAATATTGGTAATTCTGAATAACTTTTACTGTGAGACCAACCCTGAAATCACTTATTATGTCTACCAATTTATTCGTGATTTTAGCCACATATTTTAGTATACAGTAGGTAGGTACAGTTTATTACTTATTTTTTGATATTATTGTTTATTGTTTCGAGATAGTTTTAGTGGATTAATATTTAGAATGATATTAAAGCTAAAGATAGATATTATTTGCTTGCATATACCTTCGCATAAATAATAACTAATCTAATACGAATATGTTTTTCCCTGATATGAGTACGTTACAAATAATTCTAAAAACGAAATGTTGTCATCAAATGTGTAACCATTATCAAACAACGTCATTAACTAAGCCATCATTGGTTCTAAAAAAACAGTGACAAACATGTGTGACCCCATGGATCCATGGCTCGTATGCTTGTTATTCAGAATTAATCGCCAAACTTTCCTGTTTCCTCAATTATTTCAGGAATAGTATTTTACGCATTTGATGCCTCCAGTTACAACTAATTTACCTTCTACGTGATTGTTTACGTGTTTTAATTGAGAATTAAATCACCAATCATACCAAACACCTACCAGAGCATAACTTAGTTCGGATGATAACGAATTAGGTGTACTACGCGAGCCGTATGGATGTAAAGACGGTGTTTTTAACTAAAGTCCATGTGGACAAAGTCACGGGCAAAAGCTAGTAACATACTAAATACCTACCATAGCTAACACTAATACTTAATTAATGCGAAAGTCTTTCGCAAAATTCGTAAAATGTAATTTGGGTACCGATATCGTACGGTAGCAAATTTCGCTTAGCTTTTTAACTTTATTACTTGTTTTCTAGGAACTCATTTTGCTTCATAAGGACGGGCATGTTGGATGTCGACACTTTTTAACCGGAAAATGTATTGTTTATTAACAAATCTTTCGTAATAGAAATTATTATAAAACTGTGTTATTATCAGATATGTTTGCTTTTTTGTGGTAATCTAAGTTGACCACAAATACAAGGCTATCGGAACATTAGTGGTCATTAACCCAGCGCTCTCGGAAATTGTCAGTATCTTTGTAATTGACAGAAATATTTGGTTTTTTCGTTATCTGTCTTTTCTTGGATTTATTTATTTTAACGTAGACGAAGTGATGTACGTAGCTAATAAAAGTAGTCTGGTTAAAAAGCTCAAATTTAATAATTTAATTTAGCAAAATTTAGTTATCTTGCTAATTTGCCGTTTTCCTATTTTTTTTATTTTTCTATTATTTGTCACCAAATATGTGGTTTAATCTTTTGTATTTGGGAATAAAAATATAAATGAAAATAGTATGTGCTTACCTATTATTTAAAATAGAATATTAATTAACATCATAGCTAGAATAGAGTCAACTGAAGTTTGGAAAATGTTACCAAACTGCTTTTTAGTCTACGAACGACAGGCAAAAAAATAAATCTAGATTGGCACCGCACCAAGAGTCTGCGCCTGGTGCGAGTTTTTCTCATCTATCTACCTACGAGTTTTTCTTTAAGCGCTTTTTTATCTTTAAATCGTGAGACAGGTTTTCTATTTTAAGTTTCTAATTTAGATAAAGCTACAGGTAATATTTAACAATCATTTGTATGTTATGGAACTAGCAAATGTTATTTTATGAGATGTGTAGGCCGTTGGTATATTATCACCATCAGTCCACACTATCTCGCTTTTTATCTGCGGACAGAACCAGACAAAAGCCAGTTAAAGCTCGCGCTTAGAGCTCATGGTAAAGACTCTGTAAACCTAGTACAGGCGTCCACTGCCCGTGCTAGGTTTACTGCGTTTTAGGTAAGCAGAGAGCAAACGGTCTACAGCCTGTGCTAGGTTTACAAGAGGTTGTATTTTCCCCGCTTTTATCCACGCATCAATGAGACAAAGCTAGAATATGAATATTTTTATCACTTTCACGCGGAATAAAAGCGGTGAAAATACAATTTGTCTAGGCTAGGCTAGGCCTGCTGGTGTGCCAATATCTAGTTATCCATTTGGACTAATTGTAGATCCGCCTCTCACGTCTTTACACATCCAAACCAGCATCCATTAATACCAGACAGTGTAAAACACGATGTAGAAGAATCATTAACGTACCAAAGAGGAAAGATTTCGCTAATTTAAAACAAGTTCTTTTAATCGACCAAATATGGATGAATAATTTCGGTCATTGCCATCGAGTGCCCATTGAACGGGCAGACTACATAAGTTGTAGGAGAAATCGCTTGGATTTTTAAGCTGTAAGTTATGATTCATTAATTACGCAGTAGAGCTGTAGGTCGTGTCATTGGATACAGTAATGAGTAACAAGTCTGGAAGACTAAAAGAATTGCGTCAATGCATTACCTGGACCTGTCGAGTATCATTGTTAAAAGGAAAAGAAAAAATCTGACTGAAAAATGTAGCCTATGAAACTAGAATAGATAAACTCTTTATTGATCATAGCAAAAATTACAATCAAAAGGATATTAATTAATAACACTTAAAACTAGTGAAATAACTGGCGGCAATATCGCTAAAAGCGATATCGTCCAGGCTCTAGATATGCTGTAGATGCAATGACGAACCTAATGATACTTCGCTATTAATGCCGACCTCTTAGGACTCTATTGTAAGTAATAACAGCCCTTTTGAACGTCTCCATGTTGTAGTTACCTACTTACTCGTAGACACCGCCGCACCGGCGCGGCGGCGGGCTCGATGAGCTCGTTCAAGTGTCTTACAAGAGGTATGAGGCAAAAATGTGATTAGATTTGTATAAACTTGCATACGAAGTGATAGGAGGATAGGGGTACATTTTGCAAGTCAAGTTTTTTTCTTGTATTAATAAAACTGGTTCGAATCAAGTCTCTAATCTTTTAGAAAGTGAATTAAACACCTATCGAGACTTGGGCTACTAAATATTCTTCCAAGAAATATTCTTAATGTGGTTTAAAAGTGGCCATAAAATGAAATCAAGTTGCTTGAGTTTTTTTTTAATGCAAATGGACGTTATCTAGACCCCTTAGATTTCTGTTTTGTGCATACTACAGGTTCTGTCTGCTTGAATTAAAGCTGTGAAATTAAGAGTAGGTATTGTGGAGTAGGTTGTAGTTAGCAAAAAATAAAATATAGTTTTGTTTTTTACCGATATGACTTGCCCAGGACTAATACTCTGTATCTATTATATATTACGACTAAGTACTGATAGTACCTACTGATATAATTTCGTATCGATTTTCACCCTTAATTTCAAGTGCCCAGGAACATTTATTTCTGAAACACACTTAAATAATTATCAGCAGATCTACATAATTGCTTGAAAACTCAAGCTTTATTCGAAGCCATGAAATATTTTTATTGTCTGCTTGTGCATTCAAAACAAGCTTTTTGATGACCAATTCTCATTTTCGACTCCTGTAGAGCAGAAGATGTAAATAGTGAAGGCGTAGGCATCAGCTCAAAAATAATATCAACATCATCATCATCTTCCTACCCTTATCCCACCTACGTGGACTCGGTGCAGTATGTAGGTACACTTCTTTCATTCATCTCTATCACTCGTCATAGGTATCTGAATTCATTCCCTTCTTTTTTGTCATCTTAATAAAATTATCGAAGTAACAAACAAAATACCTAAGCATGTAAAGTAGACGAATGACTATTAGTAATCCTAGACACCTAACTACAAAAATAGCATTACCATTAATAGTCATAATACGTAAACCAGTGCTGCCGCACTAAAAAACCGCGAACGCGAACATCCTAGCTAACCAAGAAAATCCTAAACAAAATGACTCACAAAACGGAACAAAAGATTTACAAAGTTAAACTCCTCAGATATAACATAAGTATTACTAATCGAATTAATACCGGAATGTCATTACTCATCTACTCCGTGGTGAAGAGGCGTGACATCCGCGTACAGAGTACCATCATCAGATCATCAGAGACTTAGTCAGAGGGTAAAAAGTGCAGCAGTCATTTTACGTCAGGAAAGAAACCCTATGCGGTATTAATCTACCTATGGGGTCGTCCATTAATCATGTGATGTTTTACGACGAGTACGTGTTGTTACAACAACATGGAATGGTTATAAATTACAAATAACTCCCTCTCTCCCGCCAATATCACGTGTATTTTTTGGTACAAATTTACTTTAAAATTTTCAAAATTAACGAAAAAATAAATGCAGTTGATATTTCTCTGCAATTCGTGATATTTCGTGATGTTTTTCGACCCCCTCCGCCTCCTATCGAGGTTTATACGATTAATGGACGATCACTATGCAGAATGCATCTCAGCATTATTAGGTACATCTATGATGTAAGTGTATGGTATATGATGGCCAAAATCAAATCTTTTACACAAGCAAGCAAACTTTGTCTTTTAATTTAAATTATTGTTTAATCTTCAAACAAACAGGTTGTAAGTAAATATTAAGCATTTAGGGCCTCACTAAAGTTTTCGTAAAGTTATCTAAGTGATATTGCTTAGTTACCTTAATTATGTACTGTGGTACTGCGCACTGCATTTTTGTATTGCGCACAAGTTAAATGACATTTGTCAATCTTAGCAACTGCTAAGGACCGTTTCTAAGCAAGGCCCTAAGAAGTTAGTACCTACCTAAGTTCTTACAGGCACAGAATAAATAATAGTTGGCATGGGTCGTATGGCTTATAGATGTTAAACACATTATATGTGGCTCTATTCTCAGTTAATCTGATTCTCTATTAAATAATTGGCCGTGACATACAGACAGACACCGAAGTCTCGCCTTAAGTGTTCTTCCCTGAAGGAGGTTTAGAACCCTAAAAATATTAAAAGACACTGAAACTTTTATTACCTATGGTTTACGCTAACGAGTAATTTGCTACTTTATTTCAATTGAAATAATTATGTCCTTGCATACTTCGATTGTAGTTAGTAGTAACGTGTCCTTGCTTTTATATACTTATCAACTAATTCCCACAATTCCCTTGCCCTAATTTAAATCGAAGGCATCGTTTTCCTCATCCACGCCTACAAAGGAATCATTCTCAGCTCCAGACAAGCAATCAGCGAAGGGTATTCTGGGCTATTTGAGATTATCTCTGTCCATCTCACTCTCATGACATTTCTAATGAGAGCGACAGTGACCAACAACTGTGATAGATAATACCTCACTCGACAGAATAGGGCCCAGCGAAGTTGCCACATGTCATTCTAAGAAAATACGCCCCTCGTAATTGCTACGCGCAGTGAAATGACTTATGGCTATGTAATATGACACTAATTGCGCCTTGCGGTTTCATACGCCATATTTTATCTTCTAATAAATATAAAAATTAATCGCTGTTCGTTTGCCTGGCTATAACTCGAGAATGGTTGGACCGATTTCGCAATATTTGTGGAGATTCAGGAAAGAGTAAAAAAAAATATTAAAACAAAAAAAAACTGCGGGTTAAATCGCCGGTTGCAGCTAGTAACTAATAAAAGCAAACAGAATAAAACAAACATCTATTAATTCATAAATAATTGGTTGTGACAGATACTGAAGTCTCGCCTCAAGGGTCCTTTTTGAAAGAGGTTCAGAACCCTAAAAACAGATCGACATAAAAAACGACTAGATCTATAGGTACGAACTCTACGTGAGATAGACAAGCTGTTATCTAATTTGCAATGTATGTTTGTTTGTTTAAATCAAATCTTGTAACTGGTTTTCAAACTACTTTCAAGTACTTTCCGGTGTACCTACTAAGTATTGATCTGAAATTTGGAATTTCTGAATTTCCCTATGTGTCCTATACATATTATATCACATTTTGCAATTGGTCTATTTCACAAGTTTTGCTATTTTTTCTGATTTTGTAGAATGAAGATAATAAAAAGACAAACAGACATCCAGACTCTAGAATTGTTTTTGAATGGAATTCCTGCAAAATGCTTGAAAATCTTGACATACTTTGGAATATACCAACCCAAAGAAAAAAAGTTTATAATATTCAACTCTATGGCTGAGAAAATAAAGGATATACGAGTACTCGTAACTTGTTTAAAAGCAGTTGTATTCATGAATGTAAGTTCGAAGAAACGAAGATGGATGAATCATTTTTGATGGTAATGCGACGTTTCGTCAAGTTAATTGGCGCGATGAATCTTTTTGGGTCAGAGGAAAATATTATTTTCTATAGGGTTATAAGGAAAGAGTATGATGAGCCGGAAAGGGCTTATAGTGCTCTTCATTATGAACAACTTTTACAATGTCCACTGTTCCATACATTTTGTCGAGTATCATTGACATTGTTCTGTGGAACAGTTGATTTATTTTGTAAATTCCGGGTTGGTCACATTGTAAAAGTTGTTCATTATGATGATACTATGAGCCGTTTTCGGCTTAGCATACCTACTTACCTACCTGTTAATTAAAGCCCTGTATTTAACCGACTGCGTAAGAATGGAGAGTAGACTATAATGTTTTAAGGTGTCTAAAATCTACTTATCAATTTTGTGGCTAAAACTAACTAGGTACATATCTAAGAAATAATAAAGTATTATAGGTATGTAAAATGCTAAGTATCGTATCGACATATTTTAAATCTTATTCAGGTATTTGTAAAAGAAATCTTGTTTGAAAAAATCTTGTGTTTTTGCGTTTCTAAAAAACTGCATAATAAATTATTGTCTAAAAATATAATGCAAATGACATATCTTGCAAACAGGTGTCTAGCGCGATTAATGTATCTAGGTACCGGTTTAATATTTGTTTTAGTCTACAAAAAAGTCGCACAAAAGCTAAAAGTTTTATAATTTTAATTTTATTTGTCTAATCTTGTTATACCTACCTACACTATTTTATAAATACTAAACTTTATGAATGAGGAAACGGCTCAAACAGACTTGAGTAAAATTTGGAATATAAACAGCTTTTAGCCAGGATTATCCCAGATTTCCAGATCATGTCGTGTGTAGACGTCCTAAGACTAACTAATATTTAGATTTTAAAAATGCGAAAGTTTATTTGTTTGTTGGATACGCTTTCACATAGCTACTAAGCCGATTATTAAGAAATTTTGCGTGCACTTCGTCAGGATTACAGAAAATGATATCTCATATATATATATACTTTATATATATATATACTATATATACTTTCCACAGTCATCATAATCGCGCGAGCGTCCAGAGAGATGGTGGGGCGCAACAATAGGAAATACGTTAATTTTTTTTAATACTTACAAGCTTTTATTGTTTGCATTGTCAATGGTGTTACACACGGTCCTAAACCAAATTTCAGGTTAATCGGACATCAGGAAGTGGTTCAAAATTGAGTTGCAAGAGTCCACCCTGACAAACATAGTTATTTAGGTAAGTACATTAGATTCAAGAAATTTGATTCAGCCGTTTGATGATTTAATTTTAAGGAGAAAACAATATAGATTTTGTTACACACGGTCCTAAACCAAATTTCAGGTTAATCGGACATCAGGAAGTGGTTCAAAATTGAGTTGCAAGAGTCCACCCTGACAAACATAGTTATTTAGGTAAGTACATTAGATTCAAGAAATTTGATTCAGCCGTTTGATGATTTAATTTTAAGGAGAAAACAATATAGATTTTTATTCTAAGTGTAATATGTACTTTTAGCAGCTACTATATTATTCTATAGTGTTGTGTTAACTTCTAATGTACGTAACTATTACCTATGTCGTTTCATAATTCTGAACATCAACCAACCTATCTGCAGAGTTGAGTTGGGGCGCCACCATCGAATTTCTTGATCAGAACTGACAGCCATCCTTGAAAATTTTTAGTTCCTTAGTTTGACACGTTTGCCTATAAGTAGGTCGTAAAGTAGGCATTATGCCTGCCACTTATGGGTATGTCATTATGTCTAAAGGGATTTTAATATTCCGTGTGTGCACTCTACTGGGACAGTCGCTAACAAAAGCGTAGAAAAGAAATTTAAGTAAATCCCTATTATCCCCTATACTTTTTCCCGTATACTAATATTATAAAGAGGAAAGCTTTGTATTTTTGTATGTTTGTGTGGAATAAACTCAAAAACTACTGGACCGATTTCAAAAATTCTTTCACCATTCGAATGCTACATTATCCCAAAGGAACAAAGGCCATTTTTTTTTTATTCACAGCGAAGCGTGGCAGGGAACAGCTAGTGTAAATATATAATCCTACTATAGTACGGACAGACTACCGAGAACCGACTTTGTGAATTAATCCTTTATCAACATGGAAAAACACATATTTTACTTTTCATCCTGAAAAAAAAACGGTTTCCGCAGAATAGCGACTAGCGAGCGAAACCAAAGGGCGAAACTAGTCTAAAACAATTTTTACATTAATTTGAGGTAATCATGATTTATTTTTAGGTAATATTAAAAGATAAGATAATAAATATAGTTATAAGATTAAGTACAAAACCTTACGTCGCAGTTAATCGTTACCTACTTCACAGGAAAGTCCCAGGGTATTTTTATTTTTGGTCTTTACATTGTTTCATTATCGTTTTATAAACAATACCTCTGAAATCATGACGACATAAATAAACATAAATAAATATATACATAAATAAATAAAACTTAACCAAGTAGAGCATTTTGTGAGAAATTATTATTAGAAGCTTTTATAGCCGTAGTAGTTCGGGTCAAATAACGCAACTGAATTTTGAACCACTTCCCGATGTCTGATTAAGCTGAAATTAAGTTTATGTGACAACCCTATGACAATGCTTTTAAATCTTGTTCTTTTAAATATCTGTTTTTCATTTTTATAGTTTAGGGTAAGTTCTGGTTGCGTTCGTTCGAAATTTAGTGATATCATGACCCGTGGCACGAACCCTAAATTTACCCCAGGTACCGATCCTTCACGCCATTTACTCACCTTATCGCTAAAATCTCCACAGATGAGTCGTGAACAGAAGTAGGTAGTCCTAAAATTCGACATATCAAAGTGACTTGTTAAAAAACCGTGTCGTAAGCAAGTAGTACGTCACTGTACCTTCAAAATACACTCGTGACTAGTCTTTCAGCGTTTTACTTATTCAAGACCAAATTACCTACTTAACTCTACTTAACTACAATATTTGAGCAGTCAAAGCTTATTCGACTTATTGTATTTGACTAGCAAACATAAACATGACAAACATAAATTGTAGGGTAGTTTTAGTGTTATTTTGTGTTTTGAGGGTAGGAAGATGTGATGTGGACATGGTGGTGTCTTTTATAGAGATGGATGATAAGCCTTCTGCTGTGCTGATGCCGCAGGTCTGCTGGAGCAGCTGTAAGTTATTAGAGCTTAGGTAACTAAGTACGTAAGTCGAGTGGCTATTCTTGGACTAGATCTTTTAGGCCGCCTAAATGTCTCTGGCATTGGTGGTTGTTAGTATCAGATTTCCCTGGACAAAAGGACAAGCAACAGAAGGCTACAAATTCACATATCATCTTAAAACCGGTAGTGCTTAGTTGTAAATGCCACACTCGGTCAATCATCTGAAGGCTGACTTTGTTTATTAGTTACGAACCGAGGGCTAGACAAAAAAAGAACCAATGAAATATAGTTGCGCTATGCTAAACCACCTACGGTATAAAAACTATGTCACATCATTCAAGAACACACTTTATTTGCAGATAAATTCAAAACCCTGGTGAAGAACCTATGTGACGCTGGAGTGACCTTCGCGTATTCCTTCCAGCCGAACCGGACCGAATACTCGCTCCACCACATGGTCGTATTGGCTGATCTGACCTGCCCTGGGGCTGATCAGTTTCTGATACAGGTTAGCAGAGATTCTAGACTCGACTAGAGCAGAGGTTCTCAAGCTTATTTCGGCTACCACCCAGTATGTTTTAAATATATCACAAAACTTTTCCCGATTAGATATGGTTTTTCCCCATACCGCTTCAAATACACCAAAATTTTCTCTGAAGAAAATCCTTTGTAGCATCTACACGGGAACATTATCGCTCACATTGAAAACTTGTGCTCTGCACTTTTTTAATAAAAGAGCGGCAAACAGGCTGACGGCTAGCCTGGTGTTAAGCAGAACCGACGCTTATGAACGCCTGCAACACTAGCAGCGTTGATGTTACTTTGCCAACCCGAAGAGGTGCTTGTAGACTCATAGAGCAATCAACTTCGTTTGTATTCTGTCACCAAGACCATCTCAGATGGAACAGGTACACATTTTTGCTTCTTTTCAAGGCCAATGAAAAAGGATACTTCAAGTCTCCATACCGCTGGCTTCTGATCACCACTGACGTTGATCAATGGACAGTTCTGGAAGACCTCAGCATCTTCATCAACAGCGATGTGGTCATAGCTAAGAAGGTGGATGACCACCTGTTTTTGTTTATTGAAGGTAAGTTTTTTTTTTGTATTTTTTGTCTCTGTTGTTTACTTTATAAGACGGCTAAACGGTTGAATTAATTTCGATGTTGTTTGACAAGAAAGTAATATTTATGTACATCATAAGAACGGTCATACGATAATTTTCCGAAAATGCAGGCAAGTGGAAAATTGGGTAATAAATACTATGCAACAACAAAATTTCTCTTTAGCTGCGATTTTTCTAAACTGTGGCTTCGAATCACCGAAGTCGGATCCGACTTCGGTGATTCGAATCCAGTCTTCTAAATAAACTTTAAAAACAAATATTTACTGCGTATTAGGTACGTACAACCAATCCAAGCAACATGATACTTCTAGGTTTTTTACTTATTCCGTACCTATTTAGTATTCAGTTTGCAACTAGGTACATGTCTGGTCAACTATTTTCGCGCAAAAACTTTAATTTCCGTATCTAACCTTAGATTGACATTTGGGTCGTCAGAAGGACGTTATTCGTACTTACCTATTATACTGGTTAGCATATATATACTAATACGTAGGGTTATGAGGAAAGAGTATTCTAAGCCGAACAAGAACATTCCGAACAACAAAAAACAAAAATCGACTTCAAAAGACCGACTATTGAGTTATTCATCTATTTGTCGCGCACGTACTTAATGCTAATTTAAGACTTATATGGTTTTCTCATGGATACCATTATCAGAACTGGACTAAATTGAAATGGGACCAAATGGGAAGCGTCAGCTTTCTAATAAAAAAAGAATCATCAAAATCGATTCACCCAGTCAAAAGTTATGAGGTAACAAACATAAAAAAAAAAAATTAAAAAAATTAAAAAAAAAAACGTACAGACGAATTGATAACCTCCTCCTTTTTTGAAGTCGGTTAAAAAGGCTCAAAGTACTCATCATTATGAGCAACTTTTACTAAAGCGCCAACTTCCAAATTCGCGAAAAAAAATCAGCTGTTCCAAACACTTTGTCGAATGCCATAGACATTTTTCTATGAAACATTTTTTTTGCGAATCTGTTTAATCCCATAGTAAAAGTTGTTCAGATTGATGAGCCTTTTTCGGGTTAGCATACCACACACGCACGCATGCCTACCATAAATTGTCAAGTAAATTTAAAGGCTCTTGACTGGTCTCTTGACTCTTGTATAGGTATGTGTTCTCAAGATGATCGAATAAGACACATGGGCTTGGCCTAAAGAAAACCGAAGCGAATGAAACGATGGTGCGGTTGATTGCTGTAATTACATAGTTTGTAGTTAAACGTATGCAATTAACAGCAGCAATTATACCTATATGTTTATTATATGTATTAACTGTAGGCACTACTAGCCAACATTCCAATGACAAATATCAACACATTAAACGAATGCAATCATTGCAGCAATTCGCACATAAGACAAACGGCTTTGACCCGGTGTTTAATCACTAAATCGACGCCATTAGAGTAAGGTATTCTAGGAATTAGCCATTTATCTAGCGCTTGGGTAAGGTAATATCTCAATCTAAGTACGTTTAATTATGTTAGGCCTTATAAACATACTTACCTGTATCTTAGCCGCTTGGGCGTCCGTGGATACTTTAGTATCCATTGTACAGGGTACTAAGAAAATTGTATGCTAAGCTGAAGAGATCTTACAATATAATAATACACAATATATACATAATCTATATATATAAAAGTGAAGGTCGTGACTGACTGACAGATCAACGCACAGCCTAAACCGCTTAAGCTACAAACGTCAAATTTGGACAAAAGTTTTATAACAAAAAGCGGACGCACACTAAGAAAGGAATTTGCCCAATTCAACCCCTAAGGGGGTGAAAAGGGGTGTTTAAGTTTGTATGAAAAATTTTTTTTTCTTAATGCTACGATTATCAAACTTTGCGAATATACTAACGTTAAAAAAATAATCGACACCTATTTCATCATTTTTGAAAAAACAACCCCTAAAGGGGTGAAATGGTGTAGTAAATATAGTACGGAGAGAGAATTGTAATGACTCACTGACAGACAACGCACAGCCTAAACCGCTGGCCGTAGAAATTTGAAATATGGAGGGTGTGTTTGTCTTGATGAGTAAACGTGTACCAATAAAGAATTTTTTGAAATTCTACCTCTAAAGGGGTGAAATAGGGTGTTAAAGTTAGGATGGAGAAGCATTGTTTTTGACGTCACGGTATTGAAACTTTACAAATATACGAAGCTTAACAAAATAACGAACACCTATTTCACCATTTTTGGAAAATCAACCCCTGTGGGGGTGAAATGGCGTGGTAAAGATAGTACGGTGAAAGAATTTGTTTTGATGCTAACTCAATGAAACTTTACAGATGTACTAAACTTAAGGCGGGTAAACAACATCAGGAAAAAATCCAAAACCTTCGAAAAGTCATATCCTCGAGGTGGAACTGCTAATTATCTCGAAAATTAAAAACATTTTTACCAAAGCGCTGAGACTAAAAAGTCACCAAAATCTCGGACCTTTTTGGAGCCATTAAAAATAACATAGTCGCCTCAAAAACATGGCCGCCATACAAACTTTGAGGGTCTATATCTCCGAAACGGTTGAAGATGGGTGGGTGTTTGACTAGATGTCATAGGAGTTAGCAAGGGCTACTTGATGGTTGTGGCAAAAATCCAAATGATTCAAAATGGCCGCCATTATTTTTTCTACATGATTCGAGGGGGCTGATTTAGCATCTGTTTTGGCATCTGGGGGTTTTTGGGGTCCCTGCTTCCATTGTATGACGCTTTTTACATGTTCTCAAAAAAGGAGGGTTAAATTAATTATCGGTTCCCGAGGTATAGTCCACGCGGGCGAAGCCGTGGGCGGAAGCTAGTATACAATAAATATACAATACAATACAATATAATAATCAATATAATAACAGCTTTTACTACGAGACCAACCATGAGATTCAGATCGTTATAGCAATGAGACAATCTTAAGTAAGATCGTAGAGGCCGAGTGGCCTGTCAGAGCTTTTAGGCCGTAATTTTACCTTACAGTTTACAGAATCACGGAAACCTCAGAACTGATCTTCACGACAAGAGCCTCTTGGCGTAGCTTTGAAAGCTCAAAAAACAATTCTACCGAAGACTCAAGTCTGGCTCTTTATGACAACTCCAGAGACAATAATGTAATGAGAAAGAATACCGGCTGGATAGAAGATTACAGAAGATCGAAAGTGCTGTCTTCTAGAAGGAACGATGTGAAGAGGACCCCGCTGACGATGGTCAATGTAATAACTGACAGCAACGAGACGAGGAAGCATATGAGTGATAGATTGTAAGTAGAGTGCTACACGGGGCTATAAGGAAAGGGTATGCTACGCCTAAAAGGGCTGAAGTAAAATAGTATTGTTATGAACAATGTTTACTATGGGACCAACCCCGTAATCGAGAAAGAAATCAGCTGTTCCATAGACAATGACATTTGACAAAATGTACCTATAAAACAGCTGATCCTGATCGTCTGTTCTGAATTTGAGGGGTTTCGGCGTTGCATGCCTTTTCCTAAAAAAAAATCCGCGAAAAGTATGCATTGAAAACCCCTTTAAGTAGTCATCTCTTTTTGATGGAAAATGTAATTACCTAATGTGATCGGAAGGCGGTAAAATACTTTGAATGGTGCTTCAGAGACTGAGTTAGGGACTACACCTGCGTTCAGGGAATTAAATGTTGAGGTAATTCAGTTTTTTATTCGTGAGAACACTGTAGGCATTAATACAGTTGCAGTTGCATACGTAGTTGGACATTCGGAGAAAATAAAGTTGCAAGGCCTGGATAATGATGACATATTCACAAATATCCATGGAGTCGTAATTTTTAACTGTGAAAGAAAGATCTAGAGTCTCTATAATTAAGTATTTTGATAGGAACCTGCACCAAGACTCCATCACGAAGATGTCGTACTCCATCGTCAGCATCTGCTTCGAAATGCTGAACGCCACAGAGAAGCTGATATTCACCCACACGTGGGGGTATAAGGACAAGGAGGGCAAGTGGCAGGGCATCGTGGACTACCTGATGAAGAAAGAAGGTGATATTGGTGAGTTGATTTGTCTCTTCTTGAGCCATGAAGCTTAAAATTCACCATACCTATAAAACTGTAGTGGTAGGGCTCTTTTGCAGAGCCCGCCTGGGGAAGTACCACACCTTTGCCAGTTATTTCACCGCCAAGCAGTAATGTGCAAACATTACTGTGTTCCGGTTGGAAGGGCATTGTTTCCAGTGAAATTACAGGGCAAATGGGAGACAACTTATATCTCAGGGTGACGAGCGCAGTGCTGTGCCACGCAGGGTCTTGAATTCTGCGAGTTCAAAATTCTGGGTGGCGCAGACCTGTTATGGGCAAACGTGACGTATAGCATCAGGCGAGCGATTTTCTCGTCTCGTCATTCAACTACATAAAAAAACACCAATCGATACACAAGTCAAGTTCATGCGGATAAGATTTTAAACTAGGTACTATATTTTTG
Source organism: Alcis repandata (assembly GCA_949125135.1). Taxonomy (NCBI): domain Eukaryota; kingdom Metazoa; phylum Arthropoda; class Insecta; order Lepidoptera; family Geometridae; genus Alcis; species Alcis repandata. The sequence continues at coordinate 1,060,406 of OX421237.1, forward strand.
ACCCCCGACGCAAAAACGTGCTATAAGTTTGACGTATCTGTGTTTGTCTGTCTGTGGTTATGGACTGTATTATTCAGTCCTACACATTAAACATTTCTGCTCAGCGCCTGGTAATTTTGAATAGCACAAATCATTCAAGGAAAATCAATACTGCACAGGCGCTAAGCAAATAGTCTAGCTAGTCGTAGACTCTAAGGCCTATAAATTTTCTGAGTGTCATAGTCATAAAGCAATGTGTCTAAAATATTGGGAAACATGCGCTTGGCTTCACGCCAGTAAGTAGTTTGTACCCGTATTCAGAACTCTAGCAGCACCCCGCCGCGCGCCGTTCCACTCGCGAGTTCACAAAAAAACGGTGATGTTATAAAGTAGCATATTTTATGTGATATCGTTATTCTAAATTTAATCTAATTCCGTTTAGTCATTTCAGCGCGAAGGATGAACAGTCTCGCTTAACATTCCGTCGATCATAGCACTGCTCCATCATTAAAAACTCCAACCAGAGCGTAACCAACTTCATACTCTAAGAGCCATTGCTGAATTAGACATCCACCCCAACCGTCTCTGCTTGATGACCCAAAACTAAAACCTTTTTACTTTTCATTCTAATGCTGTATCACCAGGAACGCTGACAATCTTCACCCAAGAGCGCATGAAGGAGGTGGACTACATCGCCATGGTCGGCTCCACGGCCGTCCGCTTCGTGTTCCGGGAACCTCCCTTGGCCTACCTGGCTAATATCTTCGCTCTGCCCTTCACTGGCATGGTCTGGCTGGCCATCTTCATATGTGTGATGGGATGTGCCTTGTTCCTATATATCACCTCGAAGTGGGAAGCCAGTATGAGCATGGTAAGTACTAATACAGCGTCAGCAAGTACTTAGGCCAATTTAAGCAAGTAAGTACATGGATACTTTGATCCTGATTGTTTCTCAGCATTCTCTCCAACTGGATGGATCATGGGCTGATGTGTTGATCCTGATCATTGGGGCGGTTCTCCAGCAAGGATGCACGCTGGAGCCTAGATACGCAGCAGGTAAGAACAGTTTAATTTCTAAGGTAAGATTTTCTCACTGAAGACAAGTCTCCAAATAAAAATACTTTCACAATATAAGTAGTTTAACTGTCACTTTCTAATTCAGTTTCAACTTCCAATTAAAATGCTGATTGACCTCAGTTTTTTCAACACTTTCAGCTTCAAAGCTCAATTTAGTTTCAGTTAATACTTTATGCTCCATTGTATAAGTTTGTTTCTTATTCACACGATTGTGAGGAGAGTCAGTGCTGGTCTGGTTAGGAGTTGATTATGAGCTTTACCGCTTTTTGTTTTGCTTTTTTTGCTTGTCGTACTTAGTAAGATGCAATCCTCCACCAGGTCGCGTAGTAATGCTGATCCTGTTCATCGCGATGACGGTCCTGTACGCCGCGTACTCGGCCAACATCGTGGTGCTGCTCCGCGCGCCCAGCTCCTCGGTGCGCGGGCTGCCCGACCTACTCAACTCGCCGCTCAAGCTGGGCGCGAGCGATTTTGAGTACAATCGATATTTTTTTAAGGTGAGGACATACGATATTAAATCTGAAATAAAAAAAATGAAATGCCAGCCACAATACTTTCCATTTATATAATCTCTTGCTGCGTCCGTATCACCCGTGTGTTGATGACCATGATGGTGAAAAGTAGCATTAGGCTAAAATTTATCTATATTCTAAATTTTATCTAAATGCGTCTAGCCATTTTAACGTAATATAGTAACAAACACACAGACAATTCTTTAGACTTTCATATATTTTATAAACGCCAAATTATTTCTTTCAGAAATTGAACGAACCTATCCGGAAAGCTATCTACGACAAGAAGATAGCACCTAAAGGCAAAAAAGCCAACTTTTACAATATGGAAGATGGAGTGGAGAGGATTAGACAAGTGAGTATATAAACTTTAGGCCACCGGGAGAACACGTCATCAGCCCTTACTACCGCCCTACTGTTACCACTACCCCATGTCTTTAACCGGGCACACCGGTATAATACGCGCATTAACACATTTAAAGATTTTTAGAGGCTTTTCAATTCAATGTTTATTTATGTAGGTACATCAAAAAATATTACCATTTGGGAAGTCGGATAAAAACTATCAACTTACAATAATAAACCAACAAAGCAAACTACTCCCCAATCAACGTCTTATTGTCTGATAAACAAACACAATTGTTTAAATAAGAGCTCGAATCCGCAAGACGAGGTGGCCGAGTGGTTAAGGCGTTGGACTGCTAATCCAATGTGCTCTGCACGCGTGGGTTCGAATCCCATCCTCGTCGTATGCTTTTGTATCTTTATTTTACCATTCCGTCACATTTTTTGTTACCTACGATAAGTATGCACTGCAAATTCTGTCACCAAACAGACACCTTGTTTAAAAAAAATTCGTTGGGCGTTGGGGCCCTATTCTCGCGAGTGAGAGATTGTCTCCGTCACTGTCGCTATCATAAGAAATGTTATGAGAGTGTGAGCGACCGAGATAATTTTACGGAATAGGGTCAAGGCCTACACCATAACCTCTTAAAACCATGATGGGTACGTTTTGTTTCACGCTGCGCGACCATAAACTTTATTGCGCGGCGATAAGACTCGCGGTCGCGCAGCGTCGAAATCAAAACGCAACCATCATGGTTATAAGAGACCATGGTACGGGCCCTGTACTTGCCAATCTTCATTATTGGCCTCTCCATTTAGCTACTTAGAAAAGAAGAAGAAGAATAGGGTCCCTGTTATCATCGATATATCCTACTTCCACGAAATATTGTTTTAGGGACTGTTCGCATTCCACATGGAGCTGAATCCAGGATACCGGCTGATCCAGGAGACATACCAGGAGCATGAGAAATGCGACCTGGTCGAGATAGACTACATCAACGAAATCGATCCTTGGGTGCCGGGACAGAAGCGCGCCCCACTCAACGACCTATACAAAATCAAGTGAGAGTTTTACAAGACCAAACTAATAGCCTATGTGACGAGTTATGCATGCCTGCGGTTGGCAGCTAGAGGTTTGACCACAGCACATTTAAAGTTAAGTGACTGTGTATTCTGAGAACCAGGCCTAGAATGAAAACAGATTTTCAAGTGAAACTGTCGAAATATACCGTTACAACACAACTCGAAGGTACTCGATCGTGAGTCGAGGACCAGAAGATAGGAGCTACGGTAAAGCACTATCCTGAAGGTAGCAGCTAGGCGAACAATTACGAGTCTTTATCAGAATGTACCAGGATAACCAAGTTTTCCAATCAAATTCTATTCCAGATTCCTCAAAATCACAACTAGGCGAACACTACCTATGATGTACGAGTCTCTTTTAGAATGACCTGTACCCAGGGTACAAGTTTTACAAACACATTCTATTCCAGCTTCCTCAAAATCCGCGAGTCCGGCATCCAGTCCTGCATGCACCGGCGCCTGCACGTGCCCCGGCCGCGCTGCTCCGGCACCGTGTCCACCTTCAGCAGCGTCGGAGTCGCCGACATGTACCCCGCCATGCTGGCAACACTCTACGGCTTCCTGCTCTCGCCTGCTGTGCTGATTTTGGAGATTATGTACCATAAGCTGTGAGTGAAGTTACGAAAACATCCAAACTAAAGCTACCCCTCGCTAGAGACGAATATCGAGTTAACGACTATCGCGCAGATGATGCCATTGTTTTAAAGATTTGTCGGGCTTATACCTTGCTGATACTTATTTACATAGGTAGTCACTTATGTATATAATCTCTTTTTTTCAGGATGGTGGTGAGAGCCAGAATGGTTCAGCCACACCGTGAAGATTCCGCCTTGCGATTCTATTACGATTAAAAAATGATAGAATATTAACTCGAATAGAATATTATAGAAGAATTTAATAGATGAAACCGCAATGTACCGCCACGTTAGACTTTCATCATTATCATCACAGCTTTCTTTATTCGCACTGTTGGGCATAGCCCTCTCTTTCTCTCTTTTGCTGTACCTACACAAGATGGTTTAAGCTTAGTGAAATTAAAATGACAAAATGTGGAAAAATGTTTTATTTTTGTTTTGTGACCCTTACCTACCAAAACAGAACTAAAAGTATGAGCTTAAAAATTGACAATGCCAACGAAAGACAAGAAGTAGACATGCATTTTGCATATTTTAGCCTCAGATTTCGTTTAGGCTTATGAAGTTATAACACTACGCATTTTGTCCGACCCTTTTTGGGTCCGCAAAGTCGTGGCTTTCCGTGGAGCCTCAGCTTTACTTGGCCGCTTAGATATAAAAGATTTAATAGAGTTTTTGACTGGGATCGACGTTGGACTGGAAGCTTTGTGCGTAACATAGCAAGGAAGCGATTTTTGTGTAGTGTTAGTGAAGAAACCTTGGTTTTTAACCAACCATTTATCTTGTATTTTTGATGGCAAAGGCTTTTTCATATCACTCACTAATAAATTTCGGTTTGCTGGGATTTCATCATGTTGTTGCGCGGTGTTGGTTTTAGGACTTTTGCCGGTAAGCGCACCTTTTGAATTGTCATCTAATTTAACGTCTGGATTCACTAGCGTTCCAGCAGAAAGACCAGAAACCAAAGAGCGGAGCTCGTTCAAAGTTTTACCATGGTAGTCGACGTCATCCTGCAGCTTGTCCAGCTTCCTTTCAAACTGTTTTAGTGAAGTCATGATTATTTGTACGCTACCAACCATTGTGGGAGATCTTTGCAATGACATAATTTGGTTGAATCCTAGGTGTAAGGTGCAAAATATTGTGCTGGAATTTTATCAGGGTCACAATTTTATGGCTTTATTAACAATTTTTTTAGGTTGACTTTACATGTGATTGACTTACTGGATTTCATATTTTCCAATCAAAAAAAAAAATATTTTTTATTGTTTCTTCAAGTTTCACTGAGAAAAAAGGTTTTTCCTTAAATGAGTATTGAAAGTTGCCTGGAAGTTGCTTCACCGACAAGAGCAACGCTCTTGAATTTTGAATGAATGAATATTGAATATGTGCAGGGTTTTATTAGGAGCGCATGCGCAGGTTTGACTATGAACCCGACCCGGATAATTGCCACTTGCAATCAAAATACTCAAGAACACAAGAAATCCAGACACTTTTCTCACAAACTTTCGCCTTGTTTATAGTAAGTAATATTACATATGTACGTACGTAGTCTATATAATAGTTCTACAAATCTACAATAGTTCATCATTATTCTGTAGGAAGCAGATTTCAGGCAGTTGATTTTTAAATAGGTATGAACGCAGCCATAGTTTTAATATTTTTGCATTAGAAAACTAAATGTCAAAGTTAACTGTCAAAATATTGTGTGTGTGTGTCAAACGTCAACGTGTTACTCGGGCGCGATGGGTGATACCGCTGTCGAAGGAGTTCAAAAACTAAATATTGACGAAAAGGCAGGCTTTTAAACACTTTATTATTTCCTCAACAGTGTGTTGTATTATATGCGAGTGATGCTAAAGCTCCTCGGGCTCCGTGGCGCGTGCGTGCTCCGCTGCACCGAGAGCTACGCGTACGCCACATGGGTTCGTAGGCTTTGCAGGAATATTTCGTCAGCAGATTGTCCAGATGAATCACAGTTAAGAGGAAATGCTTTAGAAACTATTTCTCTATCAGATATTGTCTAGATAGTTACTATTTGTTTCAGAAATTTGATTAAATACTTGTACAGCGAGCGGTCGGCGTTTGTGTAATTTCCGCGCAGTTCTAATGTTACTTTCTCTCGATTTATGGTTAGATATTAGTCTTAACAACGCATATTACTCAACTGAAAGTTACTAACAGTTGATTTCATATTCTAAAATATCTGGTAACCACAGAGTTTACCCTATTACACTGGTAACCTATCTAAGTCTTTCAAATCAAATCTTAAGTTACCTACCCACGTCCCTGTATTGATCCGTCTTCTTTACATTGTCTATTTATAGCAAGGCTCTATGATAAAGTGATTTCCTCTACAATTGCATGACTGCCTGCCCTAAGTCAAATAACAAAAAAAGCATGCACACTATCCAAGTATAATTCAACCTGTTTAGGACCATACTCTATTATTTCTCCTTATTTATTGTTAAATGTTGTAGTATTTTGTTACTTGCCAATTTGTCTTAGTATGTCTACAATTCCACATAAATGGATGTTTATTCTGGGTGAAATGCAACACCAATGAAAATAAATACATACAGCACATTTTTAAAATTAAATTTGTTTCTCTTCAATGCTGTTGATGTACTTTAAAATACACCTAGAAAAATGAGTTTTTGTTGTTAGCAATTAGGGAAAAAAATGTTTAGGGATTAAGGAAATTAGGGAAATTCTTTGTTAATTATACTTCCTATTCTTACTACTACTTTTTCCTTTCAGTCAAAAACCAAAGCCATGAAGGAGAAAAAGAAAAAAACGGAGGATCCATCAGGAGTTACCGAATTGAACCCTTGGCCAGAGTTTATCCAGAGACGTATCTCGCTATGGGACAAATATAAAAAGGAGTACCAAGAACAGTTGGCCGCTAAGCCCGATATGAGTATAGTAGTAACTTTACCAGACGGGAAAACGGTAGAAGCAAAGGCCTTTAAGACATCTCCCTATGACGTGGCTAAAGGAATTAGGTAAGTTATTCAGGAGTTAGCATGTCTCTTTCGTCTTCCACTGTTTGACAGGTCACAACACACAATTTTGCGTTAATACATATTTTTATGTACACATAATTTTTATAAATGAAAGTTGGTAGATAAAGGGAAAACTCCATCTAATCAGAATTTGATCCAATTGCCTCCTATTTTTTTATAAGTTATGTACTAGAAATACCAAAGTCAAAAACACATTACTAGTACCGTTCAAACACTAGGTACATTTTAATCTCTAATTTACGTACTACTGGTAATACAAATATTGGTAACAAAAAATTACAATTACAATTATTTGTTAATTACAAATATCTGTAAATACATTGCTTTTTAAAACACAAAAGCATAAACACAGCTAATGCATAATATTGTGTCTAAAACCACAATTCCCTTTAGTAATGTTTTAATTATTTTATTTGCCGACAAGCGAGTTTTGGAGCCAATAGTAAGTATACAAAATGAGAGATAGCTGTGTTGAGAAGGCTACAAATGTATAACTAAGCAAAATAATTGTTTCGAGAAATTGTATTGCTTTAGTTGAAGTATCTCAAAAAGAGAACATTAGTAAAATAAACCGCTTTTCAATATCTTCCTTAACCATGTTAATGATGTCTTCACATATATGTATAGCCACTGTTCCAGAATGGTTACGCTATCCGTAAACCAGCCATGTGAGATATCAGTAACCTAGCAACACCAAAGTAAATGTAAATGGTATGTGACTGACTTTTGTGACAATGATATTTTATTCAAATGGTTGCCAAAATCACGAAAGAATACGTCATTTATAATCCTAAAACGTACCATTCACCATCAAGCATAGAGTAATGACAATTTAAGATGTCAAACAGAATATCAGTACTACAAAATATTGAAATGTTGTAAACGGCAAAAATAATAATGAATCGCTGGATCCTTCTCACAAATGAAAATAAAAAAGACAAGTGTCGTAAAATGATTTAGGGCTTAGGGAATATCATAACACAGGCTGCTTTACTACGTAATCTTACAGCCAAGGCCTAGCAGACTCCACCATCATCGCACGAGTCAACAATGAGCTCTGGGACCTGGACAGACCGCTGGAAGGGGACTCCAAGCTGGAACTGCTGCGTTGGGACAACACGGACGCTCAGGCGGTGTTCTGGCACTCTTCTGCCCATATGCTGGGAGAAGCTATGGAAAGGGTATGTTCAAATTCTTTTTTATTCGGTTGGCTTGCATTTAACCACCATCTCGCCTGAAGGTTAGCGGTCTATGATGGAGCATGCTTGCCTAGATGGAACCGATTCACTCGCAATTATATTAAAAGTAGTGTGGAACAGAGAATAACAGGCGAGTTGGTGGTTAAAAGCGGTCTAACTTGAACATCTAGTAGCTCGCCTCAGCTTTGTCTGGGTTGCAAAGGATTTTTTTTTTTTTAATCTTTTTTTTTAGGGACTTTTAGCCACTTATGCGTAGCCATGTCAGCCCCATAGGTGCTCTCTTTTTGTTTTTTTACTAGAAGTCCGAACACATCGCCTCAAGACTTAAAATAAACAGGTTATTTGCCATTACTGACGTCGGTTCACTCAGTATAGATGCAAAGGATATATGAGCCAATTTACACAAAGTTTAGTGAATAAAATACCTCAATTTATGTTAGAATTAATGTTTAGAAACATAAATTGCTGCATTCATTTACGAGTTGGGAATGGGATCAAACTAAAGGACATGAGTCAGGGACAGTCCTAAAGGTCAATTCATAACTAGATTACAGGGCTTGCTAATATTTAAACATAACATTATTTAATAAATATTAGATTATAATTAATACAACCATTACCAATTACTAAGTAGCATATTAATTTAATATTTTATCTTAGGCATGTAATAATAAAGTCCATGTACACAACTTAAGAATTTTATCACAAAAAAAAATCTATAACATCCAAGACACAGGTTTCCCACACTTAAGTCTGGTAGATAGAGCCCATAACAAAACTCATGTACACTTTTGAAATTGAATAAATATTTTCATGTAATTAAAGTTCAAACTGCTCTGTAGTGCATACAGTCTAGCTGATATGACTTCTATACTACAAGTAACCTACATAATGTACATACAATACACATGTTGACTAAAGTACATTGTTTTGTACTTCTCTCTTCTCTATTAGTCCACTCAGTAACATGATAACAATGATTTCTTATCTCAAATAGCAGACTATCACGCTCCACTCATGTTAGTCTTTAGCAGGGTGCTGCGGTTTCACCCGTCGGCCGTCACCCACAGTAACCATATATTTTTCCCAGGACAAAAATTAGGCTATCTATTAATCGAGAATATAGATTGATTCACTATACTAAGTTTCTTTTTAAATCGGCCAGCCGTTAGGCAGACGACTGGAAATTATAAACCCGCCAACTTTTGCATTCATAATAGCAATGTGATTAGGTAGGAAAATTAATATTTCTATGAAAATTGCATGTTTTTATTTTTTCAGGTATATGGTGGGTGCCTGTGCTATGGCCCGCCGATTGAAGAAGGTTTCTACTATGACATGTTTTACCCAGAGAAAGGAGTAAGTGATCTACCTCTTAACACCTTAAAGACAAAATAGAAAGAACAAGATGAATTTAGACTAGCAAAAGTTGATTTGCTCACGCCTTGACCTGTGGGCCTATTAGACCATACATTTTGACGAAAAATACGTAGCAAGTATTCGATGTTTGATAGACTTATGAGAAATAGCACAGCGCCCCATTTTTCATACATCATCATCATCATCTAGTCTTCTTTATCCCACTGCTGGGTATAGGCCTCTCTCTCTCTCTCTATTTTTCATACATGTCGGGCGTAAATGGAAACTGCTTTATGTTCATATATTTTCCTACCGAATACTCGTTGCGTATTTTACTTCACAATTTATGCTAGGCGTATGTAAACAATCGTAGCAACCTAACTTTCGCAAGTTCTGTAGGGTTCCGAACTACTGCAAATAAAACGTTTAATAAATTGCTGTAAGTTCTTGCTCGTAAAAAATCCAAATTTTATGTATTTTTCGTTTAGTTTATCAGTCAAAAAAATAGTGTTAAAGTACTGACAATACTATTACTTTTTTTTTTACAGATCTCATCCACAGACTTCCACATCTTAGAAGGCCTAATAAAGAAAATCGCAAAAGAAAAGCAGCCATTCGAACGGCTAGAACTGACCAAGGCTCAGCTCCTGGAGATGTTCGACTACAACCCCTTCAAGGTCCGCATCCTCAATGAGAAGGTGGACACGGCGACCACCACGGTGTACCGCTGCGGGCCCCTCATCGACCTGTGCCGCGGCCCGCACGTGCGCCACACGGGGAAGGTGAAAGCGCTCAAGGTTACCAAGGTAAGATGGTTTTTAGATGATAACTACTTCTTTACAGCTGAATGAAACCTTCAAAAATTCTAATTAAATCTTCTAAAACGTAAACGAAACCTTTTGATATGTGGAACTGTAGAAAAATGAAAACTGTATTGAAGTCTCCTAAAATGTAATGGAAATCTCCAAAAATCCAGTTAGACCTTTTTTAAAATCCAATTGAAACTTCTAAAAATCTAATTAAGGCCCTTAAATACAATTCAAACCTAAAATATAATTACAAAATCCTGAAATCCATTTTAATCCTCCTAAAATCCAATTGAAGCCTACGAGGCTTCAATTGGAATTAAAATGAATTGGAAACCAAATTGAAACCTTTAAAATTCAAATAAAATGATAAACTTCCTAAAATCTAAATGAAAGCTTTCAAAATCTGATCAAAGTTGGCATACTCAACGAAAATCCGACTTACTTAAGGTTTGTCATTATCAAAACAATTGTGTTCTGAAAAGTACAACATTTTAACCGTAACAACTTTATTACAGAACTCCGCGACATATTGGGAGGGTAAAGCTGAAGCGGAGAGCCTTCAGCGAATCTACGGAGTCTCATTCCCCGAACCTAAACAACTTAAAGAATGGGAAACTATACAAGAAGAAGCTGCTAAACGGGACCATAGGAAAATTGGCAAGGTATCATTACTATTCAATAATAATTCTCTATTGACACTACATTATGAAACACATTTTTATTTGCTCCATCATAGAACGTATCATTGCTTACCATCAGGCAAGATGGCGGTCAAATGCAAGCCTATTACTGAATAAAAAAAAATGTATGTATCATATCATGTTTTTTCTAAATAAAATTAGCCTCATGTTGAATCTTTAAAATCAGACAAGTAGCTTTCGAAAGCCAACTAGTATGTTTGTTATAATTAAAACGGGACACAAAATATTTCAAAACTACGTTAGTTTTCACAGTATGTTTGTATGAAAATTACCTGATGTCCTTGCAATTTTTAATGAGAAGATGGAGGCTGTAAATTTTATTTAGAAAATACGTAGCCCCAATCATCTATCTATAATAATATGTCTTATTGTAACAGGAACAAGAGTTATTCTTCTTCCACGAGCTGTCGCCCGGGTCGTGCTTCTTCCAGCCGCGAGGCGCGCACATTTACAATACTCTTGTGAATTTCATTAGGGAACAATACCGGTGAGTCGAAGCCTCTTTTGCTTGTGTAATGGAAAATTGATATATTTTTAGAGTGTCTTCACGGTCAAGGTGGTTGTATAAAGTCAGGAAAACCTAATAAATTCCATCATTTGAAAGATGAATTAATTATCTAAATTATTTATTTATTTATTCTCACGGGCAATTACAAAGAAAATAACAATAATGCCCAAAAACTAGAGCAATATAATTAGTGTCTTTATTGGTATGAGCGATCGGTTTCTTCGAAGCAAATGTGCTGCATCGTAGACCGCATTATAGCAAGATGACCAATGCCATGTCGCGGTATGTTAAGCGATGATGCAAGCCTTTTTTTGGATAGAAAAAAAAACAAACATAAATCTACTTTCAAAATTGCTTAGCTGAAATTTTTTCTAAACTTTCCAAACCTAACTGCTGAACTGACTTTTTCAATCGGTTTACAAAAGACGGTCTTCTGTGGTAAGATACGAGTATGTAAATAACAACCGAATTGAGAACCTCCTTTTTTGAAGTTCAAGATAATAAAATACGTGCATGTCCCAGGCTCCGCGGCTTCCAAGAGGTGGTGTCCCCCAACATGTACAACGCCAAGCTGTGGCAGACCTCCGGCCACTGGGCGCACTACGCGGACAACATGTTCTCCTTCGACTGCGAGAAGGAGACCTTCGCTCTCAAGCCCATGAACTGCCCGGGCCATTGGTGAGTTGGGAATGCTAAAAAAATTTGCGCGTCCGTGGATACAAATGTATCCAAAAGATGGCCGATTACGAGGAGACCTTCGCTTTTAAGACCCTGCACTGCTCAGGCCATTGGTGAATTGGAAATGCTAAAAAAATGTTTGTTACCACTTGCGCGTTCCTGGAAGATGTGGTATGTGGCGATTTCTAGAAGAGACCTATGGCCAGCTGTGGTCAAAGTTTAGATACGGTGAAAGAAACCTGCATACAACCGTAGAAGAAATTGCGAATCCATCTACCCGCACATAGCCAGCATTGTAAAATACAGCCTAATTACCCCTTTGAGGGTAGACCTGGTATCTCAGCTGTATGACTATGGATTCCCCTACCCCAGCCTATTATTCGACACCCGCACCCGCTCTAGACCTGGGTAACCCAGCAGTACAATTAAAGCTTGTCGTTCCTCCCAACAATATGATCCAAGGCGGTGTTTTTCTTTCTTCTTTAACATTCGACACCCACTCACGCTCTAGACCAGGCATCCCAGCAGGACGATTAAAGGCTGTGTTAAAGCATATGTCCCCCCGCAGCCTGATATTCGAGACGCGCACGCGCTCGTGGCGCGAGCTGCCCCTGCGGCTGGCCGACTTCGGCGTGCTGCACCGCAACGAGCTGTCGGGCGCGCTCACGGGGCTCACGCGCGTGCGGCGCTTCCAGCAGGACGACGCGCACATCTTCTGCACGCCGCACCAGATCGAGCACGAGATCGTGAGACCTTTTTTTGGTTAACCTTTTTTGCTAGCATGATAAAAAATAGTTTAAATATTATTGAAGTGTATTTCTGTCAGGAGCGCAAGGACCGTTAGCTCCAGTTAAACGACTTCGACCAAAAATCAAAAATAATTTGTTGATTTAATGCAATATATCTTTCAATTAAATTATTACTTTAAATTACATACTAAAATTGTAAACAGTTCATATATTAAATTACATATTATATTATATATTAATATTAATAAATATTAATATTATATATTAAATATTAATAATATATTAATATTATAATTAAATATTAAATTAAAAAATATTAATTAACTAATATTATAAATATTATAATATTTATATTATAAAGTATATAAAATATTTATTTATTTTCTTAATTTTTAAATTTTTTACAATATAGAATAAAAAAAATATATATTATAAAAAACTTAAAAACTAGAGTTCCACCGGCAGCGGGGCAGGGCCCAAGCATACCGGTGGTTAAGGCTGCAGAGTGAGGAACCTCACTGACTCTGCAGCCTCATAATAGGTGTGCATGCAGTTTTCATTTATTTTTTCATTTATTTATTATATATATTATTAATATATAATATATTATTATTTACATATTATTATACTAAACAATTACATTTTATTAAATTAGATTAAGAAAAGAACTATATGACCCGACATAACTAACTCCATTACTACTCGTATATGCTACTTTACTTGACTGTGCTGACTAGTAACATGTTTCCCCGCAGATGGGCTGCCTGCAGTTCCTGGAGGCAGTATACACCACGTTCGGGTTCACCTTCCAACTGAAACTGTCCACGAGACCCGAGAAGTATCTGGGGGAACTGGCTACCTGGGACCAGGCGGAGAAGGTAGACTACTGTGTTTGTTTTATAGGAAAGCAGAAGAAGAATTGAAGTTGGGAACGGAAGAAAATTATCTTACCAATTTTTGTCTGAGGGTTTAAATTTTTTTTTAACTCTAAAACTTTGTTTTTTAAACTTTAATAAAAAATACTACTAGCTTGTAAATTTATACTATATTCTCAGAATATCCCCGGGTTGTGAAATATATATGTAATGCTTGGGTACCCAACGTAGGCGTAGGCACGTGACGAGATGTACATAAATGTGGATGTATTATGCGTAACCCAATATCTCAGAGCTTCATACACATTACTGCGTATATACGTGCCGCATACGGAGACGGTGGCTTTAGTTGACCTGTGTGTTCCCACTTCCAGGCGCTACAAGACTCGCTGGCCAAGTTCGGCAAGCCGTGGCAGTTGAACCCGGGCGACGGCGCCTTCTACGGGCCCAAGATCGACATCTCCATACAAGACGCGCTCCGCCGCTCGCACCAGTGCGCCACCATCCAGCTCGACTTCCAGCTGCCGGAGCGGTTCAACCTCAACTACGTCAGGTAACTCCCGGTAGCTATAATCTGGAAGTGCTGAAAGCTGTAGGAAACTCTAAATGCTAATCCAAACTGCGAAATGACCATGATTTTGGGCGACTGGATCGCTAAAGTTGGTAACACAGAGGCAGATGACCACTTGCGGGAAAAAGTAGGTAAATTTGGTCTGGGTAGCCGATCCAAAAGGTGTCTAAGACAACTGGATCCCTGCGAAGGTTGGTCCTTAGAGTGATCGGCCTGGACTGTCTTTTTAGTCGACTACACGAGCCTCTCCATATACTTTTCGTTCCTAGAGAACCGCGAAAACTTAGGCTCGTCTTGCACAGTTGCACACATTGGCAGGCAAAGCACTGAAGATACCTTGGGTATTAGAGGTGTCCATAAGCGTCGGTGACCAATTACCATCAGATGGCTGGTTGCTTGTAGCTGCCACTCGTTATTATTTATTTTTTTAAGTATATGTCTAAAGAGCTTGTTTTCTACCCTTTTTTTCTTCCTTTACTTCCTTTACGAGTTATGTCTAAAATACTTTTTTCTTTCCCAGCGAGTCCGGCGACAAAAAGCGTCCAGTGATCATCCACCGCGCTGTACTGGGGTCAGTGGAGCGCTCGGTGGCCATCCTCGCGGAGTCGTACGCGGGCAAGTGGCCCTTCTGGCTGAGCCCGAGGCAGGTCTGCGTGGTGCCGGTCGGGCCGGCGTTCGATGATTATGCGGTGCAGGTGAGAAACTACCTATAATATTTGTTTTTGCAAACTTTGTCGTGGATTAACCCAAAAAACAAACCAAAATGTCAAGGTCAAGATAAATAAAACTGTTTTAAATGGCCGCTTCGATGCGGCGAGGTGTGGCGAGGGTTGAGGTAGAAAGTTGTAATTAAGTTGGTAGAAAGTGTAATTGATATCACTTAATTGGAACCGTGAAAAAAATAAACTTCCAAATTAACGTAACCAAATAAATCGGCCATTCATGCCACACTTATTGACGCTCGGAAGGAAATTAAACTTTTAGGGTACTTCTGGTTGACTAACAATCATGAAATTTGGCATGAAGCAGTCATAAAGCACAAGTGAAAAAAAAGACTAGGAGATCGTAATACATCACATTTTTTTTTGCGATTACAAACTTATTTGCAGTCGGTAAACCGACATACCTACGTCGCTAGTCTATGTGTCATGCCTCGCCTCATGGTAGTAATGATGCGGTCTACGATGGAGCACGCCTATAAAACCGTTTCACTTTTGTTGTTGTCGCGATTGATAAGTACCTGTTTTATCTCTCCAGGTGAACGACCAACTGTTCAAGGCCGGCTTCATGTCGGAGGTAGACACGGACGCGGGCGACACACTCAACAAGAAAGTCAGGAATGCGCAGCTCGCGCAGTTCAACTATATACTGGGTCAGTACTAGGAAATAACACCGGTTAGGGGTCGTATATTAATCACGTGAGGCTCAGGGGGGGGGGGGGGGGAGGGACATCACAAAATATCATGAGGGGAAGGGGGTTTAGAGAAATATCATGTGTATTTAATTTTACGTTAATTTCTGAAAAAATATACGTGTTATTGGCGATATAGGGGTCTCGAGATCTGAGTTCGCTGCGGATTACTAATCAAAATCGCGAAAGAAATAACAGCTGTTCCATACATTTTGTCGAGTGTCATTGACAGTTTTCTATGGAACAGCTGATTTTTTTTTCTCGATTTAAGGGTTAGTCTCATAGCAAAAGTTGTTCAGAATATTGAGTACTGTTAGCCGTATTCGGCTTATCATACACTTTCCATATAACCCTGTAGAAAATCTAGAATTTTAAGATGTTTCACTTCACATCATCCTAGAATTTTAATACTTGAATTCTCAACTTTTTTTATTTCTTCCAGTGGTCGGCGACCGCGAGAAGACTTCAGGCACAGTGAACGTCCGCACCCGAGACAACAAGGTCCACGGGGAGATGTCGACCGCGGCGCTCATCGACCACCTCGACCAGCTCGTGCGGGACAAAACGCTGTCCGAAGACACCGGCCTCATTAAATAGGTCAAGTGTGAAGGAACTGACTTGCCCATTTGCTGATCTAAGCAATTATTCTGGTTTTGAATCTACTTCTACATTAATAAATTGATTGAATCAGGCGATACTTTGCGGAAGTTCATCTTCAAATAAATGTTTTCAAATGTATTTTTGTATTTTTCCAGCGGAAAGAGAGGCAAGGCGGAAATAAACTAGAAATGCATTTGAAAACAGTTACATATCTAAATTTAATATTATAAAGAGGAAAGATTTGTATGTTTGTAACGAGTAAACTCAAAAACTACTGGACCGATTTAAAAAAGTATTTTACCAATATAAAGCTACGTTAGGTCGCTAATGAAAAAATAAAATAATAACATTTTCCAAAGTTTTTAAAGAGAAGATTCATAATTATTATACTAAAGTGATGATATCGTCAGTGTTTTGTCAAAAGCGAATACGGCATTGACTATGTCCATTATAGTACTAATGAAATGAGCGCCATCTGTGTAACGTACTTACGCCGCGTCGCTGTCTATTACGACAATCGCTTACCAACGAAGGCAGCGTACGACTGCGTCCACACTAGTGCTACATTTACTTTGCCAGTTATTCCACCGCCAAGCAGTATTGTGCAAACATTACTGTGTTCCGGTTGAATGGGCATTGTTTCCAGTGAAATTACAGGGCAAATAGGAAATTAAACAACTTATATCTCAGGGTGACGAGCGCAGTGCTGTGCCGCGCAGGGTCTTGAATTCTGCGAGTTCAAAATTCTGGGTGGCGCAGACCTGTTATGGGCAAACGTGACGTTTAACATCAGGCGAGCGATTTGCTCGTCTCGTCACTCAATAACATAACAAAAAAATACATCGGTCATTCTTTAATTTGGCGTTCTTGGCCTAATTACTGTACCCTTACTTACCCTATGTGTTTTTATTTTTCATCGATTTGAGAAACATAAAATTTGAAACAGCAAATATATGAATTTTTGTGCATTTCAGGATTGGTACAATTGAAATCATTCCCTTGTGCCTCCTTACAAAAAGACGCAACCTATGATATTTTATTACTATTTCAAACAGCTAGCCTGTTGCACTAGTTTTAAGTTTTATTATCCGTTTGTTTGTAATTTCTGGTGTGAACAATAAGGAGTTTATCTATCTATTTAACAAACAAAGTCCTTTAGGCACTTAAATACTCTAAAACCAGGACTAGCCCGTCGGCGTATATGAGCTTACTTTAACCTCATTCATACTCGAGTGAAGACGTCAGATATTTTATATTAAGCAAGTCGGTTCCTAACATGTAGGACATTTCGACTGTCCCTACGCACACTATCAAAATTGCAAATGACAATTTTTACAGGAGAGCAAATAAAAGTCTAAAGACCTAAATTAATAAGTTACATGTGTATCAATTTTATTCCATTTAATACATGTCGAAAAATGATTTTTAGAATGTTTTGTTTTCCTAAAAGTACAGTTAATATTCGTATAATTGGTACAATGAAAGAAATTGTGAATTTGCAGTTTCGATAGTGTTTGTAGGGGAGTCGATTTTTAAAATAAGATTCATGTCTGCCTTGAAGATGGCATTTATTTAACTACATTTTTCACGAACATTAAACTCATTTCGGGCCTTAATTATAAAAGCTACTTAAAGTTAAGAGACATTAGTACTGCGCACTACGTGTTTGTATTGCGCACAAGTTAAATATTTGCCAATCAAAGCAACTGTTAAGCGGCGTTTATAATTAAGGCCCTTAAATTTTACAAGAGAGCAAAAATAAGGGTCCATTGACACTAGTTACTTCTTGGATAACAATATGCAGAGTTATTTTCTTAACTTATTTATAATGCGGACTGTACACTTTCGGCGAGATACCTTTCAGGCCGAGAGAAAGTACTAGACGCTCACTTGATCTCGCGATGGTGTACAGCCGGCATAAAGCGTTGCTAATATTGCACTTGGCGATGTTTTACTACATAAAGTGGCTGCAGTATAAACACATTTCTACAGTTAACTACACTAAATAGTAGATACTTCAAGTAGCACTACTTGTATTAACTATAGCCAAACCGTTTATCTCAGTCCTCGCCTGCGCGGTACAGAGGGGCGGGGGGTGACGGCAGAGGGGACAGAGAGGTGCGGGCGGCGGGAGCGCTTAGTGTGATACACACGCGCCCGCCGCCCGCACCCCTCGCGGTCCCCCGCGTCGTCACCCCCCCGCGCCTCTGTACCGCGCAGGCGAGGACTGAGATAAACGGTTTGGCTATTATATAGTACTTTTACAAATCATTTCTACTTATAAGTAACCAAACTGTGCTAAAATCAGTAAGATTCAGCTTGTATCATTCGATGTACCCCAGTGGTCGATTCTTCAATCTCCGTGTTCTGTGGATGTAAAAATTTGATTTTTGTAATTTCGGCATTTATTTATTTTGTCAATTAGCGTAAGGCGGTGATGTTTCATTAAAAGTTTTTAAAACTAATATGTTTTTCATTTTTTAGGGTTCTAACCTCCTTTGGGGAAAAAACCCTTTTGGCGAGACTCTTGCGTCCGTCGGTCTGTATGTCACAGCCAAACAGCCAATTATCTCAGGAACTATAAAAGCTAGCGGTCGGTTGACATGATGCTAGATAATGTAAACTGCTACAATTCTTTTAAAATCATGCTGAGAAATAAGTCTTTACCTGAAAATCGGGTCCTAAAATGGGGACCTAAAATTTTAAAGCCAAGCAATGTAGTCATGTGGGGTCAAATGAAAGGTTTTTGTGTTGTTTTGTTGTGTGATTTATGTTGTCTTATATGCAATTTTAGGGTTCCGCGCTCTTTAAAATGGTTCAGAATCCTCGACAAGCGAGTTTCGCTTTGACGGATTTATCTTAGGTGGTTTAGGTTAATTACTTATATGGTAGTAATTTTAGAGTCGAGGATTTTTGTAGCCCCAAATTACACGATACTTCATAAAAGTAATCGTGAAGTAGTAGTAAGAGCTAGTAGGTATACATACTCACAGCTGGAACACAGCCACCTCCACTACTAGCACAGCCCCGCTGGCCGCAGCCCCGGCCGCCAGCAGCCCCAGTACGGGGCGCAAGTCCCGCAGCCCGGCGCTGCTGAAGGCAGAGCCCAGCGCGCCGCACGCCGGCTTGGGCACGTGGAAACGCCGACTCAGGGCAGACTGGATGCCGGTTTCGCGCATGCGTTTGAAACTGAAGATGAAGAAGACAATAGGTACAAACTTTTTAAAATTAAGTACATACCATCAAAATCAACCGTTTTTCACCCACTGTGCTACTGCTGGTGATCTGGGGTAGCCCCGATTGTACTGTTTTTAGGCTTAGTCATTTGATAGCTCTCATTGAGTTTTCACGTTACCTTACACTTTCGAACAAATAAGAAAAAAAACTTTTCTAATGTGTAAACAAGCAATTTTGATACTTACACGACCCGCATAAGTTCCAAATAAGGCGAGTCCTTCTTCATAGGCGCGTACGGACTAAAAGCGTTCATAAAGTCAATGTCTTTAAGGTCGCATTTCTCATGCGCTTGAAACGTTTCTTCGACGCGCCGATAAATTTGTTCGTCAATCGAGTGAAATGCAAAAAGACCCTGAAAAAAATGGCATGGCTGTAATATTCCTAATATTCTAAATGTAAAAGTTTGTATATTTGGACGGTATTTGGTACGGAAGCAGCTTATACCCTAGCTAGATTAAAACATAGGCTACCTACCTAATGAACGATTCTTGAAACGGAAAACCATAAGAGAAAGACTCAAAAAGCGCTCGCTCTTAGCGACAAGACCACCATACCGCCAAGCTTACCTGTCGGATTCTCTCGACACCGTCGTTGAGATTGTAAAACTGATGCTTCCCCTTCTCCGGCTCGATTTTCTTGAATATGGCAGCGCGCACGGGGTCTTTGTATTGCTGAGACATTGCAGATAATAAATTATTATACTTTTCAAACTTTCATAATTTAGTCCTATAACGGGATTCATCAATGTATGTATATAAAAGTGAAGGTCGTGACTGACTGACAGATCAACGCACAGCCTAAACCGCTTAAGCTACAAACGTGAAATTTGGACAAAAGTTTTATATCAAAAAGCGGACGCACACTAAGAAAGGAATTTGCCCAATTCAACCCTTAAGAGGGTGAAAAGGGGTGTTTAAGTTTGTATGAAAAAATTTTTTTTCTTTATGCTACGATTATCAAACTTTGCGAATATACTAAAGTTAAAAAAATATTTGACACCTATTTCAACATTTTTTAAAAATCAACCCCTAAAGGGGTGAAACGGAGCAATAAAGTTTGTATGAAGATTTTTTTTTTAATGCTGTGGTTATGAAACTTTGCAAATATACTAAGCTTAAGAAAATAATTGACACTTATTTTTTTGTTTTTTGAAAATCAACCCCTAAAGGGGTGAAACGGAGTATTGAAGTTTGTATGGAGATTTTTTTTTTGATACTGTGGCTACGAAACTTTGCAGATATACTAAGCTAAAAAAAATAATTGACACTTATTTTTTTGTTTTCTGAAAATCAACCCCTAAAAGGGTTAAACGGAGTGTTGAAGTTTGTATAAAAATATTTTTTTCCTAATACTTCGATTATTTAACTTTGCTATTGTAATAAGCTAAAAAAAATATTAGATACCTGTTTCATTATTTTTTGAAAATCCACCCCTGAAAGGGTTAAACAGAGTGTTGAATCAACGCATCAACATTAACAGATCAACGCACAGCCTAAACCGCTTAAGCTACAAACGTCAAATTTGGACAAAAGTTTTATACCAAAAAGCGGACGCACACTAAGAAAGGAATTTGCCCAATTCAACCCCTAAAGGGGTGAAAAGGGGTGTTTAAGTTTGTATGAAAAATTTTTTTTTCTTTATGCTACGATTATCAAACTTTGCGAATATACTAAAGTTAAAAAAATAATTGACACCTATTTCAACATTTTTTAAAAATCAACCCCTAAAGGGATGAAACGGAGTATTGAAGTTTGTATGAAGAATTTTTTTTGATGCTGTGGTTACGAAACTTTGCCAATATACGAAGCTAAAAGAAATAATAGACATTTATCATTTTGGATTTTGAAAATCAACCCCCAAAGGGGTTAAATGGAGTGTTGAAGTTTGTATGAAATTATTTTTTTCCCTATGCTACGATTATTTAATTTTGCAGATGTACTAAGATAAAAAAATAATAGATTCCTGTTTCATTATTTTTGCACAATCAACCCTTAAAGGGGTGAAACGAGGTATTAAAGTTTGTATGGAAATATTTTTTTCTTAATGCTACTATTATTTAACTTTGCAAATTTACTAAGCTAAAAAAAATAATAGACACCTAAGAATATTTTTGTTTTTGAAAATCAACCCCTAAAGGGCTGAAATGGAGTATTGAAGTATTGTATACAAATATTTTTTTCCCAATGCTACGATTATTTAACTTTGCAAATGTACTAAGTTATAAAAATAATAGATACATGTTTCATTATTTTTGAAAAAACAACCCCTAAAGGGGTGAAATGGTGTAGTAAATATAGTACGGAGAGAGAATTGTAATGTCTCACTGACAGACAACGCACAGCCTAAACCGCTGGCCGTAGAAATTTGAAATATGGAGGGTGTGTTTGTCTTGATGAGTAAACGTGTACCAATAAAGAATTTTTTGAAATTCTACCTCTAAAGGGGTGAAATAGGGTGTTAAAGTTAGGATGGAGAAGCATTGTTTTTGACGTCACGGTATTGAAACTTTACAAATATACGAAGCTTAACAAAATAGCGAACACCATTTTTCACCATTTTCACCATTTTTGGAAAATCAACCCCTGTGGGGGTGAAATGGCGTGGTAAAGATAGTACGGTGAAAGAATTTGTTTTGATGCTAACTCAATGAAACTTTACAGATGTACTAAACTTAAGGCGGGTAAACAACATCAGGAAAAAATCCAAAACCTTCGAAAAGTCATATCCTCGAGGTGGAACTGCTAATTATCTCGAAAATTAAAAACATTTTTACCAAAGCGCTGAGACTAAAAAGTCACCAAAATCTCGGACCTTTTTGAGCCATTAAAAATAACATAGTCGCCTCAAAAACATGGCCGCCATACAAACTTTGAGGGTCTATATCTCCGAAACAGTTGAAGATGGGTGGGTGTTTGACTAGATGTCATAGGAGTTAGCAAGGGCTACTTGATGGTTGTGGCAAAAATCCAAATGATTCAAAATGGCCGCCATTATTTTTTCTACATGATTCGAGGGGGCTGATTTAGCATCTGTTTTGGCATCTGGGGGTTTTTGGGGTCCCTGCTTCCATTGTATGACGCTTTTTACATGTTCTCAAAAAAGGAGGGTTAAATTAATTATCGGTTCCCGAGGTATAGTCCACGCGGGCGAAGCCGTGGGCGGAAGCTAGTTTCAAAATAATGACCAACTTTGTAGTATTAGTAAAAGAAGCCTTTTTCTCATTCTACTTTCCCAGACCTACGTTAGTCCTTGCAGTCTCGTGAGTTTTCGAGATCGCCATTGGGTGCTTTTATAATTTACCGTCGCACGGCACGGCACGGCACGTTTTTATCGTCACGGTAAAGTAGGAAAGCAAAATGTATGCATTTGTATGCAAACGCTTTTAATTTACCGTCCACGGCAACGGCACGCCGTGAACAGCAACGATCTACCGTGCCGTTGCCGTAGCATACTGCGCTCCCTATCAAATCGTCGCGGCATTGTTGAGAGTGTAGTGTGTGCGTACAAGAAATTTGTATGTGTGCGTGCGTAGCCAAAAGGCGCGGGTGCAGTGTTGCAAAAGTTCCCGATTTATCGGGAGATCTACTGATTTTGGACATCGTCTCCCGATATCCCGATTTAGCGACAAAACAAAGGAATAAACTTTCCTCTGATTCGATAGTAGGGCTTCTTCACACAAAAAGATTTGTGGAAGAAAACAATCAAAATTGTTTTAATTTCCAAATTGATGACAAAATGTTTTCCAAAATAGCGAGCAAGGGGTGGTACGAAGATGCAAATAAATAAAAAAAAAATATTTATTGTTGGTATTAGTTATTACCTAAGTGATTTTATTCATAATAATATATATATTTATATTATATATATTATATATGTATATATAATATATATATATATATATAATAATATATATATATTTTTTATATTATATTATATTATTATATTTAAGTACCTATATTTATTTTTTACCCTAAAATAGGGCGAAATCCCTAAAAGTGGAAACACTGGCGCAAAGCGTGATAATTTCACGGCGAATTATAAAATCACCCTACGGCACGGCATGCCGTCCACTGCCACGAAACTTCTATCACGTCCACGGTAATATCGTGCCGTGCCGTGCCACGATAAATTATAAAAGCACCCATTAGGTACTCACTTTCTGAGACGGCCAGGACGACGTAGGTAGGTGTATATAAAAATACGATCAGCAAATGGATGTTTAAGCTCTTACTTTGAATATAAAGTGGTTGTAGTCAACGTCGTTCGCCGCGAGCGTGATCCGCGAGCCCGCGAGCTGCGCCAGCGAGCGGATGGAGTGAGACGGCGCTTGCAGCAGCACCACGATGTTGGCTGAGTAGGCGGCGTACAGCGCCATGAGGGCAGTGAATACTACCCACTCCATTATACGACCTATGGAGTACGACATAGATGCAGAATACTAAAATGCAGATTGCAGACCGACTAAAATGAAGAAAGACTATAGTAAAATGCAAAAAAAAACTAAAAATGAACAAAATTGTTCAAGAGGTCTACAAGGTAAAAGGTTGTGATTGTTGTAAAAAAGTTGTTGCTCGCGACGTGTTGATATCTACTACTGTTCACACAATTAGGTACTGAAATAGACGAAGGACAAATTTTAGTTAAGTACTTACCTGTTGGAAAAATTTACATAAATTATGAAAAAAACTCATAATAAAAATATTATCCTCCTTCTAAGAAGTTTGTAAAAACCGTTGTTGCCACAGGCCACTCGCAATCTTAATAGAGTCTCATCACGATACGTTACCCGGCGTTCGCCTCGGCTCCATGTCACTCCCCTGCTGACTGACGGCGCTCATCGTCCAGAACAAGGCGTCGCTGACACCGCCGTCCAGCTGCGATTGCCGCTGTAGGTAAATACAAACTCAATACAAACTGGATCGCTTGGATTTAGTCTCGATCTATCGGCTGGAGAAAAAGCGAGACCAAAACAACGCGATTCAATTCAGGCGCGCTAAGAGATTGCTGCATCGCTCTAGCCACGCCTTGCCAAGATAAGCAAAAGTAAGAAGAACGCCTAGTCCAACGGTGGAAAACTCATGTAAAAAAAACGGTTGCTACCATGTTTCAATACGTACCCTGCCAAACTGCAGCTCCCACCTGGACGCGACACAGATCGCCGCCGCCGACACGGCCGCGCACACCGCCGTGCCGAGCCACAGGTTCGAGCTGAACGGCAGTGAATAGATGTTGGACACGTAAGAGAGCGGCGGCTGCCGGAATATGAAGCGGACCTTAAACGGGGCCAGAGTGTCGGTGTAGGCCACCACAGAGAGGCGCTCCTTGTCGGAGACTACACAGTTTGTACCTACGACAAGAAAGGTACCTTTAAAAATCTTGGTAACTGAAAAGAGGGTTCGGAAAGGACTCACTCATGTAAGTAACTGAAGTCTAAAGGTAAATATAATAATTAGGGAAAGTGTAAGGTCAACAACTATGGGACACCAGGTATGTCTTCGAAGGGTGATTAGGCCGTATTCCACCATTTGCGGGTTGGTGAAGCAAAAGAGCCAAAGTAAGGAATTATAAAATATGACACGCGATCATAAAGTTAAAGGTTAAGAATCAACTAAAGAAGCCAATGCAGAACTTACCAATGTCAGCTCTTCCAGTGTTCAAGTCGTTGATCATGCCAGACCACTGGCCGTCGACTTTATACCCCCACCGGTAGCTGAAGATATACTGAGGCGTGGCGTTCAGCATAAGGAAAGCGACTTTTGCGTTCATCCAGCTTACTTTTGGAATTGGGTCGTTTTGGAAATCCCTGTCATTATGGAACAAATGTTTTAGATTGAAAAATAATGTGGTTTAGAAAGGAAAAAAGGTAGTTTTACTGGCTGTTGCTTGCGACTTTTTTCATGTGGACTGAACTGAAGTATAACTCTAGTAGTAGGTACCTACGCGGGGTATTTGTGGTAACGTTAATTGTCACTGGTTTGGCGTGTAGCTTAATTGACAAAGCAGCAGGGCCGTTAATTGCTCATTAACAGGTAGGATTAAGATTTCGTGTGGAAAATCAACTCTTGCTGGCTCGAAGTCAGGAATCGTGTTTAGGGGGAGATTTTGAGAGGTTTTAATCAAAATGATGCTTCTATCTGGCGTCACCTCTACTAGGATATCAGGAACTTGGTATTGGCACTTACAGTCCATCTTCCCTCGGTAGATGATATCTCGATCTGTTGCTGTCCTGTATTACATTAGCCATGGTGAGGGGATGCCCCATGAGGTCCATGCGTCTCCGGAACTGCTCTCGGCGAGGTCGCACGTCGAATAAACTTCCGTTAAAGTAGCCGCGGGTGGTTTGAACCGTTGAGTGGTTTCCAGAGGCCTTGTGTACTATAAGTATAATGAAAAATATCCTTATAAAATTAAAATTTAGATTTCTTACTTTCTGTTAGTTCTGATTGGTATCACGGGTCATGTAATGAGATTTGCTAGATTTTAAATAAGACAAGAATTTTAAAAATTCGAAGAAAAGTTAAATAGTTGCTTAGAATTATTGTGGAGTAAAAGCTCGTTGTGTAGATAAAAGTGAAAAAAGGGGAAATCTCAAAAAAATACTGAAAATATAAGAAGGTAAAAATCTGATTTTCGAAAGTAGTAAGGATACTTATACTTAGTCTTATACCTTATAAACAGGGTCATTTATAAAAGATGTGCTAAGCCGAAAAGGGCTCATAGTATAAACAACTTTTACTATGGGAGCAACTCGAAATTCGCAAAAAAAATAATCAGCTGTGCCATACATTTTGTCGAGTGTCATTGACATTTTACTATGGAACAGCTGATTTTTTTTTAAGTGTATTAAAGTGTTCATAATGATGAGTAGGTACTATGAGCCCTTTTCGGCTTAGCATACCCTTTATGAATAACCCTGTATATGTATAGGGATCACTTTGAAGAAACTTACATTCCGTCATAAAATACGTATCATTCCTCCGTTCAGCCAATACCAACTCGCTGTCAGGAAGCAACGGACTGCTCTTAAGAAGTCTTAATTTGGCCTCTTCAGTAGAGTTGCTCAGGACGAGCCAACGGTACGGTCTGCGGAAGAGGCCTTTTGAAGATGCCTAAAAATCCTTCGTACATTAACGATTGTTTTACAAACCATAATTTAGGCCGGTTCTGCCATCGTTGTTTTGAAAATTGCGCACTTTACAGTTTATGCCGTTTTAGCCATTACCTACTTATTACAAATTTTTGTTTTTATTTTCAGATCTGTTTTTATAATGTGGATACTCAAATTCCTTGCCATTTTCTCAATTTCATCAAGATCAATTTAATCTTGAAGAGGTAACGAAGAGACAGACAGATTGACAAACAGAGATCTATCTATCTAGTCTAGCAGCTTATAAGGGCAAAAAATTGTATCTTAGTAAATGGAGGATCTTACCGCATCAATAACTTGATCAGCTCCAGGACAATCAAGGTCTGAAAGGAACAGCAAATCGTGGTCGAGATACTTCACTCCATGCTTCATAGACGTTGATACTCTAATACCAAGTTTTGACATCTCATTCGCTAGTATAATTTTGTCATCTGAAAAATAGATCTAATTCTGTACCAGTAACTCATACATAATTATTTTATATCTTACTAAAATATCGAAAACTTACTTTCTTTCCAGCAAAGATTGCACAAAATAACGAAAGTCGGTTTTTGTTCGTTCATAACAAAGCTTTTAATGAATCTGGCCCTAGCATACTCCCTTGCGGTACCCCTATCGAAAATGTAAAATAGAAACCAGAATAGTGTCAGGTACTTCATGTTTCTTTCCGAAGCGACTGTCTACGTTTCGGAGTAGATTAGATCTAATTATTACGATATCAGACTGCTATTCGATTTGGATTTGATAATGCCCACAGTATCGAAAGCTTTTATGAGACCACAGTGTAGAAATACTTACGCCGTAAAACACAGATTGTCACAGTTAGTTGTGTACCAAGATCTAATGCTTAAACCAATGAACCTTTTTGAATTTTTTAAATATTTGTTGAAGTTACCTACCTATTATTGCAGAGCGTGCAATTGCAGTCAAGGTAGCAAACTTCCGAGAAAAAATAGTTCTTAACGTATAGCTATTTTCTACAGAAAAATTGTACAGTGCAAAAAATACATTTTTGGTCCACAAATTTAATATTTGTAGGGTCAACAAATTTTTTATTAATCTTCAAACTACCAAACTTAATCCTGCCCTATCTACAGCATATGATCGGGTAAAACTTTTTCTTTAAACTTAATCTACTAGAAACTGGGTAAATAACATTGCTTACTCCTTTAATCTTTGCTGTAACACCCCCAATATTTAAGGGTCATCAAAATTTCATTGTTTGCACAACGTGAGGGGTTATTAAATTTCCTAAACGCTCAGCAAACAGTGAGCTTCGACGTAATAGCCATAATTATAATAATTACGAGGGTTTGGTTAGTTTGTACTCGAGTTTATATCAAACGTTGTGCATTTTGTTAGGGTGGGTTTTACTGCAGTTGATTTTATATTCGACTGTTACTGCAACAAAATTATTGGAGAAATAATGTAACTTTTTGTAGCGAAACATTTATTGTGCATAAAAAAATACATACAAATATTTGTTCGACGATGTATATTACCTACTGTACAACGTCATTTAGCTCAAATAAATACATTTTCTCAGTTCTTTTTTATTTTAAAATATATTTGACATTTAATTGTGATTTCATTAACTGTATTTTTATTGCATATTTTCAATGGGAATGTTACTTCAATTCTTGAATTGAATTCCATTTTCCATAATTTTGGTTTGTTTTCTTTGCGTTTCATTCTTTAAAATAGACAAAAATACATCAAATACAATAAAGAGAAACTAATTCTAATTCACTAACGTATCATATGCCCATTTTCGCTAAAAACAAAAAAATTAACGAAAAACATTGTAAAATCTTTCAGAACATCGCGCAGGTTAAAGAAATATGCATTTGGCCTATTGGATGTTATACACATCGTATAAGATAATACAAAATACAGGTAAAGTTGGAATGAAAAATTATTTGACTAGGTGAAATACTAACACAACCAAATAAAACAAAAACTACCTTAAAAACCCTAAAAATTGCCTGACTTATAAAGTTTGCTTAATGTTAAGTGACATTAGTTAGTACAAGTTAAGTAACATTTGCCAAACTAAAAACTTGCTAAGCAGCGTCTATAAGTAAGACCTAACACTTGGGTACGACTGACAGACAGCACACAGTCACGCAGAAAGGTTATCTTTGAGGCACAGAAGTTTGCAAACTGTATTTTCTGCGCATTTTACATTAAAAAAAAAACATATAAAAAAAATTTCAAAAAATAAATTAAAGTGAACGTCGTTTTGAATAATGAAACCACATTGGTATTATACCCTAAAAAAATGTACTTTTTCAAACTCGCTTGGTAATTTATGACATAATTCATAATTTTAAATCTTGAAAGCTCAAATGAGATGGCTAACAAACGTAATCTCTGCCTTCACATATAATTCATCGCGTCGGTCGCGCGTCGAAGTATACGATTGGCGACTGATGTTTGAATTTGTCGACGCGTCGTCCCTAATTGAATCTCACGTGTTGGTCTGCGCCGCCCAGAATTCAAGACTCTGGGTTGCGCAGATATGTTACGGGCAAACATTTGTACCTACATTGCAAAAAAGTTGACATAAGCAATTTGGTCCGAGAAAAAAAACACTACAAAACATAGTTTTTTTTGAAGTAAGTCACTTGTGCCAACCGTTTTTCTAAAACGAATGACAGAAATAAATCACTCCCAAAAAAAACTATATTTTCATACTATTTTTAGTGTTTTACTTTATTTGTGTTAGTTAGTATGTATGTGTGTGTTGTGTGGGTCAAATCTCGCAACTCAATTTCGAGCCACTTCCCGATGTCTGAAATTTGGTATACCTGTGTTACTCCGATGAAAATACAACAAGTTTCTTTTTTATATTTTGTGACGTGAATTTATTTCAGACCAAGATTGTTTTTGTCAATCGTGTTATGTACAATTTGATTGTTTCCCATTGCCGACGCCTGACTGATGTTTGAATTTGTCGACGCGTCGTCTCTAATGGAATCTCAGTTTGTCTGCGCCGCCCAGAATTCAAGACTCTGGGTTGCGTAGATATGTTAAGGGCAAACGTGACGATTAACATCAGGTGAGCAGTTTGCTCGCCACTCATACAATTACAGTAACAAATTGAAGGCAAATCTTTTAAATATAATTATTGAAAACAAACTTGTTTAACGGTTTCACTCGATATGTAACAGGAACTATTAAATTATAATATTAGTAAGGTAGGATAGGTTCTAATAAAGCATGTCTGATTCACATTACGCTACAATCTCGGATATTGTAATGTGAGTCCGATTGCAAATTTCTTCACTTATTTAATGGAATGTTTGTCCGATTGTGAATTTCTCCCTTAGTTAGGTGAAAGTGTGTCCAATTGTGAATTTTTTCACTTATTTCGTTTCAATTTCCTTAGTTTCTATCAATGGTGTATTTTTGCTTATATCTAAGTTACTGGACTTATTGCTGTCAACTTCGTTATGTTTTGGAGCTTCGAAGTTTCTGCACAGGTTGAAAATCTGAAACAATAAGAGTACACCTTAATGTATTTGAATGAATACAAATTTGTAATTTTATTTTAAAAAGAAAGTACAAACTAAACAACCAAACGAAGTGGGAAGCATTTTTTTTAAATGGCTTTTGACGGTCGATTTATTAACGTTTTTTTTTAAAACATGTGACATAGATAGCCATCAAGTTATGCGTTCTATTTGTATTTCGAGTTATAAAAACATATGTTCAAATGTTGGACTTTAACTTATTTACTTTATTTAAATATACATATATTTTACTAAGTATAATATACTCACAGTGTACAAGAGTATGGGTAATGCGACGGTGGCGCCGCCCAGAACGTCCATCAAGTGGTGTCGGTGGTCTATCATGCGGGATATCCCGCAGGTTACCGTGGTGACTACCAGCGCGGCTTGCGCGGCGTAGACTACGGTAGATTTACTCGCTCGTCGGTACAGGTAGTACTGAAAACAAGAATTGTTATTAATAAAGAAGTTAAGAAGTAGTTTGTTGTTAAGAATTGTAATTGTTATTGTTAACCTTTTGACCGCCACAACATCATTTGATGGATCATTTGATGATTTTTGAAAAATGTCAATGACACTCGACAAAATGTATGGAACAGCTGATTTCTTTTTCGCGAATTCCGTGTTGGTTCCATAGTAAAAGTTGTTCATAATGATGAGTACTATGAGCCCTTTTCGGCTTAGCATACCCTTTCTGAATAACCCTGTATAAGAAGATTAAAAAAGACTGCACACTTACAGCTATAAATAGTCCGGCGTGTACCGCGAGCGACGTGTGTCCGGAGGGAAAGCTCTTCGCGGACTCGCTGGACCAGTGCTGCGGCACGGAGCACGTGTAGCGGGGGACGAACTCCGACCTGGGAGGAAGTGGTCACTTAGTGCTGAAGTGTCAGGGGACGAACATGGCAAAAATACAAGAAGTAAAAAACAAAGAAAGTACTTTTTTCGTTGTTTAAAATCAATAGTTTGGTTGAACGTTATTGGGGCTCTGAAATAGGCTAGACACAGAATTAATTAAACATAAAAAAAATTAATGATGAGTTTATGAATGTGTAAATTAATAAAATGACTGTTATTTAGACTTACCCCTGACATGTCTTCAACTCGTTAGGGTTGCAAGTGTCAAACAAGTGTGGCCTCGGAGCCCCCACTACCAGTTTGAGGCCTTGAACAGCTATGAGGTTTAACAGGAACCCAAATATGTACTCTTTATACCACCGCAGTGCTTGTTTTTTGGGTTTTGTTGCTCCGTCTTTGTGGCATATCCTTTCTATTACGAGCATCTAGAAATGGTAAAACATGATGATTAAAATCATGGATTACTATACTACAGGGTTTTAAGGAAAGTGCTAAGTCGATAAGGGTACAAAGAACTCATTATTATGAACAACTTTCATCATAATATGATCAAATTCCCACCCGCAATTTGTGAAAAAAAATTGCAGTTCCATAGAAAAATATCAATGATACTCATCAAAATGTATAGAGAGCCGTGGTAGCTCAGTGGGAGAACCGCCGCTTCGCATTCTTGAGGTGGCGGGTTCAAACCCCGACTCGTACCAATGAGTTCTTTAGGACTTATGTACGAATTTACATACCACTGGCTTTTCGGTGAAGGAAAACATCGTGAGGAAACCTGCATAAATATGTAGTTCACGCAAAAAGGGCCGATTACCGGCCTAGTTGCGGAAAAAGAGCCCGCTCTTTATCTTTTTTTATCATCAAAATGTATAGAACAGCTGATAAATTTTTCGCGATTTCAGAATTGGTTCCATAATAAAAGTTGTTCATAATAATGAGCCTGTTTTCAGCTTCGCACACTTTGTCCTTATATCCCTGAAGATACTGAACTCAGTCCAATGGCCTTGTGCAGTGAGCTTTGGTCTTAAAAGCATTATTATGATGACCTTTGGTTACTGATTTATTTGATTGTAGGAAAGATAATTAACCTTTTTATCATTTTAAAGATGACGAATCCCTGATTAAAATGCATTATTCATATTTTTTTGCATATTCATGGTGAATGTGAGGAAATCAGCAAAAAATATCATTTAGGGCGTTTGTTAATTTTTTAAGTCAATGTAAATTTTTTTTTAAAGTGAGTCATTTGATTTTGACCAAATAAATGGTTTAAACTGCTCCTTAAAATTATTAAATCGGTAAATATACACATAGGTACAAATCCTCCCCAAATACAAGCACCTAATATAAAATTTATGTAAATTAAGATTGATTTTCAATAACTGGTTGGTTAATAGTTTTATTTATATGGTTTTTGGTTTCCAAATCAATTTTACTTGTTTTAGAAACATTTTGATTTAACAATAGTTTTATTTATATAGATTTTGGTTTTCAAATTCATTTTACTAATTTTAGAAACATTATATTTTGAAAGCTGTGCCGAGTGCTTTGTATAAAATCTAAATAGAGTTCATGCTAATTTTGCATTGTAATGATGACACCATTCATACTTTTTAACCGACTTCAAAAAAGGAGGAGGTTATCAATTCGTCTGTATGTTTTTTTTTTTTTTTTTTTATGTTTGATACCTCATAACTTTTGACTGGGTGAATCGATTTTGATGATTCTTTTTTTATTAGAAAGCTGACGCTTCCCATTTGGTCCCATTTCAATTTAGTCCAGTTCTGATAATGGTATCCATGAGAAAACCATATGAGTCTTAAATTTGCATTAAGTACATGCGCAACAAATAGATGAATAACTCAATAGTCGGTCTTTTGAAGTCGGTTTTCGTTTTTTGTTTTGTAAAAATAATGTTCTTGTATGATCTAATCTTCACAAGTACCTGTTACCACAGTTTAGTTAACAGCTACTATGATATTATGTAACTAGGTACAACAAAAGATCAAGAGATTTTACTCACGATTTTATATTTCAAAGGCAGATAAATTAGATAGGATATGATAACTTTAGATAATAGGTAGTGTTCAAAACCGTTTGGATGTTTTTTTCTGTGCATGAATAAATTAACTTTATTGCAATGGAATAAGTCTTGATTTTTTTAAGCATTATTTTGAATGGAGTCTTCGGTTATTTTACTACTATTTATTCTGCGGCCTTAGAATCCTACTAATTTTAAATGTTTGATGCTTAATCCCATAAAAACTAATGAATGGATTTGTGTGAAATTTGGTATAAAAGTAGCATAAACCCTGGACTAAAAATAGGCTACTTTTTGTCCCGGAAAATACAGGTAAAACTGGAAAATAGGGTTGTAATTCAATACATACAACAGCCAGCGGCAGGAGTAGTACGGTTGCAAACAGCTGCTTCCAGGTGATGGTGTCTCCAGTAAACGGGTGTGAGAGCGCCGGGTCGTTGCAGGTGAAGCCGCGCTGCCTAGCAGGCAGTATGCGAGCTTCTATCAACAGGAATACGGCTATCCCTGCAAAGTGAGGATGTTACAATGAAATAACGAGCACTGAGGACAGACCGAGGCACTTAACCACTTAAAAGTCCCCCGTCCTTAGGCCCCCCTTTGAATAGGCTCTTAGGACATGAGAATTCCGAACCAAACCGCAGCCGTCTTCAGTATTTACTAGTAAAGCATGTGTTAGTTAGTATCAGTGTGTGTACAATACGTACCTCTGTGCCAGCGGTTTGTTTTAGACCATATCGATATCACTTTGTCCATAATTCTAATTATGTTTGAACGTGATTATAACATTTATAACACAGGAACTAAAACTCCGGCTGATGAATGACGGTGTTAATTTTATGTTTTATAGTAGAATAGAATAAACTGAATAACAATAAAAAATCTACACCGCCAAATAAACTACATTCACAAAATAAATTAGAACTACACTACGAGTTACGAGTTTACGAGAGACCCTACCCTGCCCTGCCTGTAAAGTAAAATAAAACAGGAGATGAAAATCAATGCAGTTGCAGTGTTGCCAGATGGTCTCGCAATAATATATTTTTCACTTCACTTGCTCGTAAAGTCCTACTTTACGCCCTGTGTAGGCGGACTAAAGCGGCTTTTTATGCTCTTGTGCTGAAAACCAACCTCTCTGAATAAAAAAAAATTTACTTTTTTGCCCTTGTGCATAAAAGTGGACTTTTACGCACAAGGGCGAAAAAGTAATTTCTTTTTAAAAAATAAAGCAAAGAGGTTCAGTTTGTAATAAGTATTTTTATGTATTCAGTTTACCCGGGTCTATAAATTAATACCCATAGACCGTGATCGTGTCTTTCTTATTAGCATAAACAGACGCTCCGATTCGGTTGGTGCCAGCCATATTGGAACCGACATAGCAACCATTCCAACATTGCTACAGATTGTCCGACGGTTGGCCTTCCAGCCGTCAGTTGACTTTGCTATCATTGTTGCTACAGCACCGCTACAAAAGGAACCAAGGAAAAAACGAAGAGAATGGGCTAAATTCTACTATAGAAATAGAGAATATTACAGTCATATGCGGCTCCATAAGGAATTGGATGATGAAGATTTCCGAACATATCTTCGAATGATTGGTAATTGGTTGATAATTGGTTTTCTAAAAGTCACCAGATTTGTCGCTAAACAATTTTTGTCGTCAAAGCTTTATTTTAGTCGCTAAGACTTGAGCAAAAGTCGCCAGTTCTAGCGACTAAGTCGCTAAATTGGCAACACTGGTCGGAACAAAGCTTCCAAACGTTCCAATTTGGTTGGACTGGACAGGAATTTGGTTTGGTCGGATCGCCGGCGCATCCGACCACGTCCAACCAATATTAATAATAATTATGTCGTACCGACCGCTCTCTTCACTTTCCGATTTGGTCGTGGTCGGATGGTTGGCACCAACCGAATCGGAGCGTCTGTTTATGCTTTAACTAGAGTATTAACGACCCAAATGCATTTTGTCGAATTTTGAATTTCGAATTCAAAACAAAAGCTAAAAAAATACAATGGCAGGGAAATGTTCATGTCGTTTTCTAGCACTTATTTAGTTGTTGGAATTTGCGAGATATTGAATTACTGAAAATTAAATATGTCATCAAGCGAAGATGAGACTAAATTAACTCCGAACACTTAATGGAAAGAAATGCAAAGGAAGTTATTCAAAAAAACGACCACTCTGAATATTGAACATTGTTTTAACTTCAGTTTCAATTTTTAAAACATAATTTAGTAATTATTACCTACTGTTTTATTTCCTCGCAACTGAAGTGAAAAGCAGAGTGTTTAGTTCGGGCTTAGAACCCATTCTGTCCTCGACTCTATATCCGCCCTCGCCTTCGGCTCGGGCTAGCTAAACGTCTCGTATAAAATGGCTTGTTTTATGCCCTCGTTGTACAATCTACTATTTGAAATTGGTTAAAAATTAAGATAAATGTACTAAAAACCAAAAAAATAATAAAATAGATACAGTCGTGGGAAATAGAAACATATGCATAGACTAGACTAAAATAAAACCGTGGGGCACGTCACAACGTCTCTAACTTAACTAACTTAACTCTCCCCATCGCGGCCGCCATCTTGAATTTCAATTTTTTATAGTATATTGTATTCTGCTCAACAACTGCTGAAAGGGCTCAACAATGAGCCCTTTCATTTGATACCCATAATGATGGGATTGATAAAACCTACGTTATCCGCCATTTTGTAGCGGCGGCCATCTTGAATTTATAATGATAATGAGTATTGTCACCAAAATCCATAGTGTATACAAAATTTCAGATTAATCGGTTGACAGGAAGAGGGTGAAATTTGAATTACTAAATTTGACCCAAGAATAAAACAAACGGGGTGAGCTAAATAAAACCGTTTAAAAAAGCCCGAAGCCGGCCCAATAAAACCCAGGAAAAGAAACAAAGTCAACATTTAGATGTCAGTAGCAATGTCAAATTAACCTATGACATTGACATAATGTCGTTCAAGGACAGGGCCCCTATTCGCGATCTACCATCATATTCCACGCCAAAAACGCGTGACGTCATCACACGCACGTAACGTGAACGCGGCTCAGAGTCCACGCGTTTTAAATTTTGACATTGGCATACGGAATACCATTCCATGTCGATTCCATGGATTTGACGTAACGCGGCGCGTTACGTGCTCGTGTGCTCATAGCGAATATAGGCCCAGGACAAGTTTATGCAAATCGACAAAAAGTACCTAGTCTCCATAGATTTATTACCTAAAGATAGAGCCAAAGTGTAACCGCACATGCGACAGCTATATTCTTGAAATAATGCCAGGATAGAAATGCTTCCCCCATCTTAGAGGAAAAAATTTCATAAAATATTTGTAATCTTTATACTTCACAAAATAAAACATTGTTATACAGGGTTATAAGGAAAGGATATACAAGCCGCAAATTGCTCATAGTAGGAAAAAGTCTAATAGTAGGAAAATAACTACTAGTATGCTAATCTACTCGTAATTAAGAACATCTTTTATTAAATAGGCAATCTTGCGATAGCGAAAATAATGTACCGTATCTTAGTTTTGGTCAGCAGGAAATATGAAATAGTCCAATAAATTAATTATTTATTAATTTATTGGGTACAATCCTGGGGAAACATAATTCACAACCTGGCAGCTACAAATCGTGGACGGCTCTCGTAGTAACTATTATTCCTAATCTGTGGTTTGCCCACCTTGGCACGGTTACAGCGACGGGGACAAAAAATGAAAGGTCTGTCTCTCTTTTTCAACCGTGTTTTGGCACTTGCCATCTTGTCCTTTTTTAAAAAGTAGCTAATAGGGTTCTGTCTGTTAGTCTGAGCTAGTCTCCTTCTTGATCTTCGTAGCCTCTTTATCTATGTTTGTAGCCATCTCTTTTGTATCCTATAAAGTAGTGTTCGTCGTTGTAGTACCAACTAAACTACTATTTATAATTGGAGAGCAAAAATTATAAAAGTATCTACGACTAGCGGCCCGGCATCCCGGCTTCGCACGGGTGGACATTAATTTTTTAAACATTTTGGGATGAACGTAGATTGAATGTGTCTTTGTGTGGGACCTAAGTAGTTTTCTTTAAATTACTAAGTAGTTATGCGCTACATTTAAACATTTACAAATATAATTAGGTAAAAGCATAAAAATATGAATTAAGTAAGTCACGAAAGGTTTAAATAGGTAGTTCTGAAAAACTTTTGATAAAAAATACTTACTTACCTAATGTAAAAAGTGTGAGAATACGATGAAAATTAAACAGTAGGTAGAAGTTAATTAAAATAATTCTTGTAGTTCTAAAAATAACTTTTTAAATGGAACAAAATACAATGAAAAAAGTCAAAATATTGATGTCTACGAAGAGATGGTTACGAGATTTCGTCAAATGTGTTTGTCTCTTGACTAATAGCAAAGGTTGCTGATATAATTCAGTGTATTTGCTAAACACTTTTCGACAGGCACTTTCAAAGTTGTAGCCTTTTAGTGTAGGTACCTACGGTGTTCATAATCATGGATACTTTTATAATTTTTGCTCTCAAATAAATATAAATAGTAGCACTTATAGTTGGTATTTAATTTGACCACTAAATGGTCGGATCATGTGTCATCATCATCATCATATGCAACCTTTAATCCTCCCACTGCTGGGATACAGGTCTACCCTCGAAGGGTGATTAGGCCGTATTCCACCACGCTGGCCAAGTGCGGGTTGGTGGAATACGCCATTGAATTTCTTCTCCGGACATATTCTTATCATGTGTCATACTGAAGTTAAATTGTTTTGTTTACAATTTATATTTCAATTCTGGCACGGACTGGTACTTCCGGAGTGTCGGAAGAGTTTCCAGGTAAACCCAATCTTTATCTAAACCTTTTAACATCACATTGAATTGCAATTCTGTCTTCGAAGACTGATGAATAATAATCTAACATAACCAGTACCTATATACTTACCTATGCCTTTAGGAAATTGAGACTTTCATTAATTTTTCTATTTAATACCTACGGTACGTGTTTTGTGGCAGAAAAAGTGAAATAATAATAATAAACGTTTCACACTCATAGCTCCCCACTAGGAATAAATCCTGCGTCGGGGATGCCATGGAACACACACAAAGACAAGGACGACTAACACCCAGGCCCAGAACAGATTTTTCAATTCATCATTCAAACATCTGCCCGGCCGAGAATCGAACCCGAGACCTCTGGCTTATATGCCTACGAAACCCACTCTCATTATATTAATTGCCTTATAATAAAGTAAGTAAGTACTTATAATCATAGACTCGTAATTCTACCCTACTCGTTATTTTGCTCTAAGCGGTTGCACATATGTATGTAGTTACCTACATCCTTCATCCATCCCTGTCGTGAAAATGGCGACTAAGATTACAGCATAACTTAACACGATGTTTAAAATTGTTTTGTAACAATGGGTCATTGTTACATGGGCAAATCTAGGCTCTCAATTTCGCATTGTTTAAATGCAATACGGAAATCGAAAATAAGTAGGCACTTACTACCAAGTGGGTACCTACTACCTACTAGTAAGCTACTAGAAAGAATCAAGTACCTAACACTAGTAATTTAAGGAAACAACACTAATTTCCATTTCATTTTTGTCGTAGATTAGGGGTTGATTACGAGTATCGAGTACCTACAGTGGCGAGACAGTAAATTACATACTCGGCCGAGCAAACAAATCACGGTTCTATTGACTGTCTTGCCTCGTCAAACCATTTATTCGGACGAGGGCACTGACTCGCCACTGTACTGTTTAAGTGTAATCAACTCATTAGAAAACAACTAAGTAATATAAAATACGCAAACAAAAATTCGACTAAAATTTAGCCTATGAGTGAGAACTCTGAATCTGCTTGGGCTGTACCTACTTAGCAGGTTAGACACACACCAAGATATCATTCACTGCTTAAAATGTAGCAGTGTGCGTGAGTAGGTACACGACATACAAGAAAATTAAGTAATTTAAACATCGTAATCTCTATAAATAAAAATGAATCTGTATTTCCTTTGGTCATCGCATCACGCGTGAACGGATGGAACAATTTCGCTAATCCTTTTTTTGTTGTGTCAATTATTGTCAGGAGAAGGTTCTTATGAAAGAAAAAAATAAGGAAGTTGAGCGGAACATTAGAAAATTTAAGACAATTCGAATTCAATGTTCATTGTTAAGACAACGTCAGCTAGTTTCATAATAAATAATAACAAAACCGAAGAATCGATCATTATTTAAACGAAACTATTCTAACTGACATGACTAAGATGGAGCCATTAATACGTTCCTATAGGTAGGTAACAATGTACGTATGTATATAATGTATAGTAATACATTCATTTGATCATTCATACAATCATACAATGCTTCTGTCCACTAAGAAAAGAAAACGTAAATTTTTGTTTTCCCGCAGGCGCTTGGCGGCGGCGCAGCACGTAAGTTTTTAATTTAATTTTGCTTTTTATTGCTTCCTGTGTGGTCACAGGAGGTTAATATTTTATAAACCCTAGTAGAAAGTAGGTAAATAGGTATATATAATATTAGAAATCCTAATTTTAAAAATACGATCATATCCGGCGGAAAGCATTGAAACTTGGTGATGGGTCCTTATTTTTTTTTCCTTAGAAGCCAGTCTATGGCCCAGTAAAAATATTTCTGCTACGCTGTACCACAGAATACCGCTAGCTATTCGTGGCTTTACCTCAAAATGAATTACAAAACAATAAATCGGATTATTACCAGTCCTACCGGGTAGATCAATGTCTTTTGCGTGAAACGTTACTTTTTAACTTTTCACCGATTTTTGTCTTTAACTAGGTAGGTACCTATGTAGTCATAGGTACCCTACCTTAGGTAGGTATAGTCATAGAATATGGAATAGTAGATATAGACCTAGATATAGGTACTAAACTACAAATTTCAACTTGAATATGAATAATGCAAGTATTTTTATTTAAATTCGAATAAATAAGTACCTACCTACCCCCACCTACTTGCATACTGGAAAAAAATATTTATTGCTTCGTGTGTGGCCACGTAAACTTAAAGTCCTATTCGGGATGTTGGCCAACCGCAACTTGTAATCTACACTGCGGCCGAATTATCTTCGGAGCTGGCTAGCGGAGCCACCGTCGTAATTTAAGAACAAAACTACTAAGTTTCGAACGTACATTTTTGGTTCCGTTATTTAGCCACTTGTACGGTTAAGCTGGTTTACATTAATTTACAACCGGGAACAGATAAAATGGTCTGCTTTTGGATTAGTATTAATGAACGTGAGTATGGTGGACGCATTGCTGTGATAAAAGTTCTATACTACAGTTCGACACGGTTATTAATGAACGACATTAGCCGCTAATGGACCGCTTTTACCACCAAATAATAAACATAGAGTTATGCATAGCGCAAATCTGATGCCAACTACTCTTGCCTTCGAAAGCATCATCAATGCTGCCGGTGTTCATAAAAGGAGGTTTGCCTACCATCAGCCTGATCGTATCTCTGCTAGCCACTCTTTAAAGAAAAAAATATGAATAAGATAAATAGGTACTTACGTAGTTCCTCTTTGGACCAATTTCATTGTATGCTGTGTCGCACAGTATGTGAGTCGGTGACGAGATGTGCCTATCAAGAGTTGTGTAATGCGCCGGATTAAAAGCTAATTTAGTTAACAACCGGATTAGTGAAAAGAGTTTACAAACGATAACCTTTTTACGCACTTAACAGACTTTTTTTTATCAAAGGTAGGTTATGTAGAACGCAGGCAGGTGAGGTGAGCCAGAACCTGAACCATAGCCAAACAAAGCTTTTTTCACAAGCAAAAAGTGGAAAATTAGTTATATATGACACTTCGGTTACTTTTTTTTGGTTTCCCGCCATTTCTTACCTACAGGTAAGATAGGGCCGCATCATTGCACCATCAGGCAAGATGGCGATCAAACACAAGCCTTTCAAAGAATAAAAAAAAACAAAATAACAAAAAAAACGGGAAAGCTGGGTTGACTCTTTGCACCAAGTTTAGTTAACTGCGACAGAATTTTGCAAATATCATGGTTGTCTAATAGCGATGATGGATCGTCAATGGTTGATTTATTCGAAAACTCGAACGCACGAATCATGTTCGCATCATATTTTTACGAACTCTCGATTAAGTATACTTTTCTTTATATCTTTATTGAGCTCCGTTTATTGATGCCACAACTCCACGCCACAATAAAAGACTCCAACCTGTCTATGCCCACCACCCACGGATCCATGTTTTCCATCTGTCAACACACGACAAAGCACGAGCCATCGGCAACAGAGTAACGGGCAGTAAGCACGAGTGCAAGGTAAACAGTCGACAGGTCGGTTTCACCGCTAATCGGCCCTTTGTTGATTTTTATTTCACTGCGCTACCGGTAGAGATTGACTTTTGAAAATGGCTTAAAAAAGAGCACTCGGACTAGGATGTCTAGCGCTCAGCGCTGGTTTTCTGATGTTCAGCTTCGGTTCACGAGTAATTAACAAAAAAATGACTTTATCTTCTTAATGTATATAAATCTCGTGTCACAATGTTTGTCCTCAATGGACTCCTAAACCACTTAACCGATTATAATAAAATTCGCACACCATGTGCAGTTCGATCCAACTTGAGAGATAGGATAGTTTAAATCTCAAATTATAGTCGCAATTTTAATTTACCTACTGCAAATTATATATATACTGATAATTTTTACTATAAATTGACAAGTTAGCATCAACATACTACGGTTGCTATAGTTACGCAATGGCTTTTGACAGGACAACGTCTGTCGAGTCAGCTAGTAGAGCTATATAATGTAGTACCAAAATCAGGAAAAAATCTGAACTTAAAAATGTAGACAATCCCTTTTAGTTTTCACTGACTTAGGCTCATGTTCACCAAAATTTAACTTGACAATTATTTATTTAATCGTCCATTGTTGACATTTAAATTATTTAAGAGTTGTCAAAAAAATTGATTAAAAATTTAAACGCCCTGTCAAGGTTAGGTGAACCCAGCCTAAGCCATATTTGACAGCTGTTTGTCACCGACTAAGCAACCATTTGCTTGTCTAGCTCTTTCCTGAAC
Organism: Alcis repandata; assembly: GCA_949125135.1. Taxonomy (NCBI): domain Eukaryota; kingdom Metazoa; phylum Arthropoda; class Insecta; order Lepidoptera; family Geometridae; genus Alcis; species Alcis repandata. Next base: position 1,102,434 of record OX421237.1, read on the forward strand.
TGACCAATAATATACATTCCACATAGTTCCCGGAACACGTGCTCACCAAATTAGACGTGTAAACTTACACACGGAAGGGCAAACAATATTCGTATATCCATGTTTGTTTTGGTGTTAGCTCCAAAACTGGTAATCGCTCCCAATAACAAGGGATTGCACTTTCTTTTTGAAGTGCTAAAAGGGCTCAGCGATTTTTACTTTTAAGTTTGTCATAATTTATCACTTGACTGCTGTAAGAAACGGGTAATGCGTTTCGATAATAATGTATTTGTTTATGTTACCAACATTGAAAAGCGAGGTATCGTTACGTTCTGTCTCTTTGTCTTGCATAAACTTAATATCTATTTATTTACGAGTTATTTAGGCCTATAGAAAAATTGAAACTAAAAAAAATTAAAGGAAATAATTATGGTGAATTTTTGTGCTAGTTTTATAATTCGCTTTAAGTTTATTATATGCTTCAAATCTTGTCAGCGACTTTGCTAAACGTTGTCATTTATAATTTACTAGCGGCCCGTCCCGGCTTCGCACGGGTAGACTTTGGGATAAACGTAGAGTAAATTGAAATCGGTCCAGTCGTTCACGCGTGATGGCGTGACCAACAGTGCTAACCCGTGGTACACCTATTTTGTCCACCTGGTGGACCACGGGTAAACATATTCTTCCGTGGTCCACCAGGTGAACTAAGGTGAAAAGGTGTTGAGAATAATTATAGGAACTCTTTGTTATAGCCTCTATTCTCATGCTATTGCGTAACTATAGCAACCGTAGTTTGTTGATGCTAACTTGTCAATTTATAGTAAAAATTATATCAGTACTAGCGGCCCGTCCCGGCTTCGCACGGGTAGACTTTGGGATAAACGTAGAGTAAATTGAAATCGGTCCAGTCGTTCACGCGTGATGGCGTGACCAAAGGTGTTGAGAATAATTATAGGAACTCTTTGTTATAACCTCTATTCTCATGCTATTGCGTAACTATAGCAACCGTAGTTTGTTGATGCTAACTTGTCAATTTATAGTAAAAATTATCAGTATAAAACGCACACTGTTTTGATAGATATGATTGAATTTGAACTTTGTACAGAGGTAATAAAGTGCAAATTGACTCTTGGACGTTAGGAACATACCTACATTGCTTAAACAACAGTGAGTGCTTGCAATTCAATATGAACTTTATACAATAGCAATAAAGCTCGTTTTAGTTAGAAAACGTATGGGAAAAATAAAAGGGCTGTTTTTAGGGTTTTTCAATATTTCTGAGAGATTTTCTTAATATTTTTTTCCGTAAGAACCTTCTCCTAATAATAACAAATACAACAAAAAAAGAATTAGTGAAATCGGTCCAGCCATTCACGCGTGAGGCCGTGACCAAGGAAAACGGGTTTCATTTTTATGTATATATATATATATAGATAGATAAGACTAAATAACCTAATTTACATTTTCTTATGCACCGACCCATATCTAAGTAATACCATAGAGAACTAGACTAAACTGGTAAATACTACGTCAGTGGACCTAGGTACAACTAAAGTACGACAAGTTCATCATATCAAAAGTTCAATCACCTCCAACCAATACAAACCAATCCTACTTAGATATTACTTATTAACATTATTGCATAACTGGTATGCATTACAACATAAACATAAAGTGAGTAGGTACGTGCATAGTGTTTGCGGAGCTGGGGACCAAAAGTGGCGTGGGTCCGAGATGTGACGAGAATACAAGTTTTTGGAAAAGGTTTGGATCCAGTGAAAACGTTGCTATAATAACTTCAAACAAGAGTTTCATTGATAACATACATAGGCTGGGCACCGCTAGTGTCAATCGTTGTTACTAAGTATAAGGATCATTGTAATCTTTTAGCAAATAAACCTTTTTGAATTTTGTATTTTTGCTTGGATGAAAAGTAGCCAATGTGTAGATAGGGTATACCTAAGCTATTTCCACAGACACTACAAATCATCAGCTGTTCCATTCATTTATCAAAGATCTATCTATGATCTTTTTATGAAACATCTGGTAGAGATCTTCAACTTATAAATTTGTTATCAAGAATCTGAAATCAAGTAAAAACTTTAGCGTTCTACACATTTGAAACTCAACTATGCAATAAATAATTTCTATGGAACAGCGTAGTTTCTTCAATTTTATCTTTTTCTTTTAAAACTTGCACTGCACTAGCACATTTTTAAACAAAGCTATACAACAACAATACAACACAAAACAATACATTCTATGAAACAGCGTAAGTAGTTTCTTAAATTATCTCTTTTTTTCTCCAAAACTGCACTGCACTGGAAAACAGCTACGGAAGCTCGGTTATTCCATGTCAACATTTATTAGGCAATAAGTTTAATTAGCCACGCATGCTTCACAGCTTGCCGGCTGCCAGTCAATATGACATGATTACACGTAATGGACACCTGCGCAATGGGGAGGAATTTCTATGGCGTTTGGAGACACCTAATAGGCACCTGTTTGAAACCAAATGAGACAAGCGACAACCAAAGAAAAATTTGACAGTTTGTCTGAGTTGCGGATGGGTAAAGTTTTGACGATTTTTTTTTAGACTCATGACAATCGAGGCCCTATGTTATGCCGTTCAGTTTTCTAACGACAACATATTTTGATTCCATCGATTCCATTCGATTCGGTGTGTTTTTCTTCTATTTAGGTAGGTACGTTTCTTTGGTTGTCCCATTTAAAAAACTTTCGTCTGCAAGCGAAGGTTTCATTATCAACCAGCTTGATTCTATCAAACTGTTATAAATTCTCGTATAATTAGATACGAATTATTCTTTTGCGCTCTGTTTGTGCTGTTATTAGACCGCCATCAAAATTAACATTGGATTTAATTGAGTTAGCGCAGTGTGTAAAGCGGCCCATTCATGAAGATCTACTTAGGAAAATTACTACCTACTATTTCAAATGTGCCTACTTTTTCAAATATTTTTGGAAGGTTGTTTTTCATCACCACTAATAATTCAGTAATTGGTTGAAATCGCATATTTCCAGTTTTCCGCCATTCTTTTTATTCGCAATTATTCTGTATTATTCACATCTGATTAATACAGAATTTAAATAAAACTAAAATCACATGATTTAAATTTTAAAATTCAAATAATTTAATATTTAATAATTCAATTTTAATTTTTAAATTCTGAATATCTAGGACTTGAGATTATAAAACAAAATAAATTAGATATATTCCAAAGTACCAGGTCGATAATTATCTACTTATCCTAGAAAGATACCCTAATTAAATACCAGGTCCAAAAAAAAATATCCTAGAAAGTAGGTAATTAATTCAATCAACTCTAGAGTTCACGACCCCTCAATACTTTAAATAAACCAACAAATAAGCAAGTCTCCGTGCACTGCCGCCATAACACTCCGCCCCGGTGACATGACCCGGCGAAGCGCTGCCCCGGTTCCTATAAACTCGAATTGATGGTTACTGAACAGTTGTAAAGTAAATAAGGATCTTTAATATTTTTTGTGTTTGAGTTGGATACTAGATAAAATACTTGGTAAAAAATACACAAAAATCAGCGTAATACCTGTTTTATTTATCCGCTACAAGAACATCTAACATTAAAGCATTAAAATAAAGTATAGGAATTTTAGTCAATTTTCAGGAAATATAATTATTTAGTCTTAATTTACTAAACGAGTTTTTCTATTAATATTGATTGCTAAGACACGGTGTTTTTAGCACCCAGTTAGGCGATTTGTACCTATCGGTAACAAAACTGGTGAATTTCTTTACACTTTGGTTGAAAACTGAAGAAACTTAATCTAAGAGACAAACGTAGACCTCACAACGTCGCTGGATGCCTAGGTATAGTCTACCTACGTGTCCTACATGGACTGGAGGCGTTCTTGGTCACGACCACGACCAGTACTATTGTATCTTCTGTATCACGACTGGATTTATGTCGCTAGCTATTGCTTGCTGTGCTCTACATGCTGGAGAGTATTTTGTGGGCTTAGCACAACTTTGACGTAGAAATACGTAGCGAGTTTTCGATAGAAAAGTGTACCTACGCCATTTTACGCCTGTCAAGGGAGGGCAGGGTTGTGCTAGGTATTTTGAGCTATTCGAGATTATCTCCGTCACTCTCCCTGTTATGATATTTCTAATGAGAGTGACAGTGACCGCGATAATATCTCAATCACCGGAATAGGGCTCTGGGTTCTCGGTTCAAACCACATCATAGTCGGCTTCAAAACAAAAGGGAATCAATGAATCGGTTTTCAAATGATTGCAAATATTCTCTGCAATTACTGGGATGCTATATTATTTCTAACACAACATTCTGATAAGAAATCGATGTTTTATGAAAATAATGAAAAAAGTGTTCATATTTTCGTGTCTCACCATCGAGTTAGATCAGTTAACAGTTAATAGTTGTAACCCAAAGATACAAAGTAAGATAAAGTAAAGTAAAAAAATATTGAATAGAACTAGGTACAATGGTGGAATAAATAATCTTAAGTCTCAACAGTTTACCTAGCGGACATAATATACAATGTAGTAGGTAATTGTAATCAAACATCCGTACTAATTAAAAAAAAAAAAACAAAAAACAAAGTAAACTTAAAAAAAAGTTTTATAATTTGTAACTCCTTGCTCAAAGCTAGCCTGCGTACGTATCCAATACAATAAATCAATAAATACAATGGGTAAATCCCTAGAATAATTTTGCCATGGCAACTTGCTCACAACACACTGACCACAACTCGTAAAAATGTATTCGCTAGTTGCAACAAAAGTATGTACCTAATATGTATTTGCATGTAGTTATACCTGCCTGCGTTTACAAATGCGAAAGTAGAGTTGTCTCATGTTTATTGTTATATTTTTAAAATCTCCACTAGATTTGGCAAGAAAATAGAGCGCATAATAAACAAGTATTATCATTATAGGAAAAACAAAAACCTTGACTATAAAAGTTAGAGAAAAAGTACCTATGCTATGGCAATCACAAATCGAAAGAAACTTAACAATTGGTCAAGTCGTTATCAGAAAAGTCCTATACGATTACAAAACCATACTTACAATGATTTTATTATCTGGAATAATAAACTCATTGTTACATACCAAAAAAACACGCTCCTAGGCCGTTGGATAAAAAATGCGTCTACATTATGCAGAAATACTGGCAATTCGAGGGTAAAACCGTGGGCGTAACTAGTTCTCCAATTTATTGTCCCCTTCAATGCAACAAGTCAGCTAGCAAGTGCTCGCGAGCACGCGATCCATTGTGTTTGCGGTATCGGGCTTTTTACTTTTTATTAACTTTTTTTTTAGAAACTGGCTTAGCTGGTTTAACTTTGGAGTCAGAATTAATATTCTGGGTGGACTAAAAATAGGATGATAATGAATAATCTCTCTGGAAGGCTGAAATTACTTTCCACTACTACTTTCCTTTTGTTTACTTTTTTGTTTGCGTAGAGACATTGATTTTACTTTGAAAACCACGTAAAGTTCAAAACAATTTTGTAACAATATTACGTTCCAGTCTCAACTGATATCTCATTTTGCTGATAAGATCTCAGCAGATGTATCCTAGAATGACGTCGACACCTCGAAGTAAACCATAAGATTAAATTTTATTATAATTTTTTTTCTTGATCAATAAGATCTTCTTGATTGATTTCTTGTTCTAGAACAAATATGCCTAAAGATTATAAATTAAAATTCTATTTTCCCATGCAGGTAAACGAAATGATAAGTAAGCAACGGTTGTCTTAGCTTTTCTCCCGACAAAGGCGTGCTAGGACCAAGCAATATATTGCCGTAAATTAAAATTCCTTGTGAGTTACGTAATTTACGCTGATGGTAACACTGACTCCACTCCATCCCTACGGGCTATGGAGATCGAAGAGCACAACTCATGGGAAATGGTTATTACGTAGTCTGAACTATATAATAGTTTGCCCGGTGGCTGCACTCGTGTATGAGTATTTTATGTAAATGGGGGTGGCTGCGCTTGTGTAGAAATATAAGTGTTTTATGTAAATGGAAAATATTTTTGTGATGCTTAGGGAAAAGTTTCAAAATAAATGTTGTACGTTATGTGATATTATATTCACTAAGCAAAAGCATTCCCAACGCTACGACAGAGCACGCTTGTGATCTACGGATCGTTCGAATAGTTTACCAATACCATCAAACGAGATGGCGGTAATGATGGGTAGGTACTTTGATCCCTTTTCGGCTTAGCATACCTTTTCCTTATAGCCCTGTAAAGGAGAATATAAAAAGATTGAATACGTACTAAAAAATCTTAAAGATTTTAAATTCTTTTGAAATATTTGGCAAGGTAAATTCTTCTATAAGTCTAAAAAAAAATACAAAATAAAGGACCTAAATAAAATTAATAGTTTAAAAAAAAACTAAAAAACACGCTTTATATAAAAAAGCCCGTTACAGTGGGTCAAAATCGCGCCCAAAGGAGTCGGTTACAAACATAGAAACAAACATAAAAATAAGAATAAAAATACGAATAAAAAGCGTGTAAAAACTTTTTCTTACCTATTTTGTATAATTTAGTGTGGTGTAAGAATAGATATGTTTATAGGAAATAGCTTGAGGTGAATTGTTTATTTACGAGCACTTTGGAATCCCTTTGTTCGCCCCTTTAGGGCATCGGACGCTTTTGATGATAATTTTATTAGTTGCTTTCATCTTCCAAAATATTCTTTGGTGACATTTTTTATACAACAAACACAGAGTCAAATGCATAGTGCGTTGATGTGGCCAACACATTCACTGCGGTTGGAATTTGAAGACTTTTATTTGATGTTGGTAAGGTAAGGCAGTGGCGAATCCAGGATTTTGGTTCGGGTGGCTGGAGGCTTGGCACAATTTCTGACATAAAATACATTGCGAGTATTCTATAGAAAAGTGTACGCCATTAACGCCCGTCAGATATTATGCTAGGCCCACTAGAGGCTGACAGTAAAAAAAAGGTGCTTTTTTGGGGTGCTTTATGTGCCAGTGAGGTCTGTTCGACCTCATATTATCTTGTGTGGGCTTACAGCTTTTATTATTATTATTTTGTTTATTCTTTTGACTGATAAACGTCACGTTTGCCCATAGCAGGTGCGTGTGTAAACTTGCGTTTAGCTCGTCACATTCGTGAGGGGGTCATGACCTCAAAAACTAGGACGATCCTTAGATGTTCACTGTTACGAATCCATTGGCAAAACTTGATATTTTCTGTTTTTTCTGTTTTAATAATAAAAATTTACAATGAGAAATAAAAAACAAATGATTGAAACATTCATTTAATTATTCAATGACACATACATCCAAACGCACGTTTCTACCACGAAACAATTAAATATCTACACAATATTTACAATTTCAACGTTAAAAAAATAAAACTAATGGTACACTAAATGCAAGGGAATGTCAATGTATACAATCTTACAGAGAAAGATAGAACATTTACAGAAACATTTAAGGGCCAGACTTTGGCGTGACGCTATCTCATTCGCACAATTCAGCATTTTTGAAGGCAAGTATAAAATCACAGAATATTTATGTAGTTCAGAAAAATTGCAATCGATCAATTTGCTAATTATGACATGGCAAAGGTTCAGCAAAAAAACAAGTTTCCTTACTAACATGAGATTTTATAGTTTGCCCATTTTATGTTAGTTTTTAACTTGTTTGAATCAAAATAGTATTTTTGCTGGAATTTAGTAATATTTTTCTCGAAAACTCAGTGATTTTATAACTTCAAAAAAGTTGAAAAGTGCGAGCGAGATAGCGGTGGGAAAAAGTCTGGCTCATAATAAGATATGCTAACATTTTCTGTCATTTCTCACAGGTGGGTACAGAATCAAGTTGCATCTCACCAATTAAACAAATATTAAACTTACGACTAGACAGGTACTGTACAATGAATACTGTTTATTATTGTATTAGTAATATTTTAATATTATTTTCAGAAAGTGTAAGTAGAAATTTGCCTTATAAAGCTCAATTTTTATGTCCGCAAATAAATTTTTCGTATCTTATTCGATATTTTCAAAATACACACAATATTTGTACCTACACCACCTATCACTGGTTTCAATTATTGCAAACATAAGTCAGAGATTCTCAAACTTTTTTTGCCCCCTCCATTTTGTTTCAAATACAGTGACAGCACCCAGTTGATTAAGAAAATTCCAAACTTTTTAAATTTTACGAGTTAAAGATATAACTATTTAGAGTTACTTAAAGTTACAAAAATCTCATTTAAGACTAATTACAGCTGCCATTTAAATACCTAAACTATTAAAACTAGGCATTATCACGGATTTACATTGAGGTCTACAATAAATACACATTTGCATAAATATATGCCTGCCTACACGCTATAATAATTCAACTATTGGGTTTTATTTAAATTCAGCATTATCTATTGTTTCTGTTAATAATTTAAAGGTATCCGATACAATATGGCATAAGTGTAGAATTTATTGAAAAGACTTCCCGATTGGGATAATTTTCAAAAGTTTTTTTTACTCGCAATGCTTTTGTGGCAGAATAGGTCATCTTTAAGAGACTCCAAAAATTACTTTTATTCAGATCTTTTGTCATTACGGATTTTGATAACTTTGCTATTCCAAAGCTATCAAAATTCGGTACTTCGGTTTTACGAAAATGATCAATGAGACAGTAGAATATAAGAAAAAGAAAAACAATGCAACAAATAGCCATCGCATGTTAAAATTTAAAAAGAAACTATTTACAAAATGTTTAGAGAAGAGGAATAATCCCATAATTATCTACTTTTTGCATTTCACTGTGTACTCAAAGGATACCATCCACTTTGATAGTTACTTCTTATAATCTCACCATCAAACTTAATTTAGCAAACGACCATAATTTCCGCAATTCACTTAGCAATTTTAAAAGATTGACATGATAAAAAAATTAAACATTTTAACAATTTAAAAAGCAACGGTTAAAAGGTCTAAAGCTAATACTTTCTAATAAAGAAAATATTTTATGATAAAAAATTGTGCTCTTTTCCTAGGTTCTTTTTGAAGCAATAAGCTAACAATACGACATACTTTAGCTACCATAATGTCGACACCACATTTGCTATAGCATAAAACTTGTCTTTCACTTCCAAGCATACCTAATTCTTTCAATTTTTAAATTCAAAAAATACTTATAGACTACGACAAAATTATGCTTTAACCAAAGCACACAATCAATTTTCGTAAATTTTGCAACAATTTTGCGTAAATCTGCTATAGCAATAACATGTTCAGTAAGCATCGCTTACACGGCTTGTGGCTAGGGCACGACGACGTGTGCCTGGCTGGATGAGAGCAGTCTCCGGACCGACTGGTGGTTGTTGCCGTCGCTACTGGAAATATCGCTGGTGCTGACTACGGCTGGCTGCGAAAAGTTCTTGCAGAGAACTAGCACCTGAAGCAAAATATAAAAGCAAGTTCATATAGGTCGATTAGTTGGCCCCATGTCAAAGTTCTTAGACCGCCTGAAGGTCTCTTAACAGTTTAACTAACAAAACATTTTAATTTATTACATTAAATTCGCAAGGACCACGAACATAGGCCTCTTTCATGATTTATCAGTAGCCCTCTTTATTTTTTCTAGGTAATATAATCCAAAGCCTAAATAATAAAACAAACCAATCGCGCAATGACGCAAAGAAAAAAAAATTAAACAATGCGTGCATTCACGTTTGTGAATTGTATTCAATTATGAGAAAAATAAACATGTTTAAACAAAACAAAGTGCATGAGTGCCACCGAAGTCGGATTATACTAGATCGATGATGAGTGCCTATGTTTTTATTTTAATATAAATAGACTTCCTTGACCTCTTGTTTGAATAATTTTACCTCAAATATGTAATGTATAAGAACGGCTAACACTTGACCCAAGGATTATACGTGACAAGTACGAGCCCTTTAACAGAACGCCTTGGTTGATATGGCTTGAGTAAGGATATTTACGGGGAAAACAATGATGACACGAGTACTTTAATCTAAAAATAGCTTGTCGTAAAGATTATTACAATTGTTGTTTTTGTCAACTAAATTTCATTACGGCAAATCGACAGCAGTTTTTTTACCTAGCGCTGATTTTTAAAATTAAAATCTATTAGAATAAATAGATTACTTCAGCAATTCCAAAATTTCAGGAAATCATTAATCAGGTATAGGTTTAGATACTCGGAAGACTTACGCTTGCCGATAAAGAGAGTGATAGGGACTAAAGCAGTTGACGTTGACAAGTAGAACAAAAAGACAGACATGAAGTTGAAGAAATATGGGTGGTATTTGTAATTCTTACCGTGTAAACAACAGAGAGCACGCCCATGATTCCGCCAATGAGGACATCCCACCAGTGATGGCGGTGGTCAGTGACCCTCGTCAGAGCACAGACTGCCGCGTAGATGATGCAGAGGACCTGGACTAGCGGGACCACAAGGACAGACCGGTTGTGCCAGCTGAAGGCTCGCCTTTGGAGGTACCACTGAAAATAATGAGGTTTACGTTAGAAAATTGAGCAGAAAATTACTTATTTAGAAGTAACATGTTTTACTAGGTAATTGTCAAGGTATGTTAAGTTAGTGAAGAATGTTGTCACGTAACCTTGACTGCATATGAGCGTTGTTATGTAAAATTAATTAACAGTGGTCAAATACAATGCCACACTGTACCCTCATGAGGAAATGGATTTGATTGTGTCAAGTAAATATAAATAAAAGAAGATGATTGGTCATGGTGGTGGGTATCTTCCAAAAATCAATTGACTTCAGTAATAAGTGAAAAAAAAACAAAATAATAACTCACCTATCAAATTAGAGTCAGTGGTTGTAAAACTTTTTGTTAAAGCGGACCTTCTGGCCATATTCAAAACCCGTGAGCAACTCTTCCCAAGCCGAAGGCGCATTAAATATTGTCAATCCCTTAAAGCGGAGCCTTACTAAATCTAACATAGACCTCCAGATAGAGGTGTTAGAAGCATAGTTCGCCAATCCATGAAATAAACTAACCCACTAGTTCTCTCCACGTGTGTCGCCTTTAACCGGATGGTGATACGGTTGTAGATGCTAATCCTTTTGAAGGCCACTTTCGCTCTCAGTTACACATGAAAGAACAAACTATTCAAAGCAACCGTTTTGCATGATTAGGCAACGGAATAAGCAATGGGAGTATTTTCACGTTTATAAATAGAAACCTATGAGTAAGTATGACATAAATCTAACAGATACAGATAACGCATCTTTTGAAAGACCTACAATTTTGATGGCATAAAAATCTGATTTTGCACAGATATGGCAAAATTTTGCCCAACTGTCCCAAAGTGGGCTGGACGTTTACTCATTTCAGTGCTTGAGATGCAGTAAATATACTAGTTAGTCTTCAGAATCTGATGTTCTCAAGCAGAGGAGGTCGTGCAACTCGGCTTTTGTCAACTATTTTTAGATTAATATTATCATCAAGTTACCTCGTAAGGATGTACCTAGTAATTTTGTATGCATTGACGATTAAAGGCCACAAAATATGCATAAAGGTGATATCATCAGGTCATTGGCATATTGGACACCGACTCTAGCTGGATCCAATTGAGAAGTAGCAGCTAGGATGACCTCATGGTAAGCGGAGTCAAGTAGACAAACACAATGTAAAAAAATATTTAAATGTCGGTCGCCTACTTTTATGTTGATGTCATTTTTTTCTCTTTCGTCTTTAACAGTTACTGTTGCTTTTTAATGTCGATTTATATCTTTCTATTCCAATTGGCTTGTGATGCTGCTGTCCGATTGATTTGATTTTAAGACAAAATTGTTTAGCATTATGAATTTAGCCCATGACAATATTTCAAAATTACGAAATTCATAAAGGGACTCCGATCGTAAATGTAAAATAGGAAATAGTTAAACTCATGTCAGGAGATTTAATAACTCTAACGTTAAATTTATTTATTATCAATTAAAGTAATAACTATCGTTGCTGTAGATAAATTTTAACTATGCTGCTTTATATTCAATACGGTACAGTCGTAAATATGTGATGGCAAATTGAAGTCACAAATTGGTGCCCTTCTTTTAGAATGATTTAACTGTTTGTAACTAGAATAAGTTTCTCATAAAATCTGACATATGTTTTGGTGGATAGTTCTTAGATAGCTCTGTGTTGTGGTCTAGCCCACAAACCTACTTGTTTTAATTATCATCTTGGCAGATGTCTGCCTAAAGTGGATCATTAGGCACATGTGTGCGAATTTCGAGACAGTTAAATGATATTTTAGCACATAATGATAATGTATTTAGAGATATAAATAAATCAGTACCAGCAGTTACTTGGACAGATATCACTCCGTGTTAGAAATGTAATTTATATTTTAAGGCAATCTCTGCATGAGAGATGGTTGACAGTTTGAGATTTTTAGTTTTGTTTCGTGATTTTAGAAATATTTAGCACATCTAGTACCCTGAACTTGTTTTAGAAGTTTTGCAAGTAAAACCGTCTGGTTTTATGGTTTGGCGAAATACCTTTTTGCCACGGAAAATTATGAAATAAATTATAATATGTAAATACTTGCTATGCAATTAAGAATGTCAATTGAGGAAGTATGTTTAAACGTACCTATGACACATTACCCACTATAAAATACTCATGTACCTATATGAATATAATAATTATAACTGTGTGATAAAAATGTAAATGATAAAAACAAATCCATAGTAAACAATGGTATTTTCCCTGTGGTTCGTTATGTTATATTATGTAGATACATATAGGTATTTGTATAATGATTTGCAAATTCCAAATACATACAATGCAACTAATACATAATATTTATTTATTTATAGCACATAAAAGTAGTTTTACTTTAACATTTTGGTTTAATCTGTTCCAAAAATGACAAAAACATTTTTGAAATAATTTATTTATTAAGCAAGGTAACGTTCTCAGAGAAAATGAAAACTCATTTTTATATTGCTCGCTTATCACAGCAACCCTGGAAAGAAAAAACAGAAATACAACTCATTTAACTTTGTTTTACTCACCGCTAGGAACAGCCCACAGTATATTGACAGAGATGAGTGCGCAGAAGGGAAACTCCTGCTGGAGTCTATCTGCAGATATCTTGTGTACTTTGTCGACGTGCAAGTGTAGCTGCTGATGTATTCTGAACTGTTGGGGAAAGAAAAAAAATATTGTTTTAGAGATACTAATAATTTGCTTAAACACAAATAGTTTTAGCTATATACTTAAAGTTTTTTTTATAACGCTACCAGGTAGACACACGGTCCCCGATAACTGACTATGACTGTGAGGTATAGTCATTATCAGTACATTGTTGTGTATAAATAATTAAATATGCTTGAACAAAAATAATAAAATAGTTATACGAACAAATTGAAAACTTTAATAGCGATTTAGTCATAAGGGCACTCAGAATCGTAAGTTGAGAACCACAGACATTTAAGAGGAAATATTCACGCTAACAAAGTTTCTTTTCGTGTCACGTCACACGTCATTTATTTCGATGAAAGAGACATAAACTAGTCACTTTGCATCCTTTTCAAGCACAAATGTCAGGAAATACAACGCTTTTGCATTTCATATCATATCAGTGTCAGCGGCATTCATCTTAAGAAATAAGTTTAGTGAACCGTTTTGTCAAAAATATTAAAGTCTATATTGTTAAATAAATCAATTCATGACGCATTAGTATAAAAATAAATAATATTGAAATAACACGCAAACACCTTTATATTACTGGGCCGATCTCAGTGCAGAAAAATAATTGAAAATTGTAAAATATACGAACAAACATTCGATTTATCGAATACATAGTCACTTAAAAACCGAGAAAAATTGTGTGTCTCAGAGTCTTCACCACACATTTAGACCATCGAGCATCTTTTGGCTATAGTAGGTATGCATGCTCTGGTCTCTGGTTGGTCACAGCACTGCACCATAGACGTAGTTTCTGTGTAGAAGATATTCTATGACGCTATAAATAGGTATTTACACAAATTGAAAGTCAAATTAGTAGTTGAAAAGACTAAAATATTAATCGATTAAACTTACTCATTGCAAGTCTTCGCTTCCTCAGGCGCGCACAGATCGAAGAAGGTCGGCCTCGGAGACCCGACCACGCATTTGATCACTTCTAGGATGGTGAGGTTGACCACAGCGCCGTAGATGTAGTCGCGGTAGATGAACGCTGTGGTTTTGGCGCTGGCAAGCAGTTTGCTCTGCTTGAGGTTGTACTCGTCGTCTTGGTGTAGTGTCGCTTCTACTGCCCATACCTGGAAGAAGGTTTGTGCTTCATTAACATATTTTTAACCTGGTTAGACCAATTGCTGGGCAAAGCTCTTAGTTTCTTTTTGCGTTCATTTCTATATTTTTTACTAATTTTTCATCGTAGTCCAAATTTTACTTACTACTCGTAGCTTGTTTTTTAGCCTGGGTGTGCCTGTTTTACTTAATGATCTTTTAAATCTATTTCTGACTTTCACTTGCAATTTTTTGTTTTCATTATTTTAGGGGTAGATAAAATCATGAATGCCTAAATTTTTACACGTTATTATCGTTATAATTACTTACGTTACGTAACGTAACGTACGTACGTAATGTAACGTAATCATAGTTATATTAATTTAATTTGTCTGTGCATATTGTTTTAAATAAAAATCTATAAATGAAACAAAAATTAAAACTCACAATCAGAAACGGCACTATGACAGTGATGGCAGCGACGAGCGAGATGGTGAACGTATCTCCCGTGTGAGGGAAGGAGAGAGCAGGATCGTTGCAGGTGAATCCACTTCGCCGGCTCGGCAGCGCCCCCACTTCCAGAAGTATGCATACTGCTGCAACTGTGGACAAGGAAAAAAAATCTTTAGAAAAACTTAAATTTTCCAAAAAATTATCTGCCCGAGTTCGATAGTTTAAGTTGTCTTCATGTCGTCGTATACCTAATAATACAGGGTAATACGGAAAGGGTAAATGCTAAATCGAAAAAACAATAGCTTATGGCTCATAGTATCTACTCATTATTAAAAAAAAACGCGAAAAAATAGCTGTTCCCAAACATTTTCTCGAGTGTCATGCAAAAGCTGATTTCTTTGCTCTTACTAAAAAAAATCATAATAATGGGTACTAAGAGCCCTTATCGGCTTAGCATACCCTTTACGTTTTTAATTAAATATTCAAACTATTTCAGTTCCATCTAAATAGGTAAGTATCAACCTAGGTAATCATGATATTAATTAATCATGCTATTAATTTTTATTTTACAATGTTCCACTTAAAAATCTTCACTATGTAAACTAACGGTCCCAAATAAAATAAAACGAAACGACATGACAAACAAATTAAACAAATCTTAAGTATACAGCGACTGTCGACCTAAATGCATTATTATCATTCACTTCAAACAACTGTTAAGAAGCTGTTAACAGCAAACTAATGAGTTCTAAAGGTTTTGGATAAAAACTCGATAAAACGTTCTAAAAGGTTAAATAGTTGTAATATTAAATGGGAAAATAAACTTTGTGTGTTAGTACAGCGGTGGTAATAGCTTCTAAAATAAATATTACTAGCTTCGCTGTGGATAAAAAAAAGATAAAAACAATCCTCGATGCGTATTATAATAATATCATGCTAAAATTTCAGCTCGATCGCTGCAGAACTTTTTGAGTTTTTGGAGCGTACACAAACCAATATAACATTTTTATATACGAGTAGGTACTATAGCTGACTCGACAGACGTTGTCCTGTCTTAACGATGACTATTTAATTCGAATTGGTAAAAAAAGCCATTGCGTCAATTCTATGTCAAATGTAAAAAGTTACATTAAAAAAGTTTACATTGTCCAAAGCGCTAAAGTTAAATTACGGTTTAAGTATTTTTAAATTTAATTTTTCATGTTTTTTTACTATAAATTGAGATGTGAGCTATCATATCTCCTAAGTTAGATCGAACTGCACACGGTGTGCAAATTTGATTGAAATCGGTTAAGTAGTTTAGGAGTCTATAGCGGACAAACAACGTGACACGTAATTTATATATATTACTAGCTGACTCGACAGACGTTGTCCTGTCAAAAGCCATTGCGTCAATTCTATGTCAAATGTCAAATTGCGTAACTATAGCAACCGTAGTATGTTGATGCTAACTTGTCAATTTATAGTAAAAATTATCAGTATATTATATATAATTTGCAATAAATTAAAATTGCTACTATAATTTGAGATTTAAACTATCCTATCTCTCAAGTTGGATCGAACTGCACCCGGTGTGCAAATTTTATTATAATCGGTTAAGTGGTTTAGGAGTCCATTGAGGACAAACATTGTGACACGAGATTTATATATATTAAGATAAGATAAGATATAGACTAGCTCATAGAAAAACCTTGTGCTTGGTGCTGTTTGGTCTTCAGCTTTGCAGGTTTGGGGCTATAAAATGTAGCCTGTAGTACTCAGGGATAGTGTAGCTTTCCATTGGTGAAAGAATTATTAAATTCGGAACAGCAGTTTTGGGGTTACTCTCTACAAACATACATACAAACTTTACATATACATAGGCAATAGGCACTAGTATCAATATTTATAGTACTGGTATAGAGTATATTTTATCTTTGTTCGTCTGTATATATTAGAAAAAGCTAATTATTTATGTAATGTGATGACTATGCAATAAATAAAAATATTTCAACAAACTATTACGATGAATTTAAATTAGGCCGCATTTCGACCGCATTTCAGAGTCAAGAATTCTAACCTTTCTTTTTTATCAATGTCGGTATTCGGCACCATAAAGAAGTCTTTTACTACCAAATATTCTATAACTCATAACGATAATAATAATTTACAAGCAAAGGTAGACCATTAAAATCCTTTTAATTCGAGCCACAGTAAATCATAGAATCGTAAAAAATATAATTGGACGCAATATAGTTATTTTCCTTAACGAGAGGGGAATAAAAGTCAATATTTTAGGTGAAAGTTTGGTGATTGTTTCAGTATGACTGTACAAGGATCCGAGGAAGTCCAAGTTAAGAAATGGAAGGAGTCATTTTTGGCACGTCATCTTTGAACTGCTTCAAGGAATTTGAAAGAATACATACAATTGTAGGTAATTGGAAAATCCAGTTACAAATGCAGAGCCAAGATACCTTTGAAGACTTAATTTTTGACCATGGTACTAAATAGGGACAAAATTATTTATAAAGTAATGTTGTTTTTTTGTTTCTGGGGTTTTTGGGAGGTATGAAATTATTTTTGAGGCTTATAATGATTTCTAGATTCGAAAGTTTTTGAAGAGGGTTTTTAGTTTTTTAGGTCTTACTTATAAATCATGTCCACTGCTTAAAATGCTTAGACAACCTCTCACTGACGTGAAATGTCACGTGGGAAATCAAGACGGAGAATTTTAGGCACTGATTAAATTTAAGCAGGGTTTATAGTAAAGCCCAAATACTACTTATATAATGTGAACATTCTTCGCAGGCATATAAAATATAAACCTCGTAGTTCATCCGGTCTCACAACGGACACGAGTTTTCATTTTCCGTCCATATAGGCAACCTACTTGGCCAAACTATTACAGACCTTATTGTTTATGCCCTAGCGACTGTTATTGTGTAACAAGGGTGATGAACTCACTGGCATGTGCAAGGGCACGAAGCTGAATCAACAGTATCCTGCTTGACTTGCATCACTTCCGATGAACGATGAGTTTTCATAAGGCTGTAGGAATTTGACGTCGTGGCGATTAAATATTTAGTGGGTAAATACCGACCAGCTTGTTTATAGAGGTGGCTAAATGATGGAACTAACAATTGAGTATGAATGTCTGTCAAGTCTGGTCAGGGAATACGATGGTGGCGCCTTTATGGAACTCTACATAAGTTGGTCGAACAGCTGTGCAACTGCATATACAGTGACGCAATCAAGGTAGATGGAGTAGGGTCACCGAATAATTTAATGGACGTAGTGCAAGTTTTCTTAATTGTTTTATTATGCATTTTCCCGGAACGAAAAGTTTTAAGTCCATTTTGATTTTTTGATCGTCATATTTTTTGTTACATGAAGATTGGTTTAGAAATAGACATTTTTAGTAACTCTGCGTAACGTAACATAAACCGAAAATATGTATGCTCCCGCTTCCCCTGTCACCTCTCCGCGCACTCCCCGGTGCGACAGTGCGACTATATAAGGCTATACGCATTCCAGCGAGGTGCACAGATATTGTGACCGGGTTATACAATACAATTCAAGCTGTGTTTAGGTGATTTCTCCATAAAAATGGTATATGGTTTCACCCGCGTTTTCCGAGATAGAAAGTAACCTATATGTTAATCCAGAATTCCAGACCATGAAGAGCCTTCACTCCAAATTTCATGTACAATAAATCCGTTCAGCCGTTTTAGCGTGAAACAGTAACAAACATACATCCATACATTCTTACAAACTTTCCCGTTTATAATATTTAGTAGGAAGGATAGTAGGACTAAAATAAAAAAGTTCGTAGTCCACACTCATTAAGAAGTTTAGGTACCTCTACGTGAAAGTATAGGCACTATTGCCACACATTTACATGCTCAAAGTACAGTTTTAAAACCCATTAAAGGATAGGCCCCATTATCAAATGACTGCCATTAGGTTACGGAGCCTCGTGCTAAGGGAAGCTAACGGCTAACGGTACAGACCTAATCAGTTAATGCTCGTTACAGTTAACTCAAAGTGAACTTACTGATATTTAGGCTGTTCGTGCACGAAGGCAAGATAAATTAGGACCTCAGATAAACCAAGAAAAAAGATGGAGCCCTGCGTTTGATTCGGGAGAAACCAAAAACTTTCTCCCCGTCCAGACAACAGACGAGAAAGTAGAGGAGTATTGAGGTGTCAATGTGTAGTTTTGTGTACTTTCACGCGAAAGTAGGTTCTTGGCTTCACTCAAATGTAACATAATTTTCCATCTTTCTTTTTCCTGACAAGGTGGGAAAATGCAGTGCTAAAAGACGTGAGCGAGTCTAATGTTGCAATGATAATGTCGAGGGTAGAGCGAAGTGAAGAAGCAAAGTGGAGAAGGCTGACCTCACCACCATGCGCGAGTATAGCCAGAAAGAGAGAGAGTATGTGGGAGAGGGAGTAAACGAAGGCATCCATATAGTATAGAAAAAGGTAAGCGTGAGTAGTACCCAGCTTAAAATGGAGTATCATAAAATTGGTTTTGCGGCCGTTTAGCGACACTCGCGACGACGAGTAACAGCTTCACGAGTAGCTAACTTGCATAGCTTCGTGTCCAAACGGAACCGGTGAAAGCTTGTTCAACAATCAGACAAGCAGATGCAACAATACTGATGGGAGATAGCTGATTGCTGGTAAGTAGCTTATCTGATTCAGCTGGTTTTCATACAGGATTTGTGTAATTAGTCTTACTTATAAACCCGGCTTAAGTTTAATCACTGCTTAAAACTCTCCGTCTTGTTTTCGCATATGACATTCTTGTCAGCGAGAAGTTTAGTCGAGCATTTTAAGCATCAGTAACTGAAGATTTGTTTGAACTAGCCAGAATGGCGTCGCTGTACTCGTAGTGCTCTATAGTTTTAACTGTGATTTTAACAGTTCTACCGTAATCCTGCTATGATCTATTTTACCAGAAGAAAAGAAGAGACTCTTCTTTTTCACGCTAATGATTTCGAATTTCAAAAAAGTTGTGTTCGAATAAATTTCACCGACTGTCTGCAACTAGCAACAAGAAACAAACGACGAGCAACAACCAAGCAACAAGTACATGCACAACCAACAAGAAACAAAAACAGGCTACGAGGAACAAGCAACAAACGTAGCCGTTACTTAAAAGCGTGAAAATGAGGGTATCTGGACACGAAAGGTGCAAGTAACCTGCGCAATTTCAGAGGAATGCGCACGTGCGGGTGAAAAAGCATGCCTGCCTGCATTTCAAGTTGCGCAGGTTAGTGGCACCTTTTAGAAAAGTAATGGGTAAGTATTTATTTAATTGATCTAAATGTTTTTTTCCTTCGCTAGACTTGCGTTTATCCGCCATCTGCCTGAAAATTCCTGGTTTCTGTTTAACAATCTTGGGGATATATATAGGGGATAATGGAAAATATCCCCTTTTAAAACAAAACGTACCTATTAGATAAGTCACACAAGTCCATGGGCCAGTATTAACGTTTAATTTTCCATCTTCCTAGGTCGCTTCCCCTCTGAAATCATATCCTGCGGTCGGTTAGAGTTCAAAGAAAGAGTTTGATCAAAATGAGGTCGATATCATGCCCATCATTGGCATCATGGCTGATTGCTCGAGTGCGGACCTGCCGACATTGCTGACATCTTTGGGTTTTGGGTCACTATTTTATTTCGTACTAGATTTGCGGTTCTATCCGCAGAAATCTCTTATTCTGGATATTCGCAGTGCGGTCGGAACGTTTTTAAACACGACTTTACTGAAACTAGCTTAGTAGGTATTTTTTTGGAAAGTACCTACTGTTTTGATGTTGGTGAAGCTGGGTATGTTCTATGTACCTACACGGATGCGGAAAAATAGGCGCTCGTAATAATTTTTTTTAGAGCAGAATAAATTATTTAAGTTTTTTTCAAATTTAGTGTTCCCAAAAGTTGATTGCTACAAGCAGTGACTCTACAAATTGCATACCAAGTTTCTAAATCGGAGCTTTCAAGCAAAAGTTTCCGAATAATTTAACTTGGAACTTTTCAACTTGAGCTTTGTTGAACTTAGAATTTTCTAGTAAAATATGAAGATGACCAAACGCAAAGTTCGAAGGCGGAAATACACTAGAAATACATTTGAAATCAGTTATTTGATGACCAAAGTGTTTAAGCTTGCTTCAAGAATGTTTCACACTAACGCAAACATTGCTCAGGGTATTCTCAAGCTCTCGAGACTATCTCCGTCACTCTTACTCTCATACATTTCTAACGAGAGCGACAGTGACCGAGATACTATCTCATTCGCCAGAATAGGGACCCAGTTCCGGGTCCGCAAGAAAGCTGAGTAAACTAAGCCTCCATTTCAGACTAAGAAACAGTGCCCTTGGGGTCAATGCAGTGCGCAGTTCCTATCTATGAGGTAGTTGGTTTATTGTTATCTTGGCATTCGTTTTCTTTAGCTAAAATCAGCTTTAGCCCTTTTTTGCTTCTATACTTCGGCTTCTTGGATTTAAAATTAGCTTCAGCCAATACATAAAACAGCTGATTTCTTTTCGCGAATTCTGGGTTTTTTTATAGTAAAAGTTGTTCATAATCATGAGTACTTACTATGAGCCCTTTTCGGCTTAGCATACCCTTTCCGTTTAACCCTGTATTTGTTACCGAATCGTGGCGCCATTTCAGTCTCACCCAAACACAAAATCCATTTTACAAAACCAATCACAAAACTATAAATGTAACTGTAAACGTAACCCGGTAATAACATAAATTCTATGAATAAATCAACCTGATTGTTTGTAATCAAATACGACAATTAGCTATAGGGTTTCATGCGGTTTCGCCTGCAATCGGCGTACGGACCGCAAACGGACATTGTACGAGTAATGACTGTTGGTTAGTTGTTCTACTTGAGAAATAATTAGTTTTGTTTGTTTATTTATACAAACTTATTGGCGCGCAAGAAAATTGGCTGTGGTCTGCTAAACCACGTCTATTTATGAATAAAAAATCAAGCAAAGCAAGCCTATCTTTGCATAAAAAAATTTACTCTCGACTTGAAGACACCAACTGACAACGAAGTCGACACATGCTGAAAATGATGATGATGACTCAGCACAAGCGCTACAGTACCATCGGTAAACAAAACATTATCAATGACCGCGACCAACGCTTTATTTGTCTTTCTTACCGTATTTTACTCTGGTAAAGCCGCTTGCCATTCAGGCCATGTTATGCTTTATTGTGTTACAATAGCGTTGAAAATCGATTAGGACTTTTGAATATCTCTTCGTCACGTAATTCAAATTAGATACAAGTGGAGACAGAAGCCAAAAGGCTGTGTTGTGTCGCAATAGTGACCGGCACGGAGAAACTGGAGATCCTGGCGTCGCCTTTTTACATTTTACATTATTGATTTAAGATTTAGAATTAAAAAAAAAAACAAAAGAAAAAAAACAAAGAGAAAAATGAAATTGAAAAAAGAAGAATGAATAAATAACTAAAAAAGGATTAATTGTGCCCTTGTTCTAATATTGCTACCAATTAGGTAGCGAGGAAGCAAACATAGCAAGCAAACAAAAGAAGCAAACTGCAGAATAAAATTTAACTTTTCCCGAAATTCGCAAGAAATTGGAATATCTAATCACCAAGTGAGAAGAGAAGAGCGAAAGAGAGGAGAGAGTATGGAGTAAAGGTAGACCTATGTGCTTTAATGCATTTAATGGAACAAATATTTAAGATTAAATTAAGTCTGATATATCTATGATCACTAAATTCCTATTTTATTTGTTTAAAGGCTTCTTATTTGCGACGCTCTGATGCAGAGAGAAATTATTATCTACGACACAGGTAAAGTTTCTAAGCCTTTGACAGAGAAATAAAGTCTCTTGAATGTCTAGAATACATTATTCGTGTTGAATGAGAGCCAACAGTGTGCTGGCAGAGGAGAAGTGATGCTCTTGGATGTTTATGGAATGGCAAGTGTAGAATAAGTAGGCATATAGCAGGCTGATTCCGAAATTCGAATGTATTCGACGATTATCTTCGAAAAGTCTTCCGCCTTCGGAAAGATTTCGAAGACGGGAATTTTTTGCGATTGTCTCCCGCACGGAAACATGATCCGAAATCGAAAGTCAAGTTGTTTTTCGGATACATTCGATTCGAAAGCATTCGTATTTCGGATAGCAAAATCAGCCTGCAGGTGGCAAGTTAAAAGGGGCATAGACTGGGAAAATATGGACTGAAAAAAAGTCGAGATAAACATAATGCGAGTTCATCAATGTTTCATTGTTACTTGTTACCGATATTGTACTCATACCCACGACTCCAGGACACCTTTATCGAAAGATTTAGAAATTTTCATGATTTTTCAGGATTCACATACGCCATTGAATTTCTTCTTCAGCCGTACTCGTAGGTATGCAGGTTTCTTCACGATGCTTTCCTACACCGAAAAGCCAGTAGTACGAGTTTCGGAAGCTGTTACTAAAAGCTAGCCTTGTTTCATTTTACACGCTTTTTAGTAACTTCACTTGTATGTTTGTTTCTTTGTTTGTATGTTGTTTCGAAAGCGTTTGTACTTGGCCCCAAGATAACTTAACTTGGTAGGTAGCTGCACCAGCAGTAACGCGTGGGAAAACTCGTAAGCTAAGCTTAGATTTCAATAATATTTCAATTATTCTACTTTCCACTTCCTAAACCCACGCGAATTACGGAAACCGCTGATTGTGACCAAATCTTGTGATTTAGCGGCTTATAGTAGATTTAGTATAGGTACCTACTTACCTTATGATACTGGAATTGAGATCTGCACTAATACTTACTTATGAGGTATCGAGTACAAACCTCAATGGTTCTTGATTTGAATTTATTGACAACTTATCTACGAGTACCTACATACATAAAATACCTGCGTCCCGCGGTTTCACTCGCGGTCAAAAAGGTAACATGAGTTTTCCGGGATAAAAAGTAGCCTATGTGTTAATCCTGACCATGAACAACCTTCATTCCAAATTTCATGGAAATCCGTTCGGCCGTTTTTGCGGGAGAGAGCGACAAACATACATTCTTACAAACTTTCGCGTTTATTATAATATTAGTAGGACTAGTATAGCTACATAAACAAATATTATGTATTACTATTTACTAAACTAGTGCCGCAGCTAAACTAGCCGGTTGTGATCCGGTCTATTTTCGGATAGGTGACCGCAAGTGGCAGTTACAACTGAGAATTATGAAGCTGATAGTGATTATTGTGACACGGTTGTTTGGATTAGAGCGCTACTCAACGTGATAAAAACATTAGATATTTGGGCTGTCCACTTAGCCTTTAATACAAGCACAATGGCCCAGATCAAATAGATCTCAAGGAGCTATCTCTATTATAGTAATAGTATTACTAGATACTTTAAAGTCATAAAACTAAATAAATATGTAGTATCTTTTTTTAACGCAAAGATGTCCGCGTTTGACCACCAACTCGCCTGATGGTAAGCGACGATATAGTCGAAGATAAAGCACGCAGACCTATAAGATGCCTTTTCACTCTGACCTTGAAAAGCGCAAGATTGTATCTCTCAGGAAATAAGGAAGCCGGCAGTCTGTTCCATTCTTTGGCTGAACGAATCAGAAACGTTGTTTTTAACACGCTTTTATTAGCTTCACCTGTATGTTTGTATGTTTGTATGTTTGTATGTTGGTATGTAACCGACTCCTTTGAGCGCGTTTTTGACCCACTTTAAACGGTCAGATTTCTTTCAAACTTTGTAGATATATCGAGGACCGATGACAATACACTAAACAAATCGTGTTTTTTAGTTTTTTTAACTATTAATTTTTTTAACACGCTTTTTCTATAAAGTTTCTTTAACTTTTAATACCGTTTAACTTACAAATGGTAATTTCGTCATTCGATTCAGAGAACAGAGTGGCGCAGTGGAAGCGTGCTGGGCTCATACCCCAGAGGTCCCTGGATCGAAACCACGCGCTACAAATCTTTTTGCTCAATATTTTTTGTTACGCATCAATTTTATTTTATGAGGTCTGAGGATCGAAACCACGCGGCTACAAATCTTTTTGCTCAATATTTTTTGTTATGCATCAATTTTATTTTTAATTTGCTTGAGCAGACGGCCAAAATCGGATAACACCAACACATTTGTACATATTAAGGATGGTTAATAGTTAGCAAATCGAACTAAAAAGCGAAAAATAAATAATAGTTAAAAAAAACTAAAAAAACACGCTTTTTATAAAAAACCGAACTAAAAAAATAGAAAATAAAATTTTATAAATTTAAATTAAGAATAGGGTTGAAAATTTCAATAAATATAAATTAATAATAGTGTAAATAAATAAATATATGTATTTTATTTTTAAAAAAGCGTGGGGTGCTTTCTAAGATATTATCAAAATGCTAATCACTCTACTCATGTCTGTCAATACAAAATGTATCTACAAAATATATAATATCTATTGACCCATACACCCCACGCTTTTTAAAAATAAAATACATATATTTATTTATTTACACTATTATTAATTTATATTTATTGAAATTTTCAACCCTATTCTTAATTTAAATTTATAAAATTTTATTCCTATTAAAACCTATTTCATAATTTAAAAAAAACACATAAAGGAGATCGGAAAATGTTCTATGAACTCTGGCCCAAGCTATTCTGTTTTTGCTATGCTTGGAATTTTTCTTTGTAACTGACACAGACATAACTTTTTAGGGCAGTTACAACATCAAAGTAAAGAATGTCATTTGTAACTGCTCTTATAAATCTTTTCGAAACCTACGTAGGTGAGACAGCCTCAAGTAGTCCAATGCAACTTTTTAATAGATTTTCCGTCTCAAAGAGCTATTACTTCCCACGATGCAGTATCACACCCACCGGCTGAATGTCACGGGACGAATGTTCTTTATCTGCGAGATAGTGCTGGAGACACACCAAGGTCCATTTGAGGATTCTGAGGAGTCACTAAAAGGCCTCTGTGCTTTTTTCTGGTATAAAAAAGCCAATTTTGTTTAATAATTTAGGTACGTTGTTATGAAAATATTTACATTTACATATTTCCAAATATTGGACATGACACCAAAGCCGTGAACAAAAACTAAGTAATTTAATTTTGCGTAATGTACTCGTATGTTTTAAAAAGAAAAACGTTGAATTGTTGGGATCGATTACGTAGGCTCTGCTAGGTCTCATTTACTGCTCCTCGAATTTTCGTTTAAGAAAAAGCAAGTAGCTAAAAAATTACTAAATTCATTTTTGGGATTGTATACCAAAATCATAAAAAGGAAAACTTGTGGTGAGAGTCTGGTATCTGTTCGTCTGTATCTCAGAGTCCATTTATTTTATTTCAGTAGTATTTTCACGCACTCAGTGTACCGCTAGCGCTAGCTCAATCTCTTATCTTACACAGTCTAAGTGCGGAAGTCATTCTACTTGTCCCGGATTATCTCGGAACTCGGCGGTCGATCGCGGACTCTTGTTAGCTATCAGGCATCCAACGGGCACCGCAGCCTGATTCTAGCGGCGCTGATAACAGTGGCCCTGATTACTACGGCCTGATTTGTAGAAGACCAGCTCTTGAGATAGGAAAGCGAATAGGGTCTTGACTGAGTGTGATTCGTGAGGTACGTTTTTGTCTCGGTCTAGACCGTGGTTATATTAGCAGCCAGAGCGGGATAGAAGTGTGCCTTGTGAAGCATGCTTGGACAGTGAGTGAGAACCTGGCTGATGACACGTGACTAGATATTTATCACTTACGGACTTGATGACAGAACAGTCGCTCAAGAGCCCACTGACAAGCCTATGCTATAGGTACAAAATATAATGTAGGTACGAGTATATCTCTTCTAGAGCAAACACTGCCTCCAATAAAACACGATGCAACAACTTTAGAAAAAGTAGAGCAAACGCAAGTAATAAGTACGCACTTATCGAGAGTACCGTACCCTTCATCCTATTATACTTGACCTGATATAATCGGCCGTGACAGACCGACCAAAGTCTCACCATAAAGGTTTCCTTTTACCATTTCGGTATGGAACTCTAAAAACATTTCCTATAATAACGGGCCTGATTAAAACGAGCCAGATTTGTCGAAGACTAGCTGACAGAGATAGCAAAAGAAAATGACACGTGATTGGAGCTAACATACTATCTAGTACTTGTCTCAAGATTTCAACGAGTTTTCTGCAAAAGCCCGGATTTGTCAACGACTAGTTGACAAGTGATAAGGCGATAAGAAGTAAACTGTAATTACAAGTAGAAACTCGGCAATTAGCAGGGGAACCTATAATTATTTTATTGATCTTCATCCTCAATAATATCATTAATTACGGAAGGAAGGAAAGGAAGAAAGTAACGAGGGAAAGGGAATTAAGTTTTATTGTTTTCAAGATAATTTTGAAAATCGGTAAATACTGAAAAGTGATAAAAAGTATTATCCAAAAGTAGTAAATAAAAAGTGATAAAGTGATATCTCTATTTACCCGTTTTTAATTCCAAGCTACTAATGAATTGTAGAAATGTAACGACAAACTCAAGTCAATATATTTTAAGCTTTATCTATCTAAATATATTTATTTATTGGAGTATATTTTAACTCTTTTTAAGAAATGGTCCGATTTAGTCCGTTCCCCTTTACAAAAACGAATGCAACTTTAATTTTGAACCAGTCCATAAATCTGTAGAATGGGCGAGCCGCCCAGTTTCTACGCTCTACTAATACTCGTAACCGTAGCAAATTATGTAAATATATGTTTTCTTTTAAATTTATTGTGATTTGGAGATCAAATGAAAATTTGACTTCATCAGATGCAGATTTGGTAAATTACTGCGTTTGACTTTAAGATTTGTTTTAAACTATTTCTAAACATCCGAGCCGCGGGCTGTAGTGGGTATATGAAGATATCGCTCTTAGGAAAAGGGCCGTCAGTTGTTGCATTACTTTTAGCTGTCATTTTCTTTTTAATTGTAATTTGAATTATAAATAGTTTATCTAAGTGTCTATTCTAATGTACCTATGTAGACTCAGAACCCTTGCAATGCAGAACAACAAAAATAGTTAAAAATACATGCCATGAAGGGCAATTTATGAAGCCTCACTTCATAAATTGCCCTTCTATAAGGCAATTTATGAAGCCTCATACTCATTGATTACTTACTTCAAAATTCATCCTACCTATATTTTTGGTCATTGGTCAATGATTTCTTATTAATTACCTCATCAATTACCTGCAGCCATTCATTCCGAATCGAAACCGATTGACACCAAATCTTAAAGGGCCACTGTCCAGCCTCGGAGTTAATTAAATTAATATAAATCGGCGCCGCCACACTTTCGTTATCACCAGACGATTCCGTGCGTCATTACCATGAGAATGCGTTAGAGATCGCATTTCTCGACCGGACGGGAATCGAGTTCTAGTGAGCCCTTCGTGGTTGAGAATTACTCTACGGGGTTATACAGAAAGGGTATGCTAAGCCGAAAAGGACTCATAGTACTCATCATTATGAACAATTTTTACTATGGGACCAACCTAGAATACCCGAAAAAAATTAGCTGTTCCGTACATTTTGTCGACAGTCATTGACATTTTGCTATGGAACAGCTGTTGTTCATAATTATGAGTCCTATGAGTCCTTTTTGGCTAAGCATACCCTTTCTGTATAACCTGTATAGCTGTGTCGCGCGCCAAGCCGTTTTCTGATAGACATACATGATAAAACTTGTAAGATTTGTATCTATACCTACGACGCCTACGTATGCTAGATACTGGGGGCACGGCAGAGTCCCTGCCAAGTCAAGCAAAGGCATCCGTACCACCGTTTTTTGGAAGCATTTCAGGGCACTTTTACATAATAGTAAAACTAAGAACCGAAACTTGGCAAGACCAACTGTTTTTGACACCGTTGTTGGATCTTTACTTATAAACACTACTTAAAGTTAAGTAACATTAGTTAGTAGAACTGCGCACTTCATTCGTGTATTGCGCAATAGTTAAACGACTTTTGTAATTCTAAGCAAAGTTTATAAGTAAATCCGGAAATGTCAAGAATGGACGGTAGGTAAATAATCATGTTAACTTTTCGTGAACAAGCTCTAAGGCGTGAGTTCCGCTACACTACTTGCTTATTCCACTCCACCACTCCAAAACTGAACAGACGCCTGTATGAAGTCTGGAATAAAGGTAATACTGACTCAGTCATAATCCTAAAAAAAAAGTAAAAACAAACTGGCAACTGGATGGCTTTTTCTAACGTATAAATTACAAGTAACGGCAAACACAGACCTCGTAGCTCTTAAATCTCGACTACACCTCGACCGCTTTTGCTCGTACTCAAGCTTAAAAATTGTATTGAACTACTTACCTACAAAATTTTATCAAGATTGGATCTACCGTATTCAAGTTATCGTCGGACAAACATACAAATACCAATTTGTTCCCCTAGACCTTGAAAGCTCGCTTCGCTCGATCATTAAAGTTTGCAGAAAGTTCCTACGATTTGAGATAACGTGTTATTTCCAAGTTATTCATTTTTATAGTTTATAATCGCAAAAAGCCGTGGTATCTTAGTGGGAGAATAGCCGCTTCGCATTCTTGAGGTGGCGGAATCAAACCCCGACTCGTACCAATGAGTTCTTTGGGACTTATGTAAGAATTTACATATCACTGGCTTTTCGGTAAAGGAAAACATCGTGAGGAAACCTGCATACGTCCGGAGAAAAAATTCAATGGCGTATGTGACTTCCATTAACTCGCACTTAGCCAGCGTGGTGGGATACGACCTAATCACCCTTCGAAGGTAGACCTGTATCCCAGCAGTGGGAGGATTAAAGGTTGCATATGAATCGCAAATAAACTGCTATAAGATTACACCATAACATATACTTCTCTTCACACACCACGTCAGATAACCAGTAGCCATACATTACATTTACCTACAATAAAATGCATAAATTCTTGCGTAGGAGAACTTGTCCCATACAAAAATGATAGTACGACTCGTGGATTTCTAATAAAATGATAAGAGCCACTTTGACCACAATAAAAACGTAAAAGTTACGTAAAACATTTTTGTATTCATAAAATTGTTATCAACCTTTGGCTTCAAGAAAAGAATATTTAACATATTTATAAAGGCGGCTGTGCTCAATTGAATACGCCCACCAAATATATTTTAATCTAGAAATTATATTAATAATGATAATAACTTAGAGGTGTCGTTTTTATAATGAGACTTTAAGATTGGCTCTCAGTAAAAGTTTTAGTTGAAAATAAAAGTTATGAAAATGTCGTCGAAATAGTTAATATTTTATAGGTAACATCATTTAATATCTGGTGTGGTCGTTCTAGACCACACCAGATATTAAATCGTTCGTTATTTTTATCTCTTTTCATTTCGAAATACCAAAAAATAGGCAAGAAATAAATTTTAGACTAAAAGAAAATTGATAGGTAAAGAGTTTTTGGCTAGCTTGCTTGATTGGTAGCTGTAGATGATGCAATGTTTTTATGCTTCATAAAGTATTTTACAATTTACAATATTTTACCAAACAATAAATTCATAAGAGACTTAAAACTATGGTGCCGCCTGTAGCGAGGCAAGGCCAAGGAGTGGTTAGGAGTGCCGAGTGAGAAACCTCCTGACTACCTATGCGTGCCGTATCCAAGATTTCTGCACCTGCAACTGGCCCTTGAGAGCAGGTCTCGAAGTATTTAATCCTAAATTATTATTATCTTAATACGAAATTATTGGCTGTGACACACAGATAGATAGGCACCGGAGTCACGCCATAAGGGTTCTTCCGAGAAGGAGGTTCAGAACCATAATAATTAATAGTTCAAAAAAACTAAAAAACACGCATTGTTTAGTGTATTGTCATCGATCTTCGATATATCTACAAAGTTTGAACGAAATCCGGCCGTTTAAAGTGGGTCAAAATCGCGCCCAAAGGAGTCGGTCACAAACATAGTAGGTATCAAGTGAAGCTAATAAAAAGCATGTAAAAAGAACGGACTTATAAATCTGATTTGTCGCTTAATTTCGCTTCTAACGCTTCTCTTCAACTGCATTGCAATATTTTCCGGACCGCCCACACCATTTTTTGTCGCCGTGCTTTCTCTTTCCAAGTAAGGCCCACTGTCCAATGTCAAACTATTAATAGGTATACATAATATTTCACCGTTGTTTTGTCGGTCTGTCCGTCACAACGTGCTGGTGATTTGTTTATGCGCGTACATGAGTTTGATGATTGTTATTTTAATTGTTCGGTGGGGGGTCTGTTAGTAGTTTAGTAGAACAAGTTGTTTGGAAGCTTTAGTTTAAGACATTGTAAGTTTGAGTTGGTTAGAATTTGGTGTAGAAATTTCTGGGCTGTATTTTGAGAAGATAGTTGTCCCTAAATAAGAAACCTAGACCTGTTTATCGTGCCCTGCAAAACATTAAATCGTTCTATTACTTCCATGCGGTTCACCTTATTTTTGAGTTTAAAATCATGATATGTTTAAATTGTTATAAAAGGATAGATAGACTTACGTAATATCAAAATAACAGTAACAAGTAATTTTCATTTCTTGATCAGACAAAATTTCTACTGTAGTTAATTAATTATCTATAGCACGTTAATAAACCCCAAAAGGTTTGACTAAAGTTAAAAAAAATTACATAAAAACTTAAAATAAAATGCAAAGAATTTTTTTAATCAGTCCAACTGAGCATTTAGCATAATTTCGACTAATTATGCTAATAACATCATAATGAATTTAGTTGTCCCATTATAGTATTCAATTCATTGACTTCACAGCCATTTGCATAATTATAACTGCTTTAGTAATCGTAAATTAGAATTAGGCATAGGAAAGTACATAAATTGTGTGATTATAATTATCGTAACAATAAGATTTTATTGGAAAAATATTTTTTATGTTTTTATTATTTAGAAGACTATTCAAAAACAGTTATAGTGGGTTTTAAAATGTCGATATTAATAGATAGTAAAATAAACTATGCAAAATGACAAGAAAAAACAAGTTTCAGCCACAGAACTCTCTCTTTTTTTATTTCAGTTTGGAAGGTTTGTAAGATTCCTATTCAATTAAATATCAAACAGAATAAAGCTTTAAGTTTTCAAAGTGATGAAAACTATTAAAATTCTGTTAAACTGTTTTTATACTGAAGTTAACAGTTCAAAAAGTATCTTGGTCTTTAAACTTTTTGTCAACAGCAAAAAAATTACTTCTAGGTATAGAAACCTATATTTTCTGTCAGCCATCGTAATGGTGTACCAAACTCGGTCTTAATATTAATATGGCTTGCCTTGTTTGTTATTGTTGTTTTTAGGTCAAATTTAGCTAATGTATATGTCTTGTATCTAATTTAGATCAAAGTATATAACTACCTATCTATTTAAGGTTTAAGGTAAACAATATAAAATGTAGAGCACGCCCAATCCGTGGGAAAATCTTTATTGTTACTAATCCACGACCGCAAAACCTCGTAAAGGAACCAAATGTTACGTAACAGCACATGGCTAAACCTAACGCACCAAGTATGGGATAAAGTAATTTTTAAATTGGTTCAGATCGGTGGTTTACAAACTTTTTGTTGACGCGGACTTTTTGGTATGAAAAAATAGTTTGGTTTGGTTTTAAAATTTTTTCATGACACGAACTCCTTGGTTTGGAAATATATTTCGAGATTAATGTGATAAATATACGCAGGACCCCCTTTTTCTCGCTGTTTTAACTTTTAACTAAGCTTTTCACAAAAACAACATTTTCAACTAAAATAGTTATAAATTTCTCACCTTAAAAGTATTTTTAAGGAGTCGCTCGCATCGTTCAAAATGAAAAGTGCCTAGACTCCCTTAAAAATAAAAACATGTTTAAAACATTGGTTTAGATCTTTACTCGAACAGTTACCATTCTAGTGAATTGTAAAAACTCATATCTACAAGTAGTTGCTGGTAATCGCACTGTTTATAAAGAGATGGAAGAGACCTTTGTTCAGAAGTGGGATAGAGAAGGAAAAAATAAACCCTACAAACATTATTCAATTCAAGCATTACCCCAAATAGAAGTAGATCGTAAATAGCTCAAGAAGTAGGGCAGTGCAATTGCGGTTGCAATGGAATTGCATTGCTCGCTTGGGAGGTCTGCGGCATCAAACTGAAAACACACGGCGAGATATGATGTCGTCAAATTATATTAAACGGGTTTGGGAAAACATATTTGTACACAGAAAAAAATAGGACCATAATTACATTAATGTTTTAAATGGTGTAAAAAATGTTTAACCTCTTTTCATATTATTATTTTTTTTCAATCAATGTTAAAAAAAAAACGAGGGTTTTATGCGATTATTAATTTATCATTTACTTCTCATAAAGCCCTGAAAGCATTTTAAAGTTGGTGATAGATATCGGTATAAGTGAAAAAATATGCAATTCTAGTTTTTTTCCATTTGCAAACCTTCCGCAAACCTCCCTTCTGCTCGACTAATGAGGGATCATTAGTCGAGCACTCTATGCGATCGTTAGCAAACTTTTATTTTACTTTTATTTCAAACGAAAAAGTGTTGCAACAGCAATTAGCATCCGTAATTCTACCGATTACAATTACAGCATTTTAAATGCAATGCGCAACATAACAAGCTTATCAAAGACACCGCTGGACAAATGCCAGAATTGTAATTCTCCGTATTCATTTGTAATTATAAACGTTGCAACATGGTAATTTTTCATTCAAATGAGTATCTACTTATTGCAAACGTGTAGACAAAGGGACCGCGTTTTGTTGATTAAGAATGTAGGCACTTTCCCTACTTGTTGTCCTATATTGCTGTCAGGATTCATTCCTAGATTCTGCTTAAGAATTGCCATTTAATATTAATATTGTTTAAAATATAGTCACTATTTTCCTGCAATGTTCCAATCAAACGTCCAATTTTCCAGTGTTCCGGTATTTTCCGGTTCTCTGTATTTTATTATGTTTGTGATTTCCTTTTCATGGTGGACAATAAAGAGTGTACTGTAATACAGGTAAATAATTGTCTGCCTTGGGACATACAGACAGATAGACACCGAAGTCTTAAGGGTTCTAAGGAGGTTCAGAATCCAAAAAAGGTTGGTAAAATTGTTTCGCAAACTTTTTAGTGCTTACTAGGAAACTTTAGTACGACGGATCTGATAGTGATATTTGAAATTGAATTAAAACATTACATGAACTTAATACCAAAAAGTCTTTTTACTTTTTTCAAACATCAAAAAGTTCTTAAATCGATCCACAAACAGTCCCCGTGTGTTTCCCGCAGGAAATTGCCGGTAACAGGCGAGCGCGCCGTGACCTCTCGGCGCGTCTGATGCCGGAGCCGGGTGCCTGATGATGGAGCGCGTGTTAATGGGGTGGGATATTGATGATCAGCGGCCCTGTAGCCTTAGCTTTGAAGTTCGAGGAGCGATTGGTTGTCATCAAAATTAGCACTTTAAGTGCCTTTTCACACGTGCCGGTTGCCGGGTAGCCGGCGCCGGATACCCGGTGTCAAATGTACCCGCCTGCCGGATAAATAACGCCGGTACATGTGAAAGCTATGTACCATGCCCATACACTTCACCGCCGGGTAACTGGCGCCGGCTACCCGGCAACCGGTACGTGTGAAAAGGCACTTACTCAAAGTTTCAAAGACCTCTTCGGGTTGGCAAAGCGTCATGAACGCTGCTAGTGTTGCAGGTGTTCATAGGCGGTGGTTTTGCTCACCGTCAGGCTGACCGTCTGTCTGTTTGTGGCTCTTTTGCATAAAAGAGTTTAAGGTCAAACAAGAGTGTGGAATGTTCTGCCTGAATGGGTGTTCCCTGTTCTCCGATGGTTATAATATGGGTGTCTTCAAGTCGAGAGTTAATTGGTGTTTTCTAGACAAGCGTGCTCCATTGTAGACCGCATCATTGATTCCCATCAGGCGAGAGGGCGGTCAACGCAAGCCTATCATTAAATTAAAAAACATACAATTAAGTTTATCCAGCTTCAAAATCATGAAGTTCGATAATTGAAGGCAAGAGTGACGTCACCTCGGGCTCAAGGAACGCCACAACAAAAAGGGCGCGTGGTAAGTTAGATTTATGTAATCGAAATGAAATTGTCATTATCGAAATAAAGTAATTTGAGTGACTCAGAATTTTTAGTTTTATTTTATTCGTAAAAATGCTAAATTCGTTGGAATCAGCAAATGATCCAGCTACTAGCGCATTTTTTCTTTGAAGTTATTTCACACAGCTTTTACTTTGAATCGCAGCCCGTACAGCTACGTATTATTTAGAGTAAAATTATACCAGACAAGATGGGACAGGATCATTCCTAAGCATTTTCCACCTCAAGCCATATTCCTGTCCCTAAGGTACCCACCACCTCAAGGCATATCCGAGGCACTATCACGCGATCCATCGCTTTGCATTAAGCGAGTAACTTGAACATCAATTAAGTTGCACTCGGCTTCTGCCATTATGTAAATACGAGTTTTACACATCATAAAGCTAGCCCGTTAGCTTAAGGCCGGCTGCACACCGGACGTTCGCAATAGGTAGCGAAAATGTGGCGCTGCAGTCACAAACGCCCTGGTATATAGGTGTGATGCATAAATATTTAGATACCATTCCAGCTCGCCGTTGCTAAGGTAACCTATCACGGTCAATTTTTTATCAGGCTGAAGTATCTACCAATGGCTTATATTCGCACATTTAAAACTGCAAATACAAAATTACTCATTATTTTGTTGTTAGCGTGTTCTCGACAATCTTATGTTCTTGATTATAATAATAAGTGAATAATAATTCACTTCTTCTGATTTTGATTGTGATTTTCTATTTCTATTCACACGAACACATTATGAGATGCTGTTTGTGGTATCCTCGTAATCAATACAATCCATAATTTTTCATGTCATGTATTTCGTATAACATGTCATTCGACTCAGATGAGCTGTGGCTCCGGTGTGCGCCCACCTTTAGCTTAAGTTAATAACTTAAGATTAGCATGCAAGCGTGCAATTATCACGCAAATTATGCTTTTTAAGCAGTCATTAATATTTTATGCTTATATTAACTTCACGAGAGCTTATCATTATAGGTTAAGAGATGCTGACATTTAATATTGAAATGTATCCTAGAATTCAAACTTCAAATGATTTCTAGAATCCATTGATTTTTTGACTTGTTTATTTACAAGCTGCATCCGGCGGTTTTATCCGCTTTATTTACTTTTAAACCTATCCTGTATTAAACAAAACAAAAAAATATAAATTCAAATCGGTCCAGCCGTTCTCGAGATTTAGCCAGACAAACGAACGGCGTTTCATTTTTATATATCAGAAGAAAGAAGAAGAAGAAAAAGATAATAAAATCGTATAAATATTAAAGCTATATTTTATTTTATTTTACTAAGTGTAAAGAGGTAAATTACTATAGCATGAAAATGGAATAGTATGCAATTTAGTACTACACTAATCCTACCAGCTTTTACCCTGGATTAACATAAATATAGGCTAGTTTTAATACGGGAAAATTTAACGGTTCTAATAGTGAAACCACAGGGCGCTAGTAATATTGTAAATGCGAAAGTTTTTTAGGAACTGAGTGTGTATTTTGTTACTTCTTCGTGCTGTATCGGGTATATGGAATTAAATGTTTGGTAATTGGTATATATAGCTTTTACTCTTAATTATTGGACAATTTGGATATAGGCTATTTTTTAAACCGGAAAATTAACTTTTTTCTGTACCAAGATTAGCGAGTGAAGCCGCGGGCAGCTACTTGCAAATATAGGTAGGCTGGTAAAAAACGTTTCAATGAGTAATCTATCAAAACTCCTCTTCCGCAGGCACTTTAAACTTTTAACATTTATTTCCAAGCATTAAAGTTCAAAATCCCAAATTTAAAACACACAGAGGTGCAAGATTACATACAGACGGTGCTTTTTTATTAAATTAGCATACTGCACCACATGACCTTATTTTGAAAAATCTATAGTGTATAGTCTAACTCTTATTTATAGGGTCGTAAGGTTGGTTATAAAGTTTGCTGGTGATATAGTAAAGTTTGTGTGGTCGTCGGTAGTAATTAACAGTAGGTGGTGTGGGGTCATTGCATCGAGCTAATGAGAGCGGTACGATTCATGTGTGAAGCGTCGAGCAAACTTTATGACCGCTCGGAAGATGTGGCGGCTTGCGGGCTGTATGATCTGTGTGTGTATTGTGTTGCATTCTTTCGCTTTAGTTCGATCTCTTATAAGTAGGTACAGTTCACAGATTGTTTATTTATTTTTTATTTTTTTCCCTTTCCAACTCACGTAGAACTCTTTTTCTCTATTAGATTCTCGTCTCACCTTAAAATTTTCTTTACGCTTTTCACCCTTTCCTCTTTTTCAAGTTGCGCATTTTTGGCCCGTCGTAAACTTGTGCAGTGAATGAGATAGAACAAACATTTCAGTGCCTCTTTAGAAAAACTACATTAAAAATACCTATACTAAATCAATCAGAGCTGCCAGCTCACTCCAGAAAAAGTTCTGACAGATACTCGTAAATATTGTTAAATTAGAATTTCTAGCAGCACAAAATTGTGTTATTGTGCAAGCGTGTTTGTTCATCTATAAGTTTTACAAACAAAAAAAAAACTCATATCAGAGCGGTTTATACATTTGGCATGTACTGTACAAGTGTAGTTGAGCTATCGGAGATGTGCTGGATGCCGGTGATTATGCTAGACGCTTGTGAATGAATGTGTTTGTATCAGAATGACTCGGTAAGCCGCTCGAGTGAAATGTGTCTTGGCCGATAGAAGGCGCTACTTTTCATTTATCAAAGACCTAGTATGCTAACTCGCTCCGGGGCTTTGCAATCGATAAAGAACTTACAGTACAGGGTTATAAGTAAAGGGTATGATCAACTAAAAGGAGCTCATAGTACTCATCCTGGAATTAGTTTTCAGTCTGATAGTAGGTCTGCCTGTTTGCCGCTTTTTTATATAAAAAAAAAAAAAAAAACAAATCTACCAATCAGTTATGCGGCTGCGGCTAACTGCTTTCAGTTCCTGCACGTTGAGCAGCAGGTGCAGTTGGTAACTCGGTTCAGAATACCTCAAGTCATAAACCTCATCCCATAACCAGTCATTACTTCCCTAATAAGGTAACGACGTGGTCTGACTATTTTTAAAATAATGTCTCACATCCCACCGGAACAAACGCAAGGATGTTGATTTTATCGACCGCACGTCACTAGTTATCGATACTTAGTTACGTAACGTGTCCCATCCCTAGGTGTGAGAAACAGAGATAAATAGACTTGTACTGTATGTAGAAAATTAAAATAAAATGAAAGTTACAGAATATTTTATTATTTATTTATATATTTTAATTCGTTGTGAGAATTCATGAGTTTATTTAATTTTATGGTTTTATTTAATTTGTGGTATAGTAAGTTATAGACACGTGAGTGTGATAA
This sequence comes from Alcis repandata, assembly GCA_949125135.1. Taxonomy (NCBI): domain Eukaryota; kingdom Metazoa; phylum Arthropoda; class Insecta; order Lepidoptera; family Geometridae; genus Alcis; species Alcis repandata. Next base: position 1,140,652 of record OX421237.1, read on the forward strand.
GAAGCGTGGCCGTAAATAAAGTGATCAATAAATACTTATTGGATTGCTAATTTTTGCATCAAAAAAAGTAGACTGCAAAATTTAGACAAACGATGTTACATAACATACTTTAGATTCAAAAACGAATCCAACGAGACTTTGCAAGCCAAAATTGGTTAAGCCGTTTAGGCTGTAGAGGGTCATACAGAAACATACCCCCATTCTAACATGGGCTAGAAAATCATTCATACCTACTCTGGAAAATTACGACCAAATTAATGAATTATCTTTAAAACTTATTATTTTATTACAAATCATTGTTATTACTTATTAACAATTTTGGAGTGTCACGCATGAATCGGCCTGTTTTCTAAATACGTGATTAATTAAACGTTAACTTTTACAGGAAAAATGTGTAGAGGTTATTGTCCTGCGCTAAAATTTCACCGCAGACTTGTGTTCCAGTCATCTAGGTAACATCTATTGAACTCAATTACTTCATTGAAATGGCATTTCGCAAAAATGTTTTATGGTGGCTAAGAAACTGTTAGTTAGAAGCCACAAGCTTATCGATGTACTGAAGTTTATCGATTTACTGAAATTCATCAAATGAGATCTATGTTTTTGTTATAATTAACGCGGGAAAATGTGTCAAAACCACGTTAGTTTCCATAGTGAGATTTATGTTTTTAGTAACGTTACAGGTTCCAACTCCATTCTAGTCAGCCTAGCACGGGTCATAGACAAAATTATCTTTCTACCGTTTAATCCGCGCGTAGATAAGACAAAGCTAGAGTTTGATATGATAGCTGATTTATGTTCGTTTCTTTGTCGCGGAAAAAACACGAGGAAAAGACTGTTACTCCCAGCTGCGACTAGCCCTTGCAGAGATATAGTTATGAAATACGTAAATGTATGGCAGCTAATTTTTAAGGGTTCCGTACCCAAAGGGTAAAACGAAACCCTAAACTAAGACTAAGACTCCGCTGTCCGTCCGTCTGTTTGTCTGTCCTATCAGTACCCAGGCTGTCGCCAGATTTTTATAGGGTTTAATTTAATAGCTCTAAAATGATCTCACAAAAAAATATTGAAGCGAAAAGAGACGTAGTTAGTTTTGTCTCAAGTTTTTGTATGAATTTAGACAACGGCACAAAATAATAGAGATCATTGTCAATTAATGAAATTCATAGGTTGGTTTCAGATAGCCGTTAGAGCTGCATTTTTAGCCCAGTTTTCCGCTAAAACCTAACATCCGGTGTTTATCAAAACATTTCATCGTTTTGTACAATGGACAATAACAATTTTGCATTTCTATCTGTTATTTTGTAACAATGGAACGATTTACGCATTTCTAGATAATGGTGGTGCGAAAAGCGTGTAGTTTGTATACTGTATGGCCTAACTGTGGTTGTGGACTTTTTACCGTAATTTTGGAATTAATGCAGCTTTCAGGTTGAGTAATGTTTTATTGCTTTAGGCATCCAGGTTTTGTTACTTTATCTACATAGTTTTTAGTTTAACATTAAAATGGTCCTGAGTAAGTTTAACTTGAAGTAGAGGCGTTCAGGATGGGGACTGATTGTTTTTAGACTAGCGTATTTTTATATGTAAAAAAAACTTGAAGTAAAAAAAACACTTTATTGTTTTCATTATTTAAGTAAATAAAAAATTAAACCTTTTGTTTATTTTTAAAAAGTGTAGCCTAGATTTCCACGCCACAGTGGTGAGATTTAATAGCTGGAAATGACTTTATAAATTTATATTTCGAGTCAAACTGTAACGTTATTTCTACACTGTGGCCTCGCACATAATTTTGTTGCTGGTATAATCGCTGAACAAGTATCAGGCTTTGGGTACATAAAGGAGATAAAAAGGATCTGTAATGCACTAAAACTATCCATTACCATTGTTTTCAAACAGTACCCATAGGGTACAACGGGGTAACACCGCCGCTTGCGCAGCCATCTGGCTAAACGTATGCTGACACGCAGGTGACGCAGGTCCTCGCAGCGCAGGACAGAGCAGCTTTAGTAACGCATGACACTGAGAGCTGCGTACTGCGGTGTAGGCACGCAGACATGTAGGTATCTTTTTTTTTTTTTTTTTATGTAATTGAGTGACGAGACGAGTAAATCGCACGCCTGATGTTAAACGTCACGTTTGCTCATAACAGGTCTGCGCTACCCAGAATTTTGAACTCACAGAATTCAAGACCCTGCGCGGCACAGCACTGCGCTCGTCACCCTGAGATATAAGTTGTTTAATCTCCCATTTGCCCTGTAATTTCACTGGAAACAATGCCCTTCCAACCGGAACATAGTAATGTTTGCACATTACTGCTTGGCGGTGGAATAACTGGCAAAGGTGTGGTACTTCCCCAGGCGGGCTCTGCAAAAGAGCCCTACCACTACAAAAATCTGTACTACTGCTCTGCGCCCTATGTCTGTCTCGCCTGCTCTGTCCTGAAAAATCTGTTCTGCGCTGTGCTGCGTCACCTTCGTCTCAGTATACGCTTTGCAAACATTTTCCTTACCGCCCGAGGTGTGGGCGGCTTCCCTGGCCAGTAATGTCAGTAATATTCACAGGTAAGATTCCGGTATTATGGCAGGTATTACTAGACAGTGAAACGCCTGCGGCTTGGCTTACTAAGGCTGTGGTTTGTAAATCCATTGTGGGAAAGGTGGGGTAAGTTAGTACAATGAAATTGGCAGGTTTTGTTGCGAGCTGAGTTCGAAAGTATTGAAGGAAAGTAATTTGATAAAGTACAAATGCTATCTATTGTTATACTTAAGTTTAATAAGATATTAACTTCAGTTCAGATGCTGACAAATATATCCACTTCTCAAAACTAACAAAGCTCTAAATATACGACTTTAATTTTCTACATGGAAAAGACATTCAAATCACAGAAGAAAACCCCTGAAAACTGTACAGACATGCGCTGTCGAAAGACTTGGCATTTTGCGACAGGACGATTGACATTTTGGTCATTTTGAATTTCTTTGGGCTAAAATTAGTCATCATTAAGATGTGCTATTTGTGTTACAAGCTATTGACGTCAACACTTTATGCTTATTTTGTGTAAAGTTGGATACATAATAGTGCTCTGACAGATACGAATAGATGTCCATTAGGTGCAATATGTTTCTTTAAAATTAACGTTTTTTTTTTCTATCTTGAAAGTAGGATATTGACTTCAGATGCTGAACAAAAAGTGAGATATTTTATACGTCTCTCTAATAAAATGCCCTCGATATATTAAATAGGTACCTACCTATTTAGCCAATACAACCCATTCTATAACTTCTCATCTGCATTTAACTGTTTGCTAAATAATCGAGGTAATAGGTAGGTAACAGGTAACCGAGGCACCCTAAGTGTAAGTAGAAACCATTTACGTAAATCACTTTTATATTTATTCCTGGACTTATTCCACCTTACCATAATAATTTTAATAGGAAAACTGTCAAAATGAAATAGGTCCAGTGTTTATCTGATGAGTTTGAGATAAGGTTCACACCGATTGAGTTAAGTGGTTTCTTGTATTAGAAACGGAAAACTATTTGAATCGATTAAAGTTTGTATTAGAAAAGCAAAATTGTTCGTACTTACTCGTTTAAATTGCTTTTATATTAATGTAGCATGCTAAATTTAAACACAGGTTTATTATTATTATTATCATCAACAGCAGTTGCGATGCTATAGTCGGTGAGGTAATTCTCAGGCTTGGCGATAGTCTGCTGGTGCTGGTGGTTTTTTAAGAATACAGTCTGAGGTTTGTCATGGTTTGCTAATGCTCTCTTTTTCTCTCACATACCACTAAGATAAATTATTTACTAATGCACTAATGTTAAGTAGTAATTGATTTAAATGCTCTGACAACTAACACGACGCGTCACACACGTGCAAAAACAAGATGGAGAATTTTAAGCTGTAATTAAGTTTAAGCAGGATTTATAAGTACGAGTAAGGCCCTTGTATAGTAAATATTTGTCAAAAACAGCACAGCAGTATCTAACAGTTAAACCAAGGGCCTTACACAAAACGACCTTATTAACTAAAGTTATAAACATTCTTGAAGAACGTCATTTAACTTCTATGCAATACACAATTGAAAATACGCAGTAACTGGTCTACTAATGTCACTTAGTTGCTTCCAAAATCACAAAATATGCAAGTTGAAGTTGAGTGCAATGCTCTGCCCGAGTGGGTGTTTCCCGGTAGGTATAATCTGAGTGTCTTCAAGTCGCGAGTGAATCGGTTTCTTCTAGACAAGCGTGCCATCGTAGACCGCATCATTGCTTACCATCATGCGAGATGGCGGTCAAACGCAAGCCTATCATAAAATAAAAAAATAAGAAGTTTAACTTTAGAACTCTATCGCCGCCCCTGACATTGTACACTCGTGTAAAAAATAAACTCTTACATTGCGACTACATAGATCGTAGTGTTGCTTACAGATAAACACACAGATAACATTGTTATGTTAGTTCGAACATCGATCGGATTTGGTACAGTCGTAGAGAAAAGATTTATTGGTGTAGATTTATTTTTACTGATAAAATCAAACGCGTTTGGGATTCCTTTGGATAGTGTGGTTAATTTATTAGATCCTTAATCATTGAAATGTTTATATAAATCTACCTCGAAGTCATTCACAAAATATCGGTCTTCTTTATACAATTTTTTCGTGTTTTATTTTTAAACCAAAACTCAATCTGAGAGTGAGTCTGTCACAGATTGAATAATAATGATAGAGGACTGTGTGTAATAGTTATTCTACTTACCTAATAACACAAATATTTTTGTGAGTGTAATAAAAAAAAGTGTTATATTATTGTAAGTAAAAATTGTGTATGATAACCACCTAAATGTCTAAATATACGACTTGTGTTAATAATAAAGCGACTTTTGTATAACATTCAATGTTATTTACGGTCAATAAATAGTTCTGATTTCTGTTTAAAAATAAGTTTAAATAAACAGAATAATGTCATACTAAGAAATGTTTATGAATAGGTACCTTAGTTCATTATTATGTAGATAAATACATAATATACATAATCCAAATGCGTCGCAGTTAGTATAAATAATTACATAATAAATTAAATGGTGATATGTTATTTTCATTGATATTGTCCGGTTCAATGTCGGTTAGGTAAATAACGTGATTAATTGTTATTTGTTTTATTTGGGTGAATGTATGAATTAATTAAAAAACAGGCTGATAACGAGCACAAGTAGAATAAGCGTTAATTAAATAATGTCACTGATTAAAACTAAGAGTCAACAAATAAGAAGTTTTATAGTTCATGTCCCATAGGTGATTTTGATTTTAGGTACTATTTTAAAGACTTTAAAGTCTAATATTATGGTATTTTTAAGAAGCTAATTAACTTTTGTTTTACTATGGATATTTTTTTAATTCTGACTTTTATGTTTTGCTTGTCGTAGGCGTCCCGTTGCCTACTTTAGTTATCCAAAATTTACTACTCACGATACAGTGAAGTTCTGTTTTAAAATTTTTCCAGCACTATCGTACGCGACTGTCCAGCGCATCGTGACGAAGTGTCAAGGTGTCAGTGTCAGCAGTGTCAGGTATCGCGACACTTGCAGTTGACCGGTGACCGGTGACCGGTGACCACCCAAGACGTAACCGACACCGGGTCGTGACCACGAAAATGGTCATGGGAATGGCTGATTTCAAAACAATAACGGCTCAGTTTTCATCAGATGAGTCGTGTACTCGTGTTACAGGTTCTTTAGTAGATTTGGAACCTTATTCTTGGGCGCTCGAGAGTGTCTCCGTCAGTCTCACTCTAATGACAGTTCTAGTAAGAGTGACAGAGACCGAGATAAAATCTCACTCGCTAGAATAGTCCCAGGTTCTGAAGATATCTTGTGTGCTAGTCTTTATGCTAAACAAGCACTTTTACTGTACCTTTTGAATATGAATTATCTTGTTATTCACTGCCTTTACATTTGAATACAATTTTCCTTTATTAAAGAACTTTGCAGTACCTACCTATTTGAGATTATAAGCAGATTATTGAATATTAAAAAAAACAACTAGATTTTACCTTTTCCATCTACAAACCGCTGAACAAATTTTCTACAATCATTGCTGAGAACAACCCAAATGAAGTCACTTTCCCAAACGAGATGGAAAACCCCGTTACATACCTAGTTATGTTTTTAATTTAGATTAGCGACCTGCTCCAGCTTTGCACGGGTATGAAACATATTCTATGTTACTCGCTAATGATGTAGCTTAATATTGATGAAAGAATTTTTGAAATCGGTCCAGTACTTTTTGAGGTTATTCATTACAAACATATTATCCTTATAATTTAGATTAGAAGAAGAAATGTAGATTTCGATAACAACACAAGTTAAGCGTAGGTATAACGCATGGGAACAGCAACCACTGCCATACAAGTAGATGCCAGTTGCGTAATTCCATGCAGTTACGTGAATAAAGTAGAAGATTATCTTACATTCTGACAGAGGAATATCCAACGGTATCTGTTATACTAGAGGTCGCGCCGCGAACTTGACCCTGACCCCGGACTATCAATGTTTTGGAGCCAAATTATGTCACTGCAGTGCGAAGTGATTTACTATCGTGAAGAGCGGAATATGAACAAAATACATTTACGTTGTTTGGACTTGTTTTTATTTTACTTTTCAGAAGCTTTTATTTAACTGGCGTTGAAATTGAACCACTTCCCGGGCATCGGGAAGTGGCTCAATTTAAGCTTTGATTGAGCTGAAATATGGTATACCTGTGTAACTTCGATTTAAATAAAAATATAAGTATTTTAAGGTTGCCTGGAAGAGATCGCTCTTAGCGATAAGGCCGCCAGTTGTCGCACTAGTTTAGGTGTTGTAATCCTTTTGTTTGTAATTTATGGTGTGAACATGAACAATAAAGAGTTTATCTATCTATCTATTATATTCAAGTATTTGCGCTCAAATCTCGCCACGCAGAAGCATTATTCCGCTATACGCGAGTTTGATGTAGCATCCCCGACACTGGAAGCCTAGTGAGGAGCTATGAGTGTGAAAAGTCTAAAAAAATAGTATTATCTTAAAAAGATATTGCATGGGTTGGTAATATGTACAAACTTTTTTTGTTATATACACGTAAGTAATATTTTAGACATTTCAACTCTCAGGCGCCAGAGGTTTATTTTGACAGCCCACCAAAATAACCGACTCAGAAGTACAGTCAGCAACAAAAGTCTCTGCAGCTGTCAAATTAAACTAAACCCTGGATTAACTGTTATCCAGAATGATGCATTCTACAATTTAACCTGCCAGAACACTGAGTCACGTACTATTTGCGGAGACGCGTCACTGGTAATTAAATTTATGTTTATCTCTGGTCTGATGGAGATAGGGCTTGTGAATCAGGGAGTGATTATGCAGTTAGTCCTGCAATGAGATTTAGGCCCTTCGTACAGAAAGAGACAGGTCGGATAGGTGTTCGATGAGTAGCGTAGCGACTCGTCGAGCGCTTGAGTGGTAGTTATTATTATGTTATATTATTATGGTTAACAATATTATAAGTCTTATTAGTGTCAATAAAACCTAGTTTAGTCTGCCGTATTTCTTGATATTAATAACTTCATACATTACTGACACTAGGTACTGTACATTTATCAACAGAAAACCTCTATTTGTTTGACTTGGTGTGCAATTACTGACAAAATATTTGCAAGAAATGTAATAACATTGGGAAAAACATAAATAATAGGCTAATATGATTCACAAAGATTAATTCAAGCGCTTTGCGAGTAACAAGTAACAGAGTATTTTATTTACTTGTTTCACCTTGTATATGAACAACTTCAGGCTAGATAGACTTTGGCCAACTCAAGTCTTCATTACATTGTAAAAAGACCAACAACCAACCCCTCGACAACTACTGATACTGACCACAGAATATTCCATAGTAACTCCTCTTAACATTCCATAAACAATGCGAATCAAAACAAAGATATCTTATTTGCGTACGTAGATTAAACAATAGTTATTACCACAGTAATCTGATACCGTGCGGTTCTTATAATGCCACAGCTTCGGTAACAGTTTCTACGTACTTTATTAGTATGTGTTTCGAGCTTTAGCTTTTTATATCATACAGCTTAGTTACAACGTTGTATAAACTATTTTACATATGTGTATAGGTATTGTAACTGTACAGTGTACATATTATAATATACTGTACAAATGGTCGTTTACTGTTTAATTATAGTTACAATTTAATACACAAATAATAATTTGTAAAACAATTTCGCTTTTTAGCGAACACAGATCTAGGAGAAAATGGCGAGATGTGGCAAGTTAATAAAATCGTATGTAACAAAACGTGTCACTTTCAAGCAGTCAAAAAAACTGTTCCATCTGGTCTTAGACGTAATTATATTTTAATATGTATAATTATATTACATATTTCTATTTACATCTTATAGCGTGTGCCTTAGTTTTTCTTGAGCGAAAAACTATACAAACAACGGAGTTTTCCTTACAAATATTACATGACAGAAAAGTTTGGCATGAAAACACAAATCAAGAAAGCGTTGATTTACGAACGTGAGAACGCATTGACATTGCACGCATCGTGTTCACACTATCTATGACTTGTATGGAAAGCCGCACTTTACCGAGATAATGGCATGTGTATGTAAAACCACAGTTTACCTAAGGCGGTGATAAACAGGTGTTGGTTGTCTCTTTCGCGCAAAACATCAAATCATTAAGTAAAAAAACAGAGTATCATTGCTAATTAACGCTTAAATAAATATATTTCGAATACACAATAAAGAAAAGAACCATTGTTTTAGTTTTTTATGTCTTCGACAAATTAATAGAAATACTCGTAGAAATATCAAAGCAATCAGTAAACACTAAAAAATTTTTTAAATGTTTTTTTTTAAACCCAACAATCGATTTCATAAACGTAAGAATGCATGAAAGAGATACCTAGCAAAGCAACTCAACCGTCTGTCTCCCCCTTAACAGCCACTACGAATCCAATCAGTCTGTTATGCAGTAAGTATTATTTAATCTGTTCAGTGTCAGATGCTCGAAACTAACACGTGAGATTGTTTATTTAAACATCGGCTTGCGGTATTTTAGTTTTTTTTAAACGAGAGAATGTTTGATAATTGATTGATTGGTTGGTTTTGGAAAAGTCATGGTAAAGTCACGTCACCTACTTACTTATTCTGTGGTATGATAAATGGTGAAACAAGACAACCGGGATAGATAGATAGATAGATAGATAAACTCTTTATTGTTCACACCATAAATTACAAACAAAAGGATTATAGCACCTAAAACTAGTGCGACAACTGGCGGCCTTATCCGGCCGGGATTATTGATTACGGCGTAACTAGTTACTTCACGTGGTTTTACACGCACTTTTCTATGAAGAATTAAAATATGTTTAAGTAGATTATTTATTTATTATACCTGGCAGTCATTTTATGTTCATTTCATTTTTACTGATTGTATTTTTGATATAACTAGTTGTTTTCCCCGAACTCTGACCAGTAACTTCTTAACATAAATAAACATTCTAACCGCTTGACCGAAGTTAATAAAAAGAACTGAAACTTTTATGAAAACTAACATGTAAATGTTTCTTGGAACAACTTTTTATTAAAATTGCAGTCTCAAGTTACTTGTACTTTCCTTTTATGGTGTCAATAAATTATTATTGTATTTTACTGTCCATCAAACCAAAGCCAATTTCTGAATGAGACCTCGCTTCACTTTGACAAACGTATCAGTTTAACAAAAACCTGCCTGGACATTTGAAGCAGGTCCTCCTGATAGTAATCCACTGGCTAAATACAACACCTACGTCCAGTAACAGCGCGATTTATAAATAGTAGTTAAACGACTCAATGAACAGCGATTATGCAGTTAATTGGAACCACTGAAGCGTGTGTAATTATTTATTATTTATCGTGTAATGACTTTATATGGAATAATTATTATATAGGTATATAGCTAATATGTATGGGTAGATTATAAATTAGGAATTTAGGTAGGAATTTACCGTGTTGGTTTATATCTGTTCAGTGTTCGAGGAAATTAAATAATTCTGGTAATTTACTAGTGGTATATGTATGTTATATGTAGGTACCTATATATTTAATTGAGTAGGTTAATTAGGTCACTTATTAAGTTGATTTTCCTTGACGTTTATTTGTAGCTTTAGGCAGCATGGATATTTTATCACATCTTCGCTTTCCATCGTGGGATTGTGGTCAAATAAATGCACATCTCGTTCGGTTCTAACTTATAAGTATAAATGAAATAATAACTAACACGGCAAGCGTGTGACAACTCACCTAGCAGCAGTATCGGCAGGTCTATGAGCAGGTGCCACCAGAGTCTGTGTCGCGCCTGCATCTCCACGGGCGCCGGCGGGCGAGGCTCGGACACTCTCTGGGAAAAAGAAACACTCTGATTAGATCTTTTTGTTTTTTTTTGTTCCTAGATTTACAGAAGAAGGGTGTAGAGCAGTGGTTCTTAACCTTTTAGTCATGAGGGACCATTTTATCAAATGTTTGTCTTGCCGGGGACCACCCAGTTGGTTTTCCTAAATTATGCATACTCTTTACTAACTTCTGAATTCTTGGTTCAGTGCTACTCAAAGCTAAACGCATGACGGCAGTGGCATCCAACCGATTTCGATGCTTGTTTTTAATCATCAGAAGCGTCGAAAACCCCTGCTCGCATAGATACGTCGATAAAGAAATAAAGTTAGGTAACGTATAGCAATGTCTCGAAGCTTTGAAAAAGAAATTGCTTTTTGGCTCCAAAATTCCTCAAGATTTATTCCTCATTCGAATGTATCTTTTAAGTTCGTGTCGTGTTGCATTTCAATCACTTCTTCTTGAATTTCATCAGAGACTTCAGAAACATTGAGAATGAAAGGATTCCGAATCAGTTTCTGAATATTCAAATATTCAAATTTCCTGATCCTTGTAGTCGACTCATTACGTCAAGCCACAATATTATTACGATGGCTTCGCGGACCACTTGGAATGCCTCCAGGGACCACTAGTGGTCCGCGGACCACCGGTTAAGAACCACTGGTGTAGAGTGACCCTTCTTCTGGAGCCTGGAAGAGATCGCTCTTAGCGACAAGGCTGCCAGTTGTTGCACTAGTTTTGAGTGTTATGATAGTTTTTGTTGTAATCTAGTGTGAACAATAAAGAGTTTATCTATCTATCAATCTATCTTCAACCTTGCACCACTCTTACCAGCACCTGGTAGCAAGTTATAACAATGCATCGAAACATTTCTCATGGTTTGTAAATTGTTGGTAAACCTAATTCGAGCCGTCGTTAACTCAAACTTTTACTGCGCATTCAAACTACATTTCAGCAACAGTTACGGTTACGGTTTACGGATAGGTTACAGTTTACGGATGCGTTACGGTTTACGGATAGGCTACGGTTGCTGTAACTACAGGAGCTAAGGAAACAATTCTTGTTAGTGACGCTACATATCGCAATAATGGAATTGTACGGAACAATGCCTTGCGGAAGTAAATTGTAGAGTTGGTAGGCAATGCGGTGTCATACTTCCGATTTCTGCAATACTTTACAAATGCGTTTGTATTATAAAGCTGTCAATAACATAATATAGGTACTATTGAGAAAGTGAAAAAATCTGTGTACGTCCGGGAATTGAAATGGATTGTGTTTGTGAATCCATCAACCAAACCACACTTACAAAACAAACAACAAACACACTTGTCGGCCTGTTTGGCACAGCGGTAGTGTATTCGCCTTATAAGCCAGAGGTCCCGGGTTCGATTCCCGGCCGGACAGATGTTTGAATAATGAATTTAAATATCTGTTCTGGGTCTGGGTGTTAGTTGTCCTTGTCTTTGTGTGTGTTCCATGGCATCCCCGATACAGGATTTATTCCTAGTGGCAGCTATGAGAGTGAAATTACCATTACTTACAAACGCGACGTTTAATAGCACAAGCGATGTGATCGTCTCGTCACTCAATTGTGTAACAAGAACATTATTTTTACAAAACAAAAAACAAAAACCGACTTCAAAAGACCGGAGATTCATCTATTTGTCGCGCACGTACTTATTGCAAATTTAAGACTTATATGGTTTTCTCATGGATACCATTATCAGAACTGGACTAAATTGAAATGGGATCAAATGGGAAGCGTCAGCTTTCTAATAAAAAAAGAATCATCAAAATCGATTCACCCAGTCAAAAGTTATGAGGTAACAAACATAAAAAAAAAATAAAAAAAAAAACATACAGACGAATTGATAACCTCCTCCTTTTTTGAAGTCGGTTAAAAAAAAACTTGACCTGTATCCCAGCAGTGGGAAGATTAAAAATTGATTAGGTACTACTACTATTGATACATTTTTTTTAATTTGGGATGCAACATGTGGCTCCTACATGTAAATAATATTACCGCGCCCAAAATTCCCAAGTAAAAAATACAGGCATCAAAAATCTAGGGCATCGCAGTAACGTTACATGAGACCTAGGACATAGAATACGTAATATTATGTAGCGCTAACATTTACATAGGAATGTAGGTACGTTTCTCGCCGACGCTCCTTTTTGGCCGACACAGGGTTATAAGGAAAGGCTATACTGAGACGAAAGGGCTCAAAGGACTCATCATAACGAATAACTTTTAATCGTAACAAATAAACCGCTGCCATTCATCCATACATTTTGTCGAGTGTCATTGACATATTTCTGTTTTGAGAAGAACAGGTATTTTTTTTTGCGCGATTTCAGGCTTGGTCCTGTAGTAAAAGCTGTCCACAATGATGAGTACAACGAGCCCTTTTCGGCTTAGAATACCCTTTGCTGATAGCCCTGTATACTTAAGACCTTGGGACCTTCGTGGGATGTGCATGATAGATAAGGCATTTCGGTAGAGCTGAGGCATTTAGTGCCTAAGTTATGTGCATAGTGAATAGTAAATTGAATACTTAATGATAATAGAAATACTTGGTAGTTAATTTTAGACTAGGGTTCGGCTATACAGGGTTATAAGGAAAGGGTATGAGTCGAAAAGGGCTCATAGTACTAATAATTATAAACAACGTTCACTATGGGGCCAACTCGGAATTCGCGAAAAAAAACTGCTGTATCATACATTTTGTCGAGTGTCATTGACATGGAATATCTGATTTTTTGGGGTTGGTCCCATTGTAAAAACTGTTCATAACGATGAGTACTATGACCCCTGTTTGGCTTGGCATATCCTTTCTTTATAACCCTGTATTTCTGATCGTATCTATGTTTGTTGACAGCCCCAAAGCTACAGTAGTGAGAAAATATTACGTTGAGGGCATTTTTTTTTTAATATGACTAAGTAATGTATTATAATTTACAGTGTTTACCATTTATTACAACAATTAAACTTAAAACTAGGTATTAAAAATAAACATAAAAGAGGAAGGATTTAATTTTATAACTTGTTTAGTTCTTACGCCATGTCTATTAGTGTGAAAAGCATCGATAAAACAATGTTATGGACTGTCGTCTAATAGTCTAATACAGGGTTATTTATAAAGGGTATGTTAAGCCGAAAAAGGCTCATATACCTACTCATTATTATGAACAACTTTTACAACGGGACCAACACGAAAATCGCGAAAAAAGAAACAGCTGTTCCATACATTTTGTCAAGTGTCATTGACATTTTTCTATGGAACAGCTTATTTTTTTTTTTCGCGAATTTCGGTTTGGTCCCATAGCAAAAGTTGTTCATAATGATGAGTACTACTAGCCCTTTTCGGCTTAACATACCCTTTATGAATAACTCTATAAAATCAGTTACGTCACACACCATCAAATATTGCTGTCCCATTTCTTCTTCCTTTTACTCCTTTTACACCGACATCTGTGACATTTGTGTGCCATAAACTTCTATTTTTAGGCCTTAGGCCCATTCATAAATTAAACCACGCAACACGCAGCGCTTGCGCATGAAGTCAATGACAGTTTGACAGCTGCCAAATATGGTTTGACAGCTACCGGCCGCATCATCCGCCATATTTGTTAACCTCATCAAAATTCTGCACGCTGATTTTGTGCGAATAGAATACCTTTTTTACATTTAATAGCCACTAACAATGGATTGGTAAATCATTTAATGTATGTTCTATTGTTTAAAGTTATATTTTAAATTGTCTACGCCTTCCGTTATTAGGGGTCCGTTATCTAGTAGGAAATCGACAATGATCGAATGCTAACTTCGTGTCGTGTGGGCACACACAATGGACCTAGTTCTTGTGTCGGTACAGTTTTCTAACCTACTTGCATTAGAAATAATCTTTAGATTGAGTGTAAAAAATAGGTAAAATATTTAAATCAAGAAATATTGCTGAAGAAAAAAAATACAACAGAAATATTTTTGACTTTGTGAATGTTTTTATTTTGTAACTCAACTTGGTTACACATCTGAACGGATTAGGATGATATTTATTGTAGATATAGCTTCTATCTACCATGAGAATTGCCTACACATCTTATAGTCCAACTGCAAAAGTCCAAAACCAAAAATAGAATTAAAAAAAAAAAACTAAAAACAGACAGCGAGGTTAACTGCGGGACGCTGCTCAAAAATTACATAATACATTTAAAACCTCGTTTAAGCAAAGATAATACTGCTTACATAATGCTAATGATTGCAAATAAGTAGTATTGGCGAGTATCAACAATAAACATCATAAGTAAGTATTTGACATGAACATGCTAACTCTTATCTAAACATTGGTAAGCTTGTATGTAACTGTTTCTGCGACAAGCGTCTCTGTTTAAGTTGACTCAATTACTGTGGTATGGAGGTGAGTGGGTTAAAGTCCTGTTGCGGGAACAAAATTATTTTCTAAATGCTTAGAACTCGAATTTTATAGTTTTAGAAAAAAATGTCTAAGTATTTTAAAAGCAGTTTAAAAGGAACATTTTATATTAAAATCCCTACTAATACTATAAATGTGAATGTAAGTTTGTTTGTTACGCTTTCACGCGAAAACTACTTAACTGATCATCATGACACTTTGTACAGTCATATAAATTCTTAAAGGTATTAGAAGTAACATAGGATACTTTTTTTATCCCGGAAAACGCGGGTTAAACCGCGGGGTGCAGCTAATAGAATATAATATAAATTAATCATAAAAAAATCACAGGTCGTGATAAGTAGGTAATGTGATTTATGTACGGAACTCTCCAAAGCGTTAGTTGGATGCGTTCTTGGCCTAATTTCGAGCTCAGTCTATTAAGGTATGGATCGAATTGTTATTCTAGAGATGATGCGTTAAGATTCTTCCGGGCCTTATTTATTGTCATGTTATCCTGCTAAATAAAGAATTAGAAAATTCATCGGAATTTAACGAAAATCTGAATTTGGACGTTGAGTTATCAAGCGTCGATGTTATTTTGACATTAACACGTTTATTGCACATGAGATCTTAAAGACCTCATACACGACTTTTGAACTCTGGACACAAATTGTTCTTACTATGGAAATTAACGTGGTTTTGACATATCCTACTTAAAATAATAAACGCGATAGTTTGTTAGAATGTATGGATATGTGTTTGTTACTCTTTCACGCAAAAACAGCTGAACGGATTTCCATGTTTGGAACAAAGGTTGTTGTTGTTACTTTTTATCCAAGAAAACGCAGGTGAAACAACGGGGCGCAGCTAGTTTTGTTATAAACGAGCGCGTCACGCTTGTAATCTCCTGATGAAGATCACCGACTATGATCGAAACTAGTCGTAGAAAACGACTTATTTTTGCACACTTATTTTTGAGCACGTGTTCCCATGTAAAATAAAACAATACAAATTGGTCTTGCGTAAAAAGTTGTAATAAACACGTGATAGATGTAATAAACCTAACACGAACACAAAACTAATTCAGGAATGAGGCTCAATTGATCTCACGCAAACTTTAAAGGGTTATTCATAAAGGGTATGCTAAGCCGAAAAGGGCTCATAGTACTTAATTTTAAACAACTTTTACTATGGGACCAACCAAGAATTAGCGAAAAAAAAACAGCTGTTCCGAAAATTTTGTCGAGTGTCATTGACATTTTTCTACGGACCAGCTGATATTTTTTTCGCGAATTTCGGTTAGTCTCATAGTAAAAGTTATTCATAATGATAAGTACCTACTATGAGCCGTTTTCGGCTTAGCATACACTTTATGAATAACCCTGTAGTACCCATTTGGCTTCTTTATGCCATGTTACGTTATTTCACAGAATGGATAGTGAAGTACTCTCAGCGTTAATAGCATTTGACATGATTATCAAAATGCTAATTCACAATGCATTACAGTAACTTGTAAAGGTGATAGACACATACCGTTATGTTATTACAATAAAAACGCGGACCGTAGGCGTGGACGGCTCAAGATCACTTAGAGACGACATATTACGATAGTAATGTCCGTTTAATCCGATGTCTTATTCTTATACATAGGGTTATGAAGCAAGGGCAAATGGCCGAAGCCGAAAACGGCTCAAAAATTGTTTTTCATTTTTCATCATAATTTTTTTTAAGGGTTGGTCCCATAGTAAAAATTGTTTAAAATGATAAGTCTTAAGCCATTTTCAACTTCAGATACCCTTTCCCCAGCCCCGTATTATTCGATTTAGAGCTGATTACTTGCCTCTTGATTTACAAAATACATTTAGGGTATCTAAATGGCCCATTCAGTGTGATTGACGCGGGCACAAAACGAAAAGTATTAATTTGTTAACTGAACAGATTTTTATATTAGACTTAATGGACATGTATCGCCTCCAACTTTTTGTAAACTAACCTAAGTAATCGCGTGTAATTAAACCACAAAATCAGTTATAAAATAGTCTGTTATTTCAACGTTAACCTATAACTTTACAACGCTACTTTCGTAATTTTGTTTGTGAATTAGTGATTTATTGAGACAAATTTTATGCGTTTTTGAATTATTTACATCGGCGTCGTAAACCGTTTATGGCCAGCATTGATCAACATGGTGAACGCTAGCATTGAGTTCAAATCTGTTGTGAGTTCTAAAAATAGTTTCGTGTAATTAAGTGGAGTAGGTACTTGTGCGTAGAAACTATCGATAAATACGAAGTACGTACTCGATAGAAAAATGTCAAAAAATTGGGACAGTGGGCGTATCCCTAACGGGCGTAAAAGTCATCAAAATCTTGTTTATAATTGTTAAATTCCTTAAGATTAAATCTATTAGAATGATGTAATTTTGATTGATATTATCGTGTTATTCTATGGAAATATAAGGTGCTATTATCTAACGTTTACGTACATAATAGGTAAGCTTGGATTAAAAGAGATTATAACTTTCTTTAATCCAATCATAAACCCTTTCTTGTATGCTCGGACAGTTATGCATTCGCTACACGGTCAGGCAATACTGACGCAAATATTTTTAACTTACTTTGAAGTTATCAAGACTGGATAAAGATACCAACTGACAATAATGACTGATTACTGACAATAATCTTAAACTTCCTTCGATGTTTTTAAGACTTTTTTTTTTAATTTATGCGATTATTGCAATAAACTAGATATCCGTTTGACCACAAACTCAAATCTTTGATCTTATCAATTTAAAATATCTGTGGATATTTATATCGTTTAAAATATAAGATTATTAATTTGTCTTCAAATTCACATTCTTTATTACCTACATATCACTACAATGCAAACGATGCATTGCACATTAGCTTAGCCGGGGTCTTGTCGGTGCAGCATAGCATAGGATTCTATGAATTGCTGCTAGGATTATAATTACTAAACAAACATATATTAATTGGGCTATCTTAAAGCTTTGCATTTAGGAGAATCCATTACAAAATCAGTTGAGATTGTGTGCCTTACTATAATAATGCAAATTTAAACTCAATGAGCCTTACTGATAAAGCCTGCTTAAAATTAGTCACTACTTAAAATGTTGACAACTCTTTGACGTGAAATCGTGGCTAAAATGTCACGTGCGAAACCAAATAGCAAATTCTAAGCAATACTTTACTTAAAACAGGCCTAAGCCTACTTAAGCCTACTTAAAAAGGCCTAAGTATATGCCTAAGTAGGCCCTTAGTAGACAAGTAGCTTGTATGGTATTTACCTACTTTCAAAAAGTTGATCAATCTCCCTCAGCTCCATTCTCCAAGCCAAAGCGTGACCGCGTCAAGACAACGATCAAGCCGTGCTCGTGCGTTCCGAGAGTGATCGTGTAACCTTCCCTTTACTGCGCCGAGTTACAGTTTAATTCAATGGAAAGCGTTCGAAGGTGTAATTTTCGCTAGTTTGTTACTTTTATTGCCATTTCTCTTGAGCCGTAACCGCAACCTGAGACTTATTCAGACTATATTACAAAATTTATTGTAATAGGTTTGTCGTTAATCAAATTTCATTTTAAATGCACTTTGTATGTGCCGTGTGACCTATAGAAGGAAACTTGTTTCTTGTTAACCAGTGTGCCCAGCACAACTTTGACGTAGGTAAAAATACGTAGCGTGTATTCGATAGAAAAGTGTACGCCACTTACGCCCGTCAAGGGCGCCCCTGTCAAAGTTTTGCTGGGCCCACAGTTGGCTTCAAAATATGATAATGTCGCTCACACTCACACAATGTAATTGAACATTTGGTACATAATATAACAGTGCGGGTTGCAAAGGGCAGTGTATCTTACTATCATCGGGGTCAGCAAGATTATTCCTAGAAAGTTAAGAAGAATTCCTTTAGAATTAGTGCAGATGCACCTCACATCTGCATCTCGTCTACACATAGGTACTTTTACATGGACCATGGAATACAATTTAATTTTCATTCATTCAGACTTGTAACTAAATGTCAATGTCAATGTCAAAATGCCCATACGTCAAATTTGACAGCCATATAAAACAAACGTCTGGACTCTGGATGCAATTGCACCCCCTTGAACCCTCTCGCAGCGCCAATGAGAGCAGTACATGAGCTATACTATAACGTAGTCTGAAAAGTCCTTGTTTGTCTGCTCGTGCAACGACTTTCCTTGGATGAATGACTTTACAACTACTTATCGTATTGTAATTGTGATCCATATTTACTTGGGATAAATCGAAATAGCATGAGCAAAAATGGAATTTATGCAGAGAGAAAACATTAGAAGATTACAGTTTGTTACAAATATAGGAGAATTCAAATTATGGCCATCTACCCTAGAGTTTTTATGACGCGGCGGGTTAAATTAAACATCGTATGAAGAAAAATAATACACCCTAAACAATTACTGATTTAAATACTAGTTACGATGTCAAAGACACGTTTTCCATAATAAGTTGACTTGTGTAAAAATGCAATAAGTGGCAAAAAAGTGACGAGTCACCCGATTATAAGTCACTGCCGTCTATTATACTTCGTCTTGGGTAGGTACTACCTACCTACTTCGATTTGAAACAATTTCAATTTAGTTTTTACAACAAAAAAAAACAAAAGAGTAGAGAATTTTACCATTTTACTAAAAAAAAAATGCGTAGCTCAGGCAATTATTTTTATTCAGTAATAGGCTTGCATTTTTAGCAGACCGCAATTTTGCCTGATGGTAAGCAACGATACGGTCTACGATGGAGCATGCTTATCTAGAAGAAACCTATATTCTTCTGATATTAATGCTAGAATAAGTTAAGTATATAAATATAGGTAGTTAGAACTAAGTACAGTGCATTCAAATACAGTTACATTCTGCATTCTGTCTATAGACCAGACCATCGATCTAGTAGGTATAGACTGACAAAACTGACAATACAGAACTTTCCCGCGCCGTTTCTCTGACAGCGACGCCGCCGTGTCGCACTGCAGTGCTAAACGCAGAAGACAAGGTTGGTGACTGGGTTATTACGTACTAACTGCAGAATAGTGAGGCCTTTCCCAGCAGTGGGACGGAACTGGCTTTATATAATAATTATTGCATCCCGCGGCTTCGCAGCTCACTACGCAGGGCTTGGCACGTGTCTTTTAGACCAAGCACAAAAATTGTTGACTAGAATAATCAGGGCTTCCGAAACGTATTTTAACTGTGACGCCCTTGGGAAGTTGTCACATTTTGGCGACGCCCTGGCCTTCTTGTCACACATTTATTAGTTGTAGTTCTAGCCTAATAACAATAATTCCAAAATTCAAATAGCTTATCATTGTTATATTGGAGCTTAAGGCTGGAGTCACAGGACAATTCTATGAATTGTTCTTCTTCTGCTGTCGAAAGTGTTGATGCCTACCTATTTATCACCTCACTACGCCCCTGGGATAATACCGCGGCGCCCCAGGGCGTCACGACGCACAGTTTGGGAAGCGCTGATGCTAGATACTAAAATCTTGAGTGAATTTTGGGACACCCGTTAGATAGATATTACGAGTCTCAAGTCCAAGTTCCAAACGCTGTGGACAGAATAAGTCACTTAATAACTTCACCAAGAAAACATGTATCTGTCAGCGTTTCTACAATTTACGCTCTGACGCTAAACATGACAGGAACAAATAGGAAACTCGGACCCAATAATAACCTAGATAGAAAATAGTG
Source organism: Alcis repandata (assembly GCA_949125135.1). Taxonomy (NCBI): domain Eukaryota; kingdom Metazoa; phylum Arthropoda; class Insecta; order Lepidoptera; family Geometridae; genus Alcis; species Alcis repandata. The sequence continues at coordinate 1,161,240 of OX421237.1, forward strand.
TCTGTCTGTACTTGAGTTGCATCTTGCGATTTATCAAAAGTCTGAGAAATTCAGTTTACCAGGCGTAAAAATATCGAACCTTCATATAAAATATTTATTCTCGTTATATTTTCTATGGAGATTCGATATTTTCTTTCTCAAATTTAGCAAACTTGTGTTTTAGAAGTTGTTTACTTTGCCGTGTAGAAGTATTAAGTATTACGATACTACATCTGTTCCTTACACTTGTATATTTGTATTGAACCCACCATGTTTACCAATTAGTCACAGACTCGTAGTCTATTGATTTGATTACATTCTCGGACCATACATAGCCAGCTATAGATCCTAATCGGTACTTATCTATTAGGTTTAGAAATCAGTACAGTCCATCGTCGTCTAGTCTTTTGCATGTTTTGCTTCGGTACTAGTACTGCGTCATGCAAGTGTTGAACAGGCACAGATATAGCGCATATTTTGTAAGTTTTTTTTTTACTTTTTGGCAAATAAAGGCAGGTTATCGTAAAACAAAACGTAAAAAGGTTAGTAGTTCTTCGTTTTGTTGAATAATATAATCAATTGGTATAAGTATCTACTGTATTACTGTACTGAGCACAAGTATGTAGTTTAGTTCATTGAAACTTAGAAGTAAGTTTATTTTGTTTTTGGCTTTATGTACGAGTAAATCCGAAAATTTGTACTTATTTTACGATAATATAGTATATTTGACTCGAATACCCAGTGTACAATATATACCTACATCTAAATATATAAAGGAACATCTAGATTCTAGAATAAGAAACAGGCACTTGAGTACTATGAAATAATAACGTGTAATGTGTATGATAATACAAACATTGCTCTCCCAATATTATAGTAACAATAACATTTAACAAAATAGATCGAAGCTTACAAAGACTACTCGAAAATGTTTTGTCTAGCTTCGCGGGAACCCTGAAAACAATTAGCTAAAATAGGAAAACTGCTTTATTAGGAAAGCACGTTTCTAAGTAGCAAAGGCTAGGAATTTGTTATTTGTTTTAATATTCATATTATTCTAATACTTAACAAAATAATTACAAACGTAAATATATTTTGCAACAGAATATGACAATAGTTTCATTGTACTTAGTTTGTATCACAGGAATATAATTATAAATAGCTAATCTACGTATTGACTAAAATTAAGCAACAATCTGGGAACAAAAGCCATGTAATAAAAGGGTGTTCCAGAGATTTTAGGGTTGCAAATTGTACACTAAGAAACCTATGAAAAAATTGTCAATCATCATAAAAAAGATTCGTCTTCCAAAAATACAGTCTTTCCGGTTACGGAAACTCAACACAAATCAGGACTTCCTAAATCCCATAACTGGACCGTGGATATTCAGGCTAAAAATACCAAATGACGGGAAGATGTTACAGCATGAGGAAGACATTTTTGATTCCGAATCTAATCCAATACTTCACGCTTGAAATGTTCAAAATATCGTCTGTCGGATGGGAAATGTTGCGTATTTTTGAAAGTATTTGTGATTTTGTGGCATGAAATATTTGGTAAACTTAACGTTTATCAATCACGACACCATGTGCTTCGGGTGTTGTTAAGTCGTATTCATATTTATTCGTTTATAGGTTTTTTGACATCTGCTCTTTAAGACTGTGCGTCGAAACATGAAAGTATTAGAACCGTATTATATGTGCTATTATTTTTTGGATCTCTAGTTAAAAATTCAATTGGGGGCTGCATATAGAAGAAAGGATATGGGTTATGTGCTTTGAAATTTAATAGGTTGCAGCAAATGTAATGTACTTAAAATTGAAACGTATTTTACGTATGATACGTTCGTTTTCTCAAAGTTTAATATTTCTTGAGGATGTTAAATTAATAATACACTTCGAATTTTTGTGTTTTTAGATGACAGAAAATCGCAAGACTCAAGCTATAGAAGCTTTATTCAAACCTGTGCCCAATTTCGGGCTGCATCATTGGTCCAACAAAGAAAGTCCAGAGAGTTCACGCCTGCGACCCCGGTTGTTATTTATAAGCGAGAAGATACGATATCATTGCTTTGAAGTGGTGCCCATTTGTTCTAAATAATGACTGTTATTATGTTATTACTGGTCGATTGGATTGTAAAATATTGCGGCTTTTAGTCGGAGATCTGTGTGGGAATCGGTAGCTTTCACGTGTTGCGCCGACAAAAAGTTCGTAGCACCTCTTTCACATTATTCTAAAATATTCCATTGAAAAGATTCAAATGTAAAATTATTGCGTTATACTTTAGCTTGATATTTGTTGCTCAAATTTTGATGTAGTTTTGGAGTAACAGACATTGATAAAAAGCGGATATATTTCAGGGCAGTATGCAGCTGTGTATAAGACCTAAAACTTAGTGATAAGTCACAGTGCGATCCTCTAAAGATCCTAGAGTCCTCAAAGCGTTTTCGAGGGATTAGCGGTAAAAATTGCACCCCCGTACATATCGTAGCCAAATATTTTGAGAAAACCTCGTCAACAAAAAAGTTAGATCCTTGATAATTTTGAGGATGTCATAAACACCTATTTGAATTATCGCCATGTAAACAAACAAGTTTAAGTAAAGGCGTGCCAGGAAAATCGTTAAAGTGCCGTTAGCTTAACTTTGTTCACTTACTTTATTTTTACTTGTAAAACAATGCTATCTAAGTTTTTGGAGGTTAAAGTCCTTCTTATCTTTCGGGGAAACGAAGAAATGACGACTTTAACTAGGTACCGAAACCAATACCAAATTAGGGGTTAAAATGTAAGTCTCGTATTGACTGAGTGGCTCGCCCCGGTGGTGTCAGGATTTTTAGCTCATCATGACTCGGTGGAGTGATATGTGTACGTGTACTATGTAGACAAATCTGTGGTTTACGAGAAACCTTAATAATAGGAAATCTAGAAAATCACGTGAAAGTGCATGAGCCACAAGATATAGGGTTAGAAGGAAAGGGTTTATAGTACTCATCATTATGAACAACTTTTATTATGGGACCAAACTGGAAATAGCGAAAAAAATAGCTGTTTCAAAGAAAAATGTCAATGACACTCGTCAAAATGTATGGAACAGCTGATTTTTCACCATTTCCGGGAGGTTCCCGGATTATCTAAAGCGTGGCACAAGTCACCCTGTAGATTATATAAAATTATTAACGCATCCATAAATCACTCAAACCCGAGATATTGTTTTCTGATCATAACAATCACAATTGTAATCGCAATACATTCCTAATCATTGTGAACACAATGTATTTATATGCATTGTAAGCACATAATGTACAAGCATTGTGAACGTATACAATCAAGTGATCGGTCGCGGAAAATGGAATTTCAATACCACTCTGTAACTATTATATTACGGGAATAGATGGCAAAAAATAATGATGTAGGTAGGTTAGTAATTGTTTGATTGTTTCTAATTTAAGTAATTGTTTTTTGTTGTTATTGTGCAGTTGAAGGGGGCAGCACTACTAGCCTAGATTGGGGTGAGATTTGCAATTGAAAATATAATAAGCCGCTATGAATTTAGGGACAGACTTTTGTCTTTTAGGATGATACTCAAAATCAATAATGCTATTCTAAGAATTGTAACTGTTGTCGTATCAAATAAAAACCTAACTTTATTTCTTTGATACCATCGTGCTGACACGATGTTTTTCTTTACCAAAAATACATACAAGCTCATAACACGATGAAGACCCAAACGCTACGGAAACGCTACTTTCCAAGGGACTGTAAAACTGCGTCCGCAAAGAACGTGTTAATATTATTTCTCACGCATTGATTTAAAATATCCAATTGACTTTAAAATATTTAATGGATTTTGAGGGAGAGATCAATAATTTCCAAACCAAAGGTCGACTAAAAACGTAGTAGTTAGCTATCTGTTCTAAATTGCTAAAACTAGACAAAAATTATAGGAAGCTAAATTAGGCATTATTGGTTAAATCAACCATTTGTCGGTATTTCTATATGAGTACTTGTGTTTCCATTGAAATCCTCAGGTAAACTCAGGACGCGTCTTTCTAGAATTTCGCAACAGAGCCCAATATCTGTGTTTCCGTAGATCTATATTTACCAAACACCCAAAGCTTAAGTTCCCAGAAATGACTAGCTATCGGTGATTGCATTTAAATTATGTGCATTATAACTCCGGCCAGTTTAGCTATGACATAATCCCTTGTAATGGATACTAAGAGGCTTTGCACTGCTCAGTCTTCCTGTAATATTCTAATTGAAGGTGCTTCCCGGGTACAGTGACATGGTCTCGTATAACTGGCACTGTAAACTAATACACGTTAAAGCTATACTACCTCTAAACAGGGTAGGTATGTATGGAAAAGTTTGATTTTTTTTCGCGATATCAGGGCTGGTCCCATAGTAAAAGTTGGTCAAAATGATGAGTTCAATGATATCCTAAAATGTGTCTGTCATTTAAATAAATACCACGTGTTAAACCAAGTACGTAGAGGCCGAGTGGCCCTATCATTATTTTTAGGCCGCCTGAAGATCTCTGACATAGCTAGACGGTTGTTGTTATAGAAAAATTAATTGGGGCCTACAATTTAACGTTTTATTAGATCTATGGTGACAGTTGAAGTTATAAGTGCAAAGGTGCAAATAATTATTTTAAGTAAAAAAAATGTGCATAAATCCTCGATTACCTACGTTGTCGGCAACCCTATAAATAACTGAAGGCACTAAGACAATTTTACGGCCCTTTCTCCAGGAAGAGGCCTATTAAAAGTGTTGCCATGTCTAAATATAGGCGCAGGCGCCGAGTGACATTACTCGAAGGAATTAGCAGCTGGCAACACAAGGTCGGATCTATTGTTATCGCATGGATTCTTTGCAAGGGATTAATTTAATCTGGCAATTACGTATTTGTGTCTTTTTGCGTCGTCACTCATGCTTGAACTGAAGTCATAAAAATTGTAAATAAGCATTTTAGAAGGAGGTATAATTTAAAATTTAATTACTTTCTAAAAGATTGTGATGATATCATAAAAATTGCGTTATCATTATGAGTCTGTACGAGACGGTGTTTTCCGATAGATATAATCTAAGTGTCTCAAGTCGAGTCGAGTCAAGTCGAGAGTAAATCGGTTTCTTTCTAGGCGCGCGTGCTCCATCGTAGACCGCATCATTGCTCACCATCAGGCGAGATGGCGGTCAAATGCAAGCCTATTAATCGAAAAAAAAACCATCATTACCTATTTTCCAGGGATGGCGAACCAAAGGCACGCGACAAAATATTTTGGGCACGCCACAGCCCAATGATCACTAACCAAAATCATTAACGACACGTCTATGGAGTCTAAACATTTCTTTAAAAAAATTGACACGTTGATTCATAGAGGTTCGCCACCTCTGACCTATACCTATTGATCTCTGAACTAGTTTAGCCTCTAGACCAAATCTCAAAGACATGATCCCCGCGTATAAAACGTAGGCTACCAATGTTGCCACCATTAAAAACAAATCAACCACATTGTGAAGAAATGAAGCCATTTCGCTGATCATTTCACAATATACATCATGATTATGATAACGTTTGGGACGGCTGTGACAACACCAATTGCAACATCAATTCACTAGTTGACGCCGTTTAATAACAGTGCACTGTCTACGTGGTTATAATAGAAAGTGACATCGTGCACTAGGCTGGCCAGGAATGAGACCAGACTTGTGGGTGGACCAAACCGTTGACCAAATGGAAAAAAAGGATTAACTGCCTATTTCGATTTGGATGATCGTTGGGATTTTTTTTAGAATTGAAACTACTCCTGTATCTTTATTAAAAAGTTTTTCATTCATTAATTGACAAGATTACAGAGTGTAGACCTTTTGTCATGACTCTGTCTAGAGCTCTAAACGGCAATGCTGCTTGCGTGGTAAGAAACGATCGTTTTAATTGACTAGATAATTTCAATAGAATTTCTAAGAACAAAAAATCGTGCGCCCATTAAAGCTTTCTTTAAAAACAAAAGGAAATAGCAGCCAAAAATTTTGTCAAACTTTCGATAGTTATAAATATTTTGACGAATAATGCTCAAATAAAATTAAAATAAAACCAATAAATGAAATTGTGAAACATAATTATTTCATTCAAACTGCTTCCTAGTTAAGTGCACGGTTACCCCACTCCATTTATTTGGCTATGACATTATTTGACTCTCGTAAACGTTGGCGCATGAAAACAATTGTCGCAATTTACATGAGTGGCTATCAAATTGTGATATACACGACTAGAATTATAACAAGTATGTCTGATAGTCGAGCATTCCTGTATCCGCATTCCTTTTCCGTTTCGAAAATAGGCAAGCCTGTTATCCGTATTCGGGAATATACAGCGGACAGTGGCTTTCTTTTTTTAACCCCCGAAGCAAACAGAAGGGTGTTACTTAAAAGTTAAACCTACAAAGTACCTACTACTTACCTATAAGTTTGCATCATAGCTTAGGTTGCAACGATCGAGTAGGTGGTTAAATGCAGATTTATTCGTTATGAAAAAAGCTTCCAGATAATTATGATTTACGATTCAAAAAATCTGGTTAGCAGCCATTTGAAGATTATTTCCAATTATAATATTCTGGATTAATAAAAATTTAAAATTTAGCCATAACCCGTCTACAAGAAGTTCAATCATTTGTCAAATTTAAATTATGTTTTCTTCTCACTTCTTCATTATAAGAAAGCTTAAAAAGTGAAACAGGTCTTGAAGTATTTTCAGATTCTAGATTCATCGTACGTTAGGATTTTGTTTTTCAATAACACCCATATTTCATCTCAACATTTGGCTTCGCGCGTCTAGTGTATTCTTCCTAACGAGTGAGCCGCAACGTTCGGCTAGTGAATCATTAATTGTTTTAATGAAAACATCCTGAATCTTTCTCAGTAGCCTGTAATCTGCCTATAAAATGTAGTTAACAAATTAAAGAGAAAAAGATCTGTTGCAGAAAAACTTTAGTAAAACCAACATGTTTTCAAAATAGCTACGAAAGAAGTTTTTCGTGGAATTTAAATTATAATAATTAATGCGATGCGTCATTTCTTTCTGAATTTTCTATTAAATTAACGTCTCGGAAATTCTTCGGAAAACCCAGATTTTTGTCGAGTTTTTCACAATTAATTTAAATAAATAATGTGTTATTGTATTTCATTTCTGTCTGCTTAAATTAAAAAATAAACAGTTTCAGGAAAAATCTAAAAAACAACAGACAATAGTTTTTGTTTACAATACTAAAGGCAAGTCGATTGATGATGAAAAGTAGGTAAACCTTAAAAGTTTTCAGAACGATAGAAAAATGTTCATCAAAATCTTCATAATTATTACCCTACTGCGTAAAAAGAAGGATTTTATTTTTTGAAAGTAAGTTTTTTTTATAACATCGCAATCAATTAAAAAACTCGCTCAGATACAAACATATTCACTTTAATACTTATACCTACTACATTTTACTGTATGTTTATTGTAATGATTATTATATGCTCCTGAAATACAGTGTTTACTAGTTCAGGAGTCTTTGCGTTTCATATTAGGTATACTGATTTATGTTAAGCTATGTCAGAAATAAACTTTTTAATTAATTCCATCATATACTACTTTCAAACTTTCGTCAATTTTCTCTAGCTACATAACATAACAATATAATTATACCTACAGCTGGAAAATCCAAAAATATCTAAACTAAATAGAAAAGTTTACATTCACCGGCATCTTGCAACACCAGATATATTCAAGACTCGCCTATCAAAACACGCGGCCGATATTTTTCTACCAAATACCATTCTTTGTGCTCAAAAACTCACGAGCTCTTGTTTATTTTGCTCCTATTCTTGTCAAACGCGACCATAATTCGTGCTGTTTATTTTGGTTTTCTATTATTGTTACGTGTTTGTACAAGATGATGTTATAAAAAACAACTTGAGATGAATAAGGTTTTAATGCGGTTTGATGTAGTCGGAGAGCTGGACATTGTTGTGGTTTTTTGGATGTGCATTTTGTTAGCAGGTTGGTAGGTTGTTAGGAAAAACAACACTAGTAGAAGACCGTCAGGCTTGGCATGGATTGTGCACAAATAGACTTTCCACCATTTTCATCCCTCGAGAAAGAGACTGACATTTTGCACACATTCTAGCTTTGTTATATTATCCTACGTGGATAAATAGTAGATTTTTCCACTACCTAGGTTTTGCCAAGATTATCATAAAAATACAAAATATATATCTGCATATATTTTATTATGTTATTTATGCGAAATGAACAAATAATATGTATAATTTTCTGGTTTCATTTGAAATTTACACAAAGATTTAAACGGTATTAACTTCGTAAGAATGTCATTCAACGCGTGTTTAAAAGTAAAATTACAAAAATACCTTATAATTATTAGCCATTAGCTCTCACACTACAAAATAACTGTAGACCGCAGCGAAGCACTTGGACCCATTGTCAACGATTTGGGACCAGAATTGGACAAAAATCTATTGATGTCTTTGATACCTATTGTGAGAGTAACGGGATTATTGGACCATTCTGGCGTGTGAGATTTGGTCTTTGTCACTTTAGTTAGAAAAATCATGGGAGTGATAGAGATCGAGATAATATCGCACGAGACAGAAAAGTGCTCCTGAGGATGTAGTGCTAATGGACGAAGACCCGAATATGGGAGATTCTAGATTTAAAACGATTGGTCTAGAATATTCTATACTAGCTTCAACACAGATAAAGATATATATACAAAATCCGTATCTTTGTCCTCAACACCAAATTTTAGAAACCAGTAAAAAAAAGTTACAAAAATTAAGATCACTACAAAAAAAGAAAACATAAGAAAAAAAAGAGTTCAGAAAAAAGGTAAATTAATGAACTTTTTAATTAGTTTGTGAAAAGATAACTCTGTATGATTAAATGTTTCGTATCCAACAGTTACAACTAAGAGAATACGTATTTTTCTACTCGTCTCGCTGAGTTGAACTTGCAGTTAACGTAAGTGACAGACAGACTGGCATGTGTAAAGCCATTAATATTTATGATTTACAGTTCAGGTCGAACTGGTTATAACCGGCTATGATTAGGATTATGCCGTTGATTTGTATAAATTAACGAGTCAATGAAGATGGGCTTGTTAGAAACTTACGTAATTCTTTATTTATTTTCTATATTTAATCTTTACTTTTTATTATTTTTAATTTGTCTTTAATCTTGAAATGAAGCCAAATATTTTTTTAAAAGCTTGAAAGGCATTTGTTTGTTATTTTTACTTGTTTCTTGCCATCTTTATTTCTTTTGATTTTCTTGTTAACCGCGCTAAGCGATTCCATTCGTCTTTTTTAATCCGAACAGCAGAGGTGTGGAACTCACTACCGGCGTCTGTTTTCCGAAAAGGTGCAACCACGCATAACTATTATCTAATCTGTGGTACAACCTAGGGTTCTTTAGAAATAAAGTGAATAGATTCTTCCTAGATAAGCGTGCTATATCTTCGAACGCATCTTTGTTTTCTATCAGGTGTGATTGTTATCAAACGCATGACTAGTCCGATGTAAAAAAAAAAAAATGTTTCACAGATTTTTAATCGAAAAAATATTCACAAACAAAACAGATTCTACAAAATATTTATAGCATTTGTACGAGTATTTTACGTATTTTCAAATATAAAACTATTTTATAGATATTTGACTATAAAGAAAGTCCTATGTCCTAGTTGACCTAGTCCTAAACAGTTATTTTCATGACTATTTTCCAACTCACAGTTCCTGCCACTTAGTTTGATATTCTCTCCTTTACTATCTTACTAATACTTATTCTGTGTTTGCCATTAAACTTTATTGCTTTACCATTTTCTATGCAGTTAGGCGATAAAAATAAGAAAGCATTATCACAGCGTCAATTTATGCATTTGTTTACAACAAAAATCCTGATAACGAGGTTATCGGGATGTTCCGGAAGGAATTTTGTGAGTTGGCGGCGAATTGTAAAAGGTTTTATTGGGATCGTGTAACTTTTAGCGGGTTTTATTGATAGAGGATTGTCGGATGTTGTTATTTATTGATGAGTCTAATTAGTAAATTCATCATCATCATCATATGCAACTTTTAATCCTCCCACTGCTGGATACAGGTCTACCCTCGAAGGGTGCTTAGGCCGTATTCCACCACGCTAGCCAAGTGCGGATTGCTGGAATTCACATACGCCATTGAGTTTCTTCTCCGGACGTATGCAGGTTTCCTTACTATGCTTTCCTTTACCGAAAAACCAGTGATATGTAAATTTGTACATAAGTCCCAAAGAACTCATTGGCACGAGTTGGGGCTTGAACCCGCCACCTCAAGAATGCTAAGCGGCTGTTTTCCCACTGAGCTACCACGGCTACCAACAATTAGTAAGATATTAGATAAGAATTGCATTAAAAGTAAAATGAAGTATGAAACGTGGTTTTGAAACCTTTTGTTCAGATGATTACATTTTACGTGAGCATTCCCGTGTTAATTATAACAGTGTAAAATTAAGTGTTGGTGGCTAGAGAGTGAGCTAGAGAGAGTGGAATGATCTGCCTGAGTGGGTGTTAACCGATGGGTATAATCTGGGTGTCTTCAAGTCGCGAGTGAATCGGTCTCTACTAGATCAGCGTGCTCCATCCATCCTAGACATTATTGCTCACCGGTGCGAGATGGCGGTTAAATGCAAGTCTTATCACAGGATAAGGAATACGATTAAGAACATTAAAACAAGAAAAAAAATTGTAATTGCAAGCTATGTTTTATTAGATAGACATTGTTCTGACGCAGGACGAGATATGATTTTCAAACTTTATTGGTGTTTCTAGATTATCTACTCTTTTTTCTCATTTCAATTCTACTAACTTATTTAAACAGCGCGTATCTCAAATAGGCTAGTAATCAACAATCGATTAATTAAAATTATTAAAACTCTATCATCATTAAATCCAACGAACATAAATTACTTGAACTTGAAAGAAGGTCAAGATCCAGAAATGCTTGCAACACCGACTCAAACCATTTCCTTTCCCTACATCCATCACATCTGGCGCTGATTAACTGGCAACACTCGTAACCTAACCTTGCTGCGCTAGTATGGCTACTACATGAGCTATTTAGATATCTAGCTGTATGTGAATTAGTTACGCTTTCGACGATTTCCAATCAGGGGAATTGAAAAAAATCTTTAATAGGTAACAAATTAAGTAATATGATGCAAGTCACAGAGTGATGTGTGATGTGTTGTTATTATTCAACACAACATCTTTTAAGACATTTTACTTGATATTAGAAAAAAATCATTTACCCTCTATTAACACAACAGTAAGTTTTGTTTCAAAAAAAAAAATTATTCTTAAAAAAAAGTGATACCTTAAAAAAAAACTTATAAAGCGGGGGGGGGGGGGGGGAAGCTGCGGGGTGCTACTAGTAGGTATATTAGATTATTGTGATCGGCCACGATTAGTGGTAGGTACCTATCAATCAAAGAACAAACAGATAACTTATTTTCTCATTTATCCATAACATTAGTGGTTTATTTCAGCCCTACATGGTAACCCTATGCCCAGCTTTCTCGCGCGCCGTCCGGAGGAAACATGCTGACAGGTGACGGGAAGTTATTATTCCGGACCTGGTGAAGGAAATAGCATCTTCAATGCAGTTTGCATTCTCTTCATTGCATTTTGCATTTGGTTTTTTATGCCATATAAGTGGCAATTAAGAAAACGGGCCGCCAGATGGTAAGTGATCATTGTCGTTGTGATTGTTGTGATACCCGTAACACTGGAGGCGTCACCTCGCTGACCTTTATTTTGGATTTTTTTTGTGAACTTTATTCTTTTGACTTAATTTCCATGTATTCTTTATTCGATTGTATGTATATTCCTGTATAGCTTACACAATCAATCATAAACGAGTTTTTTAACGAAAAAATGTTTTAGGGTTTCGTACTAAAATGGTAAGAGTGTCAAATGAAACTGTGATGTGTCTGTCTGTACGTATTTCACGACTCGTATATTAAGAACCAGTAAGAGTTATGGACTTAAAATTTGGCATGAATCATGATAACATTAGTTGTAACTCTTACTTTTCAGATAATATATTTTTTATCAAAACCAAATAAATAACCTAATTAATAATTCAAGTGACAAGGATACCGCAGTGTACCGACCGCACAGCATTTCAAACCGATAAAGTTGAAGCTACAAATGTTACAATGCAATATTACAGCATAGTCAGAGAGTGAAGTTACAATGCGATATCGCCGATATAGTCGGAGAGCTCTTGGAGTTGTAGTAAGTTTATTGGATGGTTAATTCTGTGAAATTCAAGCTGTCACGCGTTACTCAGGATTAGGCCTTTCGCTGTACGGAGCGTCTATCAGGATTATATCACAGGCTAGAAATCTAGACACGCCTCAGGTTGTTATGAGTTTATGTAATATTAATGGCGGACACTAAAGGTTTGTATGAATTTACGTTGGCTACTAATATTTTACGTAATCTATTTCGTTTTAGAATATCCTGTGGCATATTGAAGGTTATGTAATGCAGGGTTTAAGGAAAGGTTATCCTAAGACGAATAGGGCTCGTAAGATTTATCATCATGAACATCTTTTAAAAAGGGACCAACCCCGAAACGAAAAATGATAAAAACGAAATGAGACGCGAAGTAAATCAGCTGTTCCATACAAAACTGTCAATGACACTCGACTAAATGTATGGAACAGTTAAGATTTTTTTGCGATTTTAGGGTTGGCCTTATAGTAAAAGTTGTTCATAATGATAATGATCATAACATAACATTATGATGGTGATCATAATGTTCTTCTTTTCAGTACTGTGAGCTACTGAAAAGTACTCATGCTATGAGGTCTGTTCGGCTTAGCTTCCTTTTTAACCCCGGACACAAAAACGACAGGGTGTTATATGTTTGTCGTGTCTGTCTGTGGGTGTGTGTGTGTCTATGGCATCGTAGCTCCCGAAAGGATGAACGTATTTTGATATTTTTTTTTTGTTTAATAAGTGAATTAGTCGGGAGTGTTCTTGGCTAATCGTTCAGCCGTTTCACGTTGTTTTTAAAATGTTTAATTTAATCCAGTTCCTTATAGTCCTGCGTTTTTATCTCTATTTTTGTCTTTTGCACTATTAGGTACATTTTATTTTTATTTTTTTTGTAACATTACACGCTGATTACACGACAACCTGCCTTGACCCGGCGCACGCATGTCTTTACCTACTACTACGATACTTTTTTACGATCCACACTTAACCGTTTCTCCAAATATACGATCACTAAACAGTTCATGATAGATTCGATTGTGGGCGACGCATAATTTTGAAGACTAGTTTTTTCTCCTGGCTTTGCTTACAAAAGTAACGCAGTTACACTGTCAATGACGAATTTCGAACGTACAAGCGATCCAAAATCGGTTAAGCTATTTAAGCGGTAGAACACTGTCATAGTAACCAACATAGAGCTGAGAAACATCCTCCTTCAGTCAGTCGTGTATCGAGCCGTCGGGCAACTATCATAAGTATAGGTAACCATGTTTAATATGGGTTTCCTATTAGCCGAAATAAACAAATTTGAATTTGAATAATTTCTCAAAATAATCTTCTAGCTTATGTAAATAAGTAAATAAGTACTTTTTATGATATGTACATTTAAACATTTGCAGTTTCAGACAACATGAAGACATTAGCTTTATTATTTTTTAGTTTAAATTAATTACAGTAGGTACTATCAGCGAGACATTTTTTATGTATGATACATTTCTAACTACATATGTATGACGTAGTCATGTAAAGTGTGGGCAGTGGGCTGGATTGAGATGTGCCACGCAAGTTGTAAAGATAAAACAGATTACTGACATAAATGTGCGTCGGAAGATTAACTGCACAGCTACAATTTACGGCCTGGAAATATAAAATTGAATTCGACGGCGGAGGCATTTTGACGACCAGAGGCCGTACCGCGAGCCTAAATTGGAGCCCATTGGCTTTTTTCTTGCTCTATCAGCTGGAGTAAAAGCAAGACAAAAGACGCGATTCAGATTCACGCGGTAAAAGTTCGCAGTAACTTTGGCAAAAGTGATCAACCGTCAGCATAATTGATAGTTGATAAAATTAAGTAAGTACTTATTTATCAATGTTATCATTATTACGGTTCACACAAATAATTTAAATGCCTATGCGTGAGTGTGTGTGTATGTTTGTTAATCCTTCACGCCTACACAGTTCATTTACTTTGAGACAGTCTTAAATATCTCGATAAACTAAAGATTCCTGTAGGATATCCAGGGTGAAACCATGTGGTGCTAACACCTCCAGAATTCAAATCATAATCAAAACAAATCTAACAGTCTTTATTTTTTTGATTGTTTTTTCTTTTCTTTTAATCTTCTCAAAGTGTAAAAGATTCAATTCCAAATTCACCTCAACGAACCTATCAAATCTGTGCCTCAGAGCTCAGAAGTAGTGTCCTTCGAGTTGTATCATTTTGTACAGGAGGCACAGAAATATTCCGTACAATCAGAGCAGCCCAAGTAGTCTAACTACTGATTTAGCTTGACCCGAAGCTCACGCAGATTGTGTAACAGTGTACTGCGTCAGGAGTTGTAATAAAACTGTAACGACGGTCACGTCGGTACCGAATAAACTGTGGCGCGTGCCGTAAACTTTGGGGTTCGTTAGTTCGCAGACTTGGAGTAGAATACGCAAGAACTACTAAAAGGACTTTATAATAGACTAGCTGCGCCTCGCGATTTCACGCACTTTTTTGTTTAAGCTATCGCTGTATTGAGGTGAACCAAACGAGAAATAATATTTGGTCGAGCCATTTAAGAGCTTTTGCAAGGCTAACAAACAGCGATTGATTTTCATACATAAAATGAAAAAATCGACGTATTGTGGGGCATAGTATATTATGGTGTAGCTATTCTTTTATTTACGTAAAAAGAGTTATGGTTACTTTTACCGCTGCTGCGCTAGAAAAAATGTATACTATAAAATTTTGATAGCCAATGTAGGTATAGGGCAAAAACCGTGGTGTAACAAAAATCGTAGTTTTGTTAATTACTGTTCTTTGCCAGCGAAGACAATAAAATTATATGCTTCGATGATTGCACAACATTTAAACAATTAATTCTAACCATAAACAAAACATTCATTCAACTCAACATGTAAACACAGCAAACTTGCGTAATCTACCTCTCTGAGTCTACGGCTCAACATCAGAAGTGGGATCACCCGGTAATCTGGTTCCGTCAGCAAAGTTCGAAGGAGTTAGGAACTTAGGAACCTTTCCCGGCATTCCTTTCAGCTCTCCCTGGTCTTTAGGACGTAAGAGGGTAAAGGAAGGTTCGGTAAATAGTTTGAGTTCATTATTGGAAAAGTTCGGAGGTGAATGACCCCGAATGAGATAAGAAAAGGTCTCTAAGGTAAGAAAAGGAACTAAGAAAGTTGTTTCTTTGTCTTCGTTTAATTAAGTAAGTTTTCTTGAGTGAAGTAAAGTAGTTACTGGTCTGGTCTGTTTTGTGAGGTAATTGTAGCTTGATGCGATATTAGTTAATAAGAAAGGACAAGTCGGTCGCTTCAAGGGTATTTTTTTCATTGAATGATAGGCTCACCAGATGGGAAGCAACGATGCGGTCTACGATGGAGCATGCTTGCCTAGAAGAAACCGATTCACTCGCGACTTGAAGACACCCAGGTCCCAGATTACGAGTATGCTACGAGTGCCTGCTTGCAGTACATTTACTCTACAGATTCATTCTATACCACAGCACAGTTTTATAGTAGACTAGCTGACCCGTGCCCACTTCGTTGGGCATAATGTTAATTAAACCCGAAGCCATCGCGCGCCGTCCGGACCGTTTTTTCTCCGATTCACTTTGCAAAACGGACTACCACGTAAAAGCCTTTTTATTTTTCGGTTTTTTATATAACCTATGACACTCAGCAATAATGTGGCTTTCTATTGGTGAAAGAATTTTTAAAATCGGTTCAGTAGATCCCGAGATTACCCCTTACAATTTAACAAATATACAAACACACAAACTTTACTTCTTTATAATATTAGTATAGATTTATATCACCACAGCTCTATACTTTTTTAAACTGGTTCACCATGTAAGGGTTTCTGAAATCTACTGGTTCGAAACTATGTACGATAATGAGTATGGTAGTGGGTACCCTAAGATATTACATTAATACATGTATTTTTTTCAGTTTTTTCGCATATTAATTGTGTTCTTTCGAAGCGCGCTTCCCCGTTGTGTAATCAAAACTAGTTTAGTCGTAAAAAAGCAACAAGCAAACTTGCCAGAAGGAGACAGTAATAAAGAAGTTACTGTATGTACATTGGCTTAAAACGGAACTTAAAATAAATAATTTACGTCGATAATTACTTTGAAAATTAAGAAAGTTTCATTTTTGAATAGTTATAAATTATGAACCTATTCAACGTTCAGAATCAGAATCAGAACAGAACATTTATTTGTTAGTTTTATTCGTTAGATGCATTGTTTTGTCAAAGAAGCTATTATTTTAATTTTATTTATTTTGTGTACATTAACATATGAACCAAGCGCTAGCGGCGCCAAACTTTCTACTACCCACCCATGAACACATCTTGTAAAATTAAACTTACTCGTACTATCAATCAGTGCCACTGTAAAATAACCGTAAATACAGCTCTAACTGCAATTGACAACCTTATTCCAAAACCATAAGCTTTAAAGTCTATTGATCCAATGCAAACCTGAACTTAGTTCCAACTCTTCTTAACTGACTCACGTGTATTTGAAGGAACATAAATCCTATTTTTAACTAGTTAAGCTCTAAAATCACTCGTTTCGGTTGTAAACCTATGTTGGTCATTGCGGGTTGCACTTACGCTTTCATAAACGACTTTATTTCGCTTAAAATAGAGTCCACAGTCCCAAAAAAACTAACAGCAAGTGCACTTTACCAGGCCAATCAAGAATTTATCTGCAACCCTAATGGCTAAAAGAATAGAGTTTATATTTAAGTAGCTAGAATACAGCAATTAAGGAAGAAACTAATTGCAGTGCGGCTGACGATAAAGCCTGTGCATTGTATTCGTTGCCATGGCAACCGTTAAGTTCAATGTTAGGACTCTTACGCACCTTTCACAACCCATACGCGGGTTGATGGTTTGCGAACTTAGACAATTTTATACACACACTTACACTTAACAATTTACAATTTATTATGGATTGATGCATAAATTACCAATAAAAATGGGATTATTAATATTGAAACCTACGTATGGGTAAAAAATCGCATGTTTGGTGGTCGCGCCGCTTGTGGTGGTTTACTCATAAACTATGACGTACTAAACTATGATTGCATTATGACTAAATGTCGTAAACTATAACTATAGTACTACACTCGTACGATATCCTAGTAATGGGATATATTATATTTATCATTATAAATCCATAATTAGCCCTCATTAAAATATCTCCATTTAGCGGGTCAAAGCCGGACGATGCGACACTGATTTTTGACTTGAAAATACCATCAGGCGAGATGGCGGTCAAACGCAAGCTATCTTTCAAAAAAAAAAAAACAAAAATCTATATTTTTTAGGATTGAAGGTAGGTACGTAAGTATAATTATTAATTTTGTTAATATTCAGAACTGCTAAAATAAATACTTGTACTTATGAGAAATTAATGGTAGAGATACAAAATACAATACGTTCTTCTAAATCTATAGTTTCAACAAAATTCTATACAAACCACAAATTTTTGCAAATAAAATTTAAGTGTGGTTCTTTACATTATTTTTAGGTTTACATAGTAAAGGGGACTGGTTTATTTATAGGGACATACATTTTCATGCTTCCTATGAATAATCCTATCTCTTCTTGCTTCCTTACTGTTAGGTCTACATTGTCTATGGTTAGTCATAGCTCAAGCCATGGGCGTACCCAGTAGGGGGGGGGGAGGACAGGAGGGGGCAGCTGCCCTCCCTGGCTTTCACGGAAGACGTGATAAACCGTTTTGCCGAGGACCCTCAAAAGTTACTTTTTAAATAGGCTTTATTTAAAATAGCCATTGCACAATAAAGAACTTAAATAAAAATTACTTTTTTTAAATTTAAATTGATTTATTTGACTAGGTCCTTGAAATATCTGATTTGCCCTCCCTGGCCCGAAACCTAGGTACGCCCATGGCTCAAGCCATAATCTATTAGTATTCTTCCCGGGTTCTTTCGCGGATAAGTTAACTGTACTATACTGTATACATTAAACGTGTTAGTACTCTGTCGTGAACTAGGTTCGTATATGTAGGTTGTTTTGCGCTCACTGTTATCTGGATCTGTCACTTGCAAAGAAAGATAAAAGTTTAAGATGTGAATTATTTTCAGGGATTTCAGAATAAACTTCATAGATATGCTAGGTAGGTTCAAAGTTATCAAGTAGTTTTTGGTAACTATTATACAATACCAAATACGGGTCTACTGTTGACACTACTTAATTTTAAAATCGCAATAAATACATTTTGATTTTGATTCGATAGTCATATTTTTAATCGCGGAAAACCTCTATAGAGCAGATATAGCGTCAATAAGAATCCCCACCAGGGACCCTATTCTTGGGTCCTCGAGATTATCTCCGTCACTCTCGCTCTCATGACATTTCTAATGAGAGCAACAGTGACCGAGATAATTATTTCACTTGAATATTATTACTTTAAAATATAATTATCACTTTATTATTACTTTATTGGGCCCCAGTAATGAGATGTTTCTTTTTTATTTTATTTTATTTTATTCAAAAATAGGCTTGCGCTTGACCGCCATCATGCCTGCTGATGGGAAGCAATGATGCAGCCTACGATGGAGCACGCTTGCCTAGAAGATACCGATTCACTCTCGACATGAAGACACCCATATTATAACCATCGGGGAACACCCATTCAGGCAAAACATTCCACACTCGTGCGGTTCGCATAATGAATGTGGAGTCAAAGCGTTTCGTTCGGGTTTTAGGTATGTCAACCAAAAAACGATGACGCCTTTTTGTGCCCTTGGTGGTCCGATAGAAGAACGGGCCAGAGGGTATAAGATCATGTAGAAATGTTTCTAGTGACAATTTATCGAAAAGCTCTTTTTACGTACGTACTTATATTCAATACCACAAATAGTTACCTATGAGCAACCCTTATCTCTAATTTTTATCAGTTCACCACAAGTATGTTGACTCTAATAACGTCAAACCATATGAGAACCAACACATTGTGAACTCCACAGACCCACAATGGCGCTTCTTCACAATGGACAATGCTCAATTTATCTTTATCTTTTCATAAAAATGGAACTTTGCTGTCTTTGTTCAATTGAAATTATAATTGTACCTATACGAAGAGGTAACTCTTTATTAGATAATTTTAGTGAAACCACACTAATATCGTAACTACATAATGTCATAAGTGCGAAAGTTTGTCTGCTTTTGCGTTGAAACGGTTGGACGGATTTAGATGAAGTTTTATGAAGGTAACTAAAGTCTTAACCTCTTGAACTGTTAGCCCCGCAGGACGTACATCTCTGGCATTTGAGCCATGCATTTACGGCGAACTCACGAATTGCAGCCTTGCGCCGCCCACATATATTAATCCACAATTGCATATTTGTTCCTCAAATAGCACAATTCATCAATTAATTATCAATTAGCTTCAACGATATAACTAACTTATACCATTGATTAATAGGGAACTTTTTATCCTGGAACATTATTCAGATACTTTAGGATAGCGGGTAAAACCGTGAGGCACAGCCAGTTCTAAGGAGCCCAGAGTTCCTAGTGTAAGTGATATTCAAAAATTGTAGAAAACTTTGTTGCTCCAGCTTTTAATTAATATTATACCTTAAACACCGAATAAGGAAGCAAAAATGTTAATTATACAATACCTAAACGATAAAATGCAATATAAGCAAACTACGTAATAATTTAATTCAAGAAAATTACGGGAATACAAAATGTATAATTACCAATTTTGCACAAACAGCTCACGGCGCGGCGCCCGTGTCTAATGAATAATTCCAGTACAATTGACTTCCAAGTCATAAATCTAAAACCTGACACTATATTTAAACCTACATACGCTAAGGCGACGTTATTGATACAGCGTGGCGTAGCGTAGAACGTTTTAGAGCAAAAAAAAAGTCTTCATTCTCTAAAACAATACTTTTATATTAATTGTTTATCTGAACTAATAATATAATTTATGAGATAAACAGAACTAAATTTTATAGCATTATTGTACGTTATTTTAAAAGCTTATTTTAAGTTTATTTTAAAATTATAGCACAAAAAGCTCCACGCTGTTCCAAACGCGCTCCCTAATGCACTAGTGCATATATTTCAGTCACACTATTATAAATGCGAAAGTTTGTCCGCACGTTACTCCTTCACGATGAAAGGACTGGACGAAATTTGATAAAAATAATAGAATCAGCTTAAGCACCCTGGATTTATACATAGGCCTCTTTCAATCAATTACCATCATCATCAATTACCGCGCAGGCGAAACCGCGGGTCTGAGCTAGTGGTACTACTATGTAAGTGCGTTAATTGAAGTTATTTCCGATTGGGAGCGAAACGTGTTACAAACTGATTCGATTAAAGTCCATAATTAACGGTTGCAGTCATGCCTGGGGTGCTATTCTAGTAGGAGCGACTTAGGTTGTGCTAAAATGGAATTGGGGCGTCATTTTAGTCGCCTTCAAACGATGTAAGTGGAGATAACTTGGATTATGCCACTAAAATTGCGTCCTAAATACATTTGCATCATACAATTTACAAGCTTTTAAAATTTACTTGCCTTTTTAGTATGGCTCAAATTTTGCAACTGAATTTTGAACCGTTTCTCGTTGACCGGTTGGCCTGAAATTTGGTACAGGTACAGTGCATAAAAGTTGATTAAAAAAGTTAAAATTAAAGAAAATGCCATTCTAATCATACAAAAGCTCCATCATCACCTAAGTATTCAAATAATTTAACATAATGATACAAGCCAATAAAGTATTGTTGACAGATCTAAATTCACTAAAAAAAACCTGTCTTTTTCATTAAGAACTGTTATTAGATGAAGATAAACATTGATAATTAACATTTTTAGCTGTCCACATCAAAACTTTTGCAAAAAAGGTTAGATATGACCTAAACTATAGTTCGAGTATCCGACTCAACCTTACTTGAGTAGTCCCTTGTATCTACAATACAATGTGTCAAAAACACGTTAATTTTCGTATTAAATCTACCTATTATTGAAGTTGCGTCACGAATAGGGTTGCACAAACCGTACAAACCACCGCAAGGTATGAAGGTATGGCAAAGTAGAGACATCATTATCCACATTGCCCTATTATCTAGCTGCAGGTTATTGCAAGACTGATGCCTTCATCTCAGACCATTAGGTGTTGCAATCATCCTGCAAGCCTTAGGTACCTACCTGGTAAACATTATATTAGCTAGGCTGTGGATTGTGTTGGGATAATTGTGAATAGTAAATATAACATACTTTTTGTAGTATAGCTAGAGTAGGTATTATGTAGAATACTTTAGATAAAGTCATGGCAAAGTATGGGTAATTGGGTAGTATAGGTAGGGTAGGTTTTGGATGAAAACTTTAGTGCAATGGAATGTTATTTGATCTACGAATGAAATTGAAATATCTGTCAATAAAAAGCTTTTCTGTTTCTTTTGTAGCCATAAGTTTTAAAAATACTTGGAAAACCATATCGGCATATAAAATTCAATCTACGTGCGTTGGTCTTGCTTGCTTAAAAACTCGATAATAGCTCGACTGATTTGATTTATTTTTGCTCTGTTCGTCTCAACAAACTTTACTCCCAAAGGGTCCTTTAAGAAAAAAACAGGGAAAACCGCGGGGCGCAGCTAGTAATCAATAAAAGCTTCTATCAAAAGTTAAACAATATAAATCAACCTCCATCGAGCGAGTGTTTCTTTGTTCATCAATCACTGTATAACAGTTTAGTGAAGGGGCATATTCGATAGATCACTTCTCCCTTTAAATACATGTTATACGTCACTCATCTTGCCTTCGCCCCTTACTGTGCTTGCATGGGGCGGAATAAGGTCGCGGTTTATGGGACTATTTATTTATTCAAGCAGCACGGTGTTATGATTAGTCATGAGTACTTTTAGAAGAGATCTCAGTTGGAATATTTGAAACAGTCATTATGCCTTGAATAGGTCTATCTTGGAACAGGGGCGAAATAAGAACAGTGGGCCTAGCACAACTTTGACGTAAAAATACGTAGCGAGTATTCGATAGAAAAGTGTACGCCATTTACACCCGTCAGGAGCATACTTGACAGTCGTAAATTGCGTACACTTTTCTATCGAAAACTCGCTACGTATTTTTACGTCAAAGTTGTGCTAGCCCCACTGGGCTTCTTGGGGCCAATTACAACATTACTGCAATTAAAGGCCCTTGTCAAAAATAATGACATCAATTTATACCAAACTATACAAAGCCTTTTTATTATTCATTGTTGAATTTATATCTACAGTTTTAAAGGTGAAATAAAAATCGAATGCGGTAGAGCTAAAATATCCATGAAACCAAAGAAACACATTTCTGTCTGGTTAAAATGCAATAAATTCTTGACACTTCGAATTTACACACCATATTTTAGGTAAATGGGCATTTTATCTGTCGAAATTCCATTCTATGTTGGTCATTTGACCAATTGGCATGTGTTAGTAACTTGCTCAAGAGGTGTGACGGCTTTGGACCAATTACAAGACCCTTAGGTGTGAACAGCATTAAGCTATTTGTTTACTTCTTTAACAATATTATCACGAAAATTAAAACGATGCGAGAAAGTTGAAAATGTTTTTTTTTCTCAACAAATATAATTGTGTTTTTTTGTTTTTGTCTCACCATGCCATGCACTTAGCTGTAGTAGTTATCAAATTTTATTTTTTCTCAAAACTACTTAGTTTCTAGTGAATCAAGATAACATTTATTCTGTTTCCGTTAAGTTCTAACAAAGTAGCAATAAAGTAAGACAAGAGAACAAATATACAGAGATACAATATTATTGTTATTTCTTAATTTTTAGAATCGCATTTTTGAGTATTTACAGGTTTGAGTTTCACACAAGTTTTTCATATAGTTTCAAAGGAGAAATTTCGTAGCAACACCGCCTTTTTCCCCAGATCACCCTGTCCTTACTCCGCGCCTGTTTTCTTAACATCTTTATAAACCCACGGTTTGTTCAGCTGTCGATCCCATAAGTGCCGCCTCGTGACTGGTTATGGAGTTTGAACTATTGATTCATGGTGTTATAGGAGAGTGGGGCTGACAGGTTTCAGTCCAAATATGGGTACAATTGAGACAAAGATGTGTTAGGTCCAAGTATTTATTGTTATTCTCTAAACGCCATCTTTGTTTTTATGGGTAAAATATTAAAATATCGTCATACGTCCATGGATATTTTGGAATCCTTAGTTTGCGAATATTGTTTTTTTTTTTCTAAAAAGAGGTTTTTCATTGAACTGATCTTCTTTCAGAGCCCTAGTTAAGTGTTCTAGCAATAAAATTACATAAAAACTTGATAGATGTCGTATTTGTAAAATCCGCTTTTTATTTTTGGTAAAAAACTCGGTAATCATTCCAACCTGGACATAAAATGGTGTTAATGACGTCATTTCTGGTCGTTAGAGTGGATAGCAGCAGAGGCAGAGATGTAGTTAATCAGTACATCCATTCACCAATCAGTGTTTATGTATTCCACCTAATTGTCGATTCTTACGCAACAGGAAGCGCAACGATTAAGCAACTTAACACAATTCGGTTCAAAGAATCGATGGGAATCGTATTCTTATCTTGTGAATGAGATTTAAGGTGCGAGCTCATTGCAAATACTATACTTTTTTTTTAAAAGCGTTTTTGTAGAATATTTTGGTTACTTACACGATTTTTTAAAGATTCTAAACTTTGCTTTACATGCTAACTAAGTAGGAATATATTAAAAGACTTTTGCGTAAAACCCTTTTCTAAAATATAATATTTTTAAATCGGGGAAGTGTACCTACACTTCCGGATAGGTATCCGTTTTGACATTTCTTAAAAATTGATTATTTCCTTCTATAACTACAAAGTAAATGTGTCAAAAGTGACAAACAAATGTACTTATTCCCACTATTTCCCACTTAAAAACCATACGAGAATAGTACCTCAAGCTTTCTTTTGTCTGTTCGTCTTAATAAAAACATACCTTAAACCCTATAAACACCTGCTTCCGTGAAATTTCGAGGGCTATTTTATTATCTATGGTACAATGGGCTCGAATAATTAACGAGAAGGTTTTATTTTAACACCTTTTTTACGTTTTCGAAAAAGGGTTTGTGGGTTAACACCGGTTTTAAAACGCCAGTGACGCTTTCTAGATAGTTAAATTGAATGTTGCAAAGTAACTGCGTTTTATGTTAATGTAGGTAAGTATAGAACTAGTAAAATATACTGGGTTATTTAGAAAGGGTATGCTAAGCCGAAAAGGGCTGATAGTAGGTACTCATCATTGTGAACAACTTTTGCTACGGGACCAACCCGAAATTCGCTATTAAAAAACAGCTATCCCATTGAAAAATGACAACAACACTCGACATAATGTATGAAACAGCTGATTTTTTTTCGTGAACTCTGGGTTGGTCCCATAGTAAAAGTTGTTCATTATGATGAGTACTATGAGCCCTTTTCGGCTTAGCATATCCCTTTCCTTATAACCCTGTATTTAAAATCAATACCAGCTATGTAAATGGTTGTTACTTTCGATCTTGAATGTGACTGTACCTACATTAAAGTTAATTTCTCAAACATACTAATTAATCTCCTAAGAAAAGCCAATGCAAATGCGTTCAGCCATCACATAGCCGAACGCTGAATAAAAGTAGCTGTTTTTCTTAGTGTGTTATTCATACATTTGAAATTAGTTTAGGTAAGTGTGTGTAGCGAACGAAACTATTCAAACTTTTCGTCCAAGCTTCAGTTTATCGTTTATCTTTGTTATTGTTTTTCGTTTTTTTCGTTATAAGTAAAATTCGGCGCGGCCAAAATCGGCTGGGATGTATGACGTAGCTTACCATCAGGCGAGTTGGTGGTCAAACGCAGACTTGTTCAGGTTAAAAAAAAATGTATGATCTCAGCTGTAGCAAATATTTCGATGCATTTTACACGAGTTGTGCGGCAAACCCAATTGGTTTTTATTGTTGGGAATATTTTAATTAGTCTGTCTGTCTTAATTGTTGAAATATGAGTAGTTAGTAGGTAGGTATATTAATGCGTGTCAGACACTATTCAATTAAAGTTTTTATTGCAGTGCTGGATGAGCTGTAGGGATAATCGTGACAAGTAGCCTGTTAAGAAGCATGGAGATCTGGGCCCGAACCGAGCTTTTAGCGCGAGTTTGAACAGTAGGCTGATTCTGCTATCCGAATATCAAATGTATTCGACAATAATCTTTGAAAGGTCTTTCGCCTTCGGAAAGAATATGTCAAAAATTTGACATTTGATGTTCGGATAGCTGAATCAGCCTGCAGAATCGAGTTGGCTTTGGGCTCACTTTTACTCTAGCTGAAGAGCAAGATGAAATCCAGGGCGATCCAATTTAGGCTCGCCCTAAGAACTCATTGGACGGCCATAATTATAAGGTGTTTATTTGATACGATATCAGTTACAACAAAAGTGTCTACAACGGCTACAACAAAGTAAAAAAAGGTTTAACATTTATATCTAAGAAAAAAAATCAGTTGCAAAATAAAATAACAAGCTAATAAATGCAAGCCGAATGAAAGGTTCTAGAGATAAGTTTCAAATATCATGTATGTCATGAATGTCATAAATCTATTAACAATTATATTTACATGTATGAGTTTACAGACAAGTAAAAAATAGTGTTCTGGGTCAACACACTCGGCTGCAGTACGACTCAATAACTAGGTAACTATACAGTTGTTTTTAAGATGTATCTAGGTTCTTATACATATCTTCAGAATCAATCGATCTTGCAGAGAAAGTTTAATTTAAGTAATTTAAAATAACGTTAGTAGTTGTCTGTGATTATTTAGATTTAGAAGTATTTTTACGTCAGACCTGGCTTACCTACATACTCGTACAACTAGTCGGGTAAGCTACACCATAATGATACACCATGGACCATGGGGCGTTTTAAAAGCTTACCACTTAAGCTCAAAGAGCTTACCAGCATCATTTTTTTATACATGGCAAACAAGCTGAAATTACAGTTTCCAACCTTTTAACTAGTAACAGTCTTTTTAAGGATTACGGACTAAAAGTAAAATGACAAGCTACTCTACTAAGTGTGCAAATTATTGATATAAAAATAGAGAAAGTAAGCATTAACTAAAAATCATTAAAATGCTATTATTAACAATGCTGTAATAGAATGATTAAAATAAAATAAAAGTAGAAACTTTCTAGCAATAGACTTAAATACTAATAGAAAACTAATCATAAACTAAACGTGTTACAACCAGAGATGACAGATCAAATAGACAAGGCATTAAAATTCGTCTGCAGGTACTTAAGGTGACATTTATCTGCTGCCCCGATGAGAATTGACTGTAATTGGGTCATTTCTCCGCTTGACAGCCATAAGTAAGTGAGTAGGTGTGAGTTTCGTAATGAAATGGGAATTTGTGTTAGTAACTCGACGATGACGATTTGTGTCGACGAAAAGCTTTCGAGTTTTTGAAGCTGATTATGAAATTGGTAATTACGTGGTATCTTTGTAGTTACGGTTGGTAGCTTTTTAAATAGAGAAAGTGAATGCGTTGATAAGAAGCCTTCTAACCATAGGAATGTATTATAAGGTAGCCTCATAATCATATCCAAAGATAATTATTACATTAATAATAATTAATTAACTATATTAAGAACTTGGGGGAGACCTTTGCCCAGCAGTGGGACATTACAGGTTAACTAAAAAAAATTAACTATATTAAAATTAATAACATCTCTGTTCTTCAGCCTATTAATGAAACAGTCTTATCTTAATTGTCTCGTATCTTTTCGTCGCGAAGGTTTGATAAGTGGCAACTGGCTAAATAAAAAAAATGCCTGAATCGAAAATTTAGAAAAAAAAAGAATATGCAAATAAAAATAA
The DNA here is from genome assembly GCA_949125135.1 of Alcis repandata. Taxonomy (NCBI): domain Eukaryota; kingdom Metazoa; phylum Arthropoda; class Insecta; order Lepidoptera; family Geometridae; genus Alcis; species Alcis repandata. The sequence goes on from OX421237.1 coordinate 1,188,438, forward strand.
CACATCTGTATTTTTACTATGAGTGTAACGTATGTGAAAACCGGATGCAAATACAAATAAAACTTTATCTGTACTTTACCTACGAGTGTAACGTACGAGTGTATTTGCTAAAACACTAAAATTTCAATATTTCAAGCACACGTGACAAAATAATAATTTTATATTCCATTTCCTTTGTGCAATATAAAGGTTTTATATTCCATGTTTGGTACGTTTATACCGGTAATAAAACGAAGTCTCAGCCACTTCCGAGCTAGGCTTTTTATTGTTTTGTACTTTATGGGTTTCATAAACATAATTTTATTTGGAAATATTACCTACTTGTCTATCAATTATAATACTTTGTCGTTGGATGTATATTAGTACAACAATAAAATCTTAGTAGATAGTTTTTATGCAAAAGTACTCATGAAGATTTATATTTTGCTACAAAAAATGATTTCATCTTTATTTATTTTTACCTATGGTTTTGGTGGTTTTTGTAGTCGGAGTATAAGACTCAATTAAACAGTAAAATGTCATTATTATTATTTACTAGATGCGCTCCACTGTTTTACCTGCTATAATGCAGAAATCGGTAATTTTCCGTTTATTCGGTAAACTACCACCAGTAAGTACCACCACACTAAATTTCATCTAAATCTGTTTTAGCCATTTAGGTATACGTGATTGAGTATAACTTACACATTCAAAATAAATATAATAACATTAGTAAGATGAACTCAGAATTTGACCCTACTTACGACTTCTTAGACGCCCCCCTTTTTTCAGTAACAAACTCCAGAACTACTATCTCCGGTCGCACTCAATCGTCAAAGGTCAAGGCACCGAGATAACCGCGGGTTACGTAGGGAACTATGAACTAACTCTGTCTGTTTTCTATGTCTGTGGGAGAAATTTGACTTATACCAATGTTACCATAAAGGATTTTAAAGGAAAGGTTATTTTTTTCTGTTGTATTTCGTTTCATTGTGAAATTTTAAGCATCAGTAGGATTTCTGGGAAATATTAAAAAATCTTTACCTAAGTAGCTTTGTAGCATGGTTGTGGGCATTTTGGATTAAAAAAAACTAGTCTCAATTTCTTGAAATACACTAATATACTTTATATATGTATATACCTAGGTAATTTATTAGTATTATATTTATATTTATCAATTTTATTATTTACTAGTTGTTAGGACAAAAAAAACTTTCATTTTATAATGATATAAATTTTAATAAATAAATTTTAATATAATGATAAATTTTATAATGATGAAAATGGAGTCTTGTTAGGAAATTCTGGAAAAGTCTCAAGTTAAGAATCCATAAAATCTAATCCGTTCAAACTAAATAAAATTGCATTTTATCGATGTTAACTAACCGCATTTAGTTCATATTTTATTTAACGACTTGTTTTATTAATGACGCGACTCATTACGATAAAACTTATCGTTCTGTTTAAATTATGCCATACCGATGGTCTGACTAGTCTTTTTACATAAACACACTTCCCTATTTTAAGCGTATTTTTTTATTTGGGAGTTTTCTTAGCCCTGCTGTGACGTGGTTTTAAAAAAATTAAAAATTCTGCAATGTTATAATTTGGTGGTGTTTTTTTTTATGTCAATACAAAGGTAATGTATTAAAATATAGTAATTTAAAAAGTGCGCAACTTTTTTTTTGTTCTGCTACTTAATTGAATAAAAGATAATAAAAAGAAAGAATAAAAAGACTTGGATACTTGGAAGGCACTTCCAAGTCTTTTCATACATAAACAAACTAGATTTGCTTTAACTCCATTAGTAGGATTAAAACTGTAAAACAATTTTTATTTAAATTGAAGTTAAAGTCATGATCGAAAGGAAATAGAAAGTAAATACTTACCAATATAAAGTTCTTGATCTCTTTCACGAAGCCGAAATATTAGCGGCTGACCCCCGAAAACATTTTCAAAAATATTTTCAGTGTCCGAAAAAGTAAACAAAACACAACACTGGCACTAAACCAAACACAAAAAAAGTAAATTAGAAACAAAACAGTATCTGAATAAAAAGTTCAATCGGAATTCAAAATCGAAAGAAGGTTCAAAATAAAAAGTTTGAAATTCGAATAAGTTTCGATCGCGTTCGTTCAGAGAAAATGCGCGGGAAAGCAACTCGCGTTCGGATAGCGCGCTGTGCATTCGCCGACTGACTGCTTCGACGGTACGTTCTTTGGCTCAGCCCGACCGAATGGGGGTTAGGTGCGAAGCCAATCGAGAATTAAAGAATTGAAGGGACCGGCTCTCCCACCGGCGTTCCACGACGGATGCGGTTTGTTTATTGTTTCAATACATACAAAACTGTCTAACTTGTTCACATAACAAACTGGACACAGGCCATTTTATTTACAAAACTTTTTGGTCTCAGGAAATCAATGAAAGAAAAATAGGTACTACTCTGAAAGAAGGCCGGAAAGCCCGGAAATTATCTTAAATACACATTTTATTTATTTTCCTTTTCGTAGACTTGTAGTAATATCGTAGCTGTAGCTTTCATTCGTAGCTCGCAAAAAACTTCGTAGCATTTTTGCGGAATTCTATTTTTTGTTTGGTTACTCGTTCATAGATGGCAGCACCGTCGGAGTTCTGTCTATTTTGTTTCAGTTCGCTACTCCACAATAGATGGCAGCACTAAAAGTTTAGTTTTAGTGAAAAGGTTTGATAAAAAAAAGGTTTATAAACGTCCAGCAGCTTGCTCACCTTGAATTTAAATTTGATTATTAACGGTAGGTGATTAATAAAGAGTTCGAAGAATAAATTGGACCGATTTTACAAAATAAAAACAGATCTTATGCTGAGGAAATTATGTTCAATAAAATATGAATAAAGTTAAGACCTGAATGAAGTCTTGGGTAATAATTAGTTTTGATGTTTTATTATAAGATTTAAGACGGTTAAAACGTGATAAAATCAAATTTTTTTTTTTTTTTGTTAAGAACTGCAAGTTCTTAACAAACCTACCCTACCCTACCTACCCTCATATTATTATTATTATGCTACGTTAGGTAGGTATTTTGTCTTTTTCTAAGAAGTTCTAATTTGAAAGAGAGAAGACTACCTCTAATGATTCTAATTGTGTTGAGTTTCTACTTCCCGTTCCTACAGGAGCAAACCAAATCTAGAAGGTACAACAACATCCATTTAAAAAAAAACAAGTATCACCTTGGCTTCAGCCGAACCTAAAGCTGTTTAAATAAAAATTAATGCGGGTTAAAATACTCTGTACAGAAAGTCTTCGACCTTGGTACAGACTTCATCTCGGGATTAGGTATTCAACATAATTCTTCGCTTCATTCCAAAGGTCAGGTAGGTGTACGGAACAAAATAATTTGTCACGCACGATCTTCTAACACAACTTTGCCTATTTACTCGTATATCCATACTTTGCGAATGAAGATCGATTTTAATAGTTAGGCACAAGGTTAGTTTTAATTCGTTAAAAAACGCATGCGGCTTCTCTAATTCATGCTCTTTATGTTATTTACGTACGAAGTGGCGTTGAGCGAGCAAGTAAGCAAAAACAATGAGATTTTTCAGGCTTATGATTTTCATGTTTATGACTTAACATATTATTTACTTTCTTAATTAATGAATCCTAACAAATAACATTTATTATTATAAATGCGAAAAATTGTCTGTATGATTGTTACTACTTCAAACTAAAACGCCTGGACGGAATCGAATGAAATTCGGAATTAATATGATTTACTTGCTTATTAATCGGATGATACTAGATCGATGGCTACACTGGATTAACTCATGCATAGCGTTCGTTTTGGAATCAGTGGCAAATATAATATCCAAGTTCGTATGTCATACATGCGAACGATTGTGTGCAATAGTGGCGCTGTTAACTACTTTCGATCCCATAACTAATAAGGCCTTATGCTTCTTTTCATCATCATCATCACCATTATTTTCATCACCGCTCGAGCGCTAGATAGATTCTAACAAGCGAGGAGGTGATTTATTTACAAGTTGTTGATGTAATTAGTTAAAAGATCACCGGATGTGGTCAAGCTATACATAGTCGGGTTATCCGACTCAATAATATGTAAAACGTGAGTAATTATGTGTAATTATAGTAAAAAGACGGAGATAATGTCATGTCTCACAAGTCTATTTAGATCACTGTTCCATGTATTCCTATTCTACAGGCTTATAAGAAAAGGATATACTAAGCCGAAAAGGGCTCATAGTACTTACTCATCTTTACTCATCACCCGAAATTCGCGAAAAGAAAATCAGCTGTTCCATAGAAAAATGTCAATGACACTCGACAAAATATATGGAACAGCTGATTTTTTTTCGCGAATTCCGGTTTGGTCCCGTAGTAAAAGTTGTTGATAACGATGAGTACCTACTAGTGACATTGCTAGTGACATTCATTTTCACAGCACAGGACATCCTAGTGTGAAGATCATAATCCAATCTACTTAACTGTAATTTACCCTATTTACTAAATAGTCTGTAATATTTATAATACTAGCGGCCCGTCCCGGCTTCGCACGGGTAGACACTATAAATTGAGATGTGAGCTATCCTATCTGGTAAGTTAGATCGAACTGCACACGGTGTGCAAATTTGATTGAAATCGGTTAAGTAGTTTAGGAGTCTATAGCGGACAAACAACGTGACACGTAATTTATATATATGAAGATATTAAGATATGTTTTTCGAAACTTTTTATGTCTATTGTCTCTTAGAATTTAAAATATAATATTTTTCAGTACTTATCCAAAATATTACATTTGCACTATAAAACTTTCTCATTTCTTTGCTTTTTAGTAGTTAAAGTAAAATAGGAATTAAGGTCAAGAATAATAAAAGGATTTATTTTCTTTTTATTTTTTGTATATTTTTATTTTTGTATTATTATTTGACATTTTATTTTTATTGTTTAATTTAATTTCAATTTTATTTTATTTGATTACAATGTTTAGTGTGTGTGTGGCTGTAATTGCCTGAATAAATGATTATTATTATTATTATTAATTTATATTTTTGAAGTATTACCGTATATTTATGTCGAGAACACCAGTATAAACCCAGGAAACTGGCCGCGGCCGCCCCACTTCTTTATCTATGGTGGTTTGGTCGCGTGTAAAGTCCGTTAGGATTATTGGAGCAATTCTGTAGCCGTAAATGGCCATAGCATTGGCCAGATTTACGATTTATTAATACTTGTACTTGACGTCACTCAGCAGTTATTGCTTACGTGGTTAAACAATTTGTAACTTTTTATGTGGTAATGTGGCTATGACGTGGAATTTATAATATTGAACTAAACTATTTATGGTCCCGGTTATAGAGCGTAGAAAAAATATTTAAAAAATAGGCAATGCAACTTTTAGAATAACATTTTGGATGTCTCATAGCAATATTCATATATGTATATATTATGTTCTGTTTTTATTTAGCGAAGGAAACCGATAAAGTATAATGAATAGGGCTAAAAACCAACTTTTCATCAAATTACGAAACATCGCATAAAAAAAATATGTGACTGTCATATTTTTGTAATTCTCACTGTTAATTTATTAAATAGCGCAAAACAGACACCTATTTTTGCACAGTCCGGGCTCTCAACAATTACGAGTCGCAAATGAGTCCGAAAGAGTGGCTATAACTAGGTACCTGTGAAATATCTGCTTATCTGTAAAGTATCTACCTATATCTATTTTTATCCCAGAAAAAAGTAAGAAAACTAAATCGTTAGCTAATAAATATTAACTAACTAACCACGACAAACAAGTAAAGCCAGTTTCAAGTAATTTAAACGATACCAATACTATTACACCAACACCAACTTAACTTTAGAGATGGCTAAATGACTGAACTAATTTTTTTCTCAGGAGGCTGTAGGTTTTGTTCTGGAAATACGATAGTGGCTCCCCACTCAACTCAATAGATAAGTTGGTACTAATTATCTTGCGATCTTGTCTCACTTAGAAATGGCTTGAAAGGAAAGTGACACTAGGTGGGTGTAAAAAGAAGTGTCAGTGCAGTTTCACTTTTACTAGGTATAAAGACTATTAGCGATCGAAGCTACAATCGAGCGACTATTAGCGATCGAGGCGGGGATTTCCAGATTACCTCTATAAAAAACAATTAGTTAAGTAGATGACACGTTTGAATATCTGCTTTCACACTTACGCAGTAATGAAGGCCAAAAATCAAAGGTAGATTAATGATTTCTCTAAGTTTAACTTATTTACAATTAGACTTGACATACTTTTGAAACAGCTGGGTCGAAAAAGTTTTAAATCGTGCAGAGCGGCAGAAGGATAGAAATCAAAGTCTTTTGCCCAGTAGTGGGACGCCTTAGGCTCTTGTCGCTCAAGGGCGGTCTTGTCGCTTTTGGCAACAACAAGACCGCCCTTGTAGTACCGAATGTTATACCACATAAACCACGTTTATATTACTTAGGTACTATCTTACTCGTGGTTTTTTCTTGTAATTGTCTTGGTGTGCAATAAAGATACATTCTAATAATACTTTATTCTTTTTTACCTAGTAGGTACCTACGGTTCTTAGGTGCAATTTGTATTGAATCTAGATTGATATATCACGAAATTCGCAATATTCGAGTAGCTATGAGTTCGGAGTGTTTTTGTAAAGGAATTAGAGGTGACTTTGGCAACCCTAATTAGGAGAGGCGTACTTTTAGCAATGTCATCACTATTTAGACAAAATTGAGGTAACATACAGTTTCAAGTGTCATAATATAATAATGACTTATATAGTAAACCTTAGTATTTAGTATCTTCTACCAATAAGCGGGTTGGTAGTCAAACGCAGACTTAATCGTGATAAAAAATCTTCTTAAAACTATTATAAACACATAACTAGCGAAATAGCTAAAACTACTACGTAATAAGAGTAAGCTGCCAGAAGGCTTAAAGATTTATTCAGATCAAACCCCAGCTCAACAAAATTATCTCAAAAACCTAAAAGATGATTTGGTGCGTCGAGAAACTGCTGGCGAGAAAGACCTTACTATTAAATACGTCAATGGTACGCCGACAATCATAAAAACAACTCCAAAAAACTAGAAGAAATAACCACTACTACCGGAAATGACGCTACGACTTGCAATACCTATGAAATACTAGATAGTTACCAGAATTTCCCAGTGAACAAATCACGTTTTACATTCCTCTACCTCAACGCTAGAAGCATACGTAAAAAAGGCAAACTTGATGAACTGAAGTGCATGATACGAGCAATACCAAATACAGTGCATATAATTTTACTAACAGAAACCTGGATTCGTTCAGAAGCCCAAGCTTTACAACTTCAACTCCCAAATTACACACACTACTGCAATTATAGAACAGATATTAAAGGAGGCGGAGTATCAGCATACGTTCATAATGACATAAAACATAGTTTGTCCGAATCTAAATATACTGGAGGAAACAATTACTTATGGATACAACTGGAAAAATATGCACTCGAGGTAGGTGTAGTGTACAATCCTGGAAATACAGACTTTAAAGAATTTCTCGAAGCATATGAGTCCCAACTGGAACACAGAAGACGAGCAATTGTATTCGGTGACTTTAACATTGATCTTTTAACTAAAAATCAACAAACCAGACAGTATACACAACTCTTGAAGGGAACAGGACACAAGATTATAAATAAAATTAACAAGAAACACTTTACTAGAGAAGGAGATACTAAAAAATCTATTTTAGATCATATCAGCACAAATTTGAAAAACGACAAGTTTCACATGATATTGATCAACTCTTCATTATCTGACCATAAACAAATATACTTGGAGATAAAGAAAGTGAAAGCCCCACCGAAGACATATTTTAAATACAACGCAATAAATTATGAAAAGCTATTTCTAGCAGTAGAAAAATCAAAACTTCATGACATAAATGATGATTTCCAAATGTTAGAAATGCAGATAAAAAAATGTACAGAAGACAGTCAAGTAGTAAAGACCAAAATTCTTAACCTACCACAAAAAGACTGGATAAATAAAAATGTGATAGGTGAAATAAACCAAAGAAACACTTTATGGACCGAACTAAAGAAAAACCTGGCTGATGATAACTTAAGAAAAAAATTTCACGAAAAAAGACAAGAAGTAGCTAGACTAATTCAAGACACGAAAGATTCATACTACAATAAAGAATTTCATAAATGTATGAAGAAACCAAAGAAAATGTGGAGCCTAGTTAATAATTTAGCAAACAACAACATTAAACAAAGGTGCGCTCCTTCAAAACTTATAGTAAATTCAAATGAAACTAGAAATCTCCACGATATTGCTCAAATATTTAATGAATATTTTTCTACCATAGGCCCACGTTTAGCAGACGACATACCTAGGAAATTCCACGATGGCTACAGCCATGCCCTACCACAAACTTCCACTCAAAATTTAAAAATGCATAGTTTCGAACCATGCACAGAAAGCTATATTTTAAACATCATAAACAATCTTGACTCTAATTGCAGTGTTGGACTTGACGGTATAAGCACAAAAGTAATAAAATGTATAAAAGATCTAATAATAATAAAAATTACAGCATGCATTAATAAGCTCTTACTTGATGGCACATTTCCAGATTCTTTAAAAGTTGCTAAACTTAGCCCCTACTTTGATTGTAATATCCAAAGTGACCCACAGCCCATAAGTTGTGGAGTCCCACAGGGCTCTATTTTGGGTCCTTTGCTATTTCTAATCTATATTAACAACATGCATGAGTTAGGTCTCAATGGGCACATCACCCTATACGCCGATGACACCTGCCTGTTTTACTTTGGTTCCTCAATTCATGAAATAGTATCTCAAGCTCAATATGATCTGGACATTCTCCACAATTGGTTTCAACTCAACCTCCTGACCATCAATATATCTAAAACCTGTTACATATTATTTAAAGCCAAAAACAAACCAATACCTACGTATAAACCGCTCACAATTAACAATATTCCCCTGCAAGAAAAAAACACTGAAAAATACCTCGGTTTACATATAGATAGCCAACTTACGTGGAAAACCCATATTGACCACATAAAAACGAAACTGACAACACTCCGCGGCTCCCTTCGCTCCTTTGTGCGATGTATCCCAAGTGAACTACGTCTCACAATTTACAACACACTTGTGAAACCGCACCTTCTATACCTTATTGAAATCTGGGGAAGTGCAGCCAAAACTAAAATAACTGAATTGCAAACTTTACAAAATAAAATTATAAAAACAATATTTAATTACCACTACTTAACACCAACAAAAAAGGTTTATGACGACACAAAATTAATGAACATAAAACAATTATATGTCTACAACTGCTGCATCTTTATACGAAAAACAATAAATAAAAATATTCACACAAATTTGCTCTTTAGCAAACGCAAACAAAATGTTTCATACCCCTGCACTCGTCGTTGTAGCTTCATTGTTCTACCCAGGATACGAACTAACTACGGCAAAACTATGATAACTTTTGAGGGTGCGCGCCTTTTTAACAAAATACCCTCCGACATAAAAAGCATTATAACTCGCTCAACGTGTTTAAAAAGCGACTAGCTCAATATGTTTTGAAAGGCAATTTTATTTTATAATAATAAAAAGTTCTAGTGCATTTAATATTGTGTTAATATGTCAGATGTAAGTGTCAAATATTTATGTATATTTTATATAACTATGTATTATTTTACTTGGATGATTGACGACGAACTATATGTACCTATATCAATAGTAGTATTCTCATGTAAGCGATGTTTATCTTTAATGAGAATTAATAAATGTCTTTAAACTGAATAGCGCTCCTAGCGTAGCAGTTGTTCGTTCTATTTTTGTATACAAAGAGCGGCAAACAGGCAGAAAGTCAGCCTCATAAAGATACCATCTTAGGTAAGCTAAGCTAAAACCACCGCCTACGAACATCTGCAACACTGATGATTGATTGCAGCATTGATGATGCTTTGCCAGCCCGGAGAGATGTTTCAAACTTTTCTATACAACAATCGTCAGACCATGTCAGAGGCCTTCAGGAGGCCTAAAAATTCTGACACCAGTGCTTAACCACTAGCCTATACGAGTTTACTTACTTTTAATCCTACATATCTAAAACTAAATTTTATTTAAACTAAGTTTTTTATTTAAACGAATATCATAATAGGTACTATAGACTTGTATTGTAAATGTTCCATTTGATTTCCAGTTAGTCACGCGGTTAAGTAAACGGCATTGTTTCAAATGCAAGTTTCAAATACCGTTTGTTGGATTGCGGTTAAAAGAACAATCGCTTGATATGTGACCGCGGCTTTATAAAATTAAACAACAAATAAAAACATCCTACTATAGTATAATCCTACTTTCTGTTATCTCACTAATACTATAAATAATGTGAAAGTTTGTTTGTATGTTTGTTACTCCTTCACGCTGAAACGGCTGGATGGAATTGGATGAAATTTGGAATAGAGATAGCATACCTACCTATATCCTGAATCAGCATGTAGACTTTGTTGTTGGTTTTTTTAAGTTATCTCCAAATGGAAGAATTTATGAAGACCTTCGACTATTAGGCGTTTATAATATTTTATCCAATTGTCCAACAGTGGGAAAATCCGTCATTCACTATGAAAACTAACGTGGTTTTGAAAAAAAATTTATAGGTAATTAGCATGGATCGATCAAAACTAGTCTGATTAGTCGACTTAATGAAACGTAAGTATTCCAAATCCTAATTGAATTATATTAGTTTTAGTTCGCCATGCTTAGATAGATAGATAGATAAACTCTTTATTGTGTTGTCTTCAACCGTAATGATAACTACTTAATGGTATTTCCAGTGTTAATTATACTAAAATCTTTGATTCAGTTTAAAAAATAACATCTATAGTCTCACACAACACATTGTCTGCGTGTCTGAACAACTGCGAACACTACAATAGGACTCGATTCAATACAAAATGCAAACAGGTAAAACGGTACGTTGCAGAACTATAGATATAAAAAAATGTAGGTATATATATATATACAAACTAGCAGACCGGAACAAACGGAGGAAGCACGGTTAGTGACGGTGACTCACTCAATCGGTCATTATCGTAACTTGTGTACCTGTTGGAATGACCTAATGCGGCGCTTAAGTGTCGGCATAATTGTGAGCAAAGATTCGGAATGACCATTCTTCAACTTTTACTTCTAACCTGCTAAATTTCATCAGCTCCAAATGTGTACATTGTAATTTTTTGCTAGTTGTTTCCTCCTTGATCCTTGTATGACATGACATCTGCCTTCTCTTTAGCCCCTAGGCCCCTACTGATGCAAAATGAGAACTGGTTGTAAAGCTAACGTATGTCTGGCTGTCTGTGACATCGTATCTCCTAAAGGTTGAACCCAAATGATTATCGATATTGGTTTAGTTATTTTTGTGAACGGTACTCGACTCGATCGAGTGTTCTTACTAGCTGATCAAGCAAATCGATTCAGCCTTCAGATTCGAAGATTATTAGATCTGTACTAGGCGGCTTTTTTTATTTTACCTCGTCTTAAGTGTAAAGTGACTCCGTCTTTTGAATGTTTCCTATTTACTATTAAAAGGTTGAGTCAATCTCGATGTAAGGAAACATTCTGCTGCACTGACATTGTTAGGTATTTACAAACGGAAAAAAAATCAAGGAAAATCTTAGAATGCTCGGTAATAATTAGCGGGAAATAACCAGTCTAGAATTTAATAGGTATGCTATCGGCGAGTTTTACAAAATCCTAATTATCCTTATTATAGGGAAGTACCTCTACCACACTTACCAAAATAGTCGACAAGCAATATAAACTTAGGCCACCTTAAACTACGTGAGTTTTCAGTGAATTTTCATACAGGATTATAAACAAAGGGAATGCTAAGCCGAAAAGGGCTCATAGTACTCATCATTGCGAACCACTTTTGCTATGGGCCCAACCCGGAATTCGCGAAAAAAAACAGCTGTTTCATAAAAAAATGTCAATGACACTCGGCAAAATGTATGACACTAAAATCAGCTCCAAGTACCAAAATAAAACCGAAACCGATTACCAGCCAGTTAAATAATAATACCGTCATTTCACATTAACAATTTAAAAAATATATGTAGGTAAGTAAGTACACATTTTATCATATAATTCTTGCCTGCAATTACTTAGGTAAAATATTAAGTAGTCATTCTTGGCTACAATTTTAGTCTTTCTCTTTCTAAAACAATGTTCAAAGCGTGTCTTGCATACTAAAACCAAACTATGCTGTTTCATACACTCAAAGGAATTCCCAGCCTTACAACTATTCAAGGTATTTCAAGGTATTTCCTACAAAGCCTCCGACTTCCCTTTGTAAGCTAACTGTTAAGCTAAACTTAATCTTATTACGAGGTGATAAGGGTGGAAATAAAGAGCGTTTTTAATAAGGGGCCAGGTGTGTCGGTTAGAGGTGAAAGCCCTTTGCTGCCAAAAATGTGGTCAGGTACGAATTTAAGTTTTCAACAAGTTTAAATAAAAAAAAATTAAATGGTCTGAAAAATATAAAAGGTATACCTACTAGTCTCTAGTGTCTAGATGAATCAAACAAGAGAGCTTGCATCACTTGCATCGTTTTATTATCTAGTGTAAATCCCTAGCCACCTTCATCATTAGATCAGCTCCGTTTTTATTGTCATCCGATTTACATATGCATGAAAATCTTTAGTCTAATTGGAAATATGAAAGTGGGTCATATATTATAACTTGCAAGATTTTTACAGATAGACAAGACAGGTGAAACTAAATAAAAAAATATTAATGCCACTTGATATAAAGTGTGAAACAGCTGATTTTGAGCCAATCTGAGTGATTTCACCGTAAAAATTGTTCATAATTATGAGTAACTGTTTTCAATTGTATTTCTAGTGTGTTTCCGCCTTCAAATCACGTCGGGATAATGTGGGGTACGACTTTAGAAACGCACCAATCGATTTAAGGGGAGGGAGTGGGAGGAGGAGGAGGGGGGGGAGGGGTAGACCCCTCCCCTAAAGGGGGGAGTTGCGGAAACCCCCCCTTCCGGAGATATGAGTGTTTTTGTGTACCAAAATAACCTCACTTTTTCGATTATTTTTGGTCGATTTAAGGGAATGGGGGGGTGGGGGAGGGGGGGGGGGGTTGACACCTACCCTAAAGGGGGGAGTTGCGGAAACTCCCCCTTCCGGAGATATGAGTGTTTTTGTGTACCAAAATAACCTAACTTTTTTCGCTTCCGTAGAAATTAACCTAACGCCTTTGTCCTAAAAAGCGATTGGCTTTCTAGCACTTCGCCGGCCGCTGCCGCGGCACGCTCGCTACGCTCGCTCGGCTCGTGCGTTGTTTTTCATGTTCTAACATAACCTAACCTAAAACAACTACATAGCGGCGATTACGTTCCTTTTTTACAAGTTCGTTAAGTCATAATATAAAAGTAATAATTTTTTTTTTGTTTTAGGTATTTTAGATTTAAAAAAATGTTTTTTGAAAAAGAAAACATTCGTAACAGTAAATAATATAATATAACACATAAATAAAAAATAAATAGCCGTATTTAATTTTTTTGTGAAGTGCGACAAGTTTTTCAACGTTCGTAGAACGTATAACGGAACGCCCAGTTTTGAAACATAACCTATAAGGTAAAAGTACCCTTCACCGGACGTGCCCTACCACCGGAAACGTCCTATTTTAAGCTATAAGTCAAAAACTTACGGTTGAAAGTAAGTTGCGATTTTTTTCTCCGATAGCTACATATCCTCCCCTTCCTTTACGTGACCTAGCCGACCATTTTGGGAATCAGTGGGACCGTGATAATCGATCGAGTCGGTCGATCGCAGTTTTGTATGGAACTCCTTACGAAAATCGTTAAGAATTCGCGTGTATTTCTTAAGGTTTTTATGGCGTTTAAGCATAGCTTAGTGTTCGAAAATAGGGTTTTACGGTATCGTTACTCAATTAGTTATTGTGTTCCGATTAAATAAGTGAATTTGGTTCAGTGGTATTTACAGAAATTGAGTAAAATACAAATCCGGTGGTGGGTTCAAGCATATTTTGACTGGAAGGTTTCACCGAACAGCGTCCGGAATCAGGAAAAACGTATGTTTTTTTAATTAATTTTGTACTGATTGATGAAGAATTATTTCAATAAATTTCTTTGCAATTTAAATAACTAGAAGTGTTAAGAACTTAGTGAGCAATTACCGAACATGAATATACAAGCCATTTTTTTTTAAACTGTGATTGAAATTTAACATTTTAACAAGTTTTTGGCATCAAAATAAGCTTTTTGGCAAGGCTATTTTGAAAATGCCATAATAGTTATAGTACATCAATAATATCAAAAGCCACATGTATTCATGGTTTTGTAATAGTTCTAATTACCAGTAACGATGTCAGATTTGTAGTTACATTGTAATGATTACAATTTATAGACTATTTTCAAAATCTGTTCGGGTGATACGTTCCACTAAATTTGACTGTTCAATTTACCGAACGGGTGTCCGGTAAATGGTACCCATGGGCTCTATTACCGGATTTTTTATTATCTCAGCTATTTTATTATGCGGTGTTCATTGAAATATTTTCCTTACGGAATTGACTACTAGGTCGATATTCAAACGTATTCTCTAAAGTGACTTTTTGTAAAGCCCAGTGATTCTAAAAGTTAAAACAAAAAATGTATAATATAATGTGTATATGTGCGTAATGTATGTGAGTGTGCTTGTGTGTGTATGTGCGTGTGTGTATGTATATGTATAATGTATCTACTTACGTTATTTTAAGATTAGTGTGGAACCGTTTTTTTATTTTTTTATCGGATATTTTTTTTTTTATGTGATTAAGTGACGAAACGAGCAAATCGCTCGCCTGATGTTAAACGTCACGTTTGCCCATAACAGGTCTGCGCCACCCAGAATTTTGAACTTGCAGAATTCAAAACCCTGCGCGGCACAGCACTGCGCTCGTCACCCTGAGATATAAGTTGATTAATCTCCCATTTGCCCTGTAATTTCACTGGAAACAATGCCCTTCCAACCGGAACACAGTAATGTTTGCACATTACTGCTTGGCGGTGGAATAACTGGCAATGGTGTGGTACTTCCCCAGGCGGGCTCTGCAAAAGAGCCCTACCACTACTAAATTATACAGGGTTATTGATAAAGGGTATGCTAAGCCGAAAAGGGCTAATAGTACTTATCATTATGAACAACTTTTACTATAGGACGAATATTATGTTGGTCCCATAGTAAAAGTTGTTCATAATGATGAGTGCTATGAGTCCTTTTCGGCTTAGCATACCCTTTATGAATAACCTTGTATACATTAGAGCTTTTTGGTTATGGTTTCGGAAGGTGACGAAAGGATGTCAATACACAGTGTATTTTATGAATTCTGAGAACGTTGACATATCAATATGCACATTTTAAGGTTTTTTTATACTCAATTGGTTGTCATTTTGTTTTTTGTAGAGGAGGTATAACCGATTAAAAATTAACATATAAAAGCATAAAAAGTGCTATAAAGACTGTTTAAAAATTATCAAACCATATCTTACCTACCTCAAAACAAGTGTGATAGGATTGATTAAATAAATGTTTTAGATTAATGTTTTTATAATACAGGATGACTGGTTAGACACTTTAGATATTCTAGGTTATCATAGTATTCATCACCATCATCATCATGAACAACTTTTACTATGGGGCCAACCCAGAATTCCCTAAAAAAAAACAGCTATTCCATAGAAAAATGTCACTGACACTCAACAAAATTGTATGGAACAGCTAATTTTTTTTTGTGAATTCCGGGTTGGTCCCATAGTAAACAATTTTCATAAAGTACATTGAAAACCAAGAATATCTAAAGTATCTAACCAGTCACCCTGTATATATACTAAATGAGATAATGAAATACAAATACATGGATGACAAAAATAAATGATATTTGCGTTCAACGTAAACTTAACGTTTTATTTTAAAACTTTTTTAGTATTCCGTCAATATTAGTTGAAATTAAAAAGCTAGTGAAGTTAGGTTGATAATATAAAGTACTCTTCAGTAAGACCAACGAAAGTTTGAGCACCACTCAACAACGCAACTCCATACATTTTCTTTCCTAGTCCGGTGATACGGCAGGCCGATCCGGTAGTAGGTGCAAATCACGTTTCTTAGTCCGGTGAACGGTACAAATGAGGCTAAACGGACCTAAAAACTTTAAAAATATTTTAAATATATTTCTAACGAGTGATTAATTTCCAAAAAAAATTAAATGAAGACTAGTTTATCTAAGTTACCGCTAAACTATTAATTATAATCGTATAAAAATCCCAGACCTTATTTTAAATAGAAACGTACATGCAGGTCTTAAGCGTTCGGTGAACGGTACATTTACCTTATTGTGTGAAAATGTAAGGTGAATTTCTGATTTTCAAAAATTAATATCTCGAAAAGTATACGTTTCCGCAAGTTAGCAGTTTACAGGAAGCCTTCTTATAATAAGACCTATCTATGACAAAAGTCTGAAACCTGAAATCGATTGGTGCGTTTCTAAAGTTGAGCCTAATGTGGGGGATAAAGATACGATAAGTACCTACTATACGCCCTGTTCAGCTTAGTATACCCTTTCCTTGTAACCCTGTACACATAGGTATGTACATAGGTATTTTACAAAGAAGATATAACAGTTTCTCACATAGCTTTATTGTTTTAAAGTGATAAAATGACGAGTGGTCAGTTATTGATAAAGCCATATTTATAGTGACTTACATTGTAAACAAGATTCCTGGCGAGCCATGAATGACGCGGCGTACTTAGTTTGTACTTAGATATTTATGTGGTAACTTAGTGCGTAAGTACTTACTTATTTAGAATGCGTAACGTAATATTGAGTTCATGCAGTTGTATTATTACATGTTCTGTGGCGCAGAGGAGTCATGGAAAATAGTTTAAGATTATAGGGCTATAGGCCCTTTGTAATAGGGAGTATTCTGTGCCCCGAAGTAAATAGATACTTCGTTAGATGCGTATTCGTATAGGCATAGGCCGCAGGGCTAGCTCTGGTATCAATTTTTTTTAGGGTTCTGAACCTCTTTCGGCGAAGAACCCTTAAGGCGAGACTTCGGTGGCTCTCTGTCTGTATGTCAGACAATTATTTTATTTGATGATAGGCTTGCGTTTGACCACCATCTCGCCTGATGGTGAGCAATGATGTGGACGATGGAGCACGCTTTGAATTGTTTTTAGTCCGCCTAGCTTCTGTCAAGACTTGGTGGTATTGTTATAGGATTATTGTTTCCGAAGAGAAAGATAAACGTAGATGGAAGGGTAGAGGACAGTCCAAGAAGGCTTACCATAGGGCCTAAGCTACTCATCAGATTTTGCTGAATGAGCCCATAGATTTCTTACTATGGTCCGAGTGACAAGCTACCTAAATCAAATACACTCTTAACGGATGCTACATTCAAAAATTGAGCATTCAGATTTTTCTGTGCCTAGTCGTTTTACAGTTATTCAAACTATTTACTTGCTTGCTGTATGTTTTCGCTTCAACATTTCTTCGTCTTCCGATATTACCATCTTATTCATATTATTATCTATAATACTTCCCATAACAGCATCATCAGTAAGACAGCAGCCTTCACCTTTCAAATCTTTGCATTCAATGGTTTTTTTGCAATTACAAAAGCGCTCAAAGATCCCGACCTGCGAGCTTATTCTCAACCTATAGATATTGTTTATGGCCTTGTCACTTTCTCGTTGAGATGGATATGAGAGTGAAAAGGCTGGTAAAAATATAGAGTGCGCCAGAATCGCCAGCCAGACAGTTCGCGCACGAAACCCTCTGAAACCAGTTCTACCAGTTACCCCAACGGCTGAGAGCATACAGTACAGTAGATTTGAGGAGTAGTAACTAAGCCAAAAACACGTGTGTTAGGATAGGTATTTAAAATTCTGTACAACTTTTACTGCCAGCTGTTCCATATATTTCGTCGATTTTATCAATGACATTTTTCTAAAGAATAACTGTTTTTGACGTGACAATGTCCAATAAATCGATGAACGCCAGCTGCATGAAAAAGTGTCCCGTTACGCTGATTGTCCCATCATTACGCTCATTGCAACGTTACGATCGGAGCGAGAAAAGTATGCAATCATTTCATCAATGTTTTGTTATGACGTTGTCACGTTAAACTATCGTCCATAAACCGACTTTACAGACAACTATTTTTTTTTTTCGATTTCTGGATTGGTCCTACAATAGTGCAAGTTGTTCAGAATTAAGAATACTGATACGTGTTGGGCAGGGTATGTTAGCAATGCTTACTTGGCATGCAAAGTGATGAGGTAGTATATAGGACCTGCAGCTCGTCAGGTAGTCGATAATTATAATAAAAATTGCAAATCGAGCCGAAAAAAGGTTGAATGATTGGATTAGAGATGCTTATAAGCATCTTTTATATGCTACTCATGAAAAATATGAACATTATGTTTCGGCGCTAAGACATCCCAATCATAACCCTGTATAAACGGTATCACCTCCAGTATTACTGGTCCTTGTTATTTAATTACATAAAGGCCAAATGAGGATATTGCAGTTATGCAGTTATTGCATTTACTCGTTACCACCACCTACATTCAAATTCAAATTCAAATCTTTTATTCACGAAACATGGGTTATTACAATTGAAATTGTTGTTAGTAAAAAGTTTTGAGATAGAGTTAGTCCGCCATGCTTCAACCGTAATGGTATGCAAAATTTTATTACATTATAAAACACAAAATCAAATTATACATAATAGTATAGGCTCCAGGCTCCAGCCTAAATCTGTAAATTTTAAATGATTTTTATCCGACTGCCCAAAAGAAAGATGCTCAATGTCTTTCGTGTGTATGTATGACTGAATGTACAACCCGGTCACAATATCTGTGCATCTGACCTCGTGACTCGTGACTCGTGATTGGCGGTCTGGGTACGGTGTGAAAAAAGTTTTCAAAATTATCGGGACGTGTATCGGCAACGAAGATGCTAACCGTACTGTCGCACCGGGGAGTGCGCGGAGAGGTGACAGGGGAAGCGGGAGAGGCGCCGCATTCTAGCGAGGTGCACAGATATTCTGACCGGGATAAATGTTTATATTTTCTCTGATATACCACAACTACCCAAACTACTCGGCCTATGTGAACCGTGCCTATCGTTATCACTTTACATAATCGTCTAGCCATGCCAAAGGCCTTTCAGGCGGTCTTAAAGACACCAGGGTCAGCCACTCAGCCTATTCAAATCTACATCTTACCTGTTAGTAAATAAGCATTACAGAATGCTGAGTACTTCACTAGAAAGTATATATGTATGTAATTACGATTAAAACACTTTCTCAGCGGTGATTCACCGTAATCGTGAAACTATTGTAGTTTCCGAGAAAAACAAACTTCATCAAGTTCCAGATTACATAACAGTTTACAGTATCAAGTACAGTAAGCAAAGCAACGCGGCATATGCTCAACCACGTCACAACCTTATCTGTGCAGTTGAATGAGGCGCCACCATCGAATATTCTGAACAAACCTGACATTCGCGCATCGAAAATTTTAGTTCACATATTTGCCCAACTCTTCAAAATAAGTTGGTCGCGGTTATTCTTTGGCCAACATCTTGACTTGTGACGTAGACTGTATCTTGTATTAACTATTATCTAAGCTGTGGTTATTTGAAAACAGCTGTGAATGATAACAAAGAGAAGTTTTAAGCCTTTTATAAACAATTTTTTGTGATACAATAGGCCCTAAGGGGCTGTGGGAGCCGATAATACAATGCTGGCAAACCATGTTTTCATAACTGCTATTTCTCAAACTTACTATTAAATCTAGTTAACTATAAAACCTTCTTTGATTTGAACTTTTCAATACTCGAATATGGTTCTTTTTAATTATTTTAGGGAATAGAACGAAACTAGTGTTGACTATTGAGAAATAAACACACAAAAAGGGGAGATGAAAAATTAGGGCTTACTCATATAAACACTGCTTAAAGTTAAGAAATATTAGTTACTGCGATAATTTTTGTTTTGTGCAAAACGTTGAATTATGTTTGTCAGTCTAATCAATGTTTATAATGATAAGGAAGGCGGTTCATGTTTACAACTTTAGGAATTATAATTTTAAATTTAATAACTCGCTTAAATCAAGTTATATTTCTGTCGGTAAATACTTCAAATTGAAGATACGTAGGCACGATGATTTTGAAAATGGTGATGTTTATTATTTTCTACTAGCTACGGAACCCTTCCAAAAGCGTGTCATGTCACGCAGTTGTTTGTTTGTAGGCACCTGTGACATGCGTGGTCTTTGTTTGTTTACGTCTTACAGTAACAGTTTTACAGATTTTAACTGTGTGGTAGCTAAGGTCTGAGAGACTACTTCGATACGCTACTCCTTGAAAAAGTTCACCGCATGTTTTCGAAACTATGTTCGGAAAATCCGGCTCAATAATACCTGAGTATTCCCGCGTTAATTACAACATTATATGCCAAAACGACGTCAGTTGTCATAGTAAAATAGTCAACGATAAGTCCTGGTTGTACCACGGGCAAAAATAACGCTTGGTTCTACTAATAGGACTACACAGTATATAGGACCACGGTCTAATAATGAGTAACTAAGCTACAAATGCCTCTAATAACCATACTTACAGCAATATCCAACGTAGACGTCGATGACATGTCAATGGTAAATATCCCATCGTTGCTCTCAGGCACCACTTTACCCCTCTTAGGCACTTTAAAACACCCCACCACTTTAAATGTCCTCACCATTTTCACTTCACCACACTTTTTCACTCAAAAACACAAATTTCTAATTTAGAATGGTTCGTTTGTAAACGCGACGTGCTCTTGCGCATAGCCAAGGCGTACGAATGACAGGTCCGTGATTAAGTTGCAAGTTTTTGCCGTGAGTCAAGTCAGGTAAAGACCAGCTTGTCTGATGTTGGCGAGATAGCGGAACTATTGATTTTGTACGGATAGCTGGCAGTTTTGTTCGGGAATTGCGGTGGTGGCGCCCTCATGCAACAGAAAAGTTACTCGCTTTGTCGGATCTCGGATAGGGTTCTAGTTATTCGTTAAATGGTTTATGGTCATTTATTTTCTGCATGAAATGGTGATAATAGTGGAAGATAATACCTATAATAAAATAGATGTTTTTTTTCACTTTTTTTGGAATTCCGGGTTCTCACGGGTGGTATTGAATTAATGTTGTTGTCTAATAGATTGACGTAAATTATGATGTGATTAGTTTGCCGAAATATTTTTAAACCTAGATTTTTTGCGAACTTAGTTTTTCTTTTATTAATTAGTTTTTGGTGTAGGTTATATATTTAACTGTAGACTTTGTTATAATTACACGAAAGTACTTAGGTACATAATCATCATTGAGTCAGATACTGTGACTATAGTTGCGATCAAATCAGGTGATCTTTTTCAAGGAGTGACAAAACAAAATTACAAATACTTACATATTATATTACAGAAAAAATAATAAAACTAAAATGCAAGTATTATTGTATATTTATAATTTACTCAGCTAGTAACCCTAGTCACCCTTGCCCACTTCGTTGGGCATAATGATAATTAAACCCGAAGCCATCGCGCGCCGTCCGGACCGTTTTTTCTCCGAGTCACTTTGCAAAACGGACTACCACGTAAAAGCCTTTTTATTTTTCGGTTTTTTATATAACCTTTATGACACTCAGCAATAATGTGGCTTTCTATTGGTGAAAGAATTTTTAAAATCGGTTCAGTAGATCCCGAGATTACCCCTTACAATTTAACAAAATATACAAACACACAAACTTTACTTCTTTATAATATTAGTATAGAAGTATAGAAGTATAGAAGTATAGATTGTAGATTTATACGAAATTGTGAGTTCATATTGTTACGAGTAAATTAGGTATTTACCGCAAAAGTGTAGTAAATAACCTAACAGTATTACATAAAACGTGTCTGTCGCGTCACGTAACATTCATCGGAATTTACTAAACCAAATATGATTGGACAATGTGCCGAGCCTCAGGTATGCCTTCGTAACACACATGTTCATAAACTTGTATATAATTTTTGAAGTAAAAACTTCTTTAGCGGCGTTGTACACTTTTTTGTAATGGGTAAAAAATGTTAAACTCGCGACAGGGTCACGTGACCTGATCGAAAATTCGTAAGACGGATGGAGAGTAGACAGCTAGTATCCCCCTCTCTTTCTACGGCGCGGCGAAAATGTATGCCTGCGCCGGCTGTTTCGTTTAGGCGACGCAGGGCGCCGCTTGCGCGAATGTTCTAATTTGACAGTTATAGTGTTGTGACCTAGTGATTATATAGTGGACACGATATCGATTCATTTTTCTATTAAAATAATTAAAGCAATTCGTGCAAAATTATTCCCTAACCATTCCAAAATATCCAAAACGCACAACGTTAATACTTAAGTTTTCACTTCTGCCGGCACTCCCGGAGTGCAACCCGTCGTTTTTTTTTTTAATTAAAAGTTAAATTTGATTAAGATATACTCATCTCTTATCAATTACAAAAGACAAAGAACGTGGCTTTTATGTTTCACATTGTTAGTTTTTTTTTATAATCATTATGAAACATTTTAAACACCTACCTATGCGTCAGGAGGCAGTGGATAAGACTTCCACGGGACCAGAAAGAGATAAAACCGGGACGCGCGTGACCGCGAGTGGCATTTACAGCATCCTAATTGTAGCTAATATTTTAAATGACAGTGGAGTCAGAAAGCAATAGTTGAGGATCACTCGGGACCGAAAAGAGACGTAAACAGGATACCTGTGTGACCGCGAGTGGCATTTACAGCATCCTAATGCAAGCTAATATTTTAAATACAAAAGTGAGTTTGTTTTCGCTCTAATGCGTTAATCGACCGATCATCTTGAAATGTAAACATGTTCGTGCGAACTACCATTACGTAATTAATAAAACATTTTTACAAGTCAAATTCCATAATAAAATGAATAAATTACTCCAAGCAGGAAAAGAGTCACTCAAGAATGATATAACATTCAAAACTCAATTCAACATTAGAATTTTAGATCGGTGAAAGTTCCAATACTACAAAACAAGGACATTGACTGCATTAACTCAGATGTATACAGGATTATTCATAAAGAGTATGCTAAGCCGAAAACGGCTATCATTATGAACAACTTTTACTATGGGACCAACCCAGAATTCGCGAAAAAAAAATCAGCTGTTCCATACATTTTGTCCAGTGTCATTGACACTTTTCTATGGAACAGCTGATTTTATTGCGCGAATTCTGGGTTGGTCCCACATTAAAAGTTGTTCTGGGTTGGTCAATGTATACAAGGTATAACAGAAAGTGGTATTAATACTTACGGGTGTTCTTCTACACGTCAAAGTGAACAACTTCTAGAACACAAGTTTGCTAATTTCGAGAAACAAAATATCGAATCTCCATAGAAAATTGATCACGTGATTTGGTATGGAGACTAGATTTTTTTTTCTCTAATTTAGCTAACCTGTGTCACAAAAATTTTTCTCTTTGACGTGTAGAGCACCCTTGAGTATTACTACACCTTTACGCTGCACCTTGCATGGTGGATAGCTAATAAAGAGCTATAAGTAGGCGCTGTAAGTAGGTAAGCTGAGATACAGTTTGGTGGTGGGTGTAGCCATTGTTTCTTGGCATTAAGGCAAGTGATAGATCACAGCATGATCGTTGCTATTCATCCATTGTGGCTTTTTGACCCGGGAAAACACTTTTCTTACTATTAGAACAGTAAATTCGTTGAAAACTTAATTTATAACCTTAGAAAATATAATTTAAAAACATCATGTCTTGTAAAAGTTTAGTTGAAACAAAATCGAAATAGGTACATAAATGAAAAGCTTTTTTAACACGCATTTATTAGTTTCACCTGTATGTATGTATGTAACCGACTCCTTTGAGCTCGATTTTGCCCTACTTTGAACGATCAGATTTAATTCAAACTTTGCACACCTGTCAAAGGCCGATGAGAATGCGTGTTTTTTAGTTTTTAAACTATTTTGATAAATTATTTTCTAAAAGTTTAATAATGATGTAAATATAATGCGCGCAATAGTGGCCTGCAATTGATCGTTCATATATTATTAATTATCATAGCGATAACTCTGCCACTAGACTTGAGGCACTGGTTTATAAATCTATTCTGTTTATCATCTTTATTTTTAATGATGATTACAATTATTATAACATTTCTGTTATCTATTTATAGAGATGCACATCCATACCTATTCTACTAACCTATACGGAAATACGAATACATATTATTAAAATCTCAGCAATTTCAGCAATCGAACGCCTCAAGGTCCCATTTGAAGGCATTTCATTAAAATTCCTTCTTCGCTCGATCGCGAGAATTCCAAACTTAAATCCTTGTGCAAGGTTCGTCGAATTCTATAAGTTGTACGATGAGTCATCTATTATGCCTTCCTCACGTTTATCTTTCAACTGAAATCTAATTTTTTACCCTAATTTTATGTAAATTGCTCTACATGAGTCATGGGATGATCCTATTGTGAGATGAACAGATATCAAATTGAAATATTGTACTGAGAAATTCTTTGAATATAAAGCGATAATGTTCTCAGAAACGACAATAAAAAAAGCATGGTAACACAATGGTTGACCTTTTGGCGCCATTCAGGTGTGACGTAGGTAAGCAGTTTAATTTTTAACTCCTTCCTCCCGCAAACCTGAGCAAAAGTTTTATCGTAAAAAATCTGCAAAATTCAGATTAGATTGTATTGAATCTATTAACTTTTGCGGAAAAAATCAGGAAAACAAATGAATAAATATTGCTAACGTAATCACCATTCAAATGGCCCGGTCTCTGATATCATCAAAAAATGCAAAGCATAAAACCCGCCCACTTTGACTTACATACTACAGTCTAATTAATTAGGCTGTGTATCACAGCCCCTCCTCGCTACAAGATTTTTATTTATTCAATGATAGGCTTCCGTTTGACCGCCATCTTGCCTGATGGGAAGTAATGATGCGGTCTACGATAAAGCTCTTGCCTAGAAGAAATAAGATATGATTCACAAATTAAAAGAAGGCTTCATTCACAATCATAACACCTCTAATAAAACTATCTATGTAAATATTTGAAAACACTAAGTAATATACACGCTGAAAATCGCATCTAAAACTCAAACCACAGGAGATTCCACTAGAAGAGTCTGAAAGCTTCGATTCTCTCGTAGAATTTGATTTTCATCTTGAGGACGGCGAGGATCCAGTCGGCCGTGAGGAGCACGTCACGGACGTTGTGGTCGGTGTGCTGACCTTCGATGCGGAAGATCATCTGGAGAAAGATTTTTTGCAATTGACTACGAGACGAGCAAATCGCTTGTCAGTGCGTCGCGTTTGCCCATAACAGGTCTGCGCTACCCAGAATGTGGAACTCTAGAGTTCAAGACCCTGCGTGGCACAGCACTGTGCTGGTCACCCTGAGATATAAATTGTTTAATCTCTTATTTGCCCTGAAATTACAGGACTTAATACTAGGCCTACTGGTGTACTGAAGTACTCACTATTGAAAATGGGTAGTTATTGGACTTCAGATCGCTTACCTCGGGCACTCCCTTAACCTCCGGCGGTTCAAGATGCTTGTCCTCGACCCGGAAGTAGACCGACACGGTGGCCTGAGGGATCGGGTAGGCTACAGTGGGCTGGCTGAAGATGGCCTACAATCAGATTTAAGTATGTAAGAGTGACGGTAAGGTAAATTATGCTCTGGAAGGGAGAAGTCATGGCTGTGCAACATCTAAGAGAAGACAAACATAGCCAGCGTGAAAATGCTTTTCCTCATGGCTCACGATAAGAAGTTCGCTTAGCTGACGACCAACCTCCAGTAATGGAGCGGCATCTGATGAGGATAATGTTATCATTTAGTTTGACACTGGGCCCAAGTTTGAAGGCTTTATTTGACAGATTTAAACTAAAAATGTATCTGTTGCTGTCACTGCAATTACCTATATACAAGGGCATCAATACTTTTGGAAAATTTAGATCTGTTTGCTAAAAGCCATCAAACTTTTGCCCACTAACCTCATAGTACAGATAATGTGCGCTCTCATCCGTAGAACTGCCCAGGTAGTAGTGGACGAACGAGAACGTATCGGTCAGGTGCCACTTCTTCTTTATGGTCTCTGAGATGAACTTTTCGCAAGTCTTCACCAGAGGGCTCTCGAGCTTCTGCAGAGAGACCTTGGCTTTCGCGAGGAACTCATTGCGGCTGCCTGGAAGAAGAAAATTAGGTCAAAGTAAGTATCAAAGTCAAAGTACAGATAAGATCGTATAGTGGCTATTCGTTAAGAATAGATAGATAGGTTTATTCATAAATTTTAAATGCCTATAAAATGAACATAACAAATGTACATACGTATACGTAAAGATGTTTTAAAAAATCTAATAAACTTACCTAATATATATTTTTTAAAACAATAACTAAAACGTTAACAAAATATCGAGAATCTCATTAAAAGTTGAAGTAATAATAAAATCTAGGACCTTGGGTCTTAACCCTCAAGTTACGCGGAGCGTGTAGGTACATCTGAACCGAAAGGAAACTTTGTATAATATTCATTATAATAGGTAACTACATTTTTTTTGAGATTTCTTTTTTCTTTTTACTCATTCTATGGGTTACTTAATATATTACTTAATATAATATTATATGTATAGGTATTCAGACAGCAGCATCAACAATGGCAGTCGCAGTGCAGATCAACTTATATCTCAGGGTGACGAGCGCAGTGCTGCGCCGCGCAGGGTCTTAAATTCTGCGAGTTCAAAATTCTGGGTGGCGCAGACCTGTTATGGGCAAACGTGACGTTTAACATCAGGCGAGCGATTTGCTCGTCTCGTCAAAAAGATCAAACAAGTGATATGATAATTTTGAGACCAGCTTTGAAATTCTAAAATAAATTCAGATGTCCCTTAAAAATATGATACAGACTCAGTAAAATAATAAATTTTTCGGCTTATTTTGTACGTTTACCAACAGCTGATTTTGCGCGTTTTCAGTAAAAAATAATAGTTGTTCACAATATTAATCGTGTAAGCTTAGCGTAATAGGTATTCCCTATGATATTTGGGGTTTTCCTACGACTATAAATACACTATATGATTTGTTATACATACCCAGCCATATATGGTATAATATACCTCACTGTACATATATGTACGTAGATTATTTATGTATGTGTGGATGTATTATGTACTTACACTACATATTGTGTACCAGCTTTTACTCACGTATTACCAATACCACACATAGGTTTTGCCCAGCAACTAATAAAATGTTTTGAATAACATATTGATTGACCGTAAGTGGTCAAGCAAAAAGGGACGTGACAGGAAAACAATTAGTTTCCAGACAAACACGTTCAAAGTTTGGAGTTGCTAACAAACATATACAGGAACTGTTTAAAATATAATAAAAAAAACTATTTAATATTTTTAATACGTATTTTAAACAACAATTGTCTTAAAACCCCTATTGTATTTTTGTTTTAAAAATATTATGTTTGCGCTAAAATAAAGTTAAGAGACCATGGATTCAAAATTAGAAAAACATTTCGCAACGCGGTATCTACGGGAGTAATCTGTGTTTAAATAAACCAAATATTTCTTCAGCGTCACTAACTGAGTAAATGAAAAACTGAGTCAACCGACAGCTCCTTTATTTGCACATACCGTGTTAACATAATTATATACCTAAGTAAATAACAGTATATACTTAAGTAAATAGACACGTAGCAGAATTATCACAATAAGTTAAATTGGTCTAGACTAGACTTAGAATAAATAGACCTATAAATTATTTTTAGACAAAAAATTAAGAGTATACGTACATTGTCCTCTCACATGCAAAATGAAATAGTCTATGTTTGTTTAGTCAAATAACTTAATATTAACTTATTTTTACCTAACTTTGAGGGTCTTACTTATAAACCCTGCTTAAAATTAAGTGTCATTACTTATTATTGTGCACTGGTTTTTGGTAATCTAAGTAATGTTATAAGTAAGGCCGTTCTTGTTAATTTGTAAACTGATCCTCATTAGGCTGTGATCAGTGATCACCCCCTGCTGAGCATAGACCACTCTTCTTGTACGCTACTCATCCCGATTCTGTGACAACTAAACAGATAACTCCATTTCCCTACATCAACACACAACAAAAAAAAAACATAAGACAATCCCTCTAAAAAGGCTGATCACAGCTACGCGGAACTACATACGGACCGTACGCTGCGTATGCGCAGAGTTCCGGACCGGAGATTCACGTGCGGCGCCGGCGCGGCGTTTCGAACATTGTTTTACCATGACGCAGATTTTCCCCGTACAGATCGTACGCAAAGCTATGAAAATCAGCCTAAAAACAAACCTAAGGCATACAATAAATACGTACCTACTTATAAGCACAGAAAATGGTGTCGATTTTGTTAAACCATTTTCTAAGTTAAACTAAATTTGATAGCTCTAATACTATTGCCATAATTTTCTTACTAGATAAGAAAAGAGGCTTAGATAAATTGTATTTAAGTTTAGTTTAGTCTAGTTGTACAATATGTAAAAATTCGAAAATAGACTATTTTCAAACTTTAAAACAAGGATAAGTCTTCAACTCTCCTAAACAATTTTAATTTCATCTTCATAACAGCCAATAGCCAGTCCGCGGTCAGCGTGACGTGTCGGACGTCGTGGTCCACATTCTGACCTTCGATGCGGAAACATATCTGAAAAAATAAAAAACAACAATTAGCTTTCTGCTCTGGGTGTCGTTTGCCCTCGTCTTTGAGTATATCATGGCGTCTCCGACACAGGGAACCCTAGTGGGGAGCTATGAGTGCGTGAATCGTCGCAATCTTCGTCCTTTTTCTCATCGTCATCGGAGTTAATATACACAGGGTATACCCACCCCACTACCCAGCTCAATATGATATCGGGAAATGGTTCAATCTCCAGTTACAAGTTTTTATTATTTACTCTACGAGTTAGACAACACAATGGAACACCGTTGAGCTGCGGACATTCCGTATGCTTGACTTGAAGTCTAAAGAATACGGAGACGGTTGCTTGGGGGATCGGGTACGATGCCGTTGGCTGGCTGAAGCAAGCCTGAAAGTGTAATAAAATAGGGCAAATAGTACCTTCTTGGGCTTAAGTCTATAGTAACGAAACGTATAACTAGTTTTTAGTTCTTGCTTTGGCCCTAAAGTTTCAGAAACTCTGCGCGCGGCTAAAAGTAGCTCCAAAAAGTCGTGAAACTTCTACTATCATCTATTCTGTGGCCGTAGTCTTTCTTTTAAAGAGTACTGTAGTAAACTAGGAATCTTGACACATGGTTACAAGCTTGGGACGTTCTTAGCCGACAGCTCGAATACGTGGGGAACTCCTAGTTTTAAACAACTCTGACTTTGGATTTAGCCCTGAAATTGCGAAAAACAGCTACATTTTCTAAGTCTAAGGAATGCTGTTCAAACTGTTCAATAGGTAGGTACTTGTAACTATTATATTTAGCAACTAAATCTCTATAAATTTGTCAAACCAATATAGAAAACCAACCAAACAAAATTGATCACACCTCAAAGTAATAAAACTGAGAAGACTCATCCTGGGCGCTCTTGATGAACTTCTTCACATACATAAAGGTTGGGACCAGTAGCCACTTCTTCTCGATCAGTTCTACCAGGAACGTGTTGCAGTTCTGGGCCAGCGGGCGAACGAGGTGGTTGAGGTGCACCTTCGCTTCTGCAGAGAGCAGTCCTCGGCATCCTAATGAACTCTATGTTATAAAAGCGAACGTTTGAACGAATGTGTTGCTAAAGCTATGGAGTATGTTTCCTTGCCACCTCGTAATTTTTGAACGATTTTTTTTTGTCATCATCATCTGCCTACCCTTATCCCACCTACGTGGGGTCGGTACAGTATGTACACTTCTTCCATTCATCTCTTTCACTCGTCATATCTGAATACACTCCCTTCTTTTTCATGAACGATTTTTTTTTGTGAGATCAATTTATTTATTTTAGCAATTAACTAAAACTGCACCATCAAATCCGTATCCTATTGAATTTTATTTAAAAATTTTCAGTTTCATTATAAGTCAAAATAAATATTCGGGTTTTAAAAAAAATATAGAGAACAGAGAGCATTTTTAATCGCAGTGTTCTCGATTCGAGAGCTCCCGGCATTAGGAAGTATGTATTCAGTATTTGTCAGTCGACGACATAGTCAGAGTCGCGGGTCGAACCTGGACCCAATTAGCAGTTGACCGAGGCAGATGGCATAACGGGAGAGAGGCCTATACCCAGCAGTGGGATAGAGGGGGCTGTGGATGATGGATGATGATGATGATTCAGTATTTGGTATAAGCGGGGGCTATCAAAAGCACACGATAACACAGTTCACATCCCGAATTTCCGACCTCACCGGGGTGAGGTCCAAGACGTTATGGACAGAAGATTATTAGGAGATAATCTGACTGATCAAACTACATTTAATCAATCAAATCAAATCTTAGTTCTATTTAGTTTAGTTTGTTATTTTAAATTTAAGATGTAAATATATTTTATGTACCTACTATTCTAATAGTCAAATACGAGTATATGTTCTTTAAACTTAAAAAAAAAAAAAAAAACAAATCAAATTGATCAATTAATACCAAATAATCACCCAGTTCTGCATAATCGACCAGTTCTAAATAATCGACTAGATTAATACAATAAACTGATTTTCTTCTTGTTAGTCCAACCCAATTAAAATAATTAACCAATTCTAATTAATCAATATTAATCTATTGAACGGAGAAGATATTCATTGAATATCTTATAAAGGCTGAGTTGATAATAATAAATGTACCAAAGTCCTAGGATACATCCCATTCTGCGATAAGTGCGAGTGAGACTCGCGCACGAAGTGTTCCGTACCTACCATTATCTATAAAAACCGCAAAAAAACACGTTTGTTGTATGGGAGCCCCCTTAAATATGTATTTTATTCTGTTTTTAGTATTTGTTGTTATAGCGGCAACAGAAATCTTACAAAATCATCTGTAAAAATTTCAACTGTCTAACTATCACGGTTTATGAGAGACAGCCTGGTGACAGACGGACGGACAGCGGAGTCTTAGTAATAGGGTCCCGTTTTACCCTTTGGGTACGGAACCCTAAAAAAAGGTGTGTATTAGGCCTAGTCAGAACTGGCGTCTTTTTCTTTTGAAAGCCAAGATTCATATTATTGAGTCATCGTCCAACTCTAAATAATAATCATACGGAAGACAACTGGTAGTTACTAGTTACTCAAAAAAGGAAAATAGAGGTCAAGCGGGGTTTTTTTGCTAAAAGCCTGTGTATAGAAATGGCCTGACTTTGACTGAAAATTTTCAAGAACCGGATCTTCCTGCACGTGCTCACTTATTACTTCATGATGAAAGGTCACACTGTGCCTGACTCATTTCTCATTTCCTATTTCTTACAAATCCTAGAGCATGTTTATTTTTTTATTCCCTAAAATCTGCTTTTTCGATAGAGCGCGGTTACTTAGAAAATCTGGATTTTTTAGACATTCACTTACACTTTTCTGGGAATATAGATTCTGGCAAAACATTATACACTCACTGTGCGTACTGAAAAATGTGGTTCAAAAGTACATTTGAACGCCCACGGTGCATTGGCGTTTCTCATAATTAATTTCGGTGGTAAGATTACAAAACGAAAATTATGAAAAATAAACGGAAAAAATTCAACCATGAACTACGCATAGCACTATAGGTATAAACAACAATGGTTTTGTTGCCTTATATCAAGGGATCCAAGTGGTTTCGAATAATTTAATGCTGACAATTTGATAAATTATTTATTGCATACAAAATTAACCTTATCCCAACTCTATTTTTTTCTAAAAGTATTGATGACCTTGTTTAATAGGTTGCAATGACAAACACAGATTTGTTTTAGCTCATTTTTAGTTACTTTAGTCTATCAAATAAAGCCTTCAAACTTGAGCTCATTGATCCCTTATTTTCTTCGCGTTATTTTTTCGATAGAAAAAAAATTAAAATGCTACTTTTGCTTACAATCGTTCGCATGTGTGGCATACGAATAAATGTATAGGTACTGTAACGTGTACGAATGAAAGTACACGTGCAAATGGTTTTGTAATTTTTAACTGTTATTTTTACCACCGATTCCAAAGGCTGAGTCTATTAATACGGGTACTGTACCGAACAATTTATGATTATTAAAACGGTTACTTACCATATAAAAAAAAAACCTAACAACCTAACCGGACACGATTACATTTTTTTTGGAAATAACTTCAATTTTCTTCAAAATTTTTGCAAACTTTGAAAAATAGTAGTGTCTTTAAAATTTCAAATTGAATTTTTGTATTATTTTATTCGTTTTATTCGCGTCGCGCTGCATAATTGGATTCCTATTGTTAAGATTGCTATTATTAGCTTGTTACCGTTATATGTATTAGCTAATCATCCAATTCATTCTTAATTTAAAAAAAATTGAATTACTGGACGAATAAGTATAATTTATTCGTCCAGTACCCGTACAAATAGTCACTTGATTCCAAAACGAACGCGAGGTTTGTATATCGATGGCAACGATGATGGTTGCATTGATTACTAGATATATGTTCCTCAAAGGGTATCCGTTATAAATCTAGATCAAACTTTAACTTACTGGCTAACTGGAACAGATTCTGCCGGATGTTGAGGCGACTCTTGGCTTGGTTGATGATGGCCACGATCGCGTCGATCGCCTGGTCTTCATACGGACTGATCTCTGGTATGTTAATATTCATTTTCCGCCCGTCACTTCACTTGTCCAGTCTATAATAATGAATTACACTTTTTTTCGTGCAGAAAACTTCTTTTTGTTGCTTTTGGTTTTGCGTCTCAGTTAATACAGTACTACCTACTCTATGGTTTTGCGTTTTGATTTCAGTTTTTGACATTTGCTCTTTTTTCATTTATATTTTTTTTTGTTTTTTCTCAATTAATGCGTTTATCTATGCAAAAAGTTTACACGCCCTTGAAAAAAGGCCTAACCGCTAATATTTCTGCCCGCCAAAATGACTGAGGATTTGTATTGAATCTGGGCTATGAAGGTAAGCCTCTTTTTAACCGACTTCAAAAAAGGAGGAGGTTATCAAATCGACTGTATATGTTTTTTTTATGTTTGTTACCTCATAACTTTTGACTGGGTGAATCGATTTTGATGATTCTTTTTTTATTAGAAAGCTGACGCTTTCCATTTAGCCCCATTTTAATCCAGTTCTGATAATGGTATCCCTAAGAAAATCATATAAGTCTTAAATTTGCATTAAGTACGTGCGCGACAAATAGATGAATAACTCAATAGTCGGTCTATTGAAGTCGGTTTTTGTTTTTTTGTTTTTTAACAATTAATTATATGCTATACGTTCCAAGCTTACCACTATATAGGGTTATTCATAAAGGGTATGCTAAGCCGAAAAGAGCTTATACTCGTAGTACTCATCATTATGAACAACTTTTACTATGAGACCAACCCGAAATTCGCGAAAAAAAAAAACAGCTGTTCCATATATTTTGTCAAGTGTCACTGACATTTTTCTATGGAACAGCTGATTTTTTTTCACTTACTTTCACTCACTGAGCCTTTTTCAGCTCAGCATACCCTTTATGAATAACCCTGTATTTATACTTAACCGTCATCCTCGGTTCATATTTGCATCCAACGAGATCCGTTGAACTTATTTATGTATGTACCTACCTGCCATATAATTGTGATACACTTAACGCCAGCTTAACACCATATTCCGCTGTACATAAAAACAATAATAAATCTGAATCTATCAAAATTCAAAACTTATTCCTAGAGTTCAGCAGATAATAAATTATCGTACTCTCGAACGACCCCTACATCTTCTTATATATAAAATTCTCGTGTCACAATGTTCGTTCCCGTACTCCTCTGAAACGTCTTGACCGATTCTCATGAAATTTTATATGCATATTCAGTAGGTCTGAGAATCGGCTACTATCTATTTTTGATACCCCTAAGTGATAAGGGTTGTCCACCCTTAACATTTATTTTTTATTTTTTGGACAAAATTTTAATTTTAATTTTTTTTATAATGTGTCATTAAAAAATACATACAACCCTAAATTTTCACCCTTCTATCACCAACCCCTATTAATTTATATGGCAAAACAACGTTTGCCGGGTCAGCTAGTTATCCATAAGCAAATACAATGTAAAGACGGAAATCTCTGCCTAAATACCTCTTCATCTAGACTCCATGCACAGCATAAGTAATAGTCCCAGCCAGTTGAGCTCACGTGCGTGATTCATATGCAAGTAAACGTAATTTGTAAGAGCAGTTCAGAAGTAGTGGTGCTAGAAACGGCTTATGACGTCAGGAAGACGATGACGTAGGCGAATTATTATCCTGCTAAAAAGAGCGTAGCAGAAGGTAACTGCCCTACCATTATAATTCTTCCTTACTTCCTAGTAATATTACATCTTATTATCCTATATCCTACAAAATTGTAAAAAAAATTGTTTTGTCGTTTGTAACACATTTTTAGCCTATGCCTAATTGCCTAATGCCTATTTTCATACGGATATGCGATGTCTCCATAACTCATCCAAATCCGGATTTCATTGTTGCGTGTTTGAATAAAAACCACCAAATATTTTTTCACTATTATGGCACCGGGTACGACTTTAGAAACGCACCAATCGATTTAAGGGGGGGGAGGGGTGGGAGGGGGAGGGGGAGGAGGGGTAGACCCCTCCCCTAAAGGGTGGAGTTGCGGAAACCCCCCCTTCCGGAGATATGAGTGTTTTTGTGTACCAAAATAACCTAACTTTTTTCGCTTCCGTAGAAATTAACCTAACGCCTTTGTCCTAAAAAGCGATTGGCTTTCTAGCACTTCGCCGGCCGCTGCCGCGGCACGCTCGCTACGCTCGCTCGGCTCGTGCGTTGTTTTTCATGTTCTAACATAACCTAACCTATTGGTCGTTTGCTTCCGTAGAAAATGAACCTAACGATCATAATAACAACAACAACAACTACATAGCGTCGATTACGTTCCTTTTTTACAAGTTCGTTAAGTCATAATATAAAAGTAATAATTATTTTTTTGTTAATGTAGATTAAAAAAATGTTTTTTGAAAAAGAAAACATTCGTAACAGTAAATAATATAATATAACACATAAATAAAAAATAAATAGTCGTATTTAATTTTTTTGTGAAGTGCGACAAGTTTTTCAACGTTCGTAGAACGTATAACGGAACGCCCAGTTTTGAAACATAACCTATATTGTGTGAAAATGTAAGGTGAATTTCTCGATTTTCAAAAATTAATATCTCGAAAAGTATACGTTTCCGCAAGTTAGCAGTTTACAGGAAGCCTTCTTATAATAAGACCTATCTATGAAAAAAGTCTGAAACCTGAAATCGATTGGTGCGTTTCTAAAGTTGAGCCTGGCACCGGAGAAGGTTAGCAAGTTAGGTTAAATATCAAAATTCGTTAGAAAAATGTGAATGCGCCCATTGACCGTTCGTGGTATCGTATCGTAGTATTGGGTCGTCCCACCAATAATAAGGCAATGATATGCTAAACAATTTTTTACAGTGAGTTTTCACCAAAGCTGAAATCGCGAGAAATTTAAACTGTTCCGTTTTCGAATGTCATTTCCCTATAGAAATGCATCTTGATTTGATTACACAGTTTTAGGATTGGTCTCTTATTTAGTAAAAGTGGTAAAAGTTGTTCAAAATAACTTATATTATAAGAATTTTTACATATTTTAGCTAAGGTTATATAACCGTGTAAATTCTAGATAAATAAAGGTGTATCTATATTCATAGCCAAATATATATTTTAAAATGCATTAACGACGATTCGATCGTAACACACACTAACTGATCTGACACCACTAAAGTTATCTGCGTCTCTTTTATATCCAATATGTGAGAACGAGATGGCACCAACAATGTTGCTGGCATGGATGCATGGTGTCCAAACTTTCCCTGTGCTGAGTCATACCTGAACAGGTAGGCTTATGACTCATGTTTGTGATGTTTACGAAAAAAACTGAGTTATCTAGATGTGGCTTACTTAATATTTACTTAACTGTGGTTTTATCTGCGAGTGTTGAGTATTTCCACATTTTCACGGTCTTAATTAATTTAGGTTATAAAGAAAAACAGTCTGTAAATTTAGAGTTTCGTAGAAATTATACACAACTATAAACCTTTTTAAGATTGTTTTGCAAATGTAAAAAACCTGAAATGAGATTTTAAAAAAACAAGGTTTTAAATAAAATGAACACACCTATTTGATGATTGTTTCTGGTTTTTTACGTCTGCAATAAAAAAAAACATATTTTGAATTAATTGTTAAATAAATGGTCCGCGTAAAAATATCTACTAATACTTCATAATTATATTCTTCCATAGTACCATCACATAGGTAGGTAATAATCACGTAATTATATAATAATACGTTGTAGCATTTAATTATGCCACACAGTACCGGTACCACAAAAGAATACCGATTATCCTTGCAATGACGCATCCAGCGATCCTATATCAAAGTAATCACACATGTCAACGTCACGGCGTGCGCTCGCGCACTCAGTTCTACAACATAAGTAGACTCACTTGAACGTTTCTACTGTGAAAGAAACGGTAACGTGCCGGAAAAAGAGTTTAAATAAAACGAGTTATTTATAAAATAAAGGCTTAATGAGCAATGCTTGAGAAGCCTTGAAGCAAAAAAAAAAGTGAACTGTTTGTTTTCATTCATTCTTAGTTCTTTGTTCGAGCCGGTTCGAGTTTTTTTTGGTAATTTTTGAAATCTGTGTTGAAAGAATACGTTTTTGAAAATGGGCGCGCTGGACTGTGTTAGCGCGAATAAAATAACCCCGACGGAGAGTACTGAAGTCTTCACGGTGAAGATGGCTTCGAGTTATACTTTGAGTGACGCGGTAAGTTTTTACGTGAATTAATTTTGTGTTGACAAGTAAACCTCTTAATCATATGTTGAGATACCAGGCCTATCCTCGAAGGGTCATTAGGCCGTACCTACTTTTTTTTATGAGCTATTATTGTGAAACTTTATTATAACGATAAAGACCAGAGAGGGATGAACTTGTTCTTCCATTTCAATTCCTCAATAACTGATCAGGCTCTTGATTCTACTTTAACAGATACCTGATCAAATTATGAAATTGGTGTTTATTGATTCCAAATATGAGTAGATATACTCGTACCACTTTTATATAATATGTACTTATTGTTCATTTTTAAATCTACTTTTCTTGTTTTCATTAATGGGTTGGTAAATCTAGCATCGATTAAGCCATTTAAAAGGTGATTAAGTTTTGCAGACGGCAGACCTAGACCGAGATTAATAGCCTTATAAAGATGTAAAATATATAATTATAAAGCAGTGGCGGATTTATACATTTGCCGCCAGTAGGCCATCTCACATCGTTTTAGGAAATAATGTTCGACTTAGTAAAAATTGGCCCTGAATTTGCCGCCCCTAAAATCTACCGCCCTAGGCTCCAGCCTGCTGGCAAATCCACCACTGACCTAGAAGTATCTGTATGCTTAGTTTGTCTGTATGTAGTATTCAATTTGACATCTACGAGTACTATGGTGTAGCATGGATCCAAATGATTTAACGATGGTGGCGCCACAGACACTCTTGGCAGCTTCGCGCAACTCAGTGTGACCATTTGTGGTATGTTTTGGCCAATTTGATTTGGTTATTCAGTTTTCATTCTGGCAGATCATGTTAACGTTTTAAAAAGTGGCAGGTTTTGGCAAATTGGGGAGTAATCAACTAGTTCTTTATCTCCATTCCAGTAAAGAGACTTTAAATCTTATCAGCAATATTTTAGGAGTTTTTAGGGACAATCAGCGCAATTTTGAGAACTCCCTTAGGAAAAGTTTTCATATTTATTATTGGACTCTTGTGACCAGTAGTGAAAAGAAGCATACAGGCATCATAACCTGTCTTACTTATTGCAAAAAATACAATGAAATTATGAACTTACTGTAAACATTTAATGTCTCAAGAAAACTATTTAACTTTCCTCTACAATTTCGTGAATTTACGTAAGAAATTTAATAGTTGTCCAAAGAGCTGCTTTCTGACTTTTAGCAGTCTTAGTACCCTTTCCTTGCGACCCTATATTATTAGTGTGATGAGTTAACTTATGCATCAGACATGTGGGCTGCTATCTCATGTAACGGGCTCTAGGTCGGCGACGTAACCTCGTGTCGTTATGTTTATGTCCCAATCGACTGTCTTGTAGATACTGCTTGCTATTCTGTGGTTTAGTTGATGTTTGTCTTTCAATCACAGTGTAGATAGTCGGTTGATAGTGTCCGGGACGAATCCGGAAGAGCTCAGACTCGGACAAAGATGTACTTCGAATCAGCATATCACATTGATCAAACTACTGTTATTTACAATAAGTAAATGTACAAAGCTATATTACGAAAAAAAAGCTAAATTTTGTTATTGTCATGCTATTTATGCACCTTTAATTAAGTCATAAGTACCTACGTAAAATGCTTGAAAGAAATCGATAACATTGTAATAGGTTTTACGTAACGAATGTCTACGATAAAGATTGACCACGGCCCTGCCACGGAGCCACCACGGCAATTATCCTGCACCTGTTTTGATAATAATTATCTAGTTTCTTTAATGCTAAAATGATAAAGAACTTACCTAGATACGTACTAAAATGATAAATAACATAATTCTTTATGTTAAGCACGTATTCATTCAAACAATTGCATTCATTCTATTATACAGGGTTATTCATAAAGGGT
The DNA here is from genome assembly GCA_949125135.1 of Alcis repandata. Classification (NCBI taxonomy): domain Eukaryota; kingdom Metazoa; phylum Arthropoda; class Insecta; order Lepidoptera; family Geometridae; genus Alcis; species Alcis repandata. Next base: position 1,227,415 of record OX421237.1, read on the forward strand.
AAGCCGAAAAGGGCACATAATACTCATCATTATGAACATCTTTTACTATGGGACCAACCCGAAATTCGCAAAAAAAAAATCAGCTGTTCCATACATTTTGTCGAGTGTCATTGACATTTTTCTATGGAACAGCTGATTTTTTTTCGCGAATTTCGGGTTGGTCCCGTATTAAAAGTTGTTCATAATGATGAGTACTATGAGCCCTTTTTGGCTTAGCATACCCTTTATGAATAACCCTGTATAAATATCCATTATCCACTTAGTGAATACGGAACGCAGAACTTGGAACTCTGAATTCTAAACCACTCGCTGTGTGGCTAGATTCTTCTAAACCACTCTCTTTGATAGTGTTCTTATACACTATCAAAGAGCCATCTCTACGTTTTTCTATATTTAAAAATCACCAGACGCCGTTATCTTATCATTTACTTTGTTGCTCTAAAATCGAAGTAAACAAACAAGCACCTGTTTCTGTTTATACGCAAATTACGTTAGCTGCGATCGGAGGACTTTAAAAGAAACCAAGATTGTGGCTACTTAGTTTAATTAAATTAATAAAATAATTACAATTAGTCTAAAACTTAATTAGGTGAATACTATCTGAAGTTAAGAGTAGTAATGACTTGAAAACGAGAAGGCTTCCATCTGGTCATCTCGGTGAGTTGCTGAATCGGCGCCTCGTGATCGGTGCCTAGGTCGCTTGTGAATCTGGAGCACGGCCTATGCAGCGTCAGCGGTTCCGGTTATTGAGCAATACGTAACTCCTCCACCCGTAGATCAGCAACTATTTTCCAACTTGTAGTGAAAATATTGCTGAAAATCCTTCCAGTGAAATTTCCTGTAAGGGTGAGGTTTCCTTGAAGTTAAAATCGATGACGGTGATGAGCAGCGGCTGGCAAGATACTTCGTCGTTCTCGTTAATTATTGTAAATTCTGGTGTTGGCAGGGTGCAGTTCGATGGTGAGGTTATGAGGTAGCTTCCCTGGAGTCGCTTGTACTCCTCCTTGCTGCCTTTCAGGTGAACTTCAGTAGGCCCAGGAAAGGTTGCTACATATTCCTTGTTTCCTAGTTGTTCCATGGCTTCCGTGTCTAGGTTAACAGTGGTGAGATTGCAGGTTGCTCCCACTGCCGTCCACTATCTATAATGCCGTTAAGCCTCAAAACCAAGTTTGGAGATATCAGCAAAAAACGCGGGAGATGTTTAAAATGAATGCTACTTTATAACCATAAACTTTATACGAGACTTCCTGATATAGAAATACATGTTTTTTATAGTACTTTCTAGTAAATGTACTTTAAAATGAATACACCTGTTTATTTAAATGTAAAATACATTTTTTGCTTTATAGCCGTGCTTTAAATTTCGATAAAAGTGAAAACCAAACGCTAAAATGCAGTTAAGTTCACCGTAACGGCATTTTAGCTTAGTGTTTTTAGGTAACTGACTATTGAAATTTATGTTTCATAAAATTAACTTAAATTACGTAACTAAAATGCCGTTAATGTATTTTAGCCACATTCTTAACAAGCATTAAGGATAACTTATGTAAAAAAAAATATTTAAGCCGTTAATTACATTCAAATACTTATCTTTAAAGCAGTTAAACATACAACATCTGGGACATAGCCACTATTTAGTTAAGCATTTACTACTATTAATTGAGAATATCATTTCAAAATAAGCTAACTTGAAAATTAAAACTACAATTATCTAACAAAAGATATGTTTATTATTGAATTTTACAATTCTAGTTAAAAAGAATGTAATATATACATACCCATAATATTCGGTTTCTGCTATTTATGAAGAATAAATAAATATAATAATAAATTAATTAAATAATACAAATTACCTTACAAATAATTTGGGGATTGGTTTAGTAATATTCTAACTCTTATCAGACTTTTTAAAATATGGCTTTGAGATCCTTATCAAGTAAGTTTACAAAACAAAAGTATACACACAATAAATCGCTCTTACATTATCTACAATTACAAACAGTTCAAGTGCTTCTTGTTTTCCTCGAGGTCTACCGCCTGCGCCCACACGCTTGAGGCATACATGATGATGGGTTCCACCACTGCGACGTACTCGTAGATGGTTCTCGTGATCGCGCTCTTTAGACCCCAGGTCACTTTCGCCGCACGTGCAATCTGTTTGGAGATATCCGCCACCTTTTTACACTGGGCTTTCACGTGTGCTTTGAAATTGAGCCTACAGTCGATCAACAGGCCAAGCAGCTTGACTTCTTCGACGAGATTAAGCTGGATGCCAGACATGACCAGGTTTGGGGGTTCGTACTTCAACTTTTTGGTGAAGAGCATCGCATTAGTCTTCTGCGCTGCAAAGTTGAGCTTGTTACATTTTCCCCATTTCACGATCATGTCCAACGTGTTGTTGGCCTGCTGCTCGATGATGTTTGACTGTGAACCTGTGAACACGAGAACGACGTCATCCGCGAAGGCTTGAGAGTATACTCCCTCTGCTTCCAGCAGTCGCAGCAGCGAGTCTAGGATTACGTTCCAGAAGGTGGGTCCGCCGAAAGATCCTTGGACACACCCTTTGGTAGTTTCGCTCTCGTGTGCTGCTCCTGCATAGTTGACTTTGACTTTTCGGTCATTGAGGTATGAACTTACCATCTCGTAGAGGTTTTTCGGGCACCTCTTCTGCGCTAGATTGTTTTTTAGGGCGGGCCAACATGCATTGTCGAATGCGCCCTCTATATCCAGGGAGACTAGGAGTACGATGTTTTTGCTGTTTACTCCTTTTTTAATGTGCTCTACCAGGTCATAGAGGGCGTCTTCGGTTCCTCGTTGGGGCATGAAACCGTACTGTTTCTGACTGATGGTCGGGAGGAGATGCCATTGGAGTCGGTTTACCAAAAAGCTTTGCGACGTTTTTTCCAGGGACGGACAGGAGACGTATAGGACGATATGACTTCGGATGTGTGTAATCTGTTTTACCGGGTTTGCGTAGGATAATCACGTGCGCCGCTTTCCACTGCTTGGGGAAGTACCTCAGCAACAAGCATTTGTTTGCTATCGCTAAGAAGATTTCCCGTTCGCTTCGGATGGCTGCAGCGCAGATGTCAACGGTGAGCCCGTCGGTTCCGGGGGCTTTTTTTGGGTTTGATGAAGTAATGAGTAAAATCATGAAGTAAAACGACAATAGCAAATATCAATAACACACTGGCGAAGATCTTAAATAAATTACTGCGTTGAAACCAGTGTTTATCTTGCAGAATAAAACGATAGACTCGCCATTACAAAGTAACACTAAAACCAGACATCTTTTTTGACGATTAACGCGGGAGTCACAAGCCTACCACTAACTAGATAATGATTTTCAGATCTAGTTCTTTGTTCTACGGTGATAATATTAGTGTAACAAAAAAAATAATAAAGCGCGGGGTGATGGCAGATAACGGCGTTTTAATTAAGGAATGCTGCTTAACGTTTTTTAAGTTGAGGAAATATATAAAAAAATATACATTTTAATTTTCGAATTTCTTTTGACGACTTGCAAGTGTAGTAAATTGTATAATGGAATAAGGTGAATCCTTATCTAAAAAACGGTTAAGCGACCTTAACGTCTTTTATTCGAAGGTTTTTCTTGTAACTATGTTTTAGTTAAGGAATTTTTCAATAAATTAAAACACACACCTCAACTTAAAAGTAATTAAAGTACTATAGCTGCGTTTTAGCATACAAAACACAATAAACGGCTTTATAGGTAAGCAATTATTTGATATTTTAATACATATTTATGTCGTTATGGGATTATAGCGGCTAGTTAGTTAGGTAATGTTATATGACGACTTTATAGACGTGTAATGTTGAAAAGAAATGTCATATAGCGGCGTTTGTGCTAGTTTTATCTTAGGACCTATGACAGATAGGAACACGTTTGTTAGACAGGTAGATAGAGAATTTTAAACTCTATCCTATCATGTTTAAAAGTAAAAATCGACCCCCTGTGGCTTAACGGCATTATAGTTAGTGGACGGCAGCCCAGTGAGTGGTGCGTACTGAGTTCCCGCGCGCAATCATGCTGGTACTTGACTCGGGTGATGATGTCTTCCACGCAGAGGTACTGCTTGTCTACCTTCGGGCATTCAGCCTCCATGTACGCATACACATCCTTATTGGTTGCAAGGAATAGGGGGGGGGGTATAAGGATTTGGTTATACCTGTTCGGAGCGACCGAGAGCTTGTATAAATCGAATGTCCCTGCGCTATTGGAATTTGGAAAACTATAACTATCTGCTTATTGATGAAGTATGACCCGGGTTTTATAACAGTATGGGAATCCCGTAAATCTAAGCTTAATACTCTAGTGTCTCCATGGATTATCTGGAGTCTATCTACCTACCTACCTATCTATCTACCTATCTATCTATCTATCTACCTACCTACCTACCTACTTACCTACTATGATGCGTGCTTAAGGCGCGCACAAAAGCAATCTTTTTAGGAACTATCAAAATTGGTGAGCTCCATGCGGACTCGGAAAGTCTGACTATAACTTGCGTCAGCGTTTTATTTATTTGATCGCTAATCTCCTGCCGATGAACAAATGGATGACGATAGCTTTTTGTATAAACCGGAGCCTCGTCGGTTGTACGGATTCGGTGTTTTATCTGGTTAGTAAAAGTTAAGTTTTCACCATCAATATAAAATACATCCGCATATTTTGAACAAAGAGCCATCAAATTAGCCTTTTCTTCTTCGTTAGAATGATTAGTGCGAAGTCGCGATAACACTTCCTTTGTACGCGCAGGCGCTTGTTTGGTACCTGTGCACTCGATGTTAAATAACTCGGCGCGAGCCGGCCGGTCTAAAGAGAATACTACATCACTGTTACTCCGATTCTCGATATCGAGTACAACTCTGATCTGAACTACGCTCGTTACGCATTCGTGTACGATACAGTTACATAGAATCAGTTCAGGAATGTAAACTTCGCTATCTGGGGCGTTAATTGGTAACCGAACGAGTTTCCTGCTGTTTGCCGGAATTATGCTTTCGTACAGGTTAATATTTCGCGAGTCATGCAATAAAATTGGTGTCACCGCTGACCTTGCGTCTAGTAATAAGTGCTTTAAATCAATTTTTGCTTCCCATTTGGTAAGCGAGTCAAGGCCAACTAGTCCATCGAGATAGTTATGAAATTTGAATACGAAGAGTTTGATCGGGTCGTAGTCATGCTGCGTGGACATAAAAGTTGCTACTAGATGGTCGCATATTTTAATGCACCTTGTAAGAATATTGGGGTTCCCGTCGAACTCGGGTACCGGGCGTAAGGCCTTAAAAATTAAGTCGAGCTGCTGAGCCATTCCTATAATTAAGACTAGTTGAATTATTTGAATCAACTTCTAAACCTACTTCTCTAACACTATTTAATTCTATATTACGGCGAGACTGACGAGATGCAGTCTCCCGGTCGTCCCGATTCCTGGGATGAAAAATTTTGGAAACTTATAGGGTAGGGAGGACACAAGATAGGGTCCGGAAGCAACACAAAAAAGGAAGTTTCTGCGTACTTACATGCACATTCTGGTTCCTCTGCGTATCGATTTCTGGATACTCGTCCCCGTACCGCGGCTAGTAGATCCGGATCCCAGATGAAGGCTTAGGAGCCTGTCAGCGACGAACCGTAGTCAGGTCGGACGATTCGAGATGCTGGAGACCGCTGCGTACTGACTCTAGGATCCTACCGACTGCGCCAATTACGTTAGCTGCGATCGGAGGACTTTAAAAGAAACCAAGATTGTGGCTACTTAGTTTAATTAAATTAATAAAATAATTACAATTAGTCTAAAACTTAATTAGGTGAATACTATCTGAAGTTAAGAGTAGTAATGACTTGAAAACGAGAAGGCTTCCATCTGGTCATCTCGGTGAGTTGCTGAATCGGCGCCTCGTGATCGGTGCCTAGGTCGCTTGTGAATCTGGAGCACGGCCTATGCAGCGTCAGCGGTTCCGGTTATTGAGCAATACGTAACTCGCACAACAAATAACAATAAAACTTTAAAATTATGCTAATTTCATAGATAAAGTTTTAATCAGATGTTAATTGCAATATCTAATAAACTGATAAGAGGTCTGTTAGGTGGTACGTGATCGATTTCCTTCGCCGATTGAGTATCGATCTATATCGATAATCAATCAAAAAATTACAAATTTTCAAAAAATTACAAATTTTCAAATTCAATTTTTTTGTGTGAAACACCGAAGTCGGACTAGATCGATGGTGTGAAATAACTTTTAGTTGCTGCTTTACCTACTCGCAAAATTAACAAAGCTGTGGGACTAAGGGATGGTTCAGAGTCTTGCTACCAGTTCATTGATAAAGAAAACATAGTTGAATTCGACCACTACTTCGTTCTAATTTTATGACGACAAAAACCAAGTGTAGATTCTGAAATTCACAATTTAATCGATATGTTCAATATAGAGGCAGCACTTTGGAGGTTAAATCTTTAAAGCAAATCACTATACCTTATAATGATACGAAATCAAAAACGTCAACGCTCTAGGTATATAAAACGAATATTGTATCTGTATACAAATCAAGAAATGTATATTTCAAACTTACCTAGATAAAAACGAAAATACTTTCATTCAGGCACGTAATCCTAACAAAGATGAGTATGTAGATAGATCCATTCATCGTATCTGGATCATCTTCTGAGTTGTATTTCCGTTTTCCTCGTATTTGTCACAATAAAAGAATAGAAAAGGAAGCGATGAGGCATCAGGAGCCAGATCTAGGTAGTACCTCAAAATTAGTTTTCAGATAAGTGCTATCTTGAAACTGATTTTGTCTTAAGATTGTAAAGACTTTGTTCAAATTATAATTTCGGTAATATTATCGAATCAATGCGACACATCACATGATATAATAGGTACATGATACGAGGAATTAGAAATAAAAGGGTTCTATTTTTAGTTTTTTTTTTAAATTTCTGCTCGAAACGCCGACTGAACCTACACGAAAGCCAAGGACTCAATTTACTCCAATATTAAAAAAAATATTAGAATAGACTTACGTTTGACCCCATCCTATTGAGGCGGTTTAGGATACAGTACTCTTTGGATGTACTTGTTTACTCCAAATATTGAAATTAGCTTTTCAGTGTCTTATCTATCAGTTGTAAGGAAAATACAGCCTCTGGTTGCGTGTGCTGTCCTATGAGCTGGATGTTGCGGGTTGGATTCCCGGCCGGGAAAAGATTGTAACACGGATGAAATATCTGCTCTGAGTGGTGGTGCTGGTGATGCTGGTGGTGCTCTGGGTGCTAGTGGTCCGTGTCTTTACGTGTTTCATGGTATCGACACAAGAAATCCAGGTCGCAACAATGACTGTCATGAGTGTCCTGTCAAGCATTAACTGTTATCTACCGAGTAAGCTATTTACGGTAAAAAATAATGTAGGTAAATTTCATACAAATTTATTTCATACAAAGTTTACATAGATCATTTTACTTATATGGCTAAAAGACATCTATACTAATAATTATAAAGAGGAAAGATTTGTATTTTTGTATGTTTGTGTTGAATAAACACAAAAACTACTGGACCGATTTCAAAAATTCTTTCACCATTAGATTGCTACATAATCCCTGAGTAGCATAGGCTATATTTTATACCCGTGCAAAGCAGTGTGTATCTGTTGCCGAACTAGAAATGTCGCTAATATTAATTTATAAAAGTGAAAGTTAGTGTAGTAATAATGGTAAAAAGTATTAAAAAGGAATTTGGGTATTTGCTTGAATAATAAGGTAATTATGAAACACCTGCGTCTTATCTTTTGATAGTTCGTTGTTATCGTACACGTGAAAAGACACGAGAGAGAATTGCGTATTTACTCGTCTTCAAAAAAGATAGCCATTAGTCGAGTACCTACCTATTATTTTATTATAATTAGTTGGTAGTTCAATTTCAATTCAATAATAATTAATTATTGAAGATAATTCAACGCCTATTTTACGACACTTATAAAACGATCGAAACGTTGTGATATTTTTTTTATTACATAAGTAATTTAAATGCGTGATAAGCCTCGCTATATTTATTTATTTTACTTTCGGTGTTATTATTTTAGTTTCTATACAAAAATTTGATCAATCAATCTTCTGGAGAACATCAAAGGCTCAAATTCTACATAATATTCGTCGCTTGCCAACAGGCGAGTTGGTGGGCAAATGCGGATATATTCATTATAAAAAAAAAACATAATTACAGATTAATCGCGTATTATCCGTAAGTCAAAAATACGAAAGAATCCGGTAGGTTACTACGCTAAGAAGATACATAAACTTCAAGTAAGTTCTAAAACGGTCGAACACGCAAAACTGCTTGCCAAAAAATAAAGAAAGAGTTGCAAGAGTAGAGAAATTGTCAAGAATTTTGCTTTAACCGAAATGAGAACTAGTGCATACGAAGTTTAGTTTATTTCGCCTTTTATTTTGAAAAATGATCGCCAGATAAGCCGGCGAGTTCAAAGTGCTTCTGGTTATCCAAATCACATCTTGAGTTATTTACGTTTCTAGTTGGCAAATGATATGCAAGAATAAATCAAAAACCAATTAAAGTACATAATATTTTTTGCGTAGTTGAGAAGTTTAAAAAATCTAGTTAACTTTACTAACTTCCAGAAGATTTCTACTTTTTATTCCCTATAAAAAATAGAAATCTTAACAATTAATTCTAAAGATATCATTCTACAAAGAAAACTATGCAAATGCAATCTCAAGTAGGTAATTAAATAAATACACAGATTTATAATCACAAAATAAGTCAAGTAGGTAAGTAAGTAATTCAAGTAATTATCATTTAGTTATCTATTCATTATTTAGTAGTAAAAAAAGTAGCAAAAGTTATTCATAATCATTATGCTTATTAAGAATGCAGATTTAACAGGTAGATACTTAATTCTATTATTATTTTTGGTATTTTATATAATTTCTTGGTTCCATCTCACATTAGGCCGTCCCGAGATATAACTGATAACCTCTCGCCTGCGACCCGAGGCAGTACAGTGCCGCTGCATATTTATTAAGGCGCAGATAATCATGAGCAGTGAGCATGCATGAGAGCAAAACTTGAGCAAAGCTTGAGCATTCTGCATTTAATCTTCTCGGATGAACCAATGAAAAACGAAATAGCTTTAAAAATATGAGTCACTAATGTAGCTTTACATTTTGACTTGGTTGAAAAATAAAGCTGCAATAAAGTTTTCTAAGAATTTTGCCAAAAAAGAATGTTGCCAATATTTTTAAAAGCACTTTAAGAATGCTTCTCAGAAAAGTCCACCTGAAAAGAGCTAAAATTCCATTCCAGATGAGCTGTTTATTACCATTTTTGACCATGTGATGTGTGGTCAAACATCTAGTCACGAATTAAAAATATTTCGCGACAAAGTTCCAAAGTGCGAAATATATGGTAATGTCTAGGAACTACTACTACTTACTAGATTGTAGGTACTTTTTTATCCGAAATGCTTCTAGTGTACAAATGAATGAAAATTAGATAAATGCGACTTCGACTGAGAATGCATTTAAGATTATTTTTTACAAAAAAAATGTTTTGTGCAAACGAATGCTCAAGTCTGTTCCCGCCTTTAGTGGTCACATATTTATTAGGCGTCACTATTTATTGGGTGCTTATTTATTGCTCACCACATTTATTATGCGCTAAGTAAAAGAGAAATATCGTCGCCATTTGTCCACGAGCGCTGTCCAGTCGGTAATAATTGACGATAAAATCGCTTGAGGTTAGATTTATCGGGATTTATGCTCAGGAATACGCTGTTTTGAGCTGTATAATAAAGGCCTAGTCAGATACTCACTGTTGCTACCATAATATTATAATCCGCTGGTTATTCATAGTAACGTGAATTGAGTTCGTCAAAAGGGCTGTTAATAGGGTCTGCAACGTATTCGTGACGCCTCTGATGTTACAGGTAGGCGAGGGTGATCGCTTACCATCAAGTTTGTGGCCCGTTAGCTAGTTTACCACATATGGCATAAAAAACATCCTTTTTCATCTAAATTTATTAGGCCTTGAATCTGATTACGTCAGCTCCATTGTAGGTATGTACCTACATACAATTTGAACACCTACTGCATGATCTCTTACAACAGTTTATATAGTACTAGCTGCGCCCCGCGGTTTCACCCGCGTTTTCCGGGATAAAAGTAGCCTATGTGTTAATCCAGACCATGAACAACCTTCATTCCAAATTTCATGTAGGTAAATCCGTTCAGCCGTTTTTGCGTGAAAAAGCAACAAACATACTCACAAACCTTTGCGTTTATAATATCAGTAGGATTAGATATGCATCACAGAGATGCGGCCAGGGCACTTTATATACCTACTGCCGACATCGAGAAAATTAAAAACCGTTTAGATAGCTTGGTAGATCTAACATAGTCCGCAAACATACCACCAAGATTTGATAGACATCCTAGAGGCATACTGATGTCAAGCAATAAATTAGGCACTCATATCTGAATAGGCCTTTAAGAAGATTAACTATGGTCATTTACAACAATCATGGTTAAAAGGTTACAGTTAAGGTTAAAGGTTAATTGCATGGGACTTTATATTTAGGTTACTTACGTAAAATTATTTTAATTATGTAATAAATATTTAAAAATTATTAATGATCGTGACATTATGGCAAAATGTATAGTAATCTATAATAATAAAAATATATATTTCTACACTCTACAATAGTTTACTCAATATAATTAATAAAATTGCAGACGATGAAAATCTGTAATTCCCTTTGTTAACCACATCACGTTACAACTAAACCGATTTTGATGAAGTTTGGTATTGTTACTATTATAATTATGATGAATCAAGTTAACAAAACAGGGTAATCTTTAGCTCAAATTTAACGTTTCCTGTAAGATAGCGGGTAAACCTAAAGTAGGGATAGATAGATAAACTCTAGTAGACAGATAAACTCTTTGATTCTTCATAGCTCTCTACAGAAATTAAAATCAAATTAGTATAGATTAAGTATAAATAAAATTAGGTTATAAAAGTAAAAATTAATAAATACATATAAACGCTAACGTGAATTTTTTCTAAGTTTTAATTTTTGTGATAAAATTTTCGTGATTAAGTATCTACCAAATAATAAAAATATACATTGACTTTTAGACAAAAATGTCCTATTATCTTAAATCAATATTGAGCTATCATTCACTTAGACAAGATAAACACTTGAAAACAAATCTATGATAAATTCGGTACATTTATAATACCTGTCAACAAAAACTTATTTTCTGTTAGTGAAAACGTTAAAATCACATGAAAATCTGTTAAGCAGTTTTGAGACACTTTTGCTGACAGATACAAAGAATCAGGCAACCATACACTTTAAGCTTTAACAATTTTTTCAACTCTTCAGGGTAAGGTAAATAGTAAAAGTAAGGTAACTAAAATAAAATTATGTTAAGAATTTCCTTGAAAGACTTTCAATCCGTTCATATTTGTATTTTTTAATTACGAGATATAGTTGCGTTTGTCCGCCATCTCGCCTGATGGTGAGCAATGATGTGATCTACGAGCACGCTTGCCTAGAAGAAATAGATTCACTCGCGACTTGAGGACACCCAGATTATAACTACTAGGAAATACAAATTCAAATTCAATTTTTTTCGGCTTAGCATTCCTTTTCTTACAACCCTGTAGCCTAATTATTAGTCATAGCGATTTAATGAAATTTGGTTACAACCGAGGCTAACCGTGCTACTATCTTCGACCCAATTTGGTCAGCAAGAAAGCCGCAAGTCATCGCTCACCTGGTGACGTGCCCCAAGAAATAGGTCAGTTCAGGGCATAGAAAAGTACTGAGTACAAATCAAATTCTTGTAATTTTAATTAGAATTATTATGAAATGACAACCACAGTCACAGGATAAAGCATAGTCTATGTACTGGGTGCAGTGTAGCCAACGCTATAGCTTTTGTTGTAGATGTACGGTTTTTAGGGATCTGTCTCAGGTAGTTTTTGAAAAGTTTTCTGTTTTTGCTGTAATCGCAAATTATGTAGATTTGTGAGTCCACGTCTAAATAACTTTATTACAATAAAGTAGGTACAAATAATTAGATACCTAACCACCTTTTCTAAAGTAATTTAAACATACAGTGGATAGCAGTTATGACGAATTAGACTTAAAAAAGCTCTACCGGCAATCAAAATCATGAGAAATAATTGCTGACTCTCACGAACATCAACCATTTTATTCAATATTGTTCTATTTTTATAATTTTTAATTAAAAATTGCATTTAACCAAAAACTAGAGCTAAAGTAAAGTTTAAAAAAACTTTAGATTTGTGGGTAGGTTTCACAGTTTTCTACAATTTCTCCCTACAGCAGAGCTGGCAACACTGACCGGACTACTTTAACCACAGAATAAATGCTTGCTACGTAACACAAAGTTTTACGTAGGCCATTATGTACTCTATATACTAGCATGAATAGTTTTACGTAGGCCTCGCTATAAGTACCTACTTGCGCTCGCGCCGGGATTTTCCTTCGAATTACTCATTATTACAATTGTATTAGTTTTATTGTCACGTATGCCAGTTGTTAACATTCATTGAGGAATATAAGCTGTGACCAGTGATTTTAATTTAATTATTAATTCAATAGTTCGACTTAATAGTTGTGAAAGTTGTGCGTTGAAAAATTTATAAGTGTAGAACAAAAGTGTTTCTAAAAATTGTTAAAATAAAAAACTCTTCTCTACAAGTCTGTATTTGTAATTCAACACAGAATTGTGTTAAATTGCAAAGCTTTTATAGCTTCACGGCAAATGTTTAGTGAAAGCAAAACAAAATAATAGCATAAACCAAGTTGTGAAAAACTGTACAATACAACTGCAAAAGTGCCATATCTTCAGCGATCATACTGAAAACTGTTTAACTTTAAACGATCAATATTTTTTAAATTAAACTAAATATTCTGTAGTGCAAGTGAATTGCCTTAGGTACATTTTAACCGACTTCCAAAAAGGAGACGGTTCTCAATTCGACTGTTTGTTGCTTTTTTTTAAACAATCTATTCTCTAGTGTAAGTGGATTGACAAAGTGACCGGCCCTAGAGTGAACTTATAAAATGGTTCGACGAAACTCAGCATTCGCAACAAGCATAGAAGGCATCAAAATGGTGGCTTCATTTACTCGCGGCTTAAGGAAGGAGGTAAACAATAATTTACAATAAATCTAATTGTTACAAAATCGTAAGCAATTACGTGTATAAAATTACCCTTCTACCTATTGTGTTTTAGTGTGACGTTATGTGTGTGCAACAAACAACAATAACACATTCATTCATAAACAGGAAATTACTATAGTCTTGGTTTCTTCAAACCACAGACAATACAATTGTATTGTATTGTCTGTGCTTCAAACGAAGGGTTAATAGAGTCCTCAGAGGTAGGCAACTCACTGAAGATACCTTGGCCTTAGTATTCTGTGTCTTGGGTATTGGAGGTGTCCATAGGTAACGGTAACCACTTACCGTCAGGTGGCCCGTTGCTTGTATGCCACTTATGGTTTATTAAAAAAAGTGCCAATATTAGTAATTAGCTGCGTGCCGTGGTTTCACCCTCACGCCACACGGTGATAAATGTGTTAATCCAAGACGTTAGCTATCTCTGTTCCAAATTTTATCAAAATTAGATTAGTACCTATTTGCAGAGATATGCGGTAACAAACAGTCACACACACATACAAACTTTCGCACTTATAATACTAGTACTAGGCGAAGATTCATCTCCAAGTGTGAATCATAAAATAATCTTACGCGTTTCTTTATTTTCATTTTTCAGCGGAAATACGCTAGACTTACTAATAAACCTTTAAGGGTATTCTGGGCCGTTCGAGATTGTCTCGGTTACTCTTACTCTCATGCAATTTCTAATGAGAACAACAGTGACCAAGATATCTCGCGTGCCAAAACAGGGCCGAGGTATTCCGTGATTTTTCACGTCACTGACAAAGCAAGATAACACGTGTAATCTTATCAATAAGGTGTTATTTGCCTTATTACTCATGCAATCATAATTTTCGATCAGTCTCGTGTAGTATTTTGCAAATATAGGTGTCTCATTTAATAACACCTTATTACTCATTCTTGTATGTGTTCGCAAACTGTTTAAATAATAGATTGGTATCCTTCACAAAAAAATTGAAATTCAATAGATAATATAATCGTGAATCAATAGTTTAAAAAAACCGTGAACTTATTTTTTGTGTTTCAACCGAGATGATAATAAATATGTCGACTTTCAACGCATATGGAACTGTTGAGGTAAACCATAAAAACTATTTTACTTTGACTAGAGCCTTAAAAGTTTAATAAATAATGTGTAAACGTTGCTTAGATTTACAAATGTGATTTAACTTTTGCAATAAAAAAAAGTTTCTATAATGAACTGCGTAATAAGTACTAATGTACCCAATAAGAGCTATGAATGTCACTTTAATTTTAAGCGGTGTTTATTAGAAAGGTCCTAAAATATTGGATCAAACTCTTTACCTATATCCGGAATGTGTTTTGTGGCTGTTTTCGGCCACACGCCTTACAGAGAATTTCTTCTATATTTTCTTTCATATTAAATCTTAACAAAGTTGCATGAATGTATCCATGTCTACATACATAATGTACTTAGTGTGGTTGACTGCATAATGTATGCTTCATATACTTCTTATAGAGTTCTTACAACAGGATTCGTTGGCCCAAGATCTTATATCTCACTACTTTTTAACATCTGAAAAAAATATGTAATGTAAATGTACAGACCCATGAGAACGTTGGTCTATTGCGTCCCACTGTTGAGCAAAGTCCTCTTCCATTCTATTATTTCTAGGTATATGAAAAAAACTTTTTCTATTTTTCTATGGAAACTAACGTGGTATTGAAACATTTTGTTATAATTAACACGGGAATACTCACGTAAAAATTAAGTACGCTTGTAATCTCCTGATGAAGATCACAGAATGTGATCGAAACTAGTCATAGTAAACAATTTAACTTTTACGTGTGTATTCTCGTATTAATTGCTTTTTCAATTCTTAGTTCTAATTCTAACACACGTTTACAAATATCTAGGGGATTTACGGTGTTATTTACCTAAAACCGCGGCCCGCAGCTAGTAGATAACCGCGGTTAGATAATTAAGAAACTATCAGTTACTCATTTCCTGAATAATGAATAAGCATGAGTTTCAAAAATGACTCACGTATCGATTACCAAATCTACAGCATATAAGCCCAAACAATGAGTATTGTGAGGATATAGGTAATTACTAAGAAAGTTATCATGGTAAGTCTTCGGTACCTATGTAACAACAAATGGTACAAGTACATACAGTGCATGGTATATAGTAAATATACTCAACACATTCCCTGAAAACCTCGTGGTCGTTATTTTGTATAGGCTATGCCTGTAGAAGAAAGACGGTTATGTTCGTCCTGTATTTTTTGTTGAGGCGTCTCTAATAAGATGTCACTCTTAGAGAAACTGTACTTTATCAGTATCGCCAATAATCACCATGATAAAGTTTATTAGACCATGGCACACGAATTAATTAATTGAATTACCGAGCTTATGAATTTATTTTTGTGGTCACGTAGGGTTTACGAGAGGAGTTTGTGAGGAGTTTGTCTCTTTGTTGTGTGACAGAGTCACTTCGGCATTTTGTCAGTTTTTTGACAATGACACTTTCTGATGACCGACTCATTGTCACGTTTATTTCTCACTAAAAAAAAACACTTTTTGCTTTGATTTCTCTTTCTTTTCTGTTAATGTCTGTTGTTCTGTAGTGTCAAATCAGTGACAGATAAATATTTATGTCTTTCGCTGTTGTTTCATCATTTAATTTTGTAGATGAAGCGGGAAAATCAACAAATAATTCAAAATACGGGTTGGAAAAAATTATTTGGTATCAATACTTTCAATCCAGTATCCATCGAATAAATGATAAAAGAATGTATGAAGAAAAAATGTTTCCATTCCAGGTTGTAATCTCCTAACAATTCTTGTTCTAACACATTCCCTTACAAAATCATTTTATTATTTTCCTCATCTCTTATCTCGAAACAAATCGTAAAACTTTTCACAACCTACGCAAATGAACAGTACGCAGTAGAAGTCAGACAAGCTTGTATAATCTTAAAGAGGGCAACGTTCCAATGTATCACCAGCACAGCATATCAAACAAAGCACATAGAAATAGTCCTTGGAAAGGTCACCTCTGTGACCTACAAGGTCAAACAGGGTCAGGCGTCAAGGTCAAGCGAGGCCATGCTGCCAAGGTCAGACCGCTTTACAGCTGAGATAACAATGTTTGCTCTGAATACTTTCTATTCATAACGGTATATCAAGATGAAAAGCTTTGAGACTGGTTCTTTTAAAGCGTATTCAAGTCAAGCAAAGAAAAGGAAAGATGAATAAACTGATGTGATACTGCGGTAAATTTTGAATAATAATAAAAACGAATACCTACCAGTACCTGCTTGCTTGGAATATTATGCCAGTGAACCTTTAGCAAACATTGGTATACTCCACTGAACTTTTTGCAAACATCGGCAACAAAATATTTGTTAGGCTTTTATTACAAATGCAAAGGCGTGTTTGTTTGTTTGTCTCCTGTGCCAATACACGCTTGAATTGTTGAGGTTTTAGCTTGAAGATTATAAAAAGATACTCGTATACCTAAATAAAATTAGGGTAAGAAGATAGTGAGATCAAGAGCATATTTTAACATCAAAAATAACATTTATTTTGACACTGGTCAGATTTCGTCGACTTTTTAGACATGACTTTGGTCCTTTAACCCATAAGAAGGGTATTCTACTAGTCCTCAAGAAAATAGATAGGAGATAGAGGTTCCTCAGATGAAAAATATTACCTTGTCAGTCTTAGCACACTTACAATTTCTATGGGAAATCTACAAAAGAAAACCGCTCAGAAAAACAATTTTCGAAACAGTGATATTACCCAATCGAAACCAAAGTAGTTATGTAGCCCACGATCTTATCCTATCATGAAAAGTCTAAACATTTATCAATTTGAACTCTAAACTTCTTCTTCCTTTTTTTTTCTTTCTCTGACTTGAATTGCTGTTTAATTTTGGTTTTGTTTGTTTCAGAGTCGAGACGTAGAGTCACAGTCGAGATCGGAGCTGTGTGCTGGCAAACGCCGCGCTTGCTGGACCTTAGGGCTAGATCTTCCTATTTTTATCATTGGTAAGTGTATTAAAACACAAAACAGGGAAACTATTATATTTAGACTCATTTAAATGTTACCTTACTCGTGTTAGGGATGAGATTTATTTTTTACGAGTTGTATATTTCTCCGCACCGCGCTAAATTTGTACATACCTACTTGATAAGTATGTTATTTGTCGAGGGTTACTATTAATTATACATACTTAACTAATAATCACTGGGAAAAAATGCCATTAATGTACCTACACGTATCATTTAACATGTAGGTATCTACACTATCTACTAAGGTTAAATAATATCAAAATCTTGTTGATTATTAAATTGAAATAAAAAAAGAACGTTCCGAACGTGTTTACACTTAACTTTACGTCAAGAGTATAAGTTTCAAAATGTTGTTCCTAAAAGTCTCAAAACACGTTAGCGTCCAAACCCATTCAGCTAAAAATATATCGATAATGAACTCCATAATTAACTCCAAATGACTCCATACTTTTCCCATAAAATCCTCCGCGTTTCATAATTAAGGGCACATAAAAACAACTCAGAAAGATGTCAAATATAACCAAAATATTATTGTTCAAAAATAAACACTGTCAAAGGGATAAAAAGTTGAAAAAAATAATGTAACACACATGTTAGGACCCCACAGCGACGCATGTGGCTAAATGCAGGGAATTGCAGTAGCCTTTTTTTGGAAAAGAAAGTAAAGAATCAGTGCTAAGAGATAATAAATGATTTTATTGGGATCCAGGTTTTATATTGGAATTTTATATTTAAAGTTGCTCCTAAATGCATTTCGTAAATGCAGCTTACGTATTATTACTGCCACTGAACAGTACCTACCTACTATAGCAGATATGGATCAAGCTTGATTATTATTTCTTCATATAATATTTATTTATTTTTGGGTAGGCAATGTAGAGAAGATTCCTATTCCTAACTCTTCACCAAAGACGAGTGCACACACAAACATAACCTCAAAATTGTTCATAATGATGAGTACTATGAGCCCTTTTCGGCATAGGAATAACCCTGTATTAATATTAATATTGAGTGGTAGAGTTGGGAACGTAGGTATTTTAATCGATATCTACTCAATTATTGGATATTTCGATAAGGCCTATTAAGGAGTAACTGTCAATTATAATCGATTATTTTAAAGTTATGATCGTGTCAGCCCGCATAATCAGTAATTGCTGGCATCCGAGCCTTGATATGTTTTTGTGATGGATTTTTCACACGGTATTATTTATCGCAAGAAAAACCTCATAGGTGTTAAAAGCAGTTCAGTTAATTAATCGCTTCATTAATCTTCATAATAGGTATTTTAATTTTGTTTTGGTCTGAATCTACGATAGAAGTGTGGAAACCAAAACCCATTTGCCAACGTTTATCCGTAATTAGCTACGTGTGGCGCCATCTAGCGTTGAGTAGCTGCATTAAAAATTTAGTTCGTAACACAAATATTATTTTATTTTATTGAATAATAAAACAAAAAAAAAAACAAAAATGTACTATTAATAATTATCACAAAGTATATATCAAAATATAATCTTAAAACATTTTTACCTACCTAGACATCTTCATGTTCTGAAAAAATGATAAATCATGCCTACCTTTCGTATTGTAGTGGTAATATGACCAGTCATCCTAATCTTCAGCCAGTGCGGAATAAACCGCTTTATAACAACCGATTCTACATAGGTACACCCGGCTTCGCTAACTGCGCTAAACATTGCATAACACTTAACGAACCTACGTCTGTCCACGCTAGCACGTGGAGTACAACGTGGAGGAAGCGACGAGGTAGATTACAGCCTGCTCTATTAATTTATTTCCTTGCTTTATTGATACCTAAGAAGATATTGTACTCTTGACATAAATTGCTGTTTTTCTAAATTTTCATTTCTTGATATAGAAAAGTAAATGGTCACCGCAATTCAGCGTGTCAATACCACGAATAGGCACATTCGCACCGGGAGCGATAAAGGGTATTTGATTATAAAAATTTGGACAGTAAAAAAAAGAAAAAAGTTGAAAAATGTAAGTTGTAAAAAGAAAGCGTCAGCGCTGTCTATTGGTATTTGGTAAGTAGCCTAACTGAAAAATTTAGTTGACGCCGCTGGTGATAAGAGGGCTGGCTCATTCCTCGCGCAAAGAATTTCACTGGCTATTCAGCGCGGGAATGCAGCCAGCGTTCTTGGTACTTTGCCACACGGGCAAAAACTACTTTTTGATTATTAACTTTTTGTAAATTTCTTAGTTCTATTTAGTTTAGTTTGTTATTTTAAATTTAAGATGTAAATATATTTTATGTATTCTATTTAAATAAATTCGATTTCTTGGCAAAAAAAAAAAAAAAAATAATAATTTAGGAAGATTTAAATGGCAGTAGAGTTTAGTAGTATGATTATTTTGAAAATACGAATACAATTAAACAAAAACCAACCAATATTAATTTTACACAATTCAGTGTGTCGTTATCGGCGGTATATTTGATGTTTTTTTGCTGCGTATAGAAGAAACACGGAAACTCAATACACAGAGTCACATTTAGGTAATATTTCAGGACGGGATGCTATTATTTTAGGTATTTATTGTAGGCACTTTAGGTACTTCAGTACTCAACATAATTATTTCTATTTTCGTACAAATACCTATTGTATTTTACCTACTAATTACAGTGACTTTACAATGTATAAATGGAATACCTAAGGTGGTTATGGACTTTAATATTTCCTATTACAACAATATGACTGTACTCATTTGGTATCTAACCATACGCCTATTCAATTATGAAAATCTATATGTAAATATGTTGAATTAAATAATAAATAAATTAAAGGAAAACCATTAACTTGCTAATGACTATCAAAATGAATGTGCCGACCGCGGGATCTATTGTTTAGTTCCTTAGGTACTTACCCTGTACACCACAGAAGTCCTAGATAATGATGGTCTAATTGTTTTTCATGGTGGTGTATATTCCCCATGTGAGTTACGAGTACCCCCATGTCGTACCCATGTGGGGTACGAGTCTGTCGGCCTGTTTGGCTCAGCGGTAGTGTATCCGCCTTATAAGCCAGAGGTCCCGGGTTCGATTCCCGGCCGGGCAGATGTTTGAATGATGAATTTAAGTATCTGTTCTGGGTCTGGGTGTTAGTTGTCCTTGTCTTTGTGTGTGTTCCATGGCATCCCCGACACAGGATTTATTCCTAGTGGGGAGGTGTGAGTGTGAGTGTGAAACACCTTTCCGTTTTCCGTTACCTACTGCGTGTAAAATTTGCTCAACCTAGTAAAAGCTAAAAATCATGTTACAGTTTGTATTTTGTATGTATTTAAAAAATTGCTTATTTTCTAATAAGGTAAATTTTATCTTAGTTTACCTTGACGCTTAAGATATTACACGATTTACGAATCAGCGGATTGATTGTAGAGACGTAATGAATTGTGACTCGCGCATGTCCCGATTTTTTTATGAGGGTAGATCATTTGTTAAAACGGACGTAGGATAATAAGGTAAGCGGAGCGTTGGTCATCTGGCATTAAGACCGTGATTTTACCAACGATTTCGGGAAAATCAAGGGCCGAATTTGTGTTCCATTGACTGAGGCAGATAGTATTGAAAAGGCTAGACTTATACCGAGCAGTGTGATAATAAACCGGGAAAGAAACAAGATAATGATGACAGTGATAAACTACGCGGGCAGTAGTTTCTCATCTTAATGCAATCCTAATAATAGATCCAGGAATTCCTGGTTCAAACCACCAGCCACGCCGTCCCCTGCACGTGTGGGTACGAACTCCCGAATGTTACCATTATGCCATTATGTCATTACCCAATTTATTTGGCAACACCCGCGTCCGCCCGAGTTCAAAGTCAATGTCAAAGTCAAATTGTTTTGCGAATTACGTATGAGGATGTATGTTGTACGTAGGATGGTGTCTGGATATTTTCAAGCTGACGACGTGTCTGAGATTCACGCCACCTACATCGTACTCGTAGTTACGTGTATGTACCTACTGTCTTAGGCGTCTATGGAATTTAAATATTTCTTTGCTAAAAACTGTTCTGTGGCTTATAGTCGTCACAAAATAAGAGGCCCGTTTTGACGTTTGTCATTGCGACGTAACTAGCGATGTTCCCATACATGTATCGGTATTCGATACTCACGATAAATCAATTCAAGTTTGTATGAGTATTTGATCGATTTGATTTTGTATTGTAAAGTACATTGGATAAACTTAAACTTGAATATTATAGGTATATTGTAATGATACGAAATGGTGCGAGAGGTCAATTTGTCTTTAATTTAATATTTTTAGTTACAATAACATTAATTCAATCACAAAAAAAAAACAAGAAAAAACGAAAGTGATTGAATCTTCATTCAATAATTTTCTTCGGATGATGAGCCAAAATCGTCAGTTGAGCTATCGTCAATTCAATAATTATAATTGGTTAAAAGTTACAACACTAATATTTGAAAAAAGAAGACTGAGAACGTAACTGTTTTTGAGAGTTTCGTTATAATTTGACATTACATGCTACCTTATAGTATGCATGAAAAGCGTTCCAAGTTACATTCTACGGTCTTTCTCAAGTGTCAAAACGGGCCTCTTATTTTGTGTTGACTATAGTAGAAGTAGACATTAAACTTACTTACATATACAAGATACTATAAAACATAGTTAAGAAAACGCTTAAACTTAAATACTTTGTAATGTACTCATCATTATCAACAATTTTGACTATGAGAACGACCTTAAAAACGCGAAATGGTTCCTGTCAGCCCTTTTGGCTTATCAACCCTTTCCTTATAATTTATAACTCTTCTAAACAGGATAGTAGAATTGAGGGGTTCCCAACGAGTCACAGTGTGACTCGTTGGGAATTTTTTATCCCAGGTTTTTTTTTGTCACTAACAACTATTTTTTTTTTTGAAATAATTTTCAATTGTTAACTTAGGGACAATTATGTTAGAAACATACTTTTACCAATATTTTCATTGTTTCAGTACTCGGCCTGATCGGTCTCTTCGAGCTGGGAGTGATCCCGTGCCACAAGTCCGGGTTCTACTGCAACGACCCGGCGCTCTCCTTCCCTTACAACGGAGACACTGTCGGGACGGCTGTTCTCATGACTGTGGTCTTTCTTTGGCCTCTTCTTATTGTGAGTATCTAGCTATTTTCTTCATCCTAATTAAGGCCAACTAGCTAGCTCTAATGGCTTTTTAGGGATCCCTACCAATATAGTAAAAAGGAACCCTTATGGTGAGAGTCCGATGTCTGTCCATCCGTCTGCATGTCACACCCCATTTTCAATTTACAATTATAATATAAAAATTTGCGGCCTGAAATTGCGTATGAGGCTCTATAGATGATGTTTGCCAACACAATTAGTAGAAAAAAAAATTGGCATTTGTCTTTACCTGAAAATTGGGTTCTGAACTCCTGAAATAGTGACCTAACATTTTAAAACTACGCAATGTGGTCATAAGGCGCAAAATGAAAGTGTTAATTTAGACTTTTGAAAACAATTTTTTTTAATCAAGCAAAGTTTTTTTTAACGTTAAAATAATTATGTGTAAAAAAAGGGAAACACCACAACCTTTGTGACACGCTTTTCAATCCCCGATGCCCCTACCTTTATTACTTTTTTCGTCGAGCCACGTCTACCAAGACACGAACGACTAACCATATCCTCCTTTCTTCCAGTCCTTCTTCACGGAGTACATATTCACCGAGGCCGACAGCGACAGCTCCCGCTCCAAGCTGGCCCAGACGCTGCGGAACACCTCCTGGTTGTACCGAGCCTACCTCTACGGGTTCGTGATGAACCTCAGCGTTGTGGAGGTGATGAAAGGCATCGTGGGGGGCCCGAGGCCGACCTTCTTTTATATCTGCGAACCGGATACTGCTAAGACTTGTAATGGGTAAGTGTGGATAATATTCCTTTAAGACAAGACTACAAACAAATAGACAAAGATAACAAAGCAAAAAGACTATGTGAGCAGAACTACTAAAATGCAGAACGACAAAAATATAGAACGACTAAAATGTAGAACGACTAAAATGTAAAACGACTAAAGTGTAGAACGACTAAAATGCAGAATGACTGAAAAACAGAATGCAGAATAATTATTTGTTTTAAAAAAAAATTCAATAGTATTTCTAGCGTATTTCCGCATTCTAAATATTTTGAGTAAAAACATTATTTTGCTTATTTTGTTTTTTTTTTCAGAACTGAATTCGTGAGCAATTTCGAGTGCACTTCAGAGAAATTCTCATGGTGGGAGCAGCTCGACTCGTACCGCAGCTTCCCGTCCGGACACACCTCCATGTCGGTCTACTGCGGACTCTTCGTCGCGGTTAGTACTCTCCTTCTTTTCTTTGCAACTAAAAACATTTTAAGGGCCTTCTTCTTAAAAAAGCCCAATTCTAAAGAAATAATTCTTGCTTTTTTTTGCTTTTGTTTACTTTTAGAATTACTTCAAATTTTTAGTCAAGTTGCTAGGTGATTATGCCTTGGTTCTAAGATAAGTGTATTCAACAAATGGTTTTAGTATGGTCTTACTAAAACTAAAACTATTGTGCATACTAAAAAGTCGCGCACTAGAAACTTGCCGCTCTGTGTTTAGAATGTTACTTTGTGATTTCAATCATTCTTATTTTGAAGAAATAAATCTTTTATCGAAGGAAATATCTGAGAACTTGACATTCTGAGTAAACCGGTCACAGCTAGTTGAATATTGAAGTTCAAATTAACATTCTATTATCTAATGTAATTTTAAAACAATAATTACTGTGTCATTAGATATTTATTATTTGCCTAGCTATAGCTAGAGATATGTACGAGTACATCTCAACTTATTCATAATTCAGGAAAAACACGGCTCATTTTTTCAAAAATTTTAACAATGTGCGGTGTGGTTTTCCGGAATAGAAATAGATTCCCATAGAAGTAGGATAAATTACACCTACTAATATACACGTAACAACTACTGCCTCCAGTTGTGGTACCTAAATATATCTAATAACTAAGCAATCTCTCAAAATTAGTTGAAAGTTTTTCTATTAATTATGGCAAACAAGCAAACGGGCCGCCCCACCTGTAACACTAGAGGCGTCACGGATACGCCGCCAACCTTTTAAGACTAACCTTTTTTATTTGTTTGGTGTGCAATGAAACTAATTTCTACGACGTAGACTCACCTTTTTTATTGGTGTGCAATAATGCTACAATTTTGTTCTCTTCTCTCCCAACAGTGGTACCTCCAGAAGCGCGCCTTCAACTGGAAGCACCGCACCGTGCTGCTGGTGCCCGCGCTGCAGCTGCTCAGCGCCTCGTTCTCCGCCGTGTCCTCGCTGACGCGCGTCACGGACAGGAGGCACCACTGGTGGGACGTGCTCGCGGGGACTGCGATCGCTTTCCTCTCTTTGTTTTATACTGTAAGTTTGGGTTTTTATAATATTAATCATACTAGGCAAAGAAGCACCTGGTTGTTTTTGAAGGACACGTTCCTTCACTTAGGACCTAGGGACTTCCGTCAGAAAAATTACATTTCGTAATATTTTTAATGTCGATAATGTATGTAGAAGATTTTTTTGCAATCATTTATAATTTTTTCATTTTTGTAATGATTATGTTTTATAATTGCCAAAAAAAGGAATAGGTAAGTAGATTTTTATATAAAAAGAAATTTTCGTTTCAATTTTTCTACTGATGTATTAAATTATCATGATGTAGGTATCATTCTTATCTTTTAATTTGAAATCATGCTGGGGCCTAAATTTAAACTCGATTCGCGAAAATTTGGTCAATACTCACGTAATATTATTGTTTTTGTTTCAGGTAATTTTCCTTTGTGATAATTTCTCGTACGCGAGCTCAAGAACTGAAGAGAAATCTGAGGACAGTCGGAAAACAACGCGAACTCTGTTATTCGACGAGCAAAGAGTTATCATGTAAATTGACAAGCTTCGTAAGTAGTAATAAAGGATGATGGGCACTTCGTCCCCGGTGTTGTATCAAGTCATGACATATGTCATTCGAAAGAGCATAACAACAGCATTATTTAATTATATCACACCAACCCTGAATGACGTGCAGGGGAAAAGATATGACGGTTTTTAGATTCTAAAAAGTGCTGTTTTTTTTCGTTTTAAAAACTATTTTATCGAATTTTATTATCGTGTATGCATTTCCTGTGACTATTTTATCACTTCCTTATAACAATTAGATAATAATAGTTTGTTTATAAACGTTTATATAGTTGTAATTATTTTAATTTTATACTGGCACATACCAAAATCCTTACATTGCTGATTATCGACAGTTTTTGTCTGAATAATGCCATAATATGATATCGATTTATTACCATTATCAATATTTGAAAAATTAAGCGAACTTACCTGTAAGTGAAGTCTGATTAAGATTATAAGTTGTCTTGTCGAAGGGTTAAAAGCCCGAACCTTTCGTCAAACTAGTTTGTTTTTTTAATTATCTCTCCCTTTACCAAGACACTATAAAAGCGAGCGAGATGAACTTTAAATAATGGTTACAGATAAGAGTAAAGGCATAGAGCAGAGAGCAATCATAGACTAAATGCAGAGAGTTTTACTTTTCAAATGCTTTTGACTTTAAAAATAGTGGTCAATTAGGCCTTCTTTGCAAAGCCAGCCATGAATTTGGCTCAAAACGTCACAATACTGCTAACTGTGTGAGGTACTATCGATAAAATCGGCTTGTTTCGACATTATTGATGTTGTAGAAAATAATTAAGAAATCTTATTGAGAACCGTATTTATTGAGAAGGGTAGCCGTGCTGAATCTGACTACATGCCTATCCCGATCATATTCATACTGTGCAAGACAACATACTATGGAACAAGCTCCTGGCGTACCGAGAAGCTAATGACCTCGTAAGTGACTGGCAGTATGGATTTTGCTGAAACTGGTCTACTGGTGATCTTACCACTCACATCTAAGAGACTATCGAAAACATGATGAAGCGCTCATATCACCACCGACAGAGGATGGTAACAGAGGTAGTTTTAGTAGGTATAACCCCACAAAAAATCTCCTTGACCCGGTTGCCCCCCAACTCAGCCGGTTATTTTCTTAAGGTTTCCCCCAGTCTCAAAAAAACCTATCCATAATAGATAGTCTATTCAGCTATCAGCTATATATCAGTAACACTACTTTCGAACGTGTATCTTATACTATACCGATTGCAAAAACTCGTGTTTTTACTGTAGGTATTGCTTTATTATTCAATAAAATGTCATAGTGCGCATAACCAGGTTAACCAGGTTAGTACCGCCTCAATCGAAAACTGCCAAGAGACAAGCTTATGCGCTTGACCATGGCTTCTCTCGGAGGCTAGATTTTTCATCCGCTGAACTGCGCGTCGGATATGCAACGGCAACGGTTTGTCGTCTGCGTACCCAAAAACACCAGGCTTTAGCAGATAATTATAGTGAACAAGGAAAAGCGTTGTGGAGAGCACCGACCCCTGGAAAACACCAGCCTTGATATCTTTTAAATCAGATAAAGAACCACCGATGACCACTACTCGAATCAAATAATCCCGCTGGAAGTTCGATATCCATGCAACAAACCAAGTGAACAAGCCAAACAAAGGGAGCTTGCTTATAAGGCTTTTATGCCAAACCCTGGTGAAAGCTTTGTAGGTGTTAATGGAAACGACTAGCTTTTTCATAATTATGTTATTCAGATAGGGCATATTCAGCTACTGGATACATAGCGACTGACATAAAATGCCTTTTATCAGACAGCACTCTTAATACTCTTTATTTTTTGCAAACTATTGTCAAAATGACTTCTACATGTTCCATACATTTTGTCGAGTGTCATTGACATTTTTCTATGGAACAACTGAATTTTTCCCGAATTTCGGGTTGGTCCCATAGTAAAAGTTGATCATAATGAAAATAATGCCTACTATGAGCCCTTTTCGGCTTAGCGTACCCTTTATGAATAACCCTGGATTCAATAATAAAAGTAATTTTTGACATACATGTTAATAAAATTCCTTATAGCTTTAGAGAGCAAAAAATCAGCAATTTTTAAAAATCTAAAAACGATCATATCTTTTTCCCTGCACGTCATACAAGGTTGAGTCATACAATTAAATAAAGCTAATATTATCATCTTTCAAATGACATATGTCACGACTTGATACAACACGGGGACGGCGCCCATACAAAAGTGCCCATTCTCCTTTAATATAATTATTAACTAATCTACAAAAGAGAGAATAACTGACAAAATTCGATTAAATCGAGTTGAAAGAAGTAGTAACTAGTTGGAAATATATGAGCCTATATTTTATTTAGAAAGCGAAGTACCAAAATTAAATTAACTAATGTATTTATCTATATCGTTTTAAATAAACATATCACTGTAAATATTAATATTTTAAGTAGATAATAAATTATATTTTATAATTATAGCTAGGTATCTACGGGACCCGATTCGGTTAGATATTTATTGCTCAAGCAAATACTGAAGTATTATTTTTACTTTTTATAAGAATTATTTTGTAAAATATTTCCGGTGCCACGATGTCTTGGTGCCAATAATATAAGGGTTTCTTGTTTTACTATGGAACCCTTTAAAATGTGCTAAAATAAAAATTTGAAAATTAAATCAATTTTTTTATATTTTTTGGCGTTTTGTTTTATACCATTACACATTTTTGACAATATCTAATTTTCACAATAGTTTTACCTACTTACAGTTTAATTACAATTACAAGTTTCTAGTAGGTACATAATTATTAGGTACCTACCTACTCTACTAGCTGCCCCCGCCGGTTTCAACCGCTGTTTTTTTTTTTACTTTTAATAAATAGAACTTCCACAAATAATATACATATTTCAAGATCAAAATTAGCGAAATCGGTCTAGCCGTTCTCGAGTTATAGCCAGCTTAACGAGCAGCGATTCATTTTCATATATGTATAATATACCTATGAGATTAGATTATAATAATTTTAACTTTTTTTTAGTTCGAAAGTGGATGATATTGGATCAGCTATTTCCTAGTATTTTAAAAATAAATTAAATCGAATTTCTTGTACCTACTTATCTCCTGCCATGTACTTATACCGGCTGACTGGTTAGACACTTGACATATTCTAGGTTATCATAGTACTCATTATTAGGAACAACTTTTACTATGGGACCAACCCGAAATTCGCGAAAAAAAAATCAGCTGTTCCATACATTTTGTCAAGTGTCATTGACATTTTTCTATGGAACATCTGTTTTTTTTTTCGCGAATTTCGGGTTGGTCCCGTAGTAAAAGTTGTTCATAATAATGAGTACTATGATAACCTAGAATATGTCAAGTGTCTAACCAGTCAGCCCGTATAGTTAGGGCTTATTGCTCCCATCACCTACAAATTGTTAGGTCAAGGGCCAAGAGCCTACCAGAGCCCTCGGGCCCTCAATATGGGCCATAATAACAAGCATTGCGCCACCGACCGACTTTAGGGCCATTATAGCCCATCATGACCCATTATGGGACGTGTCCCAATGAGGATGTAGCAGGATGTCGGTTTGATTCCCGTGTGAGGCCCTTTGTTCAGAGCCTGTACCTTGTAGGCATGGAAGGGTCATGATAAGGATAATAAAAGCAGTTGATCGCGCATGGAGAAAAAAAAAGTTATCGCGTCGAGCGCCAGACGAGGGAGATTGCGCTTACATTGAGCGGTTTTAAATTTGTACATGTCGACGAACAGTTGGAAAAATGTGACGGCCGCTACCAACAGTATCGAAACTGCAAAATCATAGTTTCTTTCATTGTACCAATTATACGAATACTTAATATACTTTCAGGAAAACAAATAAATGTACAGATTTTTTTTTTTTGTTAAGTATTATAGTGTATTGGTGTTATCGATTAAAATGGATAATACACATATTCAATTTGGGTCAAACTTTAAATTGCTCTCCTTTAAAAAATGCCATTTACAGTTTTAATACCGTTCGTAAGGCAGTCGATTTACACGTACGTTTAAGCTTATTTGAGCATAGGTACTACGAGTGTTTCCGAGCTGAGGAAGGTGGCGGGAACGGACCCGACAGACGGCGCCGGCGCTAAAGCGGAACACCCCAGGGTATGTAGTGGGTAGGCCGCCACTAGGACGGAGATTCCCACATGAGTGCATTTAATTTGGTGCATTGTGCGTTTCCCCCTTTCTAGCGCACACTCGTGCTAACCCAGCTCCTAGAAAGAAGATAGATAGATAGATAAACTCTCTCTTGTTTACACCGGAAATTACACACAAAGGGATAATAACTAGGCAGCCCACTAAGAGCGATCTCTTCCAGCCGAAGGTAAGAAAGAAAAGAAGGTAAGGTTGCCTGGAAGAGATTTCTTTTAGCGATATTTTTGTTTGTAATTTCCGGCGTGAACAATAAAGAGTTTATCTATTTATCTAGAAATACTCGTATCGCAGCTAGTCTCTGCGGACCGTTGGTTCTGTAAGTTCCCCGGTCATATCCGCCCCGTCATTCCCAGTGGTCATGAGCGGGGTTTTTTTTCCACTCTACCTAAGTATATTGTTATTACCCTTGACCACGATCGTGATTGCGTGCATAAGCTAGTTTCAATATGAGCGATAGTGCAGGTGTTATTGGAAAAGAACACGTGAACATCGTATCTTCGCCGTGATAAGAAAAGTGTTATTGGACCCGTTCTTAGGAATTAATTACAAATTTGAATTACATATTAGCCTGAGGCCAAGTTCTAATTTAAATAAGATGTGCCGTTATTGTGTTTCTTTAAAAAACAATACAAAATTGACACACACAGAATAGAAAAATACAAATAAGAAACAGAGCTCAAGTCACTATCTGATAAAAAATAATTGGCTATGACATATAGACGGACGGATGCACAAGTCTCACCATAAGCGTTCTTCCCCGAAGGAGGTTCAGCACTCTAAAAACCATAAATTACTTCTGAATTCAGTATATTATTCGAAACGCTTTGATTCTACTTTTATTGTGCGCACTGCCAGAGTATGGAATACTTTGCCCGAGTAGATAGGGTTTTTCCCTATAGATATAATTTGGGTGTCTTCACCGAAGTCGGATTAAGATCGATGGGTGTCTTCAAGTTATCTACGAGTGAATCGGTTCATTATAAGCAAGCGTGCTCCATCGTAGACCGCATCATTGCTTACCATCAGGCAAGATGGTGGTCAAACGTAAGCCTAGAATTGAATAAATAAAAAGAAATGATATTGCAATGCAGGTGATTAGACTGATTAGCTACTGCAAGAGTCCGGTCATAAAAGTCCCCTTTGAAAACGATTTATTTTTCCGACCGCAGTCGTGGGGGACAATGGTTATAAATCACAATAATGGACGGTGGGGTTTCGGCTTGTGCTAATGATTCATTGGTAGCTTCACGTAGGCCTAGATACTAGAGCTATGCCTAGATCTAAAGTATATTTATACCTCAGCTATAGAGTTGTAAGTAGGTATAATTAAATTTTGGAAGTAGATGATAGATGTACCTAGCTGCAACACCAAATTGTACCTATCCTCCGTTTTTTGAATTGCCTCCCACTATGGAAGTCGTTTTCACGTCAAAACAGCTGTTCGATACAAATATTTATTGTTTTTAACTCAACGACAAAATTTCTGACATTTACGTTTTAAAACTCAATAAAATTTATTGTATTTACGCTTTTAACTAGACTTGGATCAGAAATAAATCATGTTCTTGTCACTTACAATAATGCGTAGGTACCTAAGTATGCATCACGCATTGTGGTAACGTATGGTACGTGCCTACGGGGACCAACGTAGGGTCACGGTAAAGTTGGACAAAAGATGGAACTAATTTTCTCCACAGGACCTACCAGTTTCATGCAGGAAATACGTCAGTGGCTCCTCTTCCCAACTCTACAGATAAACTTGCACTGTACTTAAAAGGCAAAGGAAAACCCTACCACATGACTCACAGCAGTTAGGTACCCGTCACGCGAGGGTGCATGAATTTAATACCTATGGCAGTTAGTGACGGTTGTGTAATGACAGTTGGTTTTTTTTGGACACGCACGGTTGTACTTATAAACCATGTAAATATGTTTTGCAAACGTTGCACGCTTATAAACTTCGGCAGATTAGCGTTTAACTTTTCAGAAAATACGCATGGTATACAAATGAAATTTTCTTACTTTTATATTCAATTATTTCGAGTCTATTTTATAAATATTTTATTTTAATTTGATACTTACTTAGGTAGGCACTCTAAACAGATATAAAAACCAATTTCATTAAGAGGGGACATTGTTTGTAGTTACATATTTTTGGCAAAAATGGGACAGCGTTATTTAAAAAAAAACATTTCACATAATTTTTTATCGAGCATTATATTTATTAACAATGCTCGATGTCAACTGCATTTTCATACATTTTTCTATCGATATAAAGGGCACGCATTTTTCTATTGTTTCTCTACAAGAGCTACTAAATAGCTAATAATAATAATAGGCACTTGGTTGTGTAGTAGGTACGTGAGGGCAACAGTTGCCCTAAATTCCTAACGCAACGAGGCGCCAAAATATCACTAGAAACCACTTATCAATTTCGAAATTAGATTTTGCTGATTTATAGACACAAATGTCGGAGTTCATTGCGCAAAATGTTTCTTTGACGGACCCTCAGAATTAGTTATCAGTACGTCAATAGAAAGAAATAGAAATAAACATTTTGTGAAAATTAACACGGGAATACTCACGTAAAAATTAAGTCGTTTACTACGACTAGTTCGATCACATGCGGTGAGGTGAGTTACAAGCGTGACACGCTCGCGGTTGGCACTAATTATAACAAAATGGGTCAAAACCACGTTAGTTTCCATAATTAATAATTATTATTATTACATAAATATTAGAGGTAATTAAGTTTAGGCACTTGCTTGGCCTAAACTTAATTACCTTTGGCTGGTGCTAAAGCCTGTCTTGGGCCCCGTAGCCGTAGCGTAATCTCCTCTTTAATTCTACATACCTATCCTACGGTACATATGTATAGTATTGTATAGGTTAGATTGTTGCATCCCCCCCCCCCCCCCTCCCCAGTTTTTCTGACAATGTTCGTAAATAAAATAAAAAGTAAAACGAATATTTAAATATTATTATTAAATATTATTATTCGTTAAAATCGGTTCACGTCAGTTCAAACATAAGTCTTGCGTCGCACTAGTAAACAAAGTTGCCAAAGGGCCGTTTTATCACTAAAAATACCTTATCTAGGCCACGATTAAATAATTCGCCCACACACAAACACTATAAAATACATTCTGCATTACTTTATGGACCTAATTAACTCGTACCTAATTCTGTCAGTTGATTATTTTAGCAGATAGGTCGGGAGACAACGGTGAGGTTAATTACTTCGAGGCAGTTGAGGAGGATTGTTTCGCGCAACAATGCAAAGGGCTAATTTAAGACTATAGTAGTATAGTATAATAGTATAGTAGTGCTGTCCTTGTCTAATAAACAGGAATAAAATTCACAATGATATTTTTAGTGCTATGAAATAATTAAAGAGAAAAAGACAACAGAACGGCACAATTTGGTTACATTGTGTTGTGAAAATTATTTATTTACTAGAGTTTTTAGCTGTATGCTCTTTGCTGGGCAACGAGGTACGAGTATAGTAAATGCAAAAAATTGTAGGTACTAGCTGTTTGTCTCGATTAAGAGAGAGAAGAATATCAAGTAAGAAAAGGTCGCATATTTTAAATTTTTGGATGATTCATTTTGTGTTACTTTTGAATAAATTTAAAAAAGGGAGTAATGTTGGAATGTACCTACAAAAAGGTTTTATTTTGAATTTCTGACGCAAGGCAGAAGCATTATTTGCTGATTTTGAATCCACTGAAACTGTGTAGAACTATTATAATTACTATTTTCTCAACCAAAAAAAATAACTATGCTTTACGAATCGTATTTACAACAAATAGGCGGTAAGGCCTTAAGGCTCTAGCCTGCCCATAGGGAAAAGCAAATTAAAAAAAATTTAATTTTTTATTTCACCTCAAACAGTTGTCGCATTTATTATGGAAATGAATTCCAGTCCCATCCTTAGTATCTATGCAACTTCTATGCCAAATTCCATCAAGATCAGTCCAGCCGTAAGTAAGTCGTGAAAAGATACAGAACATACTGACTTATGGCCGGTTTACATTATTCCAGTCCAGCGATCCAGTCCAGTACTGGATTGCTTACTGGAAAAATGTAAACCGGCACTGGAATGAACTGAATCCAGTAAGTTCATTCCAGTGCCGGTTTACATACAAGCCCTTCTTTAGAGCCAGACAGATAGTGTTTATGTTGTCCGCGAAATAATACTTTTCCAAACTGTTTTTAAATCTTTTAAAGGTTCGTAACTATTTTCCTCTCTAAATACTCTAATGTGTCTATTTAAAGGCGTGTACACACCACACCATAAATCACTCAGCGACTTTAATGGAAGGCGTTTACTGGCCAACGTCAAACATGTCAACGGCAACTTTGACGTTGGACACTTTTTAAAGTAACGGGCTTCTATTTTTGAAAATAATTTTAGATGTTTTACTGCAGCGGTAGGCCAATGGAGGCGTTGATTGATGAACATAATTAAATAATGTGGCTCGAAGCGAAGCCGAGGCCCATATTACTAATGAAGTAAAATGACAGTTCTACGAGTCTCTTAACAATTATTGAGTTGAATAAACATAGCAAGGCAATGAATAAAGCAAACACTAATTGATTGAAACGAAGCTTCTAAGAAAAGAAAGTACCAGGCTCTCATGAAGCACTGACAAGTGGATTCAAGAGTTCAATTCAAAGACTCCACAAAGCGATTGCAGCTTTCACGACATTTTGAACCGTGTATCATAGACATACGTATTAAAATGGTTTTATAGGCGACTAAAAAGGCTGTGGAAATGCAAATTCTATGCAATTATTTTGACAGAGAATTTTGAACTGTGTAAACGTGAGGTTAAAGTTGAAAATTCTAGTGTGTTATAAAGTGGTGCTATTGAATGGGGCATGTATGCCTTCGCTGGACAATGCGGTGGAGGATGCTTCAAGGCGCCTATGTAGTTTCTGTGTTGATAGTTTGGACGGATGTCCATTATGACACGAATTTTCACTGACGGCGTTTATAGACATTTTCAAGACATGCGTATTCGTAAGACAATAATTCCTTTAATTTTTACTGTCACTATAGAGAAACTTCTGCAATCAGAGATAAGGGACTTCGGAATATCTTTTACTTTTACTCGGGCTGAATAACCCTTTCTGAATAGTCCTTATCTTTTTTTGTTCCTTGTTAAGATAAGCGAATAATTCGTCTATGCTCTATGGCTAATCAAAACTAATCAAGTTTTTATACGAGCACGCCCAGCCTAACTGAATGTTTCCATTTTTAAGCGAGCAATGGACTGCCATGCCAACCAATCTCCTAAAATTCCAAAGATAACCAATTCCTTTGATTTTCGTCGCAGAGTTGACACAAGTACTGACATCTGGCGCTAAGTACCAGGAACGAGGATTTTTTATAATGGCTACTGCCTTGATTTGTTTGAAAGCAACTTTGCCAAACAGTTGAGGAAGGATACAGAAAAAGAAGCCAAATAGGGAAATAATACTGTAATATAAATGAACAACTAGAGACGGATGTTACTGGATTGAATGAAATGAATCAACGATAAATTACGAAAGACAAAAATACGGATAACAATGGAATCGCACCTCCACGACACCAATAGGTACCTAACTATAATGAAATCTATGACTACAGCCTGAAGAGACTGCGGAAGCAAGTCTGCAGCCGTCGAGAGCGCTCGACGGCTTTCATAGGTGGGACTACGCTTTCATACTATTGTGTCATGGATAGACACTTCCAACTCCTAATGGCACTTCATAGAATGCTAACACTACCAGTACTACGACCAACTTATCTGTGCGTTTGATAGAGGAGATACCATCGCAGTTCTTTAACCAAAACATATCCCGTGGAATAGTTATTTCTGTTTGCCAACTCTTCAAATAATTTTGTCGGTCTGGAAGGTGGTAAGCTGGTAAGTACGTAAATATACATAGGTTTAAGTACCTATCTATTTATTTAGTAGTTGACCTGCCTCTCTACCGCCGCGATTTGGCAGATTGGAATATTTACTGCCATATTATTTATTTATTTATTTTATTTATTTATTATGAAAATACCTATTATGGAAGCATATAATATTTACCTACTTTACTTATATCCTAATTCTAGTGGCAACAGGCTGGTAACGCATCTCAAATATTCTTAAGTTACATCCAAGAGAGCAGCCAAATCCGCAAATCCTTTGCGCAAAAAGTCCGCCGCCCCTGTAAAAACTTTGAAACTAACCACCTAAAGTGCTTCAATGCAGGCTGTTTCAACATTATACCTAAGTTACTAGGTACTTAACCCCTGATTGGTACTGCGCAATAGACAAAGGCACATCATGCTGGGTCGTCAATCGTCCCAATCTAAACCAAAACAACGCGGTAGTCCAAATCATGTCCTGCTTGCCCCCTAAACCTTGAACTTTCGAGCGTTCAAGTGCAGGGTACCTACCATACTAACTGTTGCGTAAACTGTGTAAACGGTACACTCGAGGACAAAAATCCCTATGTATGTTGGTAGGTATAAAAACTATGAAAGATACCTATATTAAAAAATATCAAACATTATTGTACAATCGACTGTTTCGCCGAACTATTGCAACCAACTGTCATAGTTATAGTTTCGCATCCTGCCATATCGCCATCCTAATTCGGATCGCCCTGGCTCTCGCTCTGTCACCTAGAGAAAAGGCTAATCAAAAGCTTACGACATTCAGTTCAGGCTCGCACCAAGAGGCGCTATTATGGCTGAAAACGGGTTCAGCCATAATAGCGCCACTTACTGCCAGTGTTAGAGCTAGTGGTGCAGGCCCGGAACTCGTGGAATTAGACCTTAGGCCCTAAGCCAGGGGTGACGAACCTTTATGAAACAACGAGCCAATTTTTTTAAGGAAATGTTTATGAGCCTCTCGACTTGCCCATGATGTAGGTAATGACGGGGGATGCTAGAGTGTATCGGCAATGTATGAATCCGCCACTCGACGTCCCATTAAATAATTTTGCCCGTGATAATTGGGTGGTGGCGTACGCCATCCCTGGCCTAGACGGTCGTAATCCGTCACAAGGAGATCCATATCCAGAAAGTCTTTTGACAGATATTTTTTCTAGTTACTCAGAAAATTATGACTAAGTATAAATTTTTCTGCGGTGAAAGAAATTTTAGTTCACTAGGTACAACGATTGAACCGAATTTGATGGTTTGGTTAGGTACATGATAACTACCTATCCTCAGAAATTTAAAACCACCACCATGTCAATCAATCGTAACGCCAGCTGTTAATATTTTTGTAAACCTCCAAGTAACTATTTAAGGATTAATATTATATTGTAGGTATTGTAATTTATTTCCTTAATTATATTTTGATCAAGTAAAAGATTTGTGAGCTTGTAGGTACGGGGCTACGGCTACCGAATTGGCTAATGGCCATAATGGGCCAATCTGAGTCTCTTCCTTCGTAATTTGTGTCAAACATGAAATTGATTTATCTATCTTTGTGACGCAGGCAGGACCTTTGGCGAAGATATTGGTTCCCATGACGTGGACAAAGTGGACATTTGTGAAGTGACAATATCATTATGAGGCTGAAATACAAGTGTTATACCATCTAAGGTCAATCTATGGAAAAATTTATTCCTTGACTATTCATTCATACCTTATTCGTTACTTAGGTAATGCGGTACATTATACGTAGTTCTTTACATTAAACCAGGAGAGCTGAGGTCAAACTATAAGCATAACTAACATAGGTACGTTAAGCAAATAAGAGCCAAATACCTACCCTAGCCAATCTAATGACATAGGTACCTACTTTATACCTAATTTACTATTATAATAATATTTACCTAAATAACCTGTTATAATTTTACGGAGACATTCCTGAATAATGGATGGCCGGATTGGTCTCTGGTGCGCCCACACTATCTGAATATTAAAGCTTAATGATCTAACCGTCCGGAATCAGAAACTAAAAAAAAACTTTTATTCCAACGTCAAACTCAAAATACAAACAAACGTCAATTTCAAACGTCAAAGTCAATTTGAATTTTAAAATTTTGAATTTGTATTATGTAAACAAAAAAGCAACGGCTTTTTATTTATTGGTCATTAAAGAAATTGAATATTTCCTGAATAGTTAAATATAAGTGCATAATGAACGTGTTCAACGACATTAGTGATGAAGAATTCGTGCGATTTCTTAAGAGTTTAGGCGTGGAAACTTACAAGTTGTCTTTTGAATGGATGTTGAACGATTCAGAATTCGCTGGTGTTTTGAGGTGGATTTATAACAGCCTGGACCATAATAATGCTATATCTCCTCGTGAAGAATACAGGTATGCTATGTTACTATCATCATATTCAAATTCGCATCCTAGATTTTTGAAATAAAGCGCGAGGAAGAGTTATTATGTCATTGCTGTCTGGGCGCCTTATTTACTGATTTTACCAGTTTATTAATTTAGAAATATTTCAGCTTCCCGGTCCCATGATTCTCCTGCATTTTTACATTCTAGACTAATGATTGCCTAGCCAAATTTCCATAAGTGTTTTTGCCTTTTAACCAAAGAGGGAACAAACAAAGGGACTGGTTCACTGGTCCTACTTTGGCATTAATAATATTGCCTAGTAAATTTATTGATTCTGTAATTATCATCATCATTAGCCTGTAATCGCCCACTGCTGAGTATAGACCCTTGTACGCTACTCATCATGGTCCTGCGCCAATCTTATCCAAATTCAACCTGCAAATTTTTCTATTACAATTTCCAGATACAATGAAATACAAAAAAGAGGTGCCTTGCTATCTGACGAAGATCTTGAAACTTCCATAGCATCAATACAGGAGCAATATCCCGGCATCTGTCTACCAGGAGATCTGGAGTCTAAGGAGGCTGTAGAGTTAGATGTTCAATTCCAAGAGGAGAGGCTAGCTGCCTTGGAAAAGCAAGAAGCTGTTGTGAAAGACTTGATAAGACAGAATGAGTGAGTATTTTATTAACACATTCAATGTCACTATTATTTTCTAGTACTTCTCAGGGGTGCCACTCTATATAAAAAGACAAACAAATGTGACACACCTGTGCACTCGGCATGGCAATAAGTTAAGTATTTGTGAAAACACACTAGGCTAGTCAGAGGTGAGTCTCGCTAAGAGGAATAGAGTTTCAATACAAAGTTATAGCAGGATTAGCAGGATTTATAAGTAAGATACTAAATTAACAATAGGGTTGCAGTTCCTCGCACTTCATGTATTCTACAATTAAACTACAATAAATACTTGTACTCAGTTATGTCTATTTTTCCAGCCTGATCAAAGAACAACTAATATTAGAGCTGTCACAGCTGAACTCGGCTCACTCCCAGTGTTGTGATGATAAGGCAGCGGCTGCTGACGACTGTACTGCACTGGCTCAGGAGGTGGAGACACTCATGGGGAGAGTCATACACGTCATCGCTGACAATCTGGATGTGTACGCTAATTGTAAGGGGGATAAGGTCTGTAATGCATTGGCACTGTATTTACATTAAGTTTAATTAAAAAGCTTCTAAATCCTAAAGGTATTAATAATACTGTGCTGGAGTCGTACAATGAATGCTTAGGGCGAGCTTAACCTAAATTGTATAAGTTTTTTCTAGCTGACAGCGAGACAAAAGTCAGGGCGATGTAGTTTTAAAGTTCACTAATACTAATATACAAGCAACTAATATGTAAGTGAAATATTGTGCGTTTTTAAGTTTTAAATATTTTGTGTGGGTGTGCAACTGAATTTTGAACCACTTCCCGATGTCTGATTGAGCTGAAATTTGATGTACCTGTGTAACTCCGAGGACAATGCAATAAAAGTGAAGCATGCGTTTAACATCAGGCTAGCGATTAGCTCATCTCCTCTCAATAGCATAAAAAAAGCCTGTATTTAAAAATATTTTTAATTATATTTTCAGGACTCAGCTCGTCGATTTCTGACGTTTAGTCCGCTGGAGTCGTACCGCCAGTCCATGGCTCTGTTCCGGTCGCATCACGACCTGTACGTATCTCAGCACCTCGGGGCCAACCTCAACAGTGTTAATAAAGAGCTGCAGGCGGCCGCTGCTGAAGCTAAGGATATGGAGACGAGGTTAGGATCACATGTAAATAAATCGAGGAAATACCTGTTTACGGGCATTATTACTTGTTGTTTAGGATATTATCATTAAATTTTTTTAGTTAATGTAATAAAATAACCCTTGACATAGGTCAGGGCTAACAGCTATCTCTCAACCCTATATATAGAGAAGTACCTTTATTATAGCAAGAAGAAGAAGAAGAAGAAGAGAGCCGTGGTAGCTCAGTGGGAGAACCGCCGCTTCGCATTCTTGAGGTGGCGGGTTCAAACCCCAACTCGTACCAATGAGTTCTTTAGGACTTATGTACGAATTTACATACCACTGGCTTTTCGGTGAAGGAAAACATCGTGAGGAAACCTGCATATGTAGTTCACGCAAAAAGGGCCGATTACCGGCCTAGTTGCGGAAAAAGAGCCCGCTCTTTATTTTTTTTTATAGCAAGAAGAGCAAGGGTTGCCGAGTAATATCAATCATCTGCACAGTCTATAATAATGTCAGTAAAGCAGTGGCGGATGGTGTCGACATGACCTATGCCAAAATGTCCCTCAAAAACCCGAATTTACTTCAAAATCCTGTAAAATATCACTAAGGAAGGATATAGGCCTGGAAATCATTGCAGTAATCAACCATTGATCCAACGTCGTATCCGTGGAAGACAGCCACAGTTGCAAAACCCTAGGTTTCCAGGAGGCGGTTTTTTCTGATTATCTCGGAAATTTCTTAGACAACGTATGTTTTTTAGTATTCTAAACAATTCCTTGACACAACAGGCAGTGAATCATATTTTTTTTTAATTTTTGACGATAGTATTTGTACGTGTTTTGTCCCTTAATACCTTACTCCACGGGATTTTCTCAAGATCACGTCGGCTTAACCGCCATGAGGGCTTTTTTCCGAGTGAGAAATGAGAAACGCGGTGAATTTAAGAGACACTGCGCCTTTATTCCACGTAAAAAGCTGGGTGGTGGCCTTCTTACGACAAAAATATTAGAATTTGCGGTTTAATTTTTAGTGTTCGTGTACAAGAGATGAAAAACAATGTTGTTTTAACCGACTTCCAAAAAAAGGAGGAGGTTCTCAATTCGGATGTTTGTATTTTTTTTTTTTTTAATGGTTGGATGTTAGATATTATAATTGTGCGCGACTTTTTTTATTTTGACCTGACCGCGAGCGCGTCACGCTTGTAATCTCCTGATGAAGATCACCGAATATGATCAAAACTAGTCGTTATAAACGACTGACGTTAGTAATCCCGTGTTAATTATATCAGAATATATTTTAATCTTTAAATATAAATAACAAGTCCTGACTGACTGACTGACAGACGACTTAAAGCAGGTCGTAGAAATTTAAATTTGGAGGGTGTATTTGTCTTGATGAGCAAAGGTGTGTACTAAGAAAGGATTTTTTGAAATTCAACCCCTGAAGGTGTGGAATAGGGTGTAAAAGTGTATATGGAGAAGCTTGTTTTGTTTTTTGATGCCACGAATTTAAAAATTTTACAATATGACTTAAGAAAATATTGATCACGTATTTCACCATTTTCTGGAAATCAACCCCTATGAGGGTGAAATGGCGTGGTAAATATGGCACGAAGAGAAAATTTGTTTTGATGCTACGTCAATGAAACTTTACACAGATGTACTAAATTTATAATAGAATCCCAAAATTTTCGAAAAGTCACACTCTCGAGCTGGAATTGTTAATTATCTCGAAAATTCAAAACGCTTTTACCAAAGCGCCAAGACTAAAAATACTCCAAAACCTTAAACTTTTTTGGGGAAGTTGAAACAACAAACAACACAAAATTAAACAAACAAACTTTGAGGGTCTATATTCCCGAAACTATTGAAGGTAGTGTATTTGACCAAATGTTATAGGGGTTTGCGAGAGCTACTAAATGGTGGCGACGAAAATCCAAGATAACAAATTCAAAATGGTCCGAGGGGGCTGATTTATTGTATCTGGGGGTTTTAAAGGTCCCTAATTCCATTATGACGCTTTTGACATACTCTCAAAAAAGGAGGGTTAAGTAAATTTAACCCCAAAAAAATAAACGGTTTTTAAAGTGTAGTGTCCACGTGGTCGAAGCTAGTTTTCAATAAAGTAGCGTCGACTGACCGCGAGTTGATTTATTTTTTACCCAACCGCAACGAAGCTAAAAAAGAGGGATATGTATGTATTTATGTGTGTATGTTGACTATGTGCGCATGTATATTAATTGTGGATGTATAAAGTAGCTCTTTGTTATGACCGAATCGTGGTACTAGACTCATACAAACAAATAAGACACGCGACGGGATCTAAATACTTCAATAAGAGATTTATGTCAGAATCTCCTGAAGAAGCAGGGGCTAGAAGTGCAACAATCGAAAGAAACACAAAACTACTACCAAAAAGAATAAATAAGACGTAAGACATACAGGTTCCTTAAGACCTTGACTGCTTAGCCCCCAAGCAACTGCTAGCCAGGAAAAAACCAAAAGGCTCTTCCAAAAGACTCTTTCAAATCGCTTAGTCACCGTAGAGGAGTAAGCCAGCACCCGCTAAACCAGACCGGAAGACTCAGGCTTTTCTTAATGCAAACACTCTAATCGTAGACAGTAAGATCACCGAACTAAGTTTTTCTATAAAATCTATAAATTGGGACATCCTAGGGATATGCGAAACTAGAAGACCACAGACATTAAAAAAAAACCATAGAATAATACTCGGACTTTATTCTATTCCGCAC
Organism: Alcis repandata; assembly: GCA_949125135.1. Classification (NCBI taxonomy): domain Eukaryota; kingdom Metazoa; phylum Arthropoda; class Insecta; order Lepidoptera; family Geometridae; genus Alcis; species Alcis repandata. The sequence goes on from OX421237.1 coordinate 1,269,701, forward strand.
ACCTGGAACAAAGTGAACAAACGAAAGAAACGAGGTTGGGTTCTTAATTACAAAACCTCTGAAACACAATATTTTAAAATTTAAAACCGTGTTGGATAAAACTACAACTCTGGAAATAAAGACATCCAACGAAAATATTTGATAATTTGTACTGGGATATTAAAGCCTCCGAAGACAAAATAGTTAACGAAATTTTAAAATCATTATGAATGCTGTTGATAAAGCCACTACAGCAACTATTTAACATAGTTATTGAAATAAAAACAACGTCAGCACAGTGGTCGAAGTCTATTATTATACTTGTACATAAAAAGGAGACCAATGTGACATTAGAAACTATAAACCAATTAGCCTAATGACAAACTTGTATAAAATATTCTCAAATTTTTTACTCAACCGGTTGACAATAACTCTAGACGAAAACCAACCGAGAGAGCAGGCAGGTTTTCGAAATGTTTTCAACAATGAACCACATACAGGTAGTCTTTCAATTTATAAAAAATCCAATGAAAACGGGAAACCGCTATTTATGTGCTTTTTATAGACTACACAAAAGCATTCGATTCTGTAGACCACAACATGATCTGGACTGCACTAAAATAACAAAGCACTGACCAGCCAACCAGCCCTACATTAACGTGATCTGCAACATAATTATACTCTAAAGGCATAGCCAGAATGTGATTAGAGCGGAAAGCATGGAATTCCCAATGGAAAAATGAGATAGACCTTCTCGGCTGTGATAGAGCGTGTTTCCAGAAGTCTGAAATGGGAAAACAAAAAAGTGAAGATAGATGAATATTTCCTGAGCCACTTACGATTTGCTGAATGTAGTATTTGCTGAAAATGCATTAGACTTGGAATCCATGGTTAGCAAACTAGTAATAGAGAGCAAGAAGGTTGGTCTAGAAATAAATGCAACAAAAATAAAGGTTACCTTACTAATCGTGAGTCTCATGTCATTGAAGGTGTAAAAATTGAGTATGAGAACATCTATGTTATCTCGGACATTAAATTTGGTTTCTTTTAATGATTGTACAGAAAAAGAGGTACACATAAGAATTTCATCAGACTGGAAAAATCATGAAATAAAGACATAAAGAAATGCTTAGCATATGGGTGTCAAACATGGTATTTGAGTTAAATGGATGAAGAAAAAGTTCTACAAGAGAAAAATGCAGAAAAGTTTATCAGATATAAAAAAAAAACAGACAGATTAAATATAACTTGTAAGAAACAAAATCAAAGTACCTGATGTATGTTATGATGTAAGACAACAACGACAACACTACTTAAATATGTGGTCTGTGATAATGGGCAGGCTACATATCTAATTATGTAGGATGGAAAGCAACAGATGGACAAAAATAGTTACGGAATGTATTTCAAGAGAAAAAAAAAGAAACCAGGGAAAGCAAAAGAACAGATGGAGAGACATATATTATTTACGGAACAATACTGACCAGACGAGGAAGACGAGAGAGAGAGAGAAGAGTGGAGAGTTTTAGGGGAGGCCTACACCGCAGAGGCCACTTCTATGATACAAACTAATTAAAATTATATGTTATGTAGTATTTATAAGGTAGAAGAAATATAGACTTATTTATTTAATTTAATGTCTTTTTTTATATATAAATGTGGGTATACAAAGATGTTTATTTTTGTTTAGTCCTTTAGCGTTGATTCTGACTGGCGCGTGACTTGTAATGTAACATATTTTAAAAATTATAGTTTATGTACACCCAGTTCCCAATAGCATTAGAAAACAAGTTTTACTTCGATTTTATCTACTGTGAGTAGATAAAATCGAGTCTGTTTTTAGCCATTAAGTTATTGCACAAATAAAGAATGAAGATCAAAATATAGAATATTTGAATTTTATTCACCCTCCCGTGACATATTAACCAATTTTCTGGAACGTTTAATTACTCAAACGCGCCCGCACGCCCGGTAAATCCGTCAAGTAATGGCACAGATGCGCTTACGACCCTGTCGGCCGACTCCCCAAGCAACTTTTACCGTCGAACACGGCCGCGCAGGCGAGTGTGGCCGTAATCGCCGGATAAATTTGGACGCAGTGGCGTTAGTGGCTGTATTCTACGGAGTATTTTGGAGCGTGGCTTTTTCTCAAAATTTTAAATCGTGTTTTTTTATATCAAATACAGGATTTTCCGATTTTCTGAAAATGTGAGTAGATGCGTATGTATTTAAGGATTCCAAAAATGCATTAAAAGAAAAAAGCCACAACCGCCAGTGTGGCAGTCTTCCACGGATAGGGCGCAATATCATTGTGTTGAAAACCGCATTACGTCTTCACTTGGCTGTCATTTTTCTTCCATTATTTTCCTCGCTCATCCATTTCAAACCTTTTTGCATACCCTGACTGTAATCTACTTACTTTTAATATTGAATACTCTTTTCCACAGACTATTCGACGCAGCCATCGCCTACATCAAAACAAGAGCAGACCTAAGCGGCGAACAAGCGAAACTAGCCCTTGTGTCCAACTACAATAACGTCCATCCCAGCCAAATCACAACTGGTCTTATGGAGGCCCGGAGCAGTTTCGAAGTTTTAGTGCAAGAAGAGAACATAGCAGAGCAGCAAGTGAGGAGTGCGGTGGAGAGACTGGTGAGGGGGCGGACGGAGCTGGCTGTGGGGACTGCTACTGCGGCTGCTTTGGAGGTTAGGCAGTAAGTATATGCTTCAGATGGCTTCAGTTGCGTTATGAATTGAGCATAAAACTAGTATTACTGCTTTGGAGGTTAAACAGTAAGTATATGAATGCTTCACTTGGCATCAGTTGCGTTAGGAATTGAACACAAAGGTAACATGAAGGAACATGAAGGTACATCGGGTAACCTCCTCGTGGTGCACCCTGGGCAACAGCGTGCGGTAATACTGCAGCTTTTATGCAGTATTACCGCACGGTGGCCAATGACCCGACACGGTGGGCCCTTCCGCGTGTCCCTCTGACTAGCAGAGGGCACAGCGTGAAGGCTTGGACGGTGGCATTGCTGCCACCAGGGGGGTTTTCCTTGTGCTCCTCGCCGCATGTGGGTTGCGGTCGGGAGTGCAAGGAAAGGAGGAGGGTGGACGCTGGAAGCGTGTGCCGCATGGGGCCCCCCAGCGACATACGCTTTCGGCCTACATAGGCCGGGATCTCTCGTTGCCGAGCGTGGTGAAAGCCGTGCTCGGCGGCGAGAGATCGTGCCAGGCCGGAGTCTCCTTCTGCGAAGAGGTGATGACGCAGAAGGAGGCCGCGGAGCGGGTCAGAGAGGACGACGCCCGATCTGACCCGCTCCGGCGCAGACGAGGGAGCGAGGAGGCGGTTCGCCCGTATCCTCGCTCCTCTGCAGTGGGGTTGCCGGGAGAGTCGGGGGACTCTCCCGGCCTACACGACCCCACACTGACTGTCTGGGGGGTGATCCTGGGGAACAGGGTCACCCCTCCATAGGCGCGGGGGGCCCTAATCGGGCCCATCGCCGGGGCGAGGTGGCGATTGCTAACGCGACCCCACCTTGCCCCATCTCAGGCGGATGCCGAACACCCCAGTGGTTTTAGTGGGTATGCCGCCGCAGGGCGGAGACTCCCACATAACCACCCTGCCTCCCCCGGGGCGGGCGTGGTATCCATAAAGGATTTCCACTGGGTAAAAAAAAAAAAAAAGGAATTGAACATAAAACTAGTCTGAAATTCCAGTAATATCATAATTATGAAGTATAAAAACTTCTGACATCCGCAAAAGTTTTTTTTAAAAACTGAATAAAATATTTTCATGTTTCAGTTTAGTTGATAGTTGATGGTATCAAATTCTTTATTCTTTAGAACGCTCAAGCCTAGATGTTTTTTGACTGTAATCTTGTAATTGCAACAAGAATAAAATCATAACTTAGTCTCTCTTTTTTGTACCCTAAGCAAGAGGTAGGCGAAATACTTCATGACTTCTATTTCCTAAACAAATATTAGTGTAAAAGAGAAAGTTCATCTATCCATGAACTATCTATCTTGTTGTTCAAATTTTTATAAATATAATTACAGGCAAATCCAGACCTCCCTAACTCACCTAGTCGACGTCTGGCAGCGCGCGTTCACTCTCGACCGCATACTGTACTACACTCTGCGGCGCGAGCTGAAGACTTTAGACGAGTTCCTGCAGTTTGCAGCCGATCTGAAGCAGTACTGTACTGATGAAGAAAGTGCTGTGGTGGCCAGGATTGTAAGTATTGAATAGTTGCACAGACTGTTACTAGATGGCGCTTGTATCAGTTTAGCAATACATTTGTTTAGTTTTTATCATAAATGAGCAACATGGATAGTCCAAAATAATCGTTAGTTTTGATACTACAAATATCAGTATTAGTTTGTCATTTGTGAGGAGCTAACGAAAGTATCGAAAGCGCTAGAAAGCAGTAGGTATCTCCGTCAAAGAGTGGTAACATTTCAAGCTGTCTGCAATATCGAATCTATCGATATTACAGTATTCTATGTAATATTTGTATATTTTATCCATTCTAAAATCGTTATTTGTCTCATATGGATAGACAGTCGATAGTTGACTGTCACGTTAGCAAAACTAAGCTATAAACTGTGCGGAAAACAGTCAGAAATTTAAATAATTGATGTCTTTGTCTATTTTATAAACTTGACCATTTATTATAGGAATCTATGAACGAGATATGCTCTGAACACGCAGCCTGCTCACAAAAGTTAGAAACCACCAATCCCCTCTTACAAGCGCTCTGTAACGTACTCGGACTGCCCCTAACGAACGACGCATCACTATCGGTCAAGGCATACAATGAGCTACAAGGAAATTTGAAGGAATTGAAGCTAAATGTTGAAGACGGGTTTAGGAAGAAAGAAGGCGCTTTGGTTGAATTGTGAGTATAAATTTGTTTTTTGGTTGACTGGGTAGGATGTTGACCACAGCGTGCTTAATATTATAATGGTCACAATAAAATATTTTTAATTCCATAAAAATATAGTGAAAAAGGTAAATAAACTTTAGTTTGAGGCACAAAAGACAGTCTTCACCCCTAGTTCAAAATTCTGGATGGCGCAGACCTGTTATGGGCAAACGTGACGTTTAACATCAGGCGAGCGATTTGCTCGTTTCGTCACTTAATCACATAAAAAAAAAAGTCTAAAAATAAAAATTGGTGTCACTTAATATGTCACTTAACTTTACAAGAGTTTTTTATAAATAATGCCCTTATATTGTTCTAACTGCACCCCGCGGTTTCACCCGAGTTTTCCAGGATAAAAAGTAGCCTATGTGTTAATCCAGACCATGAACAACCTTCATTCCATCGTAAATCTTTGGCCCAATATTCTTAATTCTTACTCAAGTGAAGTAAAATAATATCTATCCACAGTAAAAATTCTGCGAACCCCTTACAAGAGTACATATGGAGCGGATGCACCAAACAAGCTCACTGCTGGGACCTGACTGTTTCCTCTCTCTCGCACTCGCTGAAACATGAGATGGAAAGCATGGACAAAAAAGTGCTGGAGGCGACGCGAATGTTCCAAGATGTAAAGGTGCGTTCTACCAAAGGTTTTTTAGTATAATAGAAAATGTTTTTATAAACAAGCTTTTATTGCATTATAATCAGAGTTACACAGGTATACCAAGTTTCAGCTCAATCGGACATCAGAAAATGGTTCGAAACTCATTTGCAAGAGTTGACCTAATTTGACATACCCTGCAAGAAAAATTAAACCTTGTAAAATAGTTTATCCTCATAGTAAGTACAATCTACGTATTAAAATCAAGATTGATTCAGCCATTTAGTTGCAATAAGTAACAAAGAACGCGATACAGCTAACCGCGTGTTTGTAAGAGACGGTTAGTCTGTTACCAGCACTGCCCAGCGAACTAAACTTCACGTCACTTGCCGCTGCCAACAGAATACCAGCGCTGGTTGTTTACAGCCAGCATACATGCTGACTTGGGATCGGTTTTTGGCTCAAGGGCACGGATGCATCTCATTGTCTTTTGCTTGTGTTGATTTGTTAATTGTAATTTGTTTGGTAATTGTGTATTACTAAGACTCCGCTTGGGGGCTCCCATACAACAACCGTGATTTTTTTGCGGTTTTTATAGGTAATGGTACGGTACCCTTCGTGTGCGAGTCCGACTCGCACTTGGCCGGTTTTTTTATGTATTTAGATATCTGTTTTTGTGATCCATAAATATTTTTTCTGTATTTTTGTTTGTGTGTGTGTGTGATCACTTATCATATTTTCTTTTTCAGAACGGTGATAGACAAAACCGCAGAAAACTATGGCAGTGGTTCCTTACCGACCCAACTCGGTTTAAGGCTGCCATGAGAAACTGCAGTTTTTAACTGAATACTACTTTGTGGGTACCTAAAGGTTAATTATTCTCTACCGACTTAAAAAAGAGGAGGATCTCAATTCGGTAGTGTAATATTATGTTTGTTAGAACTTAAAAACTCAGAATTACTAACCATCTTACCACTAATTCAAAAATCGAAATGGAATAAAAAAAAAAATATTTGAAATGATTGGTCCAATCACACGGTGACACATATACCGTCACCGTGACGTCACCGTTCCAGCATCAATGATTGAACGTCTACCGATCGCTACCGTACAATATCATTTCAATATGAGTGAGCTTTTATTGTGATTTTTACATTCATGTTATCAACAAACAGAATTAACTTACAAAGAACCGATTACCCCTTTTATCTTGACAACTAAATAGGCTGTTTGTTTGTACATGTATCGAATATCTGCTATGTATGCTTCTAAAAAAAAGCAATTAAAGTGACTTGTTTTATGATAATTTTGAAAAAAATAAAAGAGTATGTAAATAAAATATTTTTTATTTTCATTCTAAAACCTATTTCGGTAAAAAATTGTCTAACAATAAATTACTAAATCACAATTTTGCAATTTGCAACTATATCTTAAAATTAACTTATGAGTAAAGAGTAACGTGCATCTTACAATTATATTTACAAATAGGTATAAGTATGACAATATAACAACAATTATTAAGAAATAAAATTAAAAAAATAAAATTTGTTATTATAAATAAATTATAATAACAATTAGTAAGACCCTGTATTATACAGGGTCTTACTTAGTGCTGTAACTAGCCTTTTATGCACCCGGTGCGAGCTTTCAAAACTGCGCCCCTGACCTAACTAGCTACAATGCATGAGATAAACCTAGATACTAGTCTGGTCATTTCTGCGCCCCTCCAGGGTCTGCGCCCTGTGCCTGGGCACTGCTGGCACCGCCCTAGTTACGGCACTGCTTACTTATAAACACGCCCTAAAGTTAAAATCATTGCATAAAATGCTTTGAACTTCTAATGACGTAAATGTCTCGTGCGAAAACAAGACAGAATGTTAAGTAGTGTTCAAGTTAAAGCATAAAAACAATGTGGGGAGGGCACTGTACGCTGAAACATAGGCTTTAAGCCTAGTTCGGCAACAGACACTTTTTATGTTAAATAGATGTCTTTCTAGCCATTTATATTAAGTAAAATTATATAATTATATAATTTTTAATTTATATTTTAAATTATTTAATTTGGGTGTCTTCAAGTCGCGAGTGAATCGGTTTCTTCTAGGCAAGCGTGCTCCATCGTAGACCGCATCGTTGCTTACCATCAGGCGAGATGGCGGTCAAACGCAAGCCTATACTTAATTGAATAAAAAAAAAATTATGTAAACTTTTTGTATGTAATAATACCTATGTTTTATTGTTTAAAAAGTATGACCCACAGACTCGCCCTTATATGAATGTTCGATATGCATAACTACGCTATAACATTTTCAAGTTCTAGCAGACAAGATTTGTCACGCGTGTAAGCGAGAGCAAAGTTCATAGAATAGATTAGGTATCAAGTGTTTGTACAACACTAAAAACTAAAAATACATCTATAGTAAGTTTTTTCATACATTATATGCTATAGAAAGTTCTAAACCATGCACTGACCATGATAGCACCCAGAGATTCTGAAGACTAGAATCCTTAACTAAAACAAAACAACGTCAGCTACGAGTAACACAGGTTAGAAAATTTGGTTATGTCCCAGATTTTAACTGGGACTGCAGTACAGCCCCTGTTGGACATTTCTCCGGCCTGGTAGCCCTGCACTGATTGGACACCATTAGACAAAAGCTCTGCTCTTTAACACTTTGGCTGCGGCTAATAGTCAAATGCGTTGTTTTACGCGTCTGGCGTGTGCAGCGGCTGCACACGCCAGACGCGCACTGCAGCCGCACTCGCGTCACAAAGGAAAACACAAGGTATGTGTTTCCCGCAAGTGAAAGTGTTAAATATTGATTGTAACCCATTCAGTACCATCGACACTCTTAGTGTGTCCTTATGAATCTTTATGGGTTGATTACACGTAACGAGTACGGCGTTTAGCGTAAGTTTGACGAGGCGAGACAGTCGCTAGAACCATGATTTGTTTGCTCGGCTGAATACGCCCACTTACTTTCTCGCCACTGTACTCGTTACGTGTAGGTAATCAACCCTGACACGTCGATTTGACTTGATTTTTATATATAGCAGCATCGCTGGGAACCACTAGAAAATAATGGTGGCATTGAATGTGTTAAAATTCCTGTGTACAACTCGACGTTATTCAACATTCCAACCTGACAATTAAGTCCTTTCAAATCATTACTCTTTACTTTGGCTTAGTTCAGTAAATTCTTCAAAAAACCTTTTACTCTTTTTTCTTTCCTTTTACTTTTTATTTTAGATTTTCACTGCTTATTTATTTAGTTCAGTCCCAGGTGGGTCGCGGCGCTTTCTTAATGAAGGTGTCTTCAGGCGCGATGTGTATGGGGTTGCTGAAGTCCACTTCAATATGCTCCGGGATGGCGTCGAAGTATGTTATGTGCTCGTTTACGTTGTCTGGAAATTGAAGGGAATAATTAAGTTTTGAAGTACTGTAACACTAATAAATAGAAAAAAGTGATAAAAGAGATTAGGTAGATAAAATCAATATATGAAAGAAAAGCGAAACCTAAGTAAAGCTAAATGTAAAATTGACTGATTGAGTAAGTTCTTACAGGCTTGGTGGTTGGAAGATGAAAATTGTGATGACGACCTGATTGGCTCAGCGGTAGTATATCCGCCTCATAAGCCAGAGGCCCCGGGTTCGATTCCCGGCCGGGCAAATGTTTGAATGATGTATTTAAATATCTGCTCTGGGTCTCGGTGTTAGTTGTCCTTGTCTTCGTGTGTGTTCCATGGCATCGCCGACACAGGTTATCCTAGTGGGAGCTATGAGTGAAACAAAATAAAGTAATTAACTTACTGGTAAGGTTCAGTCTGGCGATAATTTCGTTAAGATGTAGGTCCTGTAAAGTGGCCTTCACAGTGGTGCGGCCCCGCGAGAGGCTGCGGCGGCGGCGGGCGGCGCGGGACACGCTGCTGTTGTAGCGGGGGAGCAGCGGGAGAGTGAACACCGACTGCGAGAGCGGGGTGTGGTCGGGGCCGAACTCCTGGGGAATTAAGAGTTTTTTTTATGATATTGAATAACGAGACGAGCAAATCGCTCACCTGATATTAAACGTCACGTATGCCCATAATCCTTAACTCTTAAAATTTAAAATCCTGCGCATTGCGCTCCCTCTGAGATACAAGATGTTTAATCTCCTATTTGCTCTGTGAATTCACTGAAAACGTTGCCCTTTAAACCGGAGCATAGTAATATTTGCACATTACCTATTGTTTGGCGGTTGAATAACTGACAAAAGTGTGGTACATTCTCAGGCGGGCTCTACAAAAAAGCCCTACCACTACAAATGTACAAGTGCCTAAGTCCTCACCAGACACTTCCCCGACACGCAGTAGCACCCTGGTTCCTACATTTATAAAGGCTGTGGTGGATCTAGGGGGTAGGGGGCTCGTATCCTCCCTCCAAATGCACCCTAAATACCTGCAAACCCTACCCTTGTTTTTTAGCCTCAGTCACCTGGCTCAAGCCCCCAACCCCAACCAAAATTCTGGATCTGCCACTGGGCACTAGTCCTGCAGACACTTTCCCAAGACGCTGTAGGACGCTGGATAAAGCCACATATTCTTTCTTACCAGACACTTCCCCGAGACGCAGTAGCTGGCATTCCTCCCTCCGCAAGCCGTGCCCAGCGGGAACCAGCCCTCCTGCCCGTTCACTAAGTAGAACCGGTGCGCGACCCTTTCATCCTGGCAGGCCACGCGGCACGGCCGGTCGGGGTCCTCTGGGAATTGTAGACAACATTAATATAATATGGCTTTTATCATCAATTTCCACAGACTTTCCACTGGCTGGGACAAACAAAATACAAGAAAAACTTGGAGAAAAAAGGATTGGACTGCAGTCGGTGGCTGTGTACATCAATAGGAGCGTATTTGGATAGTTCAAGAAAAATAATTTGTTAATTTAAGAATAATTTGTTTTTTTGAAAACAGTTAAGTATTTGAAGACGAAGTAACGCCTGATTCAATGAATTATCTAATTCAGGACTGTTGGTAGATAAGGAAATATTGGCAATATGGTTGGAACCTAAACGCAATTTATTTCCAAATAGGTACCTAAATAATCAATACTTTCACACGCATTTGTGTTCACATGTACAGTAGGAATTTGTTGCAAAATTTACTTTCTTCTACTTTGTTTTTGGCGAAAGTGAATAGAAGTTCTCACCCAAAACCGGCGATATCTGCATGCCGAGTCCGGACAGCCGCCTCACCCTCTCCTTGTACTTGCTGCACACCATGGTCGCGTACTGGTACGGAGACTTGTGCTGCGTGCAGCCCTGGGAATGTAGTTAAGTTAGCTGCGTTTTGAGGTTTCGTACGCGATGTGATGATAAAAAAAGCCTGTTTTTTTATTCTATTTAGTGACGAGACGAGTAGGTATATTACTCGCCTGATGTTGAACGTCACGTTTGCCATAACGGGTAAACGTTCTGGGTGAAGCAGCCCAGAATTTTGAACTCTTACAGTTCAAGACGCACAGCACAGAATGTTTAATCTTCTATTTGCTCTGAAATTAACGTTCTTTTCTGTACCCCCGACGTGTGTAAATTTCATGGTGATTGGTGAGTAGTTAAGCCGGAAAGCTTAACAAATACGAACTCATTTTTATGGGGTTTTCAAGATCAGAGTGGTAGGAATCTTCTAAGTCTTTGTGCTTCATATTCGACTATGGGCGGTACCGCAAGCCTGACCTGAATTGCGTTACCATTCCCGCTGTCAGCTGGAGACAAATCGACACGAAAGCCAACTCGATTCAGGCTGCGCTAAGAGTTCGCAGTACGGCCCCAGATCGTCGCATACCAACAAGCGAATTTGTGGTCGAACGCGGACTTGCTCGCAATAAAAACAAAGGTGTGTGTGTAGTCTCTTACCAGGTCGTTCCGAGCCGTGTCCCGGCACAGCTGTATAGTAGTGGCGCCGCCGCCGGCGCGCACCAGCCTCACCCCCGCGCCGCCCGCGATGCAGTGGTAGTGGCAGCCGCTCTGCGGGCGCCATTGGGAACCCACTGCGCGGCGCCAGGAAGATTTTGTTCTGGAAAGTTGGTAATGATGATGATTTTGTGGGTGTATTTGTAGATTGTCCATGTCAAGACAGCCCACCTAGCCAATATGCAATTCCATAATCGCAAACGCTATGGAAGACTAAGACAATGCACGGGAATTACATTTCTGTAATAGAATATAGAATCTATGAATAGATTAAAGTAATGTCATTCCCATAGTTTTTAAGTTTTTTATATTCTATAATGTAAAAAAATTAAAAATTAAGAAAGTAAATTAATATGTGGAATAACAGGTTTCTTACGAAGTTGTGCGAGTATGCGGTGTGGCCGTTTGCAACTGGACTTCCCACTCGCAGTCAGACTGCCTCAGGGAGAACTCCGCGTCCGGACTGGAAGAGCAGGTGAACTTCTGCAAGGGAAGAGATTGTGACATGGACATCAATTGATTTATTTGGAAATTCAGGTAGACTACTGTGGATATAAAGGAGCAATTTGAAAATTTTATCTTTTTTAACCGACTTCAAAAAAGGAGGAGGTTATCAATTCGTCTGTATGTTTTTTTTTATGTTTGTTACCTCATAACTTTTGACTGGGTGAATCGATTTTGATAATTCTTTTTTTATTAGAAAGCCGACGCTTCCCATTTGGTCCCATTTCAATTTAGTCCAGTTCTGATAATGGTATCCATGAGAAAACCATATAATTATGTCTTAAATTTGCATTAAGTACGTGCGCGACAAATAGATGAATAACTCAATAGTCGGTCTTTTGAAGTCGGTTTTTGTTTTTTGTTTTGTAAAAATAATGTTCTTGTATTTTTTTTCATGAATTTTGTACTATAGTCACCGCGTTACCAACTGAGTCGTAGGGCCATAAACGTCAATAGGGATAGGAATGTGCAACACGTCCTATCTAATTTTATTCTTATCGATATGCGCCTAAAACCATATTACGCACATCACCATGCGGCTCCATAAGAGTAAGACATACAAGTGCGAGCGAGATAGACATAGAGAAATTATTTATGGCCGCACGACTCAGTTGGTGACGCGGAATTTCCATTGTTTTAATTTCATTGGTAATCAAAAAGGAATTTTTCCTTACCATGCGTCTTTCTTCGAGATAACTACTCGCTAATACCTATAATATAATATCCTATAATAGAATATCTACAAACTTTTTAAACAATAGGTAATATTGACTCATCATCATCATCGTCGTCAGCCTATATCGACCCCCTGTTGAATAATACACTTAAATTTATTTAAGCTTTTATTAACTTTATCATATTTATGTAAATCAGTACAAATAAAACTTAACTTAAATCTACAATCCTACTAATATTATAAACGCGAAAGTTTGTGTTTGTTGCTTGTAAAACGGGTGAAACCGCGGAGCAACTAGTACTATGTAATTTTATTAATTTACCTATGTACAATTCTAATTAACTAGCTGCGCCCCGCGGTTTCCGGGATAAAAAGTAGCCTATGTGTTAATCCAGAGTAATCCAGACATGAAAACCTTCATTCCCAATTTCATGTAAATTAGATAAACTTACAAACTTTCGCGTTTATAATATTATATGGTAAGATTTTAATCATTTATCTACTGTTTATGGTCTACTATCTTGTTTATTGTACGAATAATTTTAAAATGAAATTCATTAATTTCATTTTCAAACTCGAAAACGACACATCATAGGATTAATAGTATTATCAATAAAGCAACACAAAATTTTACAAACTAAATAAAGTTTAGGCTTCGATACATGCTTCATGGTCTCGGTAGACTGCATAATGATAAACGTCTTTGAAACTCCTTCTGGAATCATTTCTGGGACTGATGGTAATACATTTGAATCTTTGTCTGATTTTTTCTTAGATTTCGCCTTGCCTTTGCCCCCTTTCTTATTAGTGGACATCTCAGAATCATGTTGACCACTTCCATCTGGCTGTGGTAGATAATCATGTGGTGATACGAGAATCTCAACCCTTTCTGGTGACAAGTTTATCAGTTTCCATTTCTCATATAGAAAGTCCACCCATGTGATGAATATGTTTTTTGCAACGGCCGGAGTGACACTGAAAAGCTCTGCCAGATTATTGTCATCTTTATTTTGCCGTAGCTTAATCAATGTTAGGAAGAATTGGTCTTCTGCGCTGATAACATTACGTCTGTTTTCTAGAAAGTAGACTTCTGAACCTAAAGTTAGGAATATAGCCATCAATTTCTCGAAAGATTCGACTCCGGTACGGGCAAGTATTTCTATATTATCATTTCTAAAGTGATCTAGAGTTATTAATTGCTTATCTTTCTGCTTTGTCAGTCTTAGTTTAGTTGGATCTACTTTACGTTCAGCTTGTATTGCCTCCAAGATTTGCCTTTCTGTTATTTTTTGTTCTTCCTGTGAAACTGTATATAATGTGGGAGCTGGATTTTCGGTCTTCTCAGTTGTGAAATCCTGATTTTGGGGTATTACAGGAAATGAGGAAGATAATTCTAGTATTTGCTGAATCACCTTATCTTGATTTTCTGGAACTGTAGAAATTATAGAAGACACAATTTCTTCTTTTCTGTTTTCTGCTGAATTTGTTTGAGTTATATCTACGTCCATTTTTTCAACATTGTTGTCTTGATCTTGTAAACCTGCAGAAGTTGTTGGCAGCACATCTTCACTACTTTTAGGCTCGCTCGGTTGTGTGGCATCACTGCTTTCTTCTTTCTTCTCTTCATATATCCCCATTTTTTTAAGAAGTGATTTTTTCTTTGTGTTCCATGGAAATCGTGTGGGAATGACATTCTTCCTTAAAACTCTTTTTTTATTTTTAACACCTGAAAATTATGAAAGATTAATTATAAATAATTCAGTACCTACCTTAATTTTTACTAGGTTAGCAAACCGAAAAGTGCAAAGCAGAGGATATTCTTAATAGAATGACACATTGTTTGCTGAGAGCTAACAGCTGTATTATCAAAATATAGGATAAGAAAGGATATAGGTCTAGAAATATAGGACTTGAGTGGCTAGCCGTAGTGTTTTTAGCTCGCGAAGGTCTTTGACAAGGCTTGGCGGTTATTTAAAGAACTGTTAACTAGTGAGATTTCAACAAACCTGTGTAAAATCCTTCTTTGAAATAGTCGGCGGGCTTGAAATGGGTTGCGCAGATTTTGCAAGTTCTCGTAGGGTTATAGATCTTTGATTCGTGCATTCTTGCAGCTATCTCCCATATTCTTCTGAATTGATCATTCCTTGGAAAGTTATGGACCCCCTTCGCTTTGCAACCAGGTACAACACAATCATACATTTTTGGCCTTAGATAAGTTAAGGTGCAGGTTAGTTATTGTTTCGGATGTTCGTAATCGATGATTTGTAACAACTTTCACAGAAAATAACAACAACAAACTACACAATAACCAAACTCTCCGTTCCGGTTCCGGCTGCCTGGACGCTTCGTTCGCTTCTTAAAATTTATTTTGACAATGACAGCTGACTCAGTGCTGCCAGATGAAAGAGTGGATTATTCACCAATACCGTCAAAAAAACACCATATTCTTGAATTTTCACAAGGTCAAAATAGCACTTGATTAATTAAGCACTTTGAAAACTGTATACGTTGAAATCAAAACCTAATAAATAATATAATAAACAAAAGAAATAACAGTTATAGTAAAACAGTTAAAGATTTTATAAAATAACTTAACTGAGTATAGTTTTCGAGACCTTCGTCCGAATAGAAGCCTGAAAAAGCACGAGATAATTTTTCATATTTAATATATTTACAAAATAAGCACTAAAATGAAATACGGCACATAACATGTCAAAAAATTGCTATATCTAGAATGCATCAATGGTATAGAAAATGGCAGCATTGACCTGACGCTAACAAAAACTGACAACACTTATTTTGACATTGACAGTGACAACTAAAACGACATCCATTTTTTATAACTTTTATAAAATTTTGACTCTGCACTAAATTTATTTAGCCAATATCAAGTAACAGTTTTTTAAAGGGCTCTGGACCTTATAAAAAAAATACTGTTTCTCAGTCTTATCAAGTCTTATCAATAATTTTATTTTATTCTATGATAGGCTTACGTTTGGCCGCCATTCTCGCCTGGTGATTTTAGTCACAGTCTACAACCAAGTCTTGTTACGCGCATGCGTTTCTCACAGCTCACAGTCATGTACTGACCTGGCAGTGTCCCTGTATGCAGAACATGGGCGCGGCGCGGGAACACGCCGTCCCGTCCGGCAGCGCCCACCCGCGCGACTTGTACCCGCCGCCGCGCGTGTCGCACCACACCGCGCATGCGCTGCTCGCGTCTACAACATGCACTTTATTTGAACAAACTACACAACGAGTCTCAAGTACCACAACACCTGGCGCAATATAAGTGGATGAGGTGTGCCAGCGACCCCAGGCCGTGCTGCGTTGTTTTAGGGAGCTCGGTTGTTAGGGGTAAGCTGGCAGTTGGGGGCAATGCACAATACACCCCAAGCGGGACGTCGATGCAAGTCGTATCACCCCCACTTAGAATAATGATTAGAATTAGAATACACTTTACTGAGGGAAACTACGTTTGTGGACGTCATGAAATAGATAACCGTTAACAGAGCATTGTGCTTGGAAAAGGTGGCAATCGCAAATAAGTGGTAGAAAGCGAGTATTGTTATTTAAAAAAAACTGACAGTCAGTATACGTTTCGGTTACTGTCAGTACGATGGGGTTAACTTCAGTAAATTTTGGTTAAGTACTGTCAGTAACTTTCGGTTGCTGCAACTAGCTCTCAGCACTCTTTAGCCGTGTTAAACACAATGATTACTTTTAAATTTGAAGTGGATTACCATCAGATTCTATTCTCTGCAGTCCAGTGCCGATCAAGTCAGGGTCTACGTCTCTCGCTCTCGAGCAGATTTCGTCGGCAAATTCGCGAACCGTCATCCGAGGAACATTGTTACACTGAAAACATTAGACGTACATCACATCGAGAAATTGTATATTATAAATGTTTCCTTACTTTGAGTCTAATCTAACATTTTGTGAAAATTATGAGCACAATTATTATTACCTGTTGGGCATGGCACGATTGGTACTTTTTGTCGTGACCAACGCAGTAGTTATTTCCACTGCTAGTTCTGTAAAAACAACATGAATTTAAGAAAAATTAATACCTGCCCATTTAACTTACAGTAAGGCTGGTTCGACTATGAGTAAGTTAATTGAGTATAAAGTATTAATTATAACAAAATTACAGTGTAAGTTCGTTTAGGCCCAGTGACTAGCCCTAATGTCATAATTTTTTTCAGTAACTATAGATCGGTAACCGTCAGTAACTATCAATCGGTCACCGCCAGTAACCGTCAGTCGCTACCAGCAGGTAACCATCAGTCGGTCACCGTCAGTAACATCGCTCGGTAGCCGTCAGTTGTCACCTGGGCCGCGTGCAGCGCCGGGCCGCGAGCGCCACCCCGGCGGCGGCGGGCGCCAGCGTGTCGTCCAGCAGGCAGGCGGACGCGCACTCCGACCACGGCGACCAGCGGCCCCACGCGCCGCGCGCCGCCGCCGCGCCCGCGCCCGCGCGCGCCACGCACTCCCCGCCGCGGCAGTACTGGGGACATGATTGGTGTTCACTGTTCAAGCACGTGCCGATACCAGAAACTGGTATATAGGGTTATAAAGAAAGAGTGTGTTAAGCTGAAAAGGGCATCATTGTGAACAACTTTTGCTAAGGGACCAACCCGGAATTCACGAAAAAATCAGGTGTTGACATTTTTCAGCTTATTTTTTCTGCGAATACCGGGTTAATCCCCCAGTAAAAGTTGTTCGAATGATGAGTACTATGATCCCTTTTCGGCTAAATTAATGTGTGAACAATAAATGCAAAGTTGCGTAAATCGAAACTGAATATTTCATACATTTTTCTATCGATTATTCCATAGGTTTTTCCATTTTTGATTAAATTCATGTTACATGGTAAACATGTTCTAAAGCGGCCGAGTTCCAGTTCAAGTATTTCTAACATTTCTTTGAAAGTAATTATGTATCTTACCATCTCTTCGCCACATCTCGTCCCCTCCAGAGCTGGATGCGAAGTCCATGTATACCGTTCTCTCTGGCAGTGGAGATCCCTACAGATGTCTTCCAGACTTTGAGATCCTGAGTGACGACTTCCTCGACCGTACTTCAGCATGCCTGAAATAATCCGGAACTTAGAAGACAGAGGAAGCGCAAGGCCCATACCAATGGCGTTGTTGATGTTGAAGGCCACTTTGGGTCTCAGAATACTCGGAACCATACCTCCTTGACAAACTTTTTTAACTCTTGTCGAAGTCATGCATAATAATAATTAAGCGAGACAGAGAAAAGGATATGGTTAGCGAGTGCAATGGTATTGCTTACCAACTGTTATCCAAGGATCAACTTCTTCTATCATCAGAGCAAATATAAGTCGACCTTTAAGAAGGAAAACCTATTTGATTCCGTACTCACATTGTTGATCAGCGTCAAATCGTTCTCCTGGTAAAATACCTTCGGCACTGTGATCCAACTGACCGGCCGAGTTGCCATGGTCTAACAAGCATCGAGATTGAACCGTGCTGTGGAAGAAAAGGCATAACATGAAATCAAATATAGATCTACAAATAAAAAAATTAACACAACAGTGCTTTCCATTTTATTTTAATAATCGTACGGTAGATACACAATTGTTTCACTAAATACGACATTTTGTGGACGTAGAATTGTTAGATTCTAATAATGGCGTTGAAAGTAACAGACAAACTTACTCAAGGAACTTCTGTAAGTAACTCTTACTGCACTGAGACCAGGTAATCTTCCCGCTTCCCAGCGTTGGGCTCATAATGTACGCGCTGGGGTCGCAGCCGTTGTCGGCTAACAGTCCGTCGTGGCGCATTCCTAAACTAGAATTAGAAAAGTAACACATTTTACAGTAGTTTACATAAAAAAAATGTCTTGGTCAGTTTTTTTCATACTTTGATTTTCTAAGAACAGAAAAGCAAAAGTTGAGAAATGGTTACAGCGTCAGCTGCAAGCTTAAAAACCGTGGAAATATCTAACAAAATAGAAGGAAAATCTTTACTTACTTATGTCCAATTTCATGGGCAACCACATAAACGCTTTCAAAATGCCTCCCCTCATTCACCGTGCAACTGCTTGTGACAGTGCACATTCCAGCCACCGGCGCCAGACCTACAATATCAAGTAAAATGTTATTATCATCATTATCCACAGCCTTTATTATTTTACAGATTATTAGACCTCTCTGTTGATTGTCATTTGTCTCGGTCCTGCGCTAATTAGATCCAGGTTTGATTCATGAATTTGACAATCTGCGCTGGATCACCAACGCTTCGCTTACCTTTCCTCAGTCCACTCTGTCAGTATCAATTCACTTCGATTAGCCACCTGTCCTGCCCTGCTCTACTTGAGATTCATTATTATGTTTTTACTATCTATCTTACAGTCTTACATCTCATCTCTCATCTCATCTCATCTCTCATTAATTACCACTATCATATTGTATCACTCTTTGAAAAACTGCAATAAATCTTCATGAGAAGCCGATGAAGATAGACGTTACCTCATCTATTTAATTCAGACATTAAGAACGGTCATTAAACACCGATTCGCAATGAAAGCGTTAAGAATTACGATCATTTATATAATGATCTATTTAGCGGTATTGTCATCAGGTGTTTGTATTTGTAGAGCTAAATACCTGTCGAACTTTCTTTCTCAATTATGACTGGTGTATTGTAATAAATCTCATTTCGTAAAATCTTAGTTTAAGCATGGAAATTAACTCCGGATGGTTGTACTTATTTTCTTGCTTTTGTTGAAGTGTTGTATTTACATAATAATATTCGTATTCAGAATCTTTAATACCAATCACATCTATGTTTTTCACATGTTGAACAAACAGTCTTACCAAAACGCAATTAAGTACTAGATAATCATTGAAACGGTCCTACAGATTCCACTGGTCGAAATTTGAAATATATATAATTATTATTATATTTTTTTAATATTACTCACCCACAACTTGACTGCTTACTTTCCCATTCTTATTCACGACATACAAATCCAATCCAGTAAGTATAAGAGCATGGTCCCAATGCAACGGATCGTTGTCTCCCGGCGGATTCTCCAACCTTTGCCACGTACAAAAATTGCTCAAAAATCTGTCTATATCATGCGGTCTTTTTAAATTGGCTGGATCTTCGTGTAGGATCTCTAATCTCTTTAGAATAAAGTTTACAGGTCTTCCTAATGACGGGTCGTGGTATATTAGCTGTACTGCATTGATCATCGCCAATACGAATCTTACTAATTCTCTCTCCGTGTCTTTTGGAAAGTTTGTCGTCATGTGCTTGTATAGATCTCTGTCTACGAATACTGCTGTTTCTACAAAAACTGCTGGTAATACTCCTCTTTTTTGCCTCGTACCAGTTACTCTTAGTTTCTCTATGAATGTGTTTATAGTTTTGTTCCTATGAACTATGTTTAATTTGAAATCTTCTAAGTTGTTTTTGTTTACTCCATTTGGTGTCACGTCTCTTTTTCTTCTATGGTTGCTCCAGATTTTATTTGTTTCTGGTATATTATCGCTAATGTTAGTTCTTTCGACACAAGTGTCTTCGTTTTCTTCATTTTCCAATGGATTTAATTTGCGTTTGACTATAACGTGTGCTTTTGAGTTTTCGTTGTGAAATCTTTCCGGTAACGGATGTATGTAATAGTAACTGTCGTTTGATTTGACTAAGCCCCTCTGAAAAAAAGGATATCATGAAGTTTGCACGACTATTTTGATTCGTAATGATTGCAACTTGCTTAAAAAGGAATATAAAATTAATTAAAATCAGGCAAGGATATACTATTTCTTATTGAAACAAATTCTTCTACTGAAGATTTTCCTTACCACGTCTCCACAAGCATACAATGCAGCCTTCTCACTCCTATAATAGCACCTATCTAACTCCTCATCGCTATGTTGGTCTACCGCAGCCTCAGTCGTGTTGGACCACCTTCTCAGCAGCAGGAACTTGGGATCTAGGAAGCTGTTCTTAGGACTAAGTCTCAGGTCTAGATGCTTCTTCAGCCCGACCAAGTCTTGGTCATCGTAGAACAAAGAGCGCTTGCGACGTTTTTGGTGGTGAAGATGTGCTATTTCGAACTGAGCTTCTGAAAACAAAAAAATGATGCAAGGTTTTGATGCGTTTGTTGCGTATTTTTCTTCTGAGTAATTGAAAAGCTTTGACCATATAAATATTCTTACTAGTACAAACTGAATCAGCATCAGGTCACCGTATAAATTCTCAAGTAGTGCTCAGACCAAAAGCCTGTAATATTACACGAGTTTTCAGACAAATCACGTGGATATTGTTTATGATTTTGGACTTTTATTTTTTAATTTTAGTCATGCGGTGAGCGTTACAGATAACCTCAATTGAGATTACTTACCATGAGGACTGGCACCGAATAGGAACAGCTTTTCTGACTCTGTCAGATGCTCGAGTAGCTGCTTTGAGTGTACCTGAAGCAATACATTCCACACCGTTAAAAATGATCTGCCTTCATTTGTTGTGGTAAAGTGACCTTACAATAATGAAGACAGTACAACCGCGACAACTGTGTTATGAGTGTGAAGAGTAAAAAGAAGATGAGCACTGTGGCCCCGTTTCGGCTTAGCATTCCCTTTCTGTATAAACCTATAGAAGACTTATACTACAAAGCTATGGCGCAAAGCTATGGCGCAGTCTTGTGTTGTCTATCATATTAACACGTACTATAGGTGTAAAATTCAAATCATCACCACAATTGTCTCGTCGTGGGACAGTCATGCGGAGCTGTTTGTTTTACCTGTTTTATTAAGTTCTAAGCATTACTACCATTAACCCTATTCCTGTGAGCTATTGTCTGTATTATTAAGCAAATGTAGCCTCGACACCGCAATTTGGACAATGGATGGGTTCGCACGGAGACTTGCGATTAATCGGAAGATTGGTGAAAGGAGATGAATTCTGCTGATAAGTTGTTTCTTACAAGTTTTGATTACTATTGTTTATTCTGTGGTTTTAGGTAAGCTTTTTAAGTTTCTCTATAAATTAGTATTTTTATGCAACTTACTACGATTGGATTTATTGAAGAGTTCCCGATATTTTCGTCTGTTACATTCGCCATGGTTACGGGTAGATTTACAAAATACAAAATACTAGCTGCCCGTCCCGGCTTCGCACGGTATAGGAACTCTTTGTTATAACCTCTATTCTCATGCTATTGCGTAACTATAGCAACCGTAGTATGTTGATGCTAACTTGTCAATTTATAGTAAAAATTATCAGTATATATATAATTTGCAATAAATTAAAATTGCGACTATAATTTGAGATTTAAACTATCCTATCTCTCAAGTTGGATCGAACTGCACATGGTGTGCGAATTTTATTATAATCGGTTAAGTGGTTTAGGAGTCCATTGAGGACAAACATTGTGACACGAGATTTATATATATTAAGATTTTTAAAAAGGGTCAATTAAACTTTGAGTCCGAAATAAAAAATACAATCTATTGAATTTAGTTAAATATAATTATTAGGTTGGTACTTAAAACAGTCAGATACTTTCAACATCCATTGACAATTAAGTAAAGGGCCGTCGGGAATTTAAATTCCCAACTGCCCCATCGATGGGAGGATAATGAGTTGGGAATATATCCAACTTTCATAACAAAATTTAACACTATAACTGCTGAAAACACATACCTTGTGTTTTCTTGACCAACGCGAATGCGGCTACAAATGCCAGGCGTGTAAAGCCCACTTTCAATACAACTGTGCGGTAAAACACAAACGCATGTTTAGTGTTAAAGCAGTTAAAGTGTTAAATAAAGTGTCGTTAGAATTCAATGACAGTCATAAAGCACTGTAATGACTACTTAGTATTTAACACGGAAATTCTCGCTACTTCATATTTTGTGTTGACTAAATTTTTAGGCTAATAAATATGTAAACTTTAGATTTATCTTCATATCTGTGCAATACAAGGTTGGAATTTAATTTACACTTAAGAATTATTCCGCGTTTGTTATTGTATGCTAAGCGCAGGGAATTTGAAGCGTGTTTTTGTTAGATACGACATAATCTTACAAATCTTATAAATTTAATGGGTAGTAGAAAGACTAATCCTACTAATATTAATATTATAAATGAGAGAG
This sequence comes from Alcis repandata, assembly GCA_949125135.1. Classification (NCBI taxonomy): domain Eukaryota; kingdom Metazoa; phylum Arthropoda; class Insecta; order Lepidoptera; family Geometridae; genus Alcis; species Alcis repandata. Next base: position 1,292,466 of record OX421237.1, read on the forward strand.
TTTGTCTGTTCGTAAGTCATCATGAAAAAACGGATTTGTATGAAATTTGGTATAAATAAAAGCAGCATCATCATCATTATAATCAACCGTTTCGTATAGGTATAGATCTAAGTTAGGTCTGGTCTAGGTCTGTATAGGTCTCCTCTTCAGCGCCACTTTTTCGCTTCTGTGCCAGTCTCATCCATTGCTTTCCTGCCTTCTTACAGTATCATAGCCTATGGATCACATACATTTTTGTCCTGGGAAATTGAATGGTTCCTGTGGTATGACGAATAAACCCGCAGAGCGTAAAAATCTATACGAGTATCAGAGAAAATCAAGAGGTTGCAGTTGTACAATTTGTACATTTGCCTTAAAATTACTTCAAAAAAATTTAAAAGTACGATTGTATAAAAAAGTTCATGAAACATGACGTGCATTAGAAATCTGGCGAATCATTAAAGTGTCCATAATGACCCATAACATTATAACATCCATTAACGCTTTTATTAACAAGTACTTTGGCTTAACCAGCTCTAAACATGACTTTTACTACATTATGCGGTACAATTTCTTTTGCACTTTCTTCGTGGTACGTGTAGCTGCATTATGCTCTAATTACCCAATACTAGTTGTACCCGGTGGTTTTACTTGATGCTTTTTGGATTTTTCTAAATTTATACTCATTTCATTTTCTATGGTCATCACTTGTTTACTCGTACAGAGTCGTACATGAGTTTTTTTAGATTAATTGAGTTTTTCTTATTAATGCAGTACATAAAATATGAGTAATGGAAGCTGGTTATGGATCTAATTGGCTCTTGCCAAGGCTGTTAGTATAATAAGATAGACTTATACCAATAGTAGAGTGTCATAGAAAAAAAAGCTGATGAAGAAGAAAAGCTTATGCGTAATTGCGTATGCACAGTTCACCTACTCGTATTTATAAGTATATACTCGTAAATTAACTCTTGCTCTGTCGTAAACACCACCACATTTACGTGTCATCCAACAAACAGTAGTGCTCACTGTCGCCAGTCGCAGTCACTCATCCAAAGACTGACCGCGACTGCCCATTGCTAAAAATCAGTGATCAGTTACAAACACCCAGTCGAGCTACGCTACGAGAGCTAATATATTTATGCTACTTAGGCACAATAAGGCAGGATTTCACTTAATTTCCGTCCCAGTAAGTCCCGTACTTGAATATGCGTGAAAGTGTGTAATTGCCTTACAGTTGGGATGTTCTGAATACAATGGGTTGCAAGTTTCGAGCTGGCTGCTTACGTAACTGATCCAGCTTAGTGATTGCTTTCGGAGCGCATAGGGTTGTGTGGGCAGCTGTGGCAATACTGATGGCTTAATAAACGAGTCGGTAAGGTCTGTACGGAACTTAACAGTTTATGAGTCTAGCATAAACTTGATATTTCCTACATTAAGTAGCATGGGTAGAGAAATTATTTATGCGAACGTCCGCAGGCGTAGGTCACTTTTCAGCTTGAACTTTTTTTTTCTCCTTTTTTTGCGAACGTTGTCTGAACGAGATTGTGATAATGTTTACATCAATACACATTTTTTTTTACTTTAACACTAAAATCCATCAATGTTATAGCGTGATTATAAAAAAGAAGATTTAAAAACGAAAATCGTAAGCTCTTCAATGTTCATTGATTGCAATATTATTTGATTGTAACGTAGAATCAGACAGGATATAAATACTAGACAAGTAGGTAAGTATAGACTTCAGATCGTGTTAGTACCTACTTATCGAAATCCTTTGTGAAATTCTTCAGGTGTGTCTCGTATTGCCAAAAAGCTCATAGGTCAGGGTCGAGTCTTTGTTAAAGTGAAAGATGTAGTTCAAGTTTGACATTTGGATTCCTTCAATTGTCTGCCTTGGTACGAAGGTACTGCATTCATAATTGGTTACGGTGTGGCTTGACGAATGTGGACGTAAATCGAAGAGACATAAATCGCAAGTGCGACGAACATTTTATTAATCCTTGAATTTAGTTTCATCTCCAAAAACCTTGAATTTCCTTGTTGCAAACAACAAAATTGTTAGATCTCAGATTCTTGTGGACAAGCAAGAGGAAGAGTATGTGTTTTTAAACTGACATAATATTTAATAGAATCGCCAATTATTGTTAAAACTCGTGGCGACACATTAGTTAAATCACCAAAGTTAAACTAGTCTGGAATGTCTACCTATCTAGGTATCTTAGTATTGGCAAAACCCTGATAGCCCTGTGATCTGAGAGATCTAAGAGTCTCTGGTTTGATTATTAAAACTAAGCGGCACTACTATTCAAATTACATGTCTAATGAAATTATAGGCTGGTTTCATTCTTTCATTCAAATTATAGCCATGTCTTTTATGTAGCCAAAAACAAAACAAAATAATTTAGTTACGCTTCTCTGTAGTAGTAACTAGAGATTTAACCAACTGCCTTACCCAAGTTCTAAATTGGAAACACAATAAGCAATTTACTATCATTACCCAGAATACAATCTGAGTTCGCAAATCACTGCAGCTTTCGTTTACCGATTTGGACCGTCTCCCGATGCAATATCGCATTACGATTGTAACCGCGTTTATCTTAATCTTATTCTTTTATGCTTTAGAAACTAGTAATAAGTAATAAAATGCAATTGCTGTTATTGAAATGTCAAAGAACTATTTTTTACTCTGGTTAGTGGCAAAGAAGAATGTGTAGAGACATTTTTCATAAACTTTTCTGAGTTTTTTTTTTGGAGAAGGGTATTTTTTACATATACCTGGCTATTTTATTATTGTTTCTATTAAGTCGTATATCTCCCTAATTACCTAGTGGCAAGTATCTACGAGTAAAAGACTCTACCAACTGCACTTTTTAACTGGAGTTTGTGGACACAATCAAAGAAGGGGTTAACAGGACTTTCGGTATGCAAATATACTCGTAGAAAAACACTTCTAAATGAATTTAAACTCAAGGCAATTTTAAAGACATTTTTGAAAAATGCACGCTCTTCATCTCAGTTTTACATGTTTGCTTGCAACTAGACACCAGTAGTATCGTCTTTGTTTAAAACACGTATGTAATTAAGAATGTGGCGAGCCGAGACGAAAAATGTGAGATCTTGATGGGCGCCATTCAGACAAGTGGAAAACAAAGGAACGTACAGACGCGCACAATTTGTACGAAGGATTCGACGAAAATTTCCGGGTGTCATGCAAATTTTGGATGATTGTATGATTACAGATGATTGTTGTGATCGTTATCAGTGGCGTAGTTAGTGTACTTGCAGTTAAGTGGTTATATTTTTATTATTTGTCATGATGAGTCTGTTGATTGATGACAGAACTGTTGATTTAGCCGGGAGAATCACTTTCAATTTTATGATTATTATTGGCCTTTTGTTAAAAAAAATGATTGTTCTCTTTGGGACATATATATTTTACAGGTGACACGTTTCGTTTACCTCTATGGTTTTCTTGAGTCTTATTTAATTTTTCTAGTTATAAAATTGCTATACTAAGTACCTACCTATAAATACTTAGACACCTTTATATGAATGGAAAGTTAATTTTACGATCACTAGATGCATCTGCGCTTTCGCTACATAGGTAGGTGAAATTCATTGGGACTAAGTATATTCCATGTTTTAATCGACGAAATAAGTATATAAGTAAACTACTTAGGCCGTTATACTGCGAAGATTAAGATACATTTTGAATCTGTACTTATGGTTCCGCTATATTGGTGCTTGAGGTGTTGCGCCTATCTCTAACCCTTTTCCCAAACATCGTTTCGGCTCCAACCAGCCTATCAGGTAGATCCAGAAAACACAACTTGCTTTAATAAAACAAATAAAAATTGTATAAAAGCCTCCTTATTCTTTGCAAAAACATACATAATAATACTAACTACTGTGACAAAATAATTTAACTTGGTACATAACTATTATCTAGTTAAATAAAGTAGCATTTGTGTAGGCAACTGTAGTAATTTGTCAGTGATATTAACAACATTACAACCTTGCGCTTCTCAACGAGTTTCTGCTAGATTTTGTGTGGTGCAAATTTATAAGAGGCAGCGAGTCCGTGTCATTTGTTTGTTAATTTTTCGTGTAACCTAAAATGTTTGTCCAACAAGTCACGGGCTCCGATGCTAATAACATACGCCATTTTTTACCACGAAATATTGACATTTTTGTGCCGTATTCTTATACGTTTCTTAGGCGAACGCTTAGTGATGTGCCGCTCATCACTTTGCAAATATTTTCTAAATGCATTTTCCTTTTATAAGCAGTTGACACTCCGAGTGAATCCCACTATTTCAATTAACTGACATAATGGAATTCTTCGTCCCACCATTGCGATTTGATGAATGAGAACAAAATGCCAACCATTACCTATTTTCATACAAATACAACTAACCCAAAAACCTGCTATACCAGAAACTTACGACGCCATAAGAGCTCACATTTGATCACTCCTTTTTTTCGTGAAAAAAAAGAAGTACTTATAATTTTCCTGCTTCTTGTACCAATCGCAAAGAATTAGCCGTATTGTAAAATTGTTGTTGATTGTTGCTAAAATCCTAAAGCATGGCCGTCGGAGCTATGTGCATGATGGTTTTATTTCTGCCGTTGTTGGCTTCCAACGACCTCTCGAGGACGAAACTTTGTTCTGTTTTGAATTAACCAATTTATTTTGTTAGAGTATTTTTATTAGCAGTCGATAGTGCAAAACAGTTTTAGATGTTATTTATTTGTGGTGTTTTGATGCTAATTAATAATGGTGTTATTAATGAGGTTCAGTTGGAAATTACTTTGATGGCAGAAGGCAAATATTAAGCTAGACATTATACTCGTAATTATATCATAATACTTGGTACAACTTAAACCAAAACTTGAACTAATAGTTATTATAATATAAAAAAATATGCTACTCAAATTTCGTAAAACTTACTTTTTAAACTGTTTTAAAATAAAATATCTATTACGGTTTTATAAATAATCTTTGATTTATTTATTTCCTGAATTACTGATCTAAATGCACAGCGCGTAACTCTATTCTCTTTGTTACTTATCCTAGACAATCTAAAAGCTACTGCAGTTGAAGACAGGGTCAAAACGATAAATTGAAATTATGCATTACCTGTCGTTATCTCTGCGCGTGCGCCGCTCGCCGATGCACGCAGTTATGTCAGTTAGTATAATTGCTGTGACATCATAACTTAGCTGTGAGTTTATGAGTAGCTTGTAGTAGCTACTCTTAAAAGTAACTACTTTTAAGAGTAGCTCTTACTTATGAGTAGTTTGTAGAGCAATTTCACTCTCGTTTTCCGGGATAAAAAGTAGTCTATATTATGATGTTAATCCAGGATAGGTAAATGTTACTTTCGTACAAAATTTAATCTTAGTAGGATAAGACTAGCTGTGCTATTTCTAAAGGAACCGATGAATTGCCCATGTGTAAAACCCAGGATAAAAGCTTTCTGAATCAAAATTTCATAATAAGCCATTTTTACCTGATTGAGTAACATACATTCCAAACATCCAAAAAATACTACAATAAAATCCTAAATACAAACTTTGACAGTTGTAATATTAGAATGAAGTGATCATCATCATAAATACCTTTGCCATCCAAGCAACATGCGAGTAAATGGTCAAACGCAGACTTACTCGTGATAAAAAAAAAACAGAATACCTTTCTTAGCATATCATAAAATATAACATCACGGAAAGAAATTTTTTGTCATTAATAACAAAAAATTTGGTAACCAGCTACACAAAAATGGTGACTACATAACTAGTTCTACTAGTAGCCTAACCTCGTTTTGTAAATTTGGATTATGTTATTAATAATGAAAATATTTTTATATATTTGGCTAAACTAATTACATGTATATGACCAAACTATTTGTCAGCTATAGATCAGATACAGCCTATACGTTACCTCACTAGTCTGTTATTAGTAGCTTAACTATTTTGTTATCTCTATGTGTATCTTACCTCACTAAGTGTTATTGGTAGCTAAACTATTTAGTTACTTTCATGTGTATCTTGCCTCACTTAATGTTATTAGTAGCTAAATTGTTTAGTTACTTTCATGTGTATCTTGCCTCACTAAATGTTATTGGTAGCTAAACTATTTAATTACTTTCATGTGTATCTTGCCTCACTAAATGTTATTGGTAGCTAAACTATTTAGTTACTTTCATGTGTATCTTGCCTCACTAAATGTTATTAGTAGCTAAATTGTTCAGTTACTTCCGTGTGTATCTTACCCCACTGAGTGTTATTGGTAGCTAAACAATTTAGTTACTTCCATGTATGCCTAACCTCACTAAGTGTTGTTGGTAGTTAAACTATTTCGTTATTTCCATGTGTATGTTATCTCACTAAGCTGTTACTAGTAACTAAACTATTTAGTTACCTCCTAATATGTATCGATACTACGATGTTATTAGTAGCTAATCTATTCTGTTATATGCACCTTCATTTAAAAACAAAAACAATACTTTTATTTTTTTTAAACAGTATATTCAAGACAAAAATAAACCAAAGAACCGAAGAAACCGAAGAAACCAAAAATTATTACTTGTGTATTACTTACTTATATGTATTGTAATTTTTGGTTTCTTCATTTAAAAGTAATTAAAATTATGTAAATTGCAAAATAATCATTAAAAAAGACGTTATTAATAGATACGTACATTTAGTCTGCGGCATTTAGCCTACAATTTTTTAGGTTACAGGTAGATCAACTATATCTAACCATATAATCATATTAGATATCATATAAATGCAAAAGTTTGTGTGTAAATGTGTAAGTATTAAAGTGTGTTTGTTCCTTCTTCATGTCGGTTGCAACGGCTGAATGGATTTGAATGATTTGGATAGCTTATATGCTGGATTAACACATAAGAAAATAATCCACCGTATAAACTCATTCAGCCGTTGCGACGTAAAGAGGGAACAAATACACTTACACACAAACTTTCGGCATTTATTACATTAAGTAGGATCTATTTTACATATTATGCAGTAAATATTTTATCAATCCTCCACCACACTAATAATTCTGAGCTCGCTGTGTTACATACATTTTACCGTTAAACACAATATTAATGTGATTGGGTATTTAACTAATTAAAGAATTCTGATCTTTTGTGCATCTTTTAGTTTTTGTACTTCAAAGCAATATAAATTAAAGTCAAAATCAATTGTTAACAACGGTGTACATTCAAAAACGCGGTTGGTGACGCCGCCGCGCCGCCGGTTCATCCATTGTTTTTTGTAGCTTTTTTTAGATACATAAATTGAAAATTGAATTAAACTGACCGTTAGATCGTTAGTCCACCACACTGAACACTGAATGATACAATAATATGTATCTCTCACTTGAATAAGAGTTTGTTTGTTGATTGTTCCACGCCCCAGAAGAAACCAAACCAAATAGTAAAAAAATATGATTATTGTCCGTCCATCCTATCATGTACAGGTAGGGCAACTAAACAAGTATGAACATTTGTCTCGCCGTCCGCGCGTCCGTCGCCCGAGCTAATCCGAAAGAACAGAACAATAAAAAACGTTGTGTTACACGCAGCAAACTTTTGATATAGTTTTGCGAACAATAGTTAAAAAAACCTGTAATTTACAAACAAAAAATTGTTGAAAGAGCATTGTATAAATTGTATAGTAATAACAAAATTTGTGTATCTGATAATAACGTTTGATTAGTATTTAGTTAATTATCAGAAAGACTATTTACAACCAATATTTTAGGTTGTTTGATGTTTGTTACAAGTAAACCAACAGTCCATTTAAGTTATCTAAATAGTTAGTTTATTTTATACTAAATTCAGTTTTGCAGCTGTAACGAAAGTTAGCTTTTGTTAACAGTACATAGAAATATGTCAATAATTAACTAAACTTTATTTAACAAAACTCGTTTTGTACGTCTTAATTGAAGCAGACAGCTAAATTTAAACAAAATTTGATTACTGGCAGCTTTTTTTCAAATTACATAACTAGTTCAGCTAATTTGTTTTTTCAGGCAGTTTTAGCACACGTAAGTTACCTTCAGCATTTGAAAGTACCTACCACTAGGTTCAATATATTTTGTGGCACTCATAATAGATGGAATTCAGGTCAAGCTGGGCCTAACTTTGGCGGCTTGTTTGGGCTCTAATTTAATGTCTGCGTTTCCGAAACCAATAATTAAGTAGACTGTTGATAACTGAGCCGGCGAGTAGGTTTCGTATACCTATAGTATCTAGCTTTTAACAAGTATTGAGGTAAGTATTAAGTATAATACTTTGCGAGAAATTTAGTTCTGGCATATTCAATCGGAGTAATAAAAGATAACTATTAAATTAGAAATTAAAAAACCCCAACGTTGAAACGGCCGACCCGATTTTCATCAAACATAGCTAAGAACACTCCCGACTAATTCATCTTTCAAACATAAAACCAAAATCAAAATCGGTTCATCCCTTCGAGAGCTACGACGCGGCGACGCCACAGACAGACAGGCCAAAATTATAACAATAACACCCGTCGGTTTTTCGTCGGGGGTTACTAAAAATATTCTCTCTTCAATCTTTAGTATTTTTCTTCTTGGTAGTAACGTTCTTGATAGAGCAGTAGTGGTCGTCAAGCAGATGTGACGAGCTTCGCAATGTCAAACACTAACATTTGTATAAACGTACGCAATACAAGCACTAATTGTCGATTACGCCAAAGTCATGAAAACTTGCATCCCATGTTGATGCAAAGCGAATGGCTTACCATCTCGCCTAATATAGAAAGCGACGATGTGGGAGATAAGATCGAGAGTAAGCAGATTTATAAGGTAGACACCAAACCCTTTCGCTATGATCTCGAGATAAACCAATAGTTTTCATCAAACAAGAGAATCAAACAACAAAGAGAATAGATCAGATCACTCAACGTTCTTTGGTCAGGGGCCACCTTGATTTTAGCGGAGACAAGAAAATAAAGAAACTGCCGATAAAAATGGATGGTGTATTTTTTTTTTGTAAATATTGATAATTTAAAACAAATTAAATATATCAATAATTCACGGACTATTTGTCTTAGCTCTTGCGGACTGGTTTGGAATCACTGCCGTCGAACCGTTGATTTTTAAACGTAAGTTGCTAATTTATTTTTATGTCGACCAGATTTTAGAATGCAGCATTGTTTCATGCAACACGTTGCTTGCTAATCGCTCGATCAGCGTTAAGCACAATTAAACACTTAACCGGGACACTATTATGTCACACTGCACTCATTTCATACAATACTTGACGGCCTATGCCACTTTATCACAAAAGAAGAACGAAGGAAACGCTAATTGGTTTTAATTTAATTTTACGTAAACTTAGTCTAGCTGCCTATTCTTTTAATTTAGAAGTAAGGTAGAGAAGTAAATACTAAGACGTACGTTTTGTTATAAAAATTATTTTTGCACGTCTTTGTTGTTGATTTTTTTTTTGTTAAAAAAATACTCTGAGGCTGATTATTTATTGGTCATTTTCATATCCATAATTAGATTTCATATCAAAGTAGCCAAAATATCCTTTAACTTTAACTATTCTAATATTAAACCTTCTAAAACAATAAAACAGAAAAGGAGTTTTTTCAATTCCTGGTTGAGATTTTACATCATCGCGGCGAAAATATGGTAATGTAATCAATTCAATGTACTCTAATACTAAACTTATGATTGTGTAAGAACTAAAGAATAGAAAACAAGTCATAATGCACCTTGTGGCAGTCAGTATAAGACCGATGTTACAGAGTGACAGAGTCAAAGCTCGTGTATAAAATATTGAACCGCAAACGTACCTAATGAATTTCGTAAAGTTTCTTGTGCTCCTAGTATGTATGGGAAATGTTGCATTCACTCGGTCTGTATGTTAATAGAGTGCACAAAGAATGTACTAGTTTTGATACTAGCAGTACCTGGGAACTGGTTGAAAAAGTACATTACTGCGCCCGAACCAAATTGTAACCTAGGTTATAAAATAATAATATAGAATAGTTTAAAAAACTAAAAAACACGCATTGTCATCGCTCTTTGACAAACGCGGCACGTAGCAGAATATGTACCAGTAGCCGTAGGGAACCACAGCTTAGCCAGCAGTAGTCACAGAATTCGCGTACCGAGTCACAGCTTAGCTAACAGTAATCATAGAAATCGCGTTCGGAGCAAAAACACAATTTATTAGCTACATATAATTATTTTAATTTATTTATAAGTACTTAAATATTTTTTTTGTATAATAATTTATTGTCGTCGATCCTTGATATATATACAAAGTTTGAACGAAATCCGGCCGTTTAAAGTGGGTCGAAATCGCGCCCAAAGGAGTCGGTTACAAACATACAGGTGAAGCTAATATAAGCGTGTTAAAAAGGGTAGGTATGCTAAGCCGAAAAGAGCTTATAGTACTCATTTTGAACCATTTTTACTTGGTTGGGAATCAATCCTGAAATTACGAAAAAAGAAAATAAAAAAAATAATTAATTGTTAAAAAAACTAAAAAACACGATTTGTTTAGTGTATTGTCATCGGTCCTCGATATATCTACAAAGTTTGAAAGAAATCTGACCGTTTAAAGTGGGTCAAAAACGCGCTCAAAGGAGTCGGTTACAAACATACATACAAACATACATACATACATACAAACATACATACAGGTGAAGCTAATAAAAGCGTGTTAATAACAATGCCAGTGACTCCCGACAGAATGGAATGACTATTTTTTCATGATTTCATTGTGGATCCTATGGTAAAAATGGTTCATAGTGAAAAGTATTAGGAGCCTATTTTTATATTATTAGAACTTAGCATACCCTTTCCTTATAGCCCTGTATAAGAAATTGACGCTGTAAGAATAACTGCATTTAATGCCAAGTTCCTTGTATGGATAATTGGATATAGATTGACGGGAAGTTCCAAATTTATTGTAATTTCCGGCCATATCAGGCTTGCTTTTCTTACAAGACTTTTCTGCAATTAACTATGCTGAGGTTTTTTATTATTGTTATGAACGAATAAGATAGTAAAGGACTACCTTAAGCACATAAATTGTTTGTTTTTCTTTGATATCATTTTTTAATCGCTATTTTTTCTGTTTTTCTATTTTGTCTGTTCTGTTACTTTTTTTTCTGGTAAATATTACTTCACACGTACATTTATAAAATAGTAGGTATTATCTTTTATTTTTCGACATTTACAAGGTCACACAAATGCCAAACAAGTCAGGTCACAGACACCACCACCGGCCTCTATTTTTACAATAATTATTCTAGACGATGTAATAATTAACTTCTATACCATAAGAATCCTAGATGACAGTCGTTGAATAATAAAATGAATAATTTATTGTACGCATATTTAGAAATCCTGTTTATAATCACGAAAGAAAATCCCAAGGCCAGGTATTTGCATAAATAGTTACAATTAAAGTGGTGAAAACAACTGGTTTAGAAACTTGGTATTGTTACATCTTGTTAGACTACTGGGAGAGGTTATTGATATACCTGTATTATCCGATAAATGTGCCTTGAGCTATTTGGCTGCGCCTTAACAAGTTTGGTTGGTTGGAATTGAAATCTTGACAGGCCCTTGATTTAGTTGGTATTTTGTACGGCGCTTTCTGTGTAAGGAAGCTGTTGAACGGTAAATAGTTTGTATGTAATTCATGATCAAATGTTTTCCTTCCACTGTTTAGTATCTAAGGTGTTCTTAGCGCTTCTTCTTCGCTCTTGCGCCAGCATCGACAGTCTTGTCCGCCGCCTTTATTCAGAGTTATAGCGAAAGAGAATGCTAAACCGAAAAAAGCTCATGGTACTCTTCATAATGAACAACTATTAATATGGGACCAACCTAAAATTCGCGAAAAAAAATCAGGTTTTCCATACATTTTGTCGACATTTTTCTATGGTGACCGCTGATTTTTTTCACGAATTTCGTGTTGGTCCCAGTAAAAGTTGTTCATAATGATGAGTATTATGAGCCTTTTTCGCCTTAGCTTGTGTACATAATGTATTAAGTAAAGACCATAAATACCTAAGTTATAGTATGTAGGTAATTTTGGCTTATAAGTAATTGACGTATGTCTAATGGCAGACAGGCTAATAGTATAGTTACCATAGAGTAATGTAATACAAACAAAAACAATACGACTGGTATATGTGGTATATTCTGTACCTATGTAATAAACTCATGAATATGTACTAGAGCCTTTCGTTCCGCTAGGGTTTCGACATTTGATTTGTGGAGGCTTTTATTTACTTAATTACGAGTAAGTCGGTTTAGGCCGAGTCAGTTAGTCGGTTTAGTGCCTGATGTCAGGTATTTCAGACCGCTTGAAGATTTTTAACGTGGACTTGGCGTTTGTTGATATAGGACTAGCAAGTGTGTTTAAAAATTTCACGTGTCACAGAGCCACGGTGGCTCTCAGTTACAAACGGAACATTACGAGTTTTTTAGGATTAGATCAACCTAGAGGCACTCTAAAGAGTACGTCTTTTTGAAACATCACCACTTCTTCCAACAAAATTCCCAGATTTATCATTTAAGGTCAAAGATGTTCAAAACCACGATTAAAGTACAAAGCCTTGAAAAGAAAACAAAAGTAAATCCGTCGGAAGCTGTTGATGTAATTTCGTTAACATTCCAATTTTACAGACACATCATTAACGCCACTAGGAATTTGCAGGTTGTAGGTATTCATAGGTGGCAGTTTTGCTTACCACCAAGCTGACCATCTGCCTGTTTGACGATCTTTTTATATAAAAGCAACCATGTCAAACCAATCACTTATTGATTATTGATAAGTCATGTACTTAACTATACTTTAACACATGTCTACCAGTTACTCACGACCCATTAGAACGTGTGGTTAAAGTTGATGGATGACGGAAACCTCGTTGTTTTAGTTTTAACTGCATGAATTAGAATGATATGTGACCCTGGACTGTGAAGGTCATGAATGAATGATGAATGGTCGTAATATTGTGTTCAAAATAGACTGAATTGTACTAATAATTATGAATGTAAAATAGCTGTCGTTATTTCTGTTTGTTCTCTCTCAATTATAAAATCGTTACGAAAAAATATGTGTGGTTAATTTATAAATTAGGTGGGTGATCGCACTGGAAAAAGATAGGTACTTTTGACCAGGAGTGGGATATTCAAGGTTGGCAAAAAAGAAGTATAGAGGTAGTTTGACTGGACAAAACCTTAGTTCTATTTCGCCCAGTTTCTCAATATGTATATGCTCAGGCTATGTTATGGTTTTTCGGGTTATGTAAAGTGAGGTGTGATGTGATGTCATACCACATAGATAGCTTAACCAATTTTTGAATGTTGTTGTCGTTGGAATTTAATTCGTCTTTATGTATGTCTGGAATGCCATTCCCTACTATTTTCAGTAACAAAAAAGCCAAAAAGAAAGAAAAAGATAAAGAAGAGCCAAAAAACAATACAAGTGAGTTTAGACTAGAAAGTAATTTAAAGGAGTAAATTTTGGAAATCTTTTTATTAAAAAGCTTTTTATTACTTTGCCATCGGAGTTACACACGTTTACCATAAATATTTTAGTTCAATCGGATATCGGGAAGTGGTTCAAAATTGAGTTGCAAGATTCTAGCCCAACAAACATAATTATAGTTACATTGCTACTTAGTTAAATAAAAGCTTATAAAAATGACTATGATAATAAATCCTGTTGTTAGTGACTGAGTTCTTAAAATTTATCGTATCGTTAAAGCTAACTGCACCTATTATTTGATAGACACAAAACATCGGCCTCAAACCGAGGCCTCATTTAACTGCACATTTAATATTATAATTAACTAATAATTAAAAACGTGATACGCAATACTACGGTGCTAGATATTGCCACAGATTATATACTAATTATTATGAAATCATACTCATATTTATCACATTAATTATATGCAAAGGCACAAAGGCACTTTGTCTCATTTTTCCAACAAAAAAAAACATAGTTTGATTGTAAGTATACACCGAAGACGAATTATTACTTGATCAATGAATGTATAGAAAATCAGCTAAATTTTAAACCGAAATTGACCGCCATGACGAAATTATACCTTTGTCTGTCTGTTTAAAAAATCAATGAAATGAAATGAATTAAATTTGAGATCAATTTCAAAATTATTCGGCTAAATTTGATTGGAAAAAATATGTTCTATAAAGATGGAAACGAGATAAGTATCTTTAGGAAGTTAAATAAACGTTTCACACTCATAGCTCCCCACTAGGAATAAATCCTGTGTCGGGGATGCCACGGAACACACACAAAGACAAGTAACAGTAACTAGTAAGTATAAGTTTTACAGTTGTTAATTGAATCATATCTTCGAATGAAGTGATCAAACTTTACATCTTTGTAGTTCTTTTGATTTCATATTAAAATGCAAAAAACTAGAAAATCACAAGTGAAACCGAGCGCGCGGCTAGCTCGCCACACTGCAATATAGAGGTAATTGCAACACATCGTTACTGACTAATTGAAGATGTTTCCAAGATAATAACGGTTTGTTGAATACAAAAATTGCTATTAACATTGCTTAAGGTAATTAAGTAGTAAATAGACTGGTGACCTACATTTTGGTGCTAAAATATCGTTTGATCTGAATTTGAATCGACAACTGGTTGAAGCGTTCCCGCGGTTGAATTCTTTGAAAATTAATGTGTTATTATAGCATTGTTATTATTTGTTTTAAAATTTTAGCAATTTTATCTTTAAAATTTTTTGTAACTTAGAAAACTGATCTAGATTTCTGAAGCTATATCCTATTCTATTTAGTTCTAAAAATAAGTAATTAATTAAATCATTTTGTTTATGCCACTATTCCCATCAGGGGTAAAACTGAACATTTAGTTTAAAAAAAACTAGAAATCACAGTAATTATTTTGGATATTATTAAGATCACCGAATGTGATCGAAACTAGTTCTAGTAAAAAATAATATGATGCATAGTAAGTTTATTATTTCGTGTGTATTAATATAATTATACTTTTTTCGACCTCTTATTTCTAACAAAGCTGCCCCTACATTTCTCTGACCTTCCAATTACAAAACTTTCAATCTATTTTACCTCGTAACTCATTACAAACGCAATATTTAAATAGAAATTATAAACATTACTATCGAAGCGAATCACACCAACATTCAAGAAGAACCAAAATGAGGGCGCTACCATCGCATTTCTTGAACGAAAATGACAACCAACCTTAGGATTTTTTAGTTCCATCATTTAGCCAACTGTATAGATAAGGTGGTCATATTATAGTCAGGTTGTAGTCGGTTGACCGCATCGGAAGTGATTCGAGTTTTTGCTCTGTAACTACTGAACCGTGTACTCCGGTTACCGGTTACAACATAATTGCACTCATTTTCTGCTAGATAGCTAGAAATATTCATAAAAAGTACTTAGATTATAGATTATTGGAAAACAAGAGTTACAAATAATAAAGTATTTTGCAATAGCTGCGCTGCCCCGCGATTTCACCCATCATCCTACAAAAATAGCACTTTGTTGAGATGAAATTGTCTATGATTTAATTTACGGTATGAGATACCTGGTAATGGTATTCAAATTCGTTGCGCCGTTTGAGAAAATTAGTAGCATACCTCAATCACATACAAACTTTCGCATTCATAATATTTATGAAGTTCAGATTTTTTACAGTATTATTAAGTAAAAAAAGTTGTTTAAGCAATTTTAAGATTTTCTTGAATAATCTTATGCACTAGTCTTTGTATAAACCGAAGAAAATTCGCGATCTTCCTAAGAAAAGACTTCAACGCGCTCAAGTTGTTCCTTGCGGAGTTTTTCTTATGCTAAGTTAAGTGCTTAACTATCCATAATATTACTACCAATTTACTTCTACTGAATCATTATATACCGGAGTAAGCACATAAAATATACTGGCATAATTACTTAATAAAAAGATAAATAAATTTATTTCAGGTAATATTACTTGCTTACTTAGTAGCTGTATTAATTTAACTCAGTTAAAATTATATGTAATATAACTTTCGTCTTATTGCTTAGGTACATTTTATTTAACTAGCTGTATCTTGTAACTTTGACAATTTGTAGCAAAAAAAGAAACAACATTTGGGCATATAATAAATTTTACCTATTTTTATGCTGCCACTAAAACTCTGTTACCAAAACTACCTCGACCTACACGAATATATAGATATACTCACATTTCCCCAGTCTTTTATGGTACTACTGTTATACAATATGCAAAGATGTCATCAAATCTGAACAGTTATAAGTATTACAGACGTTAGCAGCATCCTAACGGTCGGAATGCGACGTTTGTCACGTTCTGCGCTTCCGCACGACGACGACGTCACGGCTTGAGCTCACGCGAAGATGCCGTAAGAGGAGACTGGTTTTATCCAGAACAGGTTGAGATTTAAATTCTGTTGAAATCTGTTGAATCTGGGAAATGCCTGATGATAGTGATGATAGATATAATTATATTATAAACTCTTTATTGTTACACCAGAAAATACAAACAAAAGGACAATAACACTTAAGACTGATCGACTTGGATGACTGATGGATTGGACTTGTGTTTGGAAATTATGTATAATATTACAGCTTAGATATTTTATTTTTATTTAAATACTAGCAGCGCGTCATGGTTTCACTGGACACCTACAGGAACCGTTTAATATGCGTACTTACTTCATCTTCGACCACATCGCACCAGCAGGCGAGATGGTGGTCAAAGGCGGATTTATTGGTAAAAAACATCGGAATTAAAAGGTGTTCAAATTATATTGATCTAAGCTAATCTAGAGCATAAGTTTCCTCAATACCAAATTTCGTCCAAATCAGTTTAACCAGTGGAAAACGTGTGATCAAAGTATTCGTACCTTTTTTACAAGTATATGGAATAACAAGATGTACGTGTTACTACGTAACTTCTTCGAGGCAAACCTTATGAACATGACCGAACATGAACGAAGCTAATGTTCTCAGGAACGGAGCTTCAACCGGAACAAATGAGCGACCTTTGAGTGTAGTCAGTGGTGAAATGCATAAACTATCAGGTTGTCTTGCGAAACTCAAATCCTGACTTACAAGTTACAAGACACGATGGGCTGACTGTGACAGAAACTTTTTTTGTAATTGATTGACATAGATTTTTATGACTTACCTCCCATCCAAAGGTTGTCTGGAAGATACTGATTTTAGCGATAAGATCGCCTTTCTTATGTATTTTACTACGTTTGTGATTTCCTTTTTGTGGTGTATTGTTGCAAACAACCAAACAGGCTGATGGTAAGCGATCAGTAAACAAGTGCATAGAGTCCTAAACACCTAGAATTACTGCTGAGATGGATGTTTTCATTTGGTACTTATTTTCTTTTACTCTAAATTACTCTATTTACTATAGTGTCAAATAAATATTAATCTACTTGTCTTTCGATCACAGTCGCCTATGGATACCTGTAACACCGAAGACATCACGGATATGTCGACCTTTTATGACTCTATCAACAGCCCTTTTGAAGAACCTCATGTTTATGATTATATAATAATAATTTCCATTTCCACAAACTAAATAATAATAAAATCATTTATTGACCAAAAATAATTAATAGATATATTATATAAAAGATATGTGCCACACAATTTGTTGTCTTACTAGTAGAAATAGTGAAACAATATTACGAAAATTTGAAACTGGCTGACACCTGAAGTAGTAACAAAACTGTGTTACAGGTGCCAGAGCCCTCCGAAAAAGAGACAAGATATTATAATTACTGATGTTATAGTCTAGTGGCAAAATTATTTTATATTATTTTAGCACCAGTGAGGAGAGCTCATTCCTCGTTTTTCTGAAGTGTGGCTAAAAATCGTAAGTAAGTAAGCTCGTATAGGCCCAATGGCTAGCCCAGGTGTCAAAGTTTTCAGGCCGCTTGAAGGCCTCTGACATCCCTCTTCGGTTGTTTTTAAAACCAACAACCGGGACTTACAATTTATCGTGCCATCCAATCCACGCTAGTGCTCAGTTGTAAATGCCACCCGCGGTCAAAAATAAATGTGTAAAACGCACAGCGCATGATTTCCACAAACTAAAGTCCTAGCTCACAACTTACAAGGCACGATGGGCTAAGGACCGTGACTGGAACAAACTGCATGTGAACTTTGTGACGTAATAACTTGTAAAGTAACTTTATCGGTTAGTTACAGTGGACAGAAGACACGCGTGTGTTTTGTGTGGGCTTTTTACGTAAACTAGTATATTGTATGGGGGCGCGGGTCACATGCGGTTTTCAGCTTTGTTGAGAGTAGAATATTTATTACTTATGATTAAAAAACTGAAGAAACAAAACGCATAATGAAAAGCGCCATCTATTTTCACGTTTGGAAAACATATGGCTGTTTGATAATTTCTTACCAACCGCGTTAAAAATATTAAAGTCTGTACAAATAATGTAAACCGCAGCTTGGTGTGTGTTTTTCCAGACAAATCTGAATATGTCAAGTACCATAAACAAACACAACTTTCTAGGACCAATTTAAAAAAAACCTTGCATTTTTTCTAATCCATTTAAATAATCATATACATCACGTTATCACAATATCAGCGAGAGCCGGAGATAGTAGAAACTGTGCGATACGCAACGCTAGCGACGAGATACCAAGATTACTCTAGCTTCCTTACTACACCGACAAACTTATCTATTCAATAGACAAGAGGAGCCACTAACACATTCGTTTAACAAAACAAACAGCTGCCGGTAGAAAATTTAGTTCCGTCGTTTTACCACCGGTAGAGATAACTTGGTAAATCCCGTAGAAAGTACTGTTTTTGTGGTATTGCATGGAATGTGTAATATCATCTAATATCGTCTGCAATCAGATTTATGTAATATCGTTAATTGTAGTAAAAGTTTGTGTGCTTGTACTTTAAGGCGAGATAACATCTGCTCACTTTCGTTGAAGGCAATTTAAGTTCCGGAAAGAAAGGTGTGAATTAACAAGTGTAGCTGTTTCTACGGTTAAAATTGTATCAATATATTAAAAAAGGATTATTTTTCTGTTCGTATGCAATAAACTTTAAAATGCACAAAAATAAACACCAAATATACAACTATACATAAATTCAGTACCATACTTATATAAAATTGGAAATTAAAACTGCTCTTCAGTCATTATTTTCTCCCAGTACTTGATCCTAGACTAGAGGTTCTCCACATTCTACAAACTTTAGTTAGCTTGACATACTCAGATTAAGATACTGTCACATAGCAGACAAAGTTGTTTCAATTGTTAAAAATAGCCGCCATGCTTTCCTTGGTAATAACATTTAACAGCGGTGCATCCTTTACTACAGAAAACATTAATATGGGCTCAGAAGTACCATTTTTGCGAAATCTACATAAAAATTACTTCTTACTTTTACTTCATATTAAGCTGTAAATTTGTTAATGTACCTAATATCTTAAATCATTAGAAAATACTGTATCTCAATAACAAAATACCTATAATTTCTCTACCTACAGTTTATTTTCAATTATGCTAAGTGTTGGAAGTACTGCCTCAAATAGGCCTAATTAGTTTTCAGCAACTCAACATAAGTACTCAAAAACTAGGCCCAGTTTCACATCCCGCCTCACCTTGTATACAAGCATGAATGGATTCCAGTCACGAACAAATAGTAACATTACGACATTATTTAGAACATTAGAACTGGTTTGATCTCGTGCTTTACTTATTGTTATGCAAAAACTATTAATTTGAATATGGCGTGTCGCTCTTGTGCAAAGCTTCTTTGTTTTTGAACGGGCTTACTGATAAACAATGCTGATGCTTGTTTTATTTAGGTTAGGAGGAATCAGCGTTGCCAGATACACTGTAATTACAGCAGATCTACTGTATTTTCACACGATCTACTGTACACTGTAATAGTAAAATTACAGTGTATGGAGAACACTGTAATTTTTCTACAAGCAAAATGCAATGTAAACTGAATGCAGCCTTTGTGAAAAGAAAAAACCTTTGTGACCTAGCGCGTGAATTTTATTTTCAAAATGACAGAATATAACTCAAAATTTCGCGCTCGCTGCGCTCGCGTATTCTTGATATCTGATATCTATTAAATACACTCCGTTACGTAATAGCCCGTCCAAAAAAACAAAAGATCTTCAAATCTCTTACTATTTATTTTATAAAGGAAAGGCCACAATTATTTTTGAATTGATTGAAAATATTACAAGTTTTGTACCCGACGCGACGCGAGTGTTGTGTAATTTTCGTTGTAAATAGCCTGACGCGTAAAAATCTATCATAAATTGATCAAAAATATCTCAAATTTTCGCGCTCGCTGCGCTCGCGTATTCATGGTGCTTAATTTCCGTTATACGTTTCATTCGTAAAAATTCTATGTTTTGAATTAATGAACAATGTCGAAAAATTTCGCGCTCGCTGCGCTCGCGATTTTTATTTATTTATTTGTGCTTTTAAACTTGCTGCGTATAACACCCAAATGCCGGTTAATAAAAACTACTACGAGATTTGAACTTACTTAATCAAGCACTGTGTTGTGGGTAGAGCAACTGTGCGCTTGATTCACAAAGCTCTCCAAAATCGAATTATTTGGTTCATTGAAAAAAAATTGTCACTATGCGGCCCGCATCTGCCAAAAGGTTGCCGACCCCTGATATAGATGATAAAGGTAAAAATAAATATAAGTGGGCGGGGGCGGCATTTTTCAGTTTTTGCCCCGCCTAAAAAAAATTGAAGATCCGGGGCTGCTTGTTTGTGTAGTTCTGTGAAACTTGTGAATTTATGTATTTTGTTTGAAGACTTGAGAATTAAAAATGCCTAATTCATCTGACGATAGTGATTAAGATAATCAAAGCGGACCATCAACTCCAAAAAAAACAAAAAGGTACATTATAAACAAAAAAAAAACATACAGTCGAATTGATAACCTCCTCCTTTTTTGAAGTCGGTTAAAAATTCAGAGACGACAGTTAACGACAGAGAAAATGATAAAATCATTTAATTCCGGAATTTACAAAAAAGAAACGGCTATCGGGCTAAATGACAGTGACAGGTATTGATAAGTGGTTGGAGAAATATTTGGAGATCTACTGTAAAATTCACTGTATTTTTTTTTACTTTTGCTGTAATTTTGTCACAAACACTGTAAATTTGAGCACGAAACACTGTAATATTTGTTTCCTCGTCTGGTAACACTGGGAGGAATTAATACAAATACAAAGCGCAAAATTGAATGAACTAACTGGGCCGGCTACACGGCATTTTGTTCTGGCTCTTCTTCATTAGATGCCTTGAAGGTACTATTTTAGTGGAGTGAAAAAGATAGGATCATATCGCCTGTACATCTATCTTTACATGTCATAGATCATACAAGGAAGTTGTGCAGTATGAAATCAGAAAGCTGCCTCCGAGAAGTTTTGCGCCGTTTCAAAAGCATGTCGTTTCCCTTTCTTGTTGCCATTCAAACTCAATAAGCTCCAAAGTTTCGTCTACCAGAACTGTTGCATGCATTAGTTTCGCCACCTGTGACACGTCGGTACGTTGACACTCGGCACAATGCGCGCGCTTCGACAATTAGTCTCGCACGCCGGTTTTTGTAATGCCAAAATTATTTCGTTGATGGTTGGAAGAGAGTAGGGTTTTGACATAGTAATGTGTGAAATGAGGTTTGTTGTGGAGTTAAGAACGGTGAGGGAGCGTTGCGAAACCGGATGGCATCGACGTGGGATGAAAGTGGTGAAATACTAGTAGCGTAGCTCGATTAGTTCTTTATAATCGATCATCGATGTTAAGCAACGGACGATACGGTTTAGTCTTCGGATGGGTGGCCGCGGGTGCCATATACATCTGAGCGCTACCGGTTTGGATGACACGATAAATTGTAGGCACCGTTTCTTAGTGCTATAACAACTATCGCCAAGCCATGTATAAGCAATGCCCTGTAATGCCTTTAGTTCGCCTAAATATTCTGAAAGTCAGGGCTAGCCACTCGGCATTATACGAATTTACACAAACTAGTATGACCACGAGGAAACGCCGGAACTTACTAGTTACTACGAGAGGGCCAGGACTGGAATGAGAGCGTAGAGAGAGCATAGAGGCGTATGTAAAGCGTGATGGCCTGATGGCACTTTGTTTAGTGTTTTACACCAGATCACGATGCGAACGAAGCTGCGATCTGATTCGAGGTTTAGCTATAATGCCATAACGATTCTATCTTGGGCATCAATTGCTAAAGATGAGAATATTAAGATAGGGTTTAAGGCGATGAAGCCCTATCCCCTTGAAATATAAAAAGCATAATTATCCAAAAGTTCTAAAGTCTGAAAGTGCGTTGAAATATATATTTCAATTAGTGATGATCACGTTGAAGATAATAAAAATCATGTTTATTACGCTTAATACGAATATTAGGTATGTTAATTTCGATGACATCAGTATTGGATATTTGACCTGAAAAACAATATTATTAAATTAAATAAAGCCTGGACTAGATTTTAAGACGCAATATGAAGAACATAAAACAAACTAAAGACAAGAATTTATGGTGTAGAAATCAAAAAAATAATAAAATAACGAACTTTTTTGTCAACAGAAAACCGGTTCATTGATAAATTATGAAAATTGAATATGCATCGAACGAAAATATAGAAACAAGCTTAGCGTCCTTCAGATCAAAAGATAAGTAAAACATAAATAGTCTAATAAGAAATTATAGTTTTTGGATCACGCGGTCAGTGAGGCATAACGCGTACCATGTTGGACACGAAATGAATATTTGCTAAACCAACCGATGTTACGAGTATGTACAAGTACATGTAATTTATAAATGAACAAATAAAACAAAAACAAATAACATTCAAATTCAAATTCAATTTATAGGTATAGGGAAATTGATGTTGAGGTTAAGTAATTTCGAAAGAAAAATGATTTTCAATCTATACTTCTATACTTAATATTATAAAGAAGTAAAGTTTGTGTGTTTGTATATTTGTTAAATTGTAAGGGGTAATCTCGGGATCTACTGAACCGATTTTAAAAATTCTCTCACCAATAGAAACCCACATTATTGCTGAGTGTCATAGGTTATATAAAAAACCGAAAAATAAAAAGGCTTTTACGTGGTAGTCCGTTTTGCAAAGTGAATCGGAGAAAAAACGGTCCGGACGGCGCGCGATGGCTTCGGTTTTAATTAACATTATGCCCAACGAAGTGGGCAAGGGTCAGCTAGTAAATAATAAAATTGTGAAAGACTAAACATGAGTAAATATTATCTTAATTCGGCCTAGTTTCTTTCTTATAAGTTTTATCTTGGAGTCATCGACCAGTCATGTTTAAAAGTTTATTTCTATAGTTTTAACTTTGTTAACTTTATCAATGTTTCGTCATCGAATGTCACAGGTTAAACACATTACTTTAGTAATCTTTTGCTATCTTTACATAAATCAAATTTAATTTCTGGTCTGGGTGTTAGTTATCTTTGTCTTTGTGTGTGTTCCATGGCATCCCCGACACAGGATTTATTCCTAGTGGGGAGCTTTGAGTGTGAAACGTTTCTTATTATTTTTATGTTTATTAATTTGCGATATTTTTCGCTAATCATCTCGTACCTTTTGTACTCGTACCTTGTACCGTGTTCGCTAATCAACTTCATCATCATCATCATCGTCAGCCTGTATCGACCCACTGCTGGGTATAGGCCTCCTCTCCCTTGCGCCATTCTTCCCTGTGTCGGGCCAATCTCATCCACGGATGACCCGCGATAGGTCTGATGTCGTCGACCCATCGGGCTGATGGTCTGCCAACGGAACGTTTGTCCGCAATCGGTAGCCATTCCGTCAGGGCTCTACTCCACCTGCCATCACCACGCCTAGCCACGTGTCCTGCCCAGCGCCACTTTAATCGCATAATACGGTGTCCGACATCTGAGACTTTTGTCCTGCGTCGGATTTCCGTATTACGTACGATTAGGTAATAATAAAATATTGTAATGCAGGATATTTCCTATTTTAAAACAGGCTTATCTCGAAATGTAATGTAAAGCTGAAAAGGGCTCATAGAACTCTTTATTCTAAATAACTTTTACTATGGGACCATCGATATAATACGACTTCTGGGACCAATCTTGAAAGTGCGAAAAAAAATGAGCTGTTTCATAGAAAAATGTCGATGACACTCGACAAAGTGTATGTATGTATGTTCCCTATTTTTTGTATCTGACGCGATTTAAAACCGGAAATACACTAAAAATACAATTATTATAAAAACAGATTCTTGTTTCTATTATTTGATGAAACCTCTAATAATCGGGATCGATGTCTTTTCAATACAATTTTTTAACGCAAACAAGTCTACGTTGGACCACTAACTCGCCTGTTGGTAAGCGACGATGTGGCCGAATGTGACTTTCTTGTCATTGTCACCTTTGCTATCTCGGTGGTATAAACCTGGAACCTGGAAAAAACATGAAACTTCCAATTTCCTTCACCATTTCCGACCGGCTTCAGATAGTTTCTGACCGCACCCAACTTATTTAGCGCGTGTCAGATAAAAAGCGTGACATTTTGACACTTATTTCATTATCATCAGAATTAAACGGCCGGTGAGTAGCGCATTGTTCTCGTCTAGTCAATGCTCCAATTGTTATGTGGATTGTCGAGTGACAAGTGAGAAACTGTCCTTTGATTACTGAAGTACCGTTGGCGAGATGGTGAAAGGTTTTGAGATGAGGAATTATGCATGTAAAAGACAATAGAACATTTTGTGGTTTCTATATATTTTCAGATTTAAAGGGTGGAATGTGATAGGCGACGAATCTTAAATGAGTAAGTTTATAGTTGCTTAGAAGTTTTTTAAAGTAGGTACTCGTAAATATGGATAAACCGCGTCTGTCTAACTGATTTGACAATAACTCACTGAACTATGTTGGGGTCAGAAAATCGGTTTTTGTTTTCTCTATATAGAGCAGAAATTAGGTATATTTCACTTAACATGTAGTACTTTTTGGTACCAATAAAAACCATGAACTAAGAAAAGTTGAAAACCTTAAAAAGTTTACGGACTATCGTTTTAACGTTTGTCCGGTAACTACGTTCCATTATAGATAATTATTAACTAATACCTGATACCAGATAACTATTAACTAATACTTCAAACATTTGTGTTTTTGCATTTTTCTTTTAATTTTTAAGCAGTCGGCACCTGTACCTACCTATTATTCATTCTTCAACATTTCTCCACCGTCCCTCCCCTCCAACCGCAAACCGCTGCGTTTCAGGGCATGTCGTGATATGAATTGGTAATTTTGGACAATTTCTTTGACAAACAAACAGTCGTGACTCGACGAGTTGCTGGATTAATCGAAATAGTTCTGTAATTGTGCACGATTTTGGAGAGCAACGACGCAGATAAATGCTTTTGCTGAGTTTTGTTGAGCTTTTCTGCTCACCGCTAAAATGACATAAAAAAAATAAAATCTGTTTTAAAGCTAGTTTAAAAATACTTCATTTCTAACTAAAAGTCCAAAAGCCATAAATATATCAAGTAAAAATGGGTTTAACAAAACAATAATAGGTTAAGTAATTGAACATCAAAAATGAATCTTTAAGCCACGGAGTAAAGTTCCATAGTTCCATACATTGCTAAGCATTTGGAAGATAAGTTCATCAAATCAATTGATCTTAGAGGCCATAATTACAATACATACTCAAGCTATTACATACTAGAATGTCATTAACAGCTGTCAAAAACTACCTTGAGTTCAATACTACTTACTGTTTATACAGCGTGTTTCTTAAATCGATGGACAAATCCTAGGACATCATTGTACTTATCACTATGACCAACTTTTACTACGGGATTTGCGAAAAAAAATCAGCTGTTCCATAGAAAAATGTCAATGACACTAGACAAAATGTATGGAACAGCTGATTTTTTTTCACGATTTCCGAGTTGGTCCTACAGTAAAAGTCATTCATAATGATGAGTACTATGAGCCCTTTTTGGCTTAGCATATCCTTTCTGTATAACCCTGCTAGTAAAAGTTGGTTATGATTTCCTAGAAAATATCAGTCAGTCGTTTAATACCCCCCGTATACCTTCACAATGAATAAAATTACTTATTTCCAACTTATTCAATTAGCAAGCACATCCTTACCTCGCTTGCAAAATTAACTTCGCCTGGCGTTAAAATCATTGAAATAATTTAAATAAAATAGCTATAAACCAACTCTGTTGAGACCGTGAACGGCTTAATTATTCTTGTGTAAAATTAACTTACTGTAAAAGTAACTTGAAAACAATGGACGACCAGCGTCGGACTGCAGCCGGCGTTAAGCTGAGCCAGTTTGTGGCACCAAATTAACTGCTTTTTTTTGTTTAAGTATAATTAAGAGTACATAAAAATAAGGATACGCTTTATAAACAAAAAAAAATATTATCTCCTATTTAACCGACTTCAAAAAAGGAGGAAGTTCTCAATTCGACTGTATGTTTTTTTTTAACTCTGTAAAATAAAGAAGATGTTCTTAACGGTTTTCACCTCAGAGCTCCGTCATTAATAAACTGATTTGGTTTTTTAATGAAATACTTCAGTTTGGACCTACAAATATTTCATCAAAATCGGTTCAAATAATTGAAAAAAAATTGTTCCCCAACTAATTTTGGAATTGTTTTTTTTTTTAAATTTTTATTATGTGGTAAATAAAGAGTTTACTCTATCAATCTAAAAAGAAAGAATCTAAAAAGTATTACCACATCTAGAGGTACTTAACTTACTCGTATTTACAAACTTTTCATAGATCTACGCACTGGTTCAATTTGTTCCCACATTGCAGTTAAGTGCTTTAATAACAGGTTTTCCCTCAGTCCAGATTGCTAGAGTTGTAACTCCTAAGCTAAAATTATTGGAACGATCTGTTTCTACAGGGCTAAACGGAAAGGGTACGCTAAGCTGAATAGGGCTTTTAGTAGGTATCATTTATGATCAAGTTTTGCTATAGGACTCTGAAAACGAGTAAAAAGCAGTACATAGACAAATGTCAAGGACACTCGGCAAAATGTATGGAACAGGTGAGCTGAGCTTTTTTCACGAATTCAGGGTTGGTTCTAATGTAAAAGTTGTTCGTAATCATGTGTAGTATGAGTCCTTCTTGGCTTAGCTACCCTTTCCTTATAACCCTGTAAACAGTATAGTAATTGTAGGTCCTTCAACTCTGACTTTATATTACTTTGGTAGGTATTTGATTATTGAACGACGATTAATGGATTAATGTAGTGAACTAATTTTGGCACATATTGCGGAATGAAGAAAAGCTTCGAAGAGGCCGTGAAATTGTTTCGGACCAGTTTAAAGTACGAAAAATATTGCAGACACAAAAACATGCACATTAATAAAGTGTAGTAATCACAATTTAAATTTTTCACCATTTTTTTATTTATAAATCTATTTTTACCCAATATGGCGTTTTAATGAGATTTTTTTATTTATTTATTTTTTAATCTTAATAATTTTATGGTACTGAACAAGTGTAAGTTTAAGATTTGAAATACTTAATTTAGATTCAACACATAAGTTTTATCTGTTACTCAATAATTCAAAATAAATAGGAGTTAAGCTGTGAGCTTAAACAAAGTCTCAAGTTCAAGTAAAACTTAAGGACTTACTTAGTTTAGAAATGTTTCCATATTTGGATAGTGACAAATTGTTTTGCTCTAGAAACATGTTTTCGTTTTTCTTACTTCACATTTCGTTGCGTTAAATTTATGATTAGAGTTTTTTTTCGACACTGGCTTTAAAAAAATTGTAAAAGGTGGTATTTTGTAGTGAGTGTCGATAATCGATGACATTATAAATATCATATCTAATCGTTTTATGCCAACTTTTATTTATCTTGCAATGTTTGTATGTTCGGGTAAAAAAATGTTGCAACTGAATTTTGACCCACTAGTCGATGTCCGATAGAGCTGAAATTTGGTATACCTGTACAATACAATGATAATAATATAGAATAAAAGTTTATTTCTATATATTTTTTTAACTGACGAACGTGATTTTTTCAAACTTTTTTATTTTTTGTTATTTTCGGGAAAAGTCCCGTTGTAAAAAATATTTAGGCAAATCTATAGCTACTGGAACTAAAGTACGTCTTATTACAGACTAAGCTTGTTGGCACATTATTTCTGTGACTTTCATTGAGATGAATTGTAAAAGGGAAGTGATAGAGACAGAAACAATGCTTTAACATTAAGTTCGTGTACCATTCAACGATTTTCTATTTATGCTAATTACTGCACATGTCCAAACATATTGTGTACATTCAATTGTTGAAGCCGGTAGTGGCATAGTTGTTCCATTTCAAACCTATTTGTTACTGTCAAAATGTTGTGCCATAAAAAATCATACTGGGCCTTATTCTGGCCAGTGAGATATTATCTCGGTCACTGTCGATCTTGTTAGAAATGTCGTGAGACTGAGAGTGACGAGGATAATATCGAAGGGCCCAGAATATCCCCCAGTACAACGTGACGGTGGGACCAGCATTTAGTTCGTGATTACTATGTTTATTTCAACGAAATTGATTATACCGATTGACAGGTTGGTATTGAATACCAGAGTTGACGCCTAGTTGTAAAAACTTATGTCTTTGTAATGTCTTGAGTTGATATGACGATAAAGTTATGAGACTTGATTGAAAAGTTGCAAATAGACAAACTAAAGATCGAAATAATTAACTAAAAGTAAATCTAAAGCGGATATAAATTTCTGATTTAAATATAACTAGGAATTATTTACTGTACCTATAGTTTCTGTACTAATTTTCATATGCTCAAACATACGTAAGATCGAAGACAAAGCAGTCAACATGTGCTATGAATTTAAAGTTTTGTAAAGGTCTTTAAAGATGTCCAACATGGCGAAGATAAGATTCTTGTACCTAATAGGTACCTGCCTTCTTTGTATTATCATTAGTATAGAGCGTTGTTCAAGTCATTTTTGGTAACTTTCAGGCATAGAGGTCTTCTTAAACGGTTTGACCTCCTTGTACGAGAGAAATAACAACAGCTTTCTCTATGATCTAAGAATCTTCTCCTTGGTCTTCCTATTCCTCTTTTTCTATCTATCTCTCTATGATGTTTTCCATTGATTTAAAAATAGGTAAACATCTTGGGTCTCACATATAAAGTCTACTTATACTTAAAATGCATTGACAATTTCTCGCTGACGTAAAAGTCACTTGCGAAAACAAGACCGAAAATTTTAAGCAGTGCTTAAGTTTAAGCAGCCTTTATAAGGCCTCTTGTTATTTCTGCTTTGCATAAGGTACCTACTTAGTCTACACTTAAATCATCATACCTACCCATCATCAGCTTTTGCGCTACTGCAAAGTTCAAGCCTCCTCTCTGACTAATTCCCTGCACCTATGTTTTCCCTCTGTCCGTGAGACACCATGATATTGACACTAAAACCCCAAGAATTTAGCACAGCATTGACCTAGGTCTTTGGCCATACCTGCGAGCGTGAATGTCCGCGCAAATGTCTGAGTTACATCAGTGCCATAAACGTTAGCTGGGAATATCGGTACTTTGAAACATTTGATCTTAAACGGATGGTTAGGTTAGAACTTGGAAAAGGTAATGAGCTTATAATAATTGATTTAGTGCCCTTTTTTGTGAAAATTGTGAAAGATAGATAATATATCTGTCGTACTAAGTGAAAATACTAACAGAGGACGCCAAGCCTGAAAATTAACCCACCGACAAGAGCAACGCTCTTAATTTTAATTTTTTTATATTAATATGAAAAAAAAAAATGTAAAAAAATTAATTAATTTTTTGCAGTAACTGGAAAAAATTGGGGGAGACCTTTTCCCAGCAGTGGGTTTTTTTTGCTCGTTTTGACTAAGATCGTGTTTTTTCCATTGGTAAGTAATATAGGTAGTTTTTAAAATCAGACCATTAGTTCCGAAGATACAGACATCTTTACCTCTTTATTATATTATACTATAATAGTTTAAAATGATAAAATGAGTATTTAAAAGTTCAATAGGTAATCAGGCTTGCGAGATAAACGAACTCATTGCATAATTTACTGATAACTAATATGATAACTAGTTCAGGTTAATGGCTCCTCGGTCAGAGACCGCAAATCGCTAATCTGAAGGCCTCTTCAGACTATGTTTATAAATAATGAAAAAAAAATATTGTCTTTTTTATGCAATTAAGCGATTAGACGAGCAAAGGGCTCGGTTGATGTTAAACGTCACGTTTGCCCATAACAGGTCTGCGCCACTCAGAATTACACCTGACACATCATC
This sequence comes from Alcis repandata, assembly GCA_949125135.1. Classification (NCBI taxonomy): domain Eukaryota; kingdom Metazoa; phylum Arthropoda; class Insecta; order Lepidoptera; family Geometridae; genus Alcis; species Alcis repandata. The sequence goes on from OX421237.1 coordinate 1,322,843, forward strand.
ATTATCATATTCAACCTTATTACCCTCGAAGGGTGATTAGGCCGTATTCCACCACGCTGTTCAAGTGCGGATTGGTGGATTCACATACGCCATTGAATTTTTTCTCCGGACGTATGCAGGTTTCCTCACGATGTTTTTCTTTACCGAAAAGCCAGTGGTAAGTAAATTCGTACATAACTTCCAAAGAACTCATAAGTTACCCATAATTCACAAGCTACATGGTAACGGAAGAGAAGTGGCACCGGGCCCCAAACTAGGCAGATCCTGTATCTTGGGCAGTCTCTGCATACATGTTTAATAGACAAGTCCTGTGAATCACAAGACTTGTTCATTTGCGGTTTTTGAGAGGCAGCCAAGTGGAGCTATGAAGATATTTTATATGTGGTGTAATATGAAGAGGCTCTGTTACATAAACTAAATCGCATCGTAACAGTCGCTATTCGATTGTTTTTTGTTGTCATCTGCTTACTGAAACTATGTCAGTGTGTGGTAATCAATATAAATATACTTGCCTGAGATGTTTTAGTCTACTTTCCCCTAAACTTATTTTTATTAAAATAAGTTTTTTTTTAAGTTATAATAATCTCATAGTTAACACTTCATTTATTCTCAACCTTTAATCCTCCCACTGCTGGGATACAGGTCTACCCTCGAAGGGTGAATAATTAATTAACACTTAGTTTTGGATTATTTTTTTCGCATCCAGTCAAATTGTTACTCTTCAGGTTTTTTTTCACATCGAGTTACACCAGTTACTCGATGCTGTCCAAAAGCTCTGACATTTAGACACGTGACTCGGCCTAATAACGATCAATCATCAAGAAAGTTCAACTCTACAGTCTTATAAATTCTAACTTCCCCCGGGTCAAGGTTAAGCAACCGTCGTCAAATTCCTCTCATTGTTCGAATTACTCTAAAACCTTGAACTGTGAGTGGGCTACTTGTATTTATTTATATTTATTGCTCGAAGGGTTCTTGTGCACTTAGCAGTCCAAGTCAAAGACCAAGTTTCCTGTACAGAAAGAAGACGTAACTGAAAGCACAGAAGAATTGACGGGACGGAAACAAAAGTCAAACTAAGTATTTAATAATAAGAAAAAATATGTCTGTTGGTTGCCTGTACATGGGATATCATTGATAATAATCAGTTTGTTTATGAGTACCAAGTACTTCCTAAAACCGTGTTAAAACTTCTATGCATGGTTGCCAGTAGCGTGCGATTAAAATAATAATGTAACTGATGTCGTGATTTCAAGTATTGTCAATAACACTAGCTTTCTGTAAAGCCACTTTAGTAGTTTCTAAGGCGATAGCAAATATTTTATGTAGGTAATAAATGTGTAATTTTGTAAAAAGCTGAAAAATAACCAAAATGTATCTTTTTATTGTTATCTATAAGACAGCAAGAGTTAATTTCTATAATCTAAAATCTTAATCAAGGTAAAGTTTGAACTTCAAAAAATAATTGGTCTTGATCTTGGACGACATAGTGCACGAGGACCCTTACCCATGCCCGTGATTTGAATGCGTAATGTAATCTGCGTGGGTCTTTTTAACGCCTAGATTACATTTTTATGACCCTAGATTGGGTCTGTTGCTACCCACCAACTACGCCTACTGGTTGAGAAGAGCTTTACAGCAGATTGGCTAATAAATAGAGCATCCTACTCTATTTACAAAAAAAAAATATATACTTTATGGTTTGAACAAAACCGGCCCGTGGTCTGTATCTCAGTGTTTATCGTAATCATCATAAGTATAAAAATATACCTCTATATTTTTATTACTCTCGCCTTATTCTTTTAAATAATAAATAAATTGATAAAAAGAAAGCTACAATACTTACATCATCTCCAAAAAGCTCTTCGCTCGTTACATCCAAGATCACCAAAAGCACCGCAGCAAGAAACACCCTCCAGTAAAACACCATATTTACAGAAAATACAATAAAAACAATGAAAAACTTCACATTTTGTTTCAACTACGAACGATTTTCCTCAACATTTTACTTCCCGCCAAAATTAACTCATTTGACAGTTAACTTTTTAAATATTTTTTTTTTGGTAGATGCAATCACATGCTTTCAACCTATTTTTTTATCATAATATAATCGCGCCGGTATTGTCGCGTAACTTTTTAATCATTAGCCGATGGTTACCGCTAGTTCGCAAGCGGCAGTTCACGCGGTTTCGCAGCTTCGACTGCGCGGTATTGTGCACGCCATTCGGAACAAGTGTTAGAATCGTTAGGGTTGGGAAAATGTGAGATTATCGAGTGTTCGTTCTTTACGGCTGCTGATAAAAATGCCCCAGTTAAAATATTAGCGAGAGACGATTATCAGAACTTATGAAGCAATCATAATGATAAACATAATATCTCCATACACTTATTTCTGTAAAATATAAATCAAACTACAACAATTTCAGTTAAGAAGTAATTTTAAATTAACAATTTATTATTTAGAAATAAAACACCACTGACCTAATAAATTTTTTTTAAGCTGTAATAAGCACCTTATATTATTATTACCTAACTATCTTTTTCCTGGTTAATAAATTATTATCTAAAGTTAAAACTAACAATAAAGTTAAGAAAAAAAGTAAAAACTATTTAAAAACAAAAATCGACAAAATCGACATTTTTTAAAGCGCATCACTACACTATAGTAGCAATTCAAACTGACAAAAACTATTTTCCAAACTATGTCAGCTGTTAGTATGAATAAGCAAGGTTTTACTTTCGTTAATTATATTATTTAATTTGCACTTTTACTTTTGTTGCGTTTTGAAATGGTGCTATTTTTTACACTTGTTAGGTTCAAGGCGTTTTTATGTGCATAAATTTGGATTTTTTATTCAAAAGAGACCAAAACAAGCAAAATAAAGACATATCCACCTACCTACCTCATTATTGTCATTATCAGATCTCAAGATCAGATCTCAGATCAGATCAGATTTCAAAAAATTTAAAACTTTAAAAAGTTTTCACACAGAAAATTACAAAAGAAGAAATGTCAATAAAACTCGACAAAATGTATGCAACGACTGATTTTTTGTCACAATTGCAGGATTGGGATTGGGTCCCATAGTAAAAATTGTTTGTTATGATGAGTACTATGAGCCCTTTTTCGCTAAGCATGCCTTTCCTTGTAACCCTCTATGTTATTAATGAACCAAAGTCGCCTTCAAATTGCTGAATGTTTTTCTATGCTCCACCAAGGAGGCGCTTCTTGGGCCAAAGTGGAAATACTCGCCGTGAGCGGTGGCTGTTACACTAGACTAAACTACAGAAAAACAAATCTTCATAATGACCGCTAGCGAAATGTGCATGCTATTGAGTAGCCACATAAAATCAGCTTTCTACAGATATATTAATCTCATACTTTCCCCGAGAAATGGAAACTTTCAGTTTCGCGTATCCAGAGAATACTAACATCATGTTTTTCTTTATTGCCGGTGTTGCCTTATCGATCTCGTTACCCAATTATTGGGGAAATTTTCTTAGTAGGTACATTAATACAAAATCTCAAATTGAATGTTTTGTCATAATAAAGGAGAATGGGCACTTTTGTATGGGCGCCGTCCCCGTGTTGTATCAAGTCGTGACATATGTCATTTGAAAGATGATAATATTAGCTTTATTTAATTGTATGACTCGACCTTGAATGACGTGCAGGGAAAAAGATATGATCGTCTTTAGATAAAAAAAAATTGCTGTATTTTTGCTTTCTAAAGCTATTATAAGGAATTTTATTAACATGTATGTCGAAAATTACTTTTATTATTGAATACGGGGTTATTCATAAAGGGTACGCTAAGCCGAAAAGAGATCATAGTAGGGATTATTTTCATTATGAACAACTTTTACTATGAGACCAACCCGAAATTCGGGACAAAAATCAACTGTTCCATAGAAAAATGTCAATGAGACTCGACAAAATCTAAGGAACATTTTGGCAATGGTTTGCAAGAAATAAAGAGTATTAAGAGTGCGGTCTGATAAAAGGCATTTTATGTCAGTCGCTATGTATCCAGTAGCTGAATATGTCCTCTCTGAAAAACATGAAAAAGCTAGTCGTTTCCATTAACACCTACAAAGCTTTCGACATGGTTTGGCATAAAAGCCTTATAAACAAGCTCCCTTTGTTTGGCTTGTTCGCTTGGTTTGTTGCATAGATATCGAACTTCCAGCGGGATTATTTGATTCGAGCAGTGCATTGCTGGTTCTTTATCTGATTTAAAAGATATCAAGGTTGGTGTTCTTCAGGGGTCGGTGCTCTCCACAACGCTTTTCCTTGTTCACAATAATTATCTGCTAAAACCTAGTGTTTTTGGGTACGCAGACGACAAACCGTTGCCGTTGCATATCCGACGCGCGGTTCAGCGGATGAAAAATCCAGCCTCCGAGAGAAGCCATGGTCAAGCGCATAAGCTTCTCTCTTGGCAGTTTTCGATTGAGGCGGTACTAACCTGGTTAAGTTTGATGCGCACTCTGACATTTTATTGAATAATAAAGCAATACCTACAGTAAAAACACGAGTTTTTGCAATCGGTATTGTATAAGATACACGTTTGAAAGTAGTGTTACTGATGGATTGTCTATTATGGATAGTTTTTTTTTGAGAATGGGGGAAACCTAGAAAATAACCGGCTAAATATAAAGCAAAATCCGTACTGCCAGTCACTTACGAGGTTATTAGCTTCTCGGTACGCCAGGAGCTTGTTCCATAGTATGTTGTCTTGTAGAGTATGAATAAGATCGGGATAGGCGTGTAGTGAGATTCAGCACGACTACCCTTCTCAGTAAATGCAATTCTCAATAAGGTTTCTTAATTATTTTCTAGAACATCAATAATGTCGAAACAGCCGATTTTATCGATAGTATCTCACACCGTTAGCAGTATTGTGACGTTTTGAGCCAAATTCATAAAGATTCATGGCTGGCTCTGCAAAGAAGGCCTAATTGACCACTATTTTCAAAGTCGAAAGCATTTAAAAAGTGAAAATCTCTGCATTTAGTCTATGATTGCTCTCTGCTCTATGCCTTTACTCTTATCTGTAACCATTATTTAAAGTTTATCTCGCTCGCTTTTACATTGTCTTGGCGAAGGGAGAGATAATTAAAAAAACAAACTAGTTTGACGACAGGTTCGGGCTTTTAACCCTTCGACAAGACAACTTTTAATCTTAATCAGACTTCACTTACAGGTAAGTTCGCTTAATTTTTCAAATATTGATAATATTAATAAATCGATATTATATAATGGCATTATTCAGACAAAAAGACTCGATAATCAGCAATTTAAGGATTTTGGAATTTGCCAGTATAAAATTAAAATAATTACAACTATATAAACGTTTAATAATAAACTATTATTATCCAATTGTTACACGGGAGTGATAAAATAGTCACAGAAAATGGATACACGATAATAAAATTCGATAAAATACATTTATAAAACAAAAAAAACAGCACTTTTTGGAATCTAAAAACCGTCATATCTTTTTCCCTGCACGTCACTCAGGGTTGGTATCATATAATTAAATAATGCTATTGTTATGCTCTTTCGAATGACATATGTCATGACTTGATACAGCACCGGGGACGAAGTGCCCATCATCCTTTAGTTTTATTACTGCTGAAGCCATTTACTACTTTTATTACAATAAAATTGTTGATGAAACTATTGGATTTAAGTGGCGCTAACTTGTACAAACGACATGTTCAATTGTTCATAGCACACAAAAAATCTGTATAACAAAAACTGGGTAAAAGTGGTCGTTGCTAGTATAAATTATTTTTGCTTTCTAAAATAAAATAAACATTTGCATGCAGTCAGAGTTCAGATCTGTTTTTAGTTTTTATTATATTTCACTATTTTATAGGATAATTATAGATTTAGCCCATTCTCAAGGCTTTAGTTGACAGGTCTCAACTAATTAGAAATAAAGTTGTCTTTGACACTGCGATCTACTTCAATTTCATCTCTTGGTTTATGTGTCTTGTAAAGATACTTGATAACTCTGCCAATGCCACGTGTAAAAAAAATGATGGACACCCAAATATCAAACGCAGATAATTTATACATTTCTAAGGAGGACATGAGCACTTTTATTCAATTTAGATAAGAAATATATATTTAGATTTTTTTGTTTTATGTTGTGTATGTGTTTGTCTTGAAATTGGGAGTATTACCTAGTCATTTTCTGGCAACACTACTCAACAGACAGACGGACGCGTGCTCTGAATTTGATATGAATATGGCAGCTCTGAATGCTAAGCATTGTGTTTACGGATGCGGGTATTATTTCTAGTGAAAGTGTTTTTTTGTTTAATTTTTTGTGATTTTTAGTGATGCTTAGATTTTTTAATGAACTGTTTACGTTTCATTATTAACAGAGTTGTAAGTGGGTAGAAAGTCATGTAAAATGTAATATTTATTTAGTTTCTATGTAACATAGTTTATGTCGTTAGATTCGTCTTTTTATTCGATAAACTCTAACGTAATATTTTGTCACCATTATCAGTCTGAAGTCCTACTTTTGAGCAAAAGTAGATACGCCACTAGGTCCCGGGATCCTATCAGAAAAAAATCGAACTTCAGGTTGTCATCACAATTAGCGAAACTGAATTATGTTACACAATTTAGTTCACTCATTCCGGCTTCAAAATCATAAAGTTCAAAAAATTGAGACCAGAATGACGTCACCTTGGGCTTGAGGAAACTTAGGTTGGCCTATTTTGAATCTCATGAAACCAGAATCTAATATCGGAGACGTTAATAGGACCGCTGTTCTAAACTTGTCTAAGTTTTGACCCGCGAATTTTGTCATATCGTCGAACTTTTTCAATTTTTTTTTATTTTTACGGCTCGTGCCAGTAACCCAGTCTTTCCAACAAAAAGCGCAATTCTTATGCAAATCCGCGCGCTGCGTTAATTGTACTGATAATGAAACAAAGAGTAACGGTTGTCACGGGTCAGAGGGGCTGGAATAATGATGGCAATTAAAGGCTTATTTTATCGAAAGTAAAAATAAATATACGGAAAGTTCCAGTAGTTTAGTAGAGCCTGTTCAATCATTAAAAGGCGCATCAAGCTTTTTGATTTAATAGTTACTTATAAGCTGCCCTCCGTGGTTTTAATTTAACCCTCTCCTACAGAAACCGTCAATTATTTCGAAATAAAAGTTACATATTTGTTAAACTAAGGTACAAGCTAAGTTACGTCCATACCAAATTTTATCCACATTCGTTCAGCCGTTTTCGCACGATTGAGCATCAAACATTCAGATATCCAATGTTTGGATGTTGGTTCTTTGCCTCATTCTTTTAGCTGAAGAAAAAGCTAGACAAAAGCCATCGCGATTGAGTTCAGACTTGCGCTAAGAGTTTGCATTACGCCCCCGGCTTACTAACACCATAAGTAGACGAAGCGCCTGATAATTTTGTAGTCGCACTTGAGATATCTAATCCAGACGTGACGTCCAGAATGAAGTGTGAAATTGTATCTATCAGTCCTGCTAATATTATAAACGCGAAAGTTTGTGTGTCTGTGTGTGTGTGAATATTTATGACCACGTATCAAAGTAACTATTAAGCCGATTTTAATAAATAATTAATTATTTTTACAAAAAACAAAAAAACAAAAACCGACTTCAAAAGACCGACTATTGAGTTATTCATTCTATTTGTCGCGCACGTACTTAATGCAAATTTAAGACTTATATGGTTTTCTCATGGATACCATTATCAGAACTGGACTAAATTGAAATGGGACCAAATGAGAAGCGTCAGCCTTCTAATAATAAAAGAATCATCAAAATCGATTCACCCAGTCGAAAGTTATGGGGTAACAAAAAAAAAAAAAAAAACACAGTCGAATTGATAACCTCCTCCTTTTTTGAAGTCGGTTAAAAATGGATTATAGGTAGCTTGTGACCGGGATTAGCACATAGATCTTATCATAGTACATAGTAGGTAAATATTTTGCCCAGTTTTCATAAACTACGGGGTTTATTCATTTTAACATTTGAAAAATTACTTCAATTTTTTTTTTTTCAATGATAGGCTTGCGTTTGACCGCCATCTAGCCTTATGGTAAGCAACGTTTCGGTCTACTATGGAGCACTCTTGCTTAGAAAAAAACAATTCCTTCACGACTTGAAGATCCAAATCATACTTATTTTTAAGTCCAGCACTGCATTTTCACTTCAATATTAAGTTTTTAACTGAAATTGTACCCAACTCTCCGCCTACAAAATGCTCGTAATTAATTCCTTTCCTCATTCTTCCTTTTCTCTCGGAACAATGCTATCGAACGACAGCGAAGTTACTCTACATAGAGCAGAGAAATGCTCTAACAATGGAAACCATGTGTGACATATTGATCTCTATCCATTCATTTAGGTAACAAAAATTTAAGGAGAGGACTCTAGTTTTTTGTTTTATTTTTCATGAAAAACTTAGTTATTTATTAGGTTTTCCATGTGTTATGGATTGAGCTAGTTAGTGCGTTTTTCTAATTTGCATAATTTTTAATTTTTTTTTTTTTTTAATTTTCGAAGTACATAAAACCACTTAATTAAAAAAATTACAAATAAGAATTTATAAACCCAGGTGTCAGGTCTGGTTCAGGTTTGAAACGGTAAAAACCGATAATGAAAATTGTCATTAACTAATAGTAAATAAATTACCTATTGTGTAATATTAACAGTTATGGTCATAAATAAACTAAATACCTAATAGATACTAAAATTTGATGAAAAATGAGTTTGTTTCTGGATAATTATGTTTTTTGTAGAATATTATGTCTACAGAACACACAGCCATCATTTATCTACAGCTATTACTTAAGGGAGTAGTAGTAATGGATAAGGTTAGTACAAATAAGGGACATATTAAAAAAAATTGCACTGTATTGTTGCGAGATTCGCTTCCATGTCGTGTTTTTTCAGCTTTTTTAATAATATAAATATAGCGTTTCACACTCGTAGCTGCCACTAGGATAGCCTTTGTCGGGGATGTCATGGAACACACACAATGAAAAGGACAGCAAACAAAAATCTAAACGTACACCTGAAACTTTTTGTCAAAAATACATAGTAGAACATTACAGTCTCTACACCATTTCCCTGTCCAACCCAGAGAGGCACTAATCGAAGCGGAACTCTTGCCTCATGATGTACATTTTCACTATTTCATTGCATTTCGTACTCTACATTGTTCGTGGAACTTATGGGTTGATTACACGCTACGAGTACAGTGGCGAGACAGTAAATGACACTCGGCCGAGCAAACAAATCATGGTTAAAATGACTGTCGCGCCTTGTCAAACTGTTTGTACAAACCGAGTGCTCGGCTAAAGGCACTGTCTCGCCACTGTTCTCGTTACGTGTAATTATCCCATTAAATTCATCGTACAGAGTGCCTAGTGCGAGTTTTATTCGTTTAGTTTAATCGTTTTAAACTACAATTTGCATGGAACAAAAACTGCGCCACCTAGTGTTCATAAGATGAACTACAATTAGTACCACACAAATTTATTGCAGTTTACGTTGACGCGATCGTTAACGTAAAATATACGAAAAAAACTCGCACTAGGACTCAGTACGGTAGAGGCGATCGATAGAATTCGTAATATTGGTGAGTTTGAGTGTGGTTCAAACCACACTCACACTTATCATCGAGCCCACCTAAACCTAAATGGGACAGGTGGGCTTGATCTTAAAGTTCCACAGATTTAGAAGAAGATGAAGAAGAAGAGATCGCTCTCAGCGATCAGGCCGCCAGTTGTTGCACTAGTTTTAAGTATTATTACATTTTTGTTTGTAATTTCTAGTGTGAACAATAAAGAATTTATCTATACCTCTATAGTGTACTCGTATGTAGAGTGTAGATGTAGACTGTAACATACTCGTAACATAATTTAGTTTCTATTGTCGAAATCTGTAAAGTATAATATATCCAACCGTTTATTTTTTTTTTGACAGCACCAATAGAACGTAACTGCGTCATGTTACGCAAAAGTTCACTTTTAAATGCGAGGTTTTAAAAATATGACAACTGCCTAAGTTTGCTCCTTGATCCCGTATAATAAACATCTTTGACAAATTGAGTCCATAAGTGCAGTAGTTTTTTTATAAATTACATAAAATAACAAACGTTTTTAAAAATTTACGTTCTATGGCTATCAACATAGTGATGTTACGATTGAGATATCGATATTGTTTATTAACTATTTATAGACGGGTATAATGTAGCATTCTAATGTAGTATAAATATAGATTGGTAGATAGATTGATTTTAGGAAGATTATTATTACGTGTCAATGTAACAAAAGTGAGAATAGAATGACGTTCTACTACTTACTAGCGCCATTCCTACGACTGTTCTCTTTCCGCACAGACTCGATAGAAAAATGAATCGATATCGTGTTCACTATAATCACAACACTATAACTGTCAAATTAGACCTGTCAAATAGAAAATAAACGGTTGGATCTACTATAATTAATTTGCTTCTTACGCTGAATAAATTATTTAAACACTTGCTTTAATGGATCCAATTGAATGCCTGTGCTCTGATTACTCATTTCTTTAATTAAAGTAAAAAAAATAATTACTAAGAAAATCTTTTCGGTATACAATTGTCAGATTTGTAAAATGATAGTACGAGAAACATAAAGATTACCTTTTTCATATAAATAGTTTTAATACTTTACTTATTCTCAAGATGATATTATAGTAAATGCATGATCATTATTATTCTATACTAAAAGATATTTAATGAAAAGATAGCTAATAAATAATGACTAGTTACATGGCCCTAGGTAAATTAATTAGAAATAGATACGCGCATAAGTTTTTAAGTATTAACTAATAAATTATTATTCTAAAATGTTTTTATGGCTGAACTTGGCTGAAGACAGTACGATCGTTTAGTCCTGAAACAAAAAAAAAATCATAAGAAGGCAACTGAAAAATGTAGCCTAAACACTATGGATATAAAGCCTAAACTTGCAGTCAAATATCGGTAAAGCCTTTTATGCAGTTTTAAGAAAGATATTACTCTCTTTCAAAGCAGTCGGGTAAAGAACAGAGGTAAATAATTTTACCTAAGTCTACAGAAGCAAAGCGCCGGCACTACAAGACACTAGAACTCACAAGTGCTTTGCCATACAAAATTTAGCAGGCGTATGTAATTAAATAATTAAGTTTTTGTCAGGCGTTGATTTGTAATTTTGTTCTAATACCGGCCAAGGGCTATTATGATATATTGTTTCTCTCATGTCAATTTTTGGCGGTTTGATAACTGCATATTACTACAGCATGGTGACAACACACAATATACTAACTGCAGGAGATGTAAACACTAGCAGAAAACCGCCAAGTCTTAAAATTAGTCCACTGACAAGAGTGACAAGAGCAAAGCTCATGAATAATTAAAGAAGGACTTGAATATCTGGCTGTAGGTACTCACATCAGGAATTTTTCTAGCGCTTGCTTATTGCAAGGCGACCAGGTGGTGGCGGGCTTGCGAGGGTTGTAGTTGGCACCCATGATGTGGCGTTGAGCTCGGCATTGGTTGTAGGGGGGTCCGTCGTGGGTGACGCCTAGGCTGGAACAAGACGATTGGGTTTTTACAGCCATTTTTGACTGGTCTGATTAATATAACGAAACTAGCTGCGCCTTGCTGTTTAACCAGCTTTTTTTTATTTATAAAGTCACTGAAGTGAGCAAAACAAAAAACTATTCAATCGGTCGATCTATTTTTGAGCTCTTGCGACAGTAACGAAATGAAATACTTATTATACTTAATTATGTAAAATGTATTTTACACTTAGCTTTCGAGAACCTCCGTTTTTAGAATCACCATCAAAAATCGTTTATTGCTGTACTCACGTTCACATTTTTATGATTATTGCATTTCCGAAAATCTTAAAAAGATCTAAGAAAAGTTTTTTTAATTTGCAGACTGATTTTATAAAAATGCATAAGAAAATGCGCTCCTAGATAACTAATAGGTATACTTAACATCAGTTTTGTATTAATGTAACCCTAACGTATGATAACTCACCTGTGGGCTATTTCATGCGCCAAGATGTAAGCAATGTTCTCCGAATGCCACTCCAGGAGCGTACAGCTGTTTCTGATGCTGCAAATGCCCCTCATGTATCCTCGACCTGCAATCGAATAGGCACCTTATTAGTTTAGTACTAAGGCAGAATTTACAGAGATAGTTATCAAAATTGGTGGCCCGTGGGGATGTATTACGATACGACTGAGAATTTATTGACATGGCTATTATTGAGAGAAATACTTGACGATGGTTTTACTTTACTGCCTTGCTGTGCCTAATGGTTTTAAGTTTTATGGGAGAATAGGAAGTTATAGCTGTTTATTTAACGTACCTCGCATCGTTATGGAATCAGTGGTATATATACTCCTACCAGTTAAAAATAAAAAAATCCTCTTGCCAACGATTGTGAGCAAACGTGGCGTTTGGCAAAAACGAACGCGAGGGTACTGGATATAACTTTTGGATTCCCATTTACTATCAGGTTTTTCTGTTTGTTTTCGGCTTATTAAAAAAATCTTACCAGTACTAGTTCTAACTTTATTCTTCTTCCCGTCGATGTAGTAAACATCTAGTCCAGTGAACAGCACCGAGTAGTACCACTTCTTCTTCTGGATCTTCTTCTCTCCTTGCCACTGGCAGTAGCTGTTCAAGTATTTCGACACGTTCTCATTCATTTGGAACTTCTTCGTCGCATTACTTAGGATTTTAACTCCAAGCAGATTGAAATGTATGGTCTGATTCAAACTTGGATGTCTGAATAGCGTTTGTACGCTTTTTAGGACGTCTTGGAAGTATTTTTTGACAGTTTTCTTGTGTTCTTTTGATAGGTCTTTTGTTAGGGCTTTGTCTAGGTGTATCATGATGGGGATGGTGATTTTGTGAGGAGAGGAGCTGGTGTAGTATTCGATGGAGTTGGTGCGAGGGTCTTTGAGGACGACATTGCTTCTGCTTCTGCTGGCCTTGTTCTGGAAATGGGAGAAAATAGTGTGAATGGAAAGGTTGTTTTAGAAATAGTATTTCTATGAGAAGACTAAATGACATGACATCACATCGTTCATCAGAGTTTATTCTCAGGCAAAAGTTATACATCACAGATATTATCATTTCTTTAGCTGTCATTCTTATTGATAGACGTGAGAGCGACAGAGACAAATGCTAAATCAAGTACTAGCTGGCTCCAGAATCAGTTCGCAGAATTGTGTAATAAAGGGGCGAATAAACGGCCTATGAAAACACGCGCAGCACCAGACTCGACTTGCGTCCGTGAACTCCGTGATAACGCGAGCCGCATCTACATGTGCGCAGGGCGCCTGGCACTGCGCGCGCTTTCATGGGCCGTTTAAATGCAACTTTAGAGAACACGCTGTAATATAGCCAAGTCCTCAGACTCGATATTGACATCATCGCTTGTAAAAGCACACTCGTTCTTTCATTCATTGATATAGGATGTAAAACCAAAAAAATATACATCGATGCTTTTACTTGTGTTACTACAATCAATTTCGAAAAATCGTAGTTGAGTCAGAAATAACATTACCATGAGAATGTGAAGTGGATATTCCAAAATTACTGGCTAATACAAAATATCTGATAAAGTTAGGTAGTAAGAGTAGTAACCTACGGGTACGGAATAAAAGTAGGTAGATGTGTTATCTGGTTTTTGTGTACAACTGGGGTTTCCAGTTTGTTATATAAAATATCTTTAGTTCATAATCACACTCTGGAAATTGACAAATATCTAGCAAGACTTTCTACATTTCGAAATAGTCCACGCCGGCGCCGTTGCAGTTATTATTTTTACAATACTGCAATGAGAACATCTTTATATACGATAAACATGACTTTCTTCTTAACAGTCGACTAAAAATAAAAACAAAGGAACGAGATTTGAAACTGTATTCATCGTCTCTCAGACCCTGAAGATTCTATCCGAGAGAGTTCCAAACTCCATCGCGGTCCATCGTTGACCGCATCATTTCTTGCCATTCAGGTAAGATGGTGGTCAAACACAAGCCTATCTTCGAATAAAAAACTCTTCTACCCAGTGGCGTAGCTACCTAGGGGCTAGGCGGGGCAGTGCCCCGGGGCCCTCAAGCTCAGGGGGCCCTCGAATCCTTACCAGGAAATCGATTGAACTCGATTAAACTGAGCTTTTGAAAATTTCTCCCTCCCATTTTCAAAATAAATATAACAGGTTGCAACCCGACTTTAATCATGGCAACTCAGTTGAGAGAAATTCGAAAGTTATATATACCTAGGGAATTCCCCTAAATTCTTTCTGTGGGTTGGCAGTGATGTCAATTGGACGTATAGCGATATGTGCGTTTTATTATTCATCGATGTGCGTTTTATTGTTAATTCGAGTCAAGATTTTTTTTTTCGAAAACGTTTAAAAAATAAATGCTGTATCAGGAGTATGTAAGCTAATGTCAATAAACTTTTTAGTACTGATCAGTATAGTAGTTCAATTTTATTTGATTTTAGTACCACTCATCCGTTACGTCAATAAATCATGTCAAATCTATAGATTTCGGCTACTCATTGTAGAACGCGAAATATCATGAAAAAAATGCAGGTCACCTGCATTAGGTGCATTAATTCAGGCCCGCGCGCGAGATCGTTCTTCGTCTCCACCGTTAATTAATGTGGTAACACTAGCGGCGATAAAATGTTTGCCGGGGATTCCCCAACGACGTCTTGTAGCGTATCATTACATTACGTTTCTCCTTCCTTTTACTTTTAACGTCGTCAGTGAACAGTGAGTACCTACTCGAGGACAATCTATACTATCTATACTTCTATACTTCTATACTAATATTATAAAGAAGTAAAGTTTGTGTGTTTGTATATTTGTTAAATTGTAAGGGGTAATCTCGGGATCTACTGAACCGATTTTAAAAATTCTTTCACCAATAGAAAGCCACATTATTGCTGAGTGTCATATGCTATATTTATTACCTGAAAAAATTAGGGATCCTTAACAAAATAAGATCAAGTAAAAAAATTGCAACCAAAAACCTAAAAAAATAAATAAAGTATTTAATCTTAAACACAATATAAATAAATAAAAAATAAAGTTACGATAGATGAGAATAAAAATACGTTTATAGATAAAAATGTAAAAAATTATAAGAGAAAATATAAATAGTAACTTTAAAAAAATCTACTTATCACCCAAATAAAGACGCATTTAATCTACGTTTATCCCAAAATGTTTAAAAAATGAATATCCACCCGAGCGAAGCCGGGACGGGCCGCTAGTCTATAAATATTGCATAAATAAATTAGACAACTAAAATTATGGACAAAAAGAAGAAACCCACTGGTGCATTTAAACGCAAACAACGCCAAGAAAGAGAAGATAGTAAACAAAAATTGCCCAAAATTGACAAGTTTTTTAGTCAGCCTTCTGCAAGTACTTCTGGACAAAATATTTCTATTTATTTATTTATTTATTAGGAAACACCAACAGTATATATATTAAAAATTACAAATAACATACTTAGTATAAAAAAGAGTTCTGAATACCCTTTATGGGTGTTTACAACATTCTTAAATAATGGGTAGAACATTATAATAAAAAAAAAAAATTACAAATACCTACATTTTAAAATGAAATTTATACAACGATTACAAAAGGATAAAAATAAAAATAAATATAAATAGAAGATGACAGAGTACTATCTGTCAAAATGTTTTGCCAATTTTTTTTTGAAAACATTTAAAGAGTTGTGAAAGACATCAAGATCTTTCACGGAGGCATTCATTTCATTGTACGTCCAGCACATTCTTGGTATCGGAGAGTTACGAGCTAAGTTAGTTTTGGCTCGAGCAATGTTAAAAATTTTAGAAATTCTATGACGAGGGTAATGGCTAGGAATTTTTAATGATATTTCTTTTAGGATTCTAGGACAATCAGTATGATTGTGGATCAATTTATATAGAAAAGATAGATCTCTGATTTTTCTTCGGTCACGCAAATTATCCATTTTGAAGAAGGACAAGCGGTTAGAGTATGGGCTTCTGTGTGAGATACCTTGACATGAAAAAGCCAAAGATCTAGTGAAGGCTCTCTGGATGCTCTCGATGCGCTGTGAGTGCACAGTGTAAAAGGGGCTCCACACGACGCTCGAAAACTCCAGACAGCTACGAACCATAGAGTTGTATAGCAGTATTTTTGTGCGGCATGATTTAAATTTCTTTGAATTTCGCCTAATGAAGCCGAGCTGCTGTGCCGCCTTTTTCACTATAGAGTCGATGTGAGATCTGAATGATAGTTGGCTATCTATCAACACTCCCAGATCACGAATTTCTTGCACCTCTTGTAGCAATTCACCATTTAACGCGTAGGACGAATTTATAGGCTTTTTTTTGCGTGTATATTTTATATAGAAACACTTCTTAACATTCAGATGCATTTGGTTGTCGTCACACCATTCACTTATTCTATTAATATCACTCTGTATAAGATCCACATCTCTATGACTGTTTACAGAATTATAAATTTTTAAGTCATCCGCGAATAATTTGTATTTGCAGTGCTTTATACGTGTGACAATATCGTCTATAAAGATAGAAAAGAGGACCGGACCCAAGTGCGAACCCTGAGGAACACCAGATTCCGCAAAATATCGTTTAGATTCGAACCCATTTGCCAAAACTACTAGTTCTCTTCTTGTGAGGTATGACCAAAACCACTTTAAGAGTGACCCGTGAAAACCAACACGTTCCAACTTCCTTACTAATAAAATATGACTGACTTTGTCAAACGCGCTGCTAAAATCAGTATATATTGCATCTATTTGACCACCCTTGTCTACAGTCTGTGTTAGTTCAGTTATAAATCCAACAAGATTGGTTTCTACAGAGCGACCTTTCTTGAAGCCGTGCTGATGTTGCGACAGGAGGTGCGAAGAGTATTGAGATATTATCGGACATAGGAGTGCCTCAAACAATTTGGAAAAACAAGATAAAATTGAAATAGGTCTGTAGTTCTGCACGTCGTCTATGTTGCCTTTTTTGTGGATGGGTATAATATTTGCCTTTTTCCATTCGTCGGGAAATTCTCCCAAGGACAAGGAACGGTTAAATATTAGCGAAAGAGGTAGTGCCAGAGCACGGCCACAGCGCTTGACTAATAGGGGAGGAATACAGTCAGGACCTGGTCCCTTATAAATATCTAGTAGTTTAATTTTTTGCAAAACTTCACGTTCCGTGAAGCTAACCTTGCCTGTGCAATTATGTTGTAAACTACAATCAGATGTACTATCGTCAGGCCCCACAGCCGTGCTCGAAGTGAATGCATTTGAGAAATTATTGGCTAATAAATTCGCTATATCACTCCCTGTACTTGCTACGCTGTCACCCAAGTGCATTTCAGCAGGAAGTGAAGACCTAGTCCTCCGCTTGTCCTTAACATAGCGCCAGAATTCTTTCGGGTTTTTGGCAATGCTTTTTTCAGTTTTATGGATATAGTTTTTATATAAAGTATCAAATAGCTTATGACTACGTTCCCTTAGAATGTTAAATTCAATAAAGTCACGAGGATTTTTAAATTTTTTATATCTTATCCTGATCTTTTCTTTTTCTGCAAGTAATTTAACTAATGATTTGTTAAACCAAGGAGGGAATAACTTTCTATTAAACTTGTGTTTAGGAACGAAGTCTTCAATACATTTTCTAATTATGGTGTAAAAAGAAGAAATCATTTCTTTCACTGTAGTACAGTCATTAAAAGCTTCACACCAATCAATGTTTCTCAGATATAAAGATATACTGTCGAAATCAGCTTTGTAAAAATTTAATTCGATAGCCGGTTTGGGGCGGTTTGGGGGTATTGAAAGTGACCCCGACATTTATCGCTAATAGCAATTGAAAACAAAACCGCATCAAGCCTGGATATAACCGAAGTCATTGATACTTTTGCGAAAACTAAAGCTAGGAAAGATTGAAAATATAATAGTTATTTAGTCAGTTGGTAGGTCCGACCTTTAAATAATAAACCCTTGAATCTTTTCTATTTCGTTTTATTGCCACAATGCCTACACCAAGTATTAATTGTAATGTTTTTAACTTTTTACTGTTTAATATTTTTATTACCTGCCCCTGCAGTGCACGTAAAAGAGCTGATGATAATGTAGCTTAGCATTTTTATATTTAATATTTTTACTTGATAAAACCTAACCCAGTGGGGCCCCATTTTTTGACTTGCCCCAGGGCCCTTGGTTACCTAGCTACGCCACTGTCTACCGTTTCTATCTGAGTGTCTTCAAGTCGCCAGCGAATCGGTTTCTTCTAGGCAAGCGTGTTCCATCATAGACCGCATCATTGCTTACCATCAGGCGAGATGGCGGTCAAACGCAAGCCTATCTCAGAAAAAAACCTAATTTCTAAAAATATTATTTTTCGTAATTCAAAAAAAACTTACCGGGTATCTACAGATCCCATTTCTAAAGCACAGCACAAGTAAAAGCACGGCACTGAACTTCATGTCCGGAGACGCTAAGTTGTACTAAGCTCGCGCGTACTTAATCGCACCTAACCTACTGGTGTACTGTGGCGATGTGCTAGCTCCGTGGGTGTGTGCGTGTACAGGCGAGAGGACAAGTGGTTGAGGAAAAAAATGTAGCTTAATGCAAAGAACACGTGAAAATTGAGTCTAGTACAAAAAGCACTTTAAAAACAATATTATACCAATTACCAAGCCACGGGTTCCCCACACCCAGTTTGGAAGGCTGAAATTATAAAAGTATTGTACATTTTTGTCTGAAAAATGCATTTGAATTTTTGAGTTTTGAATTTAGTCAAGTTTTAAAAAGTTTCATCAAACTAATTTAAAGTCCATGTTAGCATGTATTCCTTGTGTATGAATAATATTCTTCGTTTAAAAAATATTTTTTGTTTCTTAAAATTTATTACGAGTTATGAGGTAAAAAACATTTAAAACAATTGTACTTAGCTCCGGCTGCTCTCTTTTGCTTCACCGTAGGCAGGTGAAAATATTATCGGAAAAAGTGACTTTCATCGCAACAAAAGTTAGAATAACGCAGAACGCAAGTTTCTACCATGCTCAACTTCTACGCACTGTCAAAACTCCAACACTTTCGTTAGCGACTATACATATCGTACCAAGTACTTTAGTATAATTAGCCAATGCCTAGCTTTCTTCTAGTTCATTCATAACCGGAGGAAACCCCGGGGGGCATCTTCTCACCGATTTATAACACCGTAACGAGGGATTCGACTGATTGGTATAATTTAGTGTCGTCATAGACTCGGTGAGACTCGATATTTGGTGAGAAACCGCTGTAAAATTAGTTATTATTAAATAAAAAACAAAAAAAAAGTTAGATCGAACTTAAGACTACTTATTGCAACTTTCTTCGGTAGTAGCTTTATATCGCTTGATTTTTATGAGAGTAATTGAAAGCTGGTGACTTGCTTTGAGGTACGTTTTAACCTGCAATTGGGTCGGGTGAGGCCTAAAAGACACATGTCATAGTAAATATTGTTTAGGCAAAATATTGGAGTATAATAAGATACATTTGGGTGCAATTCAAATCGAACTGAAATATCAGCATGAAGAAATAACAAACACTTATTCACTCCTACTTTCATATTTTTGATATTACTGTTAAAATTTCATGGTTACAATATTGGGTTGCCCTACCTACATATTTCCCAAAAAAATTGTTAATTTACGATTACGTCACTATTACCTTCCATTACAGGAAAAAATGATGGAAGTTAATAGTATAATTTTTTGGGTAATTTCATCAAATCCGCACCTACACACGTTTATGTTCAAACAATAAAACTGCAAACATAAATGTTAAGTCGTAAAACAATAACTAATTTTTCACCTATCGTCTATAAAAGGTCACCATAGCCTCGTACGTATCCTACAAAACAAATACACTTCAAATTGCTCGGAACTAATATAAAATCAATTGATTCATGTTATTCGCAGAAGAATGACATAACCACTTGGTAGTAATAAACTAATTCAAGAGCGAGAGTTTCAGATCAATTGTTCAACGTTGTTTCACGTTCATTGGTCTTGCAAGCAGTCTGTGTTTTGCAAACTGAAACTGAAAGAGAAACATCATGAATTAATTACATGTGAGGTAAATGTGTGTATTTTTAATAAGTGCTTATTTATATTCTTACTTGTTTTAAATTAATTTTAAATTAATTTGCATTTTTAATTTAAATAAAATTAATTTGCAAAATGACCCATAGTCATTTTGCAAATTAATTTTGAACCACTTCCCCATTTCGTATTGAGCTTTTTGTCATATCGTGAATCAATTTTTTTTTTAATATTGTTCAATATTTTGAACGTAACATTATCCTCGTACTTATTTGACCTATTCTTAATTTTTTAAGGATATTTTTATCAGCTGTTCTATAGAAAAATGTCAATGACATTTGACAAAATGGAACAGCTGTATATTAGAGTCGACACCAAACTATGTTGTTTTTATGGGTCATACCACTCAAAAAATTGTGCCTACGCCAAATAACGTATGACTACATTTGTCACTGAAAAATTAGAGAGAAAAAGATTAAAACCTAGGCATTTAAAAACAGGAAGCGTGAGGTCTGGGGTTATCTCTTCGCACTAAACTGGACTACCTACCAAAATAACTGACTGATAGCATTTTTTGTCAAATAAAACGCGTTGACGTTAGCTGCTACATATGATAAAATTTTAGTAAATTACTTCTTTACATTTTGTTTCATTTGTACTGTTTGGATGTACCTAAAGTCTTTTTATGCTTAAACTTTGTGGGTAATAATAGGTTTTTAGAACAATTCGTAGGTTTAATAGGTAGGGTTTTATAGGACATACAAACACAAATATTTGCATGCACCAGAATAATATTAGCGACCTGTTTAGCCCAGCAGCAGTATATCGGCCTTATAAGCCAGAGGTCCTGGGTTCGATTTCCGGCCGAGCAGATGTTTGAATGATACATTTAAATATCTGCTCTTGGTCTGGGTGTTGGTTGTCCTAGTCTTTGTCTCCGACACAGGTTATCCTAGTGGGGGGGGGGGGGGGGGGGGGGAGCTATGTTATGTGTGTGAAACGTATTTTTTTTTTATATTTACTTCCTACTGGGCTATCGAGTATAAAATTATGAAAGCTATTGCTTAGATTCTATTATGGTACATAGTAAGTAGAAAATCAGGTAGCAGTTACTTTTGATTACTTATGTCCTTATGATTATGAACAAGCCTTATGCGTACTCGAGTTCAGTCAATAATGATTTTGTACTGTAAATGTATATTAATGTTAAATGAGTTGTCCTACTGTCCTATTTCATAACAGTGTTGCTTGTAAAGTTTTATCAATTCTGGGTAAGCAGAACTAAGTAACGTTACCTAATATTGTTTTTGTAGCAAAGATACCCATACCTACTTATAAAAATATTGTAATTTAGCTGCTATTAAACAAACATAATTTTACACGTTTATAATAATATTTAAATCAGCTATTTTTGATGTTTTATTTATAAGAAACCAAAGTTTATGATTTCGTGGTTTGATCGACTTTGAAGCAGAGTTTCGATAAATAATTAAACATCGGAGATGTGCTATATTAAAAGTAATGATGTGGTTTTCGCCTATACATACATACATACATATTATCACGCCTCTTTCCCATTGGGGTAGGCAGAGACTACATCCCTCCACTTGCTACGATCCTGACATATGTCTTTCGCTTCTTCTACTTTCATAAGTGTTTTCATACAAGCTCGTCGGTTGCGGGTACTTTTTTTCGCCTATACGAAAAATATATGTGTATTCACGGCCTCACTTTTTCATAGATACCTATTATAGAACTATAAACGTACTAGCATGATGAAAATTGCTAAAAGTCGGGGCCTTACTGTTTTAGTTTTCGTAAAGTTGACATAGCTTAGTACTGCGCACTACATTTTTGTATTGCTCACAAGTTAAATGGTGTTTGACAATCTTAGCACCACCACCAGCACCAAGTTAGTCTTACCACCTCGATCTTCAGGCGGCTGCTCGAGAGTCAAGATTACCCTAACGATGTCCAACCTCCGATTGTCCTCGAAAGAATAATAAACCTCCGATAGGATTAGAACCCAAAGAAGATGAAGAACCTTGGCAACTGCTAAGCATCCTATCCTACTAATATTATTAACGTGAAAGTTTCTAAGATTGTATGTATGTTTGTTCCTCTTTCACGCAAAAACGGCTGAACGGATTTTCATGAAATTTGGAATGAAGGCCAAGCAGTAATGTGCAAACATTACTGTGTTTCGGTTGGAAGGGCATTGTTTCCAGTGAAATTACAGGGCAAATGGGAGATTAAACAACTTATATCTCAGGGTGACGAGCGCAGTGCTGTGCCGCGCAGGGTTTTGAATTCTGCCAGTTCAAAATTCTGGGTGGCGCAGACCTGTTATGGGCAAACGTGACGTTTAACATCAGGCGAGCGATTTGCTCGTCTCGTCACTCAATTACATAAAAAAAAAATATATATATCTGGATTAACACATAGACTTTTTATCCCGGAAAACGAGGGTAAAACCGCGGGGCCCAGCTAGTAGTTTATAAGAAGGCCTGGTCTGTGTCTCAAGGTGTCGTAAGGAATATCACACTGGTAATTATGTACACAATAATAAATACCTACTCGTAGTACTAGGAGTTGCGAATCTTGTGAATAAATGACTTCACCATTTTAGTCTGAATTGATGTCATCATCAAAGATTGTGATCTTACAATGTTGAATGATGACAGATTGGTTTGTTTGTACAGTCGAGTGAGGAGTCGATGCACGCATGTCGGTGCACTTTTTATGAATCCTTATCAATGAGGTAAGGACTTTAATGTCCTTGATCATCACAAGATGACATGTGTAAGAAACTTATCCACACTTCCATGCAGGTCGAAAGTATATGTTTGTTCGGATTGAATCTTGCAAATCAATTTTGAACCACTTCCCGATGTCCGGTTGAGCTGAAATTTAGTATACGTGTGTAACTCCGATGACAATGCAATAAAAGCTTGTTTTTAAAAATATTTGTAAAATTAACTTTTTTGTTTATAATTCTGCCCAAATCAAACCATTATTAAAACCCCAACGTTGCTATCGAAATAGACAAACCGACCCAATTTTTCAAAACATCTCGGAACTTATGACTCATCATCAAACCATTTGATAATTCTATGTCTTCACAATTCCTCGTGACGAATTCCTAACAGATAGGTGTAGCAAAATAACTGTATTCATATCAAGGTTAATTTGAGACTGATTGTCAGTTTGCAAGTAGGTACATGACATCATGGAGTTTATGGGCTTCTTGAGAATGTGTGTCAGTCGATACATTAAACTCTACCGAACCTACCGATACTTATTTTTGTTTAACATGCTTGAAATTCAAAATTATTTAATTTAATGAATCAGGCGTTACTTCGGGGAAAATCATCTCCAAATAACAGTTTCCAAAATGTATTTCTTTTTCGTATTGAAGGCGGAAATATACTAGAAATATTTTGAAAACAATTCTTTCAAAATTATTTTTTCATAGAAGTTGGTACATTGGTTCGGTGGTGTGCTACTCCTTGATGCAAAGCGCCTGTATCTTTAGGGTTAGGCAAAGATCAGATCGGCTTAGATATTGGTTTACTATTCAACTCGATTAATCATCCGACTATTGGGATACCAGGTCTACCTTTGAAGGGTGATTAGGCCGTATTCCAATACGGTGGCCAACTGTGGATTAGTTGATTTAAGAACGCCATTTTTTTTTCGGACATTTGCCATGTTTTCTCACAATGTCTTCTAGAAAAGCCAGTGGTGTGTGATTTTGCGCATAAGTCAAGAATAACCTATAGGTCCAACTTTGGGTTTGAACCCGCCACCTCATGATTGCGAAGCAGCTATTCTCCCACTGAGCTACCACGGCTTATTTATACTACTAATCTTAATATATATAAATCTCGTGTCACAATGTTTGTCCTCAATGGACTCCTAAACCACTTAACCGATTATAATAAAATTCGCACACCATGTGCAGTTCGATCCAACTTGAGAGATAGGATAGTTTAAATCTCAAATTATAGTCGCAATTTTAATTTATTGCAAATTATATATATACTGATATTTTTTACTATAAATTGACAAGTTAGCATCAACATACTACGGTTGCCATGTCGAGTCGCTATGCGGATGTCGAGTCAGCTAGTTATATTATATATTTTATTCACCGAAGTCGGATTATAGGTCGATGATTTTATTACGGCTTGTTATTTCGTGGTATTTTGTGAATAAGCCATTCTTAACTCTTACTTAACAATGTATGGATAAGAAACTGAGCTCGCCATAGACACCGCTAGTCTTTTCGGGGAAAAACTTAGATGCGCCAAATAAAACAACAGCCATTTATTTACAAAATTTTAATTCAACAGTAACGACTATTTGAACACATACTGGCCATATCGTCCAATCAAACACACATCAAATAAAAAAATACAAAAGTTACAAAACCTAAAAATATTGGGTCTTACTAATAAACGATGCTCAACTTAAACAGTGATTAAAATTGTCTGTCTCGTTTTAGCAAGTAATACTTCACGTCAGAGAAAAGTAGTCAGAGCATTTGACTACTTTGTTGATTTTAAACAGGGATTAAGTTTATATAGTAAGCACTAAAATACAATCAAAGATTGAACTGAATACTGAAAAACAATAAAAAACAGGTCAAGCTAAATAAAACTGTTTTAAAACACAGTATGCTTGTGCAAAGTACTTGTCTAGACAAATGGTATTTAAAATTAAATTAGTATGTAAGATAGAGTATTTTATAGTTAGTGCAAATTAAGTTCCTGCCGGAAAATAAATAATAAGTCAGTAAGTCGGGAAAAGTTTTTGTGAGAACCTTCGAACAAACTTACAACTTGAAAATACAGAGCTGTT
This sequence comes from Alcis repandata, assembly GCA_949125135.1. Classification (NCBI taxonomy): domain Eukaryota; kingdom Metazoa; phylum Arthropoda; class Insecta; order Lepidoptera; family Geometridae; genus Alcis; species Alcis repandata. The sequence goes on from OX421237.1 coordinate 1,347,876, forward strand.
AGGTCAAGATCACGAAAGAAAGATTAACTACCATTAGTTAATTCCTGCAGTCAGCTAAAAATATTAGGCAGTATTTTAATGTAGTAACTTTGTTGGTAACTGGAACTTAGTTTTTTAATTGCATTAAAACCATATGTTTGTTGTTTAGTAGCCGGCGTCGGCATCATAGCTGCTCTTCTGACTGCTGTATGTACCTACAACGTAAATAAATGTTATCTTTTCATAAGTCTGATTTTTGTAAAACGCCTGAATGTTTAGCAAGAGCAAATTATACACGGAATTGGTTTGCTGTTGCTTTGTGAAAGGTTTTTGATCTCATTGGCTTTTCCGTGGAAAGGTCTCTTTTATTTCTTTAACTTCTATAAAAGCTGAATCCCGTATTTTCAGAAAATAAGTAATCTTCTTCTCTTAAACATGGGTAGGTATTAATGAATCACTGTTCGATAGTCTCACTTAAACTTGAGAACGGCTGGACTGATTTGAATATTATTTTTTTCGTTTTGTTCGCTGTAATACAGCGGCAGTTAAACAGAAACAAAGCGCATGGATTCGCCGGGTCAGCTAGTCAAAAAATAATTAACTTTACTTATATTCAGCTAGTATCTTACCCTCAGATCGGCCAGCATCAGTCAACTGAAGGCTCTTCAGTATGGCTTCAGGGATGGGTGGCGGTGTCGGCAGGTGAGCGCCCTCCGCGCGGTACCCGTTCTCATCGGCGGTGTAGGTGATGGAGTAGGTCTGGCCGTCGTCGCCGACGTACGAGAATGAGCCGGACACTTGGAGAGAACCTTCTTCGGGTTTCGCGCCTGGGATTACTCGACCTGGTGGCGATAGTTTAGTAGTAGCGTGCCCAAGCTTCACGATTTGGTTTTAGTTTAAACAAGAACTCATTTAGTCGTAGCGTGTCCAAGTTTCACGCATTAGCCTAAACAAGTGCTCCATTAGTTAAAAACAAATTAAATTTTTATTTGGTGACCAAGATCAAACGTTATTGCGCGCTTAGTGAAAGAAAACATAGAAGATTCAGTAAAAACATAGTTAAACATAAAACGAGCATGATATCAAACAAGTTGGCTAATGGTTAAACAAACTATTAATATTTATTTAATGGCCAATATCAAATGTGAGTTCGCGTCTGGTTAAAGAAAGCATAGAAGATCCGGAAATGTGAGAGAGAGAGTTGAATATTAACCAATTCTCAAGATTTACTTCCTATAATTGCCTATTATTGTCTATTGCCTATGTTATGTGCTAGATAGGTAGGTATACGTGTTTCCAACTGTCCATTTCTTTTTGAAACTTATCTCTTTTGTAATTAAAACGGGAGTACTCTTTAATTATAACAAAATGTGTCAAACCATGTTAGTTTCCATAGTAAAACTTACCTTCTTGCTCAGCCTTGGTTCCATCGCTGGTCTCGTAAGCGTAGTGGTACCCGTCCTGGGTGATTTCGTTGTCGTATTTCAAGATCTCGGCGTTGGCTGACGCTGACGCTGACGCTGATGCTGATGCTGATCCTCCAAAGTTGGGCTGCGCTCCAAAACTCTGTGGAGAAAGACAAAGCATTTGTGAAAGGAATGTTGGACACCCGTATAAAGTTGTAGTCTACAGAATTAGACCAGCGTCGTTCAGCTTACGGCCATGCTGGTTTTAGAAAAAATATTTTTCACTTTGTTCTACAAATAGCTTTGGTATTAAAAGTATCACAGGTAAACAAAAACGTAAAAGTAGTTCCGAATTCCATCAGGGGCTGTGCCGCAAGCTCTAAACGCGAGTCTAAACTGGATCACCCTGGCTATCGTCTCGCGAAAAGGCGAGACAAGAGCCAACGCGATTCCGTTCGGACTTGCGCTGAGAGTTCGCGATACGGCCCCAGAACGTTTTTTTATGTAATTCAGTGGCGAGATGACCAAACCGCTCGCCTGATGTTAAACGTCACGTTTGCCCATAACAGGTCTGCGCCACCCAGTTTTTTTAATGTCTCTTTAAGTTACCTGCTGCTTTTGCGATGGTCCAACTGGAGTCTGGAGACCAGCGTTGGCTCCGCTGGAAGACCTCGCGCCAGGCGGGAGGTAGACGTTGTCCAGCTTGTCTGCGCAAGCCATGGAGGCTACGGCGATGATGATGAACTGGAACAGGAATTACGAATGTTGAAAAAATTTACATATTTGGACATTTTTATTTGATTTTACTCGTACTTGGCTTCTAAGTGGTTTGGTACGGTTCGGTGTATCGAAGAAATCGGTCTTAAAGATGACTTAAATACAGACCTTCTAACTTCTAACTTAACAGACCAAATGAAGGAGATGAACTATCTTCTTCGTCAAATACAAACTTTGATCATCTGTGATGATTTATTGGTCTGCGTTATGCAAATTTTTTGGTACAAAAAAGGTAATGAATGTGTACTCCTGGTTAGGTAAATACTCGTAGATATTTTATCCAATGTTGTTTGGCAATTTTTCGATCACTTATTTGATTGTACTTAGATTTTTACATCTATGAAATCACAATGCCTACTCGCATATAGAGTTTTTCCTAAATTAATGTACTAAAACTGTATTATTCGATCATGCTGTATAAACAAATATCTAAATATTTTAATAATTACCTCAAAAAATACTTAAGAGTATGAACATAATTCAAAGGGAACCACACACTATTGTAGGCGAGGAAATAAATTTTAATTCCTAACCAAAATAGCTCTAGCGCAGTAAATGTCATTTTCCGCGTTGCGGCAAAACTGCGGTTATTTCACACCTTCGCAATTATAAAACAAACTTAGTCTTACCGCATTTGCAGGTGAGAAAATTGTTGACTTTTATGGGAAGAGAAATGTTACATATTTTATTGTTGGTCATAATGTTTAAATATTAAATAGGAACAATATTTTCAAGTCACCGATGCGGGGAATTTATGGGAAAATTATGAAGGGATATGGAGAAATTGGTGGCATGAATCGAAGGTAGCCGGTTGCTTAGCGCCATCTGCGATCGAAGATCCAAAGGCAAACTCAAGGCTAAGCTAGGCTAGGGGACTAGAAACGTTGCTCATACAGTAGTTAGTAAGATGAGCGACATTATCAATGTTTATAGTGGAATTTGGACCTGATTTGGCATAACACCGAAACAAATGTTAAAAAACAAATAACAAAACGAACAGTAAGTAAACGGATTACGTAGATGACAATGATAAGGCCAGGATAAGTAATTTAAATTAATGACCACTGATAGGTATTTTCGAAAAATTGTAACAGAAATAAGACATTACTTCGCTCTACTTAATGCTCTCTACTCAAGCACTAGGTCGATACGCGATGACGAATGACGATGATTATGATGGCCTTAAATACTTAGCTTGTACTTATCTTCTTTGGCTGTGCATGCAATTGTGAATTGTGAACGCGAATGTGTTCTAGATTCCCTGACATGCCTAAGTATTAGTTACTCACGTTTCAAATGCTACGAGTAAATTGTGAATCGCACATTGTTCAACCGTTTTACTATAAAATTATAATACTCTAAAAAGTTAAAGTTCTGCATGTACGTAATCCCGGAAACCGCTTGTCCAGTTTTTAAATTCCAATATTAAGGCACGAAGTTCCGGGAAACAGTTCGTAATGATATATTATTACTTGGTTTTAGCCAAGAAAAAAACAAGCTCTTCAGGACGTCACTGGTAAGTAAAAATCACGAGATCTGACACTATTCGTCCGTGCAATTTTACATAATTACATATTTCAGCACTTCATATTTAACCATATTATCCTATAATCATGGATCAATGATCCATCTCCCGTCTAATATCTTCGTAGCCTCAACCAAAGTCAAAACTACAGAAACCGCAACCCCAGGTTCACAATCCAGGTGTAAATTCTAGGTCATCTCTCCTATTACCAAAGCACTGATACACGCAACACGATAACCACATCGTGACAACCAAGTAGAGAGGTAAACACTTTATCACAATTGCTAAATAAATAAACACTTGTACTAACGAATTTCATAGTTGAGCGCTCGGCGAGGGTGATACAACTAAAATGTGACTGCAAAGTGAATCTGCCCACAATTTATACTGATGCGCAGAGTTCGATATTTTGAGTGATATAGTTTCGATCGGTCCATTCGAATTTGTCCCTTCACGGTATTCTGGCTCTTTAACACTAAGGTCGATTTTCACGTGACTTACTTCGGTGTTTGCAAGGACTTTGAGGATTCAGGGATCAGACGTGGATGTAAATATTACTAATTGCGCCAAAAACAAGAAGCTCAAAGCTTTAATTATGGTTTTAGTAATTGCTCACTAATAAATGCTGCATAACATGTTCATTTGCGATGTAGCTCCGGATTTGTACACGATGTTTTTTTAAATTTAAATTCAAAATCATCGGTTTAGTTTATGATGCGTAATTACAGCAATTTTGTTTATTCACTGGATGTTTCGATTCAGTCATCAACAAGTCTATTTAGGTAAGTAGATACTTTATTATATATTATGTACTATATTGGTACTTATTGTATTATATTATTGTATTTTATTAGGTTAAGTAGTTCACTCACATGTTTCACTAATTTATTCTTGAATGTCACTATATAATTATATACAATACATAATACCATTTTTAATTGTTAATGATATTTATATAGATTTTATAGATAGATAGACAAATTGGCGGCGGTAAGTATTAATTAAAAAGAGTTAATTTTTTGGCAAGAAACAGAATCTTCGATCCAAGAAGTCTTACCATTTTCACCATAAAGATTATCCCATCAATGGAGACTTTGAAAAAATAAACATACTTATGCCCAAAGCCCATAATCATCTCCACTATGTTTTGAATTGAATTAGTGTGGGTAGAAAATGTACACAATTTACACTCATAGCATTTCTTTAACAAGTTTTGGTGTCAACTTTGGTATGCGGTTGGTATACTTATTCCTAAACCGTATTATGACGAAATATTGTATGATCAAGTTTTGATCATTTCAAATCTCTTAAAATTATTGTTGAACATGAAAAAAAGAAAACTAAAAAGCACCTCTTTCGTGGCATGTCTTACCACGTTCAGTTTTTCTTTCGAACTATAATCTTGGCTCCTACGAAGGGTAATAAAGCCCTCAGAGGTAGGCAACGCACTAAAAATACCACTTACCATCAGCCCGTCGATTGTTTGCCACTTATATTTTAAATAGTAAGTATAAAAAAAACAACTAAAAACACATTTAAGACAAAACGATTTTATAATATTTGTATAGGTGGGTAAGTTATGAAAACCCTATCATGTTAAACATAAAAAAAAATATTCAAGCGATTAAAATAAATGTATTATAAGAATTTACCCGTAAAACTTTAGAACTATTATTTTAATTTAATCCACGATGAAGCTTCATGAATGTGTATTAGTACTACCGTACAAGGATACAGGTATATGGCTCTGTGATAGTGATGTGTCCATTGAGAAAACGCGCGAATCTGATGCGGATCTCATTTATACGGTTTTCGATTATCTTAAGTGGAAAACGGTTGATTATGATGATGATGGTCTAGGTAATACTTTTACTCGGAAAGATGTTATTCCCTAGTATGTATTTTGCAACTATAATTGCTATTAAATTAAAGTTAACGGGGTTCATGCCACCGTTGATATTGAATATGGATGATCTATTTATTAGTTAGTCCGGTAGGTAAAGTATGTAGGTATTTCAATTTAGTATTAATTCTTGTTTTTTAAAAAAAAAAGATATAAAGCTCGATTCGTTTGGGTTGGGTAAGCTGGTAAAAAGATGGCAATGCATAAAACACCCCAAGCGGGACGTCAGTGCATGCAGGTCGTAAAACCCCTACTTAGAATACAAATAAGATAGTACAGAAAACTAGAACAAAACAATGTGTACTAGATTTTGTTTTGTCTTGTTTCATTAATTAACCAACCTACGGTTCTCACGATGCTTGTCTATAATCTTATGAATTTGATTAAAACATTGCGCTCCAAAATTAAGTATAAGTTATATATTATTTTGTCTTTGATATATTTATTCTATCCTACGCTATCGTCACTCTTTCAAAACCAACATCGATGGTACGAGTAGCATTCACAAACATACAAAGGAAGCATACATCTTAAAGGAGATCAGGGTTCGAATGTCTTAAAGTCGAACGTATAAGCCGATCGAGTTTAATCATAAGGTCACAATATAGTCGACAAAACGATCCTTTCGTGGAATGGCAAAAGCTCTGTCTGATCTACGATCATAGAGTTAAAAACGGTAAGCCACCGAAGCTGTCCGCAACTAGAATATTTACTCGTATGTGTTGTATTTTATACCAAACTAGCTGACCCCCAGCGGTTTCACCCGCTTTTTTTTTACTTTTAAACCTTCCCTGTATTAGAGCAAACAAAACAAAAAAAACCAACAAAGCAGACCAAAAAGATCGGACCAATTTCTGAACACACCTGAAATATTTGACAACCAAGTGACACTATAAGACAAAAGAGATCGGACATCCCGAGTTTACCGTACCGATAGGACGAACTTCAAATGTTTCACAGGTAGGAACAGTTTGTATTGGAAAATTAAAATGTCGATTTTAGTATTTTCCTTTACTTATTATTCATGTTTCTCACCGTTTAAACCTTCCCTGAACTTTTACAAATATTTCAAGATCAAAATTAGCAAAATCGGTCCGGCCGTTCTCGAGTTTTAGCGAGACTAACGAACAGCGATTCATTTTTATATATAAGAAAAAGATAGATTTTCGGCAGTGTTTTATTTGTTTTTAACTTTCTTTAAAAATAAGATACCTATTCGAACACAGCCAAGTTGCATGCTTTAGTGGATTCTGGTCTAAATAATTAGCAAAACTTGTAAAGTTGTTTGTTTATGATTTTTTCATAAAATATTAGTAGGTATACTAACAATATAAAAGTCTGTTCTATTTCAATTTCTTACTTCACTTCATTCATTATTTCACGTCAGCTAAAAGTTATATTATCAGTGTATTTTAAGCAGCGATTCAATTTAAACAGGGTTTATACGAAATACCCTTATGTGTAAAACAAACCGTAAGTAACTCTTACAGAAAAGAAATTGTAATTCTCAAAATATCTTGTTTATACCCGACGCGTCTTGAAGGCAGAAAGAAATACACTAGAAATATATTTGAAAACAGTTATTTGAAGATGAACTTCAGCGAAGTAACACCTGATTCAATAAATTTCTCTATCTTACAATTTGCAGGGACATCACTAGACAAAGTTCATTGATTATGGATGGGTACCCTCAATCCATGTGTCTACTATATTTATCAACTTTGACTGGCTCAAGTTTTTTAGGACGACTTTAGCCTTCAGAAGTTAATTTATAATGTCCAAGTTTTGTAACAGTCTTTTGGGAGGTTTGCAAAAAATCTTCCAGAATTTAGAAAAGTCACAAACAAACATGGATCTTTGGCCAGCTGTAGACTCCCTAGAAATAGTTCCTACCAACTGAGTGCTTCCTGATATACATAGGTAAATAATTTTGGCGTCTTCAAGTCGCGAGTGAATCGGTTTCATCTAGGCAAGCGTGCTCTATCGCAGACAGCATCATTGTTTACCATAAGGCAAGATGGCGATCAAACGCAAACCTATCACTGAAATAAAAGTGTAACAATAAGCTATCTCTAGCAATCTGATATTTGGAATAACACTGAACATATTTTATGATTTAGTTCGAAAAAGTCAACTGTAAGTCTGTTATAGTTGTGTTGTAAACTGTTTTCAGACTTGTTGAATGCCTAAATCTAAGTTGATAATGACGATGATAAAATCACAGGCACATTCTTGGAAGGTTGTATAACTATGCATAAGGCAGGGCGAACACCGGTATGTCGTTGTTTGTGATGTGTGTTAGTCAGTGATTCAAGATTATGCCTTTTGTTTATGCCTATATAATATAGCCTAGGGTTAAGGAGTCTAGATCGACCATGCAGGATCCATTTCGTACCTTTCGGGCAATCGTACTGTCTGGAAGAAGCCGAAGGTGATCTTTCTCCAGGAAGACATTGTAGGTTGATAAAAAAAGCCTGATTATGCCAGCTCAAATATTTTGGCGCATCCTAAACTGGTGGGCAATATTTTCAAATATCTTTAGTCATGATATCCAGTTTTGATGTGACCCCAGCCTAAACTTTACTTAGAGATAGCAATGCATTTGCAAAACGGTATCTTCATATGGGCTCTATACTCTTAACATACCTGAGAATAACATGAGATGCAACATTAGGGACGTGTACTAGAACAAGGCTCCATTTCTCAGCCGAGAACCCTATTCTTGGACGCTCGAGATTATCGCCGTCACTCTCACTCTCAAAACATTTCTAATGAGAGCGACAGTGACCGAGATAGCATCTCACTCGCCAGAATAAGGCCTCAGGTTACAAAACTCGACGTGAGTTATGTTTAACATCAAAAATAATTAAATTACTGAACCAAACGCGATGCCATGCAAAATGTTGACTAATGTTCATATGAGAGTTGCAAAAAGATTAGTAGCGAAGAATAAATAATGGTTGGTACTAGATGCAAGAACTGGTGTGCGAGTTTTTGTTTTGTTAGTTAGGTAATAGATACTTCGGTAACGACTGGACCGATTTAGGTGAAGTTCGGTGTGAAGATAGAGCGTCAGAACGCAAGGTGGACCTTAATTAAGTGACTTACAGCTTTGGACGGTTTTATCTGTAATTTTCTTATTTTATAGTAACTTCTCTTTGTAAAAAATACCCGTCCATTTGATACAATTAGATATATAATTACAATAGCTTGATCCATCAACTTTCATTGTTTACTCTAGCTAGAAGTTAGAAACAGAGAACTAAACACTTAAAAACTAGATCTAAAACTGACCTAGTTTTTAAGTGACCTTATCGCTAAAAGCGCATCTGCCTCATTAAACTTTCCATTCAGCTTAACTTTTATTTCCTGAAATAAAATTGAAAATAGAATATTATGTAGAATGACATACAGAAATATGAAATATCTAAAGAATCATAAGGAGCTAAATCAAACATTCCGATCATACAGTGTGACAAATACTATTACAAACAGCGTAATGCATCGTAAACGATATAGCAATGCATGCCTACATTTTTACAAAAAGGTTGGTTCTTTCGCCAGAGTTTAAACGTAACTTCTAGTGTTGTAATACGAGTATGTATTGTAATAAAACAATTACTTTGACATATGGTACTCAAAATTTCGCTTGTTGTGGTTATTTAGAGATGTTTTTGCAATGTGAGTTTGTTTGTTTAGATGAAATCTTGTAAATTTGAATTTTCAGCACTTCTCTACATCTGATTCACATGTATGATGACAATGCAATACAAACTTGTTTTAAAAAATGTTTTTTCAGTATCTTGTTATTCGATAATGATTTAATGGAATTAATTTCATTGCAATTTATCTAAATACATTTAAATACCTATTCCATATTTTTAGTAACACAGGTCTGGCATATGTACGTCCGCAGAAGAAATTCAACGGCGCTTGTGAATCCAACCGCACATGGCCAGCGAGGTGGTGGAATACGGCCTAATCACCCTTCGAGGGTAGACCTGTATCCCAGCTTCCCAGCAGTGGGAGGATTAAAGGTTGAGTAGTAGTAGTAGGTCTAATCAAGTCGTATTGACTCTAATACTCCGACATTAGTTTGACTCAAATCCTTACTACGAGTAAATGCTTCAATACCACGACAGTTCTCATAAGCTAACATCCCCAACCAGCACGGTTTTCATAACCTACCATTATACTCTATATTAGACAGTCTTACCAATAACTTAACCTACCTTCACCTACTACCGCTGGTACCCTGAGAACAGTGAGAACCACTTGACATAGTAAACGTTGCCTATGAACCAAAATATACCCAACTTACTTGACTTCTGACCCTAAGGTGTTGATTCAAATAAAGTCATTATTATCTAGCATCAAAGGCTTCCATAACCAGAAGGTAGGTTACGACATTAATGAAATTACATAATTATACTAAGCTGAAAGTAAAAATAGTTTAAACTCACGAATCGTTTAATTTAAGGTTACAAAACTTTGGCGAGCGAGCTTACTTATTAGAGGGCACTCTTAACTGGGCTGGGCCTTGAACTTAGTGCGTGGCGTAAGTTAGAAGAAAACTATAGATCTCGGATGTTTTTTAGAAAGCGTTTTTGGAGGTGGAGGATTTTGTGATCCGCGCTCTCTAGAAACGCGTTGTCTCCCAGCGCTATGCCTGTGAGGAAACATATTTGGATGGTGCTATTTTTGTGCTAGAGCAGTGCGCCAGCAATAGATTTGGAACCCACTAGAGACGAGCTGCACTGAAATGTTCTAAGTAACTCTACGCATTAGCACAGTTCTAAGCAGATGCCCCAAGCTTTTTTTATTTCCTCTTACGTGGGTCAGGCAGCGATGTAATGTGATCTTTTTTTCGTTTTTGTTCTTACTCTACTTTGTAACTTTAATTAACTATTCTATTTTTACCCATGACGGACAGAGAAAGTTGGTATTTGCGTTTAGGGTGAGAAGTGAAGTGAGAACTTACGAGTATGTCACCATCTATCTCGAAAACGGTTCGACCGATTTTGATGCGTTTTTTTTAATATTAAATGTACCGTCATCCGTTTATAACTTAAACCACAGCAATATCACACTTCAATCGCATAACTGCTTCTAATTAGATGCTGTCAATTGAATTCAATAAAGAAGTTATATTTTTAACGTGCGCTACTTGAAGATCGTGCTTTTTTACTTTTCTTTAATTGAACGTTGCTTAATTGGTTAGATTGGTATACATAGGTACATAAGTAACAGGTTACTGATTTACACAGATATAAGTAACGTAAGATTCGTTACAATCAATAAAAAAAAATAAAAAAAAAACGTTTCACACTCATAGCTCCCTAGGATAAATCCTGTGTCGGGGATGCAATGGAACACACACAAAGACAAGGACAACTAACACCCAGACCCAGAACAAATATTTAAATTCATCATTCGAACATTTGCCTGGCCGGGAATCGAACCCAGGGCCTCTGGCTTGTAAGGCGGATATGAATAGTTTTCAAGATTGGGATAGGTAAATAGCGAACATTTTTTTCAACATCTCGTAAGAAAAATTCAATCTAAAGTTATAGTTTTTAAGTTTTTAATTTATATTGTAGTTTTTAATTTTTTTTTTTTTAATTTTTTTGTCACTTGCCTTTTCTACTTGTGTGAATTTGAATAATTGACCGAGCGAAATAAACGCTTTAATATCTACAGAACCGATGTTTATTGCAGGCATTAGTAGCATGTTTCTAGTAGATATTTATATTTTTCGACTGCATACCGCTAATTCGATCTCCATGAAAATGTGATTTAATAATTTTGGAAGCAATTGGAAAAATCCATTTATTTGGTGTGCGTTTTGGAAAAAATAGTAGAGTTCCCTTAGATTGGATTATATTTATGATCTGATTGATCTAAACCCAGATGCGTACTGAGCAGTTTGTCAATTTTAATTTTCAAAACATGTTGATCCTGAAATCTTCATAAGAAACATATTCAAGACATAGAACGACTCGTCAAAATAGTTTTGCTAACATTTCTACTAAACACCAGCCAGTATCGTAAAGGTGATCATTCAAACTAATTACCCAACATCTTCCGCCGTGTTCCAAAGCCCATTAGTCGGGTATCTGTTTAACTTCGATTACTACCTTTAATCAAGGTCACTGTTAAGCGATATTTTACATTAGTCTGTAATTTTCTTTGACCTTTTTAAGAGGTTTGCACACTATTACGACTAAATACTGACTCGACTCAAAGAAATGAGTTGAAATCTGAACTGTGTTGTTTTGTCAGAAATTAAAACTTTTGTGTTTTTCCAAAAACCTGTACTTATCCAAAACTTTTGACGTGTTCTAGACTTTTGAAATTAGTTTTTTTTAATTGTTAAATTTAGATACTGTAACAGCAAAAACTACCACTGACTTTTTTTTTGTAAACCGAACGTATTAAAATAAATTGGATAAACAAAACAGCCACGAACGTAAGTAGGTACATAGTATAATTACGCAGCATATTTTGCACTGTGCGCAATCTGCGAGCTACTTACAGGAAGATAATTCCTGTGACGACGACGAAGAGGAGGACAACCAGGCGTGAGTAACGCATGTCGTGTTATGAAAATATGCCCAAAGCATATAGTTAACTAATTTGATACGAATAAAACCTACAAAAATACAGAAACAAAAGCACATGAAACTCGAAATAGTGAACACTGAAGTGAACATGTATTTTGTAGTCGAGTCGGTGTCAGGTCAATAGTGTACACACACCGTTACAACATACTCTATAATTTTAGACCTCTTTATAGTGCGTGTTAAGATTCGTCTATTATGAAATACAGGGTGTTGCAAAAGTGAAAGTACATAAACAAAGTAGTACTTAGCTCGAAGATGATCTGTCAGATCAGACGTTAGGTTTTTTCTGCCAGTGAAGTAATACAACTCACAGCAACGGAAGTCATTGTAATATTTGAAGTATGTAGAAATTTTAAGATAAATAAATGCAATCTCTAAAGTAGAGTGATGACAAAATCAGTGTGAGATCGGAATGCATTTTGCTATAAGTCTTTTATTTGTAAGAAGATTTGGAAAGATCAGATCGGGATTGCATTCCGTAGTCAAGAGGTTGTCGAGATAAATACTGTGATTGTCGCAAAAAAGTCCTCGCGAGGTCTATATAAGGTACTAGCTGACCCGTGCCCACTTCGTTGGGCATAATGTTAATTAAACCCGAAGCCATCACGCGCCGTCCGGACCGTTTTTTCTCCGATTCACTTTGCAAAACGGACTACCACGTAAAAGCCTTTTTATTTTTCGGTTTTTTATATAACCTATGACACTCAGCAATAATGTGGCTTTCTATTGGTGAAAGAATTTTTAAAATCGGTTCAGTAGATCCCGTGATTACCCCTTACAATTTAACAAATATACAAACACACAAACTTTACTTCTTTATAATATTAGTATAGATAATAGTTTACAATATTTTTAAATTGTACTTGTTTAAAAAGATTGAGTTAAACAGGAAAAAAGGACTCATAAAATAAAACAGCTGTTCCATCCATTTTGTCGAGTGTCGTTGTCATTTGCAATGGAACAGCTGAATTTTCTTTTGCGAATTCCGAGTTGGCCCCATAGTAAAAGTCATTAGTACTCATCATTATGTGTTCATAATGATGAGTCCTTTTCGGCTTAGCATATCTTTTTTATAATAGTTGAAAAAACAAAAAAAAATGTAACAAAATTAGGTGCTATTTTCATATTCACAGTGATTTCCTACACAAAACCTTCATACAAAATAGCACCCCATACACCTGCGCCCGCGCTCGCGTGTCGTTCGCTCACGATAATCAAAGTTCACGCATTTCGTCTCAGACTCAATGTCGTTTATCTGCCCTAAATAGTTTCTAATGTCGTCGAGAATCCGTTTCGAATGCTCAAAACAAATAGGTATCTGTTCTGTGTAAGGTATGGATGGATTAAGAAAATAGCTTTGTTCGTGTACAAGATAATTAAGTACAGGATTATAAAGAAAGGGTATGTTAAGCCGAAAAGGACTCACAGTACTCATTATTATGAACAACTTTTACTGTGAGACCAACTAAGAAAACGCGAAAAAAGTCGGCTGTGGCATTTTGTCGAATGTCATTGATAAATGTCTAAGGAACAGCTGATTCTTTTCGCGATTTCAGGGTTAGGCCCATTGTAAAAGTTGTTCATAATGATAAGTACTATAAGCCCTTTCAGATTAGCATATCGTATCCTTATAGCCCTGTATTGGGCATCAGCGAACGTTGGAAACAATCGTATTCATTACAAAAACGTACTGTACTGTACTGTACCAGGACCTAATACTATTTCGTAAAACTGTAAAAAAACAGTTTCTTCTGTATGTTGTTTTTTTCGATTGAATGGACAACGAGTAACTTTTAGCAAAATTTCGAGATCTTGATAAAAATTTAATAAAAATCATTGTCGTTGAAAATATGATAAATCTGAAAAATCTGAACCTACCATATAGGCAGCTGTTGAAATAATATTATCATTTCACTGTTAAAAATTCTATCATTGAAAATCAAAATTACATTTTACCATAACCAGAAGAACTTCTCCACTATAATACGGCCGTTCAGAGATTACGTCGCGATTGAACTGACGACGTAACTTTGTAATGGCGTTGCAGTTACGATAAAAATATTTTTGCTGGTTGTTTACCGTTTTAACAATTGATGAGCATTAAAACAACATTATTATATCAATAATGATCAATAGTTGATAAATAAATAAATAAATAATAATCAATGAATGTTATAATTTTGTGCCAAACTGAGTGTCAAACTTAACGTCAAACGCATTCTCTGAACGGCCGAACTATATCTCATTGCATGGTACAAGAACACTAGACCATGCCACATTGTAGAAGTATACATGTACTCGTGTCTATTTATGTAATCTAATAAAAGTTAAGTAAAAACGCCATCTACCGATCCGACTCGACACAATTTAGTGAACTAGCGATTGTGAGCGGCTTGGCAAGGTCCTTCGGATCTCTTCATTTACCAGTATCATTCAGGTTGTAGCAACAGAGCTGGTAGTTTGTAGCTTATTGGTTAGATGGTAGGTTTCTTCATTTGTTCATGTCATTGTGTGCAGACGCATGCTGGCCAAAAATAATGTTTTTTATCAAACTAAAATAAAATGGGTGATGAATGAAAATTAAGGAGGCATTCGTTTTATTTGACTTTGACGCAAAAAACGGGTGCTTCTATGCTATTATAGTTTAGTGCATGTTATTACTTACTTTGAATATTATAGAGCATTATTTACTTGTTGGCTTTATTTTATTATTTCAGTTTATTTTTCTATCTGTTTATACTTTTACTATGCGACCAAACTGGAATTTGCGAGAACAAAATCAACTGTTCCATACATTTTGTTGAGTGACATTGACATTTTTCTATGGAACAAATGATTTTTTTTCGCGAATTCCAAATTGGTCCTATTCAATTCAAGTCATTTATTGACATAATTATAAACATGGGTACAGTAATTTACACTGAGACTTAAATTACACAAGTACATCGGAACATTATGTTTTCACCATAGTAAAAGTTGTTCATTATGGATGAGTAATATAAGCCCTTTTCGGCTTAGCATACCTTTTCCTTGTAACCTTGCATATTATAATGGACAGAGATACAGTTACCTACTTTCGCTTTTACAATGTCAGTGTGAAGAGTCATGGCATACCATGATCGAGTATAGGAAACAATGTAACACTGCGACTGTGAATGATGCTAATATGATGCATGATTTAAAGATGGGCGTAACCGCCGAGTAGGCGCGGCCGGCACCTTGCGGGCTTCGTGGAGACGACCTTTCACACGGTGGGCTCACCAACATTTTCAGCTTATACTTTTTTTTAAGTAAATGCTGTTGGCCGCTGAGGCTTACCGTAGCGGATGGGGGTTTCCTGCAGACGACGAGTTTTAGATCGAGTTTTTTGTTTTTGGGGTTTTTTTTTGTTATCGTTCTTACTCGAATTCACATAAATTGGCATCTTTCCATTCACAGTCGATGTAATGTGGTCGACTGAACCTCGTCTATGGTGTTGGTGGCCTATCTCAAAGTTCTAAGATATTTTACCATCTTCATGCTCGTCATTTAAAAGATGCTATTGTCAATATGACACAAATGTGTCATTTTGATCATAGAGACTGATCTAAGTGTAATCAAACAAGGCCATTTACGAATACTAACCAAAAGTATCTTTATTGCTGTTGGTCTAACACTATAATCAATTTATTGTGAAGGTGGCCATTACAATAATAATAATAATAATAATGACTGCTAGCTGAGTAGCTAGCCATGAGGTTTTTGCTTTGACTCTACTTTCATATTGCTTTAAAAAAATTATGTATAAAATATAAAATGTTCTCCACCCCTGTCGGTGAATCAGGCAGACATACCAACTAGGTCAGTTAGCTTGGTCTAGGTTAGGTAATAGTACTCTAATCATTCTTCTATGAAATGTTACCACCTGCTTACTGAGGAAATGTTACAGCAGGTGCTGAGATGGTGAAGATGATATTTTTTGAACCGTATTCAAAACGATAAGTGTAATGGATTTGCATTTTGATATTTAACGACACGTGGCGCATTTACCAAGAGTATCCATGTGTAAATCAACATAGTTTCTTTGTAAAATATAGAGCTACCTTTCCTTTACATACTCTTTCCTTTTAAGCCAGTCAAATGTCAAAGTGATTTTGTTTGGTTGATTGTTACAAAATCACACAAAGAATTGGAAATTTCGTAAGAGAGTAGCTTTTGCCCGGGATTAACATTTACTGTTTTTTATCCCGGAAAGCGAGTAAAGCCACGAGCGCTACTAGTTAGTAATAAACTTAGTTGTACCCGGAATTCGTTAGTAATGCAAAATTCATTGAACGATTTGCACCTGAACTTTAAAATGCAATCATCTTTTATACATACTGGTTTTCTTACAATGTCAAAATATCTTCATTACGTTTTAAATTAACCTTAACACAGTTTTATGACTTCTTATTAAGAATATTAGATTAATTTCAATTTACAAGTGCAACGGTAATTAGAATTTAATAACTAGCGGTTGCCCGCGGCTCTACGTAGAATATTTGGAAATGTAATCAGTTTTATTTGATGCGAGTAATTTCATATTTTATTTAATTACATTACTAAATGCTTTTTTTATATTGGAAACTCGTTGATGCTTGTAGTCCACTTAACAGCTCCAGTAATAGTTTTTCATTTACCGTCAGGCAGCCACCAATACGTCAACATTTTAGTCAAACTGCTATCAATCTGCCTGCACTGAGATAAATAGTCATCTAACCATATAAACTCCGCTAAAAGAATGATGAATTCACTTAAAATACGGAGCATACTGATATCACCAAAAAGTACGATGATTAGCACCATTACGGTGACATTTATCAAAAACTGGTGCTAATCGTCGTACGTTTTGGTTATATATTATAATTTAAGTGAATTCATCATTATTTTAGCGGAATTTAGATGGCCACTTTTTTCAGTGTGGCAGTATGTCCTTCCTGACTCCATTTGAGTATCAAGTCGTCCCAACGTCACGAACCTTATCGTATCGTCACCAGTTGCTTTTATTTTAAAACTTCGATTTAACATTTGCCTGGAAAGAATCGCTTTTAGCGATAATATGCTAATAATAATATGCGATAATGTGATAATAATTATGATTTGTTACACAATAAAAAGTTAATTCTATCTATCTACCATTTATACTGATTGGTATTTGTACAGATTTATTTCTTTGGAATATTTTATCATACTTTATGCGATTAACTAGCAGGATGCAATGGAAGTGCATCAGTCTAACCAATGATTAATCGAGGGTTGCATTAAATGTCACGATCAGTCGATCAATGCAAAATATGATCTTATTGCAAAACTATAACAAGATTTTCAGCACATAAATTACTTGAGATTTAGAGTTGGACTTAGGAATAAGACTTAATATAAGTTCGACTAGAATTCAGAGTATTTACCGACAGCAATAGAAGGAAAAGTTCTGAAACTGAAAGTATTTTTAAGCATATCAAGACCGAGTCATATTGTTTTTATTGCAATAAAGGTAATATGACTGGCTAAACTACTACTAATAATATTCGATGGCTGTAGTTTCATAAAAAAAACAATAAATTCACAAAAATAAATAATTAAAACACATACGATAAAGCTTCAACTTAAAATCACAAACGTATTTTTAGGGGAGCGCTTTTACAACGCTGTGCATACAACATTGTGAAATCGAAGCGCTTTGTACGTATGTTCAGAATATCTATTATTCCACAATTAATGTAGAGGTACATAATCTGGATGTCTTCAAGTCGCGAGGTCGGCTGTTTTTCTAGGAGCTCGTACTCCATCATAGACCGCGTCATTGCTTAATCAGGCGAGATGGCGATCAAACGCAAGACCTTCTAAAAAAAAAAAAACTCTATTATTGAGAACAGCTAGATCAGCTCTGTTTAAACCGTTGAAGTCTGGACTATTATCTTTTTGCCTTTGGAACTCAGTCTCATTATTTAGTAACACCCTTCACTGACCTGCATCCATCAAAACTGTCCAAGCCATTGGTTTTTTCACATCCTGGTCCAACAAAAAACATTCCGCGTTATCGTACCATCTCATGTACATACCCGACGACCTTTACATACCTATTTACCTTTATGTTTGCATCAATTGATGCAAAGAGTATCTTTTAATTAGTCTAGTATTCAAATGTAATTAAAGTATGGAGCCAGCGGCTTGGTTTTAGGCAGGTAGCGATTTGGTGGTGAGGTGAGCGATTTTATGAAAGAGAAAAAGTCCAAATAAGTTACTAGTTCCAAAAGTGAGAGTTCTCAATACCCACCGACCATAGACACTATTGACTGATCTTACCTATTCCTCTCTCACAAATATTGTTCACTCGGATTGCGAAATTAGAAGCATGCAGCCATGCATGTTAGTGAACAATTATGCGGTTAAAAAAACTGTGCAGTTATTAAAGATCCAGTCGATAAAATGACTAAACTTCGCTAAACTTAACTAAGAAATTTTTATAACCAACTGTTTTTGACAAGGTTACATTTTTTTTGATATTTTTATGATGTTTAAGGTACCTAAGCACTTTTGTCGACCATCTTGACCAATGATGCAGAATAATCCAAGATCTTAGATCTAAGTAAGTAGTTTTCCCCGCTCCGCCTATCACCCAGTCCCACGCCTCCTTCTATAAAAATAACTAGATCAAGTAACGCAGGAGTACCAAGTGAACTCATCTCCGAAATGCCACAGCCTTGTGTGGTCGGCTCGACGTTTATTGCTCGACACCGACCATCGATCAGGCAAGCGGTAAATTTTGTGTGAAATTTGCATATTTTATTAAATTATTAATTGATTTATTGGGAGTACACGGCTTTTAAGATATATGGATCGTTTTATTGCAAGTGGCAACTGTTTTATTTAATCACTAGCGGCCCGTCCCGGCTTCGATCGGGTGGATATT
The DNA here is from genome assembly GCA_949125135.1 of Alcis repandata. Classification (NCBI taxonomy): domain Eukaryota; kingdom Metazoa; phylum Arthropoda; class Insecta; order Lepidoptera; family Geometridae; genus Alcis; species Alcis repandata. The sequence goes on from OX421237.1 coordinate 1,367,020, forward strand.
CATTTTTTAAACATTTTGGGATAAACGTAGATTAAATGCGTCTTTATGCGGGTGATAAGTAGATTTTTTTAAATTACTTTTTACTTGATCTTATTTTGTTAAGGATCCCTAATTTTTTCAGGTAATATATAGCCTATGACACTCAGCAATAATGCTTTCTATTTTTGAAAGAATTTTTAAAATCGGTTCAGTAGATCCCGAGATTACCCCTTACAATTTAACAAATATACAAACACACAAACTTTACTTCTTTATAATATTAGTATAGATTTATTTTTGAATATTTATTTTTGTGTTGCTTTTGTTTTGTGCTTATCTCCTCAAATGAAAAGGGGACTGCCAAGTCTGCTTCAAATTGGATTGATCGAATGTGTGCCCTTTGATTTCAGGTTAATTAACAATTCCTTATTTATTTTTCCTAATCGCTGTTCAGGTATCAACAATATAGTTCTCCTACTGAGGAATTTTATAATTTATTAACTTTACTGTACTTAAAACAAGCTCACTTGAATTAAGTGTTTCCTTTAGATATCTACATAATGAAGCAGATTTTTTCAATAAAATGGAATCGGAAAACTGAAAATGGTGTTAAAATTTCTTTTTAGAATATGCAAAAATTAGTAAGAAGTTAGTTTTGTACAGAACCTACATATAAATATAAATTGTGTGTGTGATGGCTCATATAATCTATAATTACTCTAGCGTGAAATATCAGCTCAGTTAAAACCGTTAAAAAATATCCAGAGCCAAAAATCACCTGCAGTTTGTTTGTTTTGTAAATTGGTAACTAATATCGAACACAGCTATTCTAATGCATTAGAGTAGAAAATGGCTTGGCTTTGGTATAAAAACAGTAGGCAAAGTTCAAGGAGATGTCCAAATTTTTAACGGGGCTTAAATAGTTCGGACGTTTGATCTATTTCAAAGGTTTTTCTTTGTTCTGTGATATTTGAGATGTTTAATGGGTCAATGCTGTCAAAGATTATATGAAAAAACATAAATCATAGCTACTTATAGGTCACAAATCTTTATGTTCTTAATGAAATCAATCCCAGAAATAAATAAAAGTGTTTTTAATTGATATTTTTTCTTCTGTTACTTGAGTTACTTTATTTACCGTCCAACAAATCATTGGGAGGTTTTCATCATCGTTTTCATAACATTATATGTAAATAGCACTTGTCTTTAGGTGATGCTGCTCTGAACGTAGCACTTTTCTGGTAAGAGAATAAATAGGATCTGTCAACAATTTATATAGTCTGTGGCACTGATGTTCCAGTCGTCCGATGCAACTTGCCCGTCCAATCAAAACTTCGCAATGTATTAGATGTAGCAACTCTAGCCCAAGTTAAGCTTACAAAACTTAACTAAACATAATATGTTCTGAACTTAGCCGAAGATAAAATCATGCAAAATAGGAAACCTAACAACCTAAAATCTAGTTATTCAATGAGTTGGCAAATATTACTTAGATTGTACCTTTATAGGGTTATTCATAAAGGGTATGCTAAGCTAAAAAGGGCTCATAGTACTCATCATTATGAACAACTTTTACTATGGGACCAACCCTGAATTCGCGAAAAAAAAAATCAGCTGTTCAATACATTTTGGCGAGTGTCATTGACATTTTTCTATGGAACAGCTAATTTTTTTTCGCGAATTTCGGGTCGGTCTCATAGTAAAAGTTGTTTATGAGCCCCTTTCGGCTTAGCATACCCTTTATGACTAACCCTGTATTGTATGAGTTATGAACGCGATCGGTTTGGGTTACACAAATTCAATAATGTAGCATAGGTGTAGCTGGAAATTACTGTCCAAAATCCGGATATTACGACTTACCGTTTCTAACGACGTAAACACTTCGTTTTCATACTGAAAAGGTAATTTCTATGATATTTTGAGAGTAAAATACGGTTTGTATAGGTATTTGGTTAGGTTTAAACTCGATCAGTCCTAAACGTCAATGCATTTAAATTGTTATTTTTCATATAATTACAGGTATCTTCTAAATCTGCGTGCTTCATCTTCGACCACAACGTCACTTACCAATAGGCGAGTTGATGGTCATACGCGAATTTATTCGTAATAATAAAGAGCTATAACCCGGTCACAATATCTGTGCACCTGACCTCGTGCTAGCAACTCAATTTTGAGCCACTTCCCGATGTTCGATTGAGCTGAAATTTGGTATACTTATTAACATCTGTATTTTGTAACGATTGATCTGATAATAATACAATCGAACATCGGCAAGTGGCTCAAAATTGAGTTGCTAGCACGAAGTCAGGTGCACAGATATTGTGACCGGGTTGTACTTAATTCTTTTTTTAATTTTATTTTAATTTTAATCATTATGAAAGGCTTTCTTACACTTCTTCTTTGTATTTCAGTGTAGTGCTAATATTTACCAGTCTGTAACTAGCTTTAAATTTATCAATTATCTGTTAATTATCTCATATCGGTAAACTCAAACTTATAAAAGTAATTAGGTAGGTGCCTATGAAGAAAAATAGAAATTAGATCATGAAGACAAAAAAACCTAATCGTAAATTTCTTAAAACCACCTTTTTTGGAGTATTTAATTAGTCTCTAGAAGAGCCTAGTAGTGGCTCTCTCCGAAAGGCCTAAAAAGAAAACAATTTATGTAACAACAATTAAAGTGCTTGAAGACAAGATAAATAGAATTAAGATAAATACATGTTCACGAAAGCGTGTAGTAGTTCACTAAATTGAGCATTTGGGCTCCGCATTCAAATACGTGTTGAGACCATCGCAGGTTGAGGTTGAGACAGATTTTTTTTTGTAGGTAGCTTGAACTCGTACCTATTTTAATTTCATCCGTAACGTTTGTTGATTTTGATTATTTGATTTTACTTTCACTATTTATTTATGTACTAGCTGCACCCGGCGGTTTCACCCATTGTTTTTTTTCCCTTTTAAACGTTCCCTGAACGTCCATAAGTCGGTTCAACCATTCTCGAGTTATTGCCAGACAAACGAACAGCGATTCATTTGTATATTTATATACGAAGAAGGATTAATTTACAAATTTTAAAATTAGTTACCAGTTTCTTTAGGTTTATGTAGTTATTTACAAGTGTTTTTTTTTAATAAAAGAATGAACGTGAAAATTATTGTATTTGCATTTGCCGTTGTGCATTCGTTTCGATTTTGTCTCCAGATTAATAATTGTGAATATCATTTTTGTTATGTACCTACCTACTCCACCAGGTGTGTCGTTTTGATTTTTTTCTCTAGATTAATTTATGTTTGCTACCCGTGACACAGTTATTTAACTACTGCAGGTAGCATCGTTTTTTCTTGTTTTTAGCCAGTAAGTTTTTGCACGAATAAAGAATTTGAAGAATGTATATTTTCGTTGTTTATACTGCACCAGCTATGTTTTATGAATAAAAGACGATTTTATGTTAACGCCTTCATGCCTTCATGTTTCTGTGTTGTTGATTTAATATTACGAATAATGAAGATAAATTGAATTAAATCGTGATGGATTATTGTATGTTTTTGAACAAGAGGCACAATTTTGAAGCCTGTACAACTTGTTTCTGTTAATTACTAATAGTTTTGAATTTCACTTGAATATGTGCAAATGTTTTGAATTTTTATTTCTGATCCATACTGGCTGTAAATGGATTAAACTTCCGGCTTTCGGAATTCCTAAGTACCTAATAAAACCTTGGACTTTTTTGGCTTTTGCTATCAAGGCCAGAGTAAATAGGTGTCTTCTAAATCTTCGTCCTTCATCTTCGACCACATAATCGCCTATCAACAGGCAAGTTGGCGGTCAAACGCGGATTTAAACGCAATAAAAAAATCTAACGAAACAAACGCAAATCTGCAAGTAAATAATAACAAGATGGGTAATGATTGTTATTATTCTATTAAACAATTAACTTCTTAATGGCATAGAGCTACATAATTTTCAATGCAAGGTTGGACATTATTATCAAAAATAATTGTGATCATTCATTTAATGACCTCATTACGATTTGTCTAACAAAATGAATTAAGAATTCTGAAAAATGGGAAGTGCAATAATTCAATTGTGTAATTCAAGTTTTAGGGATGTCACTTAATATAATATATTAAATCCTGGCATATTCTAGGGATCAGGCGAAACTTTTTTGTTGCAAAATTTAGTTTGTATTTTTTATTGATTTGTTTTAATAAGATAAACGTTACTTTAAAGTAGTATCCGATAACATTAATTACTTTTAACCTAAACTAATACTTTTTCTATCTGTTACAAAAATACGATGTAGAGGTCAGCTTGCATTTTCCTTCATAATTATCCTTTACCGAAAATGATAAAATATTTTGTCATTCCAAAATCCATGAACTAAAAAAATAAATTTTTGTATCCTATTTTTGCAGCACTGAAGCAGATGGCAGTGCAAGAGAGAGACCTATACAGTAAACGTAGCAGTTGGATAAAGAGAGCAATGTTAGTTTCACGACGAAGCTCACGTAACATTGTAACAGTCACGTAAAGGTTAAATTTGTTTAAAGTTTAAAATCTCATTATCATTTGCTTGTAATTTTTGTAAACAACAAAGTTTATCTATCTATCTAAAAACTTACACACAATATTGAAAAATAATGTAGGTGTAAAACAAAACACATTCAACGAACAGACAGTTAGTTAAACAACGCTTCAAACCTGATGTCATGCAAAGACTTAGATTGGAATCCTACGTAATCTGAGCCTCATCTTTGTGTTAAACCTATTGTTATCAAGTAATGCCTATTATTAATTAATAACACATTAATAATACACTGTAACGTAAAGATTGAAATACTGCCTTGATGATATTGATTATCTCAATTATCTATCGACACCTCATAAATCACCAGTGGATGGGTAATATAAAAATTTAAAAAATATACAAGTATTCTTGAAATATTCATCAAGTAATTTAGATAGTTAGTGATGATTACTAACCAGCTACATTCTGCTACATAATACTTTAATTAAACGCAAATGAAACCAGCTTTCACTCTTCGTAATGTTAATTGTTTCAATGTACACTTATCTTAATATATATAAATTACGTGTCACGTTGTTTGTCCGCTATAGACTCCTAAAGTACTTAACCGATTTCAATCAAATTTGCACACCGTGTGCAGTTCGATCTAACTTAACAGATAAGATAGCTCACATCTCAAATTTATAGTGTCTACCCGTGCGAAGCCGGGACGGGCCGCTAGTAACTTTATAAAAATCAATTGCAATCCGCGTTAATCATGCAAAAATGGCGCGACTGATTTGTTTTTGCCCCAATGCAATTGCTATTCATGTGGTTGTCATAAATCTAATAAGAAACCGATCCCAAGTAGGTACGATCCGGGTGAGATGCTTTTGCGTTCATTTTCTTGATAAAGAAGAAGCTCTAGAGACCTTAACAATCAATGGGAACGACGACAGCGCGGCCTGCGAAGTAAAACCAATTTGCAAGATGCACGGTTGCAGACGTGTTACCATGAAATTGTATCTGAAATCAATCATACTGTGAAATAAAGCTGAAGCAACAAACGTTTACAGTACTGACTGGTTTGATGGTAAAGTTAACTATACATTATATCTACTATTACCTACCTACCTACCTACCTTACCTACTTTATGGTTGGACTAAACTTAAAAGCGCTTCTTCCATATCAATGAAATGGTTAAAAAGATGTATGACAAACATTATCTTTTTATTACAATGACATAATTTTGGCTATCAGTCATAAAATCTTATTACAGAAAAAAAAATCGGTTGTCTGTAAAGTCGGTTTACTGACGATAGTTGAACGTGACAACGTCATAAGAAAATACTGATGGAATGGTTTCATTTTTCAAAAATAGAATATAGGAAATCACAGTTTCACTCAGAGCGAGGTAACGCCTCATCGAGGTAACGACCCATACGTCACACTTTTTTCGTACTTGCACCCGGCTTCATCGAATTATAAGACGTTATCACGTCAAAAATAGTTTTTTAAGTTTTATAGGTACTTTAGTTTAGTCTAATAAAGGGTTAGCAACTGCCTGCGGTATACTTTACTGCTGCTATCAGATTTTTATTCAAATAGTCCTAAAATAGGCATAAACGGAAATCGTGAAACTCAGCATCAAATTCACATACAAAGCTGGGTTATACAGTTTCGGCCTGTATGACATAAATATTCTGATTTACTGATAAACTAACGACATAAACGAATTAGTCTAATTGATAGAGCGCTGGTATCCCATTATTTGTAATACATTGAGAAATCGATTGAATTCATTTACATCATAATCTTGTAAACCTAATATATTCTACGTTGGATATCATGAAGTGAGATAAGAATCTAATACGGCAATTTACATCTACAATTCTATAATACAACATTTTATAAGTTAATATTTGTAATTACACGCATAACTTAAACGCTCAAATAACTATTGTAAAGTTCTCTTTAAAAATAAAATTACCATGAGAAAGTTAGGGCCAAATTATAGTTTTTCGTTTGTAATGAATGAACTCAAAACTACTGGAACGATTTAAAAAATTATTTTACCAATATAAAGCTACATTATTAGCAAGTAACATAGACTATATTTCAGACCCGAGCGAAGCTGGGGCAGCTAGTTCAAAATAATCTAAAAAATGGCTAATGTTTACGCCTATATTGGGCCCAACTTTGAAGGCGTTATTTGACAGTTTTAAACTAACTAAAAATATATCTGTCTTTGTCATTGCAACCTATTAGACAAGGACGCCAATACTTTTAGAAAATTTAGATCTGTTATAAAAAACCTTCAAACTTGGGCCCACTATTATCGAAATGAAAATAAATAAATTATCAAAATGAAATGAAAATGAAATGAAAATGAATGAAATAGATAATCGCTATGATTTATAGTTTCGCTAGCCATTAAACTTACAGAAGTTACAAGACTTGCAAGTATTTGTTGCTTTTTTTTAATCTATGGTTTACCGTGTAATTAATGCGTTAAGCCCACTTCTTCAGTTTTTCTTCAGTTTCATCAGTTTGTACCAGTCCTGCTTCATACAAGCAAATTGCAAGAAGATTTTGCCGATCAAACATGCGCCCATCTATACAACACAACCTAGATCTAATCGCATTCAAATCTCACCAAACATCATTATTCAAATTTGATACTCTATTCACAAGCAAATCCGTAGCAAATTGCTAAACATAGTCTCAAGATTTACAAGCTCCTGAATCTACAAAGGAATTTATAATCAGCCTATCAATCAAGCTGCGATTTGTCTGTTTGTCTGTTAGACAGGAAGATGTAACATGAGTTGAGCAGAATGAGCATCCCGCCTACGGTTAGGTATTGTATTGCCTACCTACTTACTGTAAGTTAGGTATTTGCATAAGACCTAGAAGTTGAAGGTACTGTTTTGAAATGAATAAAAGTTTGGATGCCGCTAACTTTATATTTGAATTTAACTTGAACATTGAATTTAGCGTGCGAGCGTTGGTACACCGATCAATCAATATTTGGTAACTTAATTTTGACATCGTCATGACAATATAGAGATTAAACTACTTCATCTGTATTTTACAACATCAAAACATAAATTGGTATATGTAAAAATCAAATTCATATAATAAAAAAATACGCATGTACCTACTCTTTTCGTGAATTTTATAATTTATTTATTTATGCTTGTCACACTAAGATGTGTGACGAGCTCAAAACAGAACAATAAAAATTATAAAATGTCAAGTTCTACAACAAAATCCATAAATTGACAATATTAAAATAAAACGTAAATAAATACGATGATTAAAGTAATAAATATTGATCAAAATAAAAATATAAATAAATACAGTCGTTTACAAATCTTAATATATATAAATCTCGTGTCACAATGTTTGTCCTCAATGGACTCCTAAACCACTTAACCGATTATAATAAAATTCGCACACCATGTGCAGTTCGATCCAACTTGAGAGATAGGATAGTTTAAATCTCAAATTATAGTCGCAATTTTAATTTATTGCAAATTATATATAATACTGATAATTTTTACTATAAATTGACAAGTTAGCATCAACATACTACGGTTGCTATAGTTACGCAATAGCATAACTTTTGACATTTGACATAGAATTGACGCAATGGCTTTTGACAGGACAACGTCTGTCGAGTCAGCTAGTAGGCATACCTATATTATAAAATTTCACAAAATCAAATAAAGAATAAATCTGGTTGATGAGCGGCTAACTAACCAGCACACTTTTTACGTGGAACATTATTTTATCAATATTTCTCATTTTAATACACAAAATTCAACTCATGAACTTTGTTTATCAAAATCTTATATCTTTGTTTGGTTCAAACATTTTAAAGAGCTCACTCTCAATGAGTTTCTAGTTTGATAGTGTAAAATTAAGTTGTTACAACGCCATTAAATCACTTCGAACTCAAGTAAATTTTAGTAACTTATAATTAAACTTACGAATTTCAAATGCGTGAAAAAAGAAAGTGAATTAACTAAGTATTAGTATAGCACTTTGAATAGACTTATTATGCAAAGTTCGTAATAACAAGTCGGTTACGAAATAATTGGATTGTTTGATAACCATCGATCTAATCCGACTTCGGTGTTGATAATACATTTCTATAAGCACCAAATAAAGCAAAAAAATCAGCTGTTCCATACATTTTTTCGAGTGTCATTGCCATTTTTAACACGCTTTTGTTAGCTTCACCTGTATGTTTGTATGTATGTTTGTAACCGACTCCTTTGAGCTCGATTTTGACCCACTTTAAACGGTCAGACTTTCAAACTTTGTAGATATATCGAGGACCGATGACAATACACTAAACAAATCGTGTTTTTTAGTTTTTTTAACTATTATTTTTTTCTATGGAACAGCTGTTTTTTTGTCGTAAATTCCGGGTTGCTCTCATAGTAAAAGTTGTTCATAATGATGAGTACCAGGAGCCCTTTTCAGCTTAGCATACCTTTTCTGTATAACTCTGTATATACAAGGTGTAACGGAAAGGTGTAGTAATACTTAAGGGTGTTCTTCTACACGTCAAAGTTAACAACTTTTGTGAAACAAGTTTGCTAAATTTGAGAAAAAAATATATCGAGTACAAATACAAAATATTTAGTCACATGAAAATAAAATAAGCCTCGTGCCATTATTCATTGTCTCAGATCGATCTAATCCACGAAAAAAGAGAAGGTCCTAATAGGTAAGGTATTTATATCCTCCGTGGGTGGTTCTGAAAGGCTGTCCCTCGAAACTAGACGACCATTGTTGACGATCATTGTTTTCCGAACATTGTTTTTCGGAAGCACCTTGTATAAGTCAATAATAGCCACCTTACCGCCATAATTAAGCTCCTATACTGTTTGTATCCAAACAATAGTAGAGCTGTATTGTTTGCTTTTTGGTCGGAGGGTTCTTGTCTATCCACTTCCGGCATCTATTTTCATACGCATTGGTAATACGTGGTACTATACTATAGTTTATACCAATTTCATGTGGATAAGGTATGATGTGCAGTATTTTCCTTTTTCTTTATCACTTTCAAGAGCCACTCAAGAATGTGTTATAGTTTAACTTTTTATCCCTAAAAATAACCGGGGCAATTTAGACATCCGAGCTTACATTAATTCACACCCAGCTGAAAATTGGTAGGATTGTTCAGAACACCATCATAAATGAAACCTAAAAAGTCCTCATCGATCCGATACGTGCAAAAATTTTTACTCCAGGTAGAAGGTCACCAAAACGGGTATTTCGTGATTTTCTCAAAAACGGTACAAGCTACGAGGATACTGTTCAAGACAAGTATGTTCACTATAACATTTTCTACAGTATTGCTCTTAAACGCATGTTGATAGAACTTATGGTTTTCGAGATATGTCGATATTAATTTCAGACCAGACCAAAAAATTGACAATTTCTCTTAAGATGCCTCAGTCAGCAGTAGATCATATAACAAGTTTGTAAATGAGTTTTCCCGAAGTTTTAAACATTGTTGAATCCGACAATCTCAAGAAACACTTTGAAAAATGACTCCTTGTATCTCAAATCGGATAAATGATGATGATGGTTGACGGAAAATTGAACCCCTCGTATCTCGGAAACGGAAAGAGATAGAGGGGTACACCTGACTTTTAAAATTTAGATCAAGTATGGACCTTTCTAGGGAAATGATAAAAAAAGATAGCCGCCATACAAAAAAGTTTGACAGTCATACAAATAAACAAAAAAAAAGGAAATGCTCATAGCTGTGGAACCGCTGTAGATGGATGGAGTGTGCTCGAAGAAATATTATAGAGATTTATAACGACAATCGAGATTCAGCAACAAAAATCCAAGATGTCGGATTTCATATTTCCGTCAAATTTCAATGGATCTTCTAAATTTTAAAGTGATCCTAGGCAGGTGTAATTTTGGATCTGGAGGCTCTTAAGGTCCTTAAATCCATTCCTGAAATGATTAACGCGTTTTAACGAATATTGCTTTTATTATATTCAACCTAACCTATTCTTTTATTGATCAATACTTAGTTTCAAATTAAACAGACTCACAACAGAAACGTGGAATAGGCCTACAGGGAAATCACGTTAAAAAAAACGCGTTAAGCACACTACCTCTAAGGTGACGTGGAAACGTGTGCATAATTATTATGACGATTACAACTCTTTCAACTTTTTGAGTCGTTATATTTCAAAAACGGTGGCTCTTAGGAAAAAAAATTGTCATTTTTTGTAGATAATTATCTGATCTAAAATTTGGTATGGCTAATTGTATGATAAAATTTATTGTTTTTCTGAAAATTGTGAAAAACCAGTTTTTGTGACCTTTTACCCTTAGTGTTTTTTTTTGCACGTATCGGATCAATGAGGACTTTTTAGATTTCATTTGTGATGATGTTTTGAACAATCCTACTGATTTTCAGCTGGGTGCGAAGTATTGTAACTTCACTCCTTTTCTTTTGTATGGCAGCCATTTTGAAAAATGGCCGAACCAAAAAAATCATTTCAGGAATGGATTTAAGGACCTTAAGAGCCTCCAGATCCAAAATTACACCTGCCTAGGATCACTTTAAAATTTAGAAGATCCATTGAAATTTGACGGAAATATGAAATCCGACATCTTGGATTTTTGTTGCTGAATCTCGATTGTCGTTATAAATCTCTATAATATTTCTTCGAGCACACTCCATCCATCTACAGCGGTTCCACAGCTATGAGCATTTCCTTTTTTTTTGTTTATTTGTATGACTGTCAAACTTTTTTGTATGGCGGCTATCTTTTTTTATCATTTCCCTAGAAAGGTCCATACTTGATCTAAATTTTAAAAGTCAGGTGTACCCCTCTATCTCTTTCCGTTTCCGAGATACGAGGGGTTCAATTTTCCGTCAACCATCATCATCATTTATCCGATTTGAGATACAAGGAGTCATTTTTCAAAGTGTTTCTTGAGATTGTCGGATTCAACAATGTTTAAAACTTCGGGAAAACTCATTTACAAACTTGTTATATGATCTACTGCTGACTGAGGCATCTTAAGAGAAATTGTCAATTTTTTGGTCTGGTCTGAAATTAATATCGACATATCTCGAAAACCATAAGTTCTATCAACATGCGTTTAAGAGCAATACTGTAGAAAATGTTATAGTGAACATACTTGTCTTGAACAGTATCCTCGTAGCTTGTACCGTTTTTGAGAAAATCACGAAATACCCGTTTTGGTGACCTTCTACCTGGAGTAAAAATTTTTGCACGTATCGGATCGATGAGGACTTTTTAGGTTTCATTTATGATGGTGTTCTGAACAATCCTACCAATTTTCAGCTGGGTGTGAATTAATGTAAGCTTACTCCTATTTTTTGGTCTAATTTGCCCCGATTAAAAGGTCTGAAATTCTTTAACAACGGTTGGATTTTTTTTTTGATAACTTTACAAACTAATACATCTATGGACGTGACTTTTATATTCCAAAGTTTTTGAATTATAGTACTCCAGCATCAATGCATTTTCAAGTTTTTTTTTAGACAAAAATGTATTCACACCAAGTAGGTAAAACAGATCAACAAACATTTTTGACTTCGCATTATCTACATTCAAACAAATGTTTTGCTAACACTTTTTTTTAATAGCAAATCTTTGATCTTTAAGACTGAGCCTAAACTGTTTTATTAAAATAAGTAATAGACAAGCTTAAATATATTTTATACGAGCGGATATACATTTGCCGGATAGTCTCATCTCTACTGAATACTCTTCCATGATTCACGGTTCCCTTGACACCGGCGTGGGAGGAACAATACTTTAGGAACACCTCACTAGTTGTATGTTGTCGGATTGTATGTTGGTATGTTGTATGTGGTGTAATTAAGTCATATATTATGGGTAAACGAGGAACTTGCGTTAGGAAGAGTTACGAGTTTTTTTTGTCTTCGTTACGGACAATTAAATTTATCTAAGAGAATAAGAACAGAAAATAATCTGATTATGATATAACTACAACATTGGGTTCTTCAAAAAGGCTGTTGATAAAGTCATAAAAGCGACAGCGTATCCGGTTTATCCATTGGCGACGGTGATCGCTTATCATCGGGCGGCGCGTTTGCTTGTTAGCCACCTATGGCATAAAAAAAGAAGAAACAAACTAAATTAGTAAACCAACCAAGGATAGACCTGAAAGCCAATTTAGAAGCTTTTTTACTCATAAAGTTTGCTTAAAGTTAAGATACATTAGTTAGTATCTACTGCGCACTACATTTTTGAACTGTGCAAAAGTTAAATGACATTTTTCAATTAATTGCTAAGCAGCGTTTATAAGAAAGACACTAAATTTCAAATAAAGGAATATTGTCACTTATTATTAAATTTAATTGGATTCATAACACTTTTACTAAAATATTTTAAAAATGTAGAAAAAATACGTTTTGAAATCCTCTTGTGTTATAAAATTATATTTTCAGTGTTTTTAGATTTATATACTCATAAAGCTCAGTTTTTTAGACAATTCAAAGTCAAAGTTGTTAAACATAGCTAAGTACGTAATTAAGAAAAAGCTAGCGTCCAATAAAACTATATTTTACTTCAATAGATATTTTAATTTCAGTTTTATTACTATGTACTAGCATAAAATTCTATTATAAGATTTCCTGATCCGCAATACATATCACTTATTAATTGCTTAACGAATAAACCATGAAGATAAATCACAGAGCAGGCTTTACTCTTCAATATCATAAAAAATAAAATTATCACATTACATACTCATTAAAATCCAAAATACTCCAAATGCACTAGTAAACTTGCTAATTTGGCAAAAAATACCCAATAATAAACTGGCAATAAAAACTTCTAACATCTATACTTATTGAAATTACTACTTTACGAAGACTAGTTCGGATCTCGGCCTTTGGGTCTAATAAATTATATCAATCGATATTTCGAGATGCTCGTAATTACTGAATTAAATCACGAGAATTATGCAATCTAGATCGAGTATTCAACAGGATTTGAACTTTTGGAAGATGTTCTTTGTCTACATCATCATCATTAGGGTTGGATTAACCATAGCTGGTGTTGGCAGAACTCTTGGTTATCTTAGCCTCTTGACTCTCCTCCGTTTGTTGGTATTACACATCCGTTTCTTCGTTTCTTTAAATATTGGTCATTGGGCTACCTTAGGGTTGGAATATTCTGTTTTTTTTTTTTTTATAAATAGGTACATACTATATTTTTTGTTAACACAATTGTCCAACAAACTGAAAAAATAACTGAGTATAAAGGTAGTTTTATCTAAAAGTTTGTTTTTGTTATATTTAGTTCTAAAATTATACAGCATCTTGACTTCCAGTCACTGTTCACGAACTTTTAAAGCAAAGATGGGCTACAAGCTACAAGCTAAAAGGCTATAAGCAATTTAGAGCACTAAGCTCAATTTATTTGAAGCAGAAGTCGCTGTAGCCAAAATTGGTTCGGAAGACATCATTATCAACGTTTATTCACGGATTTAGTCAACTCGATATTATTTTATCGACCACCACCAAAACATAATTAATGCAACGACTGAATCGTATCACGAAACTTTCTGTGAGATATTAATAAAATTTTAATCGATTTCCAAACAGTTAGCTATCATAAACTCTCCAAATGTCAAACACAAAAGCGGCGACCTTGAAAAACCCATATCATTTCCATCGAAATCGATATTCGATACTAAATCGATAAAATCGATTCCCTATGATCGTAAAGTGAGCTAGTTGGGGCAAGTTCGAAGTTTGCGTAGCTTCGCAAGCCTACTCCCTGGCCGTGACATTGAAGATTAGAAGCACCTATATAAAACCCAGTGACTCTGTTTCGACAACATTCCTTCTTCGATATTCAAACAGCCAACATGAAATTGGTACGTTTCGAGAACTGGTCCATTTATTTCTTCATCTTTAAAGCCCAGTAGCTGGCCCCAGTAGCTGGTGAACTAGTTTCGTCGGTCCCGATTTTTCTTTGTGCGATTTCTTTGTGTTTTCATCACGATGCCGTGTTGTGTTTAGGATTGGATAATAGTGGATCATGAATCGGTTTTGTAATGTGACATAATTGGATTGTGACCATTTTTGGGTTGTTATTATTGTGCGTATTTTGCTGCTTCTTGTAATCTTTTAATCAGTGACTGATAAAGGAAATAAATAGTAATGAATGAAGCGTTATAAATGTGAAAAAAGCTTTGACAAAAATGTATATTTTCCAGATGGTTAAAAAAACGTAACATTAAAAAAAGCTGCCAATTTAATCCGATTTGCAGCTTTTGATTTCCACTCCTATATCCACAAAATAAATCGGTGTAATTTCATTAAAAAAAATCTCGCTAACGACAGTAACTAATGTACAAATCTTACTTGTTGTGTACTCTTAATATTTTAAACATTTATGTACCCTAGCCATACACACTTCTTTGATACTGTTTCAACTCTCAACTCAACCTTTAATTATTCTGCTGCTGGTACTTTTGGAATACCAAGTCTACCCTCGAAAGACAATTCGGTTGTACTTATTCCAGCACTCTACAGAACTGCGTTGATACTACTTGTACCTACTCATTACCTTTTATAAAAATAAGTTGCAATAAGTGGTCACCACCAGCTATGGATACCTCCAATACCCAAGGCATCTTCAGTGCGTTGCCTACCTCTGAGGACACTATCAACCGTTCTTTTCAAGCGGCCAAGATCTATTCGATACCTACCTATTACCTACCTATAGCATCTATTTTTTTTGTCAACAGATCATCCTCGCCGCCCTCGTCGGAGTCTGCGCCGCGGGCGCGCTCCCCGCAGCCCTCAACTACGCCGCCCCCCAGTACCGCTACCCGCAGTACCCGCAGTACTCGCAGTACTACCAGGACGTCCGGCCGAGGGCTGCTTTGGACAGGAGCGCCGCCGTGCTGAGGTCCGTGTCGGAGGTCAACGAGAGGGGCTACCAATATGCCTATGATACCGAGAATGGTGAGACCTGGATTTCTTACTCTATTTTCAAGTTTTATGCATTTTGAGGAATTCATTTGGACAAATTCCTAATTTTATCAAACAACCTTTTATATATTATAATTTCATGATTTTTGGCACCTTAGTTTTCAATGCAGCTCACCAAGAGCATAATAAAGCTAAGCTAATAAGATGAAATCTATAATCATCACCATCACTAAAACAAATATCATCATAAAATAAAATAAATATCACAATTAAAATATTTTTAAGTGGTAGAGAGCACAACCCTGCTACTTGCAGTTCTGTTATGACAAATACCACTCGAAGATATCAAATTTAAGTGCTTCCTCACCCACAATTAATAAACTTTCAAGTCATACTAACATAATTTTCTCCCAGGAATCTCCGCCGAAGAGTCAGGCGTCGAAGCCAACGGCATCCAAGCCCAAGGAGGATACTCATACACCGGAGACGACGGCCAGGTCTACTCCGTGAGGTACACGGCCGGAGACAACGGCTTCCAAGCGCAGGGAGCCCACATCCCCACCGCGCCTCCTGTGCCTGAGGCCATCGCTAGAGCGCTCCAGGAGAACGCTAGAGACGAGGCTGCTGGCATCTTCGATGATGGTGAGCCTTAGAATAAATTAAAATATAATAAAGCTTTTAGCACACCAAAAAAATTATAAGAAAAAACTAAGATAAGTAACTTACATTCGGTAGTAGGTACAAGAGAGGTCTGTTCACCTAAAGCGTTTTTTTTTCAGACTTTTACAGGGTAAAAAAAAACTCCCTAAAAACCCTCCTAAAAATACGAGAAATCAAATGAGACGAATATCTTCGAATGGAATAGCAACGTGCGTGAAATTAGTAAACTATTTTCAAATTTTTAGTCTTTCAGTTAACTAGCACTTAATGGGTTGCGTTGGCATGTTACACCAAACCAGACAAAGGTTTCTAACAATGCGTTACTTTGTTCGACATTTTGAGATGCTCGAAAAAAAAAACTAGTCCAATCAATTTTTTTACAACCGGTCGACATTTTGGGAATTTCGATAAAAAAAACTTAGTCCAATATTTTTTTACAACCAATGTACTTTACTTAAAGTTGTTGAACGTGTATATCTCGATTTAAAGCATGGTCCAACACTGATCGTTATGGCAAATAAACCGTACGTTAACTGCCGATAAATCATCATAATTACATCTTATGGGCAAAAACTAGACCTTCGTCCACAAAACTAAAGCTTTGAGTTAACTCATCCAAAAATAATAATTAAAATAATTATAATTTATTAAAACCGTTCCATAAAACTAAGTATCGAACGTGATTCCAAGTCATTGTCCTTATATAAAAATGTAATATTTATTGGTCGTTTTTAATGATTAAGTGTCTTACAATGATCATAAATATTTGTAGCTTTGATCAATAATTGATCAAAGCTACAAATATTTACGGCTACGAATTATTCGTATTGAGCTTAAGGCGATATGATGTTACTGAAATCCGGCTCGGCGCGAGCTTGGCAATATTTGCCACTGTTCCGTATCTTTTTGATTAATATTCTTGTTGTTTGACAATATTGACACATTTTTATGGATATAATAGATGCAAACGAACGTCGTTAATTTTATGAACGTAATAAAACAAAAACTATTCGAGACGATAAAATTAATTTTATTAACAGCTGTTTGTGATAAATTAAAATTTGTAGTTAATGTCGTTGTCGGGGTTTGTTTCTTACATTTAGTAAAATATCAAATAATCTTTTAAACTTCCTCCCACTGAGGCCACACATGAAAGAGCAGTATAATAAGACAGTTAAGTAGTGTATATTGTGTAACATTTTTAAAGATCTAAAAACATCAGTATTACTTCTGGAATAAAATACATTAGGCATTGGGATTAAATTTTTAGGTTTTACGGATCTATAAAAATGACGTTCCCAACTCCTAACCACGGAACCCTAAATAAAGTTATTATCAAAATTACGGTAACATCCTACGATAATAATATTCAATAATCTCATGGCCACTCCTTATATGGGCTTGTGCGTCTATTGTCCTGCTAATATTGAACTTTACGATCGCCTTAATTCGATCATTAGTCGATTTTGGTTTCGAAATCATGTTGATTTACTAGATCACTCGATTTTTTATATCTTTTATCTTTTGATGAATAATGTAGTGTTGAAATTGATAGTAAATTTTGTATTTTATGCGTGACAATGCGAGGTCGTTTGTTTTATGGGACACACCTAATCTAGTTTAGGATTGTTTGTTAATTTAGCAGGAAATTATAAAATCGTTAAAAATTATGATTCTAATGTAGAGTCAAGGGCAAAGCAGTAATAGCTGCGCCCCCGAAACTTTTGCGATGATTTTTCAAGTAAATTTTTCTTGGAAAACGAAACCTGAGCCTTTGATGATTATGCTATTTCAAAAAGATAAATTAAATAAACTCAACCTATTTGAGGCTTTTGGTGTTAAGAAAACCAGTTTGGTCGACTCTAAAAGACTTAAAAAAAATCGATCACAAAAACGAATTTAGTCGATTCTAAATGTTAAATCTGTTGATCATACTTATGCTAGTTAGGGTAGAAATTCACCACATGTTCAAACCTATTAGTTTTGACTGGGTCTCATTCCGCCCGGTGGCTCTGCACTGCCTCGGTATCGGGCCAGATCATTCAAAGTGTTTCAATGTCCCCGGAGGCCCGGCTGTCGGTATTACTGGACCAATCTGTTCTTACCACACCTACTAACTCTATTGGCCCAAGTTTGAAGACTAAAACTAACTAAAAATATATCTGTCTTTGTCATTGCAACCTATTAGACAAGGACTTAAATTCTTTTACAAAAAAAATGATCAATCAAAGCCTCCAGGCTTGTGTCAAATACATCCTTAATTTACTATCTTCTCATAACCTTTCACCTTATTCTTCCCGTTTTTCCCCAGGCTCCTACCACGACGCCAAGTACACCCCCTCCGCAGTGATCGCGGCGCGCGCGCAGTACCAGGCCTCGAGATACTTCCCCCGCTTCAGAAACGGACAGTACTACTGAACGAAACCACATCAGCCCATCAAATACATTGGTAACACGACAGGACTTTAAAGAAAGAGAAAGACAATGAGTAGATGAAAGAAAGAAAAGGACAAAGTATCATTCTAAATCCTTACCCTCAAAGCATATGCTCAATTAATTATGATTAGTCAGCTTCTCGCAGATAAAAACCGTTACAGGCGAGAGCGAGATACTAGGTCTTTACTATCTATCTTACTCAGTCTTATGGTCACCAAAATTTTACATGGCGAATATTTATTTAACCGTCTATTATTGACATTTAACATATAGAATAGTTGTCAAAAACAGATGGTTAAAAGCTAAATCGTCTTGACTAATTTTGGTGAACTTTGGTCTAAGTCAAACGAGTTGAGTGGACTAATCATAAGGGCGAGAGTTGAATGTTTTGAAGAGATTTTTAAAAGTGTTTGGAAATTATCGACAAGCAGCATTATTTTTTTGGTCTGGTACCTCAGTGTAATGATCCTTGTCAGTTAAATTAGGTAGTTTTTCTTCTGTTTTGATAAAAAGAAATCTAACTCATGCTAAAGTATTTTTTTTAAGATGTTAAGTTACCAACGAAGTCGATGGACTAAAAAGTAAAAATATTGCAACCGTGCCATTAATATTGTAATCATAGAAGTTGTCGTCAAATATCTGTGGTGTACTTTAGTTTTGAAGTGTAAATACATAAATAAATGTGTGTTAAACTTTTTATTGTGTTTTTTAATAACTAACCTACCCTTTTTTTTTTTTTTTTTTTTTTGGGGGGTGGGAAATCATCAAATGACCCCTCCCACTCTTTGGGCAGAGCGGAAGGGAGTGTCAGACTTCTACTGACCAAAAACCACCCATGTTCCTTCTACGCCCTTGTGACGCCGAGGCCGCGGTAACTTCTACCCGCAGCCCCGACGGGCATGGGAACTAACCTACCCTGGTTCTCAAATATTAATATCACACTAACAGAATTATCTGAATCTGAATCAAAATCAAAATAATTTGTGAGTGTCTGATTCTTCATGCTGAACCGACTAGATCTAAAATCCAGCTTATAAATTACAATGTATCAGATTAAATAAATATCCCATCTTATACTAAACAAATTTAACTGTAATTTAGTATTGAACTAGCAGGATTAACACTACAAAGATTGCTTTTTATCTCCACGGTTCCTGCAGGATAACAGACAAAAACACCAGGTAGCTGGTATTTTAAACTGTTTCTCAATATTTTATACTTATCTGTTAATTTTGCAGACATTTTTGTAAAAATAGAAGCTGAAAACGATGACTATAAATTCAAAATTATTTATTTGTTTGAATTTATATAGATTTATCTGTTTAAATATACATAAATTTGTATTATTTTACGCCGATCAGTCGAGTAAATTTACATAGATTAATGTTAATTAGAATCAACATTTCAAACTTCCTCAGAGTATTTTGCACGAACTAAATAGGTACCTATACATACTATACTCAAAGATAGAGTAGATTCTGAGCAATAATTTAAAGTAGGCTGGTAAACATTTCGTATGAATTCAAACTGCTTCTCGTGTACAATTTAAAGTCCATACAAATTAAATTGCGGCGCTCCTCAAAGATACGCGTAAATCATACGAAATCCTTCTTCAACTACTATTTCTGCAGGGTTCTTCATAAAGGGTATGCTAAGCCGAAAAAGGCTGTTAGTAGGTACTCATCATATAAACAACTTTTACTATGGAACCAACCCAGAAATCGCGGAGAAAAATCAGCTGTCCCATACATTTTGTTGAGTGTCATTGACATTTTTCTATGGAAAAGCAGATTTTTTTTAGCGTAGTAAAAGTTGTTCATAATGATGAGTACTATGAACCCTTTTCGGCTTAGCATATTCTTTATGAATAACCCTGTATTCCAGTTAATATTCGCAGACTACAAAATCTACATAAATTACCCATTTCATAACATGTCACCTCTACGACATGATTAATTGTCCTTTTACAATGGACTACCTCAGAAGGACTCTACCTTTAACCTTTCTGTTGATATAAAATAAATTACTGTATTGGCTATAAATACTAAAAAGGTTATAAGAAAAGCGTATGCTAAGGTGAAAAAGGCTCTTATTAGTTTGAAATTTGAAGTTATCAACATAATTGACGTTTTTGAAATTTAATTTGTTAAATTTAAAAATTTTCTTTTTGTCAGGTTTTGTTTTCGTTATCAACAAAACTGGGAATAGCCAAAAACCTAAAAAAAATATAATAAAAAATCATTATAGTTCTAAATAAACTTAGATCTAAAATTAATCTAGACCCAAGTAAGTCGACGCCATAATGTCTGACACTAATTAATGTATGTCTGGGAGGTATTCAAGCGTACCCACAATACACACTCACACTGTTTTAATCTCTAATTAGATGATTCGACCGTGAAATATGTGAGTGGGTTCACTACCTACTAGTGCCTACTGATATGGTGTTACTAATACAGGGTTATTAGGACAGGGTATGCTAAGTCGAAAAAGGCTCAAAATATCAATGACACTCGACTAAATGTATGGAAGAGCTGAGCTGAGCTGAGATGGCCTTAACTTTAAAGTTTTCTTAAAAAAGTTTTTGAGCAACAAGTTTGTTTTAAGTTTTTTTTTTAGTTGAGTGACATTAGTTATTACTACGCACTAAATTTTTGTATTGCGCACATGTTAAATGACATTTATCAATCTTAGCGATTTCTAAGCAGGGTTTAAAGGAAACAGCAGTTATTAAAACACGTAAAAACAAGTTTCAAAAAATATTACGTCACTGAATCAAAACTAGTAAATTAAATATGAATAAGTAAGATTTAAAAACCGCGTTAGTCTGTTTTTTTATTAAATTCCTTCATAATCTTTAATTAAAACACAAAATAAAAGAAAAAAACAATATTTTTAAACATAATACTATTTTGAAATAATTGATCTCAAAGAAACAACCGTCTAACACCTAAAATACGAAGTATTTCATTTCAATTATTCTTTTTAATTGGCACAATCCCACGCCTGCGCTATCTATACATCAAAACATCATCATAAAATGTGTAGCAGTAACACCTTTTTTGCGTTAAAATCTTTATTACTTGTTCTAGACAAAAAACTGATTGTACAAAATTTTAGTTCCTGTTCTTTAGTATTTTAATACAAATTGAATTTATCGGTTTATTGGGTTTAAATTTTTTTTTTCTAAAATAAAAGCTTCGTTCACTATTTTTAATTCAAGTTCAGTGACATTTTGAAATAAGAAAAAAAAATACAGATAAAATTTTAGAATCATTAAATTCGATTATAATTTTGTTGTGGATTTAAGAAGTGACGCCAAGTTGATACAATTGGTGCTGTTTTCGACTCTACTTTTCGCATCCAAACAAAACAAAAAGAATCAGTCGGAAAAACGGGAAAAAATATGACCATTCTACTAGTCGGATCAAATACTGGCAAATCCGGAAACTAAGACGATTATATTTTCAAATTTTGTTGATTAAATAAGCAAGTTTGAAGATTAATCGTCAGGTGGTCGTCAAAATTAGCCGATATGATGTTTTATGTCAAAACACACAATTTAGTTCATCATCCGGCCATGAAGGCCAGAGTGACGTCACCTCTGACTTTAGGAAAACCAGATTAGGCCATTTCAAACAAGAAATCAGGAGCAAAAATCGGACCAGTTAGTTGATAAGGCTGAAGTATTGTAGTATCTCGATGTTCCGCCAACCAGTAGTGTGCAAACCTTACTGTATTCCGGTTAGAAGAGCATTGTTTCCAGTGAAATCAGGGCGAATAAGAGATTAAACATCTTTTACCTCAGGGTGACAAGCGCAGTGCTGTGCCGCGCAGGGTCTTCAATTCTATGAATCTTGTCTCATCGCTAAAAAGCATTAAAAAATTAAGTCAAAAGACACTGAGAGGAAGGTTTTTTGTGACCGCTTCGATTAGCTAAAGATAACTGTGTGTACAGAACACACATGGATATGAAACGGATCTCCACAGTTATAGTCTCTGTACTAAAATAAGATAGACAACTGATATCTGATCGTATTGTTTTGGTATTTGCAGAACAATGGCAGCGTTTTGCAATCGTTTCAATTTATCATTTTTTGTCGACTAGTTTGTAAGTATGTGATGTAACATAATAATATTCTCTAGATTAATTGGGTGAATATTAAAGCTGATAATTTGATAAAATAACCTTCAGAATCGCTTAATAAAATAAGCACCATAGAAAATGCCATTCAGACCGAAAATTGTTGTTGCAATAATAATTATATAAATATACATTAATCATTATGTAATATAAAATATATAAATAAAAATGTTCCTTTCCGTGTAACTATAGAAAATCTTCAGCATATTATCATCAACCGCTTAGAACTTGACGTAGAAAACTTTGGGTTACGAAATTACGTATGTACCTACATACAAATAAGTACCAAAGTCAATAAAAGTTATAATAAATAAATAAACGTTTCACACTCAAAGCTCCCCACTAGGAATAAATCCTGTGTCGGGGATGCCATGGAACACACACAAAGACAAGGACAACTAACACCCAGACCCAGAACAGATATTTAAATTCATCATTCAAACATCTGCCCCGGCCGGGAATCGAACCCGGGACCTCTGGCTTATAAGGCGGATACACTACCGCTGAGCCAAACAGGCCGACAATAGTTAGAAAACATATCAAAAAATCTCTAATATCATCAATTGCTACTACATAATGTATAGTACACATGTCTGTATGTCATATTATTAGTTACTAGCTACGACCCGCAGCTTCACTCGCGTGATAAGAAAAATATGTGTTAATCCAGGGCATAAGCTATCTCCATTCCAAATTTCATCAAAATCGGTTTAGTAGTTACGGAAATACGTGGTTATAAACTTTCGCAGTTCGCACACACATGCTTTCGCATTTATATATTAATAATGTATTAGTAGAATAGTCATAGCTATACCTACTGGTATATTATTATTAATCAGGCGGCAACTGAAGCTATTTCCTATCTCTTAATAATAAACTCGCCCTACATATTACATAAGTACAAGTCATTAACAAATAGCAATCAATAATGTGCCGGATCAGTAACAAGGTGTAGAATGGATGCAATATTGACCGTTCTTTAACGAGATAATACCGACATGATGGTTTGTTTTCGCACGAAGAGTTTAGAAGAAGTAGACCGGGCAAGCCATCTTGGTTTTCAGGTAGAACGAAAGTAAAACGAAGCACGATTGCCTAGAAGAAACCGATTCACTCGCGACTAGAAGACACCCAGATTATATCTATCGGGAAATACCCATTTGGGCAGAGCGTCGGGTTTTACTCGAGTTTGAATATGATACATTAGGCCCAAGTTTGAAGGCTTTTTAAGACAGGTCTAAATTTTCTAAAACTATTGGCATCCTTGTCTAATGGCTTGCAATGATAAAGACAGATATATTTTTAGTTAGTTTAGATCTGTCTTAAAATGCCTTCAAACTTGGGCCTATTGTCATACTATCTGCGCCAATGGTTTTATTTATTTTATTTAGAGACTGATTTTGCTGCTACCTTTGACAACGTGTACTTATGCAAAATTTCATGACGATCGGTTGAGTAGTTAAGGCGTGAAAGCGTAACAAACAAACTCACTTTCACACTTTTATTAATTGTTAAGTAGGATTAAAAGAGTTTCTAAAATAATTCACTGTAATAGTAAACATACTTCCCGATCATTTACTTA
This sequence comes from Alcis repandata, assembly GCA_949125135.1. Classification (NCBI taxonomy): domain Eukaryota; kingdom Metazoa; phylum Arthropoda; class Insecta; order Lepidoptera; family Geometridae; genus Alcis; species Alcis repandata. The sequence continues at coordinate 1,391,320 of OX421237.1, forward strand.
AATTCCTGGTATTAGATACTTAAGTAGAAACAAAAATGTTATTGTTTATTTGACCGCCATCTTTTCCGTAAACGCGCAATTTGTGTGTTCTTCGATAAAACACGCTTGCCTGGAGGTTGCTGATCCACATTTAGGTATACACACATAAATTATTGTAATTCAATAAGCGTATGCTAGGTCACAAGTGACACAGGTCCTCGCAGCGCAGGCCAGATCAGATTTAGTAATGCATGAACGTACTGAGAGCTGCGTACTGCGGTGTAGGCACGTGCGATGCAGACATGTGTCTGTCCTGCTCTGCGCCTCGTTGTAGTGTCAGCACAGATAAATCTTGGTTCTTACATACTTACGAGCGTTAAATTATTTCAGCCAGTTCTACAAGTACGCAGCTCTGCCCAAAAACCGCTCCACTTGTTCAGCCGGCGAGCGCATATGATTACCTAATATTACCTAACAATGCTCTCGCGCCTCCGTATGTGCGCACTGTACGTGTGGACTTGGAGCTTTTGACTGCTAATGAAGTTGGCACTAATTAGTGGATAGGTTTAGCGCAAAATTATCCAAATTCGCTTTTTTTCAAGATATACCTACCGTGCTAAATGACCTTTATTGGTGGTTGTTATGTTACACATAACTAAATATATTTATAGTCACCTCAGAATCTTAAATTAAGATGACCTAAACAGCGGTGACTCACAAAAACGCTTTTCTTCAGAGTAATAATTCAGAATTGATAATCTCTAAATGAGAGCAGTCGGTTTCTTACCGTAGGTACGAGTAAATACGTCCCTTATTTCAGAGAACCAAAATCAAACAAACTTAGATTGTCTTCAAAAACACCATAGACTACAGATGTCTAGATGCATACGAGTAGGTACTTGCTAGTTTATAAAGATAATTTACGTTCAAATAAGTACAGTACCATTCCAAAATTTACCAACTCCAAACTCACCGTACTCCAACCACACAACGCATGCCTCCATACGATCTCATATAAAGAAATTCACTATATAAACGTGACGAAGAAATTTTGATCGCATTCACCTTCTAGGTGTCTTTAGTACTGGCTAAATTAAACTAATAGCAAAATGAAACTGGTACGTGTTTTTTAATGTTTTAATTAAGAAGTTTCAAACGTTTAAGTTTGATTCTGTGAACCTTGAAGTGTAAGAGCTCTGTGGCTAAGACAATTAAGTGATTAAATGTGAAGCAAATGCTTATTTATCATCCGATATCCGTATACTGAAGTGATAAGGTTGATTGTAGGATGTGGAACATCTGAAGTGATCTATTTCTAAGTGTTATAGTTGTGACTGTCCTGGAATGATCTGATTTTCAATTTTGTCATAATGTTTTAGGACCAGTTTTCTTTCTCATTACTTCGTTCAATATTCTTATTCAAAAAATTAGCCCTAACATATAGCAGACATACGGTCAGACGAACAGACAGAGAGCCTAACCGTAAGGGTTGTTTTCAATTATATTACGGAACCTAATTCAAATTTCATTCCGAGAGGATTGACACTGTCTAAAGTGTTTAATTAACTAAATACTACGAGATTTACGTCATTGTCAGTTAATTACAATTTAAACTAATTTTCTTAATTATGTTAATTTTCAGCTTGCCCCAATCGCTGCCATCATAGCTGCAGCCTCAGCTGGCCAGATATACAACACAGCTCCTCAGCAAGAGTCCTACGCCAACTCAGCAGAAATCTACCAATCACAGCTCGAGTACCAACAGCACGGATTATACAATGACCAATCACAAGCCTACACTGGACATGGGTCACAAGAGTCAGCCTATGGGGGCTCTTCCGCAGATAAGGTTGCAAAGATACTGAGCTACGTTTCAGAGCTTGACGATCATGGATACCAGTATTCTTATGAGACTGAAAATGGTAAATATAACTGAAACTGGTATTATGAATATAAAAAGTACATACTGCCGTTTTAAATTCAACAGCATCATCATCATTATCATCAACCAATTTTTACTCACGACTGGGTAAACCTGGCTGCTTTCCTATAATCGTGATATATTTTTGGGTCCTGAGCCAGTTTCAAGCATTAGGTTCCCAAAAATAAGAATATGTCAAAGAGGTCAATACCTATTAGACAAGGAAATTCTACAACCCGGTCACAATATCTGTGCACCTCGCTGGAATGCGTATAGCCTTATTTATATTATACTAGCGGCCCGTCCCGGCTTCGCACGGGTAGACTTTGGGATAAACGTAGAGTAAATTGAAATCGGTCCAGTCGTCCACGCGTGATGGCGTGACCAAAGGTGTTGAGAATAATTATAGGAACTCTTTATTCTCATGCTATTGCGTAACTATAGCAACCGTAGTTTGTTGATGCTAACTTGTCAATTTATAGTAAAAATTATCAGTATAAAACGCACACTGTTTTGATGGATATGATTGAATTTGAACTTTGTACAGAGGTAATAAAGTGCAAATTGACTCTTGGACGTTAGGAACATACCTACATTGCTTAAACAACAGTGAGTGCTTGCAATTCAATATGAACTTTATACAATAGCAATAAAGCTCGTTTTAGTTAGAAAACGTTTGTATGGGAAAAAGAAAAGGGCTGTTTTTAGGGTTTTTCAATATTTCTGAGAGATTTTCTTAATATTTTTTTCCGTAAGAACCTTCTCCTAATAATAACAAATACAACAAAAAAAGAATTAGTGAAATCGGTCCAGCCATTCACGCGTGAGGCCGTGACCAAGGAAAACGGGTTTCATTTTTATATATATAGATAAGGCTATAATAGTCGCACTGTCGCACCGGGGAGTGCACGGAGAGGTGACAGGGTTAGCGGGAGTGCGACTATATAAAGCTATACGCATTCCAGCGAGGTGCACAGATATTGTGACCGGGTTATAGAGAATTATAAGCAAGATAACAATCAAGAAAGAAACTGGCTCATCTCATCATTTATCTGAGTTAAAAAATAATTAACTATGCAATAAAATAACACTGATAACTATCTAATAAAGCTCAAAGCATCATCATTTATGCAAGTACCGTTAATTAGTTAACAGAGATTTGCAACTGCTGGTTAATAACAGTTTTGTAATGCAATAAAACTGCAGCATATTAACCGTTTTATACCCATAATAATATTCATGATAACTTCATCTTCAACGTAGGTACTAACTTACTAATATATTTTAAATTGTAAATGTTTGTATGTTTGTTACTTAAGCACACAAAAAGGACTGAATGGATTTGAATAAGTTGGTATGAAGATAGGTTTTACCCTGGATTAACACAATACATATGGGCTACTTAAAAAAAAAAAAAAAAAACGGTTTCTGTAGGAAAGCATATCAATTAAGAAGTACATTATAAAATTAATTATAGGTAGTTGCTATAAATAAAATAATAGAATATGGGAAAAGCTCTAAATTAGAAAATAAACGTGAAGTTACTAACAAAACAAATCAATCAAATAACTGACATAAGTTAACTTAGCAGTTAAATAAAAACTAACATTGTGAGCTAACTTTTAGCTCATATGCATTGTAAAGATGCAATATAACTAAAACCTTTAATTGTAACTTTCCAGGAATCAAAGCCCAAGAAGCAGGCCAAGCCCACAAAGGCACAGAAGCCCAAGGCGCCTACTCCTACAAAGGAGACGATGGGCAGACCTACACCGTCACCTACACTGCTGATGAGCATGGCTTCAGGCCTCAAGGTGCTCATCTCCCCACACCGCCTCCCATTCCTGAGGCTATTGCTAAAGCCATTGAGCAGAACGCCAAGGATGAGGCTGCAGGGATCTTTGATGATGGTAAGAAAAATTCTTGGTAACTATTTGATCATTTGTTGGTAGACATTTAGTCATTGCTAGCAAACCTTACGATCGCTTTCAAAAAATAATCAGTATTTGTCTTTGAACAGAAACTTTTGTCCTTAATCCTTAATGATGTTATGTATGTATTCTACTGCTAATGTAGACGAAAAAACATGCTACATTATTTTTTAAGGGTCAAATTGTATCTAACCTCTATATTATGAAATAAAATCATTAACATCTGTTCTATTGCATGTCGGAAAAAAAAAGTCAGCGATTTGACTCACATAACCTTTTTATCTTTATTTTTAGGAAAGTACGTAGAACAACAGCATCACGAGGAAGAAAGTCATCAATCACAGGGCCACGAAGCCCAGATCCATCAGGCCCAGATCCATCAGGCTCAGATCCATCAGGCACAGAGCCACCAAGCTCAGGCTCATCAAGCTCAGGCTCATCAGGCTCAAATCAATCAAGCCCAATTCCACCAGGCCCAGAGCCATCAGTCTCAAATTCACCACCCTCAGACTCATCAGGTTCAGGTTCACCAGCAGATTCGTCAGCACCAGCAACCATCAATTCACCATCAACATCAGCAGCCGTCTCAAGTGTATCAGATAGTATCCCAACCCTATCATCATTATGAGCCAAGTGCTCAGCATGAGGGTTATTCTGGTCAATCTGAAGCTTTGTACCGTAAACATTAACTCATAGAGCTGTGATTGTTTTTACCCTTAGCTTACCTTATACCACAGTCACTAGCGATTCCATGGGACGTTCCGTTTGAATCCCCCATTTCTATCCTTGGCAATTGCAGAATATTTTCTCATTTCCAGATTTTATATTGTCGCTGCATTTTTTTGTCCTTTCCGTTTGGCAAATGGAACGTGTGTGACTGCGGCGGTATGCTAAGGGCTTTAGGGTGAAATGCCAAAGTTTTTGAAACATTTAGCAAAAGGGTGCTCTCAAAAACATTTCAAATGTATAGTGATCGTTCGGAATCTCAGTAACAAATCATAATTTCGAGAGATGTATCTCGGAAGTTTGAATGTTACCAAAATGAAGGAAATATTATCTAAACTAAAGAAAATTAGGCTAAAGATATAAGAGATTAATATGTATAAGTACTTTACTGCGTTATGTAATAAAAGAATGAGAGTGGTTAATTTATGGCATTCGTAATGATGAATAAAATGCATTTTTATACGTTTTAATTGTTTAAATCTATGTCACACCGCGTAATTTAGTTTCAGCAGTAAGATTTCATCAGGCGCATTCAGATCAGATTCAGATCAAAAATCAAAGCAAAAGCAAGCCATCTTAGAAGGTAGGCTAAGGTTATCAGCGCCTGGGCATTTGACTAAAGTTCTTGAAAGCAATGATCACATTTTATCGTGAGGCGTTTTTGATGAGGATAGTAAAGTGAGAGAAAATAATAAAAATAATATCGTAAAGCCTTTCATTCGATTAATCAACCTAACATGTATTAAAAATTCTGGGTGAAAGTACCTAATGCTTCAATGTTTAACATTGAGCAGAGGTGAATAGTCTTTAAAGCTAAGCAACAAAACTAACCTCAGAAGTTAAAAGTGTAGAGTCTTACGTCTTATAAACCCTACTTAAACTTAATCGCTGCATAAAATTCTCAATCTTGTTTTCGCATGTCACATTTCACGTCAGCGAAAAGTTGTGCATTTCAAGCAATGACTAGGTATGAGTTTTAAAAGTAAGGGCCTTATTCATAAAAAAATATATTCTGAGTCATTTCATTCAAACAAAATTTAAGAGTGTTGCTCTGTCGCTGGAGTTATTACCAGGCTTGGCGGTCCTCTGCAAGTGCTTTGTTAGTGTTACTTAGTTATTCCTCTGCTAGTGTTAGATAGAGAGATACACTCTTTATTGTTCACCCCAGAAATTATAAACAAAAGGATAATACAACTTAAATCTAATGCAACAACTAGCGGCCTTATCCTAAGAGAGACCTCTTCCAGGCTTAAAGGCAATGTTAATTGTTAAAGGGCGTGTTAATTGTTAAAAGGCATTGTTTCCAATGAAATTTTAGGGCCAATAGGAGATTAAACATCTTATATCTCAGAGTAACGAGCGCAGAGCTGTGCCACGCAGGTTTTGCATTCTAAAAAATCAAAATTCTGGGTGGTACAGACCTGTTATGCGTAAACGTGTCGTTTAACATCAGGCGAGCGATTTGCTAATCTCGTCACTCAATAAGATAAAAAAAACCCTATGCGACGTAAACATGACATCTGCTTAGTCATTTAGTTTAGGCCGTCTATAAACTCTGACATTCAGCCAAGCCCCTCAATCAACAAAGCATACGTAATAAGAAAGCCTAACACTACGTTTGAAGTTATCCTCAAGTCTACAATAGCCGCTAAATCTATCACCCAACAAGCCTACCATTACATCATCTGATAGATGACCTGATATAACACACCTACCGAAATTAATCACGTCATAGGTCTACCTACGCTATATAGATAGGCCGTTTCAGACTTTGCTATAATATATATACCTAGTTTTGTATCTGTATAGTCATTAAGGTACAAACTGAACCATAGTAGAGTCTTCTTAGTGTAAGGCGTATACACTAAACATGGTTAAATCGAAAGAGCTATACTAAGCCGAAAAGGGCTCATAGTAGGTACTCATCATTATTTTATTATCATAGTTCTCATCATTATATGGGACCAACCCAAAATTCGCAAAAAAAATTAGCTGTTCCATAGAAAAATGTCAATGACACTCGACAAAATGAATGGAACAGCTGATTTTTTTTCTCGATTTCCGGGTTGGTTCCGTAGTAAAAGTTGTTCAAAATGATGAGTACTATGAGCCTTTTTCGGCTTAGCATGCCCTTTATGAATAACCCTATATAATAGCGTATTCTGAAAAAGGTTTATCATCTCATCTATTGTAATGCATTCTCGGGACTTGCGAATGGCCTAGTGACCCTGCTGCGCAATCCTCGCGCTTTCAGCTTCGACGAGATAAGGAAAATTATGATAAAATTATGTATTTACGAAAGTGAATTAAGAATAGGTACGAGCTTGTTTGCTGGGCTGTGTCGAAAATTTTCTTAAGGCTTGAGATTTTTTATACGTTAGCTAATGAAGAGTTTAGCTATCTATCTGTCTCGTAACATTTTTTTTAGGATTTACCTACTTAGTTTAATTAGTGTCACACAAGGACATAATAGATACTTGTATTGACAACAGAAAAGGAAATTACAGATTATGTATTAACATAATAACGAACCACACCTAAGCACAATGTTGTTCGCGTGCGTGTTTGGAATATAGTATTGACACCTTTGGACATTATTTGTGACCAGTTGGCGAGTAGCGAGCGTTTAAGAAACATTGTATTGAAAACGAGACGCATCAAAAGGCATTCGAGGCGCGTAGCGTGCAAGCATTGCACAAAGACAGCCTTCATTAAAAAGTCTTAAATTTCAGATTATTGACACAAGCTTGTAGTCGGTACTTAAATACTGTCTAGTCCAGTGGTTCTCAAACTTTTTTGGTGATGGAACCCTTTTGGGAAGCAAAATACTTGATGGAACCCTACAATAAAACAATAGTTTTTAAAAGTGTATTCTTTATTAATAAGCATAATAAAAGTACAATGTAACAGTTACTAATTATTACTTACTTTACCACATGGCAAGTACAATTAATAATAGAAGATATTAAAAAAGAAAAAATCTAACTAATGGGAGGTATGAAACTGTTTTTTATTTTTCATCAATTGGTTGATATCAGGTTTGATAGAATACAGTTGAAGTCTCATAATCAGGTTCGGCGTCCAGTCTATTGCGATATTTTGTTTTCGTGGCTGCATAGGTTGAGAATCCTGTTTCGCACAAATATGTTGTTGGGAACGGGAGAAGAATATTCAGAGCCATTTTGCCAAGCATTGGATATTCATCACAGATTCTGCACCAAAAATCGTTAAGAGGCGTCGTTTTGAACAGTGACTGCATACTTGTGTCTGATGACATTTCTAAAAGAGATTCATATAATTATCTCGTTTGACATACTTTCGGGCTTTTCCAAGTTAGGTAAAAAAGGATTATGAATCCATGAATTCAGTTTCATTTTTGTATTCTGTTCTTCGGGAAAATACTTTTCAAAAGATGCGCGCATCGAACTGAGATATTGGACCAATTCTTCAAACATATCTTGAAACATTTCTGAGTCGTTATCGCTAACAAACTCACTGAGTGACGTAAAGCTTTCTATTTCTTTCTTACCAACGCAAATAATCCAAAAATCTAATTTTCTTTTGAAGGCAGTTATTTTGTTATAGGCCTGAAACACTGTTGTCTGTTTACCATGCAATGATTAATTCAATTCGTTCAGTTTTTGAAAGATATCCGCCATAAAAGACAATCGGAACAACCAAATTTTATCATACAAACGGTCCTTCAAATTAAAAGAAGTATCTGCTGAACAAAACATTTGTAACTCGGCTCTAAGTTCAAAAATAGCCTTGTTAAAGTTTTACCCCGAGACAGCCATCGCACTTCTGTAGCAGTGTTTTATGTTTGCTGCCATAATCTTCACACAATAATGAGAACAATCGGGATTGTAGTGGTCGTGATTTGATAAAATTAATTATTTTTACCGCTTCATCCATAACTAATTTTATATAGATTTGACGGCATTTGCTTCATCGGAAGTGCTTGTCTATGCAGAATACAATGGCTGGAACTACAATTATAAAGGCGCTTTATTTTTTATTCGTGACACTGCTCCTGCTGTTTTACCTGTCATCGCCTTGGCCCCATCTGTACAAATGTTAATGCAATTGTTCCAACTGAGATTATTTTCTTCAAAAAATATATTTATTTTATTAAAAATTTCTTCCCCGGTAGTGTTTGTGAGCAGCGGTGAACACATAAGCATGTCTTCTTCAAAAGAACTTTCATATGGATATCTCACTACTACAGTTGACAACTATACGCGCGGCCGCGGAGTCAAAACGTTCGACCAGAGAGAGGTGTTTTGTTTTTTTTTTCTAAATTCTTGAGGAACCCCTACAGAGGTGTCGCGGAACCCTAGGGTTCCGCGGAACACACTTTGAGTATAGCTGGTCTAGTCACTTAGGTAAAGTTCTCTATGAAATAATAAGTACTCATAGGTATTTGTTCGAACAGAGTAAACATTTTTGTCCTCGAAAGCCAAATTCTAAGAAACGTTAGATTAGAAGCCAATGATTAGATGACAGTATCTGACTCATCTCTCAGCATTTTAAAAACTACTATTGAATGATCCCATGCCGAGTTTTACCTACTTACTGACCTCCAAATTCTAACTTGAAGATGAGAAACGTTGATGATTTTAATCTTTATCTACAGAGTTATAAAAAGTTATAAAGGTTATATGGGTTATGAGAGTATGCAAAGCCGAAAAGGGCCTATAGTACTCATCATTATGAACAACTTTTACTATGGGACCAACCCGGAATTCGCGAAACATTTGCCTTTGTACCCCAATACAGCCGGTGAATTCCAGAGACTACCAAAGCTACCGGAACAAAGAACTATATTACCATACAATTTTATTACAGATATTATTTTCAATATTCTTGATTAGTTTCAAAATTTTTATTATAATTCCGCATTGCTCAGTCAAACATTCAATCAATCAGGACACCAGACGCCTCTCACTGTTTCTTAATAATTGTTTATGAAAATTATTTGTTTCTTGCCATTTACTATAGCTAATAAAATACCCGTGTAGGTGTCTCCGCTCTTTATAGCTAACTTTTAAGCCTATGACCAAACAGCGTTTAACCAGTCAGTTAAACTAATGCGTTGATTATACGTAACGAGTACAGTGGCGAGACAGTGCCCTCGACCGAGTACTCCGTTTGTATAAACAGTTTGACGAGGCGAGACAGTCACTAGAACCATGATTTGTTTGCTCGGCCGAGTGTGCCCAGTTACTGTCTCGCGGCTGTACTCGTTATGTGTAATCAACCTATTACTTGCTTAATGCAAAGATATTCTGTACCTACTGACCTTACTACGCAACTAGCCTGGGGCGATCTTCACCGAATCTGGGGTTATTAGACGAATAAATCTGTATGTGCTGCTGCAAAAAAGTTTAATAGGCATTTTGTAAAATGTCTAGACGTTTGTAAGTATTTATCGATTTTAGATTAAAGAGCAATTATAAAAAATCCTTAGTTTTAGTTCGAAAGGAATGAAACCAGTTTAGATTTTTCTTAACGCTCTACAAGTCTTTAGCTTTTTTCTAATCAAACATAATAATGGACCATATTATTATCCTGCCACCGCAAAATACTACTCAAAGTACTGTACTAGTTTTTAATAAACTAAAGCTAGACTAAGCCATACCAGTCATTATACGCGGAGTTGCTTCTGGAGTTACGACGCCTTTTGCCTTTTTCGATTTATGCTCAAGAAAGATTCACTAGCTTCAAATGCTAACCTGAGTTATGGACTTTAGCAATAATTTATTGCGTTTTTAGCGGCTCCTACTATGTAAGTCATTGGTACGAGTAGAAGCGCAAAAGCTGTACGAGTATTTCCCTCGATCACTTTACGATGGGCGGCAAGATCTTTGAAAACCATAAACAAGCTTTAAAAGCTCATTAGAAATTACAAGCTGCGCTCTGCGGTTTCATTTATTTTGTTAAACAGATTTTACGGGATAAAAAGTATCCTATGTGCCAATCAGAGTGATAGCTATCCAAATATCTTTCATCCAAAATCTCAAAAATATGAGCAAACTGTATATTGAACAAATGTACATACTAACTTACTTCGCATTAAAATATTATACAAGTGCTATGTGATGGTAATTTCTTTTGATCTTTGACTGCAATAATTTATGATAGAGTAGGTCAAAGTTTTACACACAATATAGGCGTTTTATGCTTCTGTTGGTATTAAAGAGCCTGGTTTTTATTGTTTAAATCGTTTCCATTTTTCTTTCAAACGACATCAGTTTCATCCACTCCTACGATACCTAGACATTTTATCAAAACTCAACTTTTTACACTCTCTCAGCAACATAGTATTGTGTTGACCAACAATACCTGTCTGCATCTCCGATTGATATGAAACAATTTGGAAACAATACAATGTTTTCGAAACTGTATGTCTATCTGTGAATGAACTGTTAACTGTATGGACCGTGTTATTAATATATCTAAATTTATAGTCTAGTTACTAGTTTAGAATTATAGCCATTATTTCATCGATCGCCGTTTGTTTTGTTACGTAGCATGATTTAATTGGTGGTTTGGTTTATAATGGATTAAACTTGCCTGCTTCTTTGGGCCGTTAAATGGAGCTGAGCAAGATGTAGATGTATGTACGAGTATGTATAATAATGTATATGTATGTGGAACTTAGTTGGTGTGACTAAGATTTTTTTTATCGAATCACAGTGTTATTTCAACTTTTTTTCCAACGACTTTTTTTTTACAACAAATTGGAAAGCGACGATGTGGTCGAAGATGTAGCACGCTTGCCTAGGAAATACTTATTCACTCCGCTTTTAAATAACCCTGGGTTGTAGATACTTTTTCGGGAAGACAGACGCCGGCAATGAGTTTCAAGATTGCCAAGAAGTGACGCTCATTCAATAGTGGTACGAATAATAAAGAAATTGGTACATTGAAAAAGTCATGTACTAACCTACGATCTTGAAAACAATAGCCGTCCATCTTTTTAAAATAAAAAGTAGTCTATATTATATTGTTATTCCAAGATATGATAGTGAAGTGAGGTGCTATTCCATTTTTTATATATTTTAATTTCAAACAAAAGTCGCCTTTGATTTCTCAAAAGACCTTTCTCTTATATGTTTACTGAATTTATGATTTCTTTCATGTGGTATCATAAACAATGGTTCTATTGTCACAAACAGCGTACGAAGCCAACCTGCCAAACACTTATTAGCATCCTACGACGGTGACTAATCCTCAATGCACGGAGGAATTCGATTCATAATAGCTTAATACATCCGATTATTATAATAGTGTCCTTGCGCCGGCGAACGTGAAGGCGGCATCGTGTTGGGTTTACGGTTTAATATTTTCAGCATGCTTTAATGTTATTAGCATTCTTATTTCAAAATATCAATTGTTAGTTTTTTTTTCAAAGATCTTAATATGTATGAATTCACATACTTTTACTTTTAATTCACAGGCTTTTCGGTTAAGGAAAACATCGTGAAACCTGCATACGTCCGAAGAAGAAATTCAATGGTGTATGTGAATCTCTCTTGATGCACTACAGCGTAGAGCTGCCAGAATTGTCGACAATCCCAAGCTCACCGAGCACCTAGAGCCGCTCAGCATGCGTAGAGACGTCGGGTCTCTTTCCATCTTCTATCGCATATACAATGGGGAGTGTTCTGAAGAATTATTCGAGCTAATTCCAGCGTCGCGGTTTTACCACCGCACTAGCCGCCACCGTTTGGGTGCTCATGCCCACATTATCGATAAGTGGAAATCGCACACTGTGCGTTTTACGCGGTCGTTTTTGCCACACACCTGCAAAATGTGGAATGAGCTCCCTCCACCTGTATTCCCGAGTAGCTACAATATTGGGTTCTTCAAAAGGGCTGTTAATAGAATCTTAAAAGGTCGGCAGCGTATCTGTGATGCCTCCAGTGTTACAGGTATCCATAGGCGACGGTGATCGCTTACCATCAGGCGGCCCGTTTGCTTGTCTGCCACCTATGGCATAAAAAAAAAAAAATTGACCAGCATGGTGGAATACGGCCTAATCACCCTTCGAGGGCAGACTTATATCCCAGCAGTGGCCTATCTCGCTTGATGCGGTCTACGATGGAGCAGGCTTGCGTAGAAGAAACATGCACTCAAAACTTGAAACTACTTACTCGTACATTGTAACCACCAGGGTATACCAACTCCATACTCTAGCGGTTGGCTCATTAATACGATGTACCGAAATAAGTTGTCTAACAGCGTCCCGTGGTTAGAAAGGCTCGACGCTTTTTCCTTCAGGAACTGTAAAGACTAACCATCATCGGGCTTCCCTTACGACTGTTTTTAGTTCTGTGAGAACAAACATGCCTAACAACACTTTAAAACACAAGTTTGTGTGATTTTAGCCTAATCTATTTTATAGTACCCACACAAATACAGGGTTATTCATAAAGGATTTGCTTAGCCGAAAAGGGCTCATAGTACTCAAAAAAATCAGCTATTCCATACATTTTGTCGAGTATCATTGACATTTTTCTATGGAACTGGAACAGCTAAATTTTTTCCCGAATTTCGGGTTCGCCCCTAGTAAAACTTGTACGTAATGATGAGTAGTATGAGCCATTTTCGGCTTAGCATACCCTTTATGAATAGCCCTGTATAACAACTTTACTGACAAAGTTAATAGTAGGCAGGTAGGTACCTACTTCTTACTTGTTCAAGAATCCATACAAGTCCGCGTGGATATCAAAATGTCTCCTCAGAAGGTCACATTTTGATGAAAATAATTTATTACAGCGGCTTTTAACAAGGAAACGACTATAATCATAATTCTCATGAATTTAAATTATCACTTTCTTCTACAGGAAAATATTGTAATTATAATTTGTACCTGCACAGTAAAACTTTAGTAATTGGTTAAATTGCTTATTTCGCACCGAGTTACATTGTGTTTAATTTATTTTCCTCCTTTTTAACCGACTTCAAAAAGGAGGAGGTTATTAATTCGACTGTATGTTTTTTTTTTATGTTTGTTACATCATTACTTTTGACTGGGTGAATCGATTTTGATGATTCTTTTTTTATTAGAAAGCTGACGCTTCCCGTGTGGTCCCATTTCAACTTAGTCCAGTTCTGATAATGGTATCCATGAGAAAACCATATAAGTCATAAATTTGCATTTAGTACGTGCGCGACAAATAGATGAATAACTCAATAGTCGGTCTTTTGAAGTCGGTTTTTGTTTTTTTGTTTTGTAAAAATAATTATTTAATTAAAAACCGTTATTAATCAAGTGCATGGCTAAAAGATGGTCTTACCTTAATAAATGTCTAAATAGTACTTAGTATTAATTGAAACGTTAAAGATTTATTTTGATAACGTATTAAATGCCTAAGGTACTCATTATTTATGTGGCAAAATCGAAGTTCATTTGATGGCATTTAAATATTGCCGCATAATTCTCGATTTTAGATAAAATGATCATTACAAATTGAATAAGTAAGCAATGTACAAATTAATCCTCGTAATTATTCTGTAGTCGAGATTCAGTGGGTAAGATACCCCTCTAAAGTAATATTATAAAGAGGTAGTTAAAAATCAGCTATGTCGTATATGCCTATATACTGTCATTTAAAATTTCTATGGAACAGCTGATTTTTTTTTTCGCGATTGTAAATATAAAACAATTCTCAATGTAAGTCGAATAATTAATTACTACTTAAATTACCTATCTTCTTCTCATATATCTTCTAGGGTGTCTTATAGGGTGTGGCATAAAGAGTGGATAATCTTTTACTTACGGCTGGGAGACATCACGACTGTTCGGAAAAAGTCAATTTGTATTCTGTAAAAGTGTCACGGGTTTCGATTTATTGGACATATTTGAAGTCTAATTTTCCTCAATTTTTTAAAAGTGTCCAATTTTAACTATTACAGAAAACCGTGACTCTTTTGCTGAATCGTGATTTAGTGCTTTACTTTTTTGTCCACTTTATTGAGCAAGTGACGATTGATTTAATTAGCGAGTTTTTATGCGTCAATAATTTGTGGCTTCACCTGGATCTGGATCTCAGGCAGCACTATATCTTCCTTTCTACTTGTTCTGAGATACAAGCTACCTCCCTTACCAAATCTTATCTAATTGCGTTGAGCCATTTTGTGTGAAAAAGAATCAAACATGCATATTATATCTACACCCTTTCACCGCCCTTTCTTTAATAAACTTTTGCACTCGCACTGAGAATCATGTCCATCTAAATTCCGCTAAAAGAATGATGAATTCACGTCACTTCACACAATTCATCAAAATGCCGATGAAATCACCTAAAGTACGGGGCATACTGATATCACCAAAAAGAACGATGATTAGCACCAGTTTTTAAGAGGACAATTAATTTTTATTATAATACTAGCTGACTTGACAGACGTTGTCCTGTCAAAAGCCATTGCGTCAATTCTATGTCAAATGTCAAAAGTTTACATTGTCCAAAGCGCTATATGGTTTAAGTATTTTTAAATTTTCTAATTTTTCATGTTTTTTTACTATAAATTGAGATGTGAGCTATCCTATCTCCTAAGTTAGATCGAACTGCACCCGGTGTGCAAATTTGATTGAAATCGGTTAAGTAGTTTAGGAGTCTATAGCGGACAAACAACGTGACACGTAATTTATATATATTAAGATAATAATAATTATTGGTTGTCACCGTAAAAACTAGTACTTACTAGCACCAGTTTTTAGGGTCACAATCATTATGAATGATGGTTGTCACCGTAAAAACGTGCTAATCATTGTACTTTTTGGTGATATCGGTATGCTCCGTAATTTAGGTGAATTCATCAGAATTTTGATGGCCATTTTTCTCAGTGTAGTGATAAAATGTGATTAGAATTTGAACTATAGGCTGTTTTGAAATTCCAATTAGCCCTTGGCCTTTGGGTCTAGACTTCATTCATGCCCCTCTGACCTATATCAGGCAGGAATGTGACCTTTCGGAGATATTGTTATTTGTAGGTACCTAATAGCCCATCTCGCTTTGTTACATCGAAGGTTACTGATTCAAATTTAATGTTTTCTTCAGAATGATCGCTTAATTAATATTGTTGTGAAGTTTTATGTCTTTGTGCATATTTATAAGTGTTACTTTTTCACGCTGAAATGGCTCAATGTATTTGGATGACATTTAGCAAGGCAAGGACGTAGTCTAAATATTTTACAAGTAAGTTATCTAATCTAAAAGAAAGTACCTATACGTTACCTTACCTGTAAAGGGAGAGCTGAAGTTTGTACAATTTTGTGTTTTACTGCTGAGTATGAATTGCAGTTGCCCTATTTTTAGGGTTCTGTACCCAAAGGGTATAACGGGACCCTATTACTAAGACTCTGCTGTTCGTCCATCACACACCAGGCTGTATCTCATGAACCGTTATAGTTAGACAGTTGAAATTTTCACAGATGATGTATTTATATTGCTGCTATAACAACAAATAGTAATAAACAGAATAAAATAAATATTGAAGAGTAAAAAATGGAAATAAAAATGATACGGAACCCTTCGTGCGCAAATCCGACTCGCACTTGGCCAGTTTTTTCCAATCAGTATAGTCGTACATCGGTTAAAATTTCAGGTCACAGTGACATTTAAAACTGAGTTCTACGTGACACAATTAATTGGATTAATTTATTAAAGCTTTTATCCATAGAGCCAATTAATAGCTGGTTAAGTAGTTATAGGTCAGTCAATGTAAGTCAAGTTAGCCTTCGGGAGACATAAATCTTAGGAATTAGGCATAAACCTAACCTAACCTTTATAACCTATAGCGACCTGCCCCGGCTTCGCACAGGTATGAAATACATACAGGGTTATTCATAAAGGGTATGCTAAGCCGAAAAGGAATCATAGCACTCATCATTATGAACAACTTTTACTATGAAACCAACCCGAAATTCTCGAAAATAAACCAGCTATTCCATAGAAAAATGTCAATGACACTCGACAAAATGTATGGAACAGCTGTTTTTTTTCGCTAATCCGGGTTGGTCACAATACATAGTAGTACTTATCATTTTCAAATGATAAGTACTATGAGCCCTTTATGAATAACCATGTAGGTATACCTACCATGTTACTCGTTAATGATGTAGCTTTATATTAGTGAAAGAATTTTTAAAATCGGTCCAGTAGTTTGAGTTTATTCGTTACGAAAATCCAAGAATATAAATCTTTCCTCTTCATAATATTAGTGTAGATGTAGAGGTAGACTACATGGTACAGAAGCTGTGATCGTTCGGCGCCGGAAGTACGTTCCATTCCTGTGAAGTGCGCAACATGGCTCAGCCTTTTAGCATTTGAGAATAGATAGCATGTGTAACTCACCTTACACTCGAATTTGAGTAGGATATGGATTATGAATTTTACTTCATTAGAAAATAAAATCATAATAGGTAGTTTAAAAAAAACTAAAAAAACACGCTCAAATTATTCGAAATATCATTTCGAATTATTGCATTGTGATCGATCTTTGACAGGTGTGCAAAGTTTGAATTAAATCTGATTGTTCAAAGTAGGGCAAAATCGAGCTCAAAGGAGTCGGTTACATACATACATACAGATACATACAGGTGAAACTAATAAAAGCGTGTTAAAAAATATTACATACATTTTCAAAACTATCATTTATTTAATTACAAATAATAATATATGCTCTAAAACATATTTGTAGCGAGATGACATAGTATTACTATCAGTAGTTTTTACTGATCATAGCATAAATAGATCATCTGGTAGCGAGATGGTCTAAGCAAATATAAAAAATCCTGTGGAAAAAATTGTCTCGAGTTAGTGATTATCGAAGCAGAATAAGGCGACGGCGACTGTCTATTAGTACCTAATAGGATTAAATAACTAATAAAAAAATAATCCTGATAATAAATAAAAAAAACAACACATTCTGTTAAAAAAATATTGGGTTCGTTATGAAATTATTTTAGGACAAACTATTTCGAGATCGCGCACAAAATGTCAAGGATGCTAAGCACCTTGTAACTACGCAGTAATGATGTTTCGGAAGTTTTAATATTAGATTAATAGACTATGAATACTTGAAAGTAATTGAAAACCTTTGGGGCATAGTGCAGAAGGTTAATGGCCACATGATGGGGCTGTAGCTGCTAAAATCCACCAGGATCCCTTGCCGCTCCATCGGAAATTTTAGAATAACGTTAACGTTTCACACTCATAGCTCCCCCACTTGGATACCCTGTGTCGGGGATGCCGTGGAACACAAAGACAAGGACAACAGAACTAACACCCAGACCTAGAGCAGATGTTTTAATAATAGAATATCCAGGATTAAGCTCATGAGCTGCAGCCTGCGGTTTTACATGTACATGCATCGTACTCAGCTCAACCTTTGATCATCCCACTGCTGGTATACCAAGGTCTACCCTCGAAGGGTGATTAGGCCGAATTCCAAAACGCTGGCCACGACAGGTACCTATATTGTACGAAACCTCTAAATTTTACGGAGGTAAAAGTAGCCTATGTGTGAACTGAATTCCACTAAATTAATCTTTGTTAAAAATAACTATCATACCCCTCATTCATAAACTTTTGCATTTATGAGAAAACTAGTTGCGGCCCGCAGTATAACCCGCTATGATGATGATGATGATGATGATGTTGATAAGTAGCCTACGAGTATGTCCTTTTCTTGTACCCCTGACAAAGTGTATGCTAATTTTTGTGATGACTAATTGCTTAGTTAAAGCGTGAAAGCTTAAGCAACAACTAAAATCACTTTCGTATTTATAATACGAGTATTAGTTACGATCATATAAATATTATTATTAATAGGCTGAATTACAGACATACCTACTTACCATCTAATACTAGAGTTGTGCATTACACCGTATTTCGTCATTTACATAACATTGTTAATACCAAAATGGTAGATGACTCAGCTAAGAAAGTACCGTGGCAGCACCCTAACACAAATTCGTAACAATTAATTTATCTGTCTGCTCTGTAATGGTGTAACATGCGTAAATGGGTGTAACGAAGTATTTCTGCACTCTCTTGAAATTTACAATCCAAGCTAGGCATTTATACAACCTTCGACTCCACACAAAACAAAAGCTTGTAAAAATATACAAAATCAAATTAGCTTTGGTCAAACACATTGTCTGTAAACCATGATAAATTTGATTTTTTGTACAACTAGGTCAAGCTTTTCAGTATATACCCAGTTATACCTACGCATATAGGCAGGTATTCTACACTCGCTAGATCACCTAGTTCAAGTACATTTCCCAACCGTAACAAATCGCTAATGTCACTCGGTCCAAGTTACGCAAATTCTATATTAACACCGCAAAAAAGTACCGCAAAAATCGACGGCTGAACTTCAAACTTATAGCATATATTGGGAAAAACTACTTCATTATAATCTAGAATGAATTTTGTAACGCTTACAGATGCCAGTACGTATATAAATAGGGGGGAACGTCTGTGTGTACATCATTCTCTGTGTTCACCTCCGACCCTCAGCATCAACCATGAAATTGGTGAGTGAACTATCAATATGACTCGATATAAATCTATAAAACTATCGAATATCGATATAGGCGCGACTAGTTGTGTAATCGAGTGATTTTTTGGCGAGTGTTCCATGTTTGAGAGTTGGATAAAGTGCGTTTAATAAAATTTGAGTTTATGGATTCCGTACAATATTATTCTATTTTTGTAATTTGAAAATGAAAATGTCTTGGACGATTCATAAAAATCTTAAATTCCTCTTAAAAACATTTGAATTTGTCACAGATGTCTAATCGAAATATAAATTTAATTTTAAACAATGCTTTTAATTAATTTAAATTTTCACATGACGCAAACTGATAATTCTATTACACTGTTACTTCTTAATTCAAAAGTAACTTAATTAATGAACAGTACATACAATATACTTATCTTTACCTCTGATCATTTATCTATGAATCAACCAAGGTTTTTGTTAAGATAAGTGAAAATTAAAATAATTAATTTACCCAATTATAAATAGAAGACATAATTTCATAATAATAATTGTATAATCTACAAATCAGGTTTTAAAAACAAAAAAAATGTAATGCACTCTAATGTGGGCAATAAATGCGCTTATGCTGTACAAGTCAAAGAAAAAAACAAGGCCATGAAAATATGGGACAAAGTACAGACATTTTAGCTGCTAGTAACAATGCACTAAAGTCTGGTATCGATGATTAAATCTAAAATTGCAGGATAGAATAGGCGTTACGACACAATAGTTGGTCACAGAATATTAACAGAGAGAAAACTCCTGAGACAAGCAAAAGCGCCATCGGCTCAGTCAATTGTCAGACTTCATTATTTCTTACTGCTATTTGCATCTGCTAAGTTTTATATTTTTCTGTATTGAAAAGTCACACCACATTATCGTAAAATTTTAAAATGTATACAACGATTTTGTTTTAAAAACTATGAACACAAAACCACTTTCGCTTTCCACCACCATTCTAGCTAAAAAAAACAATAAATGCCACTTAACGACAATTTAGCGACTTAAAAGTTAGTTCTCTGTTTTTACGTAATCTGTGACAATAGTAGGTGTGGCTGTGAGATCCATGGCGGATTTTTAAGAAATTTTTTGTCTTTAACTTTACTAATATAAACAATGCCTATTTTGGTCACACATTTTGTACAAAGTTACATACTTACCTACTTGTAATTTTTACTATGTAAATAATTTGTTTTACAATTTTTATTTACTAAAAAACACGTCATTTTGCCAAAAAAAATAAGAAAAGATAAGAATAAAAAAAACTAATAAGATAAAAATAAGATTTACATACAATAAATGGTCAACTAAAAAAAACAAAAATAAAAATAATAAACATAATGACATTAAAGTAATTGGTCCAAATCTAAAATCATTAGGCATTTAGATACGCAAATATAAAATCACAATCCAAAAAAAACATTGAAATTCGGCACGGTAATGCAAACCGAGCTATCATAATTTGTTCGCGGAACCCTGAACTCAACTTATGAATAATGAAGCGTAGTGTGAAACTTGTAACAGAATCATGATTACTCGATTTATCATTCGAATAATAAAAATCGTAAAAAAGTTACTACAATTATTTTAATTTAAAAAAGAAGATTAATAAAAAGAAACAATACGCGTATTAGAAATAATTATACCTTTAAAATGAATTCCAAAAAAAAAAAATTCAAAAAAATTCTAATCTAGAATGATAACTGATTTAAATATTACATGCTGATAAAATATACTACCAACATTCATAAAATATATTATTATAGTATAGTTCATTTATTATAATAATATGTATATATTTATACTATATACTCGTAGTTCATAAAATTTTCAGTTCATTAAATTTGTGAGCACTTTCACGTGCGATTAATTGACGTGATTTCCACTTGCCATTGTTGGCTTCAACAGTCAATCGAATCAGCTTAGGTATTTCTCAAAAATATTAAAAGAGCATTATTTTTCTTATTCTTATTTTTCGGAATGGGCGCGATAAGTCCCGCATTGGCGTCCCGCAAAGGGTGCATTAGGTAGAAGTATTTTGTGTGAATTGAATATTCTCTAAAGTGATAAACGAGTTTCTCGCTCGTACAAAAGCGTAGGTATATTATTTAGACATAAAAGCAAGCTTTTTTTTAATAGATTACAGAAGTCTAATATAAATCAAAACAACATCTCATTGTTCTGCTTGTTGCCTAATGAAGATTGAAGTTGATTGAGAAACGAGAATTACATGATGTTTCTCTGGTAATGGGGTGACAATTAGTGTTGTTGTTAATTAAAATTGTAACACTTTTAAGAACGCGGAAGTTTCGGTTAAAGTTTAAATTTTTGTCATCATTTCGATTTCAAACCGCTGAACGGAGCTGGCTGATTTTTGGATGAAATTGTTAAAATTTACTCATATCCCGGAAAATAAAAGAAAATTTGGGAAACTGCAACCTAAAAAAAAAAACCCTACTTAAAATATTTTTAATGGTTTTTAAAGTTGTATTTTTAAATAACTTTTTAATAACGTTCGTTAAGTACCTAAGTCCTACATGTCAGAGACCTTAATATGTAGGCATGTTTTTAAGAGTCTAAATAAGAGTAGTTATAATATTTTTACTTTTTTACTGAAATAGTAACTGTGACTTTTATTCGAACAATAAATTTTATTCTATGCTATTTTTAACCCATACGCAAAAATCACGAGGTGTTTGTTATAAGTTCCACGTGTCTATTTTTTTTTAAGAAATCTAAAAATTGTCTGACACTTAATATGACCCAGCACTACAAACTCATTCCTAACATAACTTGTCTTTCAGCTCTTATTCACCGCCCTCTTCGGCGCCGCCGCGGCCGCCCTCCTCCCCCAATACCCGGAGCAGTCCAACCGGCCCCAGGCCTCCTTCGAGAGGACGGCGCGCATCATCGCGTTGGACTCCGACGTAAAGGAAGACTCCTTCAGATACAACTACGAGACGGAGAACGGCATCAAGGCTGAGGAGCAAGGACGTGAGGTATGCAATCATTCATCATCAAAAAAAATTGTAAATACCAGAATTTCTTGATTATACTTGACGCGATTTGAAGACGGAAATACACTAGAAATGCATTTGAAAACTGATATTTTAAGCAACCATTGTAGAAGTTATCCAGATATCCCGGAATTTGTAGAAAGGCACTTCAAATCTCGGGACACGATGTGGCAAAAAGATCTCTCGAAACTTGAAACTGCTTGCCATGAATTTACTCATGTTTGGGAAACGTGGTTTATTTCAATTTTATTAAAGTGTACCTAAAATGATGACGAAAATACATTTTGAGCCATTGCACTATGAAAGCAAAACTTTAGGCATTTTGACTGCGTAATTTCTGTCTAAATAATCCAATGAATTACATCAGATACGAGTAAGATAAAGACAACGGCTTAATAATATAATTATGTAGTTAGTAAACAGGTACCTTCTGAAAAGCTGTCAAACACTTACTCGTAGAACTACAACTTTTAGGACCATAGTATTACGTGCGTTCATGTTTTTCTAATAAGAGAAATAGTGACGGCAAACTCGACCCCAGAATGACCTTGCAGATTAATTCAAGAGACAACTTTAAAATAATTAAAATAACTTTGGGAACCTGCACAAAATGCTATAAAAAGTATTGCACACGGCACAAGACTCTTTAAATCCTGGACTTTCCAGTATCCAGGCCACAGGGATTGGCCGCTGCTCTTTAGCAGTGATTTACGCGTCGACGCGTATAGGTCAGGAGTGGGTCATTTCGGTTTACATTTGAAATTGCTTTTGAACCTTCCGATCTTGCGCACCTTTATCTTGTCTTGGCATTTGTAAAGTAATGCACCAACAAACCAGCGTGAGAGTTTATTGTATAAACTACCATTACTGATTTAGTAAGCAAACATGCAGTAGGTAGTTGAAACTTAAAATGAAAACGTCAGCTTTGTTCTAAGTTCATGATGGCACTCAACATGAGATTTAAAATCCTTAACAGCTGAAGTGGACAATACTGCACAGTTGTTCAGCTCGAACTTACTTCACTTTGGCCCACCTAGCACTGACCTGGCTCCTTGCAATTCTTCAAAGCTAAACGACGATCATCATTCATATGACTCTCCTTTCGAACCGTCTTGTCGCCAACAGGTTAGTTTGCCTAATCTCTTTAGAGTTTCTCCTTTTTAACGGGTATAATAAACCAAAAAGAGGTCATAGTATCATTATGATTTACTTTTACTTAAGTTTCAAACGGTTACCGGAAACTGTTATTATCATCACCCTCATCACTATGAACAATAAAGGAAAAAACTCCATACTCCATAAAGGCCCATAAATGTTCCATCGCTTCTCGTGATGCTTGAATTTACTTTCACAGTAAGCTTTATTAGCTTACCTAAATTTGATGCTAATCACAGAGGTAGCTCGAGATGACTTGACCCCACACTCGTAAGTCAGTAAAGGCGTAAAGGGCGCAGACCACTCCGCGAAAGGTCACCATTATGCAAAGACTGCGGTTAGAATTGGCTCATTTGTTTTAGTTTCAAACACTTGTGGTTACTTAAAGAATTTCAAATATTATAGATAGTAAAATTTGAAGAAATATTTTAGTGGTGGTATTTATCTATTAATTTTATTTTCTATGTATTAAATTATTCTTATTTGGTAGCATCAGTAGTTTTAAGTTTCATTTACCATTAAACGTTCGGAAGAACTTTATAAATTATAAATGGCAGATAGATATTTTAGACCTTTTGTGCTGAATTCTGAGATTTTTTCTTGTTTTTTTTTCTCATAAGAAATGTCATTTAAGTGATTGTAACCAAGAAAATCTCAGAATTCCTTTTCCAATATACATGTTACGTTAAATTTTAGCACCCTCATAAAATTTTAATAGCTTACCAACACCAAAAGTATTTAATAATCTCTAAATAGCTACTAATAATCTTTATGAAAGATATGGCACATACTGCTCTGCCCTATTAGGAAATGTAATAAATAGTAACCACTTAAGATGTATTTTAAAATGGCAGCTGATAATGGTATCTAATAACGTGGAAAAAATTATCGATAGATATCCATTGATATATACATTTCATCGTAAGGACCAGGCGTGTGAACATTTAAAATGGTACCGACTAGCGACTCCACGGTGTACACAAGGATACTGTACAACGCCATGAACTTAGTCATGACAGACGCGTGCTACTGGCCGGGACACTAGTGTCACGCCACTTATGCCACTCTCTAGAGTACGCGCACGATATGTATATTAGTCATGTATTAATCGCTATACCTAATAGCAGTGAAGGATCCAGGAGGGAAGCCATCTATCCATCCTAGCTAGGAGGCTCAAGCCCTCTCCCCGAAAAGCACCCCAAACACCTGCCAACCCTACCCTCATTTTTTTACCCTCGGCCTAGCTAGCTCAAGCCACTCCCAAACCATAATCCTGGATCTGCCACTGCTTAATAGGACGTATTTAATAATATAGAAAGAACGGGTATTATTATGGCAGTCTTCAAGTATTCAAAAAAATCGGACGCAATGCTCTGAACACCATCTCTACACATTTTCCTCCATGCATAGATTATAATCGTTAAAAATAAGAGGCCCATGTTCTAAATCACAAATAAAAAAACTTTGAATGTTATTTATCGGGGCAATAAAACACTCGTTACTTGTAGAT
Source organism: Alcis repandata (assembly GCA_949125135.1). Taxonomy (NCBI): domain Eukaryota; kingdom Metazoa; phylum Arthropoda; class Insecta; order Lepidoptera; family Geometridae; genus Alcis; species Alcis repandata. Next base: position 1,416,121 of record OX421237.1, read on the forward strand.
TATAGATTCTATATTAAGCTCATCTAAAACCCTTCTGACCTTGCTTCTCAAATGATATTATTTTATTACGTTTCAATTCGCAATAATCGTTCTATAAGCCATCCAATCACATAACAATGTGCAATAAAAACTACATCAGTACAATTAGGTATATTGTAATTTACCTAAAATGTCAATGCCAAGATGCGTACCGATAAATTACGTGAGGTCGGAACGCACTAGGATGCACAGTTGGTCGCAATGCGACACAACAATGTAGACTTTTTAAGGACAGTTAATAAATTATTATTTTTATTATAATTCAGTAAGATTGAAAGATGACGTCAACCCACATATTTTCAGCAATTTACAAATTCCAAGAAAATCCAAGACAGCTCTAAATAATTATGGCTCCATCTTTTTCTCTCATATCAATCATATCATCGATAAGTTTAGCGCTGTCAAATTTATTTAGATTAGAAAATTTTATGACCGAAATGACATCATTCTATAAACTATGCCAAGCTTAATTTCAAATCATCACCTATAAATCACTAACGCTAAACGATATCGTCGTACTTGTGATGTCACAATACTTTGTGTAATATACAATATTAATCAAACGTCTCATTTAACTTCAACAAGCAACAAAAGAAAGCAAGCATCTAAAAATTATCTTTAAAATTATTGTCGCGTCGTGTCGCGTCGTAGTGCAGTTCAACCTTTCCGTTCACTTTACAAGTGCGGGGTCGGTAATGTAACAAATTACACATCTTTACATAACTAGATACATCATTATGTAAATTAAAATAGAGGTTGCTGGGACTGCAGACGTAGATGTAAAGGGAGATAATTGAGACTAGGCAAGAGGGCATGGCGGCCGGGAACTGCGTAATATCGATGATGAAAACATGAAAGATGAAAGATGATACAGTACTGCTTTTGATTAAGTTACCTGACATTAGATTACAACATGATCTCAAAAGTCTGTCTTCGCCATATCTACGCCTTTTGTAGGCCTAACAAAAACTCTGACGTAAAATATGAAGAGGTTTTCGACAGACAAAATTAAATGTAAGTAAAATAAGACAGCGCTCCTGTTGGGCATAAATGGGAACTACATAATGTTCATAAACTTTCATTGGGCAATATACCTGTGGCAATTTATTTTCTAACCACCTTCTTTGTCCTTGATTCAGTAAACAGCAATGCCAGCAATTTTTCTACCAATAAGATTTCTTTTTTAACATCTTTGTTCTACAATTCCAGGCTGACGGTATCGAGGCTCAGGGCGGCTACTCCTACACCGGTGACGACGGCCAGATCTACTCCATCAGCTACGCGGCCGGACAGGCTGGCTTCCAGGTAATTATGAACTTGGATTTTTCTTAAAGAACGGAAGAAACGTACTCAGTACAGTCACACCTCACAAGTGGGATGAGGATAGAAATAGGAAGAGGGATTTTTCTAAAAAAAAATCCTAAAACTGAGGACTAAATCTTTAGTTAATTGCAATGTCTACTTCTCTATTTACCTAGCAAGAAATCAACTTAACCAATTTTTAACGACGGACGATTTTAACGTGTCAATTAATTTAGGAATATGACATTTGAAAACTCATTTCCTAAGAAATTTTAAAAAGGGAACGACGCAAAAGCCGAAAAGCAACGAGAACAAACTCGTTGGCATCGGCTTAATAATTAAAAAAAATGTCATGACACCTAAAGCTTATCCCTGCATTGTGTGATTCCAGCCCCAAGGCGCGCACATCCCCACCGCGCCCCCGGTACCCGAAGAGATCCTGAAGGCTCTGGAGCAGAACGCCCGCGACGAGGCCGCCGGCATTATTGATGATGGTACGTACGACTTTATCAAGAGCTCCAACTTTCAGAAGCTTTAAGGGTATACACCCTTAAAGCTTTTTTCCATCTACGAATATGTCGTCATATTAATATTTGCGAGTTTTTCTCAGACATTACTATTATTACTATTATTACTATTACTATTACTATTATTATTATTATTATTATTACTATTACTATTATTATTACTATTATTACTATTATTATTATTTTTCCGAAATAAATATTTTCATAGAGATACGAGTAGAAATACACATTAGAAGTGAAGGAGATCAAAATGATAACGATTGTTCTAGAATTGTTTAAGGAGTTACTTTTCAAAGGAGTGATAGAAAGAAAAACATCAATTTTATTAGAACTAGCTGTTATAGTGCTCTGTTGGATCTTTATTTTTTTTTAATATTCCTATACAATGCGTTTAACGTGGATACGTGACAAATGACAATACCCTCGATCTCCGGCACCAGAGCAAGCCACTCGTCCTAAACGATACTTTGCGTTTTTTAACACGTCCGAACATAAATTACATCCCTTTTTGTCTCTCAAGCATCGATTACAGCTTGCAAACCTCTTGCCCCAGCCGGGACGTGGAGTAATGATGAGTTATTATAGCAAACGCGCTGTAAAATGTCACGATCGTGTGAAATAGATTTACTAATCGCATTATGGAAGATGAAGAACCTTATGAGCGTACCTTTTCCTATGTTAATTTAGTCGATTAATTTGTCTGACAAGTAAAATGTACACGGCGGCGCGACGCGGCGGTAGTCAAAATATTTAAACTTTTAGCCAAATCGAGTAATGTTTTTTGAAGGAACTTAACTATTGGGACTATGAGAAACAAAAGGCTAAGTGGTTTCAACTAATCGAACCTAGACGCCTAGGTTGTAATAAATTTATCATGGTGTGTTTTACTATTTCATTTGACATTCTTCTTTTACTATGTTAAACATTTTCAAAAACACACGTGGCTATATTTTAGTACTCGATCAATCATCATAAATCACCACAGGTCTCAAGTCAGGTCAAATTCCTCGCCTACCATTTGAATTTTCTATCGTATCGTGCGACTAATCTGGCTAAGTACTGAGAATTTTCACATGCCAGTACAAAGTATATAAGGCGAGCCGCTGGCGCCAGTAGTCACCCATGGGCGCTGTACTGACCTTTGCATTGTTTCACAACGACCCTCTCACTTTGGAGGCTTGAGAATTCCGAATGTACCAGAGCTATAGCTTAGTGCAGGAGTGTCACAATCAGATATTGATGGTGAAGAAAGTTTTTTTAGTTCAATGACGAAATTAATGTTTCAGAAATTAGCACAATTCTGTGAAAACTATTTTTTTGTATTCATAGTAATCCCTGATTTTGTATGACCTACTCTTTAATTATAGTCTTCATTCTTAATCTTTCCTGTACGACTGTCTGTATGTACTTATATTTTTCATAATAGAATGTTTACTAAGGAGTTTTTCTGACTATTTCAGGTCAATACAACGCTGGCAAATACGGAACTGGTGTCGCTCCCGCGGGCCAGCCCCAATACGCCCGCGCCTCCGCGCAAGCTTCCGCTGGCTTCAGACAACCCTACAAATTCTAAGAAACCCTAACCAGTCTATAATTTTAATAGCCATAAAAATAAGACGATAAAATAAGTAGAGCCACTTTCCAAGCGTTGACACTGAAACCGTGTGCTTGAGGAAAGCTCTGATTGGCCATAACATGACACTCGATTAGCGTCACTGATTTCTCATTGGTTGATCTTGCGGGTGTTGTGTAAAATGCTCTACATTATTTGTTCAATTACTTTTTATTGTATAACTGAATAGAACGTGAAGAAAGAAAGAAAACAATATGATGTGAGTTTTAATTACAATTAGACTGATGTATGCTGTCATATTGCTTATCTTTTGTCGTCAATTCGATTATAGAATAAAAAGTAAAAACTTCATGTACCTTCACTAACTTTAAGCCGATCTATCATAATGCATAGTTGTAATGATTGCTAGTGTGTCGTGACAAAAATAGTACTATTTATTATAAGAATATACAAAGTCATTAAAAATTGTTTTTAAATTGTACCCTATCAAAAAACCCTAGTAGGTATATATTATAATTTTGTTTAAGCCAAAAAAAAAAGAAGATCAGAATAGATATTAAAAAAAAAAAAGAAATAGGCCAAAAAAAATCAAGGCTATAGGACTTGCGTTTAACCACACACTTTAAATGTTGAACAACTTGTCTAGACATTAAACACAGGTTCATTTGCGAAACAAAATCACAAAAACCAGTAACCTCTGCATAAAAAGCTCATTAGTAAAATTTCAATTTTGCTACGCTTGTATTAAACCATCGATCAAGTATGTTCCGAATTCGATGTATTAAACTGAATAATTTAATCTGCTCTAGATTAAATTATATTATCTATATATTATCTTTAAAATCCTTGACACAAAGTAATCAATTTACCTACTTGATTCAAACTATAAGGCTATTTTTATTTTTCCTAGCATGAGATTGTATATTTTATTAATGTGATTTTGATGGATTATCAGCCTTATATTCAGAGTTCAGACCTAACGCTAAAAGTTCTTCAATATTTAGCTAGATGGCGTTACAAATAAAAAAAATGCATGATATTTTTACTTTGTATATTCATTGTGATAAACATTATATTTATTAATATTCGTATATAATTTATTATTATGATAGATACATTGGTTTTTGGATAAAAAAAATTGCAAGAAGCTTAGTAGGTATATCCACTGTTGGAGTTGAATCCGTTTTGATGGTTTCCATTGCCTCCGAAAGAAGATTGACCTCCTTGACCGGGTCTGTTGCCATTGCCAAAGTGGCCTCCAGATTGGCCTCCAGAGTGGCCTCCAGATTGACCAGGCCTGTTGCCGTTGCTTCCAGAACCGCTGTTAGCATTAGGATTGTAAAAACCTGAAAGCCGGAATAATTTGTTCTTATATTTATGCATAAAAAACGGTTACACATAATATTTTATTATCTATAATAATTGTGCAAAGAGGTAAAGTTTGTATGTATGGTTTTAGAAAAGGTTGTTTATATGTTTGTTAATATCCAAAACTATTAGTCAGATTCAAAATTAATTCCCTAGTAAAGAACTACACAATCCCTGTGTGCTAGCTTTTTTATCTAGGGATGAAGTCTCAAGCATCAGCTAGTATTTATTATGAAATAAAAAAAGTTTTTATAAGTATATTCTGTAGGGAGACTCTGCACATTATCTTAAAATGTAATTTGAACGTGCCTAGAATAAACTAGTACTTTCAATGAATTATTATAAATGGTAATCTATTAGTGTTCCTTTAACTCACCACTATCAAAAATACCAGCAGCTTCATCCTGAGCGTTCTTCTGCAGAGCTTCCAGGATAGCCTGAGGAGTAGGAGGGGCTACAGGCAGATGCTCTCCTTGCGGCCTGAAGCCACCTTCGCCAGAAGTGTAGGTGACTGTGTAGGTATGGCCATCATCGCCTTTATAGGAGAAGCCACCTTGAGCTTGACCAGGGTTGCCATTCTCTTCAGCCCTGATGCCGTTCTCAGTTTCATAGCCGAAGTGGTAGCCTGTAGAAATGAGAAAAATCAAAATAATATTACAGTAAGTACTACTAACACTAAGAACGATATATCGCTTAATTTCATTACAATTTATTTAGTATTTTGTGCAAGATTAGAGACAGTCCAACATCGAGATCAATGGTGTCCTCTGCTATCGAAGACCAAGACCCACTTGGGACGGTACGCCAGAGAAATAAGTTAAAATAGAATTTTGTGACTTGCACGCCATCTATTTTCTTTACTGCTAAACACTGACTGGTTGTATCATGTAATCATTATCTTGTTTCTACGGCATTGCAACAGATGGCGTGTTTGTATGAAACTTATCAAATAAATAATTTTCTTTTCTGAATTTTGTATGTAAATAATTACTACTTACTGCCGCTCTCATCGATACCCTGATCCTGTTTCAATATAGCTGCATTCTTTTCCTGAGACTGCTGAGGTCTGTTCCCGTTTCCATTACCACCAAATCCTCCAGATCCTCCGTAGCCTCCGTTTTGGGCACCCTGGTTTCCACCAAAACCTCCATTTTGCCCCTGGTGACCCCCGCCGAAACCTCCATTTTGCCCTTGATGCGAACCTCCGCCGAATCCTCCTTGTGATCCTCCAAAACTCCCTGAGCCAGACCCTCCTTGGCCCCCAAACCCTCCAGACCCTCCTGATCCTGATCCTTGGTAACCGGGACCCTGGCCTTGCCCTTGAGGGATGTAGTTCCTGGATGGCAGTTGCCCTGCCGAGGCAATTGTGATGACTGCTGCTAGAAGTATCTAGAAAAATAATATTTTATCAGTAGGTTATCAAACTATGTTAAGATAGTTATTGACAAATCGTTATTAATCATTTTTGTTTATGATCAAGCTGTGCTGAATTTTTCAAGCTTAGTTAAAATTTGTTCGAAGCGCTTCATAAAAGTCAATGACACTTCCTAGGTCAGAAGATTTTTTTCTGGTAATCATCATTTAGCAATTATCGTTACAAATCTAGACCAAAGATTTTATTTTTAGCACTCAAATAATTTTTCAATAGGCGCAAATGCTCTAAGATTTTATTTTTACTTTTTTTTTGTTCTTACCAAATTCATTTTTTTTATTTTCTGAGGTTCCAATCACCAAAACTTTGCACTACTAAAGATGCTCTGTGACATTATCCAAAAAATCTTCAACTTTTATAGTGGACGAGCCTATCGAAAAACATTTAAAAACGGATATAATTCGGTGACATCGATAACAGGTGACCTTGCAGTGATTATAGAATGTTTGCACTTGACCAAAGTTCTGTGCACTTTCTGTTATGAATCGCAATTCTTTGGGCAAAGATGGCATACAATTAAACTTCCTTTTTGGATAAATCCAGACTTTCTCTCTCTCTGGCTCTCTCTCTTCCTGGCTATGTATCCCACATGGTGAGGGTGAAGGTGATGTCAGCCTTCCCTACTTTTCTTCTCTACTTCGCTCTATCGTCGACGTTGTCTTCGGACACATTGCACTCACTCATATCTCTCATCACTACATCTTCCCACCTTGTCTCGAGTTTGCCTTTGGATCTTCTACTTCTTTCTTCTTTCTTTGTTTTCTTCTTCTTCTTTCTTTTTCTTCTTGATGGAAAGTTGCAGTACTAAATCAGAAATCAGAATCATCTGCTGTGCACACGTGCTTTTATGAGCAGCTATGATTACAAAAGTCAAGTCAAGTCTATGAGCTTGATAAAGGGATACAGCCACATCAAGGTGTTTTTTATAGCCAACAATTCCACGTTTGACCACCAACTCGCCTGTTGTTGATGTATTCAATTCAAAGACAAAGCAGGCAGCAATTTAACATTGTTGATATATTTGTATCTTGTTAAAAATAAATTATCATAAAACGTAAGTACGTAGAACTACTAGCGTACAAAATACGCTTTGTTAATATGTATATAGGTACTTATATTTTTTTAAACATTACAAAATTGGTTTCGGTTTGAAGAAAAATATAAATACTAAACGAAAACGACCTTACCTTACCTTAATAAAACACATTAATGTAATTACTTCAAAAACGTAAAAAAATATACTATGGTGACATTAAAGACAAGAAATATTAAAATTGACAATACCTACCGTTTTTAATATCAATCAAAAAGCTAATAACAAAGCTTTTTCTATCTACATAACGATAACTGTCTTTATTACATAAATAACCGCAATTCGACATGCGCGTGAGTGGAAAGTAAACCAGCGCACTAGCGCCAGAGGTTGCGTCATGAAAAGGAAAGTGCTCTTAGATCAAGTTCATGAGTCAAGGACGGGTGGCTGGTGGGTGCGAGACGTGGTCTTGAAACGTGATCTCGGCTTATACTTGGTTAGTAGACAAAATAAACGTTAACATATAAAGTAGGAAAAATTTTTAAAATAAGAATATGAGGATCTAGAAAATATTTTAAAAATGAGGATAATGAAGAGCGTTCCTAGTCTTTTACGATTAGAGATGATTATTTATTCACAGAAACTTAAATTATGAAAATACATATGAAAATTAAAATGTAATTAAATTAAAAACTAAACCAATAAAACTAAACTAAACTAATCTAAAAGGCCGCTGCCTGCGGGAATTGTTCTCAAAATGCTGGCCCCATTACCACGTTGTATGGCGATGCTCACCCTTTGGGCGAAATACTCGTAGAGGCCAGCATTTTGGTCACGTGTTGCTTCGACCAGACGAGAAGAAAGCTCTTTATAAATTTTTTTAGCGCCCGGCCCCCACGTTCCCAAAGTTTCGACCCCAAAAGGCTCAAACATATAGCCGCTGTCTAGCGTACTATACTTACGCCTTTTGAGGCCTTCCGCAGATTCTGCCGCCGATTAGATAATTATAATCTACGTGTCTTCAACTTGCGAGTGAATCGGTTTCTTATAGGCAAGCGAGATGAAGAGATGGCGATCAAGCGGAAGCCAATAAATGAAAAAATAAATAAATTGGAGTTGGAAAGATAAAATATGACAAATACTTAAAATGATATTTCGAAATTACAAATATGAAAAAATTGTAGTTTATGAAATTATAATGCAAATCACCTACTATTTGATTATACTTTAACCTTTTTTACATGTTAATAAAATTCATTCAACTTGAATGGCTTCAACAAAAAAATCACGCTAGATTTTGTGAAATTAATTAATTCTGAATCCTAAATCTATTAGATGAGATAATAGCATCTATTATATACAGTTAATTAACTCTGCTGGATATGAGTTTAATCTTTTGTTGAAACAGGTGTACGAATCGACGCTAAAACTTATAAAAACAAAACGAATTTTTCTAATGACCCGTGTCCAAATATTAATCGCGGTGTTTTTATTTTAGTTTAGATTTATACTTGTTCTATGATTATATAGGGTTCCGTATTTATAAATCTAGAGAAACGCATATTCTTTTTTTAGATTAACTAATGTGTGATACATTTTTACAAAAAATAAGATATGCAAGTCATTAATCAGAATCAGTTTGAAAAGTTTACCTAAAGAGTTAATTAATATAGGTTAAGTTTTTGTATTTTTGTTTAGATATATTAAATTATTTGATAAACAAATTAGGCAAAACTTGGAAAACTCAAAACTGTCTAAAATTATCTTTTCTCATTTCTCTTCTGTCTATAATTCTATACATCGTAACAGATCAATTAAAGCTTTTGCGTCAAACATTTTTTGGTTTTATGAAATTGTAAAGAACCATATTTAACGATTTCTGAAGATGAAGATGTAACGTAAAATATGTAGACAGCAAAAAATATCGAGATCACGATATTCACTATTTTTTAGTCAGTTCATTTATTCGCAACATCATCATTATGAATATAACATAAAAGCAGACGAAGCTGTTGCCATGCTATTACTACGAGAATATCGACACGTGCTTGAATGGCTGTAACTGGTTGTAACTACCAATTGGTTTTAAGATGTGGTTTGTATCACTGCTACAAGAAAGAACGAGAAAGAGAAGTAGGAAGAGAAAACATTATTCATTGAAAGTATGTGCCAAAAAATGGAAAAATTACTTTTATGCCCACTGGTTGTATTGCGAAAATTTAGCTAAGGTTAGAGTAGAGCTAGAATTGAAGTTTTCCAATATAATAATTCGGATTGCAGCAATATAATTTTTTTTTTGCGTTTGGAACAGTAATATAAATTTATAAGTGCTTTTAAGGTGCAAGTGAATAATTTTCTTCTAGATAAGGGTGCTCTACCGTAGACCGCATGTGCACTGAACAACAGAAAGCAATGAGTAGTAGTAGATAAAAGTTATACGCCATGGTTTTGCGTTTAGGGGAATTAATTATGAAAAGTCAAAGTGAAACACCAAAATTAATACATAAAATCTACTATATTACATACATACAATTTTGAACACAACCAACATTAATTGGCTTTTCATTACTAAAAGATTCTAATATTGGTATCCGGTCCGCTCATCAAAAGCTTGCTGAGGGTAGTTGGACGAAGACTGCTGAGGGGCCAGGTACTGGCGGCTGGCGGCAGGGAACTGGCTGGAGAGACCCTGGTTGGAGAGACCCTGGCTGGAGTGACCCTGGCTGCCGAACTGCTGGCCTCCCTGGTAACGACCCTGAGCGCCGAAGGAAGGAGTTCCGTATTGGGAGCTGGGAGCCTGGTACTGAGAGGAACGACCGAAGGAAGATTGAGGAGTGTACTGGGAGCGTTGGTTGCCGTTGCCGAATCCTGGGAGATAAAAGATAACATTTAGAATTATCTGAAATAGATAAACTTAGTAAAAACGACGACAAAGAGAAAAATAGGTGAAACAGAATAAAAATTGAATGGCTTTTAAGAAGTATCTTGTTTTTTTTTTTTTTTTTTTTGTAATAATAAGGTCCTTTATTGATTTTGTCCTGAAAAGCTAAGTAAACACATGCTCTTTTAAGAATTCTATAGTTTTTTAGACTAAGTGTACTGATAAAGTTGTCTGTTTGCTATAAATATCTCAATAATGACGACTAAATTTAGTTACAAAATTAAGTTGCTACCAGCCAATTCAAATATTTATAAATAGCAGTAATTAGTTACCCATAAAACTCATCAGGAAGTACCTAGTTAATATAATGAGCTCCAATCATACCTTTACGAGAATCGGACGCTCATGTCAATAAATATTTTTCTTCATTCAATTACGTATTGATAATATTTATAGCTAATTAATGAACTCTTGAGACTTCTATACAAAATAGCTACCAACGTCACATCTATTCATCAAGCTTGTTACATGATCTGATATGTACGAGTACTTGAATCCTCAAACGTGCATGATGGATTTATTAGATAAAAGCCATAACATTCTGCACGACTGACCTTGCAGAGATCCGGAGAATCCACCGTTGGATCCAGAAGGTCCGTGATCAGGGGGAAGGTACTGGTTGATGGTTGCTCCAGGGAAGGAGCCAAGTCCAGACCTCACTCCAGCTGATTGTGTCTCGATTCCGTTGGTGTCGAAAGAGCCTGATGATCCGAAACCACCATGGCCGCTGAGACCGTGGGATCCGGAGCCAAAAGATCCAGAGTGGCCAAAGCTGGAAGGTCCCTGGGATCCAAAGCTTGATTGGGCGAAGCGACCCTGGCTGGAGCCCTGGTCTGGGGGTAGGTAGGAGCGCTCGAGGTGCTCCAGACGGGCGGCTGAGGCGACGGCGACGAGGGTGGCTACGATGAACTGTGGAAGAAAATTGATATATCCTAAGGTATTTGTATTGAAGGTTGTCATGGCATTTTTCGTGTTAGTGAATTATTAAAAGAAACATCTATCAAATTATTAGTATTTTGCAACAATTTATTTAACTTTCTTGAAAAGTACATGTTTGAAATATCCTTTTTACACCAAATTATTTTCGCTTTAGATGAGAACATTTTAATTCATTTACTGAGAATAAAATAAAATAAATATCCAATTTTAATTACCAGTTTCATGTTTGCAAATAAAGTTGGACTCCCAAAACAGAAACAACCAAATGTGAAGCTCAAGCCAAACTGTGATGCTCTGAGACAAACTGACCTATTATATACCGAGTGACCTGATCCTAATCCTGATACATCACGCACAGAACTGACGTAACGCTTCCAAGATAATAAACGAGCATTTGAACTATGCAAGCATCTATAGTAATTAGTTGCTTTTATTTTTTTGGCTACTGAACATGATGCGACCTCGTCTGTCATTACTCATATCAGAGGGTTTCAAGGATTCGATTAATTGCCGATTGCAATCGATTCCTACGAAAGTGTTGATCGTATCGATTGTCTAGATCGTGATCTGGATGCTCGTAATGCGTACTTGCAATTGTGAATCGGTTCTCGTGATGCTGTTGCAATTGAGCTTTCGTGATGCATGAGGGATGAACAAAAGATAGATCTGTCGGTAGATATAATTGATGTCTAATAGAATTAATTAAATGAGATACAGTTACTTATTCTAACTTTTTGAAAACCGAAGTTGCTAAAACCGATATTTCGACGATTTCAACGAAAATCATACTTGATTGGATATAAATGAGTTTTATTAAGCCTGAAGCCCTGAATAGACTTAGATAATTTAAGTAGAGGTAGCATATATTTTGAAACCTTTCTTTCCCAAAAAATAATGTTTCCTGAAGAATAACGCTAAAACCAACCGCTAAGACTGCTAGAAGCTTTTAGTAAATGATTAGTTGTGTAAATTAGCGTTTCCTACAGAATAATGGATAAGCACGCAAAAAGTGTGTTTGAGTCGCATCCACGAGTACTTTTCTAAATTTCAAAAGAAATGTTTAAGATAACCCAAAAACTCAGGCTTGCCTGACGGCCGACATGAAATATAATATATAACAAACATAAAAATATTCCACGCATTAGTAGCAAATATCCAACTATAACCATTATCAGTAATAAATTAAATAATGACGAATATAAATGTTATATTCGTCAAATTCTGTAAAATTCTACACATACCCAAGCCAAGTCAGGCCACTTAGCCAATACTTCGACTTCTTCTGGATACAAAAGCTATTACGTCAAATCAATTTGCAAAAGATCATAATGAATAAAACTGCCTACGGTATTATTCAATTAGTTTTTTGAACGTCTTAATTCATGCCTGTCAGAGCAAATTGAATCTTTTGACGGAATTATCAATCAGCGAAGATTTAAAAACCTCTATTATCAAATTCGTCAAGTTTTTATGACCGAGAATGCAGATAGCTCGCTGAAATCTGTTGCTATGGGCGATCCCAATTCATTATATCAGGAATTTAGAAACAAAAGTATGTTACTCCTCAAAATAACAGTAAAGAGTGAAATTTTCAAACAATTGGCTACACTTCAATGCCACAAGGCATCTCACAATGAAATTTAAGAAAGATTTTTCTTCGTGGTGGGAAGAAAACTCGAACACCAAGAATGGTTATAATCATTTTTTGTGCCTTCACCGATCAATACAAGGCTCCTTTTTTTCAGCAAGTTATTTTTACTATTCTAGTAGGCACTGCACTAATTTATCCACGTCTATTTCAAACTCTTGATAATGTGTATCATCCTGTTACGAGTATGTAATGTAATTTTAGATTTTCAAATACCGTAACATCAAATCTTCCCAACAAACTTAGTGTAGCTAAATACCTCGTACTTATAGTCATATATTTTAACCGTATTTCTACAAATTGCGATGTGATTCAGATAAGTATCGTAGCCCTTGATTTGAGTGAAATAGGTTTGTTGTCATGTCAGTCATGGTCTGCAATTTGTTCAGAGACAGATAATCATTCTTGTTAAGGATGAACATTTATCTTTGAATCCATTTTATAAAGTAGGTACATTATTTTGATCTAACTAATATTATACGAGTAAATTTTAGTTTGTGTCTTTATGGTTGTTACTCATTCGCTCAAAAATAGCAAAACGGATTTGAATAAAATTTGGTATGATGTATGAACCCTCGTATTGGTTTAAGGTAGGCCATATCCTGAACTAACGTGTGAGTTACTGTACCATTTTTTCTAATATATCGGTTACTGTATCATAGATTTTTTTTGGTCATGTAGGATAGCGTGTGAATACTTTGAGATTTTTACATTTAATATTGTCGGGCAAAAATTTTTAATAATCATCCATCATTTAATCATTTTATAATCGTAAGTCACTTTTCAAAAAAGACGACTTCATTTGACGCAGCTATGAGATGACCCATGTTTTTCATATTCTCAGAACTAAAGAGCTAAAGAATTTAAGAACAATACTTAATTATTAAGCTTTTTGCTTTTCAATTATTGAATACCTACTTATCAATACCCGATATTAATGTCTATTCTGGCACCTTAGCTCGTCTTCCGGGTTCCAGATGATCGTGTTATTTAATTATTAATGTATCATGGAATCAATTAGGTGTTTTTTGATGGGTCTGTCGATACTTTATGGCTGTGTCGTGAACTCTTGAAGGCTTTGAGTGATGAGAAACGGAACTGGGGAGATATAAATAAGATGGAAGGATTTTGTGGTGGAGTAGTTCATGGCTGGCTGTAAGTGGCGACTGATACTGATTGAGCTTAAAGCTGTAATGCTGAATTTTTTTTTACCACCATTTTTTTTTCTTTCTGGAGTTAAAAAAATCGGCCAAGTGCGAGTCGGACTCGCGCACGAAGGGTTCCGCACCATTATTTATAAAAACGGCAAAGAATCACGTTTGTTGTATGGGAGCTCCCTTAATATTTATTTCATTCTGTTTTTAGTAATTGTTGCTATAGCGGCAACATAAATACATCATCTGTAAAATTTTTAACTATCTAACTATCACGGTTCATGAGATACAGCCTGGTGACAGACAGACAGACAGCGGAATCTTAGTAATAGGGTCCCCTTTTACCATTTGGGTACGGAACTCTAATTACCACGGGAATGATTTAGGACGCTTAGCTTTTTGACAATTCTAATGCAATCGATTTTGCTTGGTCATCTCAAAAAGACTAGCCCGAGAATAACCGCATTGGTCTTGTTAAATTTTAAAACAATATTTACATTTACTATTTTATTTCTTTCAAACCCGAAGGTTATTCAATTTTGCATTGTTTGTTAAAGTTTCCGCAAACTGCAGGTTTTTTGATCATCTAATTCATAGTTCGTGCCAGCAGATGTTCCATAAACTCTTCCGCTATGCCATTAGAAGGTACTTTTGATACTAGAACTTTGAAGACTAGCAAAAAAATTTAGCATTATGATTTAGAATTTATAAAAATAATATAGTAGGGTTTCTCAACATGCTGAGGCAGGACATTTATAACGATCTTATGTTAGCTACTAATATTATAAAAGCGAAAGTTTGTAAGAATGTTTATTGCTTTTTCACGCAAAAACGGCTGAACGGATTTTTATGAAATTTGGAACGAAGGTTGTTCATGGTCTGGATTAACATATAGGCTACTTTTTATCCCGGATAACGCGGGTGATACTGCGGGGCGCAGCTAGTATTAGATACCTATACCTATTCAAGCCAACTTTGGTTCATATTTAGCAGTTTGGTCTATTAGACGACTAGTTTATTAGGGTTATTAAACGACTAATGTTACTAGTAGGAAAACGCCAAAGTGTACTAAATCTATGAGTGTCATATCACAGGCACCTATCATGATAACCATCATCCCATATTAGACTTACTTACGTACTCATCTGGCGCTATAACCGAAAACGAGTCTTAGCCAGTGACACCAGAAAACGCGTTTGATCATCGTTGGAATCGGTCAACTTCTTCATATTATCAATTTCACCAAATTCACAATTATCCATATCAAGACAATGGCTATATAATTGTGCCTATCCATATTCCATACCAATCTTCCGTAAATATTTTTAACGACATTATTAGGTCCGAACTCATTGCCAGGAGTAGAGTTCCCTTTGCCTCTGACATTTTCAAACGTTCTGCAAGCCACATCCAACGGTTTACTACACTTTTACTAGCTTTGTTAAGACAGTTCGTATAAGCTAGTTCATCCCTAGTTTCAGAATATTTAGGCTAGTAGGTATAGCAAACTATACAAAAATAGGCATGTGCTTTAACTTATTCTTGAGATACAGTCGTATCCACGTCAACACTGCAAGTATCATACATATAGGGACCTAAAACACTGCAGAACTTCCACAGGCAGCCTGGGATTCTTGAACCAAACAACTTTTGTTTTACAAAATTCACAAAAAAAACTGCTGTTTCATACAAAAGTTTATTGATATTATACAAAATTTAAGGAACACCTGATTTTTTAATGTGAATTTTCGAAAGTCGTGGATAGAAAGTTTCTTGGATTAAATAATACTTAGAAGTCGCCGTGAAAGGGTTTTAGTGTTTTAGATTTGACCCTGTGTGTGTACATAGGTATTTGCCAAGATAGGTATTTAAGATTTAATTTCTCATGATCTCATTTCACATGATTGACATTGAACCATCACGTAGGAAGGCTGAAGTTACACAAAGTACATACTCTTAATTAGGCATATCCGAGGCATGTAATATGGAGAATCGTTCCATAAACATGTACCTATTACTGAGTCGTGCATCTAGTGTGCAATACTTAACCGTTGGCGCTTAGTGTTGGACTATGACTGAGTCTTGATCTTGAGATTGAATGGGAGAGTCTGGTAGTTACACACAGCGATATGGTATGTTAAAGTATGGTATGGTATGGTATGATATTATATACTTTACTACTGTTTTTTTTATTTTTTTCAAGATCTATTTTAAGTTTTTAACAGATTTTTTATTACTGACAGGTTTTAATATTCATTCTTTCTTAATATTGGTTTTTGATTTTACGACAATCTGCTTGACGACAATATCATAAATTGAACATCAGAAATGTTTATTGATTGCACGTAGAGGTAGTGATGCTTTCTAACGGCTCGTGTAGGTACACCTAATCTGTTATCAGTCGAAGTATGCTCTGGCGTCGTCAGCTCAACTCGGCTGATTGAATAAAACATAATAATATCCTCCTCTCCCCCTTCCTACCTCGTATCCGTGTCTGCCCAAAACAAGACAAAACGTTCTGAGTAAGTAAGACTGCAATTCCCCTTACTAGTGTCATCATTCACAAGTATCTAGCTCAGGTTTGTGATACCATCAAAATGATGCGCGTACACGATTGCAAATTTGATACCTAACTACAATACGAGCCATGATTTAAGACAAAAGTAGATCGAGGTTCTACAGGCTAGTTCAAAAACTAGACTGTTCAACATTTGTGCTCATATACCAGACAGACAAGGAATCCTACAGCTATCATTTACTAACTTTAGTGGGTGGACAAAATAAATAAATTAACAAAACAAAAATACAACAATTTAAATATTAGGTATACAATAGGTAACAAACAGCCCTACCATGTTGAGCTAATTTACATTTTAGGAAGAAAAAAAACCTATGATGATTCATAGATAGACGCTTGACTGATAGAGTAGAGTATTTCTAAACATACTCTTACAAAACGCATTTTTTTTTCAGCTGTTCTGTTTAACGCTGATGGAAGTTTGAATTGACAACGCCTTTGCACAATATCACCAAAAAAGCTTGTATCACTATCACCTGTGGTAAAACGGGTAGCTTGTTACAAATAAAAGAAAATCCTAAACGCCTGAAAGAAACAAAAGAGCAAGTCACACAGCTTTGCTTCTAAGACATTTTTCCGCGGCACGCTTTTTGAATTATTATTATCAGAGGATTTGAGGACAAGCGACAGGTTTATATACCACCAGCTGTGTACGTTTTCCAGAAGTTCATTTAATGGACTATGTATAGATAAACGATCTTTATCACCAAGTTTAGACAAGGAACCAATGAAGCGGATTTTAAACTCGCGAGCAAAATGTTAACAGTTTGTTTCAGGATGCATTATAATTGGGTAAACGATACTTTAATGATATTTTAAAGCCTTAAAATTTCCGTATTGTAGACCTTTAGAACAAGTAATGATATTAACTTTCTGGGTCAGAACTAAGCGCCAAATAAATGTCCTTAAAATGGATGCTCATTCTAAATTAGGAAAGATAGATTAGGGCCTAATCCTAAGTTTGTAAGTCCTAAACTAAATAATCCTTGTTGTTGATTTAACTATTATATAGTATAATAATGGACTGAAAAATGGGTATTATATAGTATACAGTATGGTTATGGTATACAGTATTCTATGGTATACAACTTGTTCTAAGACAACCCTGTTTTGGAACAAGTTGTACCTATTCTTTATTTGTAGCAAATAGAATGTTGTGTTCTTCTGTAATAATTTTGTACGTGTAGCAATCAATTACGATTTACGATTAAAAAGGTGTGTGCGTTCTATTTTAGTTAACGAGTTTCTGTTTTATTCCTCTCTCGTATATTTTGCATTTGAACAAATAATTCTAATATTGTTCCTCGGAATGAAACCTTATGTAGACCATACTCGTATGTATATGTATAGGTATTATACTAGCGACCTGCTCCGGCTTTGCACGGGTATAAAGTACAGCCTATGTTACTCAGGGATAATGTAGCATGTTATTGATAAAATATTTTTTGAAATCGGTCCAATAGTTTAGGAGTATAATCGTTATACACAGACAAAAATCCAAAAATATAAATCTTTCCATTTTACAATATGTAAAGTGTAGGTAAGAAAAATAATTGAAATCAAACATCTTCCCAGGCTTTTCGGCTCAAAAATCCAAGTGTAGTTATAATTGTATTAATTTGTTTGTATTGTTTTAATTATATTTATTTATTAATAACTTGCGTTAACTTGTTGTAAACTTTTAACTTTTGCTAACTTAAAAGTCCGTGTGTCTCATCACTTAAAAGCAGTAAAAACTGGCCACGTCTTGTATAGAAGTACTCCCAATAAAGGCAAGATGAGCCTAATCTCTATTTATAGAGATGTAGGAGGTCGAGTCTGGTTTTTGCAACTTACCAATACAGTTCAATTCATGCGTTATAGATGAGTGTTAATTACTACTGTACAATTAAAAATGCCTACATTTATTTAAAGTCCTTCAAGGTCCCTGTGAATAGGACTCTATAGGTGCGCCATCGTTGGGCACATCGTTGATTGGTGTAGGCGAGAATGACCAATTCTAAAAGCTCATAATTCTCAAAAGGACGAATTTTAAAAATGGCAAATAAAAAAAAACACGTAATACATATTATAAGTGACTTAATATTATATCTAGTATTTTTTTATTTAATTTTTGATTCAAACTAAAAATAGAAATACATTATAGGCAAGTATGTATAAAATTTGATAGTCTGTCGGTCGTGCGTGTGCGCTAATGATCAAACAAGAAGCTATTTGCTATAGGAAAATAATTGCTGATAAATGCGACACAGGAATGAGGCAGAGAGTATTGTTTTGTGATAATTAATAAAATATAAACTATGCATAGTTCTTTATGAGGCGACCATATTAGTATTATTTTTATATGCTATTGAGTGACGAGACGAGCAAATCGCTCGCCTGATGTTAAACTTCACGTTTGCCTATAACAGGTCAGCACTATCCAGAATTTTGAAGTCTTCATAATTCAAAACCCCTGCGCGTCACAGTAATACTTTCGTCACCCAGATTTAAGAGATGTTTAATCTCCTATTTGATCTGAACTTTCGCTGGAAACACGAAGAGCTTTCACTGAAGGTGGTCAGGATTCCACATCCACACATAAAAAATACTTACAACTCAAGGTGAAAAAACGTATCCACCTATAGATTAACTTATTTGATACGGGAGCGCGGGCTGTGCGTGGCTCGCGAGACGTTCTGATCGATTATCATGTTTAATTTGAAAAAAGTTGAAGAAATAAAGATCATTGTAAAAAGAGTAATTTTATAAGCCTTTTTTATTTAACTGTATACCTGTATAGGCTTGCGTTTGACCGCCATCTCGCCTGATGGTAAGCAATGATGCGGTCTACGATGGAACACGGGGGTCTAGTAGGAACCGATTCACTCGCGACTTGAGGACACCCAGATTATATCTATCGGGAAACAACCACTCGGGCAGAGCATTTCACAGTGCGCACAAAAGAGTGAAATCAAAACGTTACGAGTTTTTGGTGTTTCAACCATAAAACGATGTCGCTTTTTTGTGTAAAAGTAGTCCGATAGTAGATATCTCTATAATGGGTAAGAGGGAATCTAATATCATATGCCTCGAACAAAAATATACAGCTGCTTCGGCTCTCACAAACCAGCTATGTATGATTTAGTAGATACATAAAATATTAATTTGAGACAAAAAATAAGTCTGCGTGATCTTACATTCGATAGTTATGTGTCTTACAATTTCCAACGGCGCGTCTCAAAGATCGACTAAGCGCGCGCGGCATTTCAGTCATTTTATGCCGGACCATATGCCGTTTTGATGCTAAATATGTTAAACTAATTGATTCAATCGACATTTCTAGAAGTCTTCTTCGGAGGTAATAACACCATGTAAGTGTAGGATAATTTCAACACCGTTATTAGGTAGTACAGCTGTTCAAGGTTTCGTCCTTGATTCAGTGAGAGAATCGTTTGGATCTTCAGCTAAACCTATCTTGCGTCTTTCTTGGGTTTCGATTTAACTCTAGCGTGTGAACTAGTGTAACAATTGGTCCTATTTGTAAGAAACTGATGTTTTATACTTGACTTACAATGAAATTGTATTTGTATGTATTTGTAGCCTGGTTTTTGCAGAAAAATATTTAGGTGAAAAACAATCATAGAAAAAGGGTGTGAAAAATTGGACTGCGTGCAATGAAATGGTAGCATAATTTTCATTTCTTAGAAAGGTACATATTTTAAATTATAAAGTCAACCTACCTACACTTAATTTTATTATTATTCATAAATTTTAGTTATGAAGAGTTTGTTTTCTAACTTGTGAGTAGTTAAATTGTGTTCTATTTTTTTTGTCACAAAAATTAATGAAACATAAAATGAAAGATTGCTAAAACTGAATGTTAAATGTTAAAACAGTCAACACAAAAAACATAAACTGTTGTATCAATTAAACTGAGTCTCTAATTAAAATCCTAAAGGAGTCCAAAAATGAAACGAATGCGTGCATATCATCATTTTATTCGTTGCATCATGTCGTATTTACAGGTCCTTACAAACTAATTGTACATTTTTTTATACATTTTCCGTCTTATATGTCTAACAGTACTGTCCTTTGCTTTGCTGTATTAACCTTAAACCTATTATTAAAGGAGGAAAGTTCAATTTCAAATGGAGCTAGTTTACAAAAAGATTTGAGATCACAATTAAAGAGAGAAAGATGAGTATTACGATAAAATAACGTTAATGTACAACAATTATTATAATTAATAGTTACAATATAATCACATTTGTCGGTTCACAGCTTTAAATCGTCCGTTATATTAGTCCTAGCAGGGTCCTAAAGATACAAAAGAAAATTTATAGAGAGAGGTCGAAA
Organism: Alcis repandata; assembly: GCA_949125135.1. Classification (NCBI taxonomy): domain Eukaryota; kingdom Metazoa; phylum Arthropoda; class Insecta; order Lepidoptera; family Geometridae; genus Alcis; species Alcis repandata. Next base: position 1,436,993 of record OX421237.1, read on the forward strand.
AATAAATAAGCGTTTTAAACTGGGCTATACAAAACTGTAAGCTTTGAGCGTCCAATCGAAGTTCATTTATCCAGCTATAACGTTGGACAAATGACAATCTTTCTGGCTGAAAACTCAGCAGTGACTGTCTCAGGCAATATAATTTCTGTCACATGTGTCTCCCATGGATTTAACTCTAGAAACAGAAACCGTGTCGATTGCTCCAGAATCAATCTATAGAACCACGACGTCTTTTGATCACGACTACTTCTCATTGAAGCACACGAGAGTGACAAGGTCAAAAATATAGTTACCCTTACAACCAGCCCGCTGAGCCAAACTGAGATACTCAACAATCAACTTCATCACTCAAAGTTACACATTCATATAGACCAAAGACCCTCGAGTATCGCACTTAGTATCGGTAGCCAGACTGGGCGTTGAAGTTCCCAGATCCAGAGCCTCGAGAGCCAGCGTTGGGAGCCAGGTACTGGCGAGACGCAGCACCACCGAAGTTGGAGCCACCGAAGGGACGGCCAGCGCCAGCGCCAGCACCTCCAGCGGAGTAACCACCAGCACCTGAGAAAGTAAAAGGTACTTTAAGCACTGAACAATAGGGAAGGATTCAGAATGAGGTTGGGGAAAAATTGAGTCCTTTCGCAGCCGTCAGATAGCTCGGGCAAATCTAAACTTCGCTGAGAGGTACTAGTGGTTATTGGTACCAGATGAGTTCCATTCGGTCAGACTTCCAATAAAACACCATACATTGACTATTTCCTGTTACTCAAGTTAGGATACTGAAACTCACCGTTGTTGAGTCCTACAGGCAGCTTTTTAACTTCACTCCTTTATGTTGACACACTTATGATCGACTCCTCTCGCTTACTAAGGAAGGTATCATAAGAATGCTTACCTCCTGCACCAGCGTTGTAACCGCCGGCACCGCCAGCGTTGTAGCCACCGGCACCGCCAGCGCCGCCAGCGTTGTACCCACCTGCTCCAGCGCCGGAGTAGCCGCCCGCTCCAGCGCCCTCACCGCGGTATGTGCCTGGAAAGACCACAAAGTATGTGTTGATTGACTGACGAACCAAAAATCTCAGAGGATAATAGGATTATGGGACCAATCGATATCATCTGATCTTCATAAAATCTTGCAGGCAAATACGTGTTAAGTTCGAACATGAGCAAAATAGGTCGAGGGGTTGAGAAGATGTTTGTTCGCTATGAAGTTTAAGAAGCACCAGAACGCCATAAACCAATCCTGGCGCAGTGAGTTTTGGGGCCGGTCATTCGTAAGCGAATAAACTTATGTCCTATTCCTCGTCCCACTCCATCGTAACAAATCATAAGTTACAACCAAGTTATGATTATAATGAAATTATTATAAAAACAGCAACTTATCGAAAGTCTCATTCTTTCAAATAAAGCCAAGTCTACACTGTTTCCAAAGCTCTTTGTTCTTAGAAGTATTTGTTGCGTGTTTTTAAATAAAATGACCTTTCGCCGTCCATTATAAAACCATCATTGTAATGAGAATGATTTTGAACCATTTTCAATTACAACACCGTTTTAGTAATAATAAATAGACACGCATACATTTGTATTGTTAGTATGTGCGTTGGATGGGGCTGCTAAATTAGCGATTTTGATAGAAAGAAAAAAATTAAACATCAATTTCTTTTGTTCCACTGCTGGATTGCCATTGCTTAAATTGAAGCATAATATAATTTTGAGAGTACAAAAGAAAATTATATGAAGTGATTGTTTCATCCAGATGTAGGTAGGTATATTCAAATATATCTAATATCCAAAATAACCTTCACACCGAATTTCATCCAAATCAATTCAGTTCTTGCGTGATGTAGTAATAAAAACGATCCGAAGTTTTATCATCATTACAAGTAAAAAAAGCTTCTTTATAACAACGATATTTTAACAAGACAAGACCAGCCCATTAGCCAAGTTGCAATTCTATAATCGAAACACAATCGAAAACTAGGACTAGAAAACTAGAAATCAATTCTTTCAAATGAACTTTGACACAAACTCGCTACTTCACTGGCCGCACAGTAACGGTCGCATCCGAAAGCACCAAGGCCGTTCGTTTCGACTCGTCACTAATGACAGTACTTATGTTGTCGGCTATACAAACAGAATGCAATGTTATAATATTGCATTTTATGGCCCATCAAGTTGGTATTGAAATGGAGATTATTATCTCGGTATGTTGAGTATCTGTAACTGATTTAACTGACTGTGACGTTTGTAAGAAACAATAGAGAGAATTGAACTGTTTCGGTATGACTTTGGTTTTTGAAAGTTCTCGAGATGTTAGTTTTTCGGTGTTTATGAAATTTCTTGTAGTGTTAGAGCTTTAGGCGAATAGGGAAATTGAATCTAGATCAAGTAAGCTTTTTGAAATTTAGTGTAAAAATACAGTCTGAGCTAGACAGCATGTTAGTTTTTAAGTGCAGTTTTAAATCAATTTTTTTTTGTTAAAGTGAAAATAAATTGCTTTTATTTTATCAGTGTGCAATTTGCTTAGAAAAAAATTCAAATATCTTTCGAAAATAAAATATTTGATTTCAAGATAACGCCTGTCCATAACTGAGTTTTAAATTTAATAAAAATAGATAACTATCAGATTTAACTACTTACTTAGTCTGTAGGTAGATGATTAGTTTTTTTGCCATACATCGCAACACTAGGCCATCTAATAACCTTTCATCACACGATTTAATAAGGATGAGACCTAGTTATCTAGAACGTGAGTTAGGTGAATAGGTGTTAGATAATGTGTAATTACTAGGTTTGATTTAGATCCGTCGATCAGGAGTTAGGCGCCTTCCGCATTTGGTAAAAGAAAGTTTAATTTTTGACGAAAGTCTGTTCGTTTTTGGACACTAATAAGTACTTAGCTTTTAAATTAGTTTAGTGCAATGAAAGTGATTTTTTTAAAACACTTTTACGAAATTCGAAAATGGTGCGACTGCTTTTTTTTCTTTTAGTTCGCTTCCGTGCTGGGTTGGTATGTAAAGATACCCAAAGAAAGAGCCGAAAAATTAAAATATCAATTTTGATTGGAACAAAGGTCCTCGAGATACCTAGTTTACTGTAAAAAACATCACTGAAGTGATAAATAAAAATGTTTCATTGGAAGAGATAATGGAACTTGACAATCTTAATCTTAATATATATAAATCTCGTGTCACAATGTTTGTCCTCAATGGACTCCTAAACCACTTAACCGATTATAATAAAATTCGCACACCATGTGCAGTTCGATCCAACTTGAGAGATAGGATAGTTTAAATCTCAAATTATAGTCGCAATTTTAATTTATTGCAAATTATATATATATATTGATAATTTTTACTATAAATTGACAAGTTAGCATCAACATACTACGGTTGCTATAGTTACGCAATGGCTTTTGACAGGACAACGTCTGTCGAGTCAGCTAGTTGTATTATAAAGTTGACAAAAGCTAGCCCGTGATATTTACAATTCTACGAGTAAGACCAGACTACAAAATGATTTTCCTCTTCTGAGCTTTTTTCTTAAGCCCCAAACATTTCATTCAAGTTAACTTTATCTAATTAACCCATCTGTTACCGCCTAGTGTTTATATGTCCTAAGATAGACACATAATGTCTACCTTTTGTCTCTCATTCCCATACACCTTGCTTCACGTGGGAAAAACATCCAGCCAGACGATTCTCAACTCTAAACGAAAGTAATAAGTACTTTCTGAAAGGTGATGAAATTGAGGGTAATTTTCAAAAGTGCTGGTTTGAAGATAGGATCAGACGCGGGTGTTAGAAGCATTTTGTTTTGAGTTATCAAGATGTCTGAAATTGGATGATGATTAGTTGTTTTCAATTTGGTAATGTTTTAATTTGGCGATTAAGAGATCTGTCAAAATGTTAGCAGGTTTTTAATTTGGGTGTAATTAATGCTGTCTGTGTCTGTAATTTTGAATTTTAAGAAGTAAATATAGAGGTCGATTTCATTGTGGCGTTTTATTCCACAGAGATCGATAAACAGAATTATAAACTTATTGTTACTGTTTTCTTTTAATAAAAAATTGGAAAACTAAATTTGCCTATCACGCAAACTGTGTATCGTCATGGAAAAGTTATTCGAAATTTCAATTAAATGAATTATTTTCTCAACTACCATTCACGAGTGTTTAAAATCGTGTTTAGAACTGCCGAAGATCGTGCTCTCAATAGAGGAACAGAAATTATCCACTATTATAAACCCATGAATGCACTAGATACATCCCAGATTTGCATTTCAAAATAAAGCTGTGTGCACATCATGTTGTAAGCTTGATTATCTAGATGAAGCCTGCATTAGTGTAGCAGTTATTAATATTTAGCTAGACTACCGCCCATCGCAATTAGAGATGAGCTGTAGCGAGCGTGAGAATCGAATGAGATTTTTTATAGTAAACTATTAATGCAGAATGAAAAGTAGGTTGATTAAAATAAAAAGTATGAAAGTAGATTTTGTACGTTGGTCTTTAATTTTTTTTTCATTACTTAGTACTTAATTTGACTATGCTTTAAGTTGTAACAATTGAGCTAAGTAAATTGTAGGCCAAAGAAAGTTTGAAATTCATGATTGATTGTGGCTGAAAAATGTTTATAATATTTTTAAATAATATTTAATCGACGCAAAACAACAAAAACCAGTAAATATGTCATCCCTACAACAAGAAAACGATGATTATAATAGATACTGAAGATAGTTTTTGTCTTATCCCTACTGAAACAGTAAGTGCTCATCTCACATCATTAAGCTCAGTACACAATGTTGCAACGCGTAACGCGATAACTAACGCAATGTAATCGTGCCTTAATTTGCTAACTCGTGATCGTATGTTGCGTCAAAGGGCAAATGTCAAACTGAAGTGGATCGATTAGTGATAAATTGTGTTATCATTTCGTTTTATAATTATCGTTTGATTTATAAATAGTTTTCGAACAGAAAATAAGTGTTTTAAAATTTAAAACTTTTGATTGCGTAATAAATAATTTCGAAAGATTTTTTTAAAGAAAATTGTAGTAAATAGTTTTGAACTATTTGATTTTGCCCTATGTTGATTTATCATGCTGTAATTTTTTTTTGCGTTTTGTTTTATAATGAAACGGCTTTGTCCAAAGAAGTATGTTCAAAGATGTATTCTTAAATCAGAAAAACAAAATATAAAGCTTGTTATAAACTATGGAATATAAACAGTTTTAAAAGCGCAAATCAAGTATTAGAATCAAGTCATATAGACAACTAAACAATATTTGTAATATTTTTTATTCAAATTTCAGCCTGTTATTTGCTTCATTATTAACACCTGTCAAACGCATCTCGCCGATAAAGTGGCGGTATTCCACAATAGCTTGACAGTTTGACAGCTAACCTGAGGCGGACACGTGTGAGCTGTCAGATTCTCCACTTGTTGGGAAAATTGCAAAACGATCGGAGATGATATTTTTGGTAATGTTTCTTTGGATTCTAAGGTGTTGTAATTTTGAGCGTTTTATTATTTTAAAGTTTATTGAGAGTAATTTTTTTTTCAAACAAATATGTGTGTTCAACCGCAATCTAAGTAACAATGGACTTAGTTAGTTTACTTGGTACTAACTTATTTTTGTAACCAATCGAGTAATGTATGGTTGTTATAGTTATTTGACTTTATCAAACGTAAGTATTCCCATACAATAAAGCAAAAGAGATTTTTAACTAGCCATAAAAATAATGTTAACATATTACCTCCCCAATTACCCATCAATAGTTTTTTCCTTATTTAACGTTCGCTCTAAATTTAAAATATCAAGGTTTTAGCTCTTTCAAATAAAGATTTACCTTTTCAAGAAATGAACAGTGAACAATGGAAAGGAATCGCGTGACCTTTTTGCGAGCGCGTATCTCGAGCGATGGGGAGTGTGCACCGCGCCTAACGCCGTCACGATTTTACTGATTGTTCTATGTTCCTGTCGGTCATTGTGATAGAAACTAAAGCAGGATATTTCATTAAAGCGAATCATTTTTAATGAGTCAGGTTGTATGAGAAACTGAACTGAATTTAAATTATGATTGTTTGGAATCTATTTGGATTCGCCATACAACCATACACAGTTTTGAAGAATGGTTTTGTTATTACGAGTAAAATCGGTATGAAAATGACTTACGTAGACTAACGGTAAGCGCCATATTCTTGCCTTGAGCACTATCATTGGAGATGCGAATAAGTCTTACAACAGCTAAACATCTCGGAAATTTTGTCTCGTTTTTTCACTGCTTAACAAGCCGTCTAAAACAGGTAGCCTCTAGGGCTAGGTTCAATGGTAAATTCCACCTTTCATACCGTTAAATCGATTAGAGATGACCTATGCTCTGGCTACATTAGGGCGCGTTTAGACGAGTGGTCTCAACTGATGCAATAGCTTCCACCACGTTTTGCAACTCACCGACTTCTAGACTAGGTGGTCCGTTATTTGAGCTGGTACTGTTATGATTGATTAATTTGATGTAATTTATTATCTATGGTCTGTTTATTTTAGACAAATGTGTGTTCTCAGAAAGAAGATATTAATGAACTTTGCGTTGTCAATAGAGTTTGTGTTGAGAGAATTAGGTTGGTTTTTTTAACATTTGTTTTTTAAGGCAGGTAATAGCCAAAATAACAAAAGGGTTGCAATGATTCGATATTTTCAAATAGAAGCAATGAAAATATAAATTTTTATTTGTTTTTTTTTAGCTTTTGAACTTCCATGAACTTTTGCTGGTCAAGAGCTTTCAACAACGAAGTCTGGTAATCAAAAATGTGAAATCACAATTTTTCACACCAAGTTTAGTGCAATCAATTTTATCAAAAAGGTTGTCATCAATGACAACCTTTAAGCGATTAGGTAAAGAAATGATGGTCACAAATTAAACTAACCACCGTCCGTCATAATGCAAGGTTAACACGCGGTTACACGCGTGTTAAGCATTTAAACGCTACAATCAAATATTAGGACTTTATGACATGTCTTTAGTAGATAAATTTGTAGGTACAGTACTGGGACAGTTATGGGCTCTTAGCGCGAGCCTGAATTAGCTTACGTTGGTTTTGTCTCGCTTTTGCTCTAGTTGACAGAGCGAGATGAAAGCCAGATCGATCCAATTTAAGCTCGTGCTAAGAACTCACAGTACGTATTCTGATAAATTTATCTCATGTTTATGTAGATTTAAGAAGCCCGAAAGCCTTCTACGTGGATATTGTTATTTTTAAGACAAATAACCAAGATCTCACGTATTATCCTATTTTCAGTAGAATTCTATGAATTATGAACTATGAATTTCTATTTACATCGTCAGCGATCAGCCATCCGATAATTGACCTGACCTGATCATCGTGACCAGTCACTTACTTGACTTCGGCGGTAAGATCCAGTCGACTTACTGAAGCAAATACATCATCATTTGCGGTTTAGTCGTCAGCTTTTTGCTAACCTCCTACTGTTAGTGACTTGGCTGAAATTTTTCTTATAACACATTTTGAGTTATTAGCTCTACTTTTTGTTGGTACAATTAGATTTCCGTGTGATCTGTAATTATGTTATATCATTATGTTTTATGAATGCATTATTTATGGAATGTCCGCTGAAGTCGTAAAGAAAAATTATATTTTGTGGAATCGGTTAGAAAAATATTCAGTGGGACCAGGATCGTAGCTACCCCCTGTACCAGTAAAGAGTTTCAGTTTCTCAGTTAGCTTGGTCTCTCAATCACTTGACATTTTGGTGTAAAAAGTAAAAAACTCACCATCATCGACGATGCCAGCGGCCTCATCGCGGGCGTTTTGCTCCAGGGACTTCAGGATCTCCTCTGGGATCGGGGGAGGGGTGGGCAGATGGGCGCCCTGGGGCACGAATCCGTTCTCATCGGCGGTGTAAGTGATGCTGTAGTCCTGGCCATCATCGCCCTTGTACGCGAAGCTGCCCTGAGACTGGACTCCGTTGGTGGCCACACCAGACGCGTCAGCGCGGATTCCGTTCGACGTCTCGAAGTCGTAAGAGAAACCTTCAGCAGTAACTTCGCTGTTCTGTCTCAGGATCTGGGCGCCGGCATCGGCAGAGTTTCCACCACGAGGGGCTCCGTAGGATTGTGCGGGGGCGTTGTATGCGTTGCCGGAGTAGGCGGGTCCGGCACCAGCTTGGCCAAAACCAGCGGCTCCTTGTCCGAAACCAGCGCCAGCCTGGCCGAAGCCTCCTGCTCCACCTCTCGCTGGGCCTCCGAAGCCACCACCGAAACCTCCCTTAGGGCCTCCAGCCGCTCCGAAGCCAGGGCCGAATCCTCCAGCGCCGGAGTTGCCTCTGGGAGGGAGGTATTTGTTGTCAAGACGGTCGGCCAGGCACACGCCGAGGACAGCAGCTACTACAAACTGGAAAAGAGAAAGAAAGAGTTTAGAAAGAAACTTACTTGAGATACATATTATGTTGTAGTTGTGGTATTGTAAAGACTTGGAATATCTTTATCACGTACTCTTTGAAAAATAATTGATGAATCTTGGTTTCAGACCTAGTCATCCCACAACAGAATGATTTCAATGATCTTCTGTTTTAGTGAACAAAACAGAATTCTATCGTTCAAAAGTTTTCTAGGCTCTGATAGCTAACGAGTGAAAACAATTTTGTAAAAGGCAAAATATGTTTGTAAGGCAGCATTAAACATTTTTTATACAAATTTTAGATCGGTAAAGCTGTGAGATAGTAATTAAGCGCTCCCTAAGTTAGTCTAGTCGATTATTCTATTTATCTGGTCACTGCAAGTGGATAATCTAGATGACCTTTAACATGTTAAGGACTGCCTTTTGAGAGTCTAATGGATGATGAGTCCGATTTAACTATCTAGAAGTAGCTTAATGGCAATTGATGGGTTTAACTTAGCGTATCAATTAATACTTTATGTGCCAGATAAAATTACCCATTGACTTTGAATTGCAAATTTGGTACCTATTAATATCAATGAGCTCTGATGCTATGAATGTATTTGAATGCTACAGAAATGAAGTAAAGCATTTTTTTTAAGTAATGTTTTCTGACTTGATAATGGTTGAGCAATTTTAATACTTTTCCGGCGGATAAGTGCCTAATATAATTTGAATGGAGTGCACCCATGCAAAAGGTTAGAATACCATCGTTTATTTTACAGGTATTGCTTCCAAGATCCCGTAAATTTTAATTGAATATCCATAAAACCGAGCTATAAGTAATTAGTTTAGTGCACCATAAAATTAATAAAAAACCCTTTTCATTAGGTCATAAGTCACAAGTAAGAAGGCAATTTAACGCTTCTTAAGAACTGTAATTTACGATTGGAGATAAATGAAAATGTGATCTTAGTATTTTGAAACACGTAAATGACTTGTGCGTTAGTAGGTATTTGAAGTTATGACAAATTGGCCAACGGGAAATGAAGAAAGGTTTTGGAAATATGTTTTGAAAGGCGAGTGACTGAAAGTTTAAGGTTGGTAATACATCTTTTACTATTGTTATGGTTTTGGAGCAGATTTTAAGTCGGAATGCTCTATATTTTTTAGTTAAGAAGCCATTGTCTTAAATATTTTTTTAATAACAAAATAAGTTGAAGTTTAAAGAAATAAAAGGAGAATCTGGACTTGTGAAAGTCCTGAAATATTATCGTTATAAGATGAAAAATCTTTCACGATGTCGAAATCCGGGAGTCTAGTATTTTATTCCACCATTTTTTCAGGATAATTTATATTTAATATATAAAAAAAAAAATTATTAATGGAAGATGTATGTTGTATGTCTTCCCGTCAGAAATTGGGTCGCCAACACAGAACTTAGCACAAACTTCTCCCGATTTGACTCCCGTACGAAACGGGTTCTTATTCTTCACTCACCAGTTTCATGATTATAATAATAAAATAATACTAATGTACTATTAAACTGTGCGTTCAATGCAAGTAACTGGCTGTAACTGTGATGGGTAGAAGACGCGCTGCGGTTTTATACCTTGCATCTTGCTTCGAGCGCACTGAAATCGGTATCACGGTCATACTCTAGGTATGCGATACCTACCTACTATCTTTAGGTATAGAAGGTTGTTCTTCCTAGATTGCGAGAATGTGGATCGAGAGGTCGATTTTTTTGATTTCGAACTAATTATGATGGCAAGTAGATTCGATTGCAGAGGATTGTGTGATTGGCGGTCACGACCCGTTTTGCGAAATTAAAAAGTTGAAGTTCAAGATGTTTTTTGGAAATCCGGCTGGATTTTTGTTACTATTTCTTATTATAATGAGATAAGTTCATTGCAGTTATTATGACGTCATATTTATGATTTCAGCTAAGAGAAACCATCGCGAATTTGGGGATGGGAACTTTTGGTATTCCATGGGCTTCCACCTTAAAGCTGAAAGTTCAACAAGCTGTCACCAAGCGTCTAACAGAGTGTCTTGGTAGCTTCATTGGAGAACTAATTACCGTTTTAGGTAAAGTGATTAACAATCTTGAATCACACCGTTATTAAACATCAATTGAGCTGTGGTCAAACGACTTGCTTGTCAAAGATAAAAATAAAACTCAAATATAAAAAATAACTCAATTTATCAGCTCTTAAATACTTCCTTATAGGTAAACTTCTTATTTAATTCCTGAAAAAAATCTATTTAACGTTTAACTTTTTGTTCCAATTATATTTATTTCGAAGTAATTTCCCTATTACGAAGAATAAGTAGCTATTCATAAAGCTGAAAAGAGCTTAATTAGACGGTTTGTGCAAGGTGAACCGGAGTCACGAAAATTCTTCGATTGATACGTTACTTGTGTTTCCGTACGGTTTACTGTAATCGTTAGAGGTGCGTCCAGATTTGTAAAGTTAAGTATTTGACCATGTATGTTGTGCGCACGCAAGAAGATCTTTCTCAGCGAGAAGGCTGCCATACAATGCACTAGTTTTAAGTGCTATTATTCTTTTGCTTGTAATTTCTGATTTGAACGTACAGAGTTTATTTTTTCATCTAAAAAACAATTTGCTATTAAGAGGGTGAAATGCGGTGATAATGTTTGAATGAAAAAATAATATCAGCGGTTAATAATATTACATTGCTCACTTATTGCATTCTGCTCATTGTACTGTAAGCTACAATAAAGGCGAAGCCGCAAGCTGAAGCCAGTTTAACATCAATCTGATTAAAATAAGTTATTACCCTAATAAATGTAATAGGTCACTCGCAAGCAGTACCAATCACCTTTTGTTCATCCCATTCTATGGTCTGCAGGCTTATAAAACTCAACTTTAGTGTGAGTTAACCTTTTCCAAATACCACACCCAATTGCTTATCTTATAACTATAACTGATGATTTTGATTAAGGTTTTAAAACCATTATAGGTGATTATTGCAACGCCTTTTAATTTTATGCCCTAGCAGCCTTCTGCACGCAGGTTTGTCATAAAATCATTCTTAGTTTTCAAGGCCGTTGAAATGAAAAATTCACAGTCCCACTTACTTTCTGGCGTAGTTTGATATGAAAGTTTCATTAGAGGCTTTATTTTTAAACTTGTTACGTTAGTGTGTTTGGTTGTGTGAGTCTAATCCTGGAAGCTTTAGAATTACTTCCTGGCGTTCTATGGAGCTGAAATTGGGATACCTATACAACTCCATTTAGTTTTTTTGCTTTTTTTTTTAATTCTTGTTATTTATGTTATCTGGCAAAGCCACAACTCGACTAGTTCACTGGTCAATAGTTTGGTTGACGCGAAGCGTGACCAAATGCTGGCGCTTATCTGGTCTAATGTTTAAAGCATTGTTTGCTATTCAAGCTGGCTATGCTGCCAGCATGCTGGGTACGCAGCTGACTAAGGATTAGCTTGATGTTTGAAACTTTATCTAGACCTTCATAAATCAAACCACCAGCTTTTGCTGTAGTAGCTTTTCAATTACAATATCTTTATTTTCAGACACACAGTCCATGATAATTATACAAAATAGTAAAGTTTGTAGTAAGACGTTTATGAAAAATAGGTAAAAAAAAAAATTAAGTTAAACGGTTTTATAAAACAATAAAACAAAAAAATGTACTAAAAACCAAAAAATAATAAAATAGATACCTACAGTCGTGGGAATTATAAACATATGCATAGACTAGACTAAAATAAAACCGTGGGGCACGTCCCACGGTTTTCTTGCCCCACGGTTTTATTTTAGTCTAGTCTATGCATATGTTTATAATTCCCACGACTGTAGGTATCTATTTTATTATTTTTTGGTTTTTAGTACATTTTTTTTTAGACATAATAATGTATTGCGTGCGCCAAAATGTAGGTTAGCTCTCTTAATAAAAGTACGTTTGTAAAGAGGGTAGAAATTTTTAATGAATTACCGCAAACTTTAAAGGACATAATAATATTGACATTTTTAAATTTAAACTCAAGACATTTTTAATTAATAAGGCATACTATTCTCTTGACGAGTATTTCACTGACAAATTATTTTTTTGATTATATAATTTTATATCTTTTTAATGATTTTGTGTATTATAATGTAATAAAATTATGCATACCATTACGGTTGAAGCATGGCGGACTAACTCTATCTCAAAACTTTTTACTAACAACAATTTCAATTGTAATAACCCATGTTTCGTGAATAAAAAGATTTGAATTTGAAGTAAGATCGTACTGGCTATACCGTACTACTACAGATAATAATTATAAAAAGATGAAGTTTGTTAATGTGTTTGTAGAGGGTAATCTTCGAAACAGCTGGTCTGATTTTAAAAATTCATTCACCAACAGAAGCTACATTTTCCTTGGTTTAATAAAAATATAATATATACTATATGTGGGCTATGTTTTATATCCCATAGCAGTACCAGGTAGGAAGTCCGAGCATCAGCACTTTTATAACTAGTTATGCCCTGCGGTTCTACCCGCTTTTTTTCAGTATAAAAGTAGCCTATATGTTAATGAACGATATAAGTGATCTTGGTATGAAGGTTTCAGCTATTTTAACGTGATTGAGCAACAAACATCCAAACTTTGACATTTATAACATTAGTAGTGTATAAGTAGCTTTTAATTTCATAAAAAGTTGCATGAAACATTTTATAACAGCAAGACAAATTGCTCGGACATCAAACGGCATATAAGTCTTACTAGATCAAGTGCAGTGCTAAGTTCCGCAAGAGATGTGCAATTTACGCACTAAATTACAATCTTTTGTTGCTGTAAGCAAAACAGCTTGACTTAAACAATATTTTTTTTCTATTGAGTGACGAGACCAGCAAATCGCTCGTTTGATGTTAAACGTCACGTTTGCCCATAACAGGTCTGCGCCAGCCAGAATTTGAACTCCTAGAATTCAAGACCCTGCGCGGCACAGCATTGCGCCCGTCACCCTGAGATATAAGATGTTTGATCTCCTTGCCCTGAAATTTCACTGGAATTATAGTATTATAGTTTTAAAATATTAGAGTGAGAATCCATTAGAGCTTTGTGCAAATCGACGGGGTAGAAATGTTTTATTTTTAAAGTAAATATAAAATAAAAAAAAACTTTTTAATTTAATGACAATAAAAAACTGGTAGAGTGAGGAAATCTAGTTTCAACAAAATTGCAGTAGAATTCCGCCCTAAAAACTAGAAAAACGAAGATCAGATTATGACAATTCGGGCCAATAAATTAACATGGATCTCAGAAAAATTTTTAAGTAACTACATTTTTTTAACCTATTGTTTCTCCATAATGGGTAAAGGTTTCCCCCATCTCCTTTGTAAGTACGTGTAAAAAAAATTGTAATTGTTAAAACTCAAGGACAGTGGTGGTTTCATGAAAAATGTTTAAAAAACCAAGAAAATAAGAAAGCTTTTCGAACCCTTCTTTCACGGTCATGAAACTTAGAATAAACTCCAATTCTATTACCATCAGCTCATAAGACTGTGGCAAATGACAACCGTAAAATTATACCTATAAACCATTAAATTACAACCAAATTCGTAACGCAATCATAATCAATTTGCCTGATTTAATATCTTCATCCAAAACGATTCAACATAGCTCTAAAGAACAATGGCTAATAGTTTCGTACAGCCACTAATCACGATAATCAAAGGTAGCAATATGTCCGCCCAAATGGCAATCATAATGCCCGCCCAAGTTGCGAAATCCGCCCAAATTAGGCAAAACGCAGAGTAATAGGCGGTAACTCCCTTTGCAATGATGCTACTTTGCAAATAACTACTTTGGGACGCGTAAAAAAGTGTTTCAAAATCTGCGCAGCATTTGAGAAACATACGGGAGAGAATCTTGCGAGCCGAACCAAAGAATTAGACAATACGTGTTCTGTATATTTATAAAATATTTTCATGCTGGTGTGTGAAAATATGTTTAGATAATTAAGAACTAAGTTATTATTTTATATCAGCAAAGAAAATTGAAATTGGTGGTACCTATTGAATTGAAATGGTACTTATTCAAATATAATAAACTATTAATAATTGATAATAAGATGCGGTGAGCAAATTAAATTCTGGTATTTTTAGAGCCCTTACAAAAAACAAAAAATTACGATTTAAAAATCATATACCTAGGTATTATGATTATTTCAATCGTAAGACAATTTAGACCTTTGTATTAGTTGGACAGAAATCTTTGACAAACCTTAGTACTATCTTACATTCTAAAACCTATAATTAGGCATTTTTTTTCATTATATATATCAAATTAGATTTTACCTCTTTTTTTAAGATATGATTTTAATCTCACCAAAAGTTATTAAACTCGTGCTCGCCAAAACACAGCCCGTATGTACACCAACAATAAAAGCTGCCTACCATAATTATTATCCTCACAATAACATAATAGATAGCATTAAACAGTATCTCAGTGGTTTCCTAACGCTCCGATGCAATCTTTAGGAGTTTTTACTCTATTCAATTGTGTTCCCGCGCTTTATTGGTACGTTTTATTAATATAAAGCATAAAAATTGTAAATGTAATTGCATGTTTAGTTAATGGTTTTTCAGATCTATGCAAATAAAAAAGTAGACGAGGATGCTTTGTCTACCTTTGTTACTGCATGACTTTAAAACTATTGCACGGATTAAAAAAAAGGTGCGATTTTTTATATCATAGAACAACAAGATAGAATATTTAAATTACGATTTTCACCTACAAATACAGCTGTCGTCATCGTTAGCTTGTATCGACCTACTGTTGGGTATAGGATATAAATAGGCCTCCTCTCTCTTATGCCATTTTTTGTTGTCCCGGGCCAGTCTCAACTACGTAACGTACGGTAATGACCCGCAATGGATCTGGTATCGTCCACCCATCGGGCTGCCAACGGGAAATTGTAACATAAAAAAAAAATAGTAGCAAAATTAGTGTGTTTTTAACCGACTTCAAAAAAGGAGGAGGTTATCAATTCGTCTGTAGGTTTCTTATTATTTATTTTTTTTTATGTTTGTTACCTCATAACTTTTGACTGGGTGAATCGATTTTGATGATTCTTTTTTTATTAGAAAGCTGACGCTTCCCATTTGGTCCCCTTTCAATTTAGTCCAGTTCTGATAATGGTATCCATGAGAAAACCACATAAGTCTTAAATTTGCATTAAGATATATAAGATATATATTAGATTACAAATAGATGAATAACTCAATAGTCGGTCTTTTGAAGTCGGTTTTTGTTTTTTGTTTTGTAAAAATAATGTTCTTGTTAAGTATATTTTCGTGCTTTAAATAGTCAACCGATCATTATCTTCGCTTACAAGTCGTCATGATCACCGTTATCTTAACCGCACGGGTGAAACCGCAGGGCGCAGCTAGTAGTTTGCTAAAACAATAATGCTTTTTGTGACGATGATTGATGTTTGTGGAGATGTTGGAAACATTGTAACAGCTTGTTTATCGCTGTGATTCTGTCTAGGACGTAAAGGTCGGACCCAATGGCAGATTTAAGCGCCAGTAAACTATTCAAAATTTTGCCGCTCCTACCGACCTAATTCGATACACTCTAGCACCTCCCGTCGCCGTCCTGTCCCGTCATCAATACTTTATTTTTATCATACTTAGGAAATCATGTTCGACATAAAAGAAATTGGCCTTGAATTTGCCGCCCCTAAAATCTGCCGCCCTAGGCTCCAGCCTATACTGTACTCAGCCTACTGGTGAATTCTTGGCTGATCTGACCACATAAGGTATTGTGGCAAACGCAGTGTCTTATTGGTGATCCTGCATTTCTAACTATCCTACTAAATATTAAAAAGTGAAAGTTTGTGAGTATGTCTGTTGCTCTTTCACGCAAAAACGGCTGAACACATAGGCTACTTTTTATCCCGGAAAACGCGGGTGAAACTGCGGGGCGCAGTTAGTCTGATATAATCTTGTAGTGGTAGGGCTCTTTTGCAGAGCCTGCCTAGGGAAGTACCACACCTTCGTCAGTTGTCCAACCGCCTAGCAGTAATGTGCAAGATATTACTAGGTCAAGGTACAAGGTTCTAAATTCTATGTGGCGCCGAGTTGTTAATGGGCTAACGGGAGGCTTAACATCAGGCGAGCGATTAGCTCGTCTCGTCACTTAATAGTTAATTTTTTTTAAAAGTGTAAAATCCTAAACTCTACATTTCTGAATCTAACAAAAAGACGACAAGATTGAAATATCTATTAAGTTCACGTGGTACAAGGATCACCGAGCCAAGATTATTTTTTACCTTTTAAAAACCAGACAAGCCAGTCGATTGCTGTATTCAACACCATGCTAATTTACTTAAAATTTGATATTAGAACCAAGGAGCCTAAAACCTCTTTCACTTAACTAGATCCGTGTTGTTAAATGTTTCTCAATAAAGGCGGTAGTCCAAAAGTTCAAAGTTTAAACTTATTATCGAAGTGGGTTGTAGATAACATCCGAGGAATGGAGATTTATTAGCTTTGTATTTGTCACTCTGTTATCTAGAGGATTCTTCAGTAAATGGTTGAATGCATCTTGTCTGTGGGTCTGTCTAGACTTTTGAGATGTGGCTAGTTCTAATAAGACTCTACAGGGTTTTAAGAAAGGGTATGTTAAATCAAAAAGGGTTCATAGTAGTCATAATTTTGAACCACTTTTTATGGGACCAACCCTCTGCCGTCCACTAACTATAAAGCCGTTAAGCCACAGGGGGTCGATTTTTACTTTTAAACATGATAGGATAGAGTTTAAAATTCTCTATCTACCTGTCTGACAAGCGTTTTCCTATCTGTCATAGGTCCTAAGATAAGAATAGCACAAACGCCGCTACATGACATTTCTTTTCAACATTACACGTCAATAAAGCCGTCATGTAACATTATCTAACTAACTAGCCGCTATAATCCCTTAACGACATAAATATATATTAAAATACCAAATAATTGCTTACCTATAAAGCCGTTTATTGTGTTTTGTACGCTAAAACGCAGTTATAGTACTTTAATTACTTTTAAGTTGAGGTATGTGTTTTAATTTATTGAAAAATTCCTTAACTAAAACACAGTTACTAGAAAATCCTTCGAATAAAAGACGTTAAGGTCGCTTAACCGTTTTTTAGATAAGGATTCACCTTATTCCATTAAACAATTTACTACACTAGCAAGTCGTCAAAAGAAATTCGAAAATTAAAATATATATTTTTTTACATATTTCCTTAACTAAAAAAACGTTAAGCAGCATTCCTTAATTAAAACGCCGTTATCTGCCATCACCCCGCGCCACGCCGTGGTCCCCGCGTCTCGCGATCTCGCCGCGATCTCCCCGCATCGCATATTCTTATTGGCTTAGTACGAGACTAACGGTTGCTGAGGAAGCACGTCGCTTCGGGGAGTGTTCCCGCCAAAATTATTAAGATGGCACAAACCACTTCTTGGTAAGTAATTCTTATTTATTTTTGTTACACTCCCGCGTTAATCGTCAAAAAGGTGTCTTGTTTTAGTGTTACTTTGTAATGGCGAGTCTATCGTTTTATTCTGCAAGATAAACACTGGTTTCAACGCAGTAATTTATTTAAGATCTTCGCCAGTGTGTTATTGATATTTGCTATGGTCGTTTTACTCATATCATGCTAGTTTGTTGTCATACTCAGTCTGCCTGATTACTAAAAAATAATTGATAAAGTCGTTTTACACAATTATCTATGCTTTACGAAGTTCGAAAGGTTAAATTATAATAGCTTAATAAATTCGCTATACATTTAATATTCGAAATGTAAAAGTTTGTGTGTGTGAGTGTGTGGGTGTAGGGAAATGGGGGGACATTTTTTTTTGTTTTTTATTCTGTTAATGTTTGAATGGATGTTGATAACATTTATTTATTGCAGGCGTCCTGGAATATCAAAACGTGCGAAGAATATTCTAAACATGATAACATCAGAACCAATAACATCAGAGCATAAAAAGAAACTAAGCAAAAATATCGATGAAACAACATTAGTTAATGAACTAAATGCACAGCCATATTCAATGTCAGGACCCATTTTCGACAGTTTCTGCGAAACACAAACCTCATACAATTCCTTTTACATAGCTGATCTGTCAGTATTCAAAGAAAATTTTCCTATAAAACAAAATCTGTCCGAGACACACACAGATTTAACATGTAAAGAAATACTCGTATTTTCACCCGAAAAATCTCCAATACCACCATCGCCCATATTTTTTGATTTTGATTCTGACGATTCTGTGCGCGATAAGGATTATAAGCAACCTGAAATAGAATCGAGTGATTCCGATGATGATTTAGATATATTTCCAACTACTAAAAAACCAGTAAAAGTCACTGCTATAGAAACTACCCAGCAAAAATCGAAGCCTCGTCATCTTTTTAAAAATAGAATACCTCAGCGAAGAATTACCATAGAGTATATTCGACCAGAGAAGCTTCACAGTCAGCCCCGCAAGAGAAGATTAACTGCTGATGGCATGTCCAATCAACTCCAGTTGTGTGAAAATCTGTGTGATTTAGAAGAACCCCAAAAGAAAAGAAAGAAATATAGCACCACTTTAGCACAAAGAAAACTAGAAGCCAAAATGAAGAAAAGGATAGAATATTCTGTTAAACAAGGATGCAATGAAAAGTGTGCTAAAAAATGTACCACAAATTTTGACGAAGAGAACCGCAAAAAAATAAATGAACATTTTTGGACTTTAACGTGGCCACAAAGACACGCTTTTGTTGAACTGAACACATCAGTTGCCATTCCAAAAAGAAAGTACGCAACAGAACCACAAAGAAATCCAAAGAGAAACTTTAACTTTAAAAATGAAGACGGCGTAAACGAAAGTGTGTGTAAGATTTTTTTCTTGACCACGTTGGGTTTTAAAAAGACTAATGATAGAATATTATATCCCTCTGTCACTGAAACCGGTGCTGATAAACGAGGAAAGCATATAAAAACTCTTAGTTTCGATCGTGATTTGCTTACTCAGCATGTTGAATCCTTTCACCCAGCCGAACCGCACTATAGAAGAGAACATGCTCCTTTACGACGATATATCCCGAGCGATATTAATATTGCCTCGATGCACAAAGATTTTAATGCAAAACATCCCAATGTTTCATATGAAGTATACCGAAAGCATGTGAAGCAAATGAATATATCATTTACACGGCTGGGAAACGAGGAGTGCGAAAGTTGTGAGACATATATGCTCCACAAGCAACAATCTTCTCATGATGCAATTGTAGAAGTTACTGCGGATTGTAATACTTGTGTAGAGTGGGTGCAGCACCATCAAAGATATACAAAAGCGAGAGAGCTTTACCAATCGCACAAAGAGATGCCTCAGGATGAAACACAAATTTTTGTTAGTTCAGACTTAGAAAAAGTAATCATGTTACCCAGAATGGATTCCTTTAAGGCTGTGATTTTTTGTCCACGGCTCGTCGCATATAACCAGACATTTGCTCCGCTTGGCAAAATAACAAATAACTGCAAGCCGATAACAGCTATCTGGCATGACGCAATAGCGGGTAGGAAGCAAGAAGACATCATGAGTGCATTCTACTCCTTCTTCCAAAATAAGCGTGATGTGAAAAACATCCACGTCTGGCTTGATAACTGCACCGCGCAGAACAAAAACTGGCTCCTATTTTCATTGCTGGTCCACTTGGTAAACAGTGATTTGATCGCAGCCGAAATAATAACTTTGTATTATTTCGAGCCCGGACATACGTTTATGAGCTGCGATCAAGTCCATCACCAAGTGGAAGTAGCAATGAAAAAAAAGGGCAAATTGTACGATTTTGTCGACTTCGAAGACGCAGTTGGCTCTATCAACAATTCTAAGGTAGTTGTAAAGTCGTTGGCACCAGAAAACTTTATAAACGTTCCAAACTTCATATCCGATAGGCGTATCCAGAATTCTAACCCTAGAGCTTACCTAAAAAACATGTCGCAGGTATGTTTCCAGCGAAATAATTTTGATCTCGTATACAAAAATGATTTCAACGAACAATACACAACGCTGCGGTTCATGAATGATAAATTCTTAAAAAACCCAGCAAATATGAAGGTAACATTTCGTTCATCGCCGAAAGGAATAGAACCAGAAAGAAAAGCGGGTCTTTTAGACAAATTATCCGCTATTATACCGACACACAAGTTATTATTCTGGCAAAATTTACCTACTACAAACAATTATCAAAGTTCCAACACAAATAATAGGAAAACCACTTAATTTATTTTAAATAAGAATTGAGACTGATAAAATAAGTGCCATTAAAGTTATAAGTACCTATAACGAAAGAAAAGTTACTATTTTTATAGCAATATTTTACATGCATGTGACACTAGTAGATAAGTTCATAAATGTTACAGATGACTTAATTCTTTTTACGTAAACAGTACAAAACAAATTGTGCTATTTTAGCTTTATAAATTGTGATCTCTCCTAATTAGTCCTAATAAATACAAAAAATTAATATTAATGATAATTAAAATCTCAATGTAAGAAAACGGTTTTGTGATATTATGTATACAATTTAGTTTTGTAAACTTATTAATAAAATAGTGATCTCATCGTTAATAAGAAAATAGAATTAGTATAGTATTATTATAGTATTAATAAACATATCTTTTGTAAGATAATTGTTGATTTATTTTTCAAGTTAGCTGTTTTTGAAATGGTATTCTCAATTAATAGTAGTAAATGCTTAACTAAATAGTGGCTATGTCCCAGATGTTCTATGTTTAACTGCTTTAAAGATAAGTATTTGAATGTAATTAACGGCTTAAATATTTTATTTACATAAGTTATCCTTAATGCTTGTTAAGAATGTGGTTAAAGTACATTAACGGCTATTTAGTTATGGACAGATAATCATGAAGAAAGTTCAATGAGTAACTATAATGGCGTTAAAATTCTAAACGGCATTATAGTTAAGTAATTTAAGTTAATTTTGTGAAACATAAATTTCAATAGTCAGTTACCTACAAACACTAAGCTAAAATGCCGTTACGGTGAACTTAACTGCATTTTAGCGTTTGGTTTTCACTTTTATCAAAATTTAATGCACAGCTATAAAGCAAAAAATGTATTTTACATTTAAATAAACTGGTGTATTCATTATAAAGTACATTTATTAGAAAGTACTATAAAAAACACGTATTTCTATGTCAGGAAGTCTCGTATAAAGTTTATGGTTATAAAGTAGCATTCATTTTAAATATCTCCCGCGTTTTTTGCTGATATCTCCAAACTTGGTTTTGAGGCTTAACGGCTTTATAGTTAGTGGACGGCAGCCCTGCAATAGTGAAAAAAAATCAGCTGTTTTGTTGAGTGCTCTTGACAGTTTTCTATGGCACAGCTGTGTTGTTTTCATCGTTATCATACTTTATATTTAAAACAAGTCAAATGTCACTGTTGTATTTGTACTCCTCCATATAATCTATCTATAATGAATTGTATATTGAATAAATCTGAATAATCATCATCGTCAGTCTATCTAATGTTTGTCTACTGCTGGACATAGACCTTACGCATCCACTTGCCACCAGCCTCACGCAGGGCGCTTTACAGGTACGCTTGCGTAAGTTTTAACAAATAAGTGTAAAACACACGCAAAAAACTTAAACATATATTTTTTACAAGAAACTAGACATGCGTTTGACCACAATCTCACCTGATGGGAAGCGACGATGTGGTCGAAGATGTAGCACGCTTGCTTAAGAAATACCTAATCTATTAAAGCTTGTACTAAATATGAAATACCTTAGCAACCAAAACATGATATTATATCTACATATCAAGAACTATAACACGATGTACGCCTTAGAATGTCCATAATATCGGACCCGAACGTCGGACACCAAGCTATGCTATTACGATCATTATTCGTTGCAAAACTGAGGTGTGTACACAAGTATAGCGCTCGAAATAGTTTCTGAATGATGAGTTCTGGCTGTAAATGAATATGTATGAACTGTATTGAATAGTTGAATGGCTATAGTAGAAATTTGAGTTGGATCGTCAATTTCTTACAATTATATCTAATTTGATATGACTTCATTGCATACGAAATTCATCACAAGAAAAAACTAAGACTTGATAGGATTTACGGTTGGAAGTTTACAAGTACAGCTTTATCGCTTAAGCGATCATTTTAGACAACCTTTGGACGGACAGGACTGATAGAATGTGGACTTTAGATGTAGTCATCAGAGGGACCCTAACTGTCTATTAATCGTTAAAGACAAGATTTCTATGAAGCTTTTTAACAAAAAAGGAGGAGGTTATCAAATTCGTCTGTATGTTTTTTTTTATGTTTGTTACCTCATAACTTTCGACTGGGTGAATCGATTTTGATGATTCTTTTTTTATTAGAAAGCTGACGCTTTCCATTTGGTCCCATTTCAATTTAGTCCAGTTCTGATAATGGTATCCATGAGAAAACCATATAAGTCTTAAATTTGCATTAAGTACGTGCGCGACAAATAGATGAATAACTCAATAGTCGGTCTTTTGAAGTCGGTTTTTTGTTTTTTATTTTGTAAAAATAATGTTCTTGTTAAATATTAAGTAAGCCGATAAGGCCGCAATCGTCCATTGTCATAATTATCAAATACCTACATATATAATTACCTTTTCTTGACGAAGAAGAAATCTTTATAAGATGCCGTCACGCCTAATAAGTCACTTATAAACATTGGCATGCATGAATTGGTTGAACCGTATCTTATTGTATGACAAAGTAATGGTATATTGTAGATGTTGTATAGTTACATAATATTAATTGTTAAGCCATTTACAACCGCAAGAAAAGGTCAGGTTCACATAAGGCTGTTGTTTGATTGGCAAAAAGTAGAAAAGAATTAGCTGACACTGGTTCAGGACGAAAATAGAAATAAAGAAATTACAAAATTGGACAAGATTACAGGAATATGCAGATGGCGGACAGATGACACCATAAAAGAGAGGTCTGATATCCAGCAGTGGGATAAAGAAAGCTGTGGATGATATTGATGATGATGACCGGAATAGTTGCTCAATAATAGGTTAACCAAGCGAATATTGTTTATTTTCAGTAAAACAGGCGAATTAATTAATACGGATACGGATAAAGTTCTTGAATAATACGAGTAGTACACAAAACCGCAATGTGCAATTGCTACACTTTTTTCAGCAGTCAAAATATTTGATGACGTTTTGATTAGACTGTTTTTTAACAAGCTGTTAAGGAAATGGAGTAACCGCAGATGTGATCTCGAGCCTACGTAACCTGGGGATTGGAACAATGAGCAGGCCTGATGAGGTAATGAACTCGTGAACTTTTCGTAGGAAAAACGCAGATTAGAGAAAAACAGACAGATAATTAAGTACTTGATTAAAATAAACTTATGACAGCTGTACAATTGTACATTACGGTCTCGTTTCGATCTCCAAAGCTTGACAATAGAAACACATATTTTTCACCTTAAAAAATAAGTATCTTTGTATTCAAAAATTCGGCATCGCGCGGTCTGTGCTTTTGCCATTAGTTGATGAATAAGTTTGTCGTAAAATGGTTAGTAAGTTTGGTAAAGAATCATGGTTTCTACAACTTTTTTACTAATTTAGGTACAATATTTGTGCAGAATTTCCAGATCGTCGTACTCACAATATCTAGGAGGGTCTCGAGAGGCTACAAACACTATTTTGAATTATGATATTGGAACAAGTTTCAATATTTGGTTCTATTTGCACGAATTTTTAATTAATGAACAGTAAACACAGTGAAACGTAGTTTTGGAAAATATTAAACGTAATTCGCAAGACAAAGGTAGACAAAACCAGCGCTACAGATGTTATTTCCCCTCATTTTAAAATGTTCCATCTGCCTCTACATAATCCGAATGTTTAGCATGAAATAATTGCAAATGACTAGAGAATACCTACTAAACGTGAGTGGACGATGTTATCATCATAGTCTAGGATCCTCGCTCGCATCTTTTTATGGGATTACGTGGCGAATCGCAGGTGGTTAGGTCAATCTAATTATGCTTTCTTAATACTGATAAAAGTTTGCTTGTTATGTAATAGAATAGAGGAAGGCGAAAAGCAAGTTCATTGCCCAACGCCTAATACTTAGTAATGAAATTCGTTATCAAGCTTTTTAACAGTGCTTGTTACGATGAGTTTAGAATTGTGTGCAGTGGCTAAAAATAAAAAAGATAAGACATTTTTCTTGCTCTTATCCGACATATTTACCTGCAAATATATATTTTTTTTAATTGGCCTAGTTAGTCAAATCTTTGCACTAATCAAAATACTGAATTTAGAACCACTTCAAAAGACTGATTGAGCGTAAAATGTAGTTTAACTGTGTAACATGACAATGAAATAAAAGCTCGTTTCTATTTTTTTTTATGTTTTATTATTCATGTTATAAATATCAAAGAGGCGTTACGCATCAAAATAAAGAAACAGAAATATAAAGCACGACTCCTACAATTATATAGGTGTCAAATTAAACCATCCAAATCATGTCATGTTCCCAATATTGACCTTTCAAATGATCCACAAAAATACCTGCTAAGTTCAGGCCATAAGGTTCAGGGCCGCTAATGGAATGTTCTTCATATTTTGATACATTCGTATAGTGATTGACACCAGCACCATTCGTGGAGACAGGGTCTAGTCATTCGTGAAATTATCAACGAGGCTTGGCTCTACCTACCTCAGATAAAGCAGAGACAAAGATGAAGTTTTGGGTTAGATTTAGGTGAAGCCAATAACTACTCTACTTTCGCGCGCACGTACACAAGCTCTACAGTGCTGCGAGAAGGGGAGTACTAATTTGTCAATGCACTTAGAATAATGGTCATCTAAATTCTGCTACAAGAATGACGAATTCACTTAACATACTGACTGAATACGATGATTAACACCAGTTTATGATAGTTGTCACACCAGTTTATGATAGTTGTCACCGTAAAAACTGGTGGTAATCATCGTACTTTTTTGTGATATCAGTATGCTCCATACTTTAGGCGAGTTCATTATTAATTTAACGGAATTTAGATGCGCATTTTTCTCAGTGTTGTGTATGTATGCGTGAAAGTAGAGGAGTTCTTGGCTTCAACCAAATCTAGCCCAGTGCTCCATCTTCCTCTACGTTTATCTGTGCTACCAACATAATGCATCAGATTAGTTTGACATTTTAGCTAAAGACACAGTCATAATGGTCTTGATTCTGCTCTGTTGTTTCTAAACTAAATTAATATGACGGAACTACAGGACTACTAAAATTATTCGGACAGGTTGAACATGTTTGTTTGTTAATTGCATTAAGTTAGTTGTAGTTATACGTGAATACTTAAGTTGTGTATATCGTAT
This sequence comes from Alcis repandata, assembly GCA_949125135.1. NCBI lineage: Eukaryota > Metazoa > Arthropoda > Insecta > Lepidoptera > Geometridae > Alcis > Alcis repandata. The sequence continues at coordinate 1,462,819 of OX421237.1, forward strand.
TTTGTATTCGTTTAAGCTAAATATACCTACTCGTATTTTCATAAAAAATACGTTGTATATTGGCTTAACACTTAGGCTTTTTCCCAAAAAAAAAACGATTCCTGCACGATATAAGGTAAAACCGCAGCTATTTCAATTCTTTAAAGATCATTATGTAAAAATATTATCAGTACCTTTTGACATCACATATTTAGAGTCATCAAACCGCAGTCCCACCGCAAGTGACTTGCAAAGGGCCTCATTAGACTAACAAGGTCCCCATTAACAGCCCAGAAGAGTTATTGAATTCTTACCTAGTGAAGTGTCTTATGTAAAATGTAGTAAAACATCTTGAGACATTTTCGATGTAAATACTTGTAGGTGTGTCGATTTTTTTTTGCACTCGAAGCAAGGCACCAGTAGTTATGCTGCAAGATGATACATTAAGAAGACCTTTGCAAAAAATTTTATTGAGTGACGAGACGAGCAAATCGCTCGTCTAATGTTATACGTCACGTTTGCCCTAACAGTAACAGGTATGCGTCACCTAGAATTTTGACTCTAACAGTTCAAGACCCTGCGCGGCACAGAACTGCGCTCGTCACCCTGAGATATAAGATGTTTAATCTCCTATTTGCCCTGAAATTAAAACCGCAACCTCCGTATTGTATCATCGAGCAACATAGCATGTGACACCTTCGCCAAATCTTGAAAATTAAAATCGATGGCTGAGCGATTCGTGAAGCAGCTGGTATAGGGTAAATAATACATGGTTGAGGTTAAGTGAAAGACGTAAGAATATGTGTGTGCGTTACTGGAGCGCCAACACAGGACTGGTAACTGTAGCTCAGTTGAAACATAAGTAGAATAGGTACTTATCTACTCTTATTATCTAAGTGCTTAAAGTATGTTCGTTTCCTTTAGTAGGTGATGAATAGCTGACCAGCTTTACACAGATATAGGTCGAAGAGCTTCCATATACCATCGAAGTTCAGGCCACATTAAACATACGTAAGTTACCCGATATCCAGGAATACTAGGACTTCGTACTGGGTGCGGTGCTGGTCGGTCTCCGGCCTCACCGAAACAGCGCAGCACACATTGATAGCGTAGCTTTTCATTGCTTTTTTAACCGACTTCAAAAAAGGAGGAGGTTATCAATTCGACTGTATGTTTTTTTATTTTTTATTTTTTATGTTTGTTACCTCATAACTTTTGACTGGGTGAATCGATTTTGATGATTCTTTTTTTATTAGAAAGCTGACGCTTCCCATTTGGTCCCATTTCAATTTAGTCTAGTTCTGATAATGGTATCCATGAGGAAACCATATAAGTCTTAAATTTGACAACGTGCGCGACAAATAGATGAATAACTCAATAGTCGGTCTTTTGAAGTCGGTTTTTGTTTTTTGTTTTGTAAAAATAATGTTCTTGTTGTTTTTTGTTTTGTAAAAATAATGTTCTTGTTTAAACTGGACAAGTAGTTACGCAGATAAATTACGCTACAAACACATCAAAATTTCGCCTCCTTCAAATATTAAGTTTACTCATAATATTAGTCCAAACGGTTAAAATTCAGTTCATGTATTTACCTTACCTTATTATTACCCATTTCTTACACCATAATATACGCTATAAGTTATTCGTAACATGCTTCAAGAAGGTTTTAATGGCGATAACTACCTATTACTACCAGCCTCTACTGATACTAGTATTTAGCATTCAAGGGCCACCACTGACGAGCAATTAGCGGCATCATCATAAACAAGATTGCAACAGTAATATTCTACATCCAGACCTATTACCGTCAGCCGGACTTTACCTGTAGCTGCCCTATTCTGTCAAGTGAAAAAAGTGGAAAGTGAAACGCTTTGATTCCATTTTTGCGTAGTACCACTAGAGTGTGGAATGCTCTGCCCGTGTGGGTGTTTCCCGATAGATATGATCTAGTGTTAGTAGTGTCTTCAAGTCGCGAATGAATCGGTTTCTTCTAGGCAAGCGTGCTCCATCCTAGACCGCATCGTAGCTTACCATCAGGCGAGATGGCGGTCAAACGCAAGCCTATTATTATAATAATAAAAAGAAAAAAGTGAGATATTATCTTGGTCACTGTCGCTCTCTCTACAAATGTCATGAGAGTCAATGTTTTCAATGTTAGTGGTAGGGTTCTTCTGTAGAGACCACCTGGGGAAGTACCATTCCGTTGTCAGTCATTACACCGCCAAGCAGTAATGTGCAAACATTACTGTGTTCCGGTTGGAAGAGCAACGTTTCCAGTGTAATTTAAGGTCAAATAGGAGATTAAATATCGTATATCTCAGGGTGACGAGCGCAGTGCTGTGCCGCGCAGGGTCTTGATCAAAATTCTGGGTGACGCTGACCTGTTATGGGCAAACGTGACGTTTAACATCAGGCGAGCGATTTGCTTGTCTCGTCACTCACGGGCATAAAAAAGTGCGTCTGACGGAGATATCTCGAGCACCTGAGAATACGGTCCCTGCTCGATACATCGCTTATATGTAACTAGCTTTTATAAATGCTACTAATAAATCGCCTTTGTTCAAGTGATAACTTACCTTCAGGTCCACTTGTTTGTTTGCCATGGCATAGGACAATTTTCAATATTTAAATCCATTTTTAATATGAAAAAAAAAAAGCAAGAAACAGTTGAATTAACAACCGTTTCCTTTTTGGAAGTCAGTTGAAAAGAAAACAAAGGCCATAATTTTGTTTCGCCAGTTTCCTATTACTGCGGTTCACTCGGTGTCCTATAGCTACTGTTAGTTATTCCTATGCGTTAATGCTAGTTTAAGATAAAGAGGAGTTCGCTAAGCTGACGGCCAACCTTCAGCAGTAGAGTGAGATCTGATGATGATGATGTTAACTTACTGCCAAATTCAATTCAAATCGTGAAAAAGCGTAAAAAAATAACAAATATAGGTATACAGTAAATGAAGTAAACCGGGGCGTTCACTTCCTGCTGGCTCATTGCCATCTCTAGGAGTTGGATGTGCTGAAAGATATTTTTTTTTACATACTGTGCTTGCAGGATAATCTCGCCTTATCACATAGTAGATGTACCCTGCGGTTTCATCTGTACGTTAGGAAGAACAGTTATGATAACAAGAACATTATTTTTACAAAACAAAAAACAAAAACCGACTTCAAAAGACCGACTATTGAGTTATTCATCTATTTGTCGCGCACATACATGGAAATGTAAGACTTTTATGGTTTTCTCATGGATACCATTATCAGAACTAGACTAAATTGAAATGGGACCAAATGGGAAGCGTCAGCTTTCTAATAAAAAAAGAATCATCAAAATCGATTCACCCAGTCAAAAGTTATGAGGTAAGGTAACAAACATAAAAAAAAAGAAAAACAGTCAAATTGATAACCTCCTCCTTTTTTGAAGTTGGTTAAAAAGTAGCCTTGTGTTAATTTAACACCTGTCTATTCAAAGTTTTATTAAAATTGTTTTTTTTTTTTTTTTTTTTTTTATTTGATTGAGTGACGAGACGAGCAAATCGCTCGCCTGATGTTAAACGTCACGTTTGCCCATAACAGGTCTGCGCCACCCAGAATTTTGAACTCGCAGAATTCAAGCCCGCACAGCACTGCGCTCGTCACCCTGAGATATAAGTTGTTTAATCTCCCATTTGCCCTGTAATTTCACTGGAAACAATGCCCTTCCAACCGGAACACAGTAATGTGGTTATGTAGTTGCGGAGATAAATGGTAACAATCATTCACACACAAACTTTCGCATTTATAATATTAAAGTAGAATATAGTACTCTCTCTCTCTCTGAAAAAAGCGTGAAAAAGTAACAAATATAAACTTTCTCTCTTTCTCTCTCTTTCTTTCTCTCTCTCTCTCTCTCTCTCTCTCTCGTGCCTCTTCTCGCTCGCTCTCCTAATTTCGCATAAACATTAACATGAACGCTACCATAATTCGTTATTAAATCAACAACGTCAGCTCTAGTCCTAGTGACCCCACTAACTCGTCGCACGCAGCGCATCACTAATATTGTAACGCCAATTCAGACCAAGCCTCGAGATTGTTATTTATCGATCCACCGTGGCCTCAGCCGTGTAATTACTAAAAAACAACATATGTATCTGCAGGCGTTTTATGAATTGAAATTGCTCTATATTGACCTCTCAAACGATTTGAACGTCAATCAGTGCCAGTGCTTCTGGCCATAGACCAACTTTAGAACCGCGGGAAGCTTAAACTTGCTAATAAAGCGTTATAAATATTCATAGGGTATCATCATCGGCAACCTTTTTAAAAGCTTTTATTTAACTTGCGATTTATGTAACTATGTTTGTTCGGATGGAATCTTGCAACTTAATTTTGAACCACTTCTCGAGGTCCGATTCAGCTGAAACTTGGTATACGGGTGTAACTCCGATGACAATGCAATACAAGCTTGTTTTGAAAAATAATTTTAAAATTTACTTGTTCCACCGTGCTGAAGAGTCCTCTATAATGTCTACCTCTGAGTATATGTAGACTTAGAAGTAGGTGGAAAATAATTGATGATAATGATCTGTTCATAGATAACTTTAATTAACAAAAACGAACGAATCTACATTAATTAACAAAGTAGTACTCGATAATGACGATTATTTTATTACCAGGATACGTTTTACAATTAACATTTAAATGAATTAGACTTTAAAATAAATTATCCAATTGCATTACATTAGGTAGGTAGAAACATTGTCATAATTACAGACAAATATAATTGCCCAAAATTTTTAAAAGTAATCGTTAATATTGTAAATAAATAAAAATTATTGAATATTTCGCTTTGTATATTTGATTCAACAATACTTAAACAAATAATTTAAAGTAGGTAATTTATTATTTTATTTTAACATAATATTATACATCTACAGCTTACGAGATAAGCAGAATTTTTAATAATTTAATGCGAAATATGATTAGTCCTTTTATTATTTGTGCGAATTAATAAAACGAATCATTGTTTCCGAAATCACAAAACATTTGAACGTTCAAGCCATAAACAATTATTAAATACAATAATCCCAAATTACTTTACAATAGTCATAAATTAGTAATATTATTGCTTGGATTTCTCATCAAATACATAAAGCATATCTCAATCCTAACGAATACATAATTATACATGCGAAAGTGAGTTTGTTTGTTTGCTTTCACACCTTAACAGTAGTTAATTTAAGAATATTTTTTTTTAATTTTTTTCGATAATTTCTGAACATGATCATCCTGAGCATAGCTCATCGCTCATTGTTAAGGGTACAGAAAAGGACGAAAGATATTTTTAACATCAAATCAAATCAAAATCTTTTAATTCAATGGACATATTACATGCGCTTAGAAATTGACAATTTTACATTTAGAAAAAAAAACAAGTTTTTAAAATTTACACACATTAATCTAAGATACCTTGATACATAAACTCTTAATTATTCACATCAGAAATTACAGACAAAAACCGTTTAAAAAAGGATCACAACACTTCAAACTAGTGCTACAACTGGAGGCTTTATCGCTAAGAGTGATCTCTTCCAGGCAACCATAGTATAGAGAGGATACACAGAAAAAAATTAAAATTGGGTAGTGCAATAAAGGAGAAAATGTATAAACTTATATAAAAACAATAACCATCAAAATCAGTTTATTATTGACGGTGTAATCGCGTACATACAAAAAAGCAACAAACAGTCGAATTGAGAACCGACTCCTTTTTGGAAGTCGGTTAAAAATTGTATACATACATCATCATTACCATTGCCGTTTTTTACTACCATGCAGATGAAGTCGCGGGGTATAGCTTGTAAATAATACTCGTAGTGTTATAAGCAATTACAAATTTAATTACTACATTAAATCGACTCCTCTTGGCATTAGTGAAGCATTCCAGTCGATTTCAGGTGAGCTTTGAACGCTGTATTGTTGTCTGTTGCCGAAAGGTCAGTAGAGGGCTTTGTTTTCAAAAATGGTATCATTCTATAAATAATATAAACTTCAAAAATGACTAACCTAAGCTGGCGCCTAAGGGTGAGTATCGTCATACAACGAAGTCTTGGGGTCAGCGTTTTGGGAACATATCCCACAGGCAGCCGGCCTTTTAGATTAGTTTAGTTTTATTAAGCAACTTTAATGTTATTTAATTTTACCTGTTATCAACGAATAAACTCCTTCTGACTGATTAAAAAAAAATTCAAACATAAAATTTTATTATGTATGTTTTTTACGGAAATCGTTAAAAACAATCAGTTGTTCCATAAATTTTGTAGAATGTCATTGTCATATTTCTATGGATTAGCTGATATTTTCGTGATTTCAGAGTTGGTCCCATAGTAAAAGTTGTTCATAATGTTTAATAACATGCACCCTTTTCGGCTTAGCATAGACGATAGATACATATGTAGCTGCAATATCCAACTTTATCTCCCAATTTTGTTCATCTGTTTCCTAAATTACCTATCTGGAAGCTAATTTAAGGTCTCCATTCACGTCATAAAACAATTACAAATCATCCGTGCCCGTATTACAACTCTGATACGTCACTTGCTTTTATTAGAATCCGATAGCCTTGTGCTGAACAGTCTCTTTGACCGCTGCCGGAACATGTAAGCATGCGTAAAGGCGGATCTCGTATTTCCCAGTGTTTTTACTTATTTTATTGCGTTGTTCTTATTTACTTTATTTGTTGGCGGTTAACATGCAAATGGGTTAGTATTGGTTCCAAATGAGAAGAAGATAAAATAAAGTCCGGATATACAGGTATCTTACATACCAGGCTACAGATCACCAGGTCTATATCCTTGTAATTGGTATCATTGAGCATTAAGGTGGGAGCATTTTATTTGTCTAAGTTATTTTTTTGTGGACTGTGAAATATTTTTACTTATCTTAGTCTCGTCTCAATATACAACAAGATCTTTGCAGCTTTTATTTTCCTTGGTTTTTATTTGTCATTTAAGTTCATTCAAAATACAGTAATATTTACCAGTTCAGTGATTTTATTTCATCTTTAAAAAATACTTCGGTTTTAAAACACGGAACAGTATGGCACGGCTATTAATATAGGATACTTCGAATCGGATTTTGTTTCATAGGAAGTGCAAAAAATTATATTGAAATCGTACTTATTACAACATATTAACGAGAATAATATTAATATTGTTATAAAAAAACTTGTCGAAACCACGTCTCTTTTTGAATATTTTTTTTGTAAAAAAACGAAAAAGACTAATTAGGCAATACTTACTCGTATTTCATGCCTAAACAAGAGTGTACTCTTGGGAAATAAAACCCTACACAACACGAAGTCGCTACTTTATGAAGTGGAAACATGATTGAGAGCTGATTGACATCCTAAATACACGTAAGTCGAGGATCACACCCATTATATCAAATAGGCACTTACTTCTAAGCTCTAGTGTGTTGCTACACACTTACAGTAGCACTTTTCAAATGAATTAAATAAACAACTAAGTAGGTACTTTACATACTGAAAGTCATAATGTATTGCTTGTTATGTCAGCTGAGTGGCTAGTCTTAGAGCCAGAGCTTTTGGCCTCCCTAATGTGAATTCCTTGCTTTTTTAGATCAACCAGGTTATATATGGAATATATACTACGATTCCACACAAAAATAAATGATAGAAATTAGAAATCAGTCAGCTTAAAAAAGGACTGAGGCATATCTGCCCTTGTTCTTCGCAGTGCTCCCCAGTGCTTTAGGCCAAAATAACAACTCTTTGGACCCAACAAAACACACAACCCCTCGGCAGGCCTAGAAAAATATGGCGCGATGACACACACCTGAAAAACTGAATGGCAGCAGCTCAAGGTGAAAAAACGTAGATGAAGGGAAAAGAAAGCGGGAAGACCTTTGCTTTTCACTAGGATGTTCTCACGTGGAAGAAGGTTTTACCATTGACTATTAATATTTCGTGCCCTCACAAACAGTGATGGTAAAATAGTTAGGTAAGCTGCACAAAACCTAATCTACGTACTAAAGTTTCAACAATGCATTCAAGCTTACCACATATTTTGCATTTAATTCCCTCGCAGGCATCGCTGATCCTTTCAAAAATACCTTAAAAGATATCAAGGATTGCCATAAAGTTTTATGGCTAGACGAGAAACAATATCGGACGGTCGAAGATGACTGAATGTGGATATGCATGGATTTATTTACGTACTCTACACCTATGTAGGTTAGTCGTAGTCCTAGGTTAGTCTGAAAGTAGCGACAGAAAAGTTGACAAGTAATCGTCTATCGTGATACGTTCATTATTATGCGAAGAGAGGAGGACCATATCACAAAAAAGACGATGAACTTGAGTATGAATGGGTATAGCTGTAGAGGACGACCAAATAAAGTATGGATGAACTGTGTGATGATATGAAAAAGAAGGGAGTGTATTCAGAAATGACGAGTGATAAAGATGAATGGAAGAAGTGTACATATTGTACCAACCCCACGTAGGTGGATAAGGGTAGGCAGATGCGGGATTTCAGGAGCGGGAGATTTCAAGGTGTCTAGGCCTAGCTAAGATGTTTTTAAGGCCTAATTTTAAAAGGTCACTAAACTTGAAGACCTTTGAAATGATAATAATTATAATTATGGTAGTTTCAAACACCAAAATGAAGTTATTAACCTTAACACAATTCCGTAATAAAAATCCGGTAAGTATTTAGTATCTGTCTAAAATTACGTTTTTTGCATGAGCTAGAAATAGTATATACTATGATTTAGCCGGAAAACAAGTAATTCTGCCGGAAAATGAGAGAAGACTACAGAATTTCTTATATCCCATTAGTAATTTTAAAGAGATTTGCTTATAGTTTATTTTTAAATGCATTTTTTTTATTATTATAAATATAATCAATAATATTAGTTTACTCATTCAATCATTTGATAAGCATCCATTGTGTATTTCTATCCGGCAAGACCGGTATTTTTTCATCAGTTTTGAAACTGACTGGTTTGGAAGTCCGTTTAAAAACCTCGACATTACGCCGGATAGCCAACCCAAGCCTTTTTAGTATCAAAATGTAACATGTCCAATTTGAATCATCTCTCGTTAGCAATTTAGGGTTTACGCAATAGCACTTGTTCAGCAACCGACCTGCCGTCCCACGAGCGATTGAACTATGACCCAACAGAACTGGTAAATATGTAATACTGACATCGGTATAATTATTTAAATACTAACTGTAGCTCGCAGCTTTACTCAATGTAAAACGTTGTTTAGCATTTTTAAACGAAATAAACGCAAAATTGTTTGAACGAAAACGAAATATGACCTTGAACTAGTTAATTGTAATTTATTCTAATTCCCTTTTCAACGATCATCGTATCCTATGTTATCATGTATAAAAATAAGCTCTTTAATATTTCTGTACATACAAAAAGTAATCTGAATTTTAGATTAAATTACTGAAATACTTTTAATTAAATTTGTTATTTTTAAATCAATTAATTACTGTTTAATTTTGTGCAATTTATTTTTCTTACTTTTTTACTTTTAATTCGCAGTATTAGAACTTTTATACACCGACAAACACCAAAACCTGTAGAGTAGATTATATAGACTAAAAGATGATACTTGTAATATAAAATAACTATAACGTAATATAGTAATTATATAATTTGCGAGGCTATCGTAGCTACTAACACGGTCAGTTTATAGCCAAACCTATATAATTACTATCAGGGCATAAATTATAACATCTCATTCGATTAATCGGAATATTACTTCGATATTATTAATGCTGGTAGCTTCTCTGGAATTTAGGTAAATAAGGTGGGTACGAATCAAAAGGAAGATTTATTTTGAAGGCACAGACCGCAGGCTGCAACTACAGATTACAGATAGCAATTTCAGACCACAGACTGCAACTGCGCACTACAGACTGCAACTGCAGACCACAGACTGCAATCGTAGACCAGAACACTGCTACTGGGTGTGTTATCTAGCTTCGCTGCTGATATGCTTAAACTAAATTTGGGAGCAAAAATTCGTTTTTGGATTTCCTGGTCTCTTTTTTTACGGAGATCCCAAACCTATCATTCGTTAAATTAAGTTGAATTTAATTTTGCACGACTGCAAACTGTTGAGGTACAAAAAATCATACTGCAACCCCGCCGCTATTTGCAATCTACAAGTCTGTAACTCTCGTGAAACATTTTTATCATTTCTATTCGCATGAAAAGTGAAATATTGTGTTAGTTTACTTATTGTACAATATGCAGGTGCATTATTATTATAATTGCATTATCTCGCAACATTAGCCAGTGAGCCCGACGATCTGTAATGTATCCATCAAGCAAAGACGTGTAGACTAATTATGTAGGTCTCATAGCTGGCAATTAAGAGCAAACCTGTAATATTGTGAGGCGATTCGGTTGGTTATGTAAAATGTAGTTTCAGGTGAAATATTTGATTATGTTACTATATCCGTGGATGGTTGACGTAAGCTCTGTTTTTTTGTGATTTTATATTCTGTTTATGCCTATTTATGTTATCTTTCACTACATAATAAAACTTTATTAGCTTATATATAAAATTCTCGTGTCACAATGTTCGTTCCCGTACTCCTCCGAAACAGCTTGACCGATTCTCATAAAACTTTATATGCATATTCAGTAGGTCTGAGAATCGGTTACTATCTATTTTTCATACCCTTAAGTGATAAGGGTTGTCCACCCCAAACATTTATTTTTATTTTTTGGACAAAATTTGTATTTCTTATATTGTTGCTTATGTGGCATTAAAAAATACATACCTACAGCCCTAAATTTTCACCCTTCTATCACCAACCCCTATTTTTTAATAGTCACTAGAAATAATTTTTATTTTATGGCAAAACAACGTTTGCCGGATCAGCTAGTGGACTTATAAAAGCTTGTCTTTATGTAGGTACTTACCATACTTTATCGCATGTGCTAATTTTTCCTAATGTTATAAATGTCAAAGGTTTGGAAATCTGGGTTTTGATGTTTTTTGCTCAGTGACGTAAAAACAGTGGAACTATTTTCGATGAAATTAGGGTACGGAGATAGCTTAGCAAATTGGTACCCAAGAATTTCAAAGGCTACACAGAAAAACTAAAAACCCTAGAGCCGCGGATGGTATAATAAACCACAAAAGAAGGTTGGCACAATCTTTATAGTTTTTCAGTGTAGTTTTACGCCAGAAAAATTAATGGTGCAAATTAGCGATTACGGCTATTGTGACTATCTTCGATCACATTCGGAGATCTTCATCAAGAGATTCCAATTCACTGAATCTAGTAGATCGAAACTAATCGCAATAGAATTAATAAACCGTAAGTATTCCCGTGTTACATATAACAAAAATTCAGTTTAATTAGTGTTTTACGAGTCTGCCGGCCAATGTCGTCTCTACCTCATTAGGAAGAGCTACTTACTTGTCTGAATAAAATTAGTTCAGATCAAACACGAGGCTGTCTGCCGTCTGATGATCTGGAGGTGACCAAACGATTCTAATTGTGGGAACAAACAAAAAACCGTCTAAACTTTAAAATGTTTTAAAACTAGCTGCGCTTGCGGTTTCACCCGCGATCAGAAAATTAACATGAGTTTTCCGAGATAAAAAGTAGCCCATGTCTTAATGTAGACCATGAAAAACCTTCAGTCCAAATATCATGTAATTTAGTTGTTAGTGGAAATATTTAAACAATAACAGTTTGAAGACAAATTCAATTTGCAATTCGAAATTGTTCAAGCTGTTCCAGCAATAGAAAGTTATATAAATAGAATTATACATGCATAAAAGTCCCGAAAACGGTAGGTAGTCGTCTTTTTGGGCTTTCGGGTCCAAAATAAGTTTTTTTTAAAGAGCAGCAAACATGCAGACTGTCAGCCTGATGGTAAGCAAAACCACCACCTATGAACACTTTTTTTTTTTTTTTTTTTTTATGTAAATAAGTGACGAGACGAGGAAATCGCTCGCCTGATGTTAAACGTCACGTTAGCCCATAACAGGTCTGCACCACCCAGAATTTTGAACTTGCAGATTCCAAGACCCTGCAACACTAGTGGCGTTAATGATGGTTTGCCAGCCCGAAGAGGTGCTTGTAGTCTCCGTTTGAGGTTGTGTTTGTTATGATTTTTGCCTCCAATTCTTAAAAACCGTAGTCACCCTACGTATGACCTGATACCACCGCAATGAGATCATGCATATGAAATTAAGGTGGCATCATTTAACCGCCTTTTTCAAAGGTAAGGTCAACTAACGTAACTAACGACTGCAGCCTGCATTAATTAGAACGCGTATTTTGTCTATTTTTTGCAATTCGTTTGGACTGTTTTTGCAATTAGCTTGTGCAAAACATTTGGACTAATGAAGCGGGCATTTTGTTTTCAAGGTTTGGTAGTTATGTTTCAGCGATATAGTTTTTTGACGTGGTTACAGTTTATATTTATAGCCCTCATTTTTTTTGAGAGAAATAAATGGCCGAAAATAAATAAGTGTTAAATAAGTTTTTATTTTTTTCTCCTTAGCCTTTCTTTATGTTTTTATTTTCTTAGCCTATCTTCTTTCTTTGAAGTTAATGCAAAAATTCAATTACCCTAAAAACTAAGCGAGATTTGTAAAAGTCCCCAATAAATAAAACATTAATATCAGATGTATTATACCTACACTTTAAATCCGGAAAACATTTTACTTAAAGTAAAAAAAATACCATCATAAAATTGCCTGTAATTTTTTCAAAACATTTATCATAATCAGCGTTATTGCAAAAATGCAGCGTTCAATCATCATCAGCATTCTGCAAGATTCAGACCTTCGAGAAGAATGCTCAATCACAATGTGACGGGCTTCCTTTCTACGAACATTATTACTTTGAGTTAAGTATAACTAAGCACTAGGGTCGGAACTCGCGTGGGCTGGGTTCCAACGTATTTTTAATGCAATATTTTTTTATTTGTGTGGAAAATTCATTCAATGTACCTCTAGATAGACCTTTATTGATTGTATAATTCTGTGAAAGTGGTAGTAAAGCCTAAGAATAGAACTTATAATTCTGATATACGTCATTTATTTTAAACTAGCCGCGTCCCGCGGTTTCGCCCGCAATCTTACTAGAACCGTTAAATTTTCTGAAATAAAAGTAGCCTATATGATAATTCAGAAAGCTATCTCTATAACACATCCAAATCCGTTTAGCCGTTTTTGCCTGATTAAATAACAAACATCCAAACATAAAAACAGCTTGCATTGATAAGTCTTTATAATCCTCGATAAGACCGTTTGACTGGCGTTTGGCAATTTTATTTCCCCAAGCTAGAATTTTGCAACTAATCCTACTAATATTATAAGAGTGTGTATGTATGTTTCTTACTTCTTCACGCTAAAACGGTTCAACGGTTTCAGATGAAATTTGGTACGAAAGTCACATATGTCCTGGATTAACATAAAGGCTACTTTTTATCCCGAAAAACGCTAGTGAAACCGCGGAGCGCAGCTAGTATTTTATTGACTACCTATAACTAGTCTTATTTATTTATTTTTATTTAGTACTTGTTGTTGTGTCTTGTTCTTGTTTTTAGTTTAGTTTTTTTTGTGTTTTTTTTAGAATTTTTACTTAGTGAGTTTTGATCCTCAAGTACTTTTGCAATTTGATGAATTGTAAGCGAACCTACACGTTTTAGAGACACGTTCTGTACTGGAATGTAGGTATTGGGATACTAATAAAATACCGCGGCGATGCTCGAGGTAATCACTCGTAACTGCGTTTATTGACAGTGATAATTATAAACATTAGCTATAGTTTGATATTAGAAAACGTCACAAACGTCATACAATTTTGTGCCTTGAAATTTATAATTGAAAAGATGGTGGATAAGACTAAGTTCTAAGTTATCTGACAACAAAGTTTAATTATTAAAATTATTTTAAAGATTCACTACCTACATATTAAATTGGTTTTCAATAAAAAAAAAAAAAGTATCTAGAGAAAGATTACTATGGTAGCTATTTTAGTAATCTATGCATGATAAAAAAAAGAAAAAAAAAAGTAGGAAAAGTTAAAAGTTCATACTGATATAGAGTTGCCCAATATTTCTGTAGACTTAATTTCCATGTAACCTCATTTCTGTTTGATTTTAAAAATGAATACTGTATAAATATACCTACTCATACACACATATAAATTATCTTTACATACTCACTTGCATATCTCATTCGAAATTAAGATTATTTCATTTATTAAAGGTATAATAGATACAGAAGTTAGTCAGTTAAGATCTAGCTGATAAAACTATCTTTAGTATTTAACCGAATTAACGTAATGCATTAAAAAAAAATTAAAAGAAAGAGAAAAAATTGCACGTCATTGTAAAGTTGAACTTAGTTTCAAAACAGTCAATTATTAATGAAACTATTATTGCGTTTCAATATAAAACAAGTAAACACAAAGCAACAAACTACCTCAACAGTTCCAAGACTAGCCGTAGTTATTTGCCCAAGAACCCATAATAGTTAGCGCACGCCTTGATGAGTTCGCTAATATATCATTCCTTGACAGTGTATTTCAATTTTCAAACCATTGACTTAAATATTACTTTGTAAAGACTGGGCTAGTGAGCAATTAAAATAGTAAGTACTGGCTTTTTGGAGCTTACCTTCGACCACATCGTCACTTGCCTACAGGTGAATTGGTGGTAATACACAGATTTATTCGTCACAAAAAAGAGTATCTTTGCTTGTCATTGCACATTCAGTCGCAGACAAACCATGTGTGAGATGGATATTATAATATGTATGTTACATTGTGTACCACTCACACTTATACATCAGCCTGACGTGTATAGGAACACTACAATGCGACACAGTTATTAATAATTTCAAAAGAAGCACCCTATCGTCACAAAAAAAAATAGTTTTTTTTTTTGATTGTATATTACGTATTCCTATTCAGATGTAAAGGTTTCTTTCATCATCATCATAGTCACCATTTTTTGACAGAATGAGTGTTGTGACAGAAAAACCGCAATAGGCAACATTTTGGATCGCCATCTCTACATTATGTATTCATCTCAATGTCAAACCAAGTTTTGAATTCTAAATTCCAGTTTTAAGTATTTTGGAGCCGCGGTTTTCAATTAGTGGGATTGGCTTAAATTGGTAGCGTAGTGTAATTATGTAAGTTATGGATATGGGTTGAGGTGTAATTGTTGTAATTTATGATTGACAGAGAGTGGTATTTGTAGGTATGTAGGTAGGTTTAATTGTTGGCAAAATTATGTTGAGTAAAAATAATTTATCTTCAATTATTTACTGTTTCATTAGTTAAGATTGAAATGTAATAATTAAATTATCTATACTAATATTATAAAGAGGAAAGATTTGTATTTTTGTATTTTTGGATGTTTGTGTGGAATAAACTCAAAAACTACTGGACCGATTTCAAAAATTCTTTCACCATTCGAATGCTACATTATCCCAAAGTGACATAAGCTATAATTATTTATTACCTGAAAAAATTAGGGATCCTTACTAAAACTTCAATAGTGTCCACCCGTGCGAAGCCGGGACGAGCCGCTAGTGAATAATAAAAAGGAATAAATTTTAAGGTTTTTTTTTTTAATTTCATGATTTTCACTATTTCTTGGAATATTTGAAGGATAACGTCACGAATGATAAGCCTAGGCTATAGTGATACTTTATGTGTTTGTTTCTTGAATCAAAGAAAAATGTCAATGACACTCGACAAAATGTATGGAGCAGATGATTTTGTTTTCGCGAATTCCGGATTGATCCCATAGTAAAAGTTGTTCATAATTATGAGTTAGGTACTGCGAGTCCTTTTCGGTTTAGTATACTATCCTTTTCTCACAAAGATTTCAACGGGATGCACGCCGTATCGCAAGCTGCTTGGCCAAACTAAACACGCCGAACATTCACATCGAACTTAAAATCATATTAAACCCTAATTTATTTCCCAAAGCTAAGATAACTTAAGCCTATTAAATCCCCAACGATCAGAATCCGTGATCTTCTATTAAAATCACTAAATACAGTGAGCGGTCCGTATGTCCATACAAAAGACATCAACGCGCTGCACGACGTCGTGCAGCTTTTTGATGGCTTTTGTATGGAGCCGCTGCACGCTGCTCTGCTCGGCCGAAATGAAAAGGCTGTGACATTATTTATTTTATTTATTTTGAAAGTAAAGGCATTTTATATTAGTAGACTTAAATCCTATATATTGAAGAAAACCCAAAAAAACGATTTAAGAAAAATTGAAACGAATTGAAAAAAGCAATATGATATTTACAATATTTATGAATTTTTATTTTTTATTTAATACATACATACGAAACAAAATGAAAAAAAAGAAACTAACTCAAAGTTGGTTCAGCACAGGTACACACTTTAAGCACCCTTGTTTGAGTCGGGTGAAAACGCCCTATACAACTTGAAAACAAATCAACTCAACTTAACCCTTTATCCACGGCTAGCATACAGGTCTACCCACGAAGAATGGTTAGACTATATTACACCACGTCGGCAGTGTTGGTTAGTAGATTCACATACCCCAATATTTTTTCCGAATATAAGCAGATTTCCTCACGATGTTTTTCCTTACCGAAAAGTCAGTGGTATGAAAATTTGTTCAACAACCAAATGAAATTGTAAAACCTATGTAGATCTAGACCACTCGCAAGTGGATAACTCATAAGATAGCTAATCTAGACTGTATTAGCATGCAAGTGGGGCAGACATCTCACGTCCCAGTTGCACAGATACGAGTAGTGCACAATCCTGGCTTCATAAGGGGAAACAATGCACCTGGGTTAGGGCTACCGTTACTAACGATTAGTATTTTTTTATCTTTTGCGGGGTGGAAAAATACTAAAAAAAATTGTTTAGTTAGTAAAAAAAATAGAAATTAGAAACAATTGCTTAGTTAGCGATTTCTTATATATTTTTTTGTGAACTAACTTTTGTAACTATTTAATGAACATGAAAAACTGCCATTAACTATCTCCTATCTTTTACTGTTAGAGTTATTACAGAGCGTAAAACAAGTCATTAAAAGTAAATAACCTATTCAGTATAGAAAATTTCAACAGAGGTTCTCAGTTGAATTTTTTTCAACAAAAACATTACATAACGTTAATTGGTACTTGCATGGTTTCCTCAACATTTATTAGATCTCAAAAAGTATCCCAGTAAAAAAGGTTTTGAACATGAACTAGCAAAAATTGATAATTTAAATCAAAAGTGTTAGGTACTTCATTTTAGAGTGTCTGTAAAGTTGGCAACCCTAAAACGTAACAACCAACAAATAAGGATGCAGTGCTCAGTGATCGCATGTAGATTTGATCAATTAGCGATGATTAATGGTCGGCCGGTATGTAACAAGTATGATGTCGGACAAGTCTGCGTCTTGTACTAACTTGTCTTGTACGTTGATACTTGTAGAATTTCTAGACTATTACAGTCTACAGTTGTCCAAGGATCAACGGCTAGTTAAATAAATTAGCCATGTAGACATTATATAATCTACCTCTATATCTATAGAGGTATATTCTATGTTGTTTTTTTTACAACTTTATGACAAGTCGAGCAAATCGGTCGCCTGATGTTAAACGTCACGTTTGCCCATAACAAATCTGTGCCGCTCAGAACTTTGCACTTTTAACAATTCAAGACCCTACACGGTACCGTTCTATGTTCGTAACTCTGAAATATAAGATGTTTAATCTCCTATGTAGGAAAATGCCATGAGATGTTACTGGAAACACAGCCCTTAAATAGGGGAACACACTAATATTTTCACATTGCTGCTTGGCGGTTGAATAACTGACAAAGAACAAAGATTCTCAAGCGGACCCTGCAAAAGAGCTTTACTGCCTAACTTGATTTAATCAGTCAAAAGTTGGATCAGCGTTTATAAGCAAAATAATTAGTTAGATTCAGATATTTGGTATCTGAATCTAAATCTAGCTAATTATTTAGCTAGCTAGACTAATACGTAGACCGTTTAAGGTTGGTATCTCAAACTCTGATATAATTTATCTTCATTCTAAATCATAAATCGTAATCATTCGTCGAGTTAGACGCCTACTTGCAGTGTCTTGTAGACCACATGCACAGCTTTAAATATCAGACTTGACCAGCGTTTTTGGAACAATTCCTACAGGCAGCGGTCTTTTAGATTAATTTAGTTTTATTTAGAGTAGCAATTTTAATGTTATGGAATAGTTTTTAATTTTTTAATTTTTATTGTTTATTAAACTATAGGATAAGTTTCTATCATCATCATAATTCGTATTAAAAAAAAACATTTTCTTCACTTTTGTGTACTTTCAGTTTTCTTGACATTTGATTTCCTAGGTTTATTGAGTTCAACCCTCTAGCACATGCCGGGACAAAATGTAGTCGACTTTTTCTTACCGACAAAGACGTGACGCATGACGTGATTCTCGCATAACAAAAAGTGACGACAAGATCGTATCGCGGCACATTTCAGGCTAGCTTAACATACACAGCGACAGCAAAAATCATCATCCATCCACGTCATTTCAGAATGATTAATCTAATACTTTTTATTTCTTTGTTTAAAAAAAATCAAAATTTTCTCTAAAAGCATTCCCATAGAGTGTATTTTTCGCTGCACTTTCGCATTACCCGAGGAAAAGTAGTCCAGCTTAGTTTGAGCACGACCTATTACAGTATAATGCCTAAAATTAGAGCTTACGTAAAGTCTAGACTCTAGACTATTGTGCACTCGGGATTATACGGCTGCCTTTCATTTTGTGATGATACTGTGACGGGTATGTTTTGCTACCAATTAATTGTGGGGTTGTCTGATTGCATATTCAATTACGTGCTGATATTGTATTTACTGAACGATATTGCGCATTGCGCATCCAATGGTATTGTATATAGTAAGCTTCAAGCAGGAAGCAGAGGTTCCTACCATAGTCAGGAAAACAATTTAATAAATGAGTAAATATGTTTTCTACAAATGGTTTTTTTCGAAATGCTTAGACTGCGTATTAACATACTATATAGTTGTAAAGACGTTGTAAAGACTTTGACAGGTCATTTAAATTTCTATATTTATTTTAATAAATACAAATTGCAAATTAACAAAAAGTATTTTTAAAAATATTTATAAAACCGAGCTTTTTTTGCGTATACATCAGAATTACACAGGTATAAGGTAAACAATTCTTGTGTATATTTCAATCTCGTAAACAAAAAAATAAATAAAAAAATAGTACAAACACACACGCTCACAGAAGTAGGTGTTGTTGTAATTTCAACTCAATCGGACATCGAAAAGTGGTTTAAAATTCAGTTGCAAAATTGGCCTCAACAAACGAACTAACATTTTATGAGTATATTGTAAAATAAATAAAAGCTTCTAAAATAACACAAAGGTGAACAAAACACAATTCGAGCAAACAATGAACCGTTTTCAGGGTTAAACTTGTCAAATCCACGACAATGTGAACATTATTATAATAAATCGATTAAGTAATGTATCGAATCGTGATCCGTCTCGAGTTCAATCGATACTATGACATGTAATTGAAGAATGCATTAGTTTCCGATTAAGGTACGATCAGAGAGGTCAAGTACTAGTACTAGGGATGGGAAAAATATTTGAAGATAAATTGTTAAAAAATTGGTTGCTTTTAAAATGGGGAATATTATGGGAGGCGTCTAAAGCTATCTATTAAAAAAAACGAAACAAATTAGATTTAGGCGAGTAGAATCAAAATAAATTGATAACATCCTGCACTTTTATAACGAAATTATTTTATTAGGAGGCATACAAAATTAGTGATACATAACATAACATGGGTGCAATCCTCTGTTTGGCCACCATACTTCTTTGTTTCTATGTTAACCTGTAATTTTCACACATTTTAGCCAAATAAAAAATGTAGCAAAACTTAAATATGTCTCGATATTGTCTTTGTTTCAATCGACTTTTGAAAATTTATGGGTGTAATAAAACATATTTTATGTTTAATCACCGACCAAGCACACCTCATTCCTATGGCCACAATGGGCGTTGATTACGAAATCAACACAATGTAGAACATTATGATGTTACCCTTGATATTTATCGATAAGCATCTATAGTGCATCTTGCTGCATGTTCCCCTTTAGGGCATAGAGAAAGATGTAAATGGTACATGGTATTTCACAAGTATGACAGCAACGTTAGAAGTACTTACTCGGTATGGAAGTACCTATTCGATATATTACTATACTGACTTTTCGGTGAAGGAAAACATCGTGAGGAAACCTGCATATGTCCGGAGAAGAAATTCAATGGCGTATGTGTATCCGCCAACCCGCACTTGGCCAGCGTGGTGGGATACGGTCTAGTTACCCTTCGAGGGTAGACCTGTATCCCAGCAGGATTAAAGGTTGCATATGTATAATGTACAATTTAAATTTGCTAATGCCCGAACAGCAGAGGATGTATGGAACTCACTACCTGCGTCTGTTTTTCCGAGAAAGTATCTCTACAACCCGGGGTTCTTCAAAAGTTGAAGAGATTTTTCCGATCAGGTTTCTCGAGGTTTCTCGATCCGATCGAGTTCGATTCAATTCAATCGCCTTTGGTTTTGTCGTTGACTCGTTTTATTAGAGTGCTAAAAATTAAGTTCGATAATCGATAACGAAAATTAGCCAATAGAACCGCTGCTCAAAAAACTATCCAAAGCATCCAAATATTATTACGATCACTTAGCAGTTTTTTAGCAAACACCCGTCCAAAAACTGACAAGTTGACTCGTTAAACTCTATGTTAAAATCGTAAATACGCACCATACAAGCGTTTATTCCAACCTATGGAGAAATACGCTAAGCCTTTATTAGCTCATCGCAGTCGCAGATCCAGTTCAGTAGCAAATACAGATGAGCGTGAATCATACACACCTTAGTAAATGAAAGTAAAGGGCTCGAGCCGCAAGGTCACCGATGGTTGGTCGAATTACAACTTGTAATAGACAGCTAGCAGATCTCACAATTGGGATGGACTCTGCAGTTCAAGCATGGAACTTTGTTGTACAATAAATTGACGTTTTACAGAATTATTGGAAGGCCACAAGACCAGAGTTGTCACCGGATTGCATGAAATGGTTTTGGTACCATCATCACAACAACTTGACTGTAGCTCATCACCAATCATACCACCTTTGCCACTAGAGTAGTTGTGCCAGTAGCCCAGAGACTCGCTTCATTATTTTAAGGTGCTGAGTTGGCTCGGGTAATCGCTGGCAAGGGGGAACACTCAATGCAACTTTTGTGGGACCTATTACCTCCATTCCGAATAGGAATAAGAATAAATGAAGTCTTTTTTGAAAATCACAGATAAAAAACAGAGCTCCACGGGTAAAGTACCCAAAAAGCTGGTGACGTAAAAATAGATTGATAGATAAACTGAAACTAACTAATTAAATATGTTACCTATCTTAAAATCTTTTTAAAATAAGACAGTTATAAATAAATAAATAAATAAATAAACGTTTCACACTCATAGCTCCCCACTAGGAATAAATCCTGTGTCGGGGATGCCATGGAACACACACAAAGAGACAAGGACAACTAACACCCAGACCCAGAACAGATATTTAAACTCATCATTCAAACATCTGCCCGGCCGGGAATTATAACAACACCATCAAAATATCATCAACACCATCAATCAAGAGAAAGAAACGCCTCCCAATCTAACCTAACAAGATAAAGCTCTCTCCATTAAAATAATTACCATTATAACGACTCAAAGTACAAAATGGTGACGTCAGCAGAAATGAGTTCATCCCATAGCCTTGACCTTCTTGCAAAAAGTAGCCGGATGCGGGCCGTGGAACATTGGTGACCTAGTGGTGAAATGAAACAGTAGTCAAGGTTACGAGAAAGAGATCTTTGCTCGGTTGTCGGGGTACATACGAGTACGTCGCGTCATCACGATATCGCGCGTAAGTCATCGCGATGTATGATTTAATATGACATATTTATAATTTTAATAGAATTAACGACTCGAAAACATAACATACCCTGAACAGCTGAGTAAAAAGATTTTCTGTTTCAGCGAAGTCTTACCAGCCCTGTCAGTAGATAAATAGGTACTATTACGAGCGCGACTTGTTTCTCGGTTAATAAATACTTAACCATTTTATCATTGATCACCGATTGATTCCTTGTTATTTTTACGTCAGTATTCCTGTATTAATTATGACAAAACATTGATCATCATTTTTGTGGGTATTTTATTTATTTACTATGTGTACTAACAAATACTATGACTTGGTTCCCAACTTGGTCGACTGTTTATATTAAAAGATCAGTCACTGCTAAACATTGTGCAAAACTTAGACGCAGATGACCCGTGAATAGGCAAAAACGTACAGACAAACAAAAAGTTTAATAAGTTATGTAATTCGCTAATGAGAGAAAATGAGTTAACTAAAGTATGCTTCTTAAAAAAAACCTACTATATTTAAAATATCAATGATTATATTAAATTTAAATTACCCACTAGTAAGGGAAATCACAATTGACTTTGATCGAAAATCAAAATGTCTGTTTCCATAATTGGACAATGGATTACTTATATTTTTAAAAACTAACTTTTATTGCATTGTCATCAGAGTCATACACTTATCCCAATTTTGTAGTTTCATTTTAAATTCAATGACAAAATCATTGTCACAGTTATTAGCTGTTAGTAATACAAGCCGTGTGGTCCAGAGATTAGTAAAGTTGACCTTTGCAAAATTGAGCCTAATTTTCCAACCTTATTATCATCGTGTCAAATTATGTTCTCATTTTGACATGAAAATTATAGGCTGCCACAGAAAATGAAAAATGGCCTCTTTTAATGAACAAAGTACTAAAATGGAATAAAAATGTGACACTTGGATGTTAAGGAGTTTTTAAATTAGACTTCATTTAATCTTAAAAAGATATTCAGGCTTTATGTTGGAGCATACTCTTAATGAAGAATCAAGATCAATTATTACTTTCATTAAATTACTGAAAATAGGCACATTTATCTTCACACAATACATAATAATTATGTATGGATATTGTTATAATAATAAACCTGTAGACACATAAATTACGCTAAATCACATCACGCTAAAACTACAGAACATAAATATTTTAATGTTAATTGTATTGTGATTATTTATTTAAATTATGGATTAACAATATAATATACTTTTTATCCCGGAAAATCTAACGTTTCCTATAGGATAGGAAACCAAACCTCGTAGTGCAGCTAGCAAAAAGCACATTCAATCAATTTGATTATTGAAATTGATTGGTTGTGCTTTATGACACGCCATCTGTCGACCCCAGATAGCATCTCACCGCTTGTAACGTAACAGATGCAACACCATACGACGGCTTGGTGTATCGATTGAAAGTTTATCGTTGCGTTCGTAAAGCACAGAGGGAGCTTTTGGCATCTTAGAGCTATGAATAAGTAAGATAAAAAGAAAATAAAAAGGGCTAATGTAATGATTGACAATTATTTAAAAGGATTGTGATAATATATGTTTTAGAAACTATTCTAAGCATCTACATTATCCTAACTTTTTTAACTATTAAGTATAAATGGGAAAGTGAGTTTCTTTGTTACGCTTTCATGCCTTATCTTCTCAACCATTCATCATGAAATTTAGCTGCACTTTTTCAGGGGTACTAAAAAGAACATGGGCTAGTTTTCATTATCATCATCAATTTTTTTCATTACCACGTGCTCAGATGAGTGAAACCGCGGAACACAGTTAGTTCAATAAAATAAAACCTAAATGTTATTTAAATATCGCAAGCTTTTATATAAATTGAACTAGTAAACCCGACATTGTATATTTTTTAAATGTCTTCTTTTATTGAACGTGGTTTAGTTTAACGATGGTGCTAAATAACAATAAGTAAGTAAGTTCGTAGAGGTTGAGTGGCCCTAGGGCAAAACTTTTAGGTCGCCTGAAAATTTTGAATAAAAATACATATAATTTTTGTAATTGATATTATATTAAATCATATTTTTCCTTTAATAACATAAGCTTCACTTATAATAATATCCGGTTTTTGGATCGAATTTTTGAGGCTGTATCGGTCCGCTGAAATCTTCTCCAATGATTCTCCCTGAATCTTCGTTCGGATTGGCTATAATAGGAACGGCCAGTTCTGGTCTTGCCGTCAGCTCAGGAATTTCAAAAGTATTTAAATTGAAAATTGGAGCATTAGTAGTTATGCTTGAATCACCCTGAGGTACTCCATCAAAGCCTGCATTAGGATATAGCCCTGTTATTATACCGGGATTAGTACCTGGAACCACTGTTGATAGATATTCATTGCCATTGTCATAAGATATAATATTTTCGTTTGGAATTCCTTGATATACTGACGTATCTTGAACTCCTGGGTAAAAATTATCCGGGTACATTTTAGGAATAGTTGCTTCTCCATTAGGCACAGTTGTCAAGTACAAGCCACTATTATTATCAGGAACGTTGTAAAGATAACCATTATTGGCAGTAGTTGTTTCTGGTCTTCCAATTCCATAAATCTTGACATTTTGATTAACTTCTAGAACTCCGTCACCAGATATAGATGGTCTATAAGTTGTAGATACAACGTCTTGAGATACAGTTATTCCTTTGTTTTTTAATGGAATGTTCACCCTGTTTTCTACAGCATTGGGTAGAGATTGGTCAAATACGGTTGGGTTTGTTGTTGATTGGTAATATTGAGAGTAGTCGTTAATCGGTTGACTTTCTTGAATAGTTTGTGTACTCATTGGAGTAGTGTTGAAGACATATGAAGATAAGTTTTGATCGTTCGGATACGATGTATCTTTATTTTTATCACTTTGATCGAAAATATTCGTTTTGACATTATCATAAGTCTTGTCTCGATCATCAGGACCGCTTATGTATGGTTGTCTTGTCGGTTCTGTAGCAACAGTATTTAAATTAAATGGCGACTGAGTCGAACTACTTTCTTCATTAACATTTTTTCTTCTCTGTGGTTCATCAAACCCAGTGCGTTTATTTGCTTTTGTATCAATTGTGTTTGAGTTAGGTTTAGTAGTTGTAAAATACGAATTGTCTTTGAAAGTTGATTGTTCAGTATTCGGATTGAATTTAATAATTGGAGGTACGTAATAATATCCTTCTTCGGTGAAAGTAACCCCGGAATTAGCACCAGGCATTTTCTTCTGATTGATTTGATTTTGATTATAAGTTTTATCGGCATTCATGTTAGTTGATCTGTATTCGTCATTAAAATTTTGAGTCTGAAACATAGCACTTTCTTCGTTTGTGATTGGGTTTCTAGTTTCAAAATTAATGGGCTTTACGTTTTGATTATTCAACTCATCTTTGTTTTGATTATTAAAATTTGATCTGGTTCCAGCACTTGAACCTATTTTGCCATTTAACTTATTATCTGGTGTATAAACGTTAGTAGCATCATTATTGTTCATATTTTGTAAATATTTTAGGCGTCCAGTAGCTTCTTCATTTGTTTTTGAATCATTGTTATTGTACAGTGGTATCTTATTAAACAAATTCTTGTTTTTATTTGGATGTGATGCACTTTGCTTTCTTTTAGCACCGTCAATTCTTGAAACTTTATCGTTGTTCTTCTTAAAAAGATTATAACGATCCATTGCTCCTAGATAGTTCATGTGACCATATTTACTATCGTCGTAAGAACCTGCAAAGAAATACAAGATTAAAAATTTGTTTATATTCAAAAGAAAAACAAATTGTTAAACTTACCATCGTCAATAATACCAGCAATCTTATTTTTGGCCGCTTGGTCTATCACTTTTTGAATTGCTTCAGGTATTGGTGGAGCGGTAGGTATGTGATCGCCTCTCGGTTGAAATCCATTTTCATCAGCTGTATAAGTCACAGTGTATATTTTTCCATCGTCGCCTGTATATGAGTAAGATCCCTTTGCTCTTACTCCGTTTGTTGCAGTGCCACTTTCATCAGCGTGTATGCCATTAGATGTGTCGTAACTATATGAATAGCCTTCAGGAGAAATATTGTTCTCATAATTAACTATTACGGCGTTTCTATCTGATTCTGCTTGAGGTCTTTCTTGTCTGAATCGAGGACGTACTGGAATTCCGTTTCTTTGATCAAGCGCTGTAGGAATATTTTTGTTGGAAAAAGATTTAGTACCAGCCGGAAAAAGAGATGGAAGTGCAGTAGTTGACGTTTTTGGATAGGTGGGTGCATTGAGTGCATTTTTTGGGTTTGACCTCACTAACGGCGTCTGGAATGGCTGAACTAATGTTTTCTTATTTTCCTTTATTTTTTCTTGATTTACTGACGCAGGGAAATCGCTCTCATTTCCTCCAAATTTTGGAGTAAGGCTCATGTTTTCAAACTTTTTTTGCGAGGGATTTTGAGAAGTCATTATCATTGGATTTCCTCCATAGTAACCAAATGCATTAGGTTGATAATTTTGGACAATGTTATTAGAAGTAGTTGTTGTGGGTATATAACTCTGCCCATTTCCACGTAAGTAATCGTTGTTTACTTGATTGGGAAATTGAATAAAACCAGCAATTGGAGCTCCATCATTAGGTCTTTGATTAGTAATGCCATTGTTGTAGGTTGGCTTTGTAGGTACATAATGGTAAATCCTATTATCTTTTTGATCAAAATCAGGTCTAATGTTATTGATAGTAGAAATGCTCTCAAATCCAGGACTGAAATTAGGAGCAGGATAATACTGAGTAGCAACAGGTGATTGCTTACTAGGCAAATAGCCAGAGCTAGGAGCTTTTGGAGGAAAGTTGCCATAAGAGCTTTGAACTGGTTTCGATGTTTGCACTGGTAACTGATACTCATTAGTCGGATATTTAGTAGTTTGACCCAAACTGTTTGTTAAATAATCATTTGAAACCGTGGATATTCCGTCATAATAAGATCCATTTAGACCTGCTCCGGTGTAGGTTTCTTTTGGAACTTCCAGTGGTGGGTGTAGATCATCAAGGGTTCCTCCAGAATGTTTAGCTCCTGGTGGTGGAAGGTACGTGCGATCCAATTTGTCTGATGTAACTAGCCCTGAAGCTAGGAGTAACTGTAATAACAAAAATGGCTTTAAGATGACAGTAGAATTAGTTCAAGATTATAATGAAAACTAGGCACTGCACCAGTCATTTGGAGAACTAAGCACTTTTCACTTATTATTTCACTTTTTCTATTTTCACTGGAGTTCATCCAAAAATACTAACCAAAAGCCACTTCATCTTTGCTGTATTCTCTTCAGGACTTACAAAAGATGTGTGATGTGTCCCATCAAAAAAATGTATTTATACCATTGGATATGAACCTCTAATGGTCGTTTGGGACGTGACAGACGGACACACGCGTGACAAAACCCTAATTATTGCTGTCAGACCTGAGAAAGATATTAAGAGTGTTTATTTTGTTTCGTCACTTTATCAACCATAAGGTGCAGGCTAGCCTTGGCATTTGTTAATTTGAACTAAAATAATTGCTGGTGACAATCTGTGATAAAGATAAAGGATTTAAAGACATGTTCCTAATTACGTAATCTATAGTTAAACAAACAGAAATCAGAATACATTACCACCAGTAGTTTTCTCACTTCTTTTTAAAGATCGAGACAAAAACGTTTCGTCTTAAATCTATCTAGTAGTTAGCAAGTTTGATTTTACTGTAGTTGTAAGGTATGAGATTTCATATTAAAAGTTAGTTACTCGCTGTTACAAAACTAACGTTTTCTTTAGTATTCCTAACGTTTTAGTTTGTTTCTATAGATTTACTAAAGTACCTGGGTTCAGTAGCTTTTCGGTGAAGGTAAACATCGTGAGGAAACCTGCATACATCCGGAGAAAAAAATTCAATGGCACATGTGAATCCACCAATTCGCATTTGGCCGGCGTGGTGGAATATGGACTGATCACCCTTCGAAGGTAGACCTGTATCCCAACAGTGGGAGGATAAAAGGTTGAGGGATGATGATGATAAGCTGGGTTAAACGTGCATATAAGAGTGGTAAAACTATGTACAAGTACTTACGTACTTGTCTTCTAAAAGTGCGCATAATACTAGTTACTTTAGTAATGAGGTCAAAATATGCACGACCAGTCAAATCATCTCGAATATCTCGATTGATCATAATCGCTATTGTCTGTTTGTAATTACTGATGCTCTTTGTAGTCCGTGAACTGTGACCTTGTTAAGGGGAAGTTTATATTTTCCTAAAAAAAATCGACTAGGTTTTAATCTTTTTATTGGGATTTGAAACTAAATCTATTTATGGGTCTCAACTCAGTAAGCAATAACGTATTCTATGATGGAGTAGGTATACAGACATACAGAAGATACAGCATTATCATATTGACAGAGCTCTATTCCTGCTCACAAAAAAATCTGGAAGAGATCGCTCTTCGATATGGCCGTTGTGGCTCTATTTTTAAGCGTAATTAACTTTTTGCTTGTAATTTCTGGTGTTAACAATAGAGTTTAATTTGAGCTTAAACTTTGTTTTATTCAATACGAAGCTTAAGCTTAGTTTTTTCAGCTTATTTTAAAGCTGAATTTTCCTATAGTTATTTCTGTTTAACATTTTAATAGGCTGTCCTAAAAACTCTGGGGAGGGACTTAAAAAATCACATAATTTTTTACACCTAATGCCTTTTGCCTATTTCTTATCATTTAAATACACGTGGATCTACCTAAAACATGTTTTGTTTTGCTTCATTTTTGTATCTTATTTCATCTTCTTTCTTTTTATGATATTGTCTGCCATGCTCTTAACAATTCCATGAATGAAGTCCCCTACGACTCCAAACGAGTACAATTACAAAACGATTAGCATATTGATTCGTAAACTTTTATTACGAATCGTTTCTTTGATCACGATTGACAGGCTCAGATCGGTGTTCTCAGGATTGGCTTTGTACGTAAAGGTTTTTGAGATGGTATCAGCGGAATGACCTGTCGTCAGTTTCGGGTTGATTCTTGTTAAAGGTGGTCCTGTCTTGTCTATCACCAATTATATTATTATACTCGTAATAACTACAACTACATTTATAACTAACTTTGTTAACGCAGCGACCCAAATATTATGGTCGTTGCTTTAATACTAAAAGAGGCTTTACGATGATTAAGAAAGGAGGTGATCTTTCTTAATTATAGTGCAAGTATTCTATTATATCTTTGTAGTATTTATAAATAAATGTCTTATATTTTTTTAAGTTCTATGCGTTTTTACATTGCAAACGATGCTTCGTATGTTTAAAATCTTCTGCTTCTGGAGCGAGACTTATGTTACAGTAATACATAGTACTCAGACAAAATACTAGCTCAAGTACTATAACTATTAGTACTACGCAAGCTACTGCGTATCGTATGAAAAGGGCAACAAGAAAAAAGTAGTAAAAATCATAAGAAATTTTAGCAATCAAAAATAAATATTTATTCACGAATCAACAATACGTCTTAGTAGTTGTAACCGGTCCTAGCGTCGAAACTTTGCTGGCGTCTGCCGAAAGCATTCCTGGCCTGTCCGCGTTGGTCAGCAAAAGGTGGCAAGTAGGCTTTCTCAGCAGCAGCGGTTCTGCTGATGCCAGCATTGGGGGCGTTGAAAGGGGCGTTGCTGGCGGTGGCTGTGGTGAATGATGGGGCGTTGCCGTTATAAGCCGGGGCGTTCCTGTTGTTAGCAGTGTTGTAAATTGGAGCGTTGGGAGCACCATAAGTAGGAGCAATGGTTTTCGCAGCGTTGAAAGCAGGGGCGTTTTGTGCGTTGGGAGCGCCGTAAGTGGGAGCAATGCCGGCGTTGGAGTTGAAGGCGTTGTAAGAAGGGGCGTTGCCGGATCGGGCAAGGGCAGAGTTGGTGACGATGGTGTCGTCGTTGTTGCCGTTGTAAGCGTCGTTTTGTTGGTAGTTGTAGCCGTTGTAGTTGTTGTTGTCGGCTCCGGCGTATTTACCTTCGTTGTAGGATCCTGGAATGGAAAATTATTTCAATGTTAATACAACCATTTAAAAAATAAATGAACTAAGCTGGCATTCTACGCAGTTTCCTATCAGTGTCTTTTATATTTATTTGTATATTATGTAACATATCTACCTCTACATAAGTACAGCACAGTCAATTATATTTATTTGTGATCTGTTAATACATAAGCACGACATTATTTCAATTGAATCTAATCGTATTCGAATTGGAAGCATGGACAAATGAAATTATCTTGCCAAGATATATATTATGTTACAATCTATGTTGCTCATATTTATTATACCTACAGATGGAAGAAAAGCTTTTGCGATAAAGTTTGACAAATATTTAAGATACAAGTCAAATAATTTTCAAAATTCAAGTAATGACTTGCTTATATAAAACTAATCCTATTTAAATAGTACGAGATTAAGAATCGTACCATCGTCATAGATGCCAGCGGCCTCGTCGCGGGCGTTCTGTTCTAGAGCCTTCAGGATCTCTTCAGGAACGGGGGGAGGGGTGGGGAGGTGGTCGCCCACGGGCACGAATCCGTTCTGGTCAGCGGTGTATCTGGAATTTATAAAACGTATTTATTAGTAGTTGGTATTAATATTAGAACGTAGTATCGACATTTTTAGAAATCGAAACCCATTAGAATGATTTGTCCCTAAAAAACTTTTATTTTTCAAGAGAACACCGTCGAGCTACAAAACTTGCCTAATGAGGTGGTGCTTAGTTGTAAACGCCAATTTTGGTTTACCCATTACAGAGCTTAACGAATCAAATGTTTTCTTTCTTGATCTAACAAAGACGCTACAAGAACCTCACACTGCATGAGCTACATACATCACGAGACAGTACAGTAAACTAGACGACTAGACGTAACCTAGACTAGAAATTAAAGTAATTACTCAGGTTGGTAAAGTATTTACCTGACCGAGTAGACCTGGCCATCGTCACCAGTGTAGGAGTATCCACCCTGAGCTTCCACACCGTTGGTAGCCACACCGCTCTCCTCAGCGTAGATGCCGTTTTCTGTTTCGAAAGCGTACGAGAAAGTCTCGCCATCGTTGGAGCTGTCCTGACGAAGGATGGCAGCGTTCCTCTCAAGAGCAGCACGAGGACGCTCAGGACGACCCTCGTTGGCAAAGTTGTAGTTCACATTGTTGTACTCAGCTCCGGTCGGGGCAAGGCCAGCTTGAGAGAAGTCGTTTCCTTGGGGGAAGCCATTGCCGGCAAAGTCGTTCGATTGGGAGAATCCGTTGTTCTGGTAGTTTCTGGAGGCTGGTCCGGAAACGCCTGAGATCGGGGTTTGGAGGAAGTTTCCTGATCCTCCAGCGGTGCGAGCATTGGAGGGAGGGAGGTAAGTCCTTTCCAGTTTAGCGCCATGGGTGAAGGCGATTGCGGCTAGGATGATTATCTGGAAATAATTTTTAACATGTTTATGAAACAAACTATTATGAAAAAGACATTGTTTAGCAAGGAGGTTTTTTTTTCATAGATATTGCCTTGATAGCTTCTACATTTGAATTGATCTTCTAGAAAGATTTTACAAGCACTGAATTTATTTTCAGGCAGGCGTGATTTTCCAATCTGGTTTCCCATTTGGTCGCCTTTAACACAGTTACTGTAATAAGACTAAGTGCCATACTTAGCTGCGAGTAATTTAGATTAATGGTCTACTTATTCTATGACCTTGATCTGAATACCACTCAAGACGAAGATCAATGTAAATTAGTCCAATTTTTTGTGAGCTTATGACTTCCCATCATGCAAGAACTACTTACCACTCTCATTGTAGTTCAAATGTTCTAGTTGCTACTAGACTGGTGGTCAACCTTTGACTGATAAAGTTTTGCCGTATCAGTTATTATTTATAGTGATGCGCCTTCGATCTAGTTTGAAGATGTGCAGTCGTGGGCATGTGTTTTGTAATCGAAATGTAATGCACGAAAATGGACCGGTCTAGTGTTGGGTGGAGTTATGCTGTATGGCACAGTTTGTTTAATTATAGCTGCCAGATTTTTTATTTGCCGTAGGACATGCTGCCAATTAGTAAATTTTATGTTATATACGTACGTAATCCTAATTATACGCGTCGTATTTAACATCTCTTGTAACTTCTGTTTTTTTTGTGAACACAAAAACGCACAACAATCTCATTTTAATATCAACTGACGAATAATGTAACACAAACACAAAATGTAAATGTTGTTGCAGCACAAAAGTAGCGTTTTTTTAATCTACCCTCAAAAATAGTTATGAATTTCGTTAGGGAACTGCATAATGCTGCCACACTACCGCAAAAAAATTATATACATTTTTTTTTAATACTACCATCACTCTATTTTTTTAATTATATTTTTCTAACTCCGTCTTGCTTAATACTATCATATCACGAATCATATTTCAATGGCTAGTAATAAGTACGGAGTGTACGATGATATCGATACTCGACCTTGCCCGTCATTAAATCGATTAGACATGTACTGGTTGTCATTTTGGCCGGATAGACATAGGTAACAAAGAGACCCATAAGTCTCAACTCCATCCCATAGGATGGAGTTGAATTTATAATACCACACTCAAGACGCGTGGCGAGTTAGTGTTCAAACGCAGATTCAAGAAAAAAAACATAATGAAGTGTCACAGAAGCTAAGGGCAGAATATTTTAGAGCTTGGCAATGTCATCCATTCATTAGGTAAAAAATATTTAAACAAATTATTTTAGACTGGAAACTGATCGTTGTTATGTTGTTATATTAGTAACTGACCGAGATGGTAGCAGGTCGTCGCCATTTAACGCAGAATTAAGAGCATCACGACACTGTATAATAAACGAATGAAACGAAAATTGTGGTACAATATCCAGTTAATCTGTACCTATGTTATTGTAATTATTTAGTATTTCAATGATATCGAAACATTTACACTGCCAACACTATTGTGTTGTTTTATTTTGTTATACTTATGTCTCGGAGATCATCATAGAGTGTCTAAGAGATATCCGACCAAAACATAAAAATCTGCCGACTAAACCGGACACCAAGCTTTCTAAACATCCGGCGTAACACTCGTAAAGGCAAACTGGCTTTGATTAAGCGCCTTATAAAGCAGAGCTTCTGAGTTTATTGACTAGCTACTGAAGTGGCTTCACTTGTGCTTTTGGTTACCTTTTATGGCGTACCTGACCCATAAAAGGTTCGCTTGGCTTTGATGTGCCAAGTAACCTGCCGGCAGGTTCCATGTCATGTCAAGCCAAGACTTGGCTGCCAAGTTCATACTAAGTATGCTCATTGAATTTTATCAAAGACTTTAATGGCATGTGATTGACATCCTGTTGAAGATGTTTAAGCGAGGAAATCAAAGTATTGAAGCTAAAGTAAAATTTTCTGTAGGTTTGTGTTTGTTTACCAAATTGCGCCTGTTCTACAATGACAAAAAAAAATATTTTCGAAGATGAACCAACCTAACCTAACTATGATTTTGAAAAGATCTGGGTTATACCGCTCAAATCAAGAAGACAGAAACTGATCCCGGATGATTCTAAAAATCTTCTTCTATTCCTTGGCTATGAACACAGGAAACTTCCGAAACTCAGGGTGGCAAAAGGCAGCCTGTGACCCAATATTTTAAGGAAAAGGCCCTTCGAATAGGTTGAGTGTCAGAGTTTTAAGGCCACCTGAAGCGCTTTGACTCCACCTTTATTGTGCATACCGCTAGAGAGTGGAATGCTCTGCCCGAGTGGGTGTTTCCCGGTAGCTACAATCTGGGTGTCTTCAAGTCGCGAGTAAATCGGTTTCTTTTTGGCAAGCGTGCTCCATCGTAGACCGCATCGTTGTTTACTATCAAGCGAAATGGCGGTCAAACGCAAGCCTATCATTCAATAAAAAAAATAAAATCTAAAGGCCTCTAAATTTGAAAATGAAAATTCTCGTAAATACAGCGATGCAATAAATACACCGTTGAAGGTGTTAAGGTAAACTTATTTATTCAAATACGTCCTATCGTAGCTTCTCGAATGATGTAGACAACTTCGACACCTTCATTGGAAAGGCGGCGAGTGACATTTCGAACAGAACGCTATTTCCATTGAATCTATTTTATCAGAGGCTATGTGATTTGATCTAGTCCAAATATGAATTGGTGTCGATTGTTTGTTGTAGACATTTTAGATCTAAAACTAGGATATGGGTCTGTTAGAAACTTTAGTCTACCTACAAACTCTGACACTAAGTATTACGTTCAAGAAGCAACAAGAAAATCACGTATTCAGATTTCTCATTTTACCTGATTGTCCCAAAGAAAGGTGAATATGCAAGCTTAGAATCTAATCTAGTGAGTATCTGGTTTAATATTTATATGTAACCGCCTAACACATGAATAGCTGGTCTGATTTTACATTACGAGGTTGTGAATCAGATTCACTTTTGTATCCGGACTGTCATAGGCTACATTTTTTGATTGGTGGCCTAAAATAAATTTCTTATCGATAAAGCCGCCAGTAACAGTGGCTCAGAGCTTCGATCTAGTTAATCAAGAAGCAGACTGGATTCGGAGGCCGTTGGTGGGGAAACGTACGAAGCAGCCCTTGCGGGACACCCCGGTGCGAGACCTCGCCCATATCGAATATATATAAGAAGAATAAAAAGCCTAGTTAAGTAGGTTCTACTTTATTTTAATTTTTTTAATAAAAGACAGCAAAAGAAATAGATAATTTCTAATAAATTACAATTTAGCTATAGCATACTGTTATTATTTCTTCATCATTTGCGTGGATTTTAAAAAGGATTTATCTATCTAACCTGGTTGCACATTCCCACAATTAATTACCTAAATTATTATTCCAAATCAAAAGCTACTTCAAAAGCAATTAATTATTAATTATTCTAAATGAAATGTTAACTTTTCAAGCTGTGGAATAGATTAGTCGTGATTTCAAAAAGGCCAGGAGTCAAAAGTCTAGATTTTGTACACGATTCAATTGCAAATCTTTTAATTGCTCCAAATGTTGATTTAGCAATTGAATAGGATTGAGTAGTTGCTTAATGAAGGCATTATGCACTAAAGTGAGTATTATATCGGCAAATTGATTCACTGAAATCTAGTTACGTATACTCGTATCCTGTGGGCAGGCTTTGTTGGCAGATTTATGGCATCGCTTCTAAGACTTAACAAATTCTGCGAGCTTCTTTCTAATCTTGATCATTATGAGATGTCAGTCGCAAAGTTCAGGTTTCAGTGGCAGAATACTAAAAGAGTTTGCTCTGAGTTACTATTTACTATCTTTAAAGTTTTGAATATTTTAATTAGGCAAAATAATTTAACTATTTAACTATACATTTAACGACCAATTATACCTCTTTATACTTTTTTCGGCATATTATCATATATTAGTCATTATCTTCGTTTTCTTTTTGTTTGTAGGTTCTACGATTTTAGTGTAGCTTTAAGCTTACTTTCGCTCTAGGCTGTCACTAGAGTTTCAGCTGTTAGAAAAGACTAGAAAGTAATTAGAGTTCGACAGTATTTAAATTTGCAAGACCTTAACCGTTCTACAGAGGTCATATATCCAATACCAAAGCTAAGCTCTGATTCAGTCCAAAATTGGATCAAAATAACCTGTCAATCAAGCTCTTGATTCTTTAGTCAGAAGGCGTGACCTATTAGACCTAGCTGAATACCATTACTAAGGTTTTAGCATTACTTTTTATACCTATTGTTTTCATACCAAAGCTTCTCTCGAGTATTACTATTGTTTTCAGTAGGTCAGTACTGAGTACTGAGGTTATTCTTTGTACCAACTTCATTAGTTCAAGTACACCCTGAGGGTGTGAAGGCGATGCAATTAAAAGATGTGCTCTCAATAATTGGACGGCTGGAGGTCTGGTGTGATTGATGGTCAAGCTTATGTTACCAATAACTATACGTTGCCGGTAAACTTTGGTACGTAAGGTAAGGTAAGTACGAGTGTTGCCCTGTAGGTATGTGTGAATGTATTACATAGAAACATAATTCAATTTTTTTAATGGTAACTTTTTATAATCTAGTTTGTTGAGGTAATGGTTATATAATACATACAACCCTGTCACAATATCTGTGCACCTCGCTGGAATGCGGTGCCTCTCCCGCTTCCCCTGTCACCTCTCCGCGCACTCCCCGGCGCGACAGTACGGTTAGCATCTTCATTGCCGATACACGTCCCGATAATTTTGAGATATTTTCGCTTTGTTGTTGTTTTATTTTTTAATATTTATTGTTAAGTTTAGACATATGACGTCACGAGGTCAGGTGCACAGATATTGTGACCGGGTTGTAATCTATCTTCTATCTATATATATAAAAGTGAAGGTCGTGACTGACTGACACATGTACGCACAGCCTAAACCGCTTAAGCTACAAACGTGAAATTTGGACAAAAGTTTTATATCAAAAAGCGGACGCACACTAAGAAAGGAATTTGCCCAATTCAACCCTTAAGATGGTGAAAAGGGGTGTTTAAGTTTGTATGAAAATTTTTTTTTTCTTTATGCTACGATTATCAAACTTTGCGAATATACTAAAGTTAAAAAAATAATTGACACCTATTTCAACATTTTTTAAAAATCAACCCCTAAAGGGGTGAAACGGAGCAATAAAGTTTGTATGAAGATTTTTTTTTTAATGCTGTGGTTATGAAACTTTGCAAATATACTAAGCTTAAGAAAATAATTGACACTTATTTTTTTGTTTTTTGAAAATCAACCCCTAAAGGGGTGAAACGGAGTATTGAAGTTTGTATGGAGATTTTTTTTTTGATACTGTGGCTACGAAACTTTGCAGATATACTAAGCTAAAAAAAATAATTGACACTTATTTTTTTGTTTTCTGAAAATCAACCCCTAAAGGGGTTAAACGGAGTGTTGAAGTTTGTATAAAATTATTTTTTTCCTAATACTTCGATTATTTAACTTTGCTATTGTAATATTAGATACCTGTTTCATTATTTTTTGAAAATCAACCCCTAAAAGGGTTAAACAGATAAAAGTGAATGTCGAGACTGACTGACAGATCAACGCACAGCCTAAACCGCTTAAGCTACAAACGTCAAATTTGGACAAAAGTTTTATATTAAAAAGCGGACGCACACTAAGAAAGGAATTTGCCCAATTCAACCCCTAAGGGGGTGAAAAGGGGTGTTTAAGTTTGTATGAAAAAAATATTTTTCTTAATGCTACGATTATCAAACTTTGCGAATATACTACAGTTAAAAAAATAATTGACACCTATTTCATCATTTTTTAAAAATCAACCCCTAAAGGGGTGAAACGGAGCAATGAAGTTTGTATGAAGATTTTTTTTAATGCTGTGGTTATGAAACTTTGCAAATATACTGAGCTAAAGAAAATAATAGACAATTATTTTTTGATTTTTTGAAAATCAACCCTTAAAGGGGTGAAACGGAGTCTTGAAGTTTGTATGAAGAATTTTTTTTGATGCTGTGGTTATGAAACTTTGCAAATATACTAAACCAAAAAAAAAATAATAGACACTTATTTTTTTGTTTTTTGAAAATCAACCCCTAAAGGGGTTAAACGGAGTGTTGAAGTTTGTATGAAGATTTTTTTTTGATGCTTTGGTTACGAAACTTTGCCAATATACTAATCTTAAAGAAATAATACACACTTATTATTTTGGTTTTTGAAAATCAACCCCCAAAGGGGTGAAACGGGGTATTGAAGTTTGTATAAAAATATTCTTTTCCCAATGCTACGATTATTTAACTTTGCAAATGTACTAAGCTAAAAAAATAATAGATACCTGTTTCATTATTTTTGGAATGGCGTGGTAAATATAGTACGGAGAGAGAATTGTAATGACTCGCTGACAGATAAGGCACATCCTACACTGCTGGTCGTAGAAATTTAAAATACGGAGGGTGTGTTTGTCTTGACGAGTAAACATGTACCAAGAAAGAATTTTTTGAAATTCAACCTCTAAAGGGGTGTAATAGGGTGTTAAAGTTTGTATGGGGAAGCATTGTTTTTGACGCCACGGTATTGAAACTTTACAAATATACAAAGCATAAAAAAATTACGAACACGAATTTCACCATATTTGGAAAATCAACCCCTGTGTGAAAAGAGAATTTCTTTTGATGCTAACTCAATGAAACTTTACAGATGTACTAAACTTAAGGCGTGTAAACAACATCCGGAAAAAATCCAAAACCTTCGAAAAGTCACATCCTCGAGGTGGAACTGCTAATTATTTCGAAAACTAAAAACATTTTTACCAAAGCGCTGAGACTAAAAAGTCACCAAAACCTCGGACTTTTTTGGAGCCATTAAAAGTAACATAGTCGCCTCAAAAACATGGCCGCCATACAAACTTTGAGGGTCTATATCTCCGAAACGGTTGAAGATGGATGGGTGTTTTACTAAATGTCATAGGAGTTAGCAAGGGCTACTTGATGGTGGTGGCGAAAATCCAAATGATTAAAAATGGCTGCCATTTTTCAAAATGATTCGAGGGGGCTGACTTATTGCATCCGGGCGTTTTTGGGGTCTCTGCTTCCATTGTATGACGCTTTTTACATGCTCTCAAAAAAGAGGGATAAATTAATTTCATCCCGGAAAAAAAATCGGTTCCCGAGGTATCGTCCACGCGGGCGAAGCCGTGGGCGGAAGCTAGTTTACTTATGAACCTCGCTTAAGCTGAATGACGATTAAATTCAAAAAAACTCCTTCTTTAAATTGTCCGTCTTGTTTTCGCAAGGGACATTTCACGACAGCGAAAAGTCGGAGCATTTTAGACAGTGAATTTAAGTTGGGTTTGAGTAAGACACTGCCTTGAGTGACTTAGAATGCGTGTGTGTGACAATAAAATTGAAAGGCTGCGTACTACCACAGAAAAAGTGGTAGTAATTGTGACTACTGTGACGCATAATTCTTATTCCTTTTGCTCTAAACCTTCTTCTCGATTTATGTTGATTTGTTCTCATTTCACGTATCAACAAAGCAACGACAGATTTTGGTCAGTTTGGGACGTACTTTATATTCCGGTGAAAACGGTTTCCGAGAAATTTTCCACGCGTGTAAACCGCCAGATTCAGTTTCATTTCATTCTAGTTGACTTTGAAAATGATCGTGAGATAAGGCCAACGCCCCAACCTGCCGTAGAGTGCTTGACTTTACACTCTGCCGCTGTCGCTATGGATTCTGTTAAATTTCACCATTAATTTATCATCATGATCCACAGCCTTCTTTATCCCGCTGTTGGGTATACCTTTATAGCTCTAACTTACTGTGCAATCTGCCTCGGTCCAGCGCTAATGGGGTCCTGAGGCCTTAATCTAGCAAATTAAGTTTTATCTCGGTCACTGTCGCTCTCATAAGAAATATCATGAGAGTGAGAGTGACCGAAATAATCTCTCTGATCAGGCTACCCAGGTTCGACCCGCAAGTTTGACAATGTCGTCGACCCATAGATATACTCGTAGAATCACTGCTGGATGATCATTCGTTTTCGAGCGAAAAATATTCTTTGATGGTTTTCTGTTTTCCTTGTCTAATGTTTTGCCAAAATTCTATGCTAAAATGTATATGTACCACATGTTTCTCCTTGGGTGTGTTGTTTCGTGCTACAAATGCTGGATCCTGTACTTAGCCGCGCCACAATCGCACGATCAGTCGGGATCATTAGCGCGCCTTCACACCGCTAACGTAGGATTACTTGTCTTGTACGAGTAACTTACTGTGCTATACTGGGATTGGAAGAGATTGGCTGTGTTCATTGTGTAGCTTCTTAAGAACTTCATTGGGGAAAGATAAATAAAGTTTAAATAAAATGTTATTCATACATTATGTATGTAGTTTATATGTAGTCTGTAGGGTATTTATTTTCTATGGTCCACACACACAGAGAACAGAGTATTAATTATTGCCTGAAATAAATGAATTTATTTTTATTTTAACATAATTATAGACCTTTGAGGATGATTAATTGTTTAGTGACAAAGAAACGATAACTTATTTGTAGAGAAGGTTCTCATTTCAGCTGTATTTGTTTTTTATGTAATTGATGCTTGAGACTTCGTCCCATGTGTTCTGCGGCTATTGCCCTCGCTAGCTGTAAAACATAGTCTATATTACTCAGGAATAGTGTATTTATAGTTTTTCATTTGTAAGATATTACAAATGGAAAGACCATCTACAAACTTAACCTGTGTGTGTATCCTACTGGCCAACAAGAGAGTAAGGGATTTTCAGGTGTATTCACTATACGTATTGAGAAATAATGTAACCTACCTAAATTAATTTAGTTGTTATACTTACTCGTACTATGATTTATCAGATTTTGAAGTGTACCTCGCACTTCAAAATCTTCATATTTAGTTTTTTATAATATCTGGAATTAAGCAGAGTTTTTTTGTGTATACCGGTACATAAATGGAAATCTCTTATGTAGAGTCGATGTTGCTGCAGCCGGCGGGCGGCCAATGCTTAGTCATTCCAATACAGACGTGTGAATAAACCACTGTGTTCGACTTATACTTGCCCTCCGTTGGGTATTTTTCGGTTTTATTTAGAAAGTAATAACCACACAATACCAAGTTATAGGTCTCACAGACTATCGTACTTACATCCAAAATTTTATAGACTTAAAAGACAATTCGATAACTAGCAAAATACTTATAGGTAATTATACAAAGGTCTGACGGACCGATCCTCGCCGCTCCGACTACAAGCTCCTTCGCACGACCCTTGCTCGTAATAACGTTTCGTCAGACCGAATCGTTTCTAAATATTTACCGAAGCTCACACACGCTGTATTATTTCACATCACATGAGAACACGATGAAACTAATAGTTTTGATATGATATACACTTATTGTTTGATTATGTGTTTGTTGTAAAGTATTACTTTGGAATAGCAAGAAAGGAAAATTATTTTTTATTCGTGAAGTTTTCATTGTTCATATGTAAGTAAGTATGGAGTTTGTCGATTCGACAAAAAATCATAAAAAATAATCAGGTTAGTACTGCAGGTTGTTTTATCGAGTTTGAGAAAATTGATCTAACTCTTTTCAAACGCCGATAAGAAAGTCAAAATCGTCAATCTTTTTTTTCCTCTATTTTAAAGGATGGCATGGCTAAATTAAAAAAATCGTTATTTTTCTACGATGATAACGAATTATTGTTCATTGAACGTCAATTTATCGTTTAACAAAGTTCTACACTTGTCAATCGATGGTCTTATCGCTAAGAACGATCACTCCTAGATTTTAGAGGATTATTGGGCCCAAGGCTCAGACTAACAGACAGAACCATAACAGCTACTTTGTAAAAAAGAGCAAGATGGCAAGTGCCAAAACATGGTTGAAAAAGAGAGACAGACCTTTCATTTTTTGTCCCCGTCGCTGTAACCGTGCCAAGGTGGGAAACCACAGATTAGGAATAATAGTTACTACGTGAGCCGTCTAAATAAATTAATAAATAATTAATTTATTGGACTATTTCATATTTCCTGCTGACCCAAAACTAAGATAAGGTACATTATTTTCGCAATCGCAAAATTGCCTATTTAATAAAAGATGTTCATAATTATGAGTAGATTTAGTATACTAGTAGTTATTTTCCTACTATTAGACTTTTTCCTACTATGAGCAATTTGCGGCTTGTATATCCTTTCCTTATAACCCTGTATAACAATATTTTATTTTGTGAAGTATAAAGATTAGAAATATTTTATGAAATTATTTCCTCTAAGATGGGGGAAGCATTCCTATCCTGGCATTATTTCAAGAATATAGCTGTCACATGTGCGGTTACACTTTGGCTCTATCTCTAGGTAATAAATCTATGGCCCAAGGCATTATTTGACAGATCTAAACTAACTAATTATGTATCTGTCTTTATCATTGCAAGCTATTAGACAAGAACATCAACAGTTTAAGAAAATTTAGATCGGTCTTAAAAAGCCTTCAAACTTGGGCCCAGTATTTTTGACGGTAAACTGTTCAATATAATAATGATAGATTCATTCGGATACGACAGTTGTTTGATAATAAAAGGTAGGCTGAATGGAAGGATGAATTATGGTGATGATAATAAAAACTTCGATTGTAGAAACTTACTTTTATTTATTTAAGTACATTATAATCACACAGGGATTCCTCCATTACGTTTAAATAATACATTTTGTATTCTGTACAAAATATTTACATCTGCTAGGAACAACATTATTTTTTTGTACTTTTACAATGCGCTTAATGACTACTTATAATTTCACTATCGTTGCCTTTGGTTCTAGTATTTGTAGCCCTCTTCTTCGCTGAAGCTTGGTGGTTGACGAGGTCCGCCGAAGTTTGAGCCAGGAACGTTGGGGCCACCCTGAGGCTGAGATCCTGCACCAGCCTGAGATCCGGGTCCCGAACCAGTCTGAGATCCAGGACGATCATAAGAGTAACCAGAGTCAGCCATGGCACCTTTGGCTCCAGCGAAAGAGCCCTGGGGCCTTCCAAATCCATTGTTGCCGGAAGCGGGGCCAAATGAAGACTGGCCATTGGAGCCTGAAGGACCGAATGAGTTGGGACCTTGAGCAGCAGGGCCGAATGAGCTGGGACCTTTAGCAGCCGGACCGAAAGAACTGGGACCTTGAGCAGAAGGACCAAAGGAACCCTGACCAGCAGAGCCTGTGCTAGGGCCGAAAGAGCTGGGCCCTTTAGGGCCTGAAGAAGGACCAAAAGCACCAGCGTTAGGACCAGATGCAGAACCATAACTACCCTGAGAACCCGAGCCGGAAGAAGGACCGAAAGATCCCTGGGCAGGCCCAGATGGATAGCCTGCGTTACCGCTGTTCGGCCTAGGAAAAGAACCCTGGGAGCTGGGAGTTTGAGCACCTCCGTTTTGCGGTCGGTACTGACCAGCAGGACCTTGGTTTTCAGCTGGGCCTTGGGCACCAGTAAAACCTTGGTAACCAGATGGGCCTTGGGCACCAGTAAGACCTTGGTTACCAACTGGACCTTGGGCACCAGCAGGACCTTGGTTTAAGGGTCTGCCATTAGAAGCCTGTCCGAAAGAACCTTGAGGCTTGGTGTATTGGTATCCAGAATCAGTTTGAGCTTGACCAGGCTGGGCAGGTCCTTGCGGGCTTCCGGCAGATGGGAATCTTGGTTGAGATGCCTGGTACTGGTTGGGTCTGGCCTGAGAAGCAGGGACGGACGGAGCAAACCCAGAAGCAAAACCGTTAGAACCTCCTGTAGCACTAGGGCGAGAAGGAGCGCTATATTTCTGAGATTGACCTTGAGGCTGGAATTGGTTCTGACCGAAACTATTAGGCCTAGCTTGAGAAGCGCTGTTAGCACCAGAAATACCATTAGCAGGAGAGCCGTAGTTTTGAGAAGGACCTTGTTGAGGCTGGCCAAAAC
Organism: Alcis repandata; assembly: GCA_949125135.1. Lineage (NCBI taxonomy): Eukaryota > Metazoa > Arthropoda > Insecta > Lepidoptera > Geometridae > Alcis > Alcis repandata. Next base: position 1,506,234 of record OX421237.1, read on the forward strand.
CATTTGAAGGTCTTCCAGATCCAGCACCATTAGGAGCTCCATATTGTTGAGAAGGGCCTTGAGGCTGGAAACCTTGAGTTCCAGACTGAAGACGGGACCCAGCACCAGCGTTAGGAGCACCATAGAGCTGGCTAGGTCCACTTCCCTGCTGGTTCGAAGAACCAGAACCGGATGGTCCTTGGCTGTATGAGTTGGGGGCATTGTAATTGTATTGTTGTGGGGAACCGCTAGAGTTGTCTTCATTGGGATTGTAAGCACCTAAAACAAGAAGAAAAATTTGTGTTTAATATACAACTGTACATATTAAGCTTAACCTAAATCATGCTGTTTATTCAAGAGGTGTACATACCCTCTTGTGTGCCAGCGGCAGCAGCCTGAGCGTTCTTTTCAATGGATTTCAGAATATCTTCCGGGATCGGGTGAGGAGTAGGCAGATGATCTCCCTGAGGCTGGTATCCGTTTTCGTCAGCAGTGTAAGTCACTCGGAAGTTTTGACCATCATCGTCAGAGTAAGAGAATGCTCCCTGAGCTTGAACACCATTAGTCGCTACTCCCGATTCTTCAGCAGCGATACCATTGGAAGTTTCGAAACTATATGAGAAAGTCTCTCCATCATTCTGGTTGTCTAATCTGAGAATCTCCGCGTTTTGATCAGCAGAAGCCTGAGCTCGTTGAGGCTGGTTTCTCTCGTAGTTCTGAGCACCGGGACCGAAGTTTTGAGCAACCTGGCTGAATCCGGGATCCAAAGTTTCAACTTGAGATCCAGGTTGGCCATACTGAGCTGAAGGGGCAAATCCAGAAGGTTGAGAGCCGAAAGCTGGCCCGGAAGTAGATTTTTTTCCGAAGCTAGGGCTGCTTGACGGGCCAAACGTAGCAGGCTGGCCGAAGCCAGAGTTGGCAGCGGGTTGGCCGAAGCCAGAGTTGGCAGCGGGTTGACCGAAGCCAGAGTTGGCAGTGGGTTGGCCGAAGCCAGAGTTGGCAGCGGGTTGACCGAAGCCAGAGTTGGCAGCGGGTTGGCTGAGCCCAGCTGATCCAGAAGGTCCCACAGGAGCGTTCAAAGAGCCAGGGCTGCCTCCAGCTGTGGCAGCGCCAGAAGGAGGCAGGTAAGTCCTGTCCAGTTTATCTGCATATCCGCACGCTATCAAAGATAGTACTATGAACTGAAACGAAAAATAAATTATTTTTACTAATATCTTTACCGGACTCAGTCACGACTTTTATGAACCAATTTGTAATTTACACCTAATTACACTACGGAATATTCGTATTTTAATAATGCCAAACCAATTTTGATCGCACTAATTGAAGTACGCACTCACTTTTTGAGCAATTTAGGATCATAAAGTAATTAAAACCTTGAAGATGCGGATGCTCTATGAACTTTAGATTTTGTCCCATATTTGAAATACCGATTTCATATTTAAAATCAAAATCGTTACTTTTAAAACGAGTGTATATCATGACGTGACTTTGACCCAATTTGACCGGGGTGGTAAATTTGAGTGAGTCTAATAAGAAATCTAATAAGTTATACTATTATTTACAAAACCACAACGACCTTTTGTTACACTTCCCACGATTACGTCCCATATGACAGTCATTTTACACACGACATAACCAATACTAGACCCGCTAGACCGTTATAAAAGTTTGCAGTTGATGACATTGATTGCACTATAGACCAATTTACTAGTTATCGATCGTTTTACTTCTCAACTTTATGAGTCCCTAGTACTTTTGTGACGAAATTTTCTAATTTTCTGCTGTAAATCGCAGTTTTAATGCTTAAAATAAATATGATGATTATTATATTGATTGGCAATGCAATTAATATTATTAGAACTTTATGGTAACGCTTGAAACAATAAAACTCAATTTGCCACAGTACTTGAGTTATGAGACCCTGGTACTTTGACACAATTTATGATTTTAATTTGATGTTAATCACTTTAATAATTGAAGTATAGGCAATAATTATTATATTGATTAAGTTATATTACCAGCTTCATCTCCAAAGCTGTTGTTCTAACTCGGGATGAGGTTTGAATGTACCGATTCGTTTCAGCTCATTCTATTTATATGAAGTAAATTCGTTCACAACTCGTCACTGCACTCACGGATTAACCTTTAACTGAAGATGCCCCGGTGCGTCTGTGTGAGTGTCGCTTACTCAATAATATCTCGATCGATATCGTTGATAGCCTAATTATTGTTTGTGTGTGCGTGATCTGTTTGAGGGATGCTTGTTGATTTTTAGGAATTTTAGGGATCCGTGTGTGAATTTCATCTTGATAGGCCGAAGTTAGCTTTTCCCGGCAACGTGCACAGTGCTTACAGATAATTTAATGTGGTACCTATGTGGTCTCTGTGAAAGTTTTTTCTTTGTTGGTACCTATAATAGGCAATAATGTAAAACTTATTATTTAACCTAAAATAATGCATGTTGGTTTTGGTTCATCGCATTGGTAAACCCGATAAAGGAATCCTGTGGATAGATTCCACCTCAAATATCCATAGATTGACTTTATAGACATATCATTTTACGGATATTCGAGGTCGCCTTTCGGAGCAATTGTTTTATATTTTTTATTTTTTTGTTCAATTATAGGCTTGCGTTTGACCACCTTCTCGCCTGATGGTAAGCAATGATGCGGTCTACGATGGAGCACGCTTGCCTAAAAGGAAGACTAAAATAATAACATTGAAAAGATGGCGGTGTGAGTATAGCTTACAGATCTATAAAATTAAGGATCGATTTGATTTAATTTAATTTAATACGTAAGGTAACGCCATTAACTGATGTGTGGTCTACGATGAAGCACGTTTGTTTCGAAAGTACCTAATTTGTTTTATAGACGTTTCTATGTTATTGCTGTGTCGAATTCGCAATAAACAATTGTAATTTAGTTCTTATCGAAATAAATCCTAATATACAGGGCTATAAGGTAAGGGTATGCCAAGCCGAAAAGAGCTCATAGTACTCAAAAATAGGGAAAAGAGTTCATTATAATTACATTATTTTAAAATTAGCTAATTTTTGGATCGATTTGTCGAGTCTCATTGACATTTTTCAGTGGAAACGCTAAAATTTTTTTCGCGAATTCCGTTTTACTCCCACACTGAAAGCTTTTCATAATGATGAGCCTTTTTCGGCTTAGCATACCCTTTCCTTATAACCCTGTATATACAATTATACAATCCTACATAGACAAAATAGTATCCTATACGGGTATGTAGGTATAGGTCACAGTAATCACTGTCATATTAAATTATGCTGTATTGTTATGTTCAAGTCATCTTATTACTATAAAACGGCCATTATGAACACACCTGCCCCTAAATAAATAACTCTAAGAGAATCATTATTATGTTTCATCCTATAAACTATTCAAATATTGAATCCTCATTAAAACTTCACGACTTATGTTTTATGTCCTTTTGAAAATGAACGTGTCGATATTAGGCCATATTACACATGCTGATTATTTTGTATAAGTACCCTTTTAATCTGTAAAAAATTTAAAAAATACTGCTGACCATGCCGGCGCGACACGGTTTTTTTTATTCAACTACAGGCTTGCGTTTGATCGCCATCTCGCCTGATGGTAAGCAATGATAAGGTCTACGATGGAGCATGCTTGCGTAACATCGTTTACAGTTGTGTAGACACTTTAACACAAACAGGACGCTAGCAATTATCAAAATGTTCTTTAAATCGCATAATCTACTTACTTATTTCAGGTTTTTTTTTAATAGATTATAGCTTAAAAATATAAACAAGGAACTCAACATTTTAATCGCTAGCTTTTAAATCCAGTGCTCTACTATTTATTGCTACCTCTGTTACACAATCCCCCCAATACTGTCACTTTACCTTCATTATATACGGGACCCCGTCTCTCGGCGACGCGTCACGCTTGCCCAACTTTCCTACTCAATATTGCTCAAAATCAATAAGCTCTCCGCATCACGGGTCATGCCTCACACGACTTCGTGAGATGGGTTTTTAACTAATAGACTTATGTGAGGATGGACGAATTGGGTGCATTGTGGCTTGAAATAGCCATGTGTGTTACTTTTGTATCGCCACAAGTATGAGCAAATTGTCGCCGCGAGTGTGAGCAAATTGTTTTAGCTGATGTGATTTTTTTACTTGAATTAAAACGTGCGCTCTGGCGCAATTATATCGCGTCTAAGCTGTAGATGAAGCCAATGTAGTCAGTGCGATGTCACGTACACGCAAGAAAAATAACAAAATTATGTTTTTCCCTCTTTTTCAGCATAAACTCTATATAGAGTAAATGCTCATTTTTCAAAGACACTAAAAGTGACATGTTGAAATTATTAGTTTAATTCGAGCGGCCGAGCTTAGCCAACGACGCTAGAGCATATTTCGGCCGAAAACAGACTAGGTGTACGCGAATCGTTATTCTACCTACATTATACTACATAATTATGTTTATAACAATACAAAACAACAACAGTCCAACCCACCTATCCTTCCACTTCATTCAGTACCCTTCCGGCAGAAGATTCAGTACCATTCTACTTTTTATATTCCGTGGCCATAAGTAAGTAATACCTAATTCCACGGTGCCCATGACTGCTAATGAGGCGCTGATTGACTTTTCAAGGGCTCTGTACTTTGGCCAGAAGTGTATTTTGCAAAAGCTTTTATACACTGCAAAAAACGTGTTTGTAAGAGGCTCGTGTAACGGTAGCTACCTAACATACAATATAAAACAATAATTCATTATTGAAACCACCAAAATAAATCCCAAATGGAATAAACATAGAGTAAGGGTATGAAACGTTTATTGGTTTCTTTCCGTACAAGTAAAAGGCTACTTTGTCAAATCATACTTTTTGTTTTAAATACAGTGAGTAGTCCCGAGTATTTACAACTACTAAAACAACAACTACTAATCAGACTCTTACTTACACAAAAAAGCATTATTTTAAAAGCGAAAAATATTTTTATTTCTAATGAAAATTTTTGCTTATACTTAGGTGCTTTCGCTAGGTTAACTTGAGGTTAACTTGAAAGCTGTTGAACGCTAACTATGTTTGCCTAATCTCGGATGTTTCGCAACCATGACTTCTTCCTTCTCCCAGTGCAAGTCCTGTCACTTCTGTGAGTACCTACATCGCGTTTCTTTCTCTTAGGTTGGCTAAAAGATTTCAAACTTTAGAAAATCAGTTTTTAAACACATACTTAGTTATTTAGGTGGCCTTCTATTAGCATGGCCCATCATCACCTTCTCTACTGCATCGTGCACATATTTTTTCGATATATTTCTTATCTAATCTATTTTTAAACCTCGCTTCATACAACGCTGTAATTAAAATTACACCAACGAGTACCAGATCCGTGAGTTGCGCCAACTCACAAGTAGGTAATCATTACCAGTATTAAAATTAATTAAATATACCAAATCACTTAGCAAGCTTTTATAAAACCGACAAGCAAAATACTTAGCTAAGTTATTCATTAATTTACTTGTACATACAATTTTAGTTTCATGACAAAAAATACATTAAAATCGATAAGCTTAAGTAGGGTGTCAGAATTTTGTAAAAACCTATGATGGAGGAATTATCATGACGGAAGTATCATACCCTATCTTCAAGGATTCACGCACTGGATGCGATATCGAGTAGACCTATTGAAATAATTATAAAATGATGCTATAAATTGATTTTAGTATTTGCGTCTTCAAGTTGCGAGTGAATCGTCTTTTTCAGGCAAGCGTGTTCCATCCAAAATATTGCAAAGAAAGCTAGCGGTGCTGTTCAAAATCACCGATGTGTAATTAATAAAAAGTTATTTGACTCACGTCCTTATCATTTAAAATATCTCATAAATAAGCAACTATTCATTCATTAATCTTTTTAGTTTGGTATAATTAAACTTTACTTAACTTAGTTTCATTTAATAAATAATGACAAAATTATTTGTAGCCGTCAGTTACAGTTAACAAGCAATGTTAATATAAGGTCAATAAATAATTCTAATTTCAAAATCATCATGTCAACACTAAAATTAAGTTCATCAGATAGTGTCCTGAGCTCCTGATGCTTGTCTGATAACGTCCACTTTTGAAAATTATCGCGTCTGTCCATCTTCTAATTTTATAACTGCGAAAGTTTTTGTTTTGATTGTTCTCATTCAACTCCGCAACAGCTGAATGGATTTGGATAAAATCTGTTTTAGATAAAGTTTATTAAAATTAACACTTAATATGAAATTATCCAATTTTTAACCTAAAACCTGATAAAGTAAGACTACAATTTACCCTTATTAGATTTCTGCATGCTATAAAAAGGTGCTTTCTTCTTTTTTCTAAAAATCATGTTGGGCACCTTCAAGCGACCTAAAAGCTCTGATTTTGGGGTAGTCCATCGATCTAGTATGTAAGCCGACTTCGGTGGGGTAGTCATACCTACTCGGCTTATACAGTTATACAGTTTTTATATACAGTTACCTACAGTTCTACATACATACCGACTTACTCGTACTTACTTATCTATCTTACTTACTAGGTACTTATTGCAAGTCGCAACAGATACACTTTGAGTAGCATCGATTTATTTGAAGTCCTATTAATCATGTTCTTTTACCATTGTTATTATACTACCAAAGTGTATGATCTTGATCATTACCATTTCATTCATTACCACTCGCTTACTATTCAGTGCGTCATTACTACAAGCCATACAATGTAAAAAGTAGATTACTTGCCATAGTCATTTTTGTATGTAATGCTTGTTGTTTGAGGTCAAATTAAAAAGCTGGAGGTCAAGGTCTCATTATGGATTTTAATGCGACTGCATAGTGCATACTGATACCTTTTAGGTACTTACTTCCTACCTGTACACAAAAGGTAGGAAGAGGCAGTTTATACAAAATCAAAAGCGTTCGAAGGTTAAAAAGCGTCAGTAATTTTGAAAACGTTTGCCTTTCTGAGTAAGACTTCAAAAGTCAAACTCGCGAAAACCTACTTACAACTACAAAACAGGTACAACAGCGCTGGCCAGCTTAGCTGCACGACAGGTGACCAGGTGTTCAAGACGAAGTTTGGATTTGCTAGTCAACACGCGCACTCGCCAGGGGATAGCCGGAGTCGGTATCGTCGGCGACTCTAGCTATCCCCTGGCGAGTGCTCGTCGAATACAACATCTACGTTGTATTCGACGGGGAATACAACACGGATGACAACACCATTATCATCATCATTATAAGACATGTTTTACAAGTTTTATACTTCCGGGAAGCCCAATTTTAATAATTTCGAAGTTTCTGAAAGAGGAATTTTCGAAATTGTCAGTCTGAATTTAAAAAATAGATTTGCATTTATGGTCGTAAGCATAAATCAATAAAGTATTTTCAGTTTTTAATGTGACAATTATATTGTTCTAAATAACTCATTTCCTCATTCTTTTTGTTAATTATTATGCCTTAATCCACTAAGCAATGCTCATAAACAGTAGTCTAAATAAGTAAATAAGCCATAAATTTAACGACTAGCGCCTAATAACTCGTCTGATTTACATTTACCTATATCGATTAGTATCAGTAGACTCTAGAACGTAGTGACTCAATTGAATGAATTCATTAGGTAAAATGTTGAATGATTACATTATGTTTTCGCAAGTTTTTTTTTTAAATATAATGGTCATAATTTGGAATGAAAAATACATTTCGTAATGGAGGATTTAAGCTTTTGTTACTGTGAATAAAACATTAGTGTAGTTAGGTGCATCAGGTGCATGTGCTAATTCAGAACAAGTACCTAAGTTTATAAGAATAAAGTATTCTAGGTACTGAAAAGAGCAAGTTTATGTAAAGCCATGGTTAGCCCTGGTCTCAAAGTTTTAAGTTTTTTAGGCTTATTTTACGTTAGTCACTAACCGACTTTTAAAATAATACATTCATGTGTGTATGACATTTACAAAGATTCAGGATATTATCACGGTATAGAAAGTATCACTGCACTACACTTTACGAGAAAACTTTTTGAAATCACATTTATGCCAGGCGTTTAATTTTTAAGAAGTGTTTAGATTGTGAGCTTGCTGTTTTTGTTGTGTTGTAGTGTTTAGTTCATAACATTAAAAATTCATCAAATTACCAAAAGAGGTTTGTAATTTCTGATAAAAAGAGCAAATAAAAATTTATTTATTTATCTTAGATTGTATCAATATTTTATTACTTGCAAGCTAGTTGTTTGTCCGACAACTTATCCGATGTTAAAGTTTAAGTACAATAAAATATTGTTACTTTCTAAGTACTTAGATAGATAGAAAAAATATTATTTGCAGTGTGGTAAAAGATAATTGTTATTATTATAATAAACACAACGTCTATCCAATCCTTCTAGCCAAGTTGCAATTATTATAATCGAAACGCTATAGAATATGTATGAGAATGACATTTCTATAATTGAAGTAGTTCTCATCCCAAGTCAACCACGTAACCTATAATGTCAGGAAAATATATAGATAGATAGATAAACTCTTTATTGTTCACACCATAAATTACAAACAGAAGGATTATAACACCTAAAAACTAGTGCGACAACTAGCGGCCTTATCGCTAAGAGCGATCTCTTCCAGGCAACCTTAGGATGGAGAGGATAGATAAAAAAATATTAAAAACGGGGTGTGCAATATAGAAGAAAAACATCATCATATAAACCTACATAAAATAATAATAATAAATACTTAGAAATACATTCAAATACTAAAACTACCTATACTTGCGAAAATATACTAAAACATTTAAAAATAATATATAAATATATAATAATACTAATAGGGAAGAATAAAATACATAACAAATAAATAAAAACCAAAACAAAACAACAATTTGTGAGAAATAATAAATAAATTGTCACTGAGAAAATGGCAATTGCGACAAGTAATATTTTTTTAGCTGATTCTTAAAACATGCAAGCGATGTAGCATTTCTTATTGACACAGGCAAATCGTTCCAAAGCTGAACCGCCTGGAAAGCAAAAGATTTGCCGTAAAAAGTTGTACAGCGCGCGGATGGTAAAGTCGCAGAAGTTTTCTCCTAACTGTGCCTGTAAATTCTTATTTTTACGCTCTATTTATTTTTAACTTTAAATGTAATTGAAAATGCGAGAAGATTACAAAATAGCTGTCAACTTGCTTCAAAGTAATAAAATTATGTAAAAAATAATATTTATAATGATAATACTTTTGTTTTTAATACTATTGAGTGACAAGACGAGCAAATCGCTCGCCTGATGCTAAACGTTACGTTTGCCCATAACAGGTCTGCGTCACGTAGAATTTTGAACTCTGACAGTTCAAGACCCTGCGCGGCACAGCATTGCGCTCGTCTCTCTGAGCTAAAAGATGTTTAATCTCCTAATTGCCCTGAAATTTCACTGGAAACAATGCCCTTTCTCCTTCTCTTCTTCCTTCTTCCTGTCTTCCTCCTTTTCTTTCTTGTATTTTAATTGCGTTTTGTATTTTTCCTTTCTGATTTACACAAGTTAAAATAATTGCATAAAAATTAAAAACAATCATGCGCTTTTTTTTAACTTCTAACTGTTACATCCATAAAATTCTAACATAATGAATTCCCATAATACCCAAACTTTTTAAGCTTATAGTTTTATAGAAGTCATAAAAATAAGTCACAAAATTCCTAATTTTATACCTACTCATAGCGGCGACGGGTCATTCAAAGTTTTATATTAATCGTAAATAACAATTGATGCTCTTTTGAGGTCGATGTGCTTTGAGAAATAGGTTTCAGAAAGAGCCTTTTTTAATTCACCTTTATTTCGTGATTGTGGAGAACTGGAAAGGCTGCGCCATGACAACCCTACTTTGACGTAACTTTTGTTATTCTCCCCAAAAGGAAAGTGGTCAGAAACCCTATTTTTGCTTGAGAGTCTCTATCAGGATCACTCATATGACATTTTGAGAGCGACAGACACCGAGATAATGTCTTACTAGCCAGAATAGGGCCCCTGCAGGTATTCCATGAGATAGGGTTGTCTACGATGCCCTCTCGGTCTATTAGCCTTCACGCCATAACCATAATGTGATTCAACATTTCAATAAATAATTTAACACGTACTTGCTGCCACCACTGCACCTACTATTTGCGAGGTTTTCCAATTAAAAGATGTGTGGATCGAATTGACTCAATTTTATTTCCAAAATCGGTGCACGAAACGGTAAATACCTAACTATTCATTTCAATACATCACGACACAATATAATAACAGTCATAAAGACAAAAGGCAGGGACATCAATTATTGTGTATTTGTGGGGATGTCTGTTAATATTTTGTGAAAACAGTACAGTATCCTAACTTACATACTAAACGAAAACGTTAGCAACGCGAGTAATTAAAAAAAATGGCTCTATGATGCTCTGCTATGACTACTTATTACAGAAAAATGTTTATTACAGCGTTCTTTGGCAACTAAGCACCTGTCTAAGAAAAATTGTCCAGGCATCAGACGTATCTAAATCGGTCAAAACGTTTTGGAGAGCATTTTGCCTCTTTTTGCCCAAACAAACAACCTACAACCCTAAACGCATAATCGCGTATTTTACTGGTGGTGACTTAAAATCGGATCAAATAAAATCCAAATCTTTATGTGGTTACTACTTTGATAAATTACAGGTCCGTAAAAACAATTAACTTCATAATAGTTTACTTGTTATCTTTATCGACCAATTTAACTCTACCTTTACCTACAATTCCTATGACTAAGAAAATATTGAAGCTATGAAATCATTGTCATATCTCAATGGTTGGAATTACGTTAGTTATTAACTATTTAAGATGTTGTAATGATTAATTAAAGATGTTGTATTAAAGTTCCAAAGCTCGTAATAAATCCCAGAGACACAAGTTACTAACAAAATTAGTTGTATTGAAGACTGATTGTAGAAAGGTTAAGTAGAATTCTAACAATGGTCTGTCATAAAGTAAATACATTAGGGTTCTTAGATCTACCTTTAAATCTTATTATCAGCGCCATGGAGGTCAAAGTATTCGGCAATGCATGTTTTAAGTGTTCTTGGAACTTTGGAAGCTACAGAATTTCAAAATCAATATTTCTGTAAGTAATAAAATTATTAATTACCAAATTACCAGGGATGGACAAAGTCAAACTCAATTTATAAGTATTTACAATGTTTAATAATAATTTAATACAACAAAGTCATTACATGACAAAAGGCATCAAGCCTTTACCTCTTTTACATTGCAGTAAAATCTTACTCGACTACATAAAAAAACGGTTTTATCACTCGTTACGTCACTGTGTACGTCCAGTCTTTATTCATTATTTCAGTAATGGTAACCAGTTTGAGCATCAAAGCTTGGAGGCTGTCTTGGTCCGCCAAATTCTTCCCCTTTTCCTGCCAAACTTTGAGTGTTGGAGCCTTGAGGTCCCTGGAATCCAGTGAACTGACTTTGAGTTTGGGCAAAGGCTTGACTAGGCTTGCCTACGTTCAGGGGAGCGATTGTGGATTGTGGAGTGATTTTCTTGCAGCATGGGACTGAATGTGACTGAGAAGCTTGGACCTTGCTCTGGGATCCTTGAGCATTTCCAAATGGCTGAACACCAATCTGTGATGGAGCGCTTGTTGTGCTCACCGCAGAAGTTTGTGGAGCTTGGTCGAACTGAGGTTTGTTTTGGGACTGGAAATTAGAGCTTGATGATGTACCAAATGGCTTGTATGCTTGATCTGGTTCACTACTAACGGAACTTGAAGCTTGCGCAGAGTTTAGACCAAACTGAGCTTGGCTGGATGCACTTCCAAAAGGTGTGACTTGAGCGTTTTGGTTTTGGCCGAATTGTGTTTGAGCACCGAATTGAGGCCTTGAAGCTTGACCAAATTGTGAGGTTTGGAATGATTGCTGGCCGAAAGACCCTAAAGGCTGCTTCGTTCCTTGATTTAATTGAGTATCAGCTTGAGGTTGCAAACTAATTTGTGAGGTACCGAAAGTCTGTTGGGCGGTTTGTGTGAATTGCGGAAGAGTTAGCTGATTTCCGAATTGAGGTTTCGATGAAGGATATCCTTGGAAGCTCTGGAACCCACTAGTTCCAAAAGGCTTAGCGGGTTGAGCATCTTGTACTGATCCAGCAGTTACAAAAGGCTGCTGAGTATTTGGCAAGTTTTGAGCATTCTGTGTGGAAATGAAACCATTAATTTGAGACCCTTGATTTGGTGCCACCTGCCCGAACTGAGTGGGGCTAGGTGCGCTTCCGAACGGTTTGCTAGATTCTGCAGAAAATTGAGATCCAGAGTTCTGCTGCGTTATGCTTCCAAAGCTAGTTTGTGTATTCTGTCCAAATTGAGTAGTAGATGGCGCTCCATCAAATGGCTTGGAAGGTTGCACGTTATTTTGTATTGTCTGCTGCTGCAAATTCTGTCCAAACTGGAAAGAGCTAGTGGCACTCCCAAAAGGCTTAGATGGCTGCGCACTGAATTGAGGTTTTGCTCCAGAGCCCGTTTGTTGGTTTTGAGAAAATTGAGCTGTAGCCGAGGAGACAGCTTCGTTAGATTCGGTTGGTACCGCGTTAGCTTGTCCTAAAGTATTTTGTTGGGTAGTAGTAGAATGACTGTTTTGTCCAAACTGAGTCTGGCTTGGCTGTGAACTACCCAAAGGCTTGAAAGTCTGCGAACCAAACTGGGGTTTAGTTCCTTGGTTCAAACTAGATTGCTGAGAAGAAGAAAATGTGTTTTGGCCAAACTGTGTTTGCTGCGATCCAAATTGAGGCTTAGACTCTTGAGAATTAGGTTCCGAGTACTTTTGGGGTTTTGACGATAAATCAGTCTGCGCGCTTTGACTTGAAGAACTGTCAGTCTGTTCTGGGGCTGGTAAAACTTCTGGTGGCTTGTTATATTCATAAACGGTACCTTCATACTGCTGCGTCTGAGTAGAAGTAGCACCCTGTTCTTGATTTGTTTCGGGGCTTTGTGGTTTAACATTGTTGGTAGAACTTTGTCCAAACTGAGTCTGACTTTGAGTAAAAGATGTAGTTGAAGTTTGTCCGAAAGTCGGCTTAGAAGGGGCAGACTGAGAGGCAGATTGGAGGTTGTTATTGAAAGACGAACTTTGTCCAAATTGGATTTGGTTTTGATTGAAAGAAGTAGCTGGATTTTTTCCAAAAGTAGTCCCAGGTCTTGAAGGAAAAGATGGCGCATTGGGCCTAGATCCAAAGCGATCTGCTTGTGTAGTATCGTATTGAGTTGATGTAGTAGGAGACACTGACGGGAAAGATGATATTGAAGCTTGAGTTATTCCATTTGTGTAGCTACCTTGAGTCTGAGTAAATTGAGAAGAAGGTGTGGGTGCTGCAGAGTTAAGCAAATTGTTGATTGATTGTGCCCCTTGCTGGTTGAAAAGTTGATTATTTTGTGAAGAAACTACACCATTAGGCTGATAAGATGGCGTACTTGGAAACCTTGATCCTTGAGGACGAGCTACAGGAGAACCAAAAGGTTTAGACGGCTGGTTGTAGTAATATGATTCATCAGGACCTTGACTCAAAGCGGGATTTTGAGTGGAATAGTAATTATTTGCCTGTATTTGGCCCACTGAATTTTGTGAGTACTGTGGATTTCCTTCATTTGTGGCAGGTCTTTGTGTAGAAGGCAATGCGATCGGAGCTGGTGAAGTAGAACCAAACTGAGATGTTCCTTGTGGACGAGAGTCAGCAAATGATGACAAAGTCTGGCTTGTTGTCTGCTGATTAGCAGCAATGCTATTTTGAGAACCAGTCTGAGGCCGTCCTTGATTGTTCAAAGACTGAGAACCGAAGTTTCCAAAGCTGGGATTAGACTGAACGTTGAACTGTGAGCTTTGCGATGATTCATTTGGCTCCAAAGGTGTAGTGAGTTCAATACTAGGTATAGATGTAGGTTTGACAGAAGAAGGGAATCCAGAAGCTCCTTGAGATCCACTATGTTGGGGAGAAGTTGGCGAAACGTTTGATGTAGACTGGCCGTTATTGAAATTAAACTGATTTGGTCTTGAAGGCTGATTCTGGAAGCTATTTAATGTCTGGGTTGTCTGTGGGTTAACACCAGCTGAGCCTATAGAAGCAAACGAGGCCGCGCTAGTAGAACCTTGAGTTGAACCTTGGTTTTGTACTCCGAAAGGCACAAAATCGGGTGATTTGTTATCCTTGCTTAAATCCTGAGAGCTTGAAACTTTATCGGTCTGAGGTTTACCGTAAGACGGTCTCTCGTTTGCATTAAACGGTGGTAAGTACTCAGCAGCTCCGAAATAGCCTTGAGGCTTGAAAGCTTGGTTACCATTCTGATATTGTTGAGAATTTAAAGCAGAGTTTGCGCCAAAAGAGGGTCTGTTAGGCTGAGCTCCAAATGAAGAAGCTGATCCTTGATTGGCTTGGCCATGTAACTGAACCGTTGATCCTGATTGGTGATTAACCTGCGATCCAAATTGAGAAGAATGCCCCCCAGACTGTGGAGTAGATAGTTGTTGGCTAGTTTGAGAAATAAACTGTGATGATTGAGTTCCGAATTGGGAAACAGGTGCTTGTTGGTCATTTTGGGATCCAAGCTGAGAGCTATGAGTTGCGCCATTAGTTTGACTAAACTGTGTCAGCTGACCACTAGAACTTTGACCAAAGTGTCCAGAGCCATGGTGCCCAGTAGGCGTACTATCCTGTTGTCCACTTGAAGCTTGACTAGATTCTTGAAGCTGAGATCCGGTAGGACTATTTTGATTGTTTGCAAAGTTAGATACAAATTGATTTGATTGACCATTAAAGTTTGATTGGGTATTTTGTGCTCCATTGTTGCCAAAGTGTCCAGGTTTCCCAAAAGCTTGGCTGTTCTGATTAATGAATGTGCTGCTTGCCGTTGCATCTGATTCAGGTCGTTTTGCAAACTGAGACAATTGCGCACCATTGTATTGGGTATTGCCACTATTATGATGCGTGTAATCGCCTTCCGCATTGTATTTCTGAGCATCGTAAGAGCCTGTAAATAAAAACGAAAGTTTTTAGCTATTTGTCAAGTCGTTGAGCAAATGACGACGCATCAGTCAACGATACATTTATCAATCGCACAATAGGGCTTAACCCCATTGGTGACGGTGTCAATTTTTTGAATAAAAGTGTTCTTTGCCAAAGCCGACGTACAATAGTCATTGGTATTTCAATACACCAGTAGAAGTTGTGATTGACTCATAGGTTCAATATGAGCGTAAACGTTACAGAATGTGAATCCATCATGTTATGTAAATGCGCTAGCATTCTTAGGATTTCTTAAAATATTTAGCTATCTAAAAAATGTAAGACCTGTTATTATGGTTATTTTCTTTTGGTAATAAAATTTTATGGGCATCTCTGAATGCTTAAAACTATTTAGCTGTTTTTATGCATGTATATAAATTAGCCTGTTGATGGGAGCTATTACATCATTTGTATTGTAAAAAATTTAATCAAACAGTATTAGGATTTAGATACGCTCAATTGATTTCAGTAAAGTAAACAATCTAGTTTTGTTCTCGGCAATGATCGATCCTAACTGTGTAAGCTAGACTAATTGGCATGAACTTTACAGATAGTCACGAGGATGCCGGACAAAATAATATCAATCTAAATTGAATTTATTTTACAACCTATGTAATGGATTATTTCGATCATTTTTGCATGATTTAAGTATGTTCATGGTAAAACTAGCATGTTGCCACAAAATAACTTTAAATAGTTAAATTATAAATAAAAATAGAAATTTGCTCACCATCATCAATAAGCCCAGCAGCTTCATCTTTGGCATTTTGCTCCAAAGATTCCAATATTTCCTTAGGAATGGGTGGAGGCGTCGGCAGATGGTCACCTTGAGGACGGTAACCACCTTCATCAGCCACATACGTCACTTTGTACACCTGACCATCGTCACCTTGATAGGAATAGCCACCTTGCGCTTGAATACCATTATTCGCAACTCCATTCTCTCCAATAGCGATACCATTATCAGTTTCGAAGCCATAACTGTAGTTATCAAGACTTACATCATTAGCGTAACTGATTATATTGGAGTTCCGGTCTTTGGAAGTTTGAGGTCTTTCAGATTTGGACTCAAAAGCTCCGAAATTCTGTCCAGCACCTACTCCAGAAAGTTGTCCATTGAATCCAGAACCGCCGAATGGTGTGTTACGGAATCCCGCAAGAGATCCTCTGAATGCGGCATCTCCCACTTTCGAGTTTTCCGATCCATACGTTTCTCTTGGTCCACCGAGTCCAGACTGATCAGCATCAGGAGAAGCTCTAGTTCCAGCTCCAGCAGCGTCTACCACTACTCCTTCGAAGTTGTTAGTAAAGCTTCCAGTTGGTAAGTTTCCTGAAGAGTCTCCTTGTTCAGAGGTCCTAGTTACAGGAGTCTGAAGAGAGGCGTGGCTTCCTCCAGCGGTGGCAGCTGATGCCGGTGGAAGGTATGTGCGGTCGAGCTTGGCTGCCCCGCATACCGCTATTAAAGCGGCTATTGCGACCTGTAGAAATATAAAAACTAAGGTTAGCATGGGTATGGTTTTTTTTAAATTTTATATCTTCACACACAGACACACTTATTCTTCTTTGTTAGTATTTTTGCTAAAGCATTAAATCATAGAATATAAATGTTATAAGTGTTCAAATGTTCAATTCAAAAATAAATTAATATTTTTCTCAAAGTCTTTACGAGTTGATACCTACGAGTATAATTAAAAATCTTGAAACTTGCTTAAAAAAGTATATTTTCACGTTATTTTTTTACCTATTGTGTAAATTGGTACCAATCATTTAAAATCTATCTTTAGCCAGTCCAAAAATAATGTTTGAGCAAATTTAACCCGTTACATTTATCACTTGTATACCTTATATATATATACACTTATATATCACTTGGGTGGTCCAACAAAAAGCCGCGACGATGAAAAAGGTGGTAACTGACACCTGTGATAAAATGTTTGGTTTTTTGTCGGATCTATTCTGACATTTCTGACGTTTTGCTAATGGTTTTGACAGAAGTCGGCTTTGTCTCTTCCAATTAGCACTTTTGTTGGCCGATGATAAATTTGGCGATTTGCAAATGAAGATTTTTTAGATTTAGTTATTAGCTGTAAATTTTTTGAGGTTTCGCGTAATAATAATGACAAAAATTCAAGGACAAGTAGTAAAATGAGCACTGGACTATTTTTAGTAGTGAAGTGACACCAAATCATGTTAATGATGACTTTTTAGCGTCATTGTAGGTTCCTATTTATCTCGTATTTAAGGGCTTAATATCTAACTTGGTAAGCTTTACACTAAAGCTCTGGTTGACCAAAATTATACAAAAATTAACAGCTACGCTAAAATCTGAATTTTTCATTTTGTTATCTTCTTCTTTAATCTCAAATGTTTCTTTGAATTTACTTCAAAATCTCCTTTAAATCTTGTTTTTTTGTGTTCTTTATTTTTAATTGTGCGGTTTATCTATACCTATTTTTGTCCTTGCAAAATTAAAGTTCAATGAAGGATTCAATTAATCAATTTTGATGGTAAATAAAGTTTAGGCTATTTGTGAAATCAATGGGGCTGTTAGTGAACATGGTTATTGTATAACCTTGTTTTAATAATGATTATTGTTATTGGAGTAATATTTAAGATTAAACTTTTTAATAGTTATGAGTATCACCTTGACTTGTATTTCGTTATTTAAAATTAGAGCTTTTTACAGAATTCTATAGGGTATGCTAAGCTGAAAAAAGCTCAAACTTCTCAACGTTATAAACTATCTTTACTACGGTATCAACCCTGAAATCACGAAAAAATAAACTATTCCATAGAAAAATATAAATACCTAACACTTGAGAAATTGTGTGTAATAGCTAAATTTTTCGTAATTTCAGGGTTGTTCCCATTTAAAACATTGTTCATAATGAAGAGTCCTATGAGCCCTTTTAGGCTTAGCATACCCTTTCCTTATAACCCTGTAGAGTGTTGACTGTGAGTATCACTTTGACTTGTATTTTGTTTTTTAAAATTATTGTTTTATATTTACGACCCATTTGGGGTTACAGTTTTATTAAATTAGATTTGAATGTTCTTGTGATGGCTTTATCGCAGGATCATAGTAAAAAAATTATAACGACCTATTAGAATCACAATCACGTTTTACATTTCACAATTTTTGTGTGACTTATTAAAAAAAAAGGGAACTGTTTTTTTTTGTCATGTCCTTAATGTCATTACGTTATTTTTTGTGGTTTAAATTATTATTTATCTTAATTTAAGTTTAGGATCTACTTTGAATTTAGCCGGCAAGATCACACTTTTCCTCACAAAACTGCTTACACCTGTCACTCACTATAAAACTCAAAAAAAATTACCAATTTCATTTTTTTTTCTCAAATCCAATCCCTCAAATATACGGGATGCGGTTCGGATGTACGTCCACACACACTGTTGCGTTAGATACCCAAAGTTTTGCTTTTATACCTCTTCAAAAGTCGACTAAAAAACGTGCTCCTACATTTCGGCCAACTTAATTTTGCTGTTGCACTTACATGGTTTACAAACTTCACGATCTTTATGCTTGTTGTTTTAAGGACTAGATACGGTCATGAGTTTTTTTGACAACTTTTGGCTAAGTTTGTGAAGATGCATGCTGGCCGCAAGTTCAAGTGGCAAGTTATGCGTTAGATGCTTATTACTAAAGTAAATTGTGATCAATGGTACAATAACGTTATTCTTTTATTTTATTGTATTGGAATCGTGAAATGGTCAAATATCGATAATGGATGTTTGATTTAGATTGTGACATGCCAGAAAAAAAAACTACGTACCTACCTATCGTCAGGCAAGAGACTTACTGGTCTCATCATTCAATTGCATATAAAATTGTTCTAAGTGTAGCAGCTAAGTGGCTTTAAGCTGCACAAATACCTCGGCCATATTTTCGATTTAAAATTATTTTAATAGCTCAAAGACTTTGACATTTTTCATTAACAAAACAGAGTGTTAAATCAAAGCAAATCGAAATAAAAAAAAAAACAGTGCAGCATTCGACACCCTTATTTAATAGTTCCCAGACTGGTCTTTCTAATTCTAAATTCTAATAAACTTTCCATGAAGAAAAAGACTGTGAGAAAACTTCAATATATTATAGTGATTCTTTCAATTTATTGATTCGCTTCCACTCACAAGTGAGGATTTATCAAAAAGCCCTTAGCAGTGTGTTCCAGTAGTTTCACACCAAGCTACATCGAGCTGGCGAATTTTTTTTCGCAAATAATTCCACTACAGATTTCATCAAGCTACGAGTATAACGCTTGTCTCCTCAATAATGTTGTAAAAACAGCTTGGTAGTTACTCATACTTTACATGGCAATTTACCGAATAGGTGCACTAGCCGTGGACTACCACCCACCTATTAAGACTGTAAAAGGAGCCGCACATATCTAATTGTCATCATAAATTACCAACTTCTATTTTATGGTCCTAATTTTATTTTCATCGGGCTATCATTCATAATTAGTGTGCGCATAGATCTTCTGAGCGTTTTTTGCTAAATTGTCTTGTTCTAGTATATTGGACATATTGGATATATTGGACTTGACTGTCATTTCATCTGGTGGTCTAACTATCAGCTCTGCTTTCGATGGGTATAAAATAAGCATTATCATCATCATCACCAATCTATCCTTTATGTTTTTATGCTCGATGGTAAGCAAACCCACCGCCTACTAACACCTGCAACTAGTATCAACGGCGTTGATGAGGCTTTGCCAGCCTGGAGAAGTATTTGTCCACTGCTGGATACAATCTCTACTAAACTGATTGACTGAGTGCAGATACGGGATCCAGAGCCATAAGGACTGATAGCTGAGTTTTGCCTTCAGCTCTCTGGATCTAGTATCTGCATCAATCTAGACTGGATATTACTCAACCTGGTGGTAGAGCACTCCATTACACGTTTCTTGAACGTGGTATCACTCTAAACCTTGTTAACTTACACGAACATCGATTCTTTGTAAATGTTGCTGGTTAACTTCCAGTTACTTAGTCTTTTATCTATTTTGTTATCGGCACTAAAACTAGTGTGATTCTGAATGCCTAAGTTTCAATTCCAGTCAAGGGAAACTAGGTACTGATGGACTGAAGCTGGCGAAACCTTGAAGATTTAAGAACCTATTCAGACATATGCCTATTACATAGTAGATTCCACTTGACCTGACCTGACATTGTATTACAAACAGCTTAGACTTCAGCGACTGTTTTAGACCATTGTAACTGACCAACTTACTCATGAAGTTGGATAAACGAGGGAACTAAACTTCCTTCGCTAGATGCTGTCAGTTTTGTTCAGGAACAGCGATGGTGGCTCCTCCACTCAGCTGTAATGATTAGTTGGTTGTATCAAAGGCACAAAAGGCCCGATAATTGCATCCATCATGGGCTAGAAACATTAGAAAGCTCATCAGGCGCGACAGATCTTCATTATGCTAAACATTGCGTAAAGACGTGTGGATGGAACAGGGCATATGGCATGGATTGTGTAGTAGTTACTGCTGTGATTTGATGTAGTGTCACTTGCTTAACTGGTTGAGGTTGCCTAAAATTAGAATCATCAGCGATATTCGTCTTCATTTCAAGTAAAACTTGAGACCAGCGGTTGGTTTTTTATCGGTAGAATGAATAGTCTGTGTACATTTTAGGAGGCCACTCTAACACTAACACTATCATCTATTTCACCACAACAGCTTGACTACAACTGTCTCTACTGCTAATCATCGACATAACCATAATGCCACTCGAGCAGTTGTACCAGCGCAGCGGCTCAGAGGGTCGCTCCGGTATACAAAGCAGCTGGGGTGGCTTGGGTAACCGCTGGCAAGGGGGAAACTCACAATCGACCTATCGAATAAGAATAAGATATCCCATCGCATCGGACGCTATCTGGTGGTCCAACTTACTAAAAAAACACATACCATAAAGTCTAAAGTCCGTAACAAAAACGTTTTCAAAAGACAACAGTGTTGTGTCCAATTAGACCCGGAAGCATTTCGTACTTTGATTATTTCATTCATATTATAAAGCCACTAAAAACTTAGCACCTTCGAGTATTTGTTAGTGTTGTCTGATCGGCCCGTCATCTTTTAGACAATACCGCTAATAGATCCGATATTACCTACAGACAGACAGACCAACATTTGTAGAGGTGGCTCAATGATGGAAATATAAAAGTTCTAGACGTGGCTGTCAGTTTTCTTCACGAAATGCGATGGTGGCTCCGCCATTTGACTGTAAAGAGAAATTGGTCGTGAAGTACTTAGCTCATGAGCTTAGTGTTTTGACAGCTAGCGAAGGCTAAATGGTTAAAATGTTGCCGAAATATGCCAGTTTGTGAATTTTTGCTTTCGCTTATCTTAATTTGTATGACAAGGATAAGCTTCCTTAATGACAGCATATTGAAGGAAAGGAAATATTATATAAATTAATAATAAGCTCACCAATCATACCATCTTTGCCACTTGGACAGTTGTGCCAGCGGCCCAGAGTCTCCGATATTTTAAGGAGCTGGGTTGGCTCGGGTAATATCTAATCGCTGGCAAGGAGGAAACACACGAAACACCCCTTGCGGGACGCCAGTGCGGTATGCCATCAGCCTTCTAAAAAGCTGGTGATAATAGGTTCTAGTCTAAAAATATCTTATAAACTAAAAATACCTATAGGTAAGTTCGTATAGGTCGGGTGGCTGGCCCTAGTGTCCGACTATATAGGCCGCCTGAAAGCCTCTCGGTTGTGGTTTTAAGACAAACCAAACGGGCCGTCAAAACGCGTGACCTAAAAATTTCTAGCCCGAGACTTTTTAGCCAAACTGACTAAGCGTATGTTTTTTTTCGCAAGTGCCAAATCTATGATCATTTTAGATTTTATAATGAATATCAACAGAAGGCAAATACGTAAGTACCTACGTGATAGTGATCTCATATATCAGAATTTAGATGACTTAACTTCTGCACCTACCCACGAATTAACAAATTTTACCAGTCACGAAAATCCGTATTACAATGTTGTACATCTAACTTAAATACCATGATAAACTACCAGATTAAAGATAAACATCGCAAGTTAGATCATAGCACGCGATAACAGTGATCCATCATTTAGGTAGGTCTCTATAGCAAAGTACGGTTAGAAAGAAAATCTCAGTAGCTGAATTTTTGGCACTATCGGAAAGAACCTTAATTTACACCACAGTCATAATTATGCTTGCTACTGGATCTTTGATCATTGACTCTGGTTTTGGCTCTTTTTTCTCACTGTCCAAATATCATTTTTATTGGTATTATTACACAATACACATAGGTACACAACACATACGCATCTTAAATATTTTCACTTACATTAAATATTTGTCAAAAAAATAACAATGGTCAATTAATATAATCTAATACAGTTTAATTTCAAATGTAATATAATAATTCAACTTTTTATTATTAAAATGTTTTTAAATTATTTTTTGTGTGTGTTTATGGGTATATTTGACATAAAATAAATGTATTTTGAATTTTGTACCTTAGTCAAAATAACGCCGATTACGATCACCAATCAGTTAGATAATAAGATTCCTGTTTATTAAAGACGTGTTAAAAGAAGGTTAGGTATTTCACGCAAGTCACAGGACATATAAAAAGGGTTTCCAATAAAATTAAAACATAAATAACGAAATTATACTTTTAGGCAATTACTTTTCTGCTGTGGTTTCTCTGCTGACCGTACTTGGAGGTGCGTATGCGTAATGCGTATACGTCTCTAGCTAATTGTCAGATGTTGAGGTGGATCCGGATGTGTAAAGCAGATTGAACGCGTGCCACCAGGCTTTGATGCCGGAAAACTGTTGTAATTGCCCCCCGCAGTGATACCTAATGATTAATAATGATGCGATGATAGAATCATTTGTGTAAGTTATCATTTATAGTAGCGTTGCTGTAGGTAGGTCATAACCCTGGAGCCGGGGTCATAGAATGCGGCTTCGGTATCCCTTGCCTGTCGTAAGAGCCGACTAAAAGGGGCCTTTGGGCTCGTGGGTGGTCAGATTTGGGGATCTGGCTACCTTCTCGAACGAGCCCAGGGAAGACAACGGCGCGGTGTGGCCCGTGTCGTTGTAGGGGCCGGAAAAAGACCAACGTCCTGCGAATGGTGCCTCAGGCAACGTGATAATTAAGGGGGCACCAGTGTGAGTTCGTCAGAGACCCTGGTGTAGGTATAGGTATTAGTAGTATCTAGTAGTTGTAGTAGGACCTATTTGTATTTCTTTTAATTTAATATTTTCTATTCTGTAAGACAGATCGATGCTTACCGTCAGGCAAAAAGGTGGGAAGTTGCCTAAAAATATGTTTTTTATGTAAAGCGTAGGTACCATACACATCACACCAGGTAGGTACATCAGGCGAGCGATTTTCTCGTCTCGTCACCTAATTACATAAAAAAAAACCTACCTTCTTACTCGAACTGGTTTTTATTTGAGGTTTTTTGGGTTTTGGGTCATTAATGGATAAGACAGAAATTTAAATGCCAAACGTAAACCCGACACTCTAAATTATTAAGAAATCTTTGATATCAAATGGCAGTATGATTCATTCCACGGTTTTGAGGTTTGTATTATATTTAACGTTTCATACGTGATCCGTAGATCCGTTCCACAGTCCATCCGATGACCCCAATATTTCTGAGCAATTGCAGCCCCGAATAGACGATCACGTGTGTTTATGAATAAATTAAGCTGGAGACCGAAAAAACTCCGAATATAGAAATTGTGAATTAGAAGTTTGTCTCGAAGCCAAGTTCAATGTAAACAACCAAGCCAGTTATTTCTAAGCCGGCATTATGACTGACATTCGATAATAAATTGACAATCTGTTACCAATCGCCAATTATAGTCAAAGAGGTGGGTGCTATGTAGGTGCTACAGTAGTGACCGATTCGGCCGCGTTATCGATATCTGCGTCCAGTAAGGCGAGAGTGATGGCAGGGCGCGGGGCGGTGGCTAAATGATACGGTAGTGACTAGTGGCCCAAATACGCATTTATTGTTATCTAGAAAAAAATACTAATTTTAGAAAAAGATAAAATAATAATTGTGTAAATTGTTTTTTCAGCAACAAGTACACTCAAGAGCAAGTTTGCAGCATGTGTGCGTGCGGGCGGTAGAAAAGCTTCATAAACTACGGGTTTCTAGTTTCTCCGAATAATCTCTGTCAACAGAAAGAATGCCATCTAACTAGGTTTTTACACAAATTTTGTATGGATCGGTTTAACCGGCAACAATTAGGTAAAACTGACTAAAAGACTTACTTCCGCATTACAAATTAGTGTAAAATTTTTAGTATCATACGGTGTGGATTAAAAATGACCGTAAGCTCTCCTACCACAATCTTAATGACAATGATGCCTTTTCTAGTTCGTTGACCGTCTTCAAGTTTAACCAGTTCCGAGTCTATGCATATATCTAGCAACTTTGTTGTAATCTGTGACCCTATTATTGTTGATTGTTGATTTGTGACCGTTATTAAAATTGGTGTGTGATGCCATATTTTTGTTTTGCTTGATGAGGATGTTTTTAACACGCTTTTATTAGCTTCACCTGTATGTTTGTATGTTTGTATGTTTGTATGTTTGTATGTTTGCATGTTTGTATGTTTGTATGTTTGTATGTTTGTATGTTTGTATGTTTGTATGTTTGTATGTTTGTATGTTTGTATGTTTGTATGTTTGTATGTTTGTATGTTTGTATGTTTGTATGTTTGTATGTTTGTATGTTTGTATGTTTGTATGTTTGTATGTTTGTATGTTTGTATGTAACCGACTCCTTTGAGCGCGTTTTTGACCCACTTTAAACGGTCAGATTTCTTTCAAACTTTGTAGATATATCGAGGACCGATGACAATACACTAAACAAATCGTGTTTTTTAGTTTTTTTAACTATTAATTTTTTTAACACGCTTTTTATATAAAGTTTCTTTAACTTATAATACCGTTTAACTTACAAATGGTAATTTCGTCAATCGTGTCAGAGAACAGAGTGCTGGTGCTGGGCTCATAACCTAGAGGTCCCTGGATCAAAACCACGCGCTAGAAATCTTTTTGCTCAATATTTTTTGTTACGCATCAATTTTATTTTATGAGGTCTGAGGATCGAAACCACGCGGCTACAAATCTTTTTGCTCAATATTTTTTGTTACGCATCAATTTTATTTTTAATTTGCTTGAGCAGACGGCCAAAATCGGATAACACCAACATTTGTACATATTAAGGATGGTTAATAGTTAGCAAATCGAACTAAAAAGCGAAAAATAAATAATAGTTACCCCACGCTTTTTAAAAATAAAATACATATATTTATTTATTTACACTATTATTAATTTATATTTATTGAAATTTTCAACCCTATTCTTAATTTAAATTTATAAAATTTTATTTTCTATTTTTTTAGTTCGGTTTTTTATAAAAAGCGTGTTTTTTTAGTTTTTTTTTTTAAGATAGACTGTTTTGGTGTTTTGGGTTTTTATGTTTATTTTATAGCCACCGCATGAATAGCTAGTGTAAGTTTATTTATATTTTATTATTGTTTCTAGAATTAATTGAACAGTTTACGCTTGTCATTTTATCTTTCTGGGTCAGACATTTTTTCGCGAATTAGAATTATTCAAAATAACTTAATTAGCTCCTCTCAGCTTTTCATACTCTTTCCGAATAATTTAGTTGCTGAATATCGATGAGTTGATTAAGTATTCATTCATCAAAAAAGACTGTCATAAAAATATAGTTAATATATAGATATTATCAACCTTTAGTTCATTAAACTTTGCATATCTGTCATCCCAATGGTTATCTTACAAAACCCCGTTACAAGCCGCTCATCTGTCAAATATTTAATTACATTTCATTTTTTTTACTAGATTTTATTAATCACACCTTAAAGCCGTGCCAGTAAATTGATACTTAGCTCTGATAATGTTATTAATTAAATACCTATTTGTATGAATTTATGAGCCTTGATACAGATCTGAAGTAAAATTTATTGAGTGAATTTAATCATAGAAAAGTAACGGGTAACAACTAACGGGTAAGTTGGGGTAAATCGGTCAAGCTGGAGATAAGATAACATAGAAACAGGCAAACACAAGGTACCTACATCCTATCTAATCATCGTCACCGTTTGTCATAATCGCGCGGAAGAAACCGCGAGGTGCAACTAGTACCTATTTATTACACACCGAAGTCGGATTATATCGAACCGCCCAAACATCACATTTGTATCGAAACCGCGGAAGCCGAAATCCGGGGGGTGCGGGCCGTATTCGGGGAGGTAAGGTACTTGGTCATTATTATCCAACATTTTCAAAAATCATATTTGATATACTAGATCGATGCTATTACATAATTATGCAAAAGTGAGTTTGTTACATTTTAGGATTCCGCATGCAAAGGGTTTACGGGACCCTATTACTAAGACACCACTGTCTATCCGTCCGTCTGTCACCAAGCTGCATCTCTTGAACCGTGATAGTTAGACAGTTGACATTTTCACAGATGATGTATTTCTGTTGCCGCTATACATAATAACAAGTAGGTACTACAAAATAACAGAATAAAATAAATATCTAAGGAGGCTCCCATACAACAATCTTCTGAGCAGTCGGGTATATTTTTTATGTTTCTCCAAAACGTTTAAATAGCTACCTAATTACTAAATTAAGCCAAGGTCTAAACCATCAAGTAACTTTAAAAAACAATTAGTGATGAGATGAACCAATATCGTACTCGTACCATCCGCCAATTAAATACATTTCCAAACAAAATAATTATATTTAACCAATCAAGAGTAAATATTTCACTCTGCTAATGATGATCAATGTTTTTGAGTTAGGATTATTAGCGGTGCTATAAATAATATTCAGTTATAATAATAGATATCTCGTAAATCGATTATAAATCAAGCGGCGATGATTTGTGAACTTGTACATTCACGGAATTGGCTTTTTTACATATTTTGGGTTGTAGAGAATATGGATGGTCAATTAAGACATAAATAGAGATGTCTTATTTTTTTAGATAAATGAGCGGCAAACATGCAGGCGGTCAGCCATCGCCGCCTGAACACCTGCAACATTAGCGGCGTTGATGATGCTTTGCTAACCCGGAGAGGTGCTTGTAGGTGGTTTGTGGCATAGGTTTTTAATTATATTGTTGGTGAATTACCGACTTGTTTTTTATTTCAGTTCGAAAGAACGAAGCTATATGGCGTGCTCTTTTTACTACAACCTTTTTCAAATCACCCATAATAATAGAGACATACTCTACTAAGACTAATACTAAGACTATAGTAGACACATACTCGTATTGGTAAATTGTGACCAACTTCAAAAATTAAAAAGTTTTTCAATTCAATTGTTTTTTTATTTCTGTTATCTCAGAACTCCGACATTTATGAACCTATTTGGAAAATGCCAATTGGTTTAATTTGGGTTGAAATAAAAATACCTAACTAGAGAAGTTACTCGTATTATGTCCTTGCACTAATTTTAAAATATATTATTCTTATTATATAACAATATTGAAGTGGCTACGCATTATTACTTTGTAAGAACTACGATATAGAAAGGCTTTTGCCATGTTTTCATGTCAATGCCAATGATGTAAAGAATCTATTCATAGGAAGAGATGAATGGGTTTACATGAGAGATTTCTTACATAAACGCATTTGTTGGAATTATCAACGGTAGTGGGCAGTACGTTAAAGTAGGGTAGTAGGTAGGTATTGTAATTTAGTAGGTATAGGCATGAAATAGCGGTTCAATATGAGGCTAGGTTATTTAAATAGCCTGTGCTATACAAATTGTAAGTAGAATTATGTAGCAACTGGCCTACTAGTGCTTCTAATATTATACAAGTCAAAGTTTGTATAGGTATTTGGATTTATATACCTACTTATGTTTGGTACTCAATCACGCAAAAACAGCTGAACAGATTTGGATGGAATTTGTGGAGGTAGCTTGTATCCTAAATTGATATATAGGCTACTTTTTATGAAAAAAATTGCGAAACGACGCAGAATGATAACTGTGTGACGGCAGCTTCTTCTGGTGGAGGTTTCAAGACAGCATCGACCTTCTCCAGGCTCGGATCTACTCGCACTTGCCCTGGGTGGCGAAGACTAGAGGATGGCACCAGGGCCCTGATAACACTGCTTGCATTACACCTGCTTACCTGCTGCTAGTTTTACAGGTTTCAGCGAATGGCAAATCGGGAGTCTGTTAACACAGTACTCGCCGCAGAGCCTGAGCTAAAGCCAGGTATGAGCCCTGAACCAAAGTACAGTACTTCGCTCTGGTATTACTTTGTTTAGGTCAGGGTTCACCGACTTCACCTTGGCAATACTTCCGAAGCACCTGTGATGGAGTTATTCTGGTGCCCTTCGATATTGCAACACCGAACTTTATTTTATTTTACGACTATTTTGGACGTGCATACCTACTCGTACATTGGTTCATAAGGTGCGTAGTACATTGTTACATACATTATTCAAACAGCCGCGGATCTCAGCTAGTTTACCATAAAATAGATGGACCTGCTAAGTAAATTTATAAACTTAAGATTTATATCGTTTACGGGTTTTTCTGTCATAAAATTACTGAAATTACCTAATACCTAAGTACTCGTATACCTGCAATATAATGGAATCTACCTCTAGAGAGAGCCATCTAAAATAATATCGCACATTCAAAGATAGACCTCGCACATCTCCACCCACCATCACTACGAGTAAACGCCAGAAATCACCATTTTAGAGCCAAATCGATTTGTTAATCGAGAATCGATTGGTCGTGATCGAATGAGAAAATCGATACATTAATCGCTATAGATAGAGCATGGTACTACCACTATACTCTTGGGCAATATAGGGATACCTATGAGAAAAGAGCATGCTAAGCCGAAATTAAAGGGATCATGGTAAGTAGGTACCTACCTACTCGTCATTATGATTTTTTTTTGCTAAAAGACCAACCCTAAAATCGCGATATATAAAACAGCTGTTCCATACGTTTTGTCGAGTATCACTGACATTTTCCATTATTACTTAAGTTTTCACTTCTGCCGGCACTCCCGGAGTGCAACCCGTCGTTTTTTTGTTTTTGTGTTAAACCAGGATATTACAGGTAGGTACTTAGAAACTATTTCATACCTTATCTTTTCCAGTTACGAAAAAGATTAGGTATGATTCATCATTTAATTCTCCCAACAGTTTCACAAATTAAATTTGACTACGCCAAAATGTTATCCTGTAAGATGTTATTACATATGAAAGTTGTTTTTTTTATTCATTATTAGGCTTGCGATAATTCGCCATCTCGCCTGATGGGTAGGTAAGCATTATGCAAAGATGCAGTCTATGATGGAGCACGCTTGCCTAGAAGAAACCGATTCACTCGTGACCTGATGACATCCAGATTGTATCTATCGGGAAATACCCACTCGGGCAGAGCATTCCGCTCTCTAGTGGCTCGCACAATACCTACAGGCGAAATTAGAGCGTTTCGTACAAGTTTTTGGTACATTAACCTTTTAACGATGTCGCTTTTTTGTGCCCTTGATAGTCCGATAGTAGAACGGACCAGAGGGTTCGATTTATCAGAGGTATCGATTAGATCATACCTACAGATCAGAAGCACACTCTCCGAAATTTATCCGTTAAAAAACCGACAGACTTGCAACCTTGTGACGATGTTCAAGAGTTTAGAGTTAAGTTTGAACAAGGGAGTCATTGCCTATGAGCTTCTTGCCACGATTCTCAATGGACTCCAAGGCCTCAAGCTGGTATTTGGCTGATCCGTCCCAAAGGTGCGAACAGTACTCCATGCACGATTGAACTTGCGCTCTATATAATAACAGCAATTACTGTTCAGACGCACTTTGAAAGGGTATAAGTACAGATTTTTGGCAGCTAATTCGGCCGGCAGGAGCCAGGTATTATTCCTATTATTAAAAATGAAGACGCTGTATAGTATACCTACATAAAAGATTACATCTTAATATATATAAATCTCGTGTCACAATGTTTGTCCTCAATGGACTCCTAAACCACTTAACCGATTATAATAAAATTCGCACACCATGTGCAGTTCGATCCAACTTGAGAGATAGGATAGTTTAAATCTCAAATTATAGTCGCAATTTTAATTTATTGCAAATTATATTTATACTGATAATTTTTACTATAAATTGACAAGTTAGCATCAACATACTACGGTTGCTATAGTTACGCAATGGCTTTTGACAGGACAACGTCTGTCGAGTCAGCTAGTAGACTAAATATTATATTAGATTTTATGGAATTTTTTTGGCAACATTGCCAGCATTTCCTATAAAAAAAAAATATTTACACTTATGTACACGGCTTTAATTCAGCCAAGTTTATTTGAACAGAATTACAAAATTTAAAAGACATAGTTACTAAAAAGACACACATACACGCATTATGAACTGGAAATTGATCCAGTCAGTGGCGGCCTTAGGGGGGTGCGAACTGCGAACGTGCAATCGCACAGGGCCTCGCGCTTGGAGGGGCCTCGCGCAACAACCCAAGCTTATAATAAAAAATATTTGCTAATAAAAGTCTGAATTAGAACTTTTAACTTTAATTCATAATTAATAAGAAAATAAAGTTATTTTCATTCATTCATACAAAACATAATTGAAAATTTCATTATGTAAGTAGTAGGTACTTGAATATCGCGCCTTGAAACACTTCTCGCATCGCTGAGAAATCGCTTGTGAGAATCGCTAGTGTGAATGGAATGGGGTGAAAATCTTTCATTGTAAAATATTTGAAAACTCAAATTTTATTTTATAAAAAAAATTGTATAACAGTTAGCATTTCTCGTCAAACACGACAAATACCTACACCAAACCACCAGACCTACTTTCGCATCACATACTTTCCACGAAAGACAAAGGCCTGCTGCTGCCACGGGCCTCGCAATGGGTAAGGCCGCCGCTGGATCCAGTTATCTGTACCTACTAATATTATAAAGAGAAAAGATTTGTATTTTTGTATTTTTGGATGTTTGTGTGGAATAAACTCAAAAACTACTGGACCGATTTCAAAAATTCTTTCACCATTCGAATGCTACATTATCCCAAAGTGACATAAGCTATATTTTTTTTATTTTTTTTTTTATCCACAGCGAAGCGTGGCAGGGAAACAGCTAGTATTATAATATAACTAGCTGTTCCCTGCCACGCTTTGCTGGTCCAGTAGTTTTTGAGTTTATTCCACACAAACATCCAAAAATACAAAAATACAAATCTTTCCTCTTTATAATATTAGTATAGAAAAATCATGACTGTATGGTAAGTGTTAATTGAGGTCATAAAAATTTGCTCAATGACCAGTAAAAATTAAATTCGACTTGGATAATTACAAAAAACTTAGAGCCGACTGGATTTACAATATTCTACATAATTATTTATCAATTTAATTATTGCTACGAATATGCCTTAACCAAAATAATCAGGTCATTAATTTTAATTAGTGCCTTAACAAGCTCCTGCTAAGGTTGACCTTGCAATATTTGTATTGACCCCAAGTGCAATACATTCGTCAATCAACGTCAGGCGCTCATACCCATCATCACGATTCTGGAGGTTGCGAAACTGTACGTGATAGATCTTTTAATTGAAATTCGGAATAGGTACATTTTTATATATTTTTAAACTTTTTAAAATATCCATACTGGCTAAATAGAAACTAATGAAACGCCAAAAAATATAGCCATGTTACGAACCTCTTGCTCAGAGGCCCAGGGATTTCGGGCCATAAAAACATGGCCTCATAGTGCATAAGCATGGGATAGCCTTCCATTAATCAAATCTTTTTTGAATTGGACCACTAATTCCTAAAAGTTAACCTAGCACAAGTTCATGAAAACAAACAAACTTTACCTAAGTACTTCTTTATGATATTAGTAAAGGTGTTTAGTTTGGCGATTTTCACGAAGGAAAAGAGAAAAACAATTAATACTTAAATAATTATTATAATAATTATCAAGAATACGCAGGTTAAGGAAATATCCATTTATAGTGCATCGTCCTACCTGATGATAACTTCCAAAAACAGAATTAGGTACCTACTTACTAAACTCAAGTTTTTTTTTGCAAAAAATATCATTGACACTAAGTAGGTAGATGACTAGCTGCTCGATCAATAGATCGAGTGTCAATTAATTAACCGGATGTTTAGTTAGGCTTTATTCTTTATTCATCGCTACCTACCAGTTTAGTACAAAAACTACTAGATGGAGTGGCTTTGGCTTTGTGAGATGATCTCACGCAGTGCATATCCTTTATCAAAGTGCTCCTAGTATAACCAGTTTAGTTTGTGCAGATATCCTATAGACCTATAAGTACCTACTATAGGATAATGCTTAATTATGTACCTATGAACTACAAGGTTATACAGAAAGGATATGCTAAGCCGAAAAGGGCTATATTAGTAGGTACTCATCATTGAACATACATTTTGTCGAGTGTCGTTATCATTTTTCTATGGAACAGCTGTTTTTTTGCGAATTTTGGGTTGATTCCATTAAAAGTTAGTTAGTGGTTATTTTGGGTTAGTTAATGATGAGTACCTACTATGATCCCTTTTTGACTTAGCATACCCTTTCTGTATAACCCTGTATAGATATCCACTTAAAAAATAACGATTCCTATAGAATTGGGAGTGAAATCATAGGCACAGCTAATTCTTAGATATACTAATAAATAGACCTTTCTGTATAACTCTGTATAAATATCCACCTAAAAAATAACGATTCCTATAGGATTGCGAGTGAAATCATAGGCACAGCTAATTCTTAGATATACTATGTAATAAATAGATTATCTTATCGAATACTTTGTAGATATCTTATAAGTACCTACCAATTTATTATTGCTCTACGATAGCGTAGTAAAGTAATTCCTTGAGAAATAAGCTAATTAAAATCTAACGGGTTCAATTTGTTTAACCGTACCTACTCCAAATTCAATGTCATCTTTATGGAACATCTCTACTTAGTCTGTGCTGTGACGAAACCTGCTCCGGAGTAGTTTTTGCAATCTACGCTAAAATCACGTTTAGTTTTACGAGCTCGAGTACAGTTGGTACTGCTGAGATGGGCACTGAGGTTCACTTATAACTTACTTTGGTTCTTATTTTACTTTTATGTGATACGACCTGCACTAAGGTCCCGCTTGGGGTGTTCTGTGTATTGCCCCCCAACTACCAGCCTACCTCAACCGAGCTCCCTAAAATAACTAAAATTAATAGTTAAAAAAACTAAAAAACACGCTTCGTTTAATGTATTGTCATCGGTCCTCGATATATCTACAAAGTTTGAAAGAAATCTGACCGTTTAAAGTGGGTCAAAATCGAGCTCAAAGGAGTCGGTTACAAACATACATACAAACATACATACATACAGGTGAAGCTAATAAAAGCGTGTTGATCTTTTTCGATCTTGCTTAACGTTGTAATATACTAGCTGTCTACAGTACTCTCCATCCGTCTTACGAATTTTCGATCAGGTCACGTGGCTCTGTCGCGAGTTTAACATTTTTGTCATCCCACCATCTCGGAAAGAGTATTTTTAATCTTCAATATCTGAGTGGAAAAAGCCGTTTTTATTCTTTAGAGGATAAAGTAAATTGAATCTAAAATATCGCGTGCACTAATGTTAAAAAATGTGAAAAAATGCCGCGGCGGCATTTTTTCACGTCATTGAAACCTTTTAAAAACAAGAAACTTGAAAACAAGTGAAAAAACTAAAATGAGTGATTCTAGCGACGAGGAAGTTTGTTTGACGCCAACAGAATTGACTGAAACTGTTATTAATGCGCAAATGAGCTTTCCCACTCAGATATTGAAGATTAAAAATACTCTTTCCTCGCTGAGGTGGAATGAAAAGTTACGTGTTGCACTCGAGTGCAAAGATTTTTCACCTCGTGCTCTTTTGATTTCCTCGCTAACGCTCAGGATTCTAATTTTGAATCACTCACTGCGCTCGTGATTCAATTTTAGAATCCTTCGCTTGCTCGGTCATCAAAATTGAACACGCGGTTAAAAAGCAACTTTGCACTCTTAGACTTGTCAAATAACTATAGCATTCCAAAAAAGTGTTACAACGCCGCTAAAGAAGTTTTTACTTCAAAAATATCCTGATAAAAATATTGAGAAACAAGGTTTAATTTAATTATTGCAGGTGTAACAGCAGGGCACAGCTAGTCGTTGATATCCAGGCACCTTGGTCCATGGTATAAAAAAATGGGATGAGTAAAATGTAGACGCGGCATTAATAAAAAAATAGTAAGATTTTAAATTGTAATTCTGGCAACATTAATGATGACAATGACGTTTAGAAATTTATGTGGTTTGACAATTTGACATTCTTGAATAATTGTTTGACAAGCTCTCACGGCAACGACAAACAAAAGGCAAAAAAGTCAATTTTTATTGATCAAACAGGTAAAAGAAAGTTGTTTTATTGAGTAAAATAATACTTGAGCAAAATTATGGATAAAGCTTTCAAAATTCAAAAACAGGTCCGCGAAAACGCTAAAACGTTGAATAGCTATATCACGGACCTGCAGAACTGGGAGTCCGAGATGAAACGCAAAGAGACTGCCCTCAACGGTGGTTATGAGCAGGTTCACATCATTATTTTAACGTTCTTTTATCTATATATATGTATCTGTGTAGATATTTCACAGCAACCTTTTCCCGTTGTGATGTTTTTATTTTAAAACCTTGTCCTTTGTTTGAAGTGTGATGACCGGCATAAATTTCATGTTTTACGTGCAAACACCTTTATTCCTGCATCCGTTTACACGTATTTATAGCATGAAGTAGCATTGTGTTCGTGTTTTGTTGCAATAATGATTGATGTTAACATAACAACTCCGTTTTTCGAGGTTAGGATTTGCCCCCTGTCCGGAGTAAAATAAAAAAGGAGCAGCCTGTTCTCGTGAAGAAGCCGCCAGAGAAGAGAATACAGTCGTCGGACTACAAGGCATGGGAAAGTTTTGATGTTGTGAGTAACTTTGTTCATTATAATTTGCATTATCAGATAACCCTTAAAACATAGATATCACATTAAAATATCTTTGTTCTGACATACTTTCTACTCTGACGCAGCAACCAAAAGTGTATCTTGCCCTCAGACAGACTAACCAAACCCCCATTTGTGAAAAAAATATCAGCTGTTCCATAGAAAAATTTCAATGACACTCAACAAAATGTATTATTCGCAAGATTCCAGGTTGATCACATGTTAAAAGTTGTTCATAGTAAAAAGTACTACAAGCCCTTTTCAGCTTAGCATATCCTTTCCTTAGAACTGTTCTGAATTCTGTCTTGTTCTTTCTTAAATTTATCAAAATTAAAGAAAGGTGCAGGTAGCGGGACCACAAGGTATTCCGAATGGCTATCTTAAGACCACCAGAGTTGGTCAAATAACACTTTGGCTGCAGGAAACACATACCTACCCTGTGTTTTCCGTTGCGCGACGCGAGTGCGGCTGCACACGCCAGGCAAAAAACAAGGCGTCTGACTATTAGCCGCGCCTGGGGCTAGCGCATGTGATTACTCGCCGCAGCCAAAGTGTTAACCAATAACTTTTATGAATTTATGGGTTTACAGCCAAAATTTGAATGTTTGGTTGTTTGTTCTGGACATGACAGTTGTTGGACCACAGACCTACCAGTTGTTCAACAGACTTTCAAGCTGTTTGAGAGATGAAGAATGATTAGAGATTTCGTAAATAAAAGATTTGAATTTGAAGAAAATAAGTATCAAGCAAAAGCAGTAAGCAGTATATACTGCTTAGAGTTAACTGATGCTTATTGGCATTGCAGTGCTGCATACTTCATTTTTGTATAGCGCTCAAGTTTTTGTTGTGGTAAGGCTCTTTACTTCTCGCCTGGGGAAGTACCACACCTTTGCCAGTTATTCCACCGCCAAGCAGTAATCTGACATTTAGGCGCTTCAAAATGGTTAAAATAAAAGCGTACCAACTTCAATGAATGCTTATTTTCTTCATCACTAAAACAGCTTGAAAGCTGTTGAAGAGCTGGTAGGTCTGTGGTCCAACAACTGTCACGTCCAGAACAAAGAACCATTAAAATTTTGTTATTTTAGACATAAAAACAACAGAATCTTGAATGTGGTACATACCTATAATTTCATTCATTTGGAGGCTCAGAACCCCAATTAAAACACGAAACGACACGACACAAAAAAAAAAAGAAAAAAAGAGAGGGCTCTTTTTCCGCAACTAGGCCGGTAATCGGCCCTTTTTGCGTGACATATGCGGGTTTTCCTCACGATGTTTTCCTTCACCGAAAAGCCAGTGGTATGTAAATTCGTACATAATTCCTAAAGAACTCATTGGTACGAGTCGGGGTTTGAACCCGCCACCTCAAGAATGCGAAGCGTCGGTTCTCCCACTGAGCTACCACGGCTTTGACACGACACAAACAAACGACAAAATAACAACACGAAACGACGATCACGACAACGATTTGTTCCGATTGATTATTATTATTTATTATAAAATATCCAATAATTTGGTATTTTTCAGGATAAGGCATGCGAGGATATTGACATGGAAGATAAAGGACCCCCATCTTTGGACAGCAAGAAAAGCGCTCCGGCCAAAATGGAGTTACTCAAAGAAGAAGCCCAGTATGAGAAAGAAAGAGTAAGTTACAGAACTAAGTTGAGTTTAAGTGGCCTACCTAGTCTTAGAATTTTTAGCACCCTTAGGGTGACATGGGCCTAACAAACGCTTAATACGGCATAAGAATTATCACTTATAAACAATTATCAATGCCACATGCAGAAGAATTTTGTAGTAAAATTACATTTGAATCACCAAGGGATGTAGCTGTCATCGAGGTTGTAAAAAAGTTCTAGAAACAATGCAGTAAACAGAGCCATAGCAACTACAACTGCATCAATACATATAAAATACCGGAGCTTAGAGAAGTTTCTGGAATCAATGCAAACACCTTGATAACGAAAACTGTTTGTTACTGGGCAACCAGGCCTATAGAGAGTCAATGACCTTTTCATAACACATTGCTGTATTGTGTAGGGGTAAATAAGATAGTTCGGACAGAATATTAGGGGACAACCTGGATTTAGTATTTTGAATGATAATGGCCATTTGAATAAAAGCTCTTTGTTGAATGTTCAAAATTATAATAAAACATTTATTTAACAAAAAATAATCTATATATATAAAAGTGAAGGTCGTGACTGACTGACAGATCAACGCACAGCCTAAACCGCTTAAGCTACAAACGTCAAATTTGGACAAAAGTTTTATACCAAAAAGCGGACGCACACTAAGAAAGGAATTTGCCCAATTCAACCCCTAAGGGGGTGAAAAGGGGTGTTTAAGTTTGTATGAAAAAAATATTTTTCTTAATGCTACGATTATCAAACTTTGCGAATATACTAAAGTTAAAAAAATAATTGACACCTATTTCATCATTTTTCAAAAATCAACCCCTAAAGGGGTGAAACGGAGCAATGAAGTTTGTATGGAGATTTTTTTTTTCAATGCTGTGGTTATGAAACTTTGCAAATATACTAAGCTAAAGAAAATATTAGACACTTATTTTTTTATTTTTTGAAAATCAACCCCTAAAGGGGTGAAACGGAGTATTGAAGTTTGTATGAAGAATTTTTTTTTGATGCTGTGGTTACGAAACTTTGCAAATATACTAAGCCTAAAAAAATAATAGACGCTTATTTTTTTGTTTGTTGAAAATCAACCCCTAAAGGGGTTAAACGGAGTGTTGAAGTTTGTATAAAAATATTTTTTTCCTAATACAACGATTATTTGACTTTGCAATTGTACTAAGCTAAAAAAAATAATAGATTCCTGTTTCATTATTTTTTGAAAATCAACCCCTAAAAGGGTTAAACAGAGTGTTGAATCAACGCATCAAAATCAACAGATCAACGCACAGCCTAAGCCGCTTAAGCTACAAACGCCAAATTTGGACAAAAGTTTTATACCAAAAAGCGGACGCACACTAAGAAAGGAATTTGCCCAATTCAACCCCTAAGGGGGTGTAAAGGGGTGTTTAAGTTTGTATGAAAAAAATATTTTTCTTAATCCCACAATTTTGTAACTTTGCAAACATACTAAACTTAAAAAAATAATTGACACCTATTTCATCATTTTTGAAAAATCAGCCCCCGAAGGGGTGAAACGGAGTATTAAAGTTTGTATGAAGAATTTTTTTTTTGATACTGTGGTTACGAAACTTTGCCAATATACTAAGCTAAAAGAAATAATAGACACTTATTTTTTTGGTTTTTGAAAATCAACCCCCGAAGGGGTTAATTGGAGTATTGAAATTTGTATGAAAATATTTTTTCCCAATGCTACGATTATTTAATTTTGCAGATGTACGAAGCTAAAAAAATAAAAATACCTGTTTCATTATTTTTGGGCAATCAACCCTTAAAGGGGTGAAACGGGGTAATAAAGTTTGTATGGAAATATTTTTTTCTTAACGCTACGATTATTTTCAAAATTCAAAATTCAAAATAATTTATTCAAACATGGGTACATCAATGCACACTTATGAACGTCAAAATACAATTTTTACGAATAAATTAATACACAATAAATTAAATGTCAAAGAAAAACAATATTATTAGAATGTCAAAAAAATTATATAAATTATTGCAATGTCAAAATATCAAGGTATAAAATAACTACAATAGTAGGTCTAATCAGTTAAGACACTTATGAATGTCTAATACAATTTTTACGAATAAATTAATGCACAATAAATTAAATGTCAAAGAAAATAATATTATTAGAATGTCAAAACAAAATATGTAAATAATTGCAATGTCAAAATATCAATGTATAAAATAACTACAATAGTAGGTATAATCAATCAGATATTATTATTACAGTCTAAATACAATTTACGTAAAGAGACTTTATCACAAACGAAGTCTTCAATTTTATAGTAAGCCCTTTCAATTAAAAAGTCTTTTAAAATTCTTTGAAAATCTGTGTCTTTCTTATTTACTAGAGTAACAGGCAACAAGTTATAAAATAGTACGCCGTTCCTTACAAAAGAGTTGCCAGTTTTGGCTAATCTAATTTTAGGTAGAACAAGTTTAAACTTGTTCCTTGTTATGCTAGTATATTCACTTCGTTTATGATATTTATGAATATTTTTACGCACATACATAATGTTCAAGAAAATATACAAACATGGTAACGTCAAAATTTTCACCTGCGCAAAAACTTGTCTAAGAGATTCTCTATAACCTAGCCTATAAATAGCCCTAACAGCACGTTTTTGTAAAATAAAGATGCTATTTACGTCTGCTGCATTACCCCAAAGCAATAATCCATACGACATAACAGAGTGGAAGTAACTGAAATAAACAATTCTTGCAGTTTTAATGTCTGATAGTTCTCTTATTTTCCGCACTGCAAATGCTGCGGAACTCAATTTGTTAGACAGTTTCTTGATATGTGCTCCCCATTGAAGTTTGCTGTCAACGATAAGACCAAGAAACTTAGCATCCTTCGACAAAGTAAGTTGATCGTCGTCAATAACTATACTAGGCAAGGAAGGATTATTAGTCAATGTGAATTTAATAGCTTTCGTTTTCTTGGCATTAAGCATTAAGTTATTGACGCTAAACCACCTATTAATTAAACTAAGCGACAAATTGATTTTGGATATATCATAGTTTTTCCTATTGATTCTAAATAACAGAGATGTATCGTCGGCAAACAAAATAATTTCACAATGCTTACGCGCTAAGAAAGGCAGGTCATTGATATAGACTAGAAAGAGGAATGGGCCAAGAATTGAGCCCTGAGGGACCCCGATTGAAACGTTAGCCGACTCCGATCGAACCCCATTTATGTCAACATTTTGGGTTCTACCACACAGATATGATTTCATCAACATTAACGCATCACCTGTCACACCATAGTGTGAAAGTTTACATAATAGAATTTCATGGTTCACACAATCAAACGCTTTCGACAAATCGCAAAAGATACCCAAAGAATCATGCTGAGACTCCCAAGCCTCGTAGATGCTCTCTACGAGATTCGAGGCTGCGTCCACAGTTGAACAGCCCTTAGAAAAACCAAATTGCTTATTAAATAATAAATTATTAATACAAAAGAATGAAGCTAACTGATTTAACATTATTTTTTCAAATATTTTGCTAAGACATGGTAAGATAGATATCGGTCTGAAATTACTAGGGTCTTTCTTACTACCACTTTTGAACAAAGGTATAATCTTGCTACACTTCATAAGATCGGGGAACTCATTACTGTCGACACTGCAGTTAAATATATGGGCTAAATAAGGAGCTAAGTTATATATTATTTCAGCAACGAAACAGACTGATAATCCCCAGAGATCTTCCGATTTCTTTGCTTTGATCGATTTGAATGTTTTGATAATAGTGTCACTTGAGACTTCGTGGAATTTAAATTGGTTTGGGCTGGCAGCAACATTTTCAACTAATAAATGAGCAGCTTCCTTACAATTGGTTGCCAGTGATTTAGTGGTTTTATAAGGTATATCCCCAAAAAAGCCTAAAAAATGATTTGCAATATCTTTTTTATCACTAATTATTTCATTATTTTTCTTAAGCTTGTATTCCGTTTCTCGACTTTTGGTTTTAGCAGTTTCCGTTTTTATGATAGACCAAACAGTTTTTGAGGTATTTTTTGACTGCTTTATTTTGTTAAGTATATACAAGGTTTTTGCATATTTGCATATCTTTTTAAAAGTTTTACTGTATTTGCGCACATAATTTATCAAACGTTCATCATTGCTCCCTGACTTTTGATTGTAAAGTTCATACATTTTATCTCGACTAATTCTTATACCTGGAGTTGCCCATTGATTGAAGACTAAATTGACGTCAAGTTTTTTGCAAATAATGGGGAATGTGGAATTAAAGTTTCGTATTATAATTTGGAATAAATTATTGAAAGATTCATTTGGATTATTGCTAATTTGTAATTCAGATAAAAAGTCATGTTCTATATTATTTTGAAACTGATTAACTTTTTCTGAGGTAATGTGCCTTTTACGAATTTGTATTTTAGGGTTACGTCTATTAAGCGGGACAGTAATAAATTGACCAGTATGATCCGAAGTGAGACATTTAAAGATAGATTTGTATAATACCTTGTGTTCACAGAAAACATTGTCAATACAAGTGGCAGTTGTATTAGTAATACGCGTGGGCTCGTTAAATTGAGGAAATAAATTGTAACTTTGAAACAGGGCAAGTAAATTATCTCTACTATTTGAATCCTTCAGCAGATTTATGTTAAAGT
Source organism: Alcis repandata (assembly GCA_949125135.1). Taxonomy (NCBI): domain Eukaryota; kingdom Metazoa; phylum Arthropoda; class Insecta; order Lepidoptera; family Geometridae; genus Alcis; species Alcis repandata. Next base: position 1,547,696 of record OX421237.1, read on the forward strand.
CACCAAGTACTATAACTTGTTTTGTTTTGTTGCAAACTTTACTTAATACTTCATCGGTTACTGACTCAAAAATATTAAAATTGCTAGAAGGTGGTCTATATAAGCTTACTATTATGTATTTATCTAATTCTACGCAGGATATTTCAGCATGACGTTCGGACGACAGACGTTCAATGTCCTTTCTTTCAATGTCCTTTATTTAACTTTGCAAATTTACTAAGCTCAAAAAAATAATAGATACTGTTACTGTTTCATTATTTTAGGAAAATCAACCCTTAAAGGGGTGAAATGGCGTGGTAAATATAGTACGGAGAGAGAATTGTAATGACTTACTCAAGGGCGTCGCCAAGGGGGGGCAGGGGGGGCAGTTGCCCCCCCCTAGAGATCAAATGTAGCTAGCCGCAAAGCGACCAAAGTGCGAGCAATTCACTTCCTTACCTATTAATAAATTCCGCATCGCATGACAAAACGTTAATAAATTCGAAAGGTTTAATGTAAATTGTAGAAAATATTGAATTAATCAGAATAACATTAAGATTTAGACATCCGTTTTTAAAATCGCCGCCATTTTCATCACGACTCTATCAGATTTGCCAAAACGCAAGACCATTAAACAGTGTAATAATATGTAGATCCAGATCCAAAATATCACCCTCATAGGATCACTGGGGAAGATCCACTGGAATTTGACGAAAACATGAAATACGCCATCTTGGATTTTTGTTTCCGAATCTCGATTGTCGTTATGAACCTCTATAATATTTCTTATAGTACATTCCATCCATCTACAGCAGTTCCATAGCTGTGAGCATTTCCTTTTTTTTTTTGTTTATTTGTATGACTGTCAAACTTTTTTGTATGGCGATGGCGACTATCTTTTTTTATCATTTCCCCAAAATTTTGATCTACATTTCAAAAGTCGGGTGTACCCCTCTATATCATTCTACCGTTTCCGAGATACGAGAGGTAAAATTTTTTGTCAGCCATCATCATCATTTATCCGATTTGAGCCACAAAGAGTCATTTTTCAAAGTGTTTCTTGAGATTGTCGGATTTTGCGATGTTGAAAACTTGAGGAAAACTCATTTACAAACTTGTGATATGATCTACTGCTAATCGAGGCTTGTTAAGAGAAATTGTCATTTTTTTGGCCTGGTCTGAAATGAATATCAACATATCTCAAAAACCATGAGTTCTACCAACATGCATTTAAAAGCAATAAGTACTAGGGAATGTTATAGAGAACATACTTGTCTTGAACAGTTTCCTAGTAGCTTGAATTGTCTTTTAGAAAATCGCGAAAAACCCATTTTGGTGACCTTCTACCCGGAGTAAGATTTTTTGCACGTTTCGGATCGATGGTGACTTTTTAGATTTCATTTATGATGGTGTTTCAAACAATCCTACCAATTTTCAGCTGGGTGGAAATTACTGTAGGTATAGACCGATTCAAACTTTATGGCGGCTGTGAAGTTAGGCGCAAGACGCTGCGCAGTAGCAAAAAATAGGTGTGCGCGGGCCGTCAGAGAGGCAAGACGCCGGAGCACACCCGCCCCCTAGCCCTCTGCATCCCGCGTTCTCCCACCGCCGTTGTATGCTAGTGTGAGTGTTGTGTCGGTACGCTGCACACATTAACGCGCTTATGCTAAAGTACAGTGGAGATCATTATTGTTATTGTTGTTTGTTTTCGTTGCTAGTTATTCGTTGAAATTTTTGTTGGTTTATAGTTTAGATTAGATATTTGTTAATTGTTGTAGTTGTTTGTTAAGATTGTTTTTAAGACGAGTTTCACGATTTTATTACAATAATGCCTCGCGGACGATACATTTATTAACGATACATTTTTTAATTTTAATAACTAAATATTTAAAGTAACGCTGTAACTAATTTATTTCATGTAAAGTAAGTTAACATCACTCCTGCATATATATTCCATGCATATATTATATGGTATGAATATACTCCTAACAATTTTCAACCTGAATGTACATGCGCAAAGTCTCACTTGCAGTGCACTTCACACCCGCCATAAAGTTTGAATCGTACTATACCCTCGAATGTCTAAATTGTCCCGACTCTATTGTGCTGTCGAGGGCTTGTGAAGTTTTTTTGATTGATATTAGAACCGTTCTTATTACAATCGTCATCGAGGCAAAGACTTCCAAAGTGTAACGCTTTATGCTCTCGGCGTTTATTTTTTTTATCCTCCATAATATTGCCCCATTGCCCCCCCCTTAATCATAAGCTGGCGACGCCCTTACTTACTGACAATATTTAACAACGCACAGCCTAAACCGCTGGTCGTAGAAATTTGAAATATGGAGGGTGTGTTTGTCTTGATGAGTAAACGTGTACCAAGATGGATTTTTTGAAATTCAACCTCTAAAGGGGTGAAATAGGGTGTTATAGTTAGTATGGAGAAGCATTGTTTTTGACGCCACGGTATTGAAACTTTACAAATATACGAAGCATAAAAAAATAACGAACACCTATTTCACCATTCTTGGAAAATCAACCTCTGTGGGGGTGAAATGGCGTGGTAAAGATAGTACGGAGAAAGAATTTGTTTTGATGCTAACTCAATGAAACTTTACAGATGTACTAAACTTAAGGCGGGTAAACAACATACGGAACAAATCCATAACCTTCGAAAAGTCACATCCTCGAGGTGGAACTAATTACTTATCTCGAAAACTAAAAACATTTTTACCAAAGCGCTGAGACTAAAAAGTCACCAAAACCTCGGACCTTTTTGGAGCCATTAAAAATAACATAGTCGCCTCAAAAACATGGCCGTCATACAAACTTTGAGGGTCTATATCTCCGAAACGGTTGAAGATGGGTGGGTGTTTGACTAAATGTCATAAGAGTTGGGCTACTTGATGGTGGTGGCGAAAATCTAAATGATTCAAAATGGCCGTCATTTTTCTAAATGATTCGAGGGGGCTGATTTATTGCATCCGGGGGTTTTTGGGGTCCCTGCTTCCATTGTATGACGCCTTTTACATGCTCTTAAAAAAAGGAGGCTTAAATTAATTATCGGTTCCCGAGTCCACGCGGGCGAAGCCGTGGGCGGAAGCTAGTGTATTATAAAACAATATCTTAAAATATGTAATTTTTCGAGTTGAACATTCTGCACTAAACTATTAGTTTGTCATTTAGTCATATTATAAGTAAAACCACAACTATTCTAAGAAGCTATCTTGTTTCTACTATTTACGAAGCGAAAAATAGTTATTTTAGTCCTGGTTTTCCTCTACCACAACATTTTGAATATTTCCACAAGTATTAATTTTGTAACAGTCAACAAGTATTATTATAAAAAGAAAAACAATAACTAAACTGCAAAATATAATCTCAATATGAAGAATCTAAAGCAGTCTTGATGTTAAGAAGTAAACTACATAAATGAAACAAAAAATAAATAAAATAGGATACATAATTTGAGAAAAATATTAGAAAAACTTTTTATTTCATCACAAATAATGCCACTTCTTACTAGGGCCCCGTGCCAAAATGGTAAAAGGAACTCTGATGGTGAGACTTTGGTGTATGTCTATGTGTTTGTATGTCCGTCCATCTGTATGTCACAGCGAATATGTGGTGAACTGTAATTGGTAATATTTAACATACTTGCAAAACTATCATAATAATGTCACAACACCCGCGTTAGTATCTGTAGGTCTTTTGCAAATGAATTTTGAACTCCCGATGTCCGATTGAACTGAATTTGTGTAACCCCGATGATAATCGAATAAAAGGTTGTTTTAAAAAAATGTTTTTAATGTAGGTATATCCCAACGGTGTTGCTTTTTCCAGGGAAATACTTTTGTGAAGCAAAACAAGTGGGATGATGCGATCAAATGTTACAACCGAGCCATTACGCTGGTGAAGGACGACGCCATCTACTACGCCAACCGGGGCCTGTGCTACCTCAAGAAAGACAAGTAAGCTACTTCCATTTCAGTTGTTCCCTCGTTTCTGAGGATCGTGGTCACTGGAGCCCCTTAGCCGGGCAATCTGTCTCTATCTATTCCGGTCTGTTGTTGCCCTCACCGCCTGGTAGAATTTAGAAGAGGAGGTGGTGGTGGACGTGAGCTGCATATACACGCATATACAGGATTATTCAGAAAGGGTATGCTAAGCCGACAAGGGCTCATAGCACTCATTATTATGAACAACTTTTACTATGGGACCAACCCGAAATTCGCGAAAAAAAAATCAGCTGTTCCGTAGAAAAATGTCAATGACACTTGACAAAATGTATGGAACAGCTGATTTCTTTTTCTCGAATTCTGGTTTGGTCCCATAGTAAAAGTTGTTCATAATGATGAGTACTATGCGCCCTTTTCGGCTTAGCATACCCTTCATGAATATCCCTATATATGCACATTATTCACCTATGGGAAACTTGTATAAAAGTTGGTGTTTTCAACACACTTATTTTGAGAAATCTTATTTACTTGTGAACTCTACGACCACATTGAGAAGTGGTGTAATAGAAATGAGCTGTATTATGTACTAACTAGCTGCTATCCTGCAGTAACCACAATTTGTTTCCTAAGTATTGAAGCAAGCAAAAAATAATAATTCAAACCAGTTTAGCCTTTTTCTAGTTTTTGCTAGACTATTTATTAAGACAATTTATTTTACTTCTTTACGCTAAAATGGCACAACGGATTTGGACCACATTTGGCATGGCGGTAGCTTATGGTTTGGTAGGTGGTACTATCCAACTAATATTGTAAATGTTAAAGTTTGTATGTTTGTACGTTTGTTATTCGAACACGCAAAAACAGCTGTATAGAGTTTAAATTCAGTTTAAATTCTTGCAGGACAGCTGGTGAAACCGCAGATACCGCTAGTAACTTTGCAAACCAGAACATAACAGCCAATTTCAAACTATTACAGCTACAACCAAGCAGAGTCCGACTGCACCGAAGCCCTCCGCCTCGACTCAACATACGTCAAGGCTCTGCAGCGGCGCGCCACCGCCCGGGAGAAGCTGGGCTCCCTGCGCGCCGCCGCCGCCGACCTGGCTGAAGTGATGCGACTCGAGCCGCATAACAAGGCGGCTCGATCGCAGTTGCAGGCTATTAAATCTAGGATGGGGACTAAAGGGGTAAGTTCACTTCAGACCAGTAGAGTCCGACTGCTCCGTAGTTTCGACTCAACATACGTCAAGACTGCAGCGACGCGCCACCGCCCGGGAGAAGCTCTGCTCGCTGCGCTCAGCGGCCATGGACTTGGTTGAAGTGGTTCGACGCGAGCCGCATAACAAGACGTCTCGGTCGCAGTTAGAAGCTATTAAAGCTAGATGAGGACTAAGGACTAAGTTAACAGACCTCTACTGTCAAGCTATATAGGCTGACTGGTTAGACACCTTAAATATTCTAGGTTACCATCACTGTTCCATACATTATGTCGAGTGTCATTGACATTTTTCTATGGAACATCAGATGTTTTTCGCGTATTCCGGTTTGGCCCCTTAGCAAAAGTTGTTCAATGATGAGTACTATGAGCCCTTTTTGCCCTTTCCGAATAACCATGTATTTTATATGCGATTGAGTTAAGAAACATGCAAACATAAAGACTCACATTTTCATTTATAATAATTAGTAGTTAGTAGGATAGTATATCGCCTAAAGTACAGCTTGTTTCTAGCCTAAATTTCAGTCTAAAAATAGAGACATTACATTTAATCTTCTATCGTTTTCTGTTCAGTCGAAATCCAAATCATCGCCATCAACGACTCCAATAATCGAATGCAAACCCTTCGCAAGCAAGGCGAAACCCCAACCCAAGATCCAAGAGTTGCCAGAAGAGCCGAAACCGGTCAAACTCCCCACTGCTGAGGAAAATTGGAAATTGGGTGTCGGGGAAAATGTCACCGTACTGACCCCTGTGAAGAAACCTCCGCATTTGCGGTCTAAGGTACTTTCAGTAATAGTATTTTGGTGTCACTTTTTATAAGGTGGTTGGTTAGATACTCGAATTATTCTAAGATATTGTTAACAGCAAGTTTTACTATGGGACTGACACTGAAATCGTGAAAAAAATTAGTGGATCCATAAAAAAAAACTTTTTTTTTTTATGTAATCGAGTGACGAGACGAGCAAATCGCTCGCCTGATGTTAAACGTCACGTTTGCCCATAACAGGATTGCACCACCCAGAATTTTGAACTCGCAGAATTCAAGACCCTGCGCGGCATAGTACTGCGCTCGTCACCCTGAGATATAAGTTGTAAAATCTCCCATTTGCCCTGTAATTTCACTGGAGACAATGCCCTTCCAACCGGAACACAGTAATGTTTGCACATTACTGCTTGGCGGTGGAATAACTGGCAAAGGTGTGGTACTTCCCCAGGCGGGCTCTGCAAAAGAGCCCTACCACTACCTAACTCGACGTTTATGAATGTTATTCTATGTTATGTGTGAGTATGTATGTTTTAATTTGTTTATTAAAGCGACGTGTTGCATGTTTTGATTTATAATCATTTTAAAATTATAAAATAAAACTAGCGTACAACAAGAGTTACTTAAAATTCGACTCGAAGCTCGTAAAATTGATTAAAAAAAGTCTCAGATGCTGAGTTGATTTATGGTATTGCAACACCTTCACTCCAACATTTATTTTATTACGAGCCGACCCGACAGACGTTGTCCTGTCTTAACTATGAAAATTGAATTTGAATAGTCTCAATTTTCTAATGTTCCGGTCAACTTCTTTAATTTTTTATTTCATAAGAACCTTCTCTTGACAGTAAATAACACAACAAAAAAAGAATTAGTGAAATCGGTCCAGCCGTTCACGCGTGATGCCGTGACCAAGGAAAACGGGTTTCATTTTTATATATATAGACAACGTGACACGTAATTTATATACATTAGATTTTTAACCCCCGACGCAAAAAGAGGGGCGTTATAAGTTTGACGTGTCTGCCTGTTTGTGGCACCGTAGCTCGTGAACGGATGAAGCGATTTCAATTTAGTCTTTTTTGTATGAAAGGTGAGTTACGGGCGAGTGTTTTTAGACATGTTTCATGAAAATCAGTTGAGCCGTTAAAAAATTGTACGGGGTGAAAGTGGGGAAGAATAACCGAATGTCTGCAAATTTAATCGATTGGAGTCTCAAATGAAAGCGCATCACGTGCGCATTACAAAGTAAAATGTTCAATGAAAATCGGTTGAGCCCTGAAAAATCTGGGGGTAAAAGTGGGGAAAATACCCAATATCTGCAAACATATGTGGTGGGAAGAAAATGAGGATGGAAATCCGAATGTCAGCAAATTTACCCAAGTAGGGTCGCTTTATAGCTTTATTTTAGTTAGGTTAGGTTAGATTTGGACTATTTGTAATTGATTTGTCAGGTTTGGAGCGGTATTTTTTTTTTTGAATTAATAATACTCGTTCTGGCGGTCTTGGGCCAGCGCCGTCCAGTCTTTTTGAAAAAAATGGGGGAGACCTTTGCCCAGCAGTGGGACAGCATAGGTGAGATAAAAAAATAATAATAATAATAATACTCGTACATACTTAGGTACTTTAAGATTGAGTTTCTTTCATTATTTTTTATTTTTTCAAGGTAACTCAGGTTATTGTGTCGGGGGCTTTTTTAATTATTTTTTTTTATTCAGCATAGCTGTATTTAGTAATTTGTATTTTTCCTTTTTCCCTGTTCCAGAGACCGCTAAAACCCGTCTTCATCCAAGAGATCCAACTCGGCAAGTCGTCCCCAGAGAGGCCTTCCACTCGGCTGCGAATCGAGGAGATTGGAGACCAGCCCCAAGGAGACAACAAAGACTGTTCCACCAAAGATGAACGAGAAACGAAAAATGTTAAACAAAGTCAGGGTAGGTATACGGAACGGAGTCCTAGCCGGGGATCCCCCCTGGGAGCTCCAAGCGGAGATCCTCGCCGAAGTGTACCATTTCGTGGCGGCGAGGAGATCCCGCGGGGAGCCTCCAGCGTGGGAGGAGGTGAAGCACATGCGGAGGCAGGCCACCATGTTGAGGCGGTGGACGGAAGACCTGGCTCCACCGGTCCCAGGGCAGTGGACGGTGGAGGCCATTCGACCGGTCCTCCGGGGGTGGATGCGGCGGCGGTTCGGGTCGCTGACGTTCCGACTGGTGCATGTGCTTTACGGGCACGGTTGCTTCGGGAAGTACCTGCATCAGATTGCGAGACGCGAGGTGACCCCGGCCTGCCACGAGTGTGGAGCGCCGGAAGACACGGCGCTCCACACGCTGGAGGCGTGTGCCGCATGGGGCCCGCAGCGGCACACGCTTTCAGCAATCGTGGGCGGAGATCTCTCGTTGCCGAGCGTTGTTAAGGCGATGCTCCGCAACGAGAGATCGTGGCAGGCCGTGGCCTCCTTCTGCGAGGCGGTAATGTCGCAGAAGGAGGCCGCGGAGCGGATCAGGGAGGACGACCCCCGCTCTGATCCGCTCCGGCGCAGACGACGGAGAGGGAGGAGGGGGCGATTCGCTCGCCTCCTTCCCTCTCCGTAGTGGGGCCACTGGCGGAGGGTCGGGGGACTCTCCGCCGGCTTGCACCGGCTCCACACGTCTGGGGGGCGGCGTCTCCCCCGGCGGGTGGGGGATGCGTAAATGCATTTCCCCGCGTCAAAAAATAAAAAAAAGTATACGGAACGGAAAGGGTATGCTAAGACGAAAAAGTGTCATAGTACTCATCATTATGAACGACCTTTACTATGAGACCAACCCTGAAATTGTGAAAAAAATCTGTTCCGTACATTTTGATGGGTGTCATTGACATTTTTCTGTGCAATAGCTGAGTACGAGTTTTGATAGATTTTGAAATGATCAAACAATATGGCTGCATTACAGGAAAGCGCCCCTGGGGGAAACGTGAAGGAACTATTATAATATATGGAGCTTTGTGTAACATTTTTTATTCGTTTTTGAAAGCGTATCATAACTCATACAATGGCTACTTTTTGTTCTCTATTTCAGGGTTGGTTCCTAAAAGTTGTTCATACTGACGGGTACTGAGAGCCCTTTTTGGTTTGGGATATCCTTTTAACCCTGTAAAATGTGTAACAAAAAATTGTGCTAATACTTAAAAACGCAGGCATGTTTGAAATTCACCCCACAAGGTTTCATAATTCTTAGCATGATTGATTACAAGTTACAAGTGATCACAAGTCAAGTTGCAACGGAAACTTGACCAGGTTTAAACATAGCTCACAAGCTACTCTGATAGCCTATAGCAGCTGTAAATGTAGTGATTTATGGAGATTCTGTAAAAAAAGAAGCTTTATTGCATTGTCATCGAAGTTACACAGGTATACCAAATTTCCACTCAATCAGGAAGTTGGTCAAAAGTTTATCACAAAATTTTACCTGAACATACACACCGTCGGCGTTCTCAAGAAGTCATTAACTGCAAAAGCAGCAGCAGCATGGAGCGCATCATGCTTGTAATTATTTCTTGAAAAAGATCACCGAAAGTGATCGAAACTAGTTACTCAATTAAATTAGTCATCGCTCAATGAATTTTCATAGCAAAACTGTGTGACTTCACTAAGCCAACATTACATACCTACCTACGTACACACATTGCAAGTTAAATAATATATTATAAGAGTTTGTAATAAAAGCTTGTAAAACCATTTTTAGACCTTAAGGACAAACAATTTGACGGCACGAACTCGTCTATGGGCGTGGCTAAAATGAATGCTATCTCACCTGTCTAGCTCGAGAAAGAGATAGACTCGGTGATGAGCAGTAGAGGTAGCGTGTGCGCACACAATGCAATATCACAATATGCGTATTTCGACACGCACGCACACGTCTGCCATTTCATTCAACGCGGACACTATAATTTTGAATGAGTAATCAATCGTAAATCCAAGCTGCGTGAATACCTATGACGCTGTAGAGTTGTCACGTCGCATGTTTATTGATTCTAATACAATACGTCAAGTAGTTATCCAAATTAAAAATATCCAAAATTCGTAAGGAGTAAAATACGTTCTAAGAATTTGTAGAAGCTGTTTACCAAATTCGTCCGTCTCATAGAGTTCCTAATAGCCTATTCGTAGAAACGGTCTCGCATGAAAACAAAGGTACAAGGTTCGAACCTGTATCGTGTTGTTTAGACATTTTTAATTTTTACGTTTTGTGACAAACCTTTATTCGTCATTTTAGATAACGATATGAATAGATACTAGTACTATCATAGTTACATTCTAATATACCTAAACCTCAACCTGAATAACCTATACTTTATTACCCTATGTCTTTTCTGCTACTGTAACGGAGCGATGAATCGTCGTGATTTTGAGTAGTATAGGGTTCCGAGAGTGACTAAGGTTACTTTTTATACCGACGAAACACGGGCGAAGCGGCGGGGAGACACTTGTGTAATAAATGAAAGTCTACATTACTTCAATAGAGTATATTTATAAATCTAAGCACTTAGCATTTTTTTTAACCCTTCGTGAAATAATTTCAGGTAAAACACATTTTTTTAAAAATGCTACCAGCTTCGGAACCATTCCAGCAATAAAATCTTCATCTCGTTCTATTTCTATTACTTTTATTGGTTGTTCTGGTGATATGTAACAAACAAAGTAACATTTTTTCATCTTGGTTACCCGGAGCTGACCTTGCACCTGCAAAAATATATTAGTTTCATCAATAAATACTACACATACTTTACTTTCACAAAGGCTACTTTTTATCCTGAAACAACTTAGGCAGCCAGTAGTTTCTAATTTTATATTCATGGTTATATCCATAATCACAATTTGATACTTTATTGAGCAACTAGCTGACCCTTGCCCACTTCATTGGGCATAATGTTAATTAAACCCGAAGCCATCGCGCGCCGTCCGGACCGTTTTTTCTCCGATTCACTTTGCAAAACGGACTACCACGTAAAAGCCTTTTTATTTTTCGGTTTTTTATATAACCTATGACACTCAGCAATAATGTGGCTTTCTATTGGTGAAAGAATTTTTAAAATCGGTTCAGTAGATCCCGAGATTACCCCTTACAATTTAACAAATATACAAACACACAACCTTGTACTTACTGGGTATGGGTTCGTTTTCGATGGGTTCATTAGGCTTCGATTTCTTTCTCCATATATCTTCATGTCTGTAAACAAAAAGAAGCATTGGTTCGTGAATCATAATAAAATCAATACATATAGTACATAATATATGATGGAATAGTTTCAATTAGGTACTTACGTGGTATTGGTATCACCATGAAACCTCTTGAGTTGAGCACGGGATGCTTTACGGCCTCTCTTAGGCCCAGAATATCTGTGAGCTCTATACCTCACTTTGGATCTCTGAGATTGCATTTTGCACAATATGATATCGCACAAAAGTTTTTGCAAAAACAACGTAACAACAATAACTAAAAAGACACTACGAACAAATAACAGTCAACAGCAACTAATAACAAGACACTACGAACAAATAACACATGGAATATTACTCGTTTACTCGAGAAGTCACGGAATAAAACAGCAGCTATAGAGAGTCAGTAATAATGAAAACTGTCAAAACGTCCGAACCAGTGTTGCTAGTGGCAGATAGTCAAAAATAACTCGAGACAGCTAAAAAGTACCTATCTCAAACAAAACACCTTTAGTTTTTTAGATATCTATGCAAAAAACTCACTATTTTAACACTCCCCTAATTGGGTTTTTGTGTTTCGAGGTCATTAATTATGCAATAGGCACATAAATGTAAGTATTTTTGGAATAAGCATAACAAGATTTGATAATGTCGCTGGAAAGATAAAAGTCTAAGCATTAGGTACAATATTTTTTTTACGCCAACAGTAAAATAATAATTATACTAATTTTGTGCAAAAACACTCAACTAATATAATATATTTCGATCGGAAGTAGCGCAAAAACGTAAAAATAACTAAAATAGCTAACCGCTAGAGCCTGGTAACACAAAGACAGCAGAACTGAGATTTTACTTTTAGCCGTGTTTCAAGAAAATTTTGTTGTCGCACAGAGTGGCAACGTCGCGTTCAAGCCGTGATATAGAGCGGTCCTACTCTCGCAGAAATATTACTCTTCTAGCACGCACAATCTGACAACGTAGCTCACACGCACTGTCAAGATGTTCTTCAAAAAAGTTCTTCGCTACTCAATTAGTGATGTTATACTCAATAGTTTTATTGATAGATATCGATACAAAATAATGTAAGAAACATAAAAATTTCAAATCAAATTTCAATGAAAATTCAAAGACTGAAAGTATGGGAGGATATATGGATGTTTGTTTCTCTTTCATGTAAAAACTACTAAATGGATTGGGATGAAAATTGGGACAGAAATAGACTGTAGTCTGGAATAACATTAAGATACTTTCTAGGCGTGGTTCGTCAACATGCTTCGTCTAACCACAGAAACGATTCGAATAAAATTTAGCATCGAGATAGTTTGAGATCCAGGAAAGCACATAGGATAGTTGTCACCCCGAAAATCCTACGGAAACGGGAAATACGCGGTCGAAACCGTGGGCACTGCTAGAAGGTAATAGATAATTTTCGCAATTTAGTCAGTATTTAATCGATATCTTATTATCTCATTCATTCACTGAACTCCCAACCAGTTTTATGTTTCGAATTAAACAAATAATTGGGTATCTATCGATATCGATAATGTAATTAAAAATATAATATGTGCTGCACTATTGTGGCCGTGGTCGAGTAGCAATAAGTATATTATTGCTACTCGACTGTCACCCTTATGACAAAGCAAATAAGATTTATAATTTCTGCCTCTGAGAATAGCGCCATCTATGGTCGGGTAGTGAAATTTACTCGTCAAACAATTCCTAAGATTGTAAAACGTCTCAAATATTTTTGCACTAAAGTAAAATGAATCCTATTTTTAAAGGTGAAGGTTTATTTCCAGATGTAAGATTTGTGACTTAGGCTAATTTTTACTATAATTAAAACGACAAATCATAGTGTGAATGGCGGCCCGACTCGGCCGAAGTTCCGTCCCGCTCCCCGCGCGGGGTACACACTCGGGTGAAATAGAACTATAATTTTTACCTAAACACGGCCGCGTAAAAATGCGTGTAAAGGCTTTTGCTCATCGAGAATCCTGAACAAACTGCTGGATGAATTAGTTCAAATTAAAGTTATTTAAACTTGAGAATATATATGCTAAAATTATTGCGCAATTACTATGGACTCAGTCTAGTTCTTGTGCGATTTATTTAAGCCTAAAGTTTTCTTAAAATCAGTGTTAAAATTCAAATGTTTTGAGGTTTATTTTAGTTGAATGCATAGTTTTGTTTACAGTTATTTTTAGCAATAATCATAGATTATGTCACAATAAATTGATTTAAATCCTCGTTTTAGATATTCAACATTACAAAATCGTGTATTCTTCAATGGACGTTTGAATGGAGTGACGACTAACTTGGTCAACCTTAAGATCTCGAGCTATCTTTAGAATAATTAATATTTTTTGTTGCATGCCCAGCGAGCCCGGAGTCAGTGAAGCTGATAACAGATGCAACGGTGACGGAGAAAGGCAACAGGGTTACCAAACTCGTGCCTCCGGTCAACAGCGTGCAGTTCATGGCGACGTGGAAGTATCTGAGCGCTGACGACGACGCTAGGACTCAGTATTTGAGTGTAAGAATTTACGAAAAATAACATTTTTTTCATGAAAAATTGATATATATAGTCATTTTTTGACGTGATAACGTCTTATAATTCGATGGAGCCGGGTGCAGGTACGAAAAAAGTGTGACGTACGAGTATGTGCCGTTACCTCGATAAGGCGTTACCTCGCTCTGAGTGCAATTGTGATTTAAATTTAATTAAATAAATAATTTAATTTAATTTAATTTAATTTAATTTAATTTAATTTAATTTAATTTAATTTAATTTAATTTAATTTAATTTAATTTAATTTAATTTAATTTAATTTAATTTAATTTAATTTAATTTAATTTAATTTAATTTAATTTAATTTAATTTAATTTAATTTAATTTAATTAAGAAAAAAAAAAAGAAAAAGAAGAATTTAAGAAAATTAAGAAATTAATTAATTTAATTTAATTTAATTTCTTAATTTAATTATTTATTTTTATATTATATAATATTATTATTTAATATAATATTATTTATATTATTTTTATTAAATTAAATTAAATTAATATTTTCTTTTGAGAAATGAAACCATTCTATCAGTATTTTCTTATGACGTTGTCACGTTAAACTATCGTCAGTAAACCGACTTTACAGACAACCGATTTTTTTAATTTTTTTATTGGGTTAATTTTGTTTTTTTTCTTACCTTAAACAAAAATTGCTGTTTTTCAGTTTTTACTGAAAAACAGCTTAGCTTAGCTTGATTATTTTTGCTTTGCTGGTGATACAGCACTATAATGCAATAATCTCGTTTAATTGCGCACATGTGCCACAATTCACGCAATAACTCGAGGATATGACACATACAGTTTTACACATTACATGAGTTAACACTCTGTGATTTGGACGACTAGACGAGAATGTCGGTCGAATAAAGATAACATGAATATCAACAATCGGCGTTTATTTGTGCCGTGCTGTTTATTGCCTTCTTTCTTTGATCGTTTACAGATTGCCCTATCGAAGGTCCCCTCAATATATATTTTTCTTTAATCTTTCCGCATAATAGAGCCATCGAGGACCCCCTTTATATATCGATATCTTTGATCTTTCCAGATAATAGAGCCATCGAGGACCCCCTTTATATAGGGTTATTCATAAAGGGTATGCTAAGCCGAAAAGGGCTCATAGTATTCATCATTACGAACAACTTTTACTATGGGACCAATCCGAAATTTGCGAAAAAAGAATCAGCTGTTCCATACATTTTGTTGAGTGTCATTGACATTTCATAATCATAATCAGTTTATTGGTAATACATATTACAGGTCGAACTGAAATTAAATAAAAATAATAAATTATCATTCATAGATAATAATAAAAAATGTCACAGTGTAAAAATTAATAATCAAAATTAAAATTAAACATTATCACATTCAATGAATTCATCGTAGCTATAGAACGTCTGCTCGACAAGCCAGCGCTTGAGCCGTGATTTAAAACTGCCCATAGTGGGCGCAGTGGCGATGTGCTCTGGTAGTTTATTGTATACTGCTGGACCCATGACGTGTGTCGACTTATCCGACTTCACCAGTGAGCGAGGCACCTCCGCGAGCTTGTGCCCGTTGCGGGAGCTGGCACGAGTCTTGTAAGAGGCTTGGTTTAGTCTCACTTATACCGCAACTTGAAAAATGACGAGTGCTGGTACTGTCAAGATTCCAAGCCTCTTAAAATGCGGACGTACGGAGACATCCTGCGGGATTCTGGCGACTGCACGGTCACTGCTTTCTCTATGGAACACCTGTTTTTTTTTCGCGAATTCCAGGTTGGTCCCATAGTAAAAGTTGTTCATAATGATGAGTACTATGAGCCCTTTTCGGCTTAGCATACCCTTTATGAATAACCCTATATATCGATTTCTTTGATCTTTCCAGATAATAGAGCCACCGAGGACCCCCTTTATATATCGATATCTTTCCAGATAATAGAGCCACCGAGGACCCCCTTTATATATCGATATCTTTCCAGATAATAGAGACACCGAGGACCCCCTTTATATATCGATATCTTTCCAGATAATAGAGCCACCGAGGACCCCCTTTATATATCGATATCTTTCCTGATAATAGAGCCACCGAGGACCCCCTTTATATATCGATATCTTTCCAGATAATAGAGCCACCGAGGACCCCCTTTATATATCGATATCTTTCCAGATAATAGAGCCACCGAGGACCCCCTTTATATATCGATATCTTTCCAGATAATAGAGCCACCGAGGACCCCCTTTATATATCGATATCTTTCCAGATAATAGAGCCACCGAGGACCCCCTTTATATATCGATATCTTTCCAGATAATAGAGCCACCGAGGGCCCCCTTTATATATCGATATCTTTCCAGATAATAGAGCCACCGAGGTTCCCCTTTATATATCGATTTCTTTGACCTCTCCAGATGATAGAGCCATCCAAGATCCCGGCGATATTCGCGAACGCGCTGGAGAGCGACGTGCTGTCGGGCGCGGTCCGCCTGCTGGCGCGCGCGCCGCACGTGTTCCCCTCGGCCGCGGCCTGGCTGCGCGCGCTGGCCGGCGTCCGGCGGTTCACGGCGCTGGCCATGTTCCTCACCGATAATGATAAACAATGTGAGTGCTATCTACGAACACTTACTAACATTACTGTGTTCCGGTTGGAAGGGCATTGTTTCCAGTGAAATTTTAGGGCAAATAGGAGATTAAACATCTTATATCTCAGGGTGACGAGCGCGGTGCTGAGCCGCGCAGGGTCTTGAATTCTAAAAACCCAAAATTCTGAGTGGTAACCTGCTATGGGCAAACGTGATGTGTTTTTACATCAGGCGAGCGATTTGCTCGTCTCTCAATAGAATAAAAAAAACTTCATTAAGTGTTGCCTACCCTTTCATTTCTCTCAGTGTTGCCATCTTTTTTACTTCATTCAGTCTTGCCAGCCCTGTCTAAGAGAAAAAGCTGTAGATTAGCTCTAAAAACAAGAAAACTGAAAACCTATCAAAAATTTCCAGTGTTAGCTGTAATGCCTTTTTTGTTCAAAAATCGCGAAAACCAATAATGGCAGTAAAATAAGATTTGGGAGTAAAACATTTAAAAATCTGAGACAGCTTCCAAAAGACCAATAGATCAACAGCTAAAACTGTAGAGTTGGCCATACTGGCTTCACTATACTGGTCCCGCAACTCGCATGTTCCCCTCTATCGCGGCCTACCTGCGCGCTGTCCGACGTGAAACGCTTTACAGCGCTGGCCATGTTCCTCACGCAAAATGATATACAATGTGAGAGTATTGGAATATCTGCCTTCACTGCTCTACAGTGTAAATTCTAAATCACCGAAGACCTTCCACAGGGCAGCCTGAGATTCTTGAAGCAAGTCATTTTTTGTTCGAAGATTTTCGAAAATTTACAAAAAAAAACAGCTGATCCATACATTTAGTCAAGTGTCGTTGACATTTTTCCGTGGAACAAGATAGCTGATTGTTATCGATCTCAGGATTGGCTCCATAGTAAAAGTTTACAATGAGCTCTTTTCGGCTTAGCATACTTACCTTTTTCTTTAAGCTCTGTTTAGATCAATATTACGGATGTAAGAGCTCTGCCTCATTAAGACGCCATGGCGACGTTGCCGGCTACGTATCCAAGCAGTTAATATTGAAATGTATGGTACCTAACTCACTTGGCGACGGTTTGGCAACGTCGCCAAGTTGGAAGCGTGGCCACGAGCTACAGTTCTCTACGTGGCTTCTGGATACTCTGGCGGCTTGGCGACGTTGCCACTATAATATACACGGTAAACTGCACCTCGCTCACTCAGTCGCCAGTCAGCCGCCATTTTGGACGCTCACTCGAAATATAGTACCTAGTTGATGTTGTAAAAAATTCGTTTCGATACTGAAAAATTTATAATTGAAATTCAAAACCGTCCATGTATGGGATAGTTCATCTAATGAGTATTCCGATCGTAACTTAAAAATTAAAGGTTGGGACGACTGACTGTCGAGACGCCATGGCCACTCGACTTGGCGACCTTCGGATGCCAGAAGTAGCCAGGCCTGCGCCGCTGGCGACGTCGCCATGGCGTCTTAATGAGGCAGAGCTCTTACAGTTTCGTTCCACAGTGAAGTTATAGTTTTTTAACCTTTTACTTATTAGTTAATTCATTGTCATTTTCCTTGTTCCAGTGTTAACAAAACTGCTCGACCACTGCAAAACAGTCGAAAAGTGCAGCGAGGACGATATTTCGGATCTAAAGAACAAATATGAACTTTAACCCCAACAACATAGGGCACTAAACTAATTACAAATTACTATTGTTAAAAACGTTCCATACTCAGGTTTTGGTTTGGCAGTTGTCTCGCTTTCGCGTGACACTTCTCGGTAGCTGAAAAGAGATAGATAAACTAAACTGGTTTTATTAAATGTTTTTGAATGGAGATTGGAGAGGTTAAGAGTCTGTGCTGGGAAAGTATTGTTTTTGAACTGTAGGATTTGTAAGCATTGTTTTTGAATTTTGATTAATATTGCGCCGGGCCTTGATAAGCAAGGTGTCTAGAAATTAAAGAAAATAGCTATAACTTTAAAAAGGTCACATAATTTTCACGACAAAAAAAATCACTAAAAATTCCAGTAATATAATGAATTTCAGTAATATCTCGAACATAGAATTTTTTTTTATTACTTTAACTAACGATTAGATACTAGCTACTAAGCTAGGAATATTCTTCAATATCTAGACACCCTGTACTTAATATCAGCCCTTTAAAGGATATAAAAAAGGATAATAAAACGCCAAGCCGAGTAGTGTTAACCTTTCGGTGTAGCATACCCTTTCCTTTGAACCCTGTGTAAATGATAAAAGCGTTCTGCACTTGAGGATTGTAATGCACATACCTACTATATATTATTCCAGATGATCAAAAGAGGATTGGATTTGGAAAAAGTAGAAATGAGGTTTCTTTTTTTTTACAATTATAGAATAATTAATAATGGCTGTTTTTTGTGGATTTACTTGCAGTCATTTAGTTTTTCAGCTCAATCGAATAACGGGCGATTCATAATTCAGTTGCGAGATTTCACCCAAACAAACAAACAACCATACACAGCAAGTTAAATAAAAGCTATTAAAAATAAGCAGCCGTGACAATAGATATACAGACAGATATCGAAGTCTCACCATAAAGGTTCTATTTACAATTTTGGTGCGAAACCCTAAAAGCTACCTCACTGAAGTTATTTGTAGATATTCAACTTAATATCTTAACATAATTTGAGCGGTCAAGCGAAAAGGGACCTGACAGGACAAAAATAGTTTCGAGATAAACGCGTTTAAAGTTTGGAGTTAAATAGCAAACAAACAACGAAACATGCCAGAAGTGTTTTGAAATACAGAATAATAACCAAAATAGTTAAAAAAACTAAAAAACACGCATTGTCATCGGTCTTTGACAGGTGTGCAAAGTTTGAATTAAATCTGATCGTTCAAAGTAGGGCAAAATCGAGCTCAGAGGAGTCTGTAACATAGTTACGTACAGGTGAAACTAATAAAAGCGTGTTAAAAAACCAAGTGCCCTTAAAAACGTTCTGTTGCTCTAAAATGAAGTTAGAAACTACGGCTTCGAAATCCTTTTTCGCTTAACCGCTCACATATTTTGTGTGAAAGCTGCACTTTAAAAATCGGCACGAATTTATTGAATTCGCAGATCTAATAAATGAAACTAAAAAAACTTATTTTCATTATTGTGATCTTATTTCTACTTTACGCGTTATTGTCTCTATAATAGTTATATTTACACGATGGGCCATCGTAGGCATTGATGGGCCATGATTGTCAATATTTCCTTAGATTAAGAACAAACTTTCGCATTTAAAATATCTATTAGTAGGATAAAGAACTCGTCAAAATTATCTTTTGACTTACCATCCCAAATATTGTTATAAAAATTGGTTGTCTGTAAAGTCGGTTTACGGACGATAGTTAACGTGACAACGTCATAACATAACATTGATGAAATGATTGCATACTGTTCTCGCTCCGATCTTGACGTCACAATGAGTGTAACGGGACACTTTTTCGTGCGCGCAGCCGGCGTTCATCGATTTATTGTTGTCACGTCAAAAAACGTATTATAAAATAAATATCGAAGGTGTAAGCGAGAACAGAATACGACACTGCGTCCGTCTCGGGATGAGAAACATACCTCTGTGCTATAATAGTCTTTAATTTCTGGCCATGATGGTCCATCGTTGCAAAGCTAGTTAATCGGAGAAGTTGTTTTGTTTGTGCGATGCAGATGGAATGTTTGTGTTCTGTATGTATTTGTTGTCTCAATAAAATAAGTAATTTTTGTATCAAATAGGTCGTTTTATTGTTATTCCCGTGATAGGACCTTGTTTTGTAGGCCCTGTGTCAATTTATGTCGAATTGTGCTACTTATTTTTCGATAGAAATTTGTGCTAGGCCTACATAGCTTCAAAAATAAATCAAAGCTAATCTTTAAATGTTTTTAAACATTTACAATAGCTTCTAGAGTTGACAAGAATAATTTTATAGAAAATGTTTAACTGGTAAACCTTAAAAGCCACGTATTCACTGAGCAACAGTGTTTCGGATACACAGTTTCCGAAACATCACGTAGATATTTCCAGGAACAATGTTTCGGAAACTCTACCGTCCACACAGTCAGTTGCTTAGGTCATGTCGCCCGAGGAAGTAGTGTTATTGCATGGTGTCTACATTTTTTTTGCATAAGTCCATTTCTAGTAAAAAGAAGAGAAAAAGAAAAAATATGTGTATAAACAATTTAAAGACACTTCCACACTCGCACGCACCTGTATCGCAACTGATTTGTTTCTGTGTTCCCCGCCGCAAGTGGGGAGCACCGAAACATATCGAGAAACACGTAGTGTTTACAGAAACAAAATGATGTTTCTGAAACATTACGATTTGTATTAGAAACACGTAGATTTCGTTTCTGAAACAGAGTTCATAAACAATTGTTGCTCAGTGAATACGTGGCTTGATGGTAAGCATTGGTAACGTAGGTAAAGCCCCGTATTCATGGTAAACATTTGTTTGGCAAATGTTGATGAACGGCAAGAATGTTGCTGGAAACACGGGTGAGAGCTTGTCAACATGCCGTTATCAACTCTACAACACGCAGTGTTGCCAGCAACATGTTGACAGCAACTCCGCAACACGTTGATTCAACTTTGTTGCTAAACAAATGTTTACCATGAATACGGGGCTTAACATCCACCAAGGGCACAAAAAAGCGACATCGTTTTATGGTTGACATACCTAAAACCCGAACGAAACACTTTGACTCCACATTCATTTTGCGAACCGCACGAGTGTGGAATGTTCGGCCTGAATGGTTATACCTATTATGGGTGTCTTCATGTCGAGAGTGAATCGGTACCTTGTAGGCAAGCGTGCTCCATCGTAGGCAGCATCATTGCTTACCATCAGGCAAGATGGCGGTCAAACGCAAGCCTATTTGTGAATAAAAAAATAAATAAAAAATAACATCTTATATACCTATCACTCAACAGCATAAAAAATACGACTCGAATTTCGCGTAAAATGACAACCAAGTTCACGTGAGCGAAAGCAGTAGGTAAAGATGGGTGCGGTGAGGTAATTAAAATTGGTCAAATACCGTAGTAATTTCTAAGTAATAGGTATTTGAATGGTCCTTCACATGCTCTCCTTAGTATTTCTTCAGTTTACATTGACCACTTTGACGATTCAATTTCATACCCGATTAGATGACGTAAATTCAACCATTTATTGCCGTAAGATCAAAATGTATGGCAGCAAATGTACACTTCTGATAATACCCCCAACAAACAACACCAACACTACCAATCCCCCGAAAATACAACAAAAATCTTGACGCAACAAATACAATAATGTTGACGCGCCTCTTAACGAAATCACTCCCTTCGCGTAATAATTCATGTTACCAGAAATACGGACAAACTTACTGCTACAAATAATACCAAATATCCTGAGATCAAAGCAAATATAATTACACCGTGACGTTAACACGGGTGGGCAGGCAGGAAATAATAACGGTTCCGGCTTGATAGACGGAAAAATGGAAGGACCGCTTTGCAAGGCGAGGCACCAAAAGAGCACTGAACATGTTTAAAAGTCCAACAATTGTTTTTATTTTTTTTGATGACTCCGCGGTGATGAAAAGCGGTGTTGATGAATAGTACTTAGCCTATGTTACTCCAGGGCATAAGCCATCTCTATCTCTTTAAAAATCGGTTTAGTAGTTACGGAGATAGTAAGTAGGTAATAATTACATACAAGGGCGTCGCCAGCTTATGACTAAGGGGGGGGCAATGGGGCAATATTATGGAGGATAAAAAAAATAAACGCCGAGAGCATAAAGCGTTACACTTAGGAAGTCTTTGCCTCGATGACGATTGTACTAAGAACACGGTTCTAATATCAATGTATAAAACTTCACAAGCCCTCGACAGCACAATAGAGTCGGGACAATTTAGACATTGGAGGGTACAGTAATTTCCACCCAGCTGAAAATTGGTAGGATTGTTTGAAACACCATCATAAATGAAATCTAAAAAGTCACCATCGATCCGATACGTGCAAAAAATCTTACTCCGGGTAGAAGGTCACCAAAATGGGTTTTTCGCGATTTTCTCAAAAACAATTCAAGCTACTAGGAAACTGTTCAAGATAAGTATGTTCTCTATAACATTCCCTACAGTATTGCTTTTAAATGCATGTTGGTAGGACTCATGGTTTTGAGATATGTTGATATTCATTTCAGACCAGGCCAAAAAGATGACAATTTCTCTTAACGAAGCCTCGGTTAGCAGTAGATCATATCACAAGTTTGTAAATGAGTTTTCCTCAAGTTTTCAACATCGCTAAATCCGACAATCTCAAGAAACACTTTGAAAAATGACTCTTTGTGGCTCAAATCGGATAAATGATGATGATGGCTGACGAAAAATTTTACCTCTCGTATCTCGGAAACGGTAGAAGAATATAGAGGGGTACACCCGACTTTTGAAATGTAGATCAAATTTTTGGGGAAATGATAAAAAAATATAGTCGCCATCGCTATACAAAAAAGTTTGACAGTCATACAAATAAAAAAAAAAAGGAAATGCTCACAGCTATGGAACCGCTTTATATGGATGGAATGTACTTGAAGAAATATTATAGAGGTTCTTAGCGACAATCGAGATTCAGAAACAAAAATCCACGATGGCGTATTTCATGTTTTCGTCAAATTCCAGTGGATCTTCCAGTGATCCTATGAGGGTGATATTTTGGATCTGGATCTACATATTATTACACTGTTTAATGGTCTTGCGTTTTGGCAAATCTGATGATCGTGATGAAAATGGTGGCGATTTTTAAAACGGATGTCTAAATCTTAATGTTATTCTGAATATTTCAATATTTTCTACAATTTACATTAAACCTTGTGAATTTATTAACGTTTTGTCATGCGATGCGGAATTTATTAATAGGTAAGAAAGTGAATTGCTCGCACTTTGGTCGCTTTGCGGCTAGCTACATTTGATCTCTAGGGGGGGGCAACTGCCCCCCCCTGCCCCCCCTTGGCGACGCCCTTGAATACATAATATTATGTGGTAGGTAACAAAAATTCTTGCACAAATTTTCGTATTTAGATATAAATGCGTTTAGATGCGTTTCTTTGTAGGTATTGTAGATATTTATATACCCAGATTTATATCTACCAATATCTAGGTATGTTAAAATTAGGTACTCTACATCTAGGTACTTAGGTACTTACCTACTTGAATTTTCGAAATTTGTCTGACGAAGTGAGCTTCTGCTTATGTGTCTTGTCTTTTGAGTTTTTATGACGTGACCCTCGGGAGGCTGTAAGTCCCTCTGACACTAGGTCTAGCCACTCGGCCTATACTAACTTACTTACTTTTAGGAGACTGAGTTGTGTTCATGGAACGTCCGTATCTTATTCGTCCATGCCTAAGAATATAAATGTAAGAGAAATCAATTAATAAGGTATGGCGAAGAAAGTACGTTTCTTGGAGTTGCTACAGAATAGTAATTAGTAGGTTAAGTCTCGAGTATTATGAGCGGGATGGAATTAATGAGCAGTAGGTAGATATTGCAGAGATTGGTTGAGTAGGTCACAGTGGAGTGAATAGGTATTTTCTAGAACTGTGTTCCATCCTCGAAGGATTGGTTTTGAAACGCAGGTTAATTCCTGATTTATCTAATTTAGCTGATGACTAAGTGTCCCGCAGTTTCAACTTATTTTTTTTTAAATAAGAAGTTATTGCATTTACACAGATATTACAAATTTTAGTTAAATTGGACATCGGGAAGCGGTTTAAAATTCGGTCGTAAGTTTTGACCCCAACAAACAAACTAACGTAGGTAGGTACGTCACAGGTCTAACAAAAGCTTGTAAAAAAATTTCGTTATAATAAACTTTAACTTTTGTAGTTTTTAAAAATTCTTACTAGCTCCGACTCCATAACTTGGAAACATTATTCCGACTCCTAACGACGCAACAATAAAAAATAAAAGTTACTCCTTGCGTTAATTAAAACTAAACTGCAGTTACGCTAATAAACTCTGGGTTAGTGCACCGGGCCAATTTGCATGTGCAACCATCGGGAATATCTGGATTGAGGGTTCCGTGGGGCTGGTCTAAGAAACCACATTAGGTGTATCGTATCATATCTGTATCATTTATCTGCTGTATCATATCTGTATATGTATATCATATCTGTATATCTATATAATGTATGCTGTATCATATATGTATCATATCACAGCTGTATCATATCTATGGAACTTAGCATTCGGTTGCAAGAGGCGAATATGACTGTGACGAATTAAATCGTAAATAGGACTGGTATTGAAGCTTTGACTAGATAGGTAGAATATATTTTTAAGTGCTGCACTGACCATTACATTTTTTTCTTCATTTTTGTTTATTTTCTGCTCATCTTTTTGCGACTGTTTTGACGTGTGTTGCTACAGCCAACGACAACCAGCGCAGCGTTGTTCAATCATAAACCTAAAACTTATGCCCACTGGCAAATTATAAATAAGAAAAGACCAGCTCAATCAAACTAGAAAATTATTGAACTGACGACATGCCATTTCTAGACCATAAATACCTACTACGTCCACCAAGCTGTACCTCCCACTGTACGATACAAACCCATAATTTATCAACTCAATTATTCCAACATTATTACACGGAACCCTCACCCCAACCACCATGTCACTTCACAAGTTCACACCTAATTTTCAACGGAACACACGTCCCGCCCATCAGTTCACCGCCGCCAGTTTATTTAGTCGGGGTAATTGTATTTTTTGCCATTTACCCCGGCTATTTTTGCCTTTACCCCGGCTATTTTTGCGATTACCCCACTAATGGGATTGCGCTGATTGCCGTTTGTCGTTTCCTCGTAATTGGAGCATTGTATTAATTTCCAGTTTAACTGGGAAATGTTTCGAGCGGTTAATTAAATTTTAATTAATATTTAATGAGCTTGGACACACTGTATTTTTAAGTTCAGGTCTTTTTTCGTGTTTTGCAAATATTTACTAACACGAATTTTTTTGTACAGCACTAACTTTTATTTATACGAGTAATGTCTACAACTCAAGTACCTACATACCTAAACTTTAATAATATTAATTTATCTAGGTACCTACTAGTTCAAAAATCAGTAGAAAACAATATTAGACCCAACAAACAAACTAACATACAAACATCCGAATTGAGAACCTCCTCCTTTTTGGAAGTCGGTTAATAAAAGCTAGTTAAAAAGGGCTCATTCACACCGTGCAATCTATTCCATCCGATTAGATTTGATTCATCGATTCACGAAGTTAATGTTCGCATTCAACCGTCCGTGTGTCCGCGGTTTAATACGGCTTACCGGCGGTTCGGGTAATGGAGTTTAATATTTGAACCGTTTCTGGATTAACGGATACCTAATTAGTTTATTGGTTGCTTTTGGTTGTTTTTTGAGGCTTTATGTAGATAATTGGCGACCTTACTACGTTTGATATGGAAATAACTGCGCATCGCGGTGACGAAAATCGGTGGTAGATAATGATTTTAAATAGTACCGAAGCCTACCTATGTACATAATACCGGCTGACTGGTTAGACACTTGACATATTCTAGGTTATCATAGTACTCATTATTACGAACAACTTTTACTATGGGACCAACCCGAAATTCGCGAAAAAAAAATCAGCTGTTCCATAGAAAAATGTCAATGACACTTGACAAAATGTATGGAACAGCTGATATTTTTTTCGCGAATTCCGGGTTGGTCCCATAGTAAAAGTTGCTCATAATGATGAGTACTATAATAACCTAGGATATGTCAAGTGTCTAACCAGTCAGCCCGTATATGTCAAGTTTGTAAGCCCTCTCCATTAATTTCGTGCCAATTCTGTCGAACCATTTCAAAGCAAATAAATAACAAACAATTAGAAAAACTTTTACAAACTTACAAAATCCCGGAATAAGGCCGAAAATAACTGAAAAGCCCGGATGAGTTCATGAAAGCAACGCGGTTACCTATTGATCAGAAATTGACATGAATAGAATCTGCCATAGATTTGACAAGCGAAGATTGACCTATTCAACCTACTTATCCGGTTTAGTGACTTCTGTCACCAGCAAACTAGCTATAGGACCTCGGATTAAATAGGCTATACTTACTTACCTATTTATTCCGTAAAATGATAGATAACGATAGAAATTCTGGTCTAAATCACCAGTTTCAACAATACCTTTAACAAGGAAGTGATAAATAAACCTTTAATTCTCCACCCAATTGAAATTGATTCCTAAAGTCCGAGGCGCGTTATCGAAAACTTTCTCCAACCCCGGGGCGCAGATTAGGACAGAGTTTGTTTGGGGTAGCGGCAGGGAGGGAGTAGGGCACGTACTTGGGAGTTAGGGGGCGGTTTTTATTTACGTAGGCATCTAGGTATATGCCAACGGTCATAAGTATTCGAACAATTGTTTAAAAAGGGTTATAAGGAAAGGGTATGCTAAGCTGAAAAGGGCTCATTAGTAGGTACTCATCATTATACATATCATTACTATAGGTGTTACCAGACTAGTTTTAATAAGAGGTAAATAAATAATAAATAAATTATGAACCACTTTTACTACGAGACAAACCCGGAATTCGCTAAAAAAATAAGCTGTTCCATAGAAAAATGTCAATGACACTCGACAAAATGTAACAGCTCATTTTTTTTTGCGAATTCCGGGTTGGTCCTATAGTAAAAGTTGTTCATAATGATGAGTACTATGAGCCCTTTTCGGCTTAGCATAGTAAGTGAGTATATAATTATATTATGCTATTATATAATACACATATAATTAAATATTATACTTTTTTTTAATATTATTATTTATTTATTTCTAGCAATCTAGTATTATTTGCTATTCAACGAGGTAACGGCGCCAGCCTTTTCGGTACCCGCGGGTAGTTACCTAGGCTCGGTTTTTCATTTGTGATTTTCTCTTGTTTATGCCTATTTATTAATCTTTCGTTAAATATATGAAAATATAATTATATAATAGTTACTGTTACTTTTCCATGGCCCCAAATACTTCCCTAAGTCCGCCCCCCTCGAGTGGGATAACAAATGATTCCTGATATTAAACAAGCGCTCATTGATTTAGCTATCGTGCCCGTGATTTATACTGCTTGTTTCACTGAGGACCCTACAATAGCCACTTGTATAAGAACCTTTGGTTTAGTTACCTCGGGGTAAAGTTTCAATAGCTTTGGGGTAAAATCTGCGCCGGGCTGGTGTTTAGCACAGCAAGCGATAAAAAGCGCTTCAATGATGTAAAAATTGTACATGAATCAAACTGTCCGCTTTGGTCACAGATGCAAAATCATGGTGGTTTAATGCAGAGGACAACACATTCAGCGGCAAGTGCCTGGGTGGGCCGGCACTAGGGTTCCAGGACACTCTAAAGCTGATAGAGAAAATTGTTCTCTTGGCAGACCATCAGCCCGATGGGTCGACGACATCAGACCCATCGCGGGCCATGTATGGATGAGATCGGCCCAAGACAGGGAAAAATGGCACAAGGGAGAGGAGGCCTATACCCAACAGTGGGTCGATACAGGCTGACGGTGATGGGCTTCTCACAAGGAGCCTGCCTTGTGGGCCTATTAACTTCTATGCAGCGGAAAGGATGTGAGTATCGTATATCTGAGATAGTGATAGTGAAATGAGTGGAAGCGATAAAAAGCGCTTGCATAGTTTTATTTAGATTTGACGGCTGCGGTTTTTAACCCCGACGTATAAACGACGGAGTGTTACAAGTTTGGCGTGTCTGTGTGTGTCTGTCTGTGACATCGTAGCTCCCGGATGGATGAACCGATTTTGATGTTTTTTTTTGTTTTAAAGTTGAATTAGTCGGGAGTGTTCTTACCTATGTTTGATGAAAATCGGTTCTGCCGTTTCAACGTTGGGGGTTTTTTAAATTTTAAATTTAACGTTATATCCTATTGCTCTATTTTTAAGACTTAAATGTGTTTTTACTAGTTAGGGTCCTGCGGTTTCTCGGTTCTACATCAACTTTTCCACAATGTTCTCTACATTTAGGAAAGTTAACGTGATGTCCAGTAATTGATAGGTAGATAGGTGTAATTAGATTAAAACATTTTTCTACAAGTTTTGTTTAATTAAACTTAATAAACAATTTCACAAAGCAAGACTATCCAGACAAACGGTTGTTAACACCACAACCTGAATAATGGAATTATTAAACTTATTTAGAAATTAATAAAACTAATCTTAACTTTGCCCCGGGTTCCGTACCCATAAATAATTGTTAAGAAACAAAGTTGCCAGTCCAGTGTTGCCAACCGTCTCTAAGTAAAAGGGTAGTAGTAACACATTGACATTTAAATCTAAACTAAATGAAATAGGTGTTTCTGGTGTTTGCATTAGAGCCCATACCTACATAGGTAAATATTATTAAATAAAAAATATATCACAGAAAAAAACCATCATACAGCTATCAAAACAAGCTATTGGAACTAAACGAACGCAAGCGATTTCATAGAATAAAAAAAAAACTAAATTAAAAGATTTAAACAGAACTTTGCATGTTTGAATATAATTAAATTATAATACTATCTTATAGGTACCTATATTTTTTGCAAGGGTAAAGCATGTATGATAAATTTCTGGCACCGAGAGCTCATGGCACCGACCCTGACATCTAATATCGGAAACTGAAAACCGTATATTTACAGTTAATACGAAACCCTGGCAACACTAAGCCGGCTATCGGAATAATCGATTTGGGCTTCCTTACGAAACTCGCAGATTCAATTACTTAGGAAACACATAAATCAAGGGGTGATGCCTCGACTAATACGTGTGTGGTAATTTGGCCTCGTCCATGTTAGGGATATTCTATGTTAGTTATTTTATTTTGTCCTACAAAAACGAATAGTGAATAGGTAATGGATTTTAAAATAATGATCTAAAGCTTTTACTTTTTTTGTTCAACTATTTTTTTGTGTTTTGGCTTGCGTTTGACCGCTATCTCGCCTGATGGTAAGCAATGATGCGGTCTACGATGGAGCACGCGCGCCTAGAAGGAACCGATTCACTCGCGACTTTTAGGTAACCTATATACCTACCTACCTATAGTAATTGTCTTATAAAATTTAGCAAACTAGTGGTGCGCAGCGGTTTTACCTACAATCTTACAGGAACCGGAACTTTTTAGGACAAAAAGTAATAATCAATCTACCTATATAGTGTTTATGATACCGAAATAAGATACATTCTAAATTTTATTTAATCCATTCACATAACAAATATAATCCGGAAACATCCAAACATCTATACCTAATAATAATATCTCTACCACGAAAACTGTTGAAATTAGTTTAGTAAAAACGTTTTCTATAGAAAATTGTATGCTACATTGGAAAGTGAATGTATCTATATAGAAACCATTTTTTTTCATACATTCTACTATGACGTTTTTTATAAAGTTTATGCTAGATCTTCTAAAAACAAATTGTGAAAGTCATTTGTCTAGCAGTTGGCCAGCATAGGTTAGGTATACGAGCAGCGGCGGCCTTACCCATTGCGAGGCCCCTGGCAGCAGCAGGTCTATGCGAGGCCCTTTGTCTTTCGTGGAAAGTATGTGATGCGAAAGTAGGTCTGGTGGTTTGGTTTAGGTATTTGTCGTGTTTGACGAGAAATGCTAGTTATACAATTTTTTTTTATCAAAATAAATTTTGAGTTTTCAAATATTTTACAATGAAAGATTTTCACCCCATTTCATTCCATTCCATTCACACTAGCGATTCTCACGAGCGATTTCTCAGCGATGCGAGAAGTGTTTCAAGGCGCGATATTCAAGTACTACATAATGAAATTTTCAATTATGTTTTGTATGAATGAATCAAACTAACTTTATTTTCTTAATAAATAAGAATTAAAGTTAAAAGTTTTAATTCAGACTAGATACATTTTTAACAAATATTTTTAAATATTAGCTTGGGTTGTTGCGCGAGGCCCCTCCAAGCGCGAGGCCCTGTGCGATTGCACAGTTCGCACCCCCCTAAGGCCGCCACTGTATACGAGTATAAAAATAATCTAACATTTCATACTGGTGAGTGTGAGTAGGTACGTAACGTAGATGGGTTGCAGATCAAAATTGTGGGTGGCGCAGACCTGTTATGGCAAACGTGACGTTTAACATCAGGCGAGTGATTAGCCCCTCTCGATAATATATATAAAAAGGTTTGGTACCCACCAAAAATCAACAAAAATACAAAATAAAACATAACCCATCACTTGAGTCACATTATCGAAAAGCACTATAGGAGCGGACCCAAACCGATTCCCATTATCGTAGGCAAAGAAATAAGTCAACATAAAAGGTAAAGCCCGAAATATTGGGACAAAGTTATTTTATGAGAGACCTTCCCGAAATCCAATAAACGTCGTATGTGAACCCATTACCGGGTGTAGACCTAGTAAATACTTGTAGTTGTAGACACTGCCTTAGCAGGTCGACTGAGTTAGTTTCGGAAAATACTGGAGAGAATTGCGGTAGAAAACGCGGCTTTGAAAAAAAAATTGAAAATTCCCGACTAGAAAATAACTGACCTTCTTTATAACTCTACAAACAGCTTTACAAGTATTTTTTTGGTTCAAACTTGACTAAGGTTGTATTAAAATACACGCGAAAATTTAATAACTTTTATGAAAAACTAGTTTACAACCATGCCGTGATGATCAAGTTAATAGAAGTTAGACCGAGTGGCTAGCCCTGTCAGAGTTTTTAGGACGCCTGAAGACCTCAGACATGGCTAATATTATTATTTTTTTTATTATAGGCTTGGCGGTTGAAGGACAATCTAACGTGCCATCCGATCGACGGAGTATTCACTTATGCCTACGCATTATAGTCCCGTGTGTTTCTAAGAGCTAGTCTAGGAGTTCTAGACGTTATCTAGACTCGCGAGATGGTATTCAGATAGCAGCTGCTTACATCGGAGCTCGAGCCTCGATACGCGCAGGGTGACCAAGATTTATGTAAGTACGTAAGTAGCTATATAGGGTTATAAGGAAAGGGTATGGGTAAGGTATAGGTACGAGTATAGGTACATACAAAGTTTACCTCCCTAAAATATTGGTATGGAAAAGAAAGTAAAACAAAAACATTTTTTTTTATATTGTATGGGAACATAACATGGTTTTCCTTAAAATTAACCTTAATTTCCTTTTCTTTACTCAAGTTTATTTTCGTTTACACATTTTCTCAAAGTAACTTACCTACTTCCTGGTTTTTTGTTTTTGTTCATATTAGCTTTGTATATAAAACAACTTTTACGTGTAATTTCTCTTCTAAATCTGTAACCTTCTTACATTTTCCTTATTGACAAGTTTCCTCAAAGATGGTCTAAAATTAAATTAAGTATATAAATTATTTTCAAAGAGAAAAGAACGGAGTTGTTAAAAGAACGGTTTTTATTAATTTTTCTATTAAAATTAATTATTGTATTTATGTATTGTATTATTTTGTTTTGTTGTTAAGTGTTTTCATAATAAGATTTTAATTAACTGTTAAACAACTTATAAAATATCTTCGTAAACAAATCATTACAAATAAGAAAAACAATGCTCAAGTCCCTGAGAGTTTAATGCGCAGTATTGTACGAGGTGTTTTTGCTATGTTATGTTATAAAAAGCTAGACTTAGAAAGATAAAAAAAAATGATGTGCTGTAATTAAAATAAAATAAGTGAAATGCTCTGCCCGAGTGGGTATTTCTCGGTAGCTATAATCTGGGTGAGTGGGGGAGACAACACTCGACATAGAGGACGACCTCGGAGAAGGTGGTGCGACGACATTGTAGAGGTTGCAGGAGCAACCTGGACCCGTATAGCTCAAGACCGGGAAGAATGGTAAGGCCTCCATGCCTTAACCCACATTTGGGTGTCCTATAAGAACAATTCTAATTATTAATTATTATTTTTATTTTTTTTGTACTAAATTATTTCATGTTTTGTTATTTGTATATTTTGGGAAATAAAGACTATTTTATTTTATTTATAATCTGGGTGTCTCCAAGTCACGAGTGAATCGGTTTCTTCTAGGCAAGCGTGCTCCATTGTAGACCGCATCATTGCTTACCATTAGGCAAGATGGCGGTCAAACGCAAAAAAAAAAATAGTAGGTATTGATAAACCAAACAAAAACCTCTAAGCCTAAATTGAATAACAAACCAAAACTAATCCTGTTTGCTATCAAACATTTTTTGGAGTTAAAAAGTCTATTAAAGTTGTAGAGCCCTGGTCACCCGGTTTAGTTATTGCGTGTGTCAGCACCATTCGCCGCCCTAGAGGCACTCCACACGCGCGACTCACGCCCCGGACACGCGGCCGCATAATTTTACGCTTGATGGGTGTGAGTGGCTAGTCCTGGACTCCTGGTGTCAGAACTTTTAGACCACTTGAAGGCCTCTGGATTAGCCATTGTAGTAGTTACCTATATACCTACATCAAACAACCGAGGCAGACAACTCTAGTTGTCGTCCGAACCACGGTAGCGCTCATTTGAAAATGCTGTCATAGTCTCAGAAGTTTATTTCGAAAATTGTACACTACATTTTTCGATATAAACTTCTAAAACATGGGTGAAAATACATAAAATTGAAAGCCGCTACCCAGTGCAAAAGAATGTGCCTTTAAATAGATTAATAGGTAGGTTAAAATGTAAACTAAACCTTTTACTTAAACTTATTAAAAAAATACTTTTTTCGCAAAATTAGGAAGTAGTCAAACTATAAAATACGTTTTAAAAGAGTCATTACCATCTGTTCTTCAGTTCGTACTACGAACAGAGTAAGCGAGAAAAAATATTCCATGTCGTTCTACCAACAAGTCAAATCGGAAACCATAAAAAGAAAAAAATCAAACGATTTAACAGCCTTATTTTCATATCTCTTCTAAATCTCACAAAATAAACACTTATCTGACAAGAGGGAGAGAGATCGGCGGAATTAACAGCATAATACCGAAAAAACTGGATTTATCCCGTCTTATACTGGAAAAAACTTATCTCATCCATTGCCAGTTTAGAGTAATAGATTGCGTAGCGCGATTTAATTTCGATGGAGAACATGGGCTCAACCATTATCAACATTTGGGATGGATTTCCGCGGTTTTATCACAGAATAGTTACTATGTCTCCTAGTAATTAGATTAATCCTAAGAATGATTTTATTGCGAAAGTGAGTTAGTTTGTTTGTCACACTTTCACAATACTGAACTAGTCAAATGGATATCATAAAATTTTGAATAGGTACACGTGGTCAGGGGTACGGAAAAGGACATGGATTTATTTTCATTTTCATCATCATGTCGATGAAACCGCGGGATGCAAC
Source organism: Alcis repandata (assembly GCA_949125135.1). Classification (NCBI taxonomy): domain Eukaryota; kingdom Metazoa; phylum Arthropoda; class Insecta; order Lepidoptera; family Geometridae; genus Alcis; species Alcis repandata. The sequence continues at coordinate 1,581,306 of OX421237.1, forward strand.
ATACTTACCCAGTGTACCGCCTAGCAACATACGTACGTGAAAGTTTGGTTATTTACGAGCACCATCTTTTAGCCTTAATTTTTCATTACTCTAAAAACTTTTGGCCACAAAAAATATATAGACTCCTTCTTTCAGATGCATATTACATACTTTCTTGCGAACTTTTTTTTTTAAGATCAGTAAAAGTAAATCAAAAGTATACGAAGCTAGTATTCAAAATCGAGAAAAAAATTGGCTTTCATCTCATATCGGTGGTTTTCAACGACAAAATAAAGTTTTATATCCCACGCGTTTATCTACCGGGAAATGTTACTAATGAATTTCGCAAAGTCAGAATGTCAAGAAGTGCGCGCCTAAGCGAAACCCTTAAATATCCATCCCCTTCCGAAAATAGCCCACCACGCCCTATCGGGAATATATTCCCGAGAATTTCGGGAAATTCCCGATCCCCGTAATGTCGCGGGAGATTTACACGATGATAGCTTTAATGGCCCGCGGGGCGCCACCTATGGGGATCGGGTAATCTCTTCTTTGTCGATTGTTACCCGATCGGGGGACGATTGGCGGGATTCGAGAAAAACCACCTTCAAGTGACTAAAGTGAGTTAGCAATTTGATTTTGGTTGAAGTAGTTTTTCTATTGTTGAAGAGTTCAAAATAATCCTTTGATAAAACCATTTATATGTTGTTCAGCAGTTGACTTACATTGATCTACATAGATTCTTAGTCTTTTCGATTCTAGAATATTAAGAATTAAAGCATTACATCATTCAAATTTTCTGCAACCTGTGAAAACGTAACAAGTCAGTAAAGCCTCATACATACGTAACGATTTATCTGTGCAGACCAGTTTGCGCAGTTTTATCGATCGTGTGTATGAAAAATCTTTGTCGATAATCGTTCGTCGGTGGCAGTTGCAATTTCTATCAAATAAATCGTTGTCGATTACATTTGCACAGTTTTATCGTTGCGTGTGGACGGCGATCGCTCAGTTCGGCAGTACTTCACGGAGCTTGCTAGTGTGCGCACGTGCACATCGCTTTCAAAGAAACATGTCGGAAGACGAAAGAGTTGGACACCGCGAACTCCTTCAAGATTTTATAGAAAGCTACAAAAACGAAACTTGCCTTTGGAAGATTGGAAGACTACATGTAAGGATTACCACGACCGCAACAAAAAAAAAATGCCGCCTACGACAGGCTAATCAAAAAATACAAACCCATAGATATAAATGCCACCAGGGATACAGTGGTTAAGAAGATTAATAATCTTCGAACTACATACAAAAAACTACATAAAACAAGAACATTATTTTACAAAACAAAAAACAAAAACCGACTTCAAGAGACCGACTATTGATAGTTATTCATCTATTTGTCGCGCACGTACCTTATGCAAATTTAAGACTTATATGGTTTTCTCATGGATACCATTATCAGAACTGGACTAAATTGAAATGGGACCAAATGGGAAGCGTCAGCTTTCTAATAAAAAAAGAATCATCAAAATCGATTCACCCAGTCAAAAGTTATGAGGTAACAAATATAAAAAAAAAATTATAAAAAAAATAACATAGTCGAATTGATAACCTCCTCCTTTTTTGAAGTCGGTTAATAACTTCCTCCTTTTTTGAAGTCGGTTAAAAAAAAACTTCCTTTTCATGAGCCAGTCTTTACACCATAGACTCCGCTTCTTTTTTTTCTTTAAACACATAACCAGGCCTAATATAGCAAGTGCGTCATAATCTTCCATTGTTAACATGTATCTTGCGCGAGCTTCTGCGGAGAACTGCCCGATCGACGTCGATATCGGGTGCGTGTGGAGGCACTAGGAACGTTCGATTTATCTGCACAGTCTGAAATCGCTACGATAAATCGTTACGTATGTATGAGGGTTAAGTAAACTACGAGTAAGAGGTAACCCTAGCGACAATTTTTAGACTAGTCGAAAACTTGGCAATGGGATTGTAATTGTTGTACAAGCTACTATGATTCAGAGTAATCTGAGGACTACTCTAATTATTCTCCATTGCTTAGCAACATTTTGTTGAGATTGGCTAGGTGAGCTACGCCATGAGTGCTAGGTGCTACGCTTCGAGCATGTCAAGCTACGTCAAAAGTATAGCATGCTACGCCACAAATCCTATAAGTTACGCTATGAGCACTACAAGCTACGCTACAAGCACTATGAGCTACGCCATAAGCACTATAATCTATGCCGCTTGCTGTAGAAGCAGCACCACAATGCTACAAGCTACGCTACGAAATGAATACTACGAGCGCTACAACTGAGTGACAATCTCATAAATATTAAAGTAGGCACCTATTTTCATTTCCACTAGCTATCTCACCATACCTACCTACTTACCTATTCATAAACAGGGTGCTCCAAAATTCAATAGCCAAAAAGCTGACCTATTTCAGAGGCTGTTAAAACAGAATTTTCACGAAGCCAACGTAAGCTACATTAAATCAGGCTGTGAATCTCCACAATGCATCATTTTGGACCAAGATTGCGGTGAGTTGGCTCAACAATGTTGGACCACTTTATTGGACATAAATTTAGGGATTTTAAGCTGGTGAAGTTAATTGTTTCGCGTGAAAATGTGACGGAGATGCTCTACTTTAATAAGACTTAGCAGGCAACACAATGGCTCTATGGTGTTTATGGGAAGCTCAAGGCTCACGCTACACTGGTTATGTTAAGTAGATTTTCTGCTGAACGATTTAGGGAGAGCTCCAGAAATTATTATTCCACTTTTCTGGAAACTAGAAATACGTTACGAAGCTATGTCAAAAGAAGCACAATAATGCTTGTTATCCTCATTACGCAAATCTACTTTGTGTACAAAATTTGGAGAGAATTGGTTTCCGAAAAGGTTCAAGAAAAATAACTAAAGGCAGAAAAAAATGTTTGTGATATTAAATACTAGTAGGTAGAATGTGATTGGGATGATTTAAATACATAATTTATAAATGATAACATTTCTGTTTGTCTGTCTCTATTACAATTGCCACAACTAGCCTATCAAACAACAATTACAAAAAAACCGCATCGGAATCGGTTGAGCCGTTTTCGAGATAAATGGTAACATTCGGCACACACAAACAACCTTTCACCCTAAACGCACATACCTTCTCCGTTCCGTTTTGGGCAAATATACAAAAATAAACAAGGTGATGTCGACGTTGATTTTCTTATAGCAAGTTCTAAACCGAACTAAAAGTCCGTTCAATTTAGACATGCGAGGGTACAACAATTCCCACCAAGCTGAAAATTGGTATGATTGTTCAAAACCCCATCATAAATGAAATCTAAAAGTCCTCATCGATCCGATACGTGCCAAAAATTTACTCCGGGTAAAGCGGGGTTTTCGCGATTTTCTCAAAAACAGTTCATGCTACGAGGAAACTGAACAATCCTACCAATTTTCAGCTGGGTGCGAATTATTGTAACTTCACTCCTATTTTTTGGTCTAATTTGACCGGATTATAAATTTTAACAGCAGACAAATTATTGCTACCTACACTACACATATCGGATTAAAAAGAGATGCAGATCATTTTTGTTGTCGTCAGCTTAGTTTGAAGTTTGATTTAGTGACTGCTAATTCAAAATTGACTTCATAGTTCGTTGTTTACAAATACTTTATTTATTGTGTCTTGCTTAAACTTAATCACTGTTTAAGATTCTCCATCTTATTTCCGCACGTGACATTTCAGGTCAGCGAGAAGTTGTCAGGTATTTTAATCAGTGACTAACTTTGAGCAGTGTTTAAATGGAAGGCCAAATATTTTCAAAGCCAAAGAACTAATTAAGCTGCATGTTGCTACAAACAATGCTTCATTATAGCTTAGTACAAAGTTTGTCTAAACCGCTGGTTGCTAGCTGTTATCTAATTAGGAAACAGTTTCGAGCCCTAAACTAAATCTCTACTATTGTTTTAGCAGTCACAGAAAGCTATTAGGAAACTCTAAATCTATTTAGCTTTAAAAGTGGTAGCAGTATGGACACTTGCTATTTTATTGTGTTTAAAAACAATAAATAATAATAATGTCTGTGGGGTCATCTGAATATTAATTAAGAAAATGTTGAGTTTGTACTGCTTGTAAATTAGGCTCTTAATCATAAACAACGCTTAAAGTTAGGTCTTGTTTAAAATGCTCTGACAACTTCTCGGTAACGTGAAATATCACGTATGAAAACTAGACGTTCAATTTTAAGCAGTGACCAAGCTTTATGAGTAAAGCCCTGTCGTTCATCAAAAATTGGTAGTACCTAAATATCATCGTACCGTGTACGTGTGAGATATGAATGTGTTTGGGCTCCTGGATCTCAAGTGTACAAAAATGACGTGCGACTGAACTGAAGCATTATACCTATAGTCAGTAGAAATAATTGTAACGTAAGTCAGTATAGCAGAATTTTGAAATATGTAGTTACAAAAAATATGTTAAAAAAACGTTTAAGAAAGAAATAGGTTTTTTTTTACGAAATTGAGTGACGATACGGGCAAATCACTCGCCTGATGTACGAGTAAAACGTCACGTTTGCCTATAATTGGTTTACGCCACTTAGAGTTTTGAACTCTTTAAATACCGCTTAGTTATTTTGTGCTCTTGATATCAGTATTAAGTCATAAACCGATGACCGATTGCTTGAGTAGCCATACTGTTCTTACCGTCCCAGCCCCGATTCCAGAAGTTTCAGAAACCCTCGAATAGGTAAATCCAGCAGACACTCCGTTCTAACTCCGTTTGCGCTTATAACTTCAACAAATACGTTTTCCGGTAAATTTATTCATGACGCAATCTAACTGCAAATTCGAAGGTTGCGCCAAATTTGATAGTGTTGTTACCCGATTGCGCATGAATGGTAATGGGTGACATAAAATCAGTTTTAATGGTTTTTGAGGTGAATCGAGGAGGATATTGGATGGGTTTTCGAGGTGAATTTTTGCCGGGAAAAGGGGAGGATTAGTTAATTGGTGGACTTGTTGGTGGTTGCTAACCCAAATTTGGAAAACTGTTGGTTTTTGAAACTGTTTGTGTAGTCACCGTTGCTTAGGGTCACCATTCCAGTATATAAAACCCGGTCACAATATCTGTGCACCTGACCTCGTGACGTCATATGTCTAAACATTACAATAAATATTAAAAAACAAAACAACAACAAAGCGAAAATATCTCAAAATTATCGGGACGTGTATCGGCAACGAAGATGCTAACCGTACTGTCGCACCGGGGAGTGCGCAGAGAGGTGACAGGGGAAGCGGGAGAGGCGCCGCATTCCAGCGAGGTGCACAGATATAATATTGTGACCGGGTTGTAGATAGGCGGAGCGTTTTTGACGCCACCTGAATAAAAACATAAAAATAGTAACACAAGGGCAGTTAGTATCCTGAATATAATATATAGAGCTGAAAAATCAGCTTGGTGCAAGTACATTAAAATATATTACTATGGAAACTACATAACAACAAAACAAAACTGCTACACTAAAATAATTAAAAAATAGGTACGATATCAGTAGAGGACGTAAAGATGCTTATACAGGTGATGACATGCAAAAAGAACTGTTTAGAAACATGTGATCGCGTGATCGGAACCGCTGAACCTCATTTCCTCTTCAATTTTATGTGCAAATTCTACGATTTTTTTTCCGCTTTAAAAATATCGACTGCTCCAAGGAACAGTGTCGAAACTACAATGGATTTTTTTTACGGGGGAGCAATTTTAAGTCAAAATTTGACCTAAATTATAAGGTTTAAATTGTCGATTTAGAAAATGTCCAAAAAACTTTTTTTTAATTGTTTGATTTCCTAATAGTATATTGAATATTCGTATAAATACATTATCATCATCATTCTCAACCTTTAATCCTCCCACTGCTGGGATACAGGTCTACGTTCGAAGGGTGATTAGGCCGTATTTCACCATATATACTCGTACAATGAAAAAAAATGTAATTTTCCAATTTCGATACTATTCGTAGCAGCAGTCGATCTAAGCGAATGTAAACGGTTGGCTTCAAACAGAAAGTGAACTGATGTTGTCGCGGTTTATCGCGCCTTCGGGAGCTGGAGTGATGAGACGCGCGTAAAGGTTACGTGAAGCGACCGGCATATCTGCAAGGTTATAAGGAAAGGGATGATATGCCGACAGAGAGGAATAGCGCAAGGTTTTTTTTTTTATGTAATTGAGTGACAAGACGAGCAAATCACACGCCTGATGTTAAACGTCACGTTTGCCCATAACAGGTCTGCACCACCCAGAATTTTGAACTCGCAGAATTCACGACCACGATCACGATTTCACGATTTTTTTTTTTGTTTCTACTCTCTGCCCCGATATGGGGCCTTGGGACAAGAAGAGATGATGTTCAGAAAAGGGCTCTCATTATGAGCCACTTTTACTGTGAGACCAAGCCGGATATCTTGAAAAAAATCAGCTGTTCATTTTGTCGAGTGTCACTAACATTTTTTTATAGAACAGCTGATATCGTTTTCGTAACTTCAGCTTTAGTCCTGTAGTAAAAGTTGTTCACGATAAGTGCTATGAGCCCTTTTTCGCTTAGCATACCCTTTCCTTATAACCCTGTATGGTACACGCTTTCTAGAAGATAAGGTGAGTAATGTGACTTGACGAAAGGAGATTATGTTGGAACTGCGTTGTCATTCTAAGGACGGAGCTACGCTTCGCGCTATTTTGTTGTTAAATAAATATGTCTTTTTAGTTTGATCGAGCATAAAGTACAATACTCGTATCTCGATTCGCATCAAGAATAAATTAATAATAGTTAAAAAAACTAAAAAACACTTTGTTTAGTGTATTGTCATCGGTCCTCGATATATCTAGAAAGTTTGTTAGAAAATCTGACCGTTTTAGGTCAAAAACGCGCCCAAAGGAGTCGGTTACATACATACATACAGGTGAAACTAATAAGGTGAAACTAATAACTAAACTAAAAAGCGTGTTGAAAAGTTTATCAGCTGTTGCAATTATACCGTAAAAGGATGAATTAAAAAAACTTTCAATTTTTTTAAGCAAGCTAACCCTAGACTGTACAGGGCGTTTTCTTTAGGTGTCAGGTTCATATTAATGGACAATTTTTATAATGGCAGTGGCACCAAGCCTAAAATCGCGAGAAAAAAATCAGCTGTTCCATAAAAACTGTTCATTTTCTCTCGATAAAATATATGGAACAGCTTATTTTTTTAACGACTTATGTTTCGGTCCCATGATAAAAGTTGTTCATAATAATACCTGATGCGTGTTTTCAGTATTATAACATCTAAAGGAAACGTCCTGTACAAACTGTTTCAGACACTAGTAAAAATGATCAGAAATAGAAAAATGTTAATCGTTTTCGACATCATTGCTGTTGCCTGAAAGCCTAGGATTATCCTAGTGGGAAGTTATGAGTGTGAAACGATTTTTTTCTCGATCCTACGAGTACTAATATTATAAACGCGAAAGTTTGTGAGTATGTTTGTTGCTCTTTGACGCAAAAACGGCTGAACGGATTTACATAAAATTTGGATGAAGGTTTTTCATAGTCTGCATTAACACATAGGCTACTTTTTATCCCGAAAAACGCGAGTGAAACCGCGGAGAGCAGCTAGTGTATTAGAATAAATTGATATACTTTGAGTTTGAGCACTTTAAAATCGTCGTAAAATTTTTATAGGTACCTATTTAAAAAGCCTTATTCTATCACGTAGAATACGACTTATTTACAAGACTGTTGACTCTTCCAAACATTGGCAAAAAATTCTATCTCATAAATTTCCACATCAAATTCCATCAAAAATATTTTCATGGGTGATGCAAATATTTTTAGCTCCCGTTTACCTGAAGCCCCACGGACTGTCGCCGCGGATCGCGTCGGGAGATTAATTACAGGCGAAAGTTGCTCCAATTTATATATTACTAGCTACGCGCCGCGGTTTCACCTGCGTTTCCGGGATAAATAAAAAAACACGCTTTTTATAAAAAACCGAACTAAAAAAATAGAAAATAAAATTTTATAAATTTAAATTAAGAATAGGGTTGAAAATTTCAATAAATATAAATTAATTAATAATAGTGTAAATAAATAAATATATGTATTTTATTTTTAAAAAGCGTGGGGTGCATGGGTCAATAGATATTATATATTTTGTAGATACATTTTGTATTGACAGACATGAGTAGAGTGATTAGCATTTTGATAATATCTTAGAAAGCACCCCACGCTTTTTTAAAAATAAAATACATATATTTATTTATTTACACTATTATTAATTAATTTATATTTATTGAAATTTTCAACCCTATTCTTAATTTAAATTTATAAAATTTTATTTTCTATTTTTTTAGTTCGGTTTTTTATAAAAAGCGTGTTTTTTTAGTTTTTTTTTAACTATTATTTATTTTTCGCTTTTTAGTTCGATTTGCTAACTATTAACCATCCTTAATATGTACAAATGTGTTGGTGTTATCCGATTTTGGCCGTCTGCTCAAGCAAATTAAAAATAAAATTGATGCGTAAAAAAAAATATTGAGCAAAAAGATTTGTAGCCGCGTGGTTTCGATCCTCAGACCTCATAAAATAAAATTGATGCGTAACAAAAAATATTGAGCAAAAAGATTTCTAGCGCGTGGTTTCGATCCAGGGACCTCTGGGTTATGAGCCCAGCACGCTTCCACTGCGCCACTCTGTTCTCTGACACGAATGACGAAATTACCATTTGTAAGTTAAACGGCATTAAAAGTTAAAGAAACTTTATAGAAAAAGCGTGTTAAAAAAATTAATAGTTAAAAAAACTAAAAAACACGATTTGTTTAGTGTATTGTCATCGGTCCTCGATATATCTACAAAGTTTGAAAGAAATCTGACCGTTTAAAGTGGGTCAAAAACGCGCTCAAAGGAGTCGGTTACATACAAACAAACATACACACATACAAACATACAAACATACAAACATACAGGTGAAGCTAATAAAAGCGTGTTAAAAAGTAGCCTGTTTGTAAATCCAGACCATTAACGATCTTCATTCCCAATTCCATGTAAATTTTAGCGATCATAGTAACAAACATACTTACTTTCAGCTTTATAATATTAGTAAGGTAAGACTAGCTGATTCATGTGGTTTAATCCGGAAATTTTGAGTTTGTCTACATTTATTTGTTGGGATAAAAAAATTAGGTATCAGGGTTGGTTTGATAAAATAATTTTAGATTTGGCTAATTTTAGATGTCATACCGGGACCAATCAATAGGAAACTCTTTACTCTCTCTCTCTCTCTTCTGTCTCCTGTCAATAGGAGACAGAAGGCTGTGGATGATGATGATGATGATTGGCATAACAAAATATGCCCAAAAAAAATGTCGTTATGATGAATGTGCCCTAAAATACTATTTCCGCTCCAAATTCTATTTCATTTCGTTCAGTCGTCGCGAAGTCATTTGTCACAAACGTAAATACTAAAAACATAAATTAACTAGCTGTGCTCCGCGGTCCCACTTACTTCCCTACTGGTATTTTTAACCGACTTCAAAAAAGGAGGAGGTTATCAATTCGTCTGTATGTTTTTTTTTTTATGTTTGTTACCTCATAACTTTTGTTTGATGATTCTTTTTTTATTAGAAAGCTGACGCTTCCCATTTGGTCCCATTTCAATTTAGTCCAGTTCTGATAATGGTATCCATGAGAAAACCATATAAGTCTTAAATTTGCATTAAGTACGTGCGCGACAAATAGATGAATAACTCAATAGTCGGTCTTTTGAAGTCGGTTTTTGTTTTTTGTTTTGTAAAAATAATGTTCTTGTTATTTTATTCGGAATAGAAAGTGGCTTAATGCATTAATTTTGTAGATGACGTTATTTTCCTACCTTTCCGCCAAATATAGTTGCATGATTATTTACAGTATATAGTATATTGTATATAGTATATATATATATATATTATAGTTGCATAGAAGTCGGCCGTTTCAGCGTGAAGAAGTAACAAACATTACACTGCCGTCCACTAACTATAATGCCGTTAAGCCTCAAAACCAAGTTTGGAGATATCAGCAAAAAACGCGGGAGATGTTTAAAATGAATGCTACTTTATAACCATAAACTTTATACGAGACTTCCTGATATAGAAATACATGTTTTGTATAGTACTTTCTAATAAATGTACTTTAAAATGAATACACCTGTTTATTTAAATGTAAAATACATTTTTTGCTTTATAGCCGTGCTTTAAATTTTGATAAAAGTGAAAACCAAACGCTAAAATGCAGTTAAGTTCACCGTAACGGCATTTTAGCTTAGTGTTTTTAGGTAACTGACTATTGAAATTTATGTTTCATAAAATTAACTTAAATTACGTAACTAAAATGCCGTTAATGTATTTTAGCCACATTCTTAACAAGCATTAAGGATAACTTATGTAAAAAAAAATATTTAAGCCGTTAATTACATTAAAATACTTATCTTTAAAGCAGTTAAACATAAAACATCTGGGACATAGCCACTATTTAGTTAAGCATTTACTACTATTAATTGAGAATACCATTTCAAAATAAGCTAACTTAAAACTACAATTATCTAACTTAAAAGATATGTTTATTATTGAATTTTGCAATTCTAGTTAAAAAGAATGTAATATATACATACCCATAATATTCGGTTTCTGCTATTTATATTGAAGAATAAATAAATATAGTAATAAATTAATTAATTAATAAACCTTACAAATAATTTGGGGATTGGTTTAGTAATATTCTAACTCTTATCAGACTTTTTAAAATATGGTTTTGAGATCCTTATCAAGTAAGTTTACAAAACAAAAGTATACACACAATAAATCGCTCTTACATTATCTACAATTATAAACAGTTCAAGTGCTTCTTGTTTTCCTCGAGGTCTACCGCCTGCGCCCACACGCTTGAGGCATACATGATGATGGGTTCCACCACTGCGACGTAGATGGTTCTCGTGATCGCGCTCTTTAGACCCCAGGTCACTTTCGCCGCACGTGCAATCTGTTTGGAGATATCCGCCACCTTTTTACACTGGGCTTTCACGTGTGCTTTGAAATTGAGCCTACAGTCGATCAACAGGCCAAGCAGCTTGACTTCTTCGACGAGATTAAGCTGGATGCCAGACATGACCAGGTTTGGGGGTTCGTACTTCAACTTTTTGGTGAAGAGCATCGCATTAGTCTTCTGCGCTGCAAAGTTGAGCTTGTTACGTTTTCCCCATTCCACAATCATGTCCAACGTGTTGTTGGCCTGCTGCTCGATGATGTTTGACTGTGAACCTGTGAACACGAGAACGACGTCATCCGCGAAGGCTTGAGAGTATACTCCCTCTGCTTCCAGCAGTCGCAGCAGCGAGTCTAGGATTACGTTCCAGAAGGTGGGTCCGCCGAAAGATCCTTGGACACACCCTTTGGTAGTTTCGCTCTCGTGTGCTGCTCCTGCATAGTTGACTTTGACTTTTCGGTCATTGAGGTATGAGTTTACCATCTCGTAGAGGTTTTTTGGGCACCTCTTCTGCGCTAGATTGTTTTTTTAGGGCGGGCCAACATGCATTGTCGAATGCGCCCTCTATATCCAGGGAGACTAGGAGTACGATGTTTTTGCTGTTTACTCCTTTTTTAATGTGCTCTACCAGGTCATAGAGGGCGTCTTCGGTTCCTCGTTGGGACATGAAACCGTACTGTTTCTGACTGATGGTCGGGAGGAGATGCCATTGGAGTCGGTTTACCAAAAGCTTTTCGACGTTTTTTCCAGGGACGGACAGGAGACGTATAGGACGGTATGACTTCGGATGTGTGTAATCTGTTTTACCGGGTTTGCGTAGGATAATCACGTGCGCCGCTTTCCACTGCTTGGGGAAGTACCTACCTCAGCAACAAGCATTTGTTTGCTATCGCTAAGAAGATTTCCCGTTCGCTTCGGATAGCTGCAGCGCAGATGTCAACGGTGAGCCCGTCGGTTCCGTGGGCTTTTTTCGGGTTTGATGAAGTAATGAGTAAAATCATGAAGTAAAACGACAATAGCAAATATCAATAACACACTGGCGAAGATCTTAAATAAATTACTGCGTTGAAACCAGTGTTTATCTTGCAGAATAAAACGATAGACTCGCCATTACAAAGTAACACTAAAACCAGACATCTTTTTTGACGATTAACGCGGGAGTCACAAGCCTACCACTAACTAGATAATGATTATCAGATCTAGTTCTTTGTTCTACGGTGATAATATTAGTGTAACAAAAAAAATATATAGCGCGGGGTGATGGCAGATAACGGCGTTTTAATTAAGGAATGCTGCTTAACGTTTTTTAAGTTGAGGAAATATATAAAAAAATAAACATTTTAATTTTCGAATTTCTTTTGACGACTTGCAAGTGTAGTAAATTGTATAATGGAATAAGGTGAATCCTTATCTAAAAAACCGTTAAGCGACCTTAACGTCTTTTATTCGAAGGTTTTTCTTGTAACTGTGTTTTAGTTAAGGAATTTTTCAATAAATTAAAACACACACCTCAACTTAAAAGTAATTAAAGTACTATAGCTGCGTTTTAGCATACAAAACACAATAAACGGCTTTATAGGTAAGCAATTATTTGATATTTTAATACATATTTATGTCGTTATGGGATTATAGCGGCTAGTTAGTTAGGTAATGTTATATGACGACTTTATAGACGTGTAATGTTGAAAAGAAATGTCATGTAGCGGCGTTTGTGCTATTTTTATCTTAGGACCTATGACAGATAGGAAAACGTTTGTTAGACAGGTAGATAGAGAATTTTAAACTCTATCCTATCATGTTTAAAAGTAAAAATCGACCCCCTGTGGCTTAACGGCATTATAGTTAGTGGACGGCAGTACACACTAACCTCCACATTTTAATTATTTGTGTGATTTAACATATATTGATTACGAAGTTCACGGTTTTTATTCGACGAAAAGCGGATTTATATGAGTGGTTAATAAATTATGCAATTTCGTTAATTGCAATTTTGATTGTGGTTTTTGTGAACAACTGAATACTTTTTTCTGCTTTTTACTATTCACACGAATATGAGTGGGTATATGCTTTTGAATGTGTTTGAGCATGTGTGTATGTGATGTGTTAGAAAAATAAATCAGGTGTTGACACAACAACTGTTTTTTGGCGATTTCAGAGTTGGTCCCATAGAAAAAGTTGATCGTAATTGTAAATACTAAGCTCCTTTTTGGCTTATCTTTATAAACCTTTATGAACCTGTTTTGTGCGGTAACTGCAGTCTAATCATTGATAATAATATTTAACCAATTAGACGTGATTACAGCAGTTTGATCCAATATTGGCTCAAAGCTGTTGTAGTTGGTATAATTGGCCGCAATCAGTCCCGAATCAATAGATCTTGGTGTCAATATCATCCAATGATCTCTTGATGAATAATACGACTGGTAGGGTTTTTAATTAATGATAGAAGGACGGTAATTTGACAATCAGAAATCAGACATTTTTATTGACCTTAAATAATGTTTGAATGTTTTAGAATTAACACTTTGACTGCTGAAAACATATACCTTGTTATCCTTTGTGCAACGTGAATGCGGCTACACATGCCAGGCGCGTAAAACACACCGTATTTTATTATTAGCCGCAGTTTAAGCAAACGCATGTGATTATTAGCAGCAGTTAAAGTGTTAAATTAAATGAAGTTAAGTGAAGCCTAATTACCTAGTTATACAAAACTTAATAAAAAAAAAATTGAACAATATTTTGACCGTTACGCATTCATTGTGCTTGCTCCGTTTGTTCTTTGTACAAAAGTGAGGATTCTTTGAATTCACTACCACTTCATTTGTAGAACGGATTAAAAAAAACAGTAAAGAAATAAGTTCGTACAGGCCAAGGGGCTGGACCAATTTGAACATTTATTTTTTTGTTTTGCTTGCTCTAATACAGGGGTGGTTTAAAAGAAAAAAGTGGCGGGTAAAACCGCAGGTTGCATCTAGTGTAAAATAAATTCTAGCAGATTGATTCCGATCCAGCTTAACATCGCTCTAATCCCACTGCACAGCAGACATATCAAGTACTCGACTAGAAGCAAGTGCCGCCAAGTTGCACTCGCGGAACTTCGGATTACGGACTATGTGGGGGACCATGCGTTCTGAACAAGAATGGACTTTTAAGTAGGAATGGAATTTTCAAGGCGTCTAAATTTGAATGTAGAAAACAGATGGTGTATGTTAGTTCTTGATACTATTTTTGGAAACCTACTCAAAAAAAAATTTGGGAATTTTAGTTATCTCATATTATTATTATCACACTGTAATGGTCACACTAATCTAACATTATAAATGTGAAAGTTTGTCTGTACGTTAGAAATTTCTTCACGCTAAATCGGCTGAACTAACAACACCTATATCATCATCATCAACAAAGCACAGATAAAACCACGATTAACCAGTTCTAATCCCGAAATTTCTTGAATCATGGTCCTCCGGTCATCCGTTCTTGCCAAGTGGTAGGGCACTAAGTACTAAACTCAGTCTATGCATGAAACTAGGACTTTAATTGTCACAAGTTTCAACCTGACGGCATGAACTTGCGTTAAAATAGGCTTAACGGTACTACCACCGACCAACTTGTCTCTACCAGTGGCGAAACGATGGAACTACAATTTCCCAAGCGCGTTGCAAAGGAAGTATGATAGTGGCTCCATCAATCAAGTGTTAAGGTAAGTTGGTGGGTCGGTACGCCTGATTGCGTACATTTGGTTCTGAAACTGTAACTAGTTCAGTATCGATTCTCAGAAGGTTCTTTTGATATTTTAGAGGGCTGATGTCGATACTTTGGAATTTTAATGACGTTGTAACAAAATTCGTTAATTTTTGATTATACAGGGTCGTAAAGATATGCTAAGCTGAAAAGGGCTTGTAGTACTCAGTTTAATGAACACCTTTTAGTATGAGCAACCCTGAAGTCGAGAATAAAAATCAGCAGTTTTATAGAAAAATTTCGATGACACTCTGGAAAATTTATGGAACAGCTGTTTTATTTTTCTAGATTTCAGGGTTTTTCTTATAACCCTGTATAAGTCTATTCTTTTTTCTTGGCTAAAGTAAATTTGATAGCTCTGCAATTAAAAATACTACAAAAACTGGCGTGGTTTTGACCAAGATTTGATATAATATTTTTGACAATTTTTTTGTTTGTTTTTAAAACCTATTTGCAGTATGATAGTCCTCTCTAACGAATCCATCATAATCAACTATTTTTCACCCACCGCTAATTATAGGCCTCCTCGACGCGTCAACTTTTCCAATCCAGTCTTATTCACTGCCTCCTTAAGCCAGTAAAAAATAAAAATGAATGTAAAATAATAATACTTAATTAAACGCCCAATATTCGTACCATACTTCGCTTGAACTCATCGAAATTACCCTAGTAAAGGGGTAATTACTGAGGCTGGCATCATCGGGCCCATTGTGCCTTGTGATTACCGTCGCGTCGGTCATAAGTCAATATTTGGCTAGCACCCTATCGCAGAATCAATAATAGTTCGCACCCACATGGTTTGGCTACCTACGCATAGTACTGGTAGTGGTGACTTTAGAATCTTATTCATGCTCGAGATTATCTCCGTCACGCTCACTCTCATGACATTTCTAATGAGAGCGACAGTGACAAACGGTAATGTCTCGACATAAGCCGAAAAAAAAGAAACGTTTCACAATCCTGGCTCGTCACTAGGATACCTTGTGTCGGGAATGCCATGGAACACACAAAGACAAGGACAAGATCCAGACACAGAGCAGATGTTTAAATTCATCATTCAAATATCTGCCCGGCCGGGAATCGAACCCGGGACCTCCGGCTTATAAAGCGGATATACTACCGCTGAGCTAAACAGGTCGACAAAAGGCTTATAGCATTCATCATTAATGCATTATGTACAACTTTTACCATGAGATCAACCTGGAATTCGAAAAAAATATTTAGCAGTTCCAAAAAAATGTCAATGACTCGTGACACAATACAGGGTTATTCATAAAGGGTATACTAAGCCGAAAAGGGCTCATAGTATTCATCATTATGAACAACTTTTACTATGAGATCAACCCGGAATTCGCGAAAAAAAATCAGCAGTTTCATAGAAAAATGTCAATACCTCTCGACACAATTTAAGAAACAGCAATTTTTTGTGACTTCTAGGTTGTTTTCATAGTAAAAGATGTTCATAATGAGTACTAGGCCCTTTTCAGCTAAGCATACCCTTTCCTGATAGCTCTGTATTTTATCAGACAAAATTCATAACAATAATTTTATGTTTCATACTTTCTGTAGCATAGAATGTTGCTAAATCCATTTAACTATCACTTTTGTAGACTCTTTGAGATATCAGTATGACATTTTTTATTACACAAGAAAGTTAGAAGAAGGGCAAAACGTGTTCTTGAATATTTTTCCTTCACACCTCTGCGTACAAACATAAATTACCAGCTCGCAAGAAAAACGTGTCGTTCAAATAACTAGATTTTGCGTAGATTCGGTTGAAAATAAATACATAGACTAGCGTATTTTTATATGTACCTACGTGTTTGAATATATGTTTAATACATAGTTATTTTTGTAAACTGTCTAGACTGAGTTAAATTAGGTACATACACGTTTACAGGGTTATATGGAAAGGGTACGCTAGGCTAAAAACGACTAATGGTCATCATAAGTAAGAACAACTTTTACTACAGGATAAACCCGGAAACCGAAAAAAAATACCTGTTTCATACATTTTGTGGAAAGTTATTAAATAAATGAATAAACGTTTTCACACTCATAACTCCCCGCTAGTGTACCGTTCCGTGTATTGTTCTATAGAACAGCTTTTTTCTCAGCTCTGTTTCATTTCAGGGTTGGTCCCATGGTGAAAGTTGTTTATTATGACGAGTACCTGTATTATTGTGAGTCCCTTTCGGCTTAGCATATCCTTTTTTTGTAACGCCGTCCTTATATAAGAACGTATATACTGAAATAGTAATATTTGAACGCGCAACAGCTTTTCCCACCGCTTTACTATTTTATTTAAAGCACACTTTGCCACCCCTTGAAGACTAGGGGATGAGTAAACCGATCTTAAAAAAAACCTACTCCACATTTCTTGCGTTAGGTTTTCAAATAAACGAACTAAAAAAACATAAAACCTCACTGCAACACTTAGGATACAAAGTAATTTAACGACACATCACATGTAAGGTTTACGATTTCGTTGAGTTTTAACGTCAATTTATCGTTCGAAACAGTTCCACACTTGCGCTAATAAAAGGGCGGTAAAAGGTCACATAGGAACAGACAAGCACCTTATATGTATATTAAATATACATAGATAGGTACATATACAGGGTTATTCATAAAGGGTATGCTAAGCCGAAAAGGGCACATAGTACTCATCATTATGAACAACATATTATACATTTACCTATACCCATAAAACATTGTATTTTTTTAGGCAATCGGTAAAAAAGCACAAATCGCTTGCCCTTTTCATTTATGTATCTATTTGTACAGTAGCTATCTAATCTACCTATATTCTACAAATATTAATGAATAGGTACGAGTATGCAATAACAAATCAATGCACATCCCAAGCTTTCCTATATTTTAAACGCAAAAGTTTGTCTGTATGCTTGTTACTCCTTCACGCTGAATCGTCTGGACAGAATCAAACAAAAATTCGCATAGAAATGAGCCGGATCAACATACTTAGCCATAGCCTCGTGACACCGCGGCGCAGTCCTGTACTGGTGCTTACTGCTTACTAATGACTGTGTATTGTCCCACATATCCACTGCATATTCATGAAGTGACATCAATTGGCAAACAAGACGTGTAGAACATAGAATGCACGACCGATTGTCTGCACGACTGGTAAATTGGCGGGGAAGTCGGTGACGGGAGGTTAAAACGGCGTGCGATTCTATCACGCAACCTTATCGGCTAACTGGCTTTTGATCGGTATTGGGTTCTTTTTGACACTTGAAATAAGCTATTAGTTTCAATATAAAACAGATTCTGATTACTACAGATAGTTATAATTATATAGGTGTATGGTATATTATGCTCTTTTTCTGACTAACCCAACAGGGCTTTAGTTAAATAAAAAGTCTTACTTTTCATCCAAAGGTTGTCTAAAAGAGATCGCTCTTAGCGATAACACCGCCTTTTGTGCCTTTCTCTTATATATTTTACCGCATTTATTATTTCCTTTTTATGGTGTCAAAGAAGAGTTAAGTTATTTTGTTGTTTATTAAGTCCAATATAAAATTGCGGTTTTTTATGATTTTTTGAAAATTAAGCTCTCCCAAACGTGTTAGGTAAGCTTAATTTACTCAAGGAAAACGTGCTAATTTCCCTACAGTAATATAGCTTAGCTGACCTAACCTACTAACCTCCTTAAAGTATACAGTTTATTAAAGTGATACCTAATAATGTAGGAAAATTTAGACATCTCCCTACATTGCCTTCCTTAATTTAAAGCTACATAGTATATAAATCTACTAGGGTAGGTACGTTTAGCAATAATATAATCATTTAATTGTCTAGGAGGTACTGAGTAAGAACCGAGCTCACATTAGCTTGTTTACTAAAAAGGTAATTTGAAAAATTTATTTCAAACATACTTTTATTTCATTGTCATTGGAGTTACACTCGTATACCAAATTTCAGGTCAATCGGACATCGGGAAGTGGTTCAAAATTGAGTTGCGAAATTCCACCCAAACAAATATAGTTACATAAATTGCAAGCTAAGTAAAAGCTTTTAAAATACGACGCTGGCTTTACAAACACCGACATTTATCGATTTTATAATAAAACATTGTTTCATTGCCAATTATACTCTGAAAAACGAGCAGAAATCAGATAATTATATTAATTGACCAAATATACTCGTAATTAATTATGTTAAAGGTAAATCGCGATTACAAATAACTTTACTATTTTATAAATTATGAAGTAAATTATAAAGTACATTCAACAAGTTAAGTAGGTAAAGGTTAATTATACAAAACTGAATAACTTAAAAATAGTAATGAATTAAGTAATTGAACATTATTACGACCGTTAAGCATTTATAAAGCTTGCTCCGTTTTTTTGTGATTCATTGAAATTCGTATGGCAAGACGATAACCTTGCACAATATGAATACTTAACTATCCACGGACGGAGTGATTAAAATATATGTACTGACTTTGCTTTAGTTGGTCTGGGCGTCCAAATCCGACGCGCTACTTACTCAGGACTACCACAGTATTTGCTCTTCAGTGCACGGATGGCAAACCTTTTAGATCAACGGGCCATTGTTTCCAAATAAATATTTAATGAGAACATAGGCGGTCTCTCAAATACCTAACTTTTAATTGATTTAGTGATTATTGGGAATACACTTCGTAGCGTAAGCTCACTTGCGTTCGTAATACTTTATAGAGAACTTTGTAACTTCAAACTAAAATGTCAACCATTGCGATCGGTAACTCGCACAAATAACAGGGTTAGGTATAGGGAAATGGCGTCATGAAATTGCGAGAAAAAACCAGCTGTTCCACACATTTAGTCGAGTATCATTAACATTTTCTGTTTAATAGCAAATTTTTCGCGATTTCCAAGTTTGGTCCCATTGTCATAGTTCATAATAATGAATACTAACAAATGAACCTTACACCTCATACCTTTACACGCATTTTACTGGTATGTTTGTTTGTATGTTTGTAACCGACTCCTTCGGGCGCGATTTTGACCCACTTTAAAGCGTGTTTTTTAGTTTTTATGAACTATTAATTATTCAGTTTAGCATTCCCTTTTTTTACAACCCTATATTTTGGGCGCCACTGGTTTCCCACCCCTGCTCAAGTGCTTCAACTTGGACGTGACTTCGCCAGACCTGTGGCGTCTATGTGCTAAGTTCTAAGTGTAAATAAGTAATGAAACCACCATTGCAGTGAAATAACGACTGATTTATTTCGTATGTAGGTAGACACAACTAACATTTCTCTAACTACCCTATACATACATTACACTTCTCCCCTTAGTAAAACAAATGAATACATATAAGTAAATTTAAGTGAGAAAAATAAATTCTATATATAGTATTTATAAAAACGTCTTAACTTCAAACAATACTGATAAATCGAAACAATTTTAACTAACCTAAAGGTTCTCTATTATTCTCTTACCTATTATTATTAGTATATAAACTTTTATCTTACATGCTATATTGTAGTATAACTTTACAAAAATCAGAATACTTTACAATAGTGCACCTGGTATTATGTACTTACACAGGTATTGGCCTTGACCTAGCTAGGGTGTAGATAAGTGTACCCTGTGGCTTAATATTATTATAACTAGCTCTAGTTTAATACCTACTACGTTTTAACAGTACTTAGATACATAATTATTTAGGTAGGTATAACATTGTATCTGTTATTGTTTACATTTACAATTCGCTTGAAAATTGGCTTGTAAGTAGGTATGAAACACATGAAAAATAATGTAAAGACTGCTTCCGTAACAAAATAAGGTACTTATTACCTATTTTTTTTTTTTTTTTTTTTTTTAATAATGGGTAGGTATGCAATAAAAATTTATGAACATGATTAAAGTAGAAATCAAAATTTATAAAAAAAAAATAGTCTTGGTTTTGCGTGGACGAAGGGTGGGGAGGGGACGGCTAGGTGTTTGTGTGCCTTGAAGCGGGTCGCGCGCCCGTGGCGGCAAGCGGTGGGCGGGCGCGAGCGGCGAGCTGAGCGCCGCGCGCCGCGGGTGAGTTCCGTGCCATGTCGTACGCGCTGGCTGGCAAGCTCGGCACCGATGACGACCTGTCTGCTGGCAGCGCGTCGTCTGAACTATGATAGGCCGAATCGTTACCTGTTCTCAACACCCATGAATAGCGCTTCGATCTATTTGGCATTAGTACCGTACAAAGCCCGTACGCTCCATCACGGTTCCTTCGTTCCACTTAGTTCCTTGCTTAGCGACATTAAAAGCCTCCCGCGGCAAAATCCCGCGGCGTGGCCGCTGCGTGCGTGTGGTTCGCGCGCTGCGCCGCGGCCGCGCACTCCGCTGCCGCCCTGGGCGCGCGCTGCTGGTCGAGGTACGTGCGGAACCGCCGCCCGAACATCGCGACCGTGGGCTCCTTCCGTGGGCTGCTAAGCGCACTCTTACGATATTGTAATAAGAATTTATTAAGAGCGGTCTCTATCTGCTCCCCGTCGGCCTTTGCCCTCTTTATTACCTTATTCATTGATTGCCTCGGCACTCCGAATCTAGCAAACAGTTCTGTGAGTTTTCCCATCACCGGTCCTGCTGATGTGCCCGAATTCATCGCAGACATCTCGATCCCTTTTGTATGAGCGTTCACGACGACTAGATAATCTTTACCTTGATACATAAGGAAGTCAGCGTGTAGCCGCGCGCACGGCTCCTGCGGCCCGTCGATGGGCGCGGGCGGCACGTGTGGCGGCGCGGCGTGGATCGCGCGGCACGTCGTGCACGTGCGCGCGCGCTCCTGTAGCTCCACATCTATCAACGGCCACCAATCATAATTTCTGGCGATCTGTTTCATACGGACCATGCCCACGTGACCCTCGTGAACATCCTCGATGATGCGTTTGCGCAAGCTCCTCGGAATGACAACTCTATATCCCCATACGATACAGCCGTGATCGACCTGCAGCGTTACCTTAAGGTGAAAATACGCCTTTTCGTTTTCAACTTCAGTCCGCTCCGGCCATCCGCTGACAATATATTTATAAATCTCACTCAGGGTGCTATCCTTCATAGTCTCTTTCGCGACATCTTTGTAGCTTAGAGGAAAGGTCTCCTTTATATAGTGTATATACGCCGCCTCCTCTTCACTGACCTTAAGCTTACCTTTAGCGGCAGCCAGAGGCAGGCGCGATAACCCGTCGGCGTTACAGGTTTTATCCGTCAACCCAAATGCTGTTTCGAAGCCGTATGCGGCGAGTCGCACCGCATACCTCTGCAGACGGCTGGCCGCCGTCTGTTGGATCCCTTGCTTGGGGCTGAAAATGTTAGTGAGCTGCTCTTCTGTGCCCTCGACCGCCTGCTGGCACGCCTCCGTCCACTGCCAACGCGAGCTCTTGGCTAACCGAGAATAAAGCGGTGCAGCGGACTCATTTTCTGGTGCGGGTAAATTTGCGATTGCCGCCACTTTATTCTCATAGGTATACAGGCCGCGTCGATTTATTCTATAACCTAGATAACAGACATATTTTTTTAAAAATTCACACTCGTCTAATTTAAAGTACAAGCGAGCTTCTCGCAGTCTCAACAGCACAGCCTTTAAATTTGTCATGTGTTCCACCCTGTTGGACCCGGTTATACATAATATGTTATCAATAGAACGTACCGGACGAGCCTTCCGAAATATCGGTTCAGTGCTTTTTAGGTATAACTTTATTTCGCTTACAACAGTTACTAACCTGGTTTTAAAAACCTCTGGATTTTTGAGTTTTAGTTTAGTTACGACGGGATCGCACGTCTCATTCATGTTGAATAGGTTAATTGATTGTAAATTTAATTTACGCATCCATTGGCGGCCCATTAATGGTCTTGCGCCATTTGCAATAATGAAAAGAGATAAGACGGCGGCGGTCTCCTTTCCGCGCGCCACCTTTACTTCAACCCGGCCGAGAGGCAAAATCTCGCCGCCCGAATATGACCGAAACTTAACTTCTTCTTTAAGTATAAGTAAATGAGTTAAATAATCGTCGTAAAATTGTTTTGACACTGCCGATACTTTGCTACCAGTATCTACTTCGAATGAAACATTTCTACTTTCAACCTTAAGCTCTAAATAGTATGGATCGTCCTTACGGTTTGCTCCCGCTGCCACCGACAAATGATATAATCCGTCACTCGCATCACTTTCAGTATCACTTTGATCGATGTAATTTTGGGATTTTGACACACCGCTATTGTAATATTTTGCACTTTTTTGACATTTTAGAGCCAGATGCCCCTTTTCATTACACTTATTACACGAATAAAACTTATAGCGACACTTGTTAGGCGCGTGATTAGCTTTTCCACAACGCCAGCAAGCGGTACTGCGCCCTCGCACGTAGCCCGCGGTCTCGGCCGCCGCCACCCGATGCACCTCGTTCCCGCCCTGCCTGAGTCCCGAGTCTCCCGCGCCCGCCGCTTCGAGGCCGGCCCCGCTCGCGGCCGCGGTCTCCGCGTGCCGCTCGGCCGCCTCCAGCGCCAGCGCCAGCTCCACTGCCTTCTGGTAGTTCAGCGTAGGTTCAGCGAACAAGCGAGATCGCATCTCCTCGCTGCGTAAGCCCGACACAAATTGATCCCTGAGGTTCTCCTCCAGCGACCCTCCGAAGTTGCAATGAGTCGCGAGGTGTTTCAGCGTTTGTAGAAATGTGCCGACATTTTCGTTCTCCGCTTGTCGCCGCTGTCGAAATATGTGCCGCTCGGCGATCTCGGACCGCTTCGGTTCAAGATGATTGCGAACCAACTCCACCAGGTCCTTGAATTCCTTGGTTTCCGGATAATTCGGTGAACACAGGTCGCACATGAGGTCGTACGTGGCGGTGCCGACATGCGTCACCAACGTGGCGACTTTTAGCTCCGTATTTATATCATTCAGCAAAATGAACTGTTCAACGAGTCGCACGTACGCACTCCAATTCGCCCGGCCATGGATATCAAATTCATGTAGTTTTCCGTACGGCATCTTCCAATATTTCGACGTAATTCCTATTTAACTGCGCCAATGTAAATAAGTAATGAAACCACCATTGCAGTGAAATAACGACTGATTTATTTCGTATGTAGGTAGACACAACTAACATTTCTCTAACTACCCTATACATACATTACACTAAGCAGGACGTAAGATGCAAGTAAACTAGTGCAACTAACACTTGAAGCCAACTCATTAAGTAACTAAGTTTTTGAAGTAACTTAGACGTAACTTAGATGTAACTTAGAATTGTTTTTAACACGCTTTTATTAGCTTCACCTGTATGTTTGTATGTTTGTATGTTTGTATGTTTGTATGTTTGTATGTTTGTATGTTTGTATGTTTGTATGTTTGTATGTAACCGACTCCTTTGAGCGCGTTTTTGACCCACTTTAAACGGTCAGATTTCTTTCAAACTTTGTAGATATATCGAGGACCGATGACAATACACTAAACAAATCGTGTTTTTTAGTTTTTTTAACCATTAATTTTTTTAACACGCTTTTTCTATAAAGTTTCTTTAACTTTTAATACCGTTTAACTTACAAATGGTAATTTGGTCATTAGTGTTAGAGAACAGAGTGGCGCAGTGGAAGCGTGCTGGGCTCATAACCCAGAGGTCCCTGGATCGAAACCACGCGCTAGAAATCTTTTTGCTCAATATTAATTGTTAGGCATCAATTTTATTTTATGAGGTCTGAGGATCGAAACCACGCGGCTACAAATCTTTTTGCTCAATATTTTTTGTTACGCATCAATTTTATTTTTAATTTGCTTGAGCAGACGGCCAAAAATGGATAACACCAACACATTTGTACATATTAAGGATGGTTAATAGTTAGCAAATCGAACTAAAAAGCGAAAAATAAATAATAGTTAAAAAAAAACTAAAAAAACACGCTTTTTATAAAAAACCGAACTAAAAAAATAGAAAATAAAATTTTATAAATTTAAATTAAGAATAGGGTTGAAAATTTCAATAAATATAAATTAATAATAGTGTAAATAAATAAATATATGTATTTTATTTTTAAAAAAGCGTGGGGTGCTTTCTAAGATATTATCAAAATGCTAATCACTCTACTCATGTCTGTCAATACAAAATGTATCTACAAAATATATAATATCTATTGACCCATACACCCCACGCTTTTTAAAAATAAAATACATATATTTATTTATTTACACTATTATTAATTTATATTTATTGAAATTTTCAACCCTATTCTTAATTTAAATTTATAAAATTTTATTTTCTATTTTTTTAGTTCGGTTTTTTATAAAAAGCGTGTTTTTTTAGTTTTTTTTTTAAAATGATTAATTGCTTAAACTAACTTCTTATCTTCTTTGAGATATTTAGGCACTTATTTGGTGCTTCTCGTACTGAGATTCTTGGTAAGATTATTTGGGTTATTTTTTAGTTTTTAACAGGCTACTCGTCTGACCATAATTATTTTACCATAACAAGAACATTATTTTTACAAAACAAAAAACAAAAACCGACTTCAAGAGACCGACTATTGAGTTATTCATCTATTTGTCGCGCACGTACTTAATGCAAATTTAAGACTTATATGGTTTTCTCATGGATACCGTTATCAGAACTGGACTAAATTGAAATGGGACCAAATGGGAAGCGTCAGCTTTCTAATAAAAAAAGAATCATCAAAATCAATTCACCCAGTCAAAAGTTATGAGGTAACAAACATAAAAAAAAAAACAACATACAGTCGAATTGATAACCTCCTCCTTTTTTGTAGTCGGTTAACAATGTAATAAGCTTAGTCTGGATTTATTTGTCTCCTTCCGTCCAATCAACATTTCTTTGCTGACAACATTTTAAACAGTCAACAATCATTAAATGGGGTGATTATGATGATTGTCAATTTAACCGACTACCTAAAAATATGAGGTAATTCGTCTCTGTTAATAATGATTATATACTACGTTTTTATTATTATTTTTTGTACATCTATGTAACTGTAACATACTCGCACAAAAAACAAAGATACAAACAAACTTTGTCATTGTTAAAGTTGGTCAAGAAAAATAAGGGTTTCTTTTAGGAGTTAGATTAGTTAGAAAAGCCTGTCTTGTCAAGCTTGTATCTAATCCAGGTAATAGACAGACTACATTTCGGCCTGAATAATAAACGGTTCAGTTCAGGTGATTAAACTCTGGCTCACTAACTACGATTCGTTAACTAATTGTATGACAGAATTGTGTTTAGGGTGATTTTTCGTATGATTCACACTGAGTCATTCAATAATATCGCAATGAGGCATGGGGCAATGTTTAGAAAAACTGAAACGTATAAGGTAAAACAAACAGATAAAGCTAAATAAAACTATTCACAAATAGCTGGGTAAGTTATTATCTAAGGCCAGCATATTGGGAACAATTCCCACAGGCAGCGGTCTTTTAGATTAGTTTTATTGGTTTAGGTTTAATCTTTCTATGTACTTGTATAACTTACTCGTAAATGTATATAAAAACCAATTATCCTTTACCTACTTTAAGAACTGGTAAATATATATTATGTAAGTATAGAATGCGTAAAAATATATTTAATGGGAGAGAACCAGATTTCTTAGATAGTTAGTAGTCCTAGCATAGCCTAAATTTATAACTCTAAAATTGGTGCTTGCTAAAAGTTTAAAAGTGAAACCCTGAAATTGAACCCGCCTTATATACCCCCTAGTACAAATGAAAGCCTGAAATTAGATTTCAATTTGCTTTTCGAAATACGGTAAGCCACGAGCGATCGCTCCGTCAACATAGGCTAGGTTACAGTTATTTTTAAAACGAATTGAGGCTTTAAGCTTTAGTGAAAATTAAGTTAAAGCTTTGAGATCAAACCATTTCTAGAATGAAGTCTTCCCATCGATGTAGATTTCCAGAATTTTCTAAACAGTGCACTTGTGAGGCATGTTTGATCCCAACTTTGCTGTAGCATACAAGCACAAAATATTGAGAATGCAGAAGTTAAGTTGCATGCATAGTCGCGTGCTCAAGCATCGCAACACATAGACATCGTTTTACTGGAAACTAGCATGGTTTTGACACATTTTGTTAAAATTATAATAACATGGGAATACTCGCGGTTGTGTCGGTTGCGAGTGCGTCACGCTTGTAACTCACCTGATGAAGATAATCGAATGTGATCGAAACTAGTCGCAGTAAACGAATAATTTTTACGTGAGTATTCCCGTATTAATTGTAACAAAAACACACAGGCATCGCTTACGGACACGAGTACCGGTCATGACTCACCTGGTCGATTGTTCTGAGACTCGTGCCCGTTAGCAATGCCTATCTATTATATATCTATGTGTTAGTAGTCCAAATACATTCACGACCCTTACTTCTGCACTCGCTATGTTTGATAACAAGGATTCCATGTAACCCTGTAGTAGTCGCTTAGTTGAGTATTTTGTGGAATTGTATATCTCCACATAATAAGCAAGATTAATTTGATTAATTTGTTTCGTGTTTTAAACACAGCATAAAACTGTAGCATCGGTATGTTTTTTACAAGCTTAAGTAACTTGCAGTGTACATAATATTATGTTAGTTCAATAATAGTTGGACGTGTACTGAAACGTCTCAACCCTAAACCGATTTTGCTTTTATTTGAATTAAACATTGTATTGGTAATAGTACAGGCATCGTTGGCCAAACATACAAACTACCTAATAGCAACACGAAGTTCTCACACGAAATTACCCCACCCTACGCTGATCAACTTAAGATTTCTCAACTGAAATTCTAAAATAACATTAAATATAGTGAAATAACAACTTTAATTTGACATCTATTCATAATAATTACGTATAGAGTCAACCAAAATCGCGATCCTGATAAATCTCGGTTAAATTAACTTATTCAGTTACTTAGACAGCTCTCAGACTGTTTTGAGTAGATTATTACTTGGCACCAAGATAACTTAGAATTAGGTTAGATGACCTGACGGATAACTTTGGGGTTAGATAAATGGAAAACAGGTTGACCTTAGACTTGGTAAGGTAATATTTGCAAAAATGGCAGGGTTATTGAACTTTTCGAAAATTAATGTTTCTGCTTTATTTTAGTACTTTTAATCGACCAATATTTAATTTTGTGCAAGTGCATGTGTATTTTGAGATCTCGAAAACAGCTCAGCTCAGCCTTTTTGGGCTATTTCGATGGATGTTTGGGAGAGCGAATATCGATCTAGATTCTAGAATATGAACGCGTTTTCCGAGCAAAGCTCAGTTTTTCAGGTACTAATTATAAATGTGTAAGTTTGTATGTTAACATGTTCGAATGTTTATTTACCAACCACGCAAAAACAGCTGAATGGATTTGAATAAAACTTGGGAAGATAACATATTTTAATCCCGGAAATATGAACAGCTCTTCACACTTCGCATAAGTGCTCCGCCGGAAAAGTCACGCTGTTTTTAAGAGCTATTTATCTTTTTGTTTTTTTAAATTCTAGTGTGAATAATAAAGAATTTATCCATCTATCCATCTATCATGCTTTTAAAAGTAGTGCACAGCAATAGCTTTGTAAAACTTTCAAAGCTAAATAATTTGAAATTATTTACGCCCGCTACACAACATCCTTCCTATTTCAATACATTTTCAGAAACCCTAGGTTTAGCTACTAGAGACTAGACCATACCGTGCTATTCCATTTTAGTCTCTATATCTAAGAGCGTAAGGTAATCTAAACTTTGATCCAGGCTCTCGGGAACATGTAATACTAACATTCTATTTAAACGGGATACCTATAGTACCTAGTTACCTAAATGCTAATTCTGGAGTGGAGACATCTCTTTAGGATATCAAACGTTCGAAAGGTACAGTGAGTACAGTAAGATTAGTCTACATTTGATTCAAAGAGCTGCTGTAGTATTTTCTGGACAATATCGACAGCTTTCCGTGGAAAGCATTAGTTTCGTCATTTGGGCTAAATCTACATAAAGATAAGATAAAGCGAAATATTTTTTACGCTTACCTACTTTGGTCCACCTACTTCATTCATACAACAAACTATTTTAGAGCAATTATACAGGGTTATTCATAAAGGGTATGCTAAGCCGAAAAATACATTTTGTCGAGTGTCATTGACATTTCTATGGAACAGCTGATTTTTTTTCGCGAATTTCGGGTTGGTCCCATAGCAAAAGTTGTTTATAATGATGAGTACTATGAGCCCTTTTTAGCTTAGCATACCCTTTATGAATAACCCTGTATTTTAGGTTTTCCGAATAGAACATTTTTTTGGGTTATCTAAAATACTCTTAGTGATCCAATTCAAAAATTCAAATTCAAAACAATTCAATTCAATTGCCATAATTATGTAACTAAGTGTATTCCAGAGTTTGTTAATAGTAGTTTATGCAACTGTCATATAATGAAGGGTATTAAAACACGAGTGTGTTTATGAAACGAGCGCAGCGAGTTTCATAATAGTAACGAGTGTTTTAATACCTGTGTTATATGCAGTTGCATACACTACTTTATCTACACTAATGCTGTTACATTCTACTTATGTTTCCAATACTTGATAAAATACGTTTATCTTCACTAATAAAAACGTGTATTGTCACAGTGAACTTGGCGCGCAATCAGGAGCGAGCGCGCATGCGCGCGCAGGGCGGCGGAGCGAGCGCGCATGCGCGCGCAGGGCGGCCAATCAGGAGCGAGCGCGCGATGTTATAATGACTCATTACGACATCGATGTGGATATTATAACATCATGTGAAATTGCTTAAATGTTGTCTGTGCTATAACAGTAGTCATTATAACACAAGTATTTGGAAACATAAGTAGAATGTTATAACATTAGTGTAGATAAACGAAAATTATGCTATCCATTACAATGGAAGGCGTACTTATAGAACTAGTGGTAGTAAGCACTTATATCGATCGACGTCACAGGAAGTTGGTTATGAATAGAAGAGAAAAATTAAGTTATAAATAGATTTAATTTAGTAAGAAATAACTAGTAACAGATAAGAGTAACAAAAATATAATGAACAGCAAAAACAAATAATAGCTACGCGCGCAATGTGAGGTAGGTAGTACGCTCGAGCTCAGAATGAATCAGCGGCGGCCGCGCCGCGCCGAGCCGTCGCGCGTCGCGGTCGTCACAGTATACCGTGAAGTTAGTACGCGCATCCATACAAAACCTGCTTTAATAGGAAACAGGGCGTGCCATAAGCGGCAGCGATTTAATAAAACTATTTAATTATTATTTGTTCAGGTTTTGTATGGGTGGCGTGTGATAGTACGCCACATATTCCCCCCGGCCAGACCGTGACTACGGTCGATAGAAATTAGGGAATCTGACTCTTCTACCGCTCCGGGTCGTTAACTCAGTTGGCGGTGGTTCTATTCCAGTTGACTTCGTGTAATTTTCCGGGGAACTTTCTTTTGCTGACGTCATAGATGTTGGTCGTAAATCGCTTTCTTGCATCATGTACGCCGGTTTGAGCCTGTCGACAGTGACGTTGACATTCTTGCCTTTTACGTCTAGAGTGAAGAACTTAGGCTGCCTCTCGATGACCGAGTAAGGTCCGGCGTAAGGTGGTTCTAATGGAGCACGCACATGATCTTGTCGCAGGAACACTTGTGTGGAAGTTTGCAGATCTCGTGGGAAATAGAACGGAGTTGATGCAGAAGTATGCCATGTGGTTGGCTTGGGAGTCAGTTTTAGTATGTGCGCTCGAAGCCGAGTTACATATTGAGTGATGTCATCCGAGCTGTAGTCTTCTTTTGGCGACAGGAACTGACCAGGTAAGCGTAATGGTTCACCATAGACCAACTCTGCAGCTGAAGTCTTCAAGTCTTCTTTAAAGGAACTGCGCATACCAAGTAGTACTAGGGGAAGAGCTTCGGTCCACTGCGAAGTAGAATGACACATGATGGCTGCTTTCATTTGTCGATGAAGACGCTCTATAATGCCATTGGCTGCAGGGTGGTAGGCTGTAGTGCAGAAATGACGTGCGCCAACCAGAGATGCAAGAGTATTGAAGAGGTGACTCGTGAACTGGGCTCCGCGATCAGTGGTGATGCGAGCAGGACAACCAAATCTGGCTATCCACCCAGATACGAGAGCAGCGGCGCAGGTCTCTGCAGTAATGTCTTTCAGCGGGATCGCCTCAGGCCATCTAGTGTATCGGTCGATGACAGTGAGACAATACCTGTAACCAGAAACAAGAGGTAACGGCCCTACGATGTCCAGGTGTATGTGAGAGAACCTGGAGGAAGGAACAAGGAAGGGAGAAAGGTGGGATTTAGTATGTCGGAAAACTTTCACTTTCTGGCATTGTAAGCATTGCCTAGCCCACTCTCTACAGTCCTTCCGAATCCCTGGCCACACAAATCTTTCTGTGACCAGTCGTACTGTAGCTGTACGTCCGGGGTGATGAAACTGGTGCATCGTGTTGTAAACTTGTCTGCGAAGCTGTGGAGGAATGAATGGACGAGGCTGTCCAAGGGAAGTGTCACAGTAGACTGAAGTCTCGCTATCCTGAGTTTGCATCTTTCGGAGTTTCAAGCTGGAACCGCGAAGAAGCAAGTCTTGCAGTTCTGGATCCGTTTCCTGAAGTCGTGCAAGTTCTTGGTAGTCGATAGCCGTAGTAATCTCCTCCACTCGAGATAAAGCGTCAGCGACAATATTTTTCTTTCCGGGAAGGTATCGTAAGTCAGTGGTAAATTGAGAAACATAATCCAAATGTCGATATTGTCTGGGAGAACATTTCTCTTTCGTCAATGAGAAGGCAAACGTCAAAGGTTTGTGATCAGTGTACACAACAAAAGTTCTAGCCTCCACCATATGCCGAAAGTATTTGATGGCTTCGTACACAGCGAGCAGTTCTCGATCGTAGGGACTGTATTTAGTTTGTGCACCAGAGAGCTTGTGCGAATAAAAAGCTAGTGGTTGCCAGTCTGTACCTTTGAGTTGTTGAAGAACCGCACCAATAGCTAACTCTGACGCGTCCGTAACAATAGCCAAATCTGCTGAGGCATCAGGATGAGCGAGCAAGGTTGCTTGTGATAATGATGATTTGCATTCTTCAAAAACACGTAGAAGCTCAGGAGTCATCTCAACAGGGTGACTGCTTTTAACTTTGGGTCCGGATAGAATGGCATTCAAAGGCGCCTGAAGTTGGGCTGCGTTGGGGACAAAACGTCGGTAAAAATTGATCATCCCCAGGAAGCGACGAAGCTCTTTGACGTTTTTTGGAACAGTATAGTTCTGGATTGCATGTACTTTTGCTTCCAGTGGCTGGGTACCAGCAGCAGTGACGCGATATCCTAAAAAGTCTACTTCAGACTTGCCTAGAACACACTTCGAAGTGTTGATCAAGACTCCATACTGCTTGAGTCGATTGAAGAGCTGACGCAGGTGACTCTTGTGTTCTTCTATCGAAGAAGAGAAGATCAGGATGTCGTCGATGTACCCGTAGCAGAAATCAAACCCAAGTAGAACTTCATCAATAAATCTTTGGAACGTTTGAGCAGCATTCCTTAGTCCAAAGGTCATGTACTCAAACTCAAACAATCCAAAAGGAGTTGTTAGTGCAGTCTTAGGCACATCTTCTGGATTCACGCGAATTTGATTGTAGGCCTTGATGAGATCGACTGTAGAGAAGATAGAGCATCCTGAGAGCTGGTGAGAAAAGTCCTGGATATGACGGATTGGGTACCTGTCAGGAACAGTGCGAGCATTGAGGGAACGATAATCTCCACAAGGTCTCCAACCGTCGTCCTTCTTCCGTACCAAATGAAGTGCAGACGACCAGGGGCTCTCAGACCTTCTAGCTACACCACTTGCAAGCATAGATTCGAATTCCCTCTTAGCTGCTTGCAAACGCACTGGATCGAGACGTCTAGGTTTGCTGGAGACAGGAGGACCTGGAGTAGTTCGTATGTGGTGGAGTGTGGAATGTTTCGGAGTTGAAGGAACTCCAGCAGGTTTCATAATCTCAGGAAACTCACGTAAGATGTGGTGAAAGTCCGACTCTCCTGTGACAACTTTAACGGAGGCGAGGTCGTCAGATGAGCCGGTGGAGATAGCTTTAACTGAAAGTGTCGTTATTCCATCCACCAAGCGATGATTTTTGCAGTCCACTAGCAAACCATAATAGCTCAAGAAGTCGATGCCTATTATAGGTCTGGAAACGTCAGCGATAGTGAAGCTCCAAATAAAGGTGCGTCGAAGACCTAAATCCAACTGTAGTTGAGTGAGACCGTAGGTATGTATCACAGAGTTGTTTGCAGCAGTGAGGCAATACTTTGACTTAGTGCAGGGCGTCCGAATAGCTGATCGCGGGAAAACACACAGGTCGGAACCAGTGTCTACAAGAAACTGCATTTTCGTTACGCGATCAGTGACGAATAGACGGCCTGAAGATGAAGGGCAGTCGTTGGCCGCTACTTGCGACCGCCCTGGAAGTTTTCCGAGGCATAGCTGCAGGGCTGCTTGCATTTTCGCGCTTTGTCCCCATAAGTAAAATGGTAGAAACAATGCGGGTGATCCGGCGGTGGCTGACGAGGGCGGGAGCGTGAGCGTGAGCGATCACGGTAACGGGGTTGCGAATTTGAGCGTGAGCGACTTCCACTAGCCACCTGCTCGGACAGCTTCGCAACTAGGCGGGTCAGCTCGCTTACTTGCTTGTACAGGTCACCGTGCGACTGCTCTGCAGCGCTCGCTACTTGCGCATGTGCGTAGGAAGGCGCTATGTCGTGCACTCTGTCTGCCAATTCAGCTAACTTCTCCAGAGCTAAATCCGACTGTGAAGCTATTACCGTCTGGATCCCTTGAGGCAAACGGCTAGACCAAACGGTGGCGAGAAATTCTTCCGGCACAGCTGGACCAGCAAGACTTTGCAAGTGCCGTAAAAAAGTCGACGGCTTACGGTCGCCCAGTTCCTCGTGCATAAGGAGCTGCTTTACTTTTTTCTCCTGAGATGCAGAAAGGCGCTTAATCAGTTCTGTCTTCAGCTTCAGATACTTGTCCGTAGGAGGTGGGTTGGTGATAACATCTTTCACCTCGGCAGCGTACTGGTGATCTAGCTGTGCGACTAAATAACAGAATTTGGTTTCATCCGTTGTTATTTTTGAAAGAACAAATTGGCTCTCCACCTGCGCAAACCAAAGTGCTGGTTCTTCCGGCCAGAACGGTGGAACCCGTACAGCCACCCTCAGCACTTCTGGGAGATCACTTACTTTGCCACTAGTTGCCATTTTTAATACTACTGTATAGCACTACTTTTGTGACTTGGACCACACCCGATGTTCCGGAATATTCCACGGTTGAATTTTTGACGGCACTTTTTATAGACGCACTGAAACGCACTGAAATACCTTTTTCTGTGATTGTCCAAGTCCGTTTCCAAATCAGAAGTTTCAATTCAAAGTCAGGGTCACCAATTATAGAACTAGTGGTAGTAAGCACTTATATCGATCGACGTCACAGGAAGTTGGTTATGAATAGAAGAGAAAAATTAAGTTATAAATAGATTTAATTTAGTAAGAAATAACTAGTAACAGATAAGAGTAACAAAAATATAATGAACAGCAAAAACAAATAATAGCTACGCGCGCAATGTGAGGTAGGTAGTACGCTCGAGCTCAGAATGAATCAGCGGCGGCCGCGCCGCGCCGAGCCGTCGCGCGTCGCGGTCGTCACAGTATACCGTGAAGTTAGTACGCGCATCCATACAAAACCTGCTTTAATAGGAAACAGGGCGTGCCATAAGCGGCAGCGATTTAATAAAACTATTTAATTATTATTTGTTCAGGTTTTGTATGGGTGGCGTGTGATAGTACGCCACATACTTATCATACGTAAAACATATTATCATAAAATAAATCATATCTACTATGAATTAACGTGAGATAGCTAATTCTAAAATCTCCACTGTGTCCAAGTCTCTGATTGTAATCTCAACAGCGGCACGTTTAACGAAATTGCACAGTATCACGTAACGCCGGTAACGCCGGTAACGCCGTAGCACCGTTACGACACTCTTCAGACCGTGCGGTTTGGCAATGAACATTGTAGGATGAGGCTGGAATGTATAAACCGTTGGACCTGTAATAATAATACGGTTGACCCAGTGGATATAAGACTTGGAGTGCTAGGTCAGGTAACCTTTTTCCTCGTGGTGCCCAGGGTGCACCACGAGGAAAAAAACGCATAAAAGCCTGGGCCTGGGCTGCATAAAAGCTGCAGTATTACCGCACGCTGGCAAATAACCCGACACGGTGGGCCCGTCCGCGTGTCCCTCTTACTAGCAGAGGGCACAGCGTGATGGTGTCTGGTGGTGTCTGAGTGTGGTGGACGCTGGAGGAAACGGCGCTCCACGCTTGGGCGGTGGCAGCGGTGCCACCAGGGGGGTTATCCTTGTGCTCCTCGCCGCGTGTGGGTCGCGGTCGGGAGTGCAAGGAAAGGAGGAGGGTTCCTTTTACACCTCGCCGCGTGAGGGTTGCGGTCGGGTGTGAAAGGAACGTGGGCTTAAGGCGGGGTGGGTGGTGCTAACCACACTGCCCACCACGTGCGAGCTAGCGGGGCTGGGGAGCGAGAGGGCGGTTCGCACGTCTCCTCGCTTCTCGGCAGTGGGGTTGCCGGGAGAGTCGGGGGACTCTCCCGGCCTGCACGACCCCACACTGTCTGGGGGGGTGATCCTGGGGAACAGGGTCACCCCTGCATAGGTGCAGGGGGCCCTAATCAGGCCCGTCGCCGGGGCAAGGTGGTCAATGCTAACGCGACACCACCTTGCCCTACCAGGCGGACGATGAATACCCCAGTGGTTTTAGTGGGTATGCCGCCGCAGGGCGGAGACTCCCACATAACCACCCTGCCTCCCCCGGGGCGGGCGTGGTATCCATAAAAGTTTTCCACTGGGTAAACAAAAAAAAAAAAGTGGATATAAGACTTACCGACCTATTTGGTCTTGCAAGAGTTGCAGTTACCTTTTCGAGGTGTACAAAATAGAAATAGATCACAGCTGACCAGCCCCCTAGCCAAGTTTCAATTCTGTAATCGAAACGCTATAGAATACTAGGACAATAGAATATAAAATCTATAATAAACTAGCTGCATCCGGCGGTCTCACCCGCTGTTTTTCTTTTACTTTCCTTTATAGAGCGAACAAAACAAAAAAAAAATTTAATCGGTCTAGCCGTTCTCGGGTTTTAGCGAGACAAACGAACAGCGATTCATTTTTATATAAAGAAGAAGAAGAGAAGAAGAAGTTTATACAAATACATTTTCCAATACATTTTCCTAGTTTTCTATGATGTTTCGATTAAATAAATGCAACTTGGCTAAAGAGGCTGATGTGGTCAAAGATGGCAAACATTTTTGTGTTAGATAAGATTTGTAACTTTTTAAATGAAATTTCTAATTTAAATGCGAGGCTTAATATTCCGGGATCGTAATTTTCCGGTTTCTTAGTCTAAACGTGTCCAGTAGCATTTGGTTCAAGGAACTGAAACTTTTCTTCCGAACTTGAAAGTTCCTCTTTGTAGAGTTGAAAAACTTTTGGGTTAGGAAATTCTTTTTGGTGGTTTCGAAATTTAACCTCGTTTTAATTTTTAAACAAGTATTTTTAATAATGAGAGAATTTCCGTAACGAATAACAAAACGAAGAGTTTTGTTTTGCATATTTTTTTTTTTGTTGTTCTCAGCGTTCCTAACATTGTTTTGGTCAAAACGTAATAGGATGTATTATTATCCTAAATAGAATATAATTAATATGATTTTATTGCTCATGAATCCAATTACGCGAAAAAACTAAAACCAGTAAGTTCCATTCAGTAGTACAAAAGCGACCTTTTTGTTTTAAATTATTAATTATTAAAATCTTTGAATGAAAATCACTAACAGGATTGGAATTTGATCGGTGGCAGATTCCGTAACCTCCAAATTCAATAATTACATGCTTCTCATACAAATAGATACAACCAAGTAAGTAGGTATACCATAATTTCAAGACACTTTAAAAAGACATAGGTAAAATAAGCTTTTATTACAGTGTCATTGAAATTACCCAGTTACACCAAATTTAAGCTAAATTGGTTATCGGAAAGTAGTTCAAAATTCAGTTGCGTGATTTAACCTGCACAAATATACAGGGTTATAAGGAAAGGGTATGCTTAGCTGAAACAGTATCATAGTACTCATCATTTTAAAGAACTTCTATTATGGTAGCAACTCCGAAACCGAGAAAAAAATATCAGCAATTCCATACAAAAATATCAATGACACTCGACAAAACGTATGGTCCCGTAAAAGTGGTTTATTAGTAGTTTATGCAACTGTCATATAATGAAGGGTATTAAAACACGAGTGTGTTTATGAAACGAGCGCAGCGAGTTTCATAATAGTAACGAGTGTTTTAATACCTGTGTTATATGCAGTTGCATACACTACTTTATCTACACTAATGCTGTTACATTCTACTTATGTTTCCAATACTTTAATACCTGTGTTATATGCAGTTGCATACACTACTTTATCTTCACTAATAAAAACGTGTATTGTCACAGTGAACTTGGCGCGCAGGCGCGCAGGGCGGCCAATCAGGAGCGACTTGGCGCGCAGGTGCGCAGCGCGGCCAATCAGGAGCGAGCGCGCGATGTTATAATGAGATTTTACGATATCGATGTGGATATTATAACATCATGTGAAATTGCTTAAATGTTGTCTGTGCTATAACAGTAGTCATTTTAATTCAAGTATTGGAAACATAACAAGAATGTTATAACATTAGTGTAGATAATAGTAGTTTATGCAACTGTCATATAATGAAGGGTATTAAAACACGAGTGTGTTTATGAAACGAGCGCAGCGAGTTTCATAATAGTAACGAGTGTTTTAATACCCGCTTGAAGCACCTTGGGTACTACAGTACCCAAAATCGAAAAAGCCGTAGAAACCTCTTGGGTACTGTAGTACCCAAACTTTTATTTCGCGCCAGACTCAGAAAAAGTCTCTATCCTGCTTTTACTAAGGCAAAAGACTTATAAGTATGAATGCCATCTCGTTCCGCTTGAATGTGCCATTATGCCGTAGTCGAACAACTTTAAACTCGGTGGATATTCGATTAAAAATTAAATAATATTCCGTGAGTCAAAGTCAGTTTGTGTTGACTTTGCGCGGTCGGCGGTGCATCGACGGGTTTTACGTAAATAAAACGTTAGTTATGCTGGTTCTGGTGGTGTTCTTGGTTATTATGCTTTAAATACTTGTTAACAAGGCTGATAACAATATATTTTAAGGTATACAAGTGTTTTAGTGTTTCGACTTCAGTCATTCTTCCAAGGCCTGATTGCGTCATCATCATAGACGGCCGTGTTTTTTATTTCTCAAAGTTTATTTTATTTACTGTGTTAGATGTTATGATCTATTTAAAATATAGTGAAACAAACATCCTAGAAGTGTTGTGTGCAGTTGTTTTTGTGAAATGACAATTTACGACAAGATGTAAACAAGTGTTGTGAAGTGGGAACAAAAAAAATCGCGGAAAAATTTTTTTTCGCTGGTTTTTAAATGCCTGATATTAAATACTTTTAAGGTGAGTAATGTATTCTTATTTTGTGACAAAGTGCAGATTGAGTCTATTATTAAATCTAAATAGTAAAAAACATACATTATCGCTTTACTTTTTTTAGTAAAAATATGTAAACT
This sequence comes from Alcis repandata, assembly GCA_949125135.1. Classification (NCBI taxonomy): domain Eukaryota; kingdom Metazoa; phylum Arthropoda; class Insecta; order Lepidoptera; family Geometridae; genus Alcis; species Alcis repandata. The sequence continues at coordinate 1,619,754 of OX421237.1, forward strand.
TCAAAGTCCATGTTTTTTTGTAAAGTAAGCGGTTATACGCTGATTTATATCTATACCAGGCCAACCAATGTTATGATAACATTCGTCATTCGACACGTGTATTCAACAGCTCTAAGAATAAACAATTACAAGTGGGTCCTTGTTCGAATGTTTAAGTCATAAAAACCATTCAAGTGATCGGCCGCCCGGCGCGTGACGTCACATAAACAAACGATGACGCGCCGGTGCTTCTACGGAAAAAAACCCGCGGGAGGGGGTGCCTCAAGCGGATACCTGTGTTATATGCAGTTGCATACACTACTTTATCTACACTAATGCAAAAACGTGTATTGTCACAGTGAACTTGGCGCGCAGGCGCGCAGGGCGGCCAATCAGGAGCGAGCGCGCGATGTTATAATGAGATTTTACGATATCGATGTGGATATTATAACATCATGTGAAATTGCTTAAATGTTGTCTGTGCTATAACAGTAGTCATTATAATTCAAGTATTGGAAACATAACTAGAATGTTATAACATTAGTGTAGATAAAATAATTAATGAGCCTGTTTCAGCTTAGAATACCCTTTCCTTATAACCCTGTACACTGCAAGTTAAATAAAAGCTTGTAAAACCTTGCCATCTGCCATGTTCATTGTTCAATACAAACAATAGTTTTGAAACGTTGCTCCATATACACCGTTAGATACTGTTTACTAGACATTTTTATTTCTAGTGAAAGACTTTGTTATCCGATTTTGCGCTCTATGTCCTTATAGTTAAAGTTAAAATTAGGGATAACACGAATGGACACATTTATGTAATTGCTTGTGTAGAGATGAGTAATTTAGTCGAATTATAATGTGCTGAGATAAATTATATCTGTCAGATGTGGCGCAGCTGGCACTCAATCAGCTACTGAAAGTTACTAATATTATTTATCTACTGTCAAAGCTTTATTCCAACATACTTATTGATAACACCTAACGAGTACAGTAGCGAGACAGCTGCCTCGGCCGAGTACTCGGTTTGTGTAAACATTTTGAGGAGGCGAGACAGTCGCTAGAACCATGATTTGTTTGCTCGGCGAGTATGGTACTGTCTCGCCACTTTACTTGTTAAGTGAAATCAGGGTCGATTACGATTGATTAGCGATTTTGGTCGTGTGTATTTTACTGGCATTAATTTGATTCGCTTAGGTAAAATTTTTAAGAATTTTGAACCGCTTCCCGGTGTTCGATTGAGTTGAAATATTGTAATTCTGATGATAATGTAAAAAAAACTAGATCTGAAATAAGTTTTGATACGTATTATTTTAAAATTAGAATTTAAATAAATAGCATGTAGAAAACTTTTGTTGAAAATTATTATAGCTTACTTAGCTTACGTCTATATCTATACTAATATTATAAAGAGGAAAGATTTGTATTTTTGTATTTTTGGATGTTTGTGTGGAATAAACTCAAAAACTACTGGACCGATTTCAATAATTCTTTCACCATTCGAATGCTACATTATCCCAAAGTGACATAGGCTATATTTATTCCCTGAAAAAAATTAGGATCCTTACTAAAACTTCAATAGTGTCCACCCGTGCGAAGCCGGGACGAGCCGCTAGTATTTAATAAGATGATGTAAGAAGAAACGCTATCCCATTTTTATGATTTAATTATTAAATACGTACCACGCATATTTACATAGAAGCCATACTAAACAAGTAGGTCTAAAAAGGAAATTATATAAGTTTCGGACTATAGTAAAATAATCCAAATCTTTATAAAATGAGAATAGTTTTAACATGTCAAATTCAGCCCTTTGATATGACCTACATTGTTCTTCTTGGAGTAGATACTCGTATGAGTAGAACACTTGGAAAGTAAAATCCACGCACGCAATAAATCAAAAACTTTATATAGCCTGGCTTTAGACTGTTCCCTTTGAGCCTCGAAATGGGAACTGCTTTTGGGTTCAAGGTAATAAATTACAATTTATTCAAAAAACGATTTGATGTTTTAGGTACTTCTGTTCAAAGTGGTGGGTTTTGGAAATTTGGGTATGTTTTAAGAGTGATAGTCTTACAAAATGTGTTCTGTTATTATGTCTGTCTAGTATTAAACATCATAATTTTAATAGTTCTGGAAAATGGTTTCTGAAAAGCTACTGAAGCTAGTTTTGGTAGGGTAAGATATAGAAAAAATATTAAGTATGCACTTTTTTGTTATAACTAAACACGGGAATACTCACGTAAAAATTAAGTCGTCTACTACGACTAGTTTCGGTCACATTCGGTGACCTTCATCAGGCGAGTTTACAAACGTGACGCGCTCGCGGTTGCGTCTCGTTTGGCACCGAAACTAGTCGTAGTAGACGACTTAATTTTTACGTGAGTATTCCCGTGTTTGATACATTGATATGAGTTTATTTCAGTCGCTAGACGCTTCGCCGTTCGCACCGCGCGAATATTCGCATCGGCGAATGTCCCGTGGCCAGGCCCTTAGTTTCCATATGATAGTAAAGTATGCACTTGTTTTCAAGAAAATGATTGAAAATATCCTACTAATATTATAAACGCGAAAGTTTGTAAGAACGTATGTTTGACGCAAAAACGGGTGAACGGATTTACATGAAATTTGGAATAAAGATAGTTCATGGTCAGGATTAACACATAAGCTACTTTTTATCCCGGAAAACTCATGTTAACTTTTTGACCGCGAGTGAAACGGCGGGGCGCAGCTATTATTATAATAAAAAAATAAATAAAAGGGTTGATTATTTTCTTCCCCTATTTTAAATGAAACCCCTCAAGATAATTATACCCTATTTAGTAAATATAACGCAAGCAAAAAATTACATACAACTTCATAACCTCTTTTTTAGAGTCGGTTAAAAATACACGCTGACGTCAACCGTCGCAAAACTACCGTCATTCCAAAAAGGTCCGCGTCTCGACCTCCCAAGTTTTTCTAACTCATTTTATTACAGACAGACAGTTCATTTTAGTATCATGTGGGTACATTCATAAGGTTTTATGTAAGCTATAAATATGGAAAAGGGTTGAGCAAGTTAACGTGACGGCTTCACCCGCGACCGTAAAAGTGCGCGTTTTGAATTTAGTACTTTGATTTCTTTACGTACGGTTGTGGCAGTCGTTATTGTTGCATGCAAAAGAGGAAGCTTAGGAAAGTTGCAAGTCAAATTGCAGGATATAAACTGCAAGTACTGCAAATACTGAGAGAAACTGAAACTGCAATAGGTACCTTTGTTAATAGTTGCGATAAACTTTTGCAATAGAGGTTATTGGATGCAACTTTAAATTCAAATATGAAGTCTTATTTTCTGTTTTTCTTTTACAAGGGCTGGCTCATTCCTCGCGCAAAGAATTTCTCTGGCAATTCAGCGCGGGAATGTATCCAGCGTTCTTGGTACTTTGCCACACGGGCAAAAACTACTTTTTGATTTTTAGTTTTTGTAAATTTCTTAGTTCTATTTAGTTTAGTTTGATAATTTAGCTTATTTAAAATTTAAGATGTAAATATATTTTATGAATTAGAAGTAGTATTATCTACGAGTATGCTGATCTTAATAAAATAAATAATTTTTCTTTTCTTTTTAATTCATATTATTATCTACTCTACGAATTATGACGACCAAAATGAAGGAATACATATTTTTTTAAATGACGATACACACTTATTATTTGATATTTACTGCGAGGCAACTAAGTCAGCTAAAATTTCTAGGCTCAATAACCTAATGCGGGTGATTAAATAAATTAGAACACATGAATTTGTGTCTAAAATATTTAAGAGAAAAAGTATCCGAAGTTTATTTTATACAAACCTGAACCGTATCCCTTTAAAAGCCCGATTACAAAATATTACTTACGCCAAACCGGATGTACCCTAAAGCCGAATCTACACGGTCAAAACAATTTCCAAAATCAGTAACGCCGTTTAGAATATGGTGGTCAAAGATTTACCCTCAAAAATCACCCTCCTCCTTAAACAGTAAGGAAAACAGAGCCATCTATCTATCTAGCCATTTATTGCTATATCAGATCAGACTCAGCAAAAATATTCACTCAGCCACCTCCAGCCAGCTATCAATAACTGATAACTCACATGGTCCACAATAAACAAACAAAAAATATAAAGGAACACCCTCTTTCTAAGCAGTCGGGTAAAGGCCAGACTATTTCTATACTCAGATCAAGTAGAAAGGCAGATAGAGTCCCGCCAATAGAGGTGAAGCCAAAAAAACTACCCTACTGCTCGTGTACGTACTCGTGTTCGTATTCGTACAACCCGAATCAATCGCCAATTCTTACGTCAGTTTCTCAGAGAACGTGGACAAGAAAAATAAGTAGTAAATAAAAAGGGTAGTTTTTATGCGTCAATATGTGCTTGTAATACTCGTATATTACAAGCGTTTGGGGGTTAAGCGTGGAGGCGTGCTCGTCGCATCCCCTGCAGGCCCTGCCAGTATAATAATACTATCTTATTATGCTGGCAGAGCCTCAACTCCACTTGAAAATATGTATGGTGGTAGGGTGTCCTTGGACGCCCGCCTGGTCCATTACCACCCTCCCGTGTAAGCGTGTCGCCAAATGTTGTCGTCGCGTCAACGTGTTTCGCCACTTTTGCGGGAGTACCAGTTTCCCCTTCCCCCTGATGATGCACTAAACTACCGAATATTTTGGGGCCGAGTGTACCTAAAATGTGGCTGAAGTCGGTAGACGTGACAGGTGGTTGTGGGGTCCAGGGAGACCCGGTGAAACGGCTGACCGCTGGCCGCCCGCTGGATAGTTGGGGACCCGAACCCGGGGATTCCTTCTAACCTCCGCCCCGGGAGGCTGTCCCGCCATCCGGCGCATAATCCTGTTGAGTAGCTGTCGTGCCGGAGTAGGAGACCGGAGTGGATCCCGACAGTTGCTCTCAGGGGGGACCGGGGGCCCTTCCGTCCCCCGCGCCCACCAGTCACTTATTCTGTCTTACTTGGGCCGCTAATAGTTGCACCTTTAGCGTCAGTATTTTGTTCCTCTTTATTTGGAGAAGTACGTCATCAACTCCTACTCTACCACTCTTCAATGGCTGCAAAACACAAAAGGAAATCCGTTTCATCAGCGGCCCCGCAATCCACTTTTCAAGTGGACTTTTGTAATATCAGGGGCATCCACTCTAACCTTAACGCTGTGCATTTCCATCTCGAAACGGCTAAACCAGCCCTCCTCTTTTTAACGGAGACACAAATATCCAACCCTGCCGACACGTCGTATTTGCACTATCCAGGCTACACCTTAGAGCACGTTTTTGTGCCTCACGCCGGCGTATGCATGTTCGTGCGGGGGGATATCTGTTGTCGCCGTTTAATAGGATTTGAAGCGGCCGATATGTCCACATTATGGGCGCGCGTGGACTATGGAGGTCAAACCCGGATATACGTGTGTGTGTACAGGCCTCATAGCGGTGATTCGGAAACGGCTCATCTTTATGAGCACATCTCGAAAGGTTTGGACAAAGTGATTGAGCAGTTTCCCTCTGCAGCACTTGTAATCCTAGGTGATTTCAATGGTCACCATGCCGATTGGTTAGGATCCCGTAAGACTGATCATGCAGGGAGAGCAGCTTATGAACTTGCACTGACTTTTGGTCTCAGTCAACTGGTTACTGAAATAACACGGATTCCAGATATCACTGACCACGAACCCTCTTTACTCGATCTCATGCTGACCACTCAACCTGCCAATTATCAGGTCGTGGTTGACCCACCACTTGGTAAATCAGACCACTGCCTGGTCCGAACAATTGTTCCGACGTCACGACCCAACGCTCTTCCTTCCAGAAAGCGGAGGGTTTGGCACTACATGGCAGCGGATTGGGACGGGTTACGTGAGTTTTTTGCATCATATCCCTGGCAGCAGCTGTGTTTCTCGTCTGACGACCCTAGCATCTGTGCCGACTCTGTCACTGACGTTGTGCTACAAGGAATGGAATGTTTCATTCCTAGTTCCAACGTGCGCGTCGGAGGCCGGAGTCGGCCGTGGTTTAATAAGTCGTGCGCTGATGCCGCTAAAGTCAAGTTGGCAGCTTACAAAGCCTGGACTGCGGCGTCATCACGCAAGGATCCAAAGACTTCAGACTACAAGAAAAGACTTAATGCTGCTTCCAGATTTGCAAAGAAGGCCATTAACCGAGCAAAATTCGCTCACATTAGTCGCATTGGAGACCAACTCGTGAGTTATCCTGCCGGCAGCCGCGCTTTTTGGTCGCTGGCAAAGGCTGCTGAAGGTAACTTCTGCCAATCGACGTTTCCACCCTTACGTAAACCGGATGACACCCTGGCCTATAGTGCAAATGAGAAAGCCGACATCCTTGGCGCTCTTTTTGCCTCTAACTCGACTCTCGACGATGGAGACGCAATCCCACCTACATTGCCTAATTGTGCAAGCTCAATGCCAGAAGTACGCATTACACAGAAAGCAGTGCGGCGGGAATTTTTGTGTCTTGATGTGCGAAAGTCGAGTGGGCCGGATGGCATTCCGGCGATAGTATTAAAAAGATGTGCTCCGGAGTTGACCTCGGTTCTAACGCATCTGTTCTCCTTTTCCTACGATACTGGTATCGTGCCGTCCTGCTGGAAGCTCGCTCATGTCCACCCTGTACCTAAAAAGGGTGACCGTACCGACCCATCAAATTACAGGCCAATAGCGATCACATCCCTTCTCTGCAAGGTAATGGAGAGAGTGATTAACTCTCAGCTTCTGAGACATCTAGAGGATCATCAGTTAATCAGTGATCGCCAATATGGGTTCCGTCATGGCCGATCTACTGGTGATCTCCTAGTTTATCTCACTCACCGTTGGGGAGAAGCTATCGAGAGTAGAGGTGAAGCTCTTGCCGTTAGCTTAGATATCGCTTAGGCGTTTGATAGGGTCTGGCATAAAGCACTTCTAGCAAAATTACCATCTTACGGCTTACCTGAAGGGCTTTGCAAGTGGATTGGTAACTTTTTACATGGTCGCTGCATAAGAGCCGTTGTTGATGGCGCTTGTTCAGCGACTATGTCAATTAATGCCGGAGTTCCACAAGGATCTGTGCTCTCGCCCACGCTATTCATCTTGCATATCAATGATATGTTGAAAACCAGCAACATACATTGCTATGCGGATGATAGCACGGGCGATGCCCAATATTCGGGCCGTGCTAATGCCCCTAAGGACGAGATTTTAGAAAGGAGAGCGGAACTTGTGTCTTCAGTTGAATGCTCTCTTACGCAAGTAACTGACTGGGATGCGCAAAATTTAGTTAAGTTTAACCCCACCAAGACACAAGCGATCGCGTTCACCGCAAAGAAAAGTCTGTTCGCCATCTCACCCAGTTTCCAGGGCATTCCTCTTACCTTGTCGGCTAACATCAGCATTTTGGGCGTCGATATTTCTAACGAGGTCCAGTTTAGGAGTCATTTGGGTAGCAAGGCTGGCTTAACATCTAGAAAACTTGGTGTACTAAATAGAGCGAAGCAGTACTTCACGCCGAACCAACGTTTATTATTGTATAAAGCGCAAGTTCGGCCGCATAATTATGGAGTACTGCTCTCATCTCTGGAGTGGTGCACCAAAGTACCAGGTTGATCCTCTTGACTCCTTGCAGAGAAGAGCCGTTAGACTTGTCGATGACTCAAAACTAACCGACAAATTAGAACCGCTGAGCTTGCGCCGAGACGTTGGTTCGCTCAGCTTGTTCTACCGGTACTATAATGGGGAATGCTCTGATGAACTGTTTCAATTAATCCCTCCATCCCGTTTTTACCACCGAACTGGCCGCCATCGCCAGAAATGTCACCCGCACATCATAGATGCGTGGAAGTCTCGCACGGTTCGTTTCAATCGTTTGTTTCTTCCGCGCACCTGTGTTTTGTGGAATGACCTACCACGTTCGGTTTTCCCTTCATACTATAACCTTGGCCGCTTCAAACGAAGGGTTAATAGAGTCCTCAGAGGTAGGCAACGCACTGAAGATGCCTCGGGTATTGGAAGTGTCCATAGGCGGCGGTGACCACTTACCATCAGGTGGCCCGTCGCTTGTTTGCCACTTATTTTTATATAAAAAAAAAAATATATACGTATATTACAAGCGGGCAGTATTATTTTGGCTTCACCTGTATCTAAGGCGGGACTTTCTGCTTTTCTACGTGATCTGATTTCCTATATCAGATCTTCCGACTCAGCAAAAAGATTCACTCAGCCACCTCCAGCCGTCAAGGCAGCTATCAATAACTGATAACTCACCGGCTCCACAATAAATCAAGTAAGTTCGGACAGGGCCGGGCTCTATCTAACTTGGGACCTGGCTGACACTGCTGGTAATTAGGAAGCCAACTTCACTCAAACTTTGATGAAGAAAAAACTTGGAATTGGGTAACGTGGTTTGTGCTTATTTTATTAGGAAAGGTTTAGGTAAAATCTTTTTTTGTTAATTAGCTAACTGCGCCTTTTGGTTCTCGTTTTCGGGGATACAAAGTAGCCTATGTGTTAACTCATTTCAAATTTCATGTAAATTCGTTCAGCCGTTCCAGCGTTAATTAGTAACAAATATACATAACAAGTATACCGCATCATTGCTTACCATCAGGCGAGATGGCGGTCAAACACAAGCCTATAATTAAATAAAAAATATATATTTATATAGGGTTATTCATAAAGGGTATGCTAAGCTTAAAAGGGCTCAGATGAATTAGAAAAATGTCAGTGACACTCGACAAGATGTATGGATCAGCTGATTTTTTTTCGCGAATTTCGAGTTGGTCCTATAGTAAAAGTTGTTCATAATGATGAGTACTATGAGCCCTTTTCAGCTTAGCATACCCTTTATGAATAACCCTGTATACATAGCACCTTTATAATATTAAGTAAGAGATAGGCTTGCGTTTGACCGTCATCTCGCCTGATGGTAAGCAATGGTGCGGTCTACGATGGGATACGCTTGCCCAGAAGGAACCGATTCACTCGCGACTTGAAGACACCCAGATTGTTCTTATTTTTTTAGTGCCATTTGTGGTTGTCTTGTCTGGAAGAGGTTTCAGAAGTAAGGCTACTACAATTAATAGTTGTACTAGTTTTAAAACATTATTGTCTATTTGTTTGTAATATTCGGAATAGAAACTACCCTTTTGACTGAAGAACTGTAAATATTTTGTAAATGATCAGCTCATCCATCTGCTGTAAAAGTTTAAAAGCCAAAGTTTTCTAAACGTATTAGTATGAAAAAACGGTAACTGTCCACTTGGGTCCCCTAAGACGGGTCACCATTCATTTGTATTTTTGTACACGATCTCCCAAGAGATCCATCTCAGAGGACATAACTGGACGAAGCCAACCAATTAGCGAATTTACTAACAGCCTTTTACTTTTGAAGTCTGTCAAATAACTCACTCCGACTTCATGTTAGAATTTCTACAATAACTTTCATAATAACTTTGTATACAATAACAGAGTCTATGGCGCATCGCATCCTGCACAATACTGCAATATTGCAATGGAATACGTCAAAATACAGCTGTCGCAGGACGCAGATAACAATAGATGTCTCGGCTTCAAAACGTAGTCTCCGTACATGAAGACTTGAATCTAAAACCCCATCTTAAGACCCTCGAACACGCAACTTTAGCACCTAAACTTGAACAGCTACAGTCTATTTTCGGGTGAAGAGCTGTTGGTCTTGGTGTATGTCATTGCGTTTTCAATAGTACGTGTCGTGAAAACCGAATTTGTGGCTGAGAATCCAGTGCTACGAGTAGTTCAGATTCAGTAGGTTTGTTAGAAAACATTTTGGCAACAGACCCAGTGGGAGTTGTTGGCCCCAGGAGCTGCTATTTTGCTACGAATTGTGTAATTTGATCATGTCTGGAGTTTCAGACGGGTCATGAGAAATCGTAAACTACGTACGTTGGAAATGTAATGGATGTTGTTTAAAGTCAAGAGTTCAAAAATGTTGGTTGGCTCACAATTTATTACACACTACAATAAAGGTGATGCAGCATAGAGCAGATTTTGCAGGGCAAAGCAGGCGAGACAGACATGGGGCGCAAAGCAGGACACAGTCATGTCTGCGTCACACATGCCTACACCGCAGTACGCAGCTCTCAGTACGTTCATGCATTACAAAAATCTACTTACCTTAGCCTAATATCAGACAAAAGACCACTAAATTCAATTCAATCATTCATTCAATCTAATCCAAATATTACGACCTGTAATGAAAATTACCAATAAATTGATTATGATTAAGCGGAACTTAGCATGTCATCTCACTTGCACAATCGCAAATAATGCGTTTGTTTGCGTTTGTGAAAACTGTAAAAAAGGCTCGACTGATTGTTTTTTTTTTCGTTTGCCTCAATACCGGATCGTTTTAAGAAAAATGAGTAAACCCGCGGGTTCTGCTAGTTTACAATACATTTTACATAAAGTTCTGTTGAAATAAATGGATAGCTGATGATAATGGTGAATAAGCGGATAATAATTCTTCTCTTCACAGATTTAAAGAAAACTTGAAAATTCTGAAATCTCGTGGCACAGCTGGTCTGTATATAAATTTCAGTGTATTTTTATTGTAGAGTTATAAATCGCGCGTTATGAAGATGAAAGTACAGGAGCTAGTCAAATTTTGAATATTTACGAGCACTACAAGGAACTAACTAATTCAAAGATTTATATTTTCAAAACTACATTCGTATTTGCAACTTAACGCCACCGCTGAGAAAAGAAAAGGTAAGATTATTGCAAGTTCCAGAGAACGTTCCATTGATCACGATCTTGTGCTGTCGTTGCCAGTCGTAGACTTGGTTGGCGTTCTCTGGTGTCGGAGGCCAAGAACCACTTAGAGTCGTTGCGCCAGAAAAATAAGTAAGTATTGCAAGTTGCTAGTAAAGTTATTCTATTAAAACAGCCGCCAAGCTATGACCTGCTTTCAGTGGCCTAAAAAAACTCTGACACCAGGGCCATTAAACTCTCTTACTTACCGTAGGTATCATGCACGAAATTCTGGGAATCAGCCAGTCATTAAAAAACATGATAAAGCAGCTATCACATTGGATTATATCCAGTTGTCATAATATACTTTTTTTTTAATCTCAGTGTTGAAACGCCTGAACCGATTTTGACAAAAAAACATGTTTAAGAATTACCTCTTGAAAATCCGCTTTTGAATAAAAAAACTGCATCCTAATCGGTAGGTAAACCCGTTTAAAAGCAACAGTACCACAGAGAGACACACAGACACAGATACAAAGCGGTCAAACTTATAACACCCTCTTTTGCGTAGAAGGTTAAAAACATCCAAAACAATTTTATTTCATTATACAATTTAATCCACTCAAACCGAATATAACTCCGATTTGATAATAATTATCAGATTATTGAGCATCCAATTCCAAAATAGGTGAGCAACGAATCAAACGAGCAAAATGAGCAAATGAAATGAAAATTGATGCTATTTAGTGGTATATATCAAAAATGCGGCTTTCAGGCCAAATGATTCCTGCAAAAATACTTAGTGCACTCCAAAAAATGAACGTAATAAATGGTGTGATAGAAATATATTATATGTAAAATAGAAAAATGTAGCAAAAAGCCGGAGCTGTGTATCATTCTTGTTTCATTTTTTTTTTAAACACAAGCTTCAAACAAATCTTGCTCTTATTTGAAAGAAATCACTGTAAGCTATAAAACCACTCTGTGCTTTTTATATCTGATGTGAACCATATTGAGTCGGCCAATTTAGCTATATCTGTTTATGTCATCGATGTGATTTATCTCTTACTCGTCTACGGCTTTTCTAGTATATCTGATTTTGATTTGAGCAGATGAAAAAAGTAGTTGTTTTTTTTTTTGATGCACATTCAGTAATTTTGATGACCCAGTAATAGTCGATGAAAATGAGCACTTGTAATTAAACTGATCAGACAGCTTCCCCGAAATGCACTAAATTCTGTTTCATTGGTCGGAATGAGACTTAATTGTAAATAGCAGGATTTAATCAATGGACGAGAAAATTGAGCTATCTTTTTTCTCTCTTTCTGATCTATTCTTAGGTACTTTTTGTAAGCTTTCCACTTTGATGTTGCAGTGCTAAAAGCGTTAGCGAATGTTTCATACAATGCATAGATCTGTGGTATGTGGTTGGATATTCATCCAAGTTTTGTATTTATTAAACAATAATAAGTTGAGTAAATCTCAGCGAATGCAAGGCGCTTTAGGTGGCGCTTTTAAAATGGTTGTCTTTTTTAAGCTTTTAATGCAAACAAAAAACGTCGCCACCGACAAACTCACAAATAAACACGTAAAATTCATAACATGTTATTGAATTTACGCAGCCGTCGTTATTAATTTAATGTGTTGAAAGGTGACTTGATCAAAAGCTATTGATTCAAGGAAATTGATGCTGCTGTTTAAAGATTTCAGTTTTTGCACAGGTTTAGCTCTTATCTAGTTAGAACAAAAAACAGTTTTTTTTTCAAATAAAAATATATCCAAGGAAAATACTAGTTTTCCTACAAAACGCTATCCAGTATCCCACCGCTGTTATCACAACACTGTACTCGTACAAACACCATGACATTTCTGTAATCTGGCGGCCAGGGCGGGAGGCACGCGCGCTTCCGGCCGCCGCGACGTGGCGTCATTTCCGGTGATACCAGCGAGGATCGGATTTGTGAATGTTGATGGGCTTGTTGAGACAAGGTAGAGATTAAACAATAGAACAATGCAATAATTATTTATTGACACTACAAGAAGATAATCATAAACATAGTAAAATACACCAGAAAAAGGCATAAAAGCGGTCTTATCGCTAACAGCGATATCTTCTAGACAACCTTTGGATGAGAGATAATACATTCTCGTGGTCTAGACGGCGATTTAATAGAGTAAACAGAAATGGAAATGGATTATGTTGGCATTTTGTTATTGTTACTTTTTCAAAATTTCATCTCGTACAACATAACACATGTTACTGACTATTTCACCTAGCCTGATGGTAAACAACGATGCGGTCTACGATGGAGCTGGCTTGCCTAGAAGAAACCGATTCAACCGCGACTTGAATAGGTACATCTCGACACCCATAATATTATAATCTATTGGTGAACATCCATTCAGGCATTGTGTAATTAATTGTTTACTGAAATAACATAAGCAAACTGAACTTTAAAACCAGACCATTATTATACCCGTAAAACAAAGTACAGAACAAATATTTCAAAACACTTCAAAATTCACTAAATAAGTTAATATTAAAAATGTTTTTAAATTCAAGCTTTTATTGCATTGTTATCGGAGTAATTAACACACGCATAGATACCAAATTTTCAGCTCAATCAGACATCGGAAAGTGATTCAAAATTGAGTTGCAAGATTCCACCCGAACAAACATAGTTACATACATACATTGCAAGTTAAAAAAGCTTTTAAAAACAAACGAGACAAAATAGTAATACATACATGCAAACTAAACAAAACGTTAACATACCCTTTGCAAACCTAATTTCAACACGTACCTCGAGCCTTTTCATGTAGAAAATTGCTCTTGGAACTAGAAACCACTGAGGCTCCACCAAAAATAACCCCCTGCCTACCGAGTTACCGAAAACTCACTTTATCAAATAGAATTTACGAAGTCAACGAATCAACTTTTCTCTGGCAATCTTGTTTATAGTAAGCGATGAAAGCAAAAGACGCGACAGTTTAAAAAAAAAGATGTCTGTAATTTAGTATTAGATACTGCAAAACTAATGCAAGTAAACGGGATGATGCAAAATTTCTAACAATGTTAATCTTATTAAAATTGGTGCAGGCATTTAGAAAAAACACATCCTTCACAGAAACAATTAAATATATATACATATAATACCTATATACTTGTACATGTATATGTGAATAGAGTTATCTGTCATTTGTTCACTATAATTAACTTTGACTCTTAGTTTATAGCCTCAGATAAATAAACTAGTTTTTATGGCTCTTGGGGGAATGCTTTACAACTGCATCAATATCACTTAGGTAATTTAGGCCATTATACCGTGAACGCAGATAATGTGTAATCATAGTTCGGATTTTTTTGAACAGTAAATTTGAGTTAATAGTTTTATTATATCGCTTATATTGAAAAGCTGTCTAGTTTCATGACTGTCTTATTATACCGTCACATTCAATCGTCAAGAGCTATATTTTCAACCGACTTTAAAAACAACACGGTTCTCATTTCGACTGCATTTATAATTATGTTACTCTTCTTGTTTGTTATAATAAAAAATAATCATTCATTTATTCAGGCAATTACAGCCACACACACATTAAATATTGCAATCAAATAATAATACAAAAATAAAAATATACAAAAAATAAAAGAATCAAATGTCAAAAATAAAAATAAATAAAACACATATAAAAAAAAAATACACGGACTACTCACGTAAGATCAAGTTGAATACAAAAAAATCAAAAATGACAATCCAAATTAGTATTTATAGTAAAACTAGCTGCGCCCCGCGGTGTCACCCGCGGTCAAAAAGTTAGAATGAGTTTTTTGGGCCAAAAAGTAGCCTATGTGTTCAGACCTTGAAAGACCTTCATTTAAAATTTCATGTAAGTCCGTTGAGCTGTTTCAGAGTTTGGTGGTAACAAACGTAAAACCTTATATTTTTATAATATTAGTGAAATAGTAAAGAGGTACGTAGATTGTAAGTCGCAGTCGTGTCGTGTGGTCTGAACAAGACAACCGCTTGCGTCCGGCTCTGGTCCCATCAAAACACGAGGCTCGCGCATACAAAACTGCTAACTAACGTGACCTGACACTGAACTTTGTGTTGTGAACTTTGTGTCTGGCATTAGGTGTTTTCTACACGTCAAACTGTACTAAATCGTTTTGTGTAAAATAAAAAGAACACTATTGAGACTTGTGTAAGAGAGATGCTTGAAAATATTGGTTAATATTGGATGATTGGTTATTGATTTGGTTGGTTGGTTGAATATTGGTTATTGTTGTTATTTATGCATTTCTATTTAATTTCTAGATCATGTTAGTCGTATATTAACATAATGTGATGCCTACGAAATTCCAAAATCTAAATTGAGTGGATAAAGGTATTTTAGTGGTAGGTATGGGATGTGAAAAGTAACTGCCTACAATTTTTTTTTGTGTTCGTAGATTTGAATGATCTAATGATAATTATATTTTTATTGATTGACAGGTAAGAGAATTCCCAAAAAGTTAAATACTAAAATATAAGTACTTAAGTACCAAAATATTTTATATATTATTGTCTTATTCATACTCTGCACAATGTATTATTCGAAAATGACACAACAGCGTCAATTTTTAAGCACCATTTTCTAAATTAAACCGGACAGCTCTAAAATTATCGCCATACTTTTCTAACTGAAATAAGAAAGTAACGAAGATAATTTAGCCCTGAATTAGTTTAGTTTATTAAGTCGTCCAACAGAATCGTCGCCATTGTCCTCTGTCCGTGGGTTCATAACGATTATTGCCAACCGCTAACTATGGGTATCTTTTGGGTTTCTTATTTCGGCTTAAGGGATCGGACTAATAACAGTTGTTGTCAGATATAAAATATGGTATTTTCTGGCCCTTATTCGGTAAGTGGCTTGTCTGCTTCCGGGGAGGATATAATATGAGGGTCTCATGAATGATTGGTTGAAGAGGAAAAAAGTCAGTCGTGTTTTTATGTGGCAAGTATTTATTAAAGTGGTTGTTGTCAGTCTATCGAATATGTATCTATCTATCGTCTCACTTCCGCCACATCTCGCCTTCGCCGCGTCTCGCCTCCTCCTCATCTTGCCTTCAGTCGTCATCGCATCTAGCCTCCGCCGTTGCACTATAATTCGCTTCCGCTACACCGCCGCGTCCCTCCAGCGTTTGTTAACTCTTAGGTAAATATAACTATATACGATACGATATTAGTACGGTTAGTAATTTAATTGAACCGATTTTATGATACTTTCGTTTTTATAAAAAAAATGTTTTTGACTTAATATGAATCAAATATGATTTTTCAAGAAATCACAAACAAAAATTTAGATAATCACAAAAATATTCAACATCTTTAAACATTCTACAATTTACTGCTACCTACTATCAGAACGGTTCTTAGTTCGGCTAAAATCTGGTTTTTTCTGCCTAAGCTCTGATTTCTCCACAAAATCCTGGGCCATAACACACAAACGCCTTGCAAGATAGCCTCTTTCCTGCCCTGCTCTACCGGATATTATCATTAAAAGAACCCGCTGGCTCCAGTTTTCGGCCCATAAATTACGTATCAGGAGTCTACTTCCCTGTTCTAATAAATCTTTTGGTGCTTCCTATGCGGGGTGGAGAGCTGGCTGCTGAAAAAAATACAGTCATTAAAAATTTATTATATTGAAACCTTTTGTTTTTGCACGTTGTGGTAAACATAATTAATTTCTATGACGCCAAGAATTGTCCTATTCCAATGGAAATAAGAATAAATAGATAACATTTTTTGTAATAAAGATGGTTTCGATGATAATTAAATAACTAGCAATAAAAATGCGAAAAACACATTTTTCGAGATGCTTATGAAAAATAAACAATCCTCGACTGGTCTTTGTCACTGCTCTTCCTACACTGCATTGCTTGCTGCTATGTTCTAGAATGTTTTCTTAGCGGAAGTTTCAAATAATTAATATGAATAAAATACATTAAGAATAAAACGATGAAAAAAATCTTTTATAATTTACAAAACTCCAAAATTTTATTATTTTGACTAGATACACTTTTTAAATCCCCATCTCTTAGCCTATTAAGAATGAGGGTAGATAATCCGGAGGAGTGAGCAGTGACGTCATATTAGCAAGGTTATGAAATAAAGGGTAGCCCATTGCGGGTATTAACGCCGTAAGAATATCACCCCCTTGGGTAAGTTAAGTTGGTATATTAAAGCAATTTGTAATTTAAAAGGTTAAAGGTAATTGCGCCTTAATTGAGGAATTTAAATCCAAAATGATGTATCATCATTATGTGAATATTTTGCAGTTCCAATAATATAACACGTTACGTGTCGAATTGATAATCTCCTTTTTTGAAGTCCTTGTATTTGTATTTTTATTGTATTGAATTTTGTATTTTTCTGTGAGATAATTTTATTGTGGGTTCACAAAGCGTTATTACTTCAATAGATAAATAATCACACAGTTGGGCAGCATAATCGAATGTGGAATGTAGAATCGTGTGAATCGTGTGTGTCAGTTTAAATGTGGACGTGAATATTCGCGAAAAAACCAAATTTGTAACATAATATTGATTACTTTGAAATAGGGATATGAAATTTTCAAATACTAGATAACATAAATTCAAAAAAAATAGTTTTTAAAAGTGTTCGCTAGCATTCGATAAAAATCATTTTTTCCGGACTTTAGAATCATTATCTATCAATTCAGCTATTTTTGTTCAAATATTAAAATATTTAAAGTTACTATAAAATGTCACAATACTCGTTCTAAAACTATTCGAATATTCATATTTCAGTCCGCACCGATTTGTGGTACAATGCGTTTTAGTGAATAGAAAAATGGCAATGTGATCCAGCGCGCTAGCTCCGTTTCAATGATTTATTTCGCTTGAATTTCCTGAAAGAATAGATTTTAGTAAAAATGAAAGGTCTGAATGAAGCTCTGTTTAAAATTGGAATATTATTTTTTTACTGTGTTTTTCATAAAACAAATAAGTTTTCATCTAATTACTAGATATCTATTATTACATTGTATACTCCGGGTGTTTGTCACCGTTTTTCATTAACCTGAATGAAATCAAGTGAAATCGCAGGGCACAGCTAGTATTTATATTATATTGGTTGATTGATGTGGACTAGCAAAATAAATTATCTAAGTTTAATCAAGTTATTAACAAGCCATTTTTCAAATTAAAAAAACAAACCCCGAGTAAAAAAAAACTGAAAATCTTCAAATGGCTTGACCGATTTCCTTGAATCATAGCTAAAAACATTTTCAATTGAGTTGTGTTTCAAACAAAGAAAATTAATTCAAGATAGGTCAAACTCTTTGGGAACTACCGTGAACTACGTTGCTACTAGATACACAGATACGCCGAAATGCAAGTACGAAAATAATACGCACATAAAATTTATAGTACTCAATATAAAATTGAATCTTCAGTACTACAGCACCAAAGTCGTCAATTCGAAATACCAATTCCATGCATCACCGGTACTTTAATAATGGCAGCCTAGCCCGTATTGTCGGATTTTTGCATATTGCATGGAATCCTACGACATTGGTAGTAAGGGTAGTCGTATGTTGAGACGTAAGCCATGATCCCGTCTGGGAAGTACCGCATCTTTGCCAACTTTATTCAACTGCCAAGCGGTAATGCGCAAATCTGTATTATAATAATGAAAGGCTATGTTCCCAGCAAAATTTCAGGACAAATAAGAGATTAAACATCTTATATCTTGTGACGAGCGCTATGTCGTGCAGAGTTTTGAATAAAGAGTTCAAAATTTTGGGTAGCGCAGACCTGTTATGAGCAAATATGACGTTTAACTTCAGGCGAGCTTTGCCTTGCGAGATTTGTGCTCGTCCCGTCACTGAATAGCAAACAAAAATGAAACAGCACAGCACAGAATATATTTTGGAGACTACAGCAGGCGAGACAGACATAGCGCGCAGAGCAGGACAGACACATGTCTGCATCGCACGTGCCTACACCGCAATACCCAGCTCTCAGTACGTTCATGCGTTACTAAATCTGCTCTGTCCTGCGCTGCGTGGACCTGCGTCACCTGCGTGTCAGCTTACGCTTAGCCTATTCAATGCGTTCGGATTCCTGGAGAGAGGAGCGGTGGAAGGCATGGGTCTTATACGATCAGAAATTCTTTACAACATTTTAAAGTCACGGAGGTAAAAATATGCCTCTAAGGTTAGAAGGTTTATCTATTTATAGAGCTTAGTAAAATATTTCTAGTAAAGAGTCTTTAACCAGTTGAAAGTATGATGAATGTAGATTCATTTATTTCTTTTGTTAAAATGAGAAAATACAATACATACTTGGAAAATATAAACTAACGTTTCGTTATAAAACAAAAACTTCTACATGTAAGATTTTTAATCTGAAGCATTTCAAGTTTTAGGATTTACGACAATTATTATTACAAAATCAAACACTTTTTGCTTGCCTTAAAATCTAGTTCAGACTTGGTTTTCATCAAACAATTCAACTCCCAACCATTTACTGAAATTTAGAAAAAACTGGCAGCACTGATTTTTTTATGGTTATCCGATAAAGCCGAGTTCTATTTAAAACACAGCTATATTGTATCAGTGCCGCTTTCATTACTGGAGCTGTACTATAACATACCCAAATATTATACCTAAAGGCAGTAAGTAGAATGGGTATCCAATATTCAAGCCGGGATGAATAACGGCACGTTGGCTCGAGATATAATAATTGAACATGTTTGCTAGCGTTTGATTTGAATAGGTGCATGTTTAATAATTTAATAATACAAGGTAATGCAGAAAGGGTATGCTACGCTGAAAGGGGCATATGGTACATACTCATACTTTAAAAATGCTATGGGGCTAACCGTGATAACGCGAAAATTTAAGCTGTTCCATTGTATTGAGTGTCGTTGACATTAGTCTGGAACAACTAATAGGCTGTTAATATAATAGAATCTTAAAAGGTCGGCAGCGTATCTGTGATGCCTCCAGTGTTACAGGTATCCATAGGCGACGGTGATCGCTTACCATCAGGCGGCCCGTTTGCTTGTCTGCCACATATGGCATAAAAAATTAATAAATAAAAAACTGATTTTTTCGTGATTTCGGGCTGGGTCTCACTAAAAATTGTTCGTAATGATGAGCACCTTGAGGCCTTTTAAGGTTATCATACTCTTTCCTCATAGCCCTGTATATGTATAAGGAGGTTCAATCCGTGTGGCTTTGAATGCAGTAGGTATATTAATATAGCTCTTTGTTTACTAAAATATTAGATTACCTAGGTATTAAAATTTATTGTGGTACAGTTTGGATGTATCTAAAGTATTCCTTGTACTTTTTAAGTACAAACAGGCAAATAGTGTAATGGTAAACAAAGCATTTTTATTATAGTAACAACGTTAGCGCGGTCATGTTTTGCCATGTTTTACCAGCCCAGAGAGGTGCTTGTAAACATCATTTTTAAAACGCCCTCACAGATTGTATTTTATCGATTTTAGTAGATAAAAATATACATTTCCTTTTAATGTTATTTGTTTGCGTAGTCTTCATGTGTTTACAATATTTTACGCTGTCGAATGACTTTAAGTTAATAATTAATTTTCAGCTTTTTCTCTTAATCTATATGAATCCCGTTTGTTATTATTATCGTAATAATTGCACCTACATGTTAATATTCTCGTATTTTATACAAAGTAGGTAATAAAAAGTATAGATGTGAAAGTGGCACGTATTTAGGTAAAGTAAAATTGTCATACCAAAGGCAATGTAATTTCGTCTTAGCCAAATGGCCAAGGGTCAGACTTTATAGGCTGCTTGAATGTACCTTACATGGTTAGTGACCAAAAGTATCGCCAGTGCGTTACTGAGCAGATTTTTCTATAAAATTTTTAAAGAATTTTTCTAATTATTTTAGATTTCGAATTTTTTATTTTTTTTAGTGGACAACTCTTTTAATATCATTTATTTTAGACCAGGTCCATATTACACACAAATGATTATTATCAGTTTTAACAAATTAAAAATTAATAACTAAACATAAAAAAATTGAATTATGTTAAGATTTAAATTTAAAGCAAATTATTTGGATTGGTACATGTCAATTATAAAATTAAGGAAATGAAATTCCAAAAAAAAAAAAAATACCTATAATCAAATCTTTTGAAGTGCACTTAGATTTTTGTCAAAAAGTTGACTAGCAGTAATAAATCTGATTGACAAAATAAACCGAAGACTTACCCCTTCGCACTTTTCATGGGCTTGGCCAAACCTGAGCTTTTTAATACTAAATAAAATAGCTTTAATAGCTACTGCAAGTACTGCCAGAGGTAATATTCAAAAGCTCGAGAAGTTTTTAATTTTAAACCGAAAACAAACGACTCGACGATGGATTTAAATGCACATTTTATATCAAAACGAGATTTCGCTGAAAACTTTCGACAAATCTGAAATTTCCAATCTGGAATTTCCAACGGCATTGTCCCTAGAATTGAAACTAAGGTGGTATGAAATTACGGGCTTTTCTTGGATGCTATTTTGGTCTTTATTTTGTGAGGGTTACTGTTGGTTTTTGTAAGTTGTGCTGTGGGTGTGACAGGCAGTTTTTAATCGGATTGGAGTTTGAGAAGCGTCGGTCCTGAGACCCTATTCTTGGGCGCTCGTGATTGTCTCCGTCACACTCACTTTCATGACATTAGTAATGAGAACGACAGGGACCGAGATATTATCTCTCTTTCGAAAAGAGGGCCTCAGGTATTTATTGTTTGTCTGGTAATTTTATTATTCGATGCTAAGAGGCGTCCGTAAACTAAGTTTAATGTAGGGCTAAAGCTCGAATTGACTTTATGTATCTTTAAAGTTAAGAAAACGGTGTGAAATAAAATATGGGTAGATCTCTTTATTATGTACATCGAAATTTAGCGTGAAAGATTGACAGTATACAAACAAACTTTCACTTTCATAATACGTTCCTAATAATTTCCAGAAAAGCCAACGCGATTCTGTTCAGGTTCGCGCTAAGAGCCCATGGTACCGGCTCTGTGGGTCTGCATAACTTCTGACGTAAATACGTACCGAGTTTTCGATAGAAAAGTGTACGCGTGTAAAATGTAAGTGTAGTGTAAGTGTGTGAAAAGTGAAAGTGTACGTGTAGTGGTATGGCTCTTTTGCAGAGCCCGCCTGGGGAAGTACCGCACCTTTGCCAGTTATTCCACCGCCAAGCAGTAATGTGCAAACGTTACTGTGTTCCGGTTGGAAGGGCATTGTTTCCAGTGAAATTACAGGGCAAATGGGAGATTAAACAACTTATATCTCAGGGTGACGAGCGCAGTGCTGTGCTGCGCAGGGAGGTTCTGCGAGTTCAAAATTCTGGGTGGCGCAGACCTGTTATGGGCAAACGTGACGTTTAACATCAGGCGAGCGATTTGTTCGTCTCATCACTCATTACATAAACATACATAAAGTTCCAAACTCAAATCTTCACTCACACACACACCCACGCAAGTTCTTATGAGCCCACGTAATTTCTCGAGTAAATAGGTAATTGCGTCAGACATTCTGTAAATAGCAGTTTAGGGTGTAAAATGCCTATTTCTATACTGGTAAAGACAAATTATCCTATAGACTAACAATGACGTCATGTATCATTGTCAGTTTAATTTGCATTACAAAAAAGCTCTAAATCAATTCAGTTAAAATTGATATGGGACCTCTGAATTATGACCTACCAAACAAAACAACAATCATCAAAATCAGTTCATAATTGATGGCGTAATCGCGTCTGTCTTCCCGAAAAAGTACAACCCAGGGTTATTAAAAAGTAGAGTGAATAGGTATTTCCTAGGCAAGCGTGCTACATCTTTGACCACATCGTCGCTTCCCATCAGGTGAGATTGTGGTCAGACGCATGTCTAGTTTATTGTAAAAAAAACATACAAAAAGAAAAAAAAGCAACAAACAGTCGAATTGAGATCCTTTTTTGAAGTCGGTTAAAAATCAGGTAACTAGCTAAGATTCGCTAGGAAGAGAGAGTGCAGAGCATAAAGTATAGAGAATTTAGTTCAAAATTATGATCAAGCTATTTCAGTTCATGTTGACTTTATACTCCAATTTATACCTACATGTCAAATATCGGCTTTTTTACTGTTTTTTTTTTAATGTCGTCTAGCTACGGAATTACAGGGTCTCTACGATACCTGTTTCACGATAACTATTCTATGACCTGTGCGCGTAACGCACAGTGTTCTGAACGCTATTTGTCTGCAAAAATCATGACATTGTCTATAACACCATTAGCGCCAATGTGTAGACAGATACTATTCATCCTGTATCAGGTGTCTACGCTAAGTCTATTAGCATGCAAAACCTAAGTAGGAGTGGGCGGTGTCAACAACTATAAGGTTTCTAAGAAAATGTATCAAGTGTCACTTAATGGCCTTTGTTAGCATTCCGACTGTCTAAAATGAGTTAGCATGAAATCTAGGTTAACTTACCGCATATTTCATAGAATAGTCTCATAGAATAGTTTCATAGAATAATTTTGAGTCACTTTGAAGGCTTTAATCATAAAGTTTGCGTAAAACTAAGTGGTATTAGTTAGTACTGGGGAAAACAGTTTTGTATTGCGCACAATTAGTAATGGTTTTTGTGAATCTCGGCAATTGCTAAGCAGAGTTTATAATTAAGGCCCTAAAGTAAAATGAATCCGATTTTGATTACCAGTCTGAACAATAAGGCCGTTGGTTAGTCTACGATCATCTTTTCTGTAAAAACAAAACAAACTTCTACGAAATTGCCTACTACTTTAGACCGCTTATTTCCTTCTTCATTTCAGGAGGTAAGTATAATCTGGTTTAAATACGCATTTATTTCAGTATAAATAATCATGTTTCCTCCGGCACAGACGATGCATTTAAGCCGCTTAGCCTTAGGCCGATAATAATTGAGGAAAAACAGATCGCAAAATCCCTGCAATTTCAACCTACCGCTTCCTCATACTAATTCACGGGCTTTTAGAAAAAACGTAGTCATTCAAAATTTCGGAAAGTAATTAGAAATTTGATTACAGTATGCAAATTGGGTCGAAGAAGGGTCGTCACAGATAGATTATTTTATCTTGAAGATGTTCGGGGAATACTAATTTTGTGCAAATTGTAGGAAGTTTGTTATTCCGAATTAGCAGTTCGGATTTGGCGGAGGAAGTGCTGGGTTTAAAATGTTCAGGTAAATTATTGATTGATGATGTACAAATTCTGTGACTGCGCTCGTAAATTTGTTGACTAGGTGACTAGGTTTGTACATGATCACAGATGTTGCAACGTACGACACAGTCAGTCTTCTGATGGGTGACCGCGAGAGCCATCTGTCGGTCGAATAGCATAATAATTAAATTGAAGGTTCCGATTGTTTCTGATATAAAACAGCCGTCATCAGAATCAGAAGCTTTTGCGGCCTAAAACTCTGATGTCACAGCTAGCTACACGGCCTACACGAAGTCACAGCAAGCCACTTTGCCTACATGAACTCACAACTAGCCATTCGGCCTATACGAACGCAAAGCTAGAAACTTTGCCTATACGAATATACTAGCTTGTGAATAGGTATTACGAGCGCCGCCGAACTTTTTCGCCTTGCCAAGAACAAGACCAAATATACAGATCTGCCTGCCAAACTTCACTAGTTGATCAGACCTTAAGAAGAAGCATGTCACATTCTACCGTTTTCAAATTTCAATTCTCAATGTTTTTGAGACGTTTTATTCTTCAGCTCAGCACGCCGTATCTCTCCCCAATGCTTCCGCATATAAACCTCGGATCTACGAGTCTCCTGAAATATCATCGTCCGAAAACAACGTGAAAGTCGGAGTCACCCATTGGTTAGTAAATCAGGGTGCCGACCCTGTGAGAGAGAGTAAGATATAAAGAAAGATAGAATAGTCGTTTCTACACTAGTTGTAGATAGGCTTGATATTTAAGTCTAAAATTTAGATATTTCTTCGGAGAAAAAGTTAAATTCTTCTTAACTGCAGATGGAACTGCAGATGTCTGTCCGTTCTATCAAAAGACAAATCTTGTATTTTTACGCCTAGGCGAAACATTTGAACGTAAGCAGATGAAATAGGAAAACGTATTTGTACAATGTCAATTTATACCTGTAACAAAATTACATAGGTTGATTCTAATTCTTGTGTAGTCTTCGCATAATGTAAGTCTGACCTACTGTCGAATTTTATAAAACCCTTTGGCAATTTCCTTCTATCTTTTCCAAACCTCCGCCAAATAATCCAGTCGTTTGTTACCCCCCAGATAAAACTGAATATATTTCGAATCTTCTAAAACTGGGATATCTTTATTAAGGCGAGAGAAGATTTATTTCAGACCAAGCTATTCAATTAGGTGGGGGATAATTTTCCATATATATCTTGGGATATATATTTCTCGAGATATACTCGGGTATTTTCTGGTTTTCTCTTAGTAATGGCGCTGCATAGGATTTCCTTGGCGATAAAGGAATTTTACGCTGAGACGACTAAAACCATTGCATTTCCTTGGGATTTTTAAAAGTAAAGTTAGGGAAATGACGTCTGTTTTTCCGTAAAATAACTCTGAAAAATAAATAAAACTAAATTAAGTTCTTAGCGTTGATGAATAGCAAAGATGAGGCAAATTGCAAAAGCTCTTTGGCCTTTTTTATAAGTTTTTTATTTAACTTGCAATTTTGGTAAATTTGGATTTATATTTGGGTCAAATCTTGCAACTGGTGTTAGAGACACTTTCCGATGTCCGATTGAGTTGAAATTTTGTATACCTGTGTAGTGTAACCGACGAAATACTAAAAAAGTTGGTTTAAAATATATTTTTTTAATTTATCCATGGAAAGCTAACTACAGTTGGCCACAAATGGTTTTTAGGGTTCCGTACCCAAAAGGTAAAACGGGACCCTATTACTAAGACTTCACTGTCCGTTCCGTCTGTCACCAGGCTGTATCTCATGAACCGTGATAGTAAGACAGTTGAAATTTTCACAGTATTTCTGTTGCCGCTATAACAACAAATACTAAAAAAGGAATAAATTAAATATTTAAGGGGGCTCCTATACAAAAAAACATATTTTTTGTCGTTTTTTAAGATAATAGTAACCCTTCGTGCGCAAGTCCGACTCGCACTTGCTAAAACTAAGCTTATTTTAGTACATCTATTACTATCTATTACCGACTTATCTGGCACCAAACCAAACGTAATCGGTTCACAGTAAAATAACTCTATAGTTTCCAATTTACCCGCGAATATATCTTGTTAATAGCTTAATAGGGAGCCATTTTAAACTTACAATACAATGAGTTGGTCCCAACTGGTCTGGATAGAATAATACCTGGAATTCTAGATAAAATTGGGGTCGAACCTAAAATATTCATGTGCCTAGAAGTACCATAGATTCAGCTCAACCTTTATACGAGTACGTCTCACTGCTGGGGTAGCAGGTATACATTCGAAGGGTGATTAGGCAGTTTTTCTCCAGGGTGACCAAGTGCAGGTTGGATTCCATTGGTATTCTATTATAATTACTTATAAATAGGATAAGTACCTTTAAATATGGAATGAGCTCCACTGGCGAGTTTCCCAAGAAGCTGCTACATGGGTTTCTTCATGAGGATTCAACGGGCCCAAGTTTGAAGACTTTATTTGATAGATCTAAACTAACTAAAAATATATTTGTCTTTGTCTTTGCAACCTATAAGAAAAGGACACCAACACTTTTAGAAAATTAGATCTGTCAACTTGTGCTTTTAAACTTGGGCCTATTAAGCTGTGAATAGAGTCTTAAAAAGTCGGCAACGCATCTGTTAAGCCCCATCCACATGCTTAACAAACAATGGCAAACAGCCAACAGCAAACAGCAAACACGGACGTGTGGATGGGTGTTGAAAAATTAAAAAACAAACTTTTAAAAATGAATGCACCCATTCATTTTTAAAAGTTTTTGAGCGGGAAAATTGACGTTACTTCTTGTGTCAAAACAAATCTCAAGAATAATCGTGATTGTGTGTAAACGTTCGCCAAGCATGTGGATGGCTGTTTGTGTTGGGTGATTGTGGTTGCTGTTTGCGGTGTTTGTGACAAACAGCCAGCGTGTGGATGGGCCTTTAGGTAACAGTATCCCGGCGACGGGTATCACTTACCATCAATGGCCGTCTGTTCGTTTGCCACGTATGGTATGAAAAACATTTGATTCTCAAATCGAGTACTGTTCGAGGTCGAATGCCGATAAATCAAATATCAAAAAGTCGAACACGCTTACTCGATGTCACACTCAAATTGATCAAAACAAATGTACACAATCTTGCAAGAACACAAGTTCTAAGACAACTTACTCTCATAGCTAATATAAGTGTAGTGCTTCTCAAGTAAAGTTGAAACACACAGTTAGGTGCTTAGAATTTTAACTTGAGTGGCGAACTATATCCAGCTTCGTGCTGGAAAGCACTCTAACACTACACTATGATTTTCTCGCGATTTTCAACAGCACAGCTCATGCATTGTCGACATTTAAATCCCCGTCTGTGATATGAAAGTCAAACATGTCAACCGCTGATCTATCAATTCTACAATACCAATATTTTTCATACAACTAGTTAACAGTAAGACGTCTTCGCTTGCGAAAAAACACAATAGAAAGACAAAAAAGCTATTTAGTTTTAACAGTTTTTTTGACTAAATAAAGTACTTAAGTGAGTTGATTCCATTGGCGAGTTATTACGAAGTCTGGATAGAGATGGAGGAGACCTTTACTCAGGAGTTCCGAACCAATATTATAGGTTGATAAAAAAGGCTTCATAAATTTTAATCCGATTTTAGATCTCATAAATATGTGGCTCGGTGGTTGTTCTTATATAGGTAAAATAAAAAATGTTATATAATTTAAAGAATCTTCGAAAGAACGGTGATCTGGAACCTTCTTCTGTTGCTCTCGAAATTATCTCGGTCACTGGTCACTCTCACTCTCATGACATGTCTTATAAGAGTGAAAGTGACAGATATAATCTCAAGCGTGCAAGCTGTTACGGGCACCTTGTCGAGTTCCTAGAAACGATTCTTTCTTCAATCTGCTAAAATCTGGAAACACTTTTCATTTTCATTTCCGTGAAATGATTTAGAACACGTGAAAAATCTGAGTGCATAAAATAAGCGTGCAATTTCCTTAAGCTATGGTCGGACGTTGCATAAAACATTTTCGGCACTGCCACAAATGCGCTACCAATATGGCGTCTGCTACATAACATTCTAATGTAGGGAGTATCTCGAGAAACGGGAATAGAACGATACGAAAACAAAAATAAGACAAGACGAACAAAGAAAAGTAAAGGTTTAACCAAAAAAGGTAAAAGCAAATAAAAGAGAAATTAATTTAAAAAATGAAAGAGAAAAGTAAATAAATAAGAGTTTATCTTTCAACCAAGCGACGGGCCATCTAATGGTAAACCATCGCTTATAGACACCTCCAACATCTTTGACTTTAGGCTCTACATTCAAGTAGATACCTATTCATCTACTATTTGGTTAACTTAGAACAAAGCTGTCAAAACCATTACAACAATTATTATTTTGATGAAAAGGAGCCCAGTTTTGACTCAAATGTTTGTAAGCAGCTTAATTTCCCGTCTCTCCAAATAGCCCCACCAGGTGGAAGCACTGCTCCCATTCAAATAAAACACTTTTCGACGGAAATGTTTCTGAAAAGTTTCCCTTGAGGCCAGTTTAGAAAGAGACGGAGAACCAACTTAATGCTAAAGAGCAAGACGGAAATAACGGAAACTCGAGTTAATGAGTACGTGAATGAAAGGTTTTTATATTTACTTTCGTAACTTTTCCATGTCGTCGGTCTGTATCGGAAACGAAATCTTTTTATGTGGTAGGTAAGTATTTTCTTTATACAGGACTGCACCTCGCGGTTTCATCCGCGTTTTTCGGGATAGAAAGTAGCCTATGTGTTAATTCAGACCATGAACAACCTTCAATCCAAATTTCATGTAAATCCGTTCCGCTGTTTTTGCGTGAATAAGTAACAAACATAAATGTACGTCATGTCCACAGTCCATACATTCTTATTATACAACCTTTCGCGTTTATAACTTTTAGTACGATATTAATTTTTTTTTATTTATTTACCAATGATTTTTTTTCAAATTTAAATTCAAAAGTTTTATTTCACATTCAATTTTACAACTTTTCTTGATTATTAAAGTATTGCAGACTATTTTAGCCAGTTATCATTTTTATTGTAAAGTTATTTTATGTTTGTTGTCTTCCAACAAAAGTTTGCTAAAAACCTTCAAGAAAAGTTTGAATTTTCAATCGGTTCAGGCCACACGTCTCGCGCCATCAATCCACGTCAGCTCGAAATTACTTTTTAACTCCAATGGATAAACATGTCAAACGCTCTTAACAACACCCGTGGCTTTTCAACACATTCTTTGTTGTTTCAAGGACTTTTGGCGGGAACGTGGAAGAGACATGTTGCTTCATTTTGTTATTTTACTAAACTTGTGTAATTTTGAGTGTTAATGTTTATTTTAAGTGGGAAAATAACCATTAAGTGCTTGAGGACGTGCACGAGTGTGGGCAAATCATAAAATGCAGTAAATCGTGTCATTCCGTGTTGCTTCCAAAACTCCTTAGAAAAGCCTCTAGTAAAGTCTCCACTACTTTACTGGGGCACGTACCGTACCTACTCTATCCACTTGACACTGGCTAAATTGTGGCAACCCCGCAGAAGCCATTTTTAAAAATTGAAGTTGAAGTTGAAGTTGTTGTTTCAATTTTCTATAGAACGAAACAACGTGAAAATATCAATAGTTGTTTCAAAGATAGGTTTGAAAATATCTATATTAGTAGTATAGCAGTAAGATAAAATAGGAAGACAATAACAAACTGTAGTCAAGTGCTAATGGGTTGATTAGACGTAACGAGTACATTGGCGACTGTAAATGGATATACACTCGGCCGAGCAAACAAGTCATGGTTCTAGAGACTGTCTCGCCTCGTCAAACTGTTTATACAAACCGACTACTCGGCTCTACTCATTATATGTAATCAACCCATAAGAGTCGAACACCTCACGTTGTGTACCCATCGAATATATTTCGTGTCACCACAGGGGCGGGAAGGGGGTGATGTGAGGGTACATCTCAATGGCCAAGTCCTTTGTTCAATAAAATTATACGGAAGCCCCAGAAGTATCTTATGGGAACACATCCTTGCACGTTTGTTTAGACTAAGACGTGGCTCTTACTAGAAACGACAATGAGCATACTCTATTTAGGGATTTTTAGAATTTTATTTTAAAAAAATTGATAAAAGAGAAGTCGCTTCCCATCAGGTGAGATCGTGGTCAAACGCATGTCTAGTCTTAATCTTCTTAATATATATAAATCTCGTGTCACAATGTTTGTCCTCAATGGACTCCTAAACCACTTAACCGATTATAATAAAATTCGCACACCATGTGCAGTTCGATCCAACTTGAGAGATAGGATAGTTTAAATCTCAAATTATAGTCGCAATTTTAATTTATTGCAAATTATATATATACTGATAATTTTTACTATAAATTGACAAGTTAGCATCAACATACTACGGTTGCTATAGTTACGCAATGGCTTTTGACAGGACAACGTCTGTCGAGTCAGCTAGTTTGTTATAAAAAAAAGTTAGTAAACCTGCCCCCCTATCCAAGTTGCAATCCATGACATTTCTGTAATCTAAGTATTTTAGATTCTAATAGGCTGTTACAGAAATATCATTCCCATATAATTATTGTCATAGTTTATACGTCAATTTTTCAATGTGCCATTTATTGAAAAACAATCTTTTCACTAAGTTCAAGTACCAGGAATGCATAAACCATGAAGAGGTTTTCCTTCTCGCGACTCTAGAGTGCAATTACCACTGCATCGTTTCTGCTATACTGGTACCTAATATCAACAAATTCATTTAAAACTGTTTTAACCCGACGTTAGTTAGTTAGTACCTTTGAAAGTGTACCCTATGTTACTACCCCATCCAGTACAGTCAGCGTCATCTGTAACCTAATAATGTTCTCAACGCTGGCAATACATCACTAGCTCAGTGACAAATAAAGATGGATCATGAGGCGATATTGCGGAGCTCGCTACATGTTTGCTTTTTTGCTGTCGGTACTTCGAAGCCGCAACGTAGCGCAGTAAAAGTAGCCAGTGTTAGATTTTAAACTTAACATTAAATTGTTTTTATATATTTTTTTGTTTTAGTAAGGTGATAATTAAGGCGTATATAGGTCTTTTTTATGGGTATTTAGGTCTTTTTTGGTGGTGCTTAAAATAATTTTTGTAAAAATAATTAAGTAATTTTTGTGAAGGAATTGAATTGTGCCGTGGTTCGAATGTGTTTATTTGCAGTTGCTAGTGTGTGTAATAATTTGTATTAAAAAAACCTAATAAAAAATTAACAAACACAATTGTTCCAAATGAATTCGTTTTGCTAAAAATATTAACAAACATTTATAAGTAAAACATCAAAGTGTCTTAAAGTATCTTTGGGCTAAATTATATGATAACATTACCCACTGCAATATCATTTTACTCTATGCCCTATATCACAAGTATGTTTTTTGTTGTCCGTACCGAAAGCCATGTGCGGAATATTCATGAGTGCATATTTGAGCCTCATTGGTTGAAGTTTCTTGCTGACGGTACAAGCCTTTTTGTAAAACTGTGTTGATGGAAGAGAGAATTCCGGAAAACTATTCTCGCGCGTTCGAGATTATTCATCACTCTCCATTTCATTAGCCGAGGAAGTATTCCGGGCCGTTCGAGATTACCTCAGGAACTCTTACTGCCCTGGGACCCAATTCTTACGCGCTCGAGATCTCAGTCTCTCTTACTCTTATGACATTTATAATGAGCTAATGAAAGGGACAGTGACCAAGATAATATCTCACTCGCCAGAATAGGGCCCTTAGATATTTGAGATGATCTCGAGCGTACGAGAATCAGGTGTGAAATATGGTTCTTGTGGCAGTGGCTTAGGTATTTACCGGCCCTGAATATACTTATTAAGCAAGATCGTATAAAGTGAACAGCTGACTCAGTATCAGAGCTTTTAACCCATCCGCAGGCTTTACATAATAGTTTTACAATTAATGTAGTTCCACAATGAATATAGGGTTAACGACCAGGGTTATTTTGTAAGCGTGGTGAAAATGATTTTCTAGAGCCATCTCGCTTGCACCAACCTACTCGCATCATACGACCGAGCGAGATGACACACGTTTACCATTACCACTACACTCGCAAAATAAAGCCCAAGGGCATAAAGGTCAACGTGCCATTCGAAAGGCCACAGCGCACATTTGCAAAAAAAAACAAATGCAAAAAAGGCAACTCCAATTTACCAGTCAGACAAAAAGACCGCGGGGCTTTTTAAATTGAGACACTTAAAATAATTTAATCATTACAAGCGAATTGCATGTACTTATTCATCAAATTCGAAAAAGTATTCACAAAATAACATAAAGGTACTTTCATAATTATAATGTTTATGTGAAAAGGACCAAATGTATTGTCAGACAAAACATATTCATCCAAGGCTATTTCGTAGAAAAAACTTACTTTACTAACTACTTTATTCTGAACTTTTCGTAACAAAAATCCAAACTATTTAACACCTAAAAACTTTTCCTCTTTCCAAACTCCACGTAAAAGATATTCCGGAGTTGTGCATAAATGATAGTTCAAAATATTATTCACTGTTGCGGTGAGAAGGAAAATAAACAAATATTGAAGAAAATCGTAACTTCCGCTTCAGAAACAAACTCACAGTGTCAGTAGGAACTAGTGCAGGAAGTTTTATTTTGAAATAATAATAGATTTAGTAGTTTTTTTAACGAATGAACCCACGTTAACTTGCCTGTTGGCTAGCAACGATATGGTCAAAAGTGAAGCACACAATTTTAGAAGATACCCTCTTCACTCTGATCTTTAAAAGTCTGAAATTATATGTTTTTTTTTTTACGCTGTTGAGTGACGAGACGAGCAAACCTCGCCTGATGTTAAACGTCACGTAACAGGGCTGGGCCATCCAGAATTTTGAACTCTTAGAATTCAAGACCAGGATGTAAGGAAGCGGGAAGTTTATTCCATTCTCTAGCTGTACGGATCAGAAACGTAGATTCAAAACGTATTGTGCGAATCTAGGATAAATCGAACCACGAACTTGTAGTATAGAAACTTCGAAATACTGTATCACAAGGTAACAGTGAATAAAAAAAAAACGTGTCTGTGCAGGAAGTTTTACATTTATATTATTTCTTCTCTTTGTTCTAAATTTTAAACTAAAATAAGACAATCACCTTTTTTTAACTCATAAACCATGTCAAAGGTCAAATCGTTCACTATCACAACTAGAGATCAACGTTCAAATCCAAAAATCCCGTAAAAACTCGTAAATACACTTTTATTACCCTGAAACATTCAGTTTTACCTCAGCCACGCAATTTTCTACTCTAATCCCTTACAATAAAACTTTTTCAGACCGCAAATCGTTTTCAAACTTCTTTACTATAGACAAACCCAAAAAGTAGTACAAGACGTACGAATTTGAGTTTTATGATTTACGTAATAAAGTTCTAGTGGAGCGAAATTCCAGAGTGGCCAGTTACGGATGACAATAGTACCAATCGAGACAATTCATGAATAAATGTATGAAAGGATTTTGAATAGTTCTCGAACTCGATTTCAAGAGGGTCCATTTTTGTATGAATATTGTTTGTTAAATGATTTATGTGATTTTTCTGTGACGTGGACTGTGAGCATTCGCACCGTTTACGTTACGATTTCGTAGGCTGGGTCGGGAAATAAGGTTTGAAAACGGCTTTCATGTTTTATTCCATTTTGACTTTCGATTTAAAAGAATTCTCTTGTGCAGCGCAAAATGTCATGGTAATTTTGTCGATCGATTGATATTACAATATTTTTCGTTGACAAAGGGATTTTATTGATGATTTTTTCTTCACAAATGCCTTTGTCGGCAGCGCTTGTCGATAGGTAGATAATAATTTTAATTTCAATTTCTCTAAAAATGGTTCACAAAGTGTACTAAATTCACAAAACGAAATTATTTTTGCGTTGACAATTCTTGTCTGTCCTGGTATAAATATACATACATACTTAGTTATTAAAATATTCGCCGCTATTATACGTAAATAAACGAATAGTTTAATATATTTATCGGTACGAGATGCTAATTAGATACAGTTTCAAAACCTCTGGGTTGGTGATCTGTGTACACGTAACGAGTAGGGTTGCGAGACAGTGCCCTCGGCCGAGTACACGGTTTGTATAAACATTTTGATGAGGCCAGACAGTCACCATATCCACGATTTGTTTGCTCGGCCGAGTTGTGCCCATTTACTGTCACGTCACTGTACTTGTTACGTATAATCAACCCATTACGACGCAATTTGACGGGTGTTATTTTATCTCTACCTTTATTTCAAACACCCTTAAAACATTTCTTTTATTCCTAACCATTGTCACCTCAGCATGTTGTTTTTTGACCGATGCTTAGCTTACATTGCAAGTTTTCTACAGTAGTTCTACATTATTATGGAAATAAAGTCTAGCATATAAACTCTCACGCTTTATCTTTGAACGCCCGCAAGTGCATCTGAAGTAAAAGGAGTGTTAAAGATTGATCTGAGTTATTTGTAGCACCCTGTATAAATAAAAGCTTTGTATTGTAAACAACAACAGAGCCTCAGAAATATTCGTCCTATACCAAAAGATGAAGAGACTACAAATTGTCCGCTTGCCGGCTTATGTCGTGGCGCGTTGGATTATAAATAATGTGGATTTTGGATAGTTAACAAAGTCCGAATCAGAGGAAGACTTCAAACGTAGTAGATATTTGGTTTCTCCATATCTATCGAAATCGATTTATCTGTGAATAAATGTCAAAAGTCGACAAAAATGGTACCTATGCTAAATTAGGCATTGTTTTGATTGCCTATAGTTGGAATTCGATTATGTGTGATACTTTTCAATATACACTTGTAGGTGTATGTATAATAATACTTACGTAAGTATAAAAGGTACGTACGTTATTTATGTTGTTTTTTAAGTAAGGTTGGCAGTGTAAGTATAGAACTTCGTCGATCAATACACTGACGTCAAGATTCGACCTGTCGTTAAATTTTTTATTATGTTCGGACCATAGACAGAACTATAAATTTTTCACGATATTTTAGTCAGATTCAAACATCGACTTATCCATTCATAGAGTTCTACTTACACCGTAGCATGTTTTTCGATATTTTTTCACTAGATCTAATATCCATACATTGATAAATCTATGCCTTGACGGAATAGTTTTGCCCTGATTTATTTCTCCCTGCTGATAAACAAGGATAACCAAGTGGACTGTTTGATTGAATGTATAATAAAATACTAGAAGGATTTATGTATTTTTGTTCTGACTGGAGTATGTTTATGGCGCGTATACTGAAATATATACAGAAATACGGAAGCGTTTGTTCCATACGAAACAAGATACTTATAGACCTACTAATAAA
Source organism: Alcis repandata (assembly GCA_949125135.1). NCBI lineage: Eukaryota > Metazoa > Arthropoda > Insecta > Lepidoptera > Geometridae > Alcis > Alcis repandata. The sequence continues at coordinate 1,655,111 of OX421237.1, forward strand.
AAATAATACTAAACACAAAAACCACCAATAAATTAGAGTGCCTAATTTTTTTTTTATAAAATTAGTCCCAACTCGGCATAAAAAAAAACATCTTGGAATGTCTCAAAATATAAATATAATTTTTTTTTGTTCAATATTTATTTATGAATGAACAAAATTATAACAGCGACCAAAATAGAGGTCCAGAAAACCATTTTTTTTAAGTTATTTAAACTACAAAGCTTTTGAAAAACTTAAAAATTTTAGTGATTTGTTAACATTCTAAAATATTCATTGTGACTAATAAGTAAGATTTGTGTATCTGTGACATAAGATGAGTAAGCTTCAGTGGTGACAAACATGAGATACATATTTCATTACCACAGTGGTTTGTTGAATAAAATAACCCTTTGACAAGTAGACTAAAGGATTATTCAATAAAACAAATCTTTTGTCTTCAGTTTGAAACTTTATGAAACTTAACATGATACTAGATGCTATTATCACAAAAATAGACTAAAAATTAGTTTTCGACTAAAATGGACACTGACCTTTCATATTTATTAATTTGTAATTTATTTCATTTCCGTAATAAACTAGTGTCGTTATCTGAGTGAGACCAATAATAATATAAGCACGTACATATAAAAATACGCTAGTCTAAAACAATCAGTCCCCATCCTGAGCGCCTCTACCGAAAGTACCCATTAAACTGGCGGCACTTCCCCGCTGTATCGCCAGCGAGATGCGCTGGGCGAGAAACTGTCCCGCGCGAGGATCCCTGCCCCGCTTCCTCAGGCGACGCCCTAGCTCGGCCACCAATTTTTTGGCCTCAGAACCCCACGAACCTGCTGTCTCGACGGCAAAAGGAACGAATTCATACACTGACACCAAACAAGACGCTTGGCGTTGGCAGCCGCCTCCGCACCCGCCCCGGCCGCGCGCTGACACGCGGACAGGTGGCAGGCGGCGAACGTACTAACGCAAGTGGCGTCCCATAAAAAGCACCTACCTTTCCGCCAGGGAATCAGAGTAAGACCGTCCGGTCTCTTGCCGTCCAACCGTGACAAGCCAGGGGGCTCCAAGGTGCACGGTACATAAGCAAATATAATATAATAGTTGTCACAATTTTTATTTGACAATTGAAAACGTATGTGAAACTGTGACTTTTGAATAATAATAAGTAGATGAACTAATTGTTTATTCTTATTCTTTATCTCTTTCAGGCATAATAAATGAAATTCTATTCTATTATCTCCAAAACAGATCAATTTAAGGCCTCGCCGCACCTGTCGCCAAATATTTTTGGACAAACAACTAGACTGTAACTATTCTCTTGTCTAACCTGGGGCAGTGCCAACTCTAAGCCTGGGTCTAGATATTCAGCGCAGATAAGCCTAGACAGAAAGATGGAGCACTGGAATGGAATGGAATGGATTGTAATGGATTTGGGTGGAGCTTTGGCTGGGTTTACTTTTTTGGTCTTTTTGGTTTTTAGTTTTTTGGTATTTTGGTTTTCTATTTTGGTTTTTTGTTTTTTTGGTTTTGTTTTTTTTTTCAATTTTTTTTTGCTATTTATTTTTATATATTTTTTTGTTTATTTTGTAGTCGCGCGTGCGCAACACGAGACGCACATATTGACTTTTCAAAATTCTTCTACTTGCGGTAGTATGGAGCTCATGTGCGTACGCGCGAAAGTATGTAAGTAAGTATAAAATTTTGCGGAACAGGTCCGCCTTGTGCGAAATCGAGGGCTCCTTTGTATGTACGTTCATTGCACATGTACATGTACATTATGGGTAAAAAACTATAAAACTTCTATTACTGTATTCTTAAAAACTATGTTAAGTCTGTTTTATAAAAAAAATATATTCTTATGATTTTCAAAATGGAAGACACTAGATTTCGCGACAAAAGTCCGTCTAGAGCGTCTTGGGCTCCTTTGTACACAAAACCTATTATATTTAAAAAAAATTACAACTTTGTTAAGCCTATGTTATAAAAACTGTCCTTCTTATTGTACAATTACCATATAAGCTATTCTAAATTACTTTATAAAAGTAGGTGCCATAAAAAATCTTGGCTTCACCCAAATCTAACACAGTGCTCCATCTTTTATTCTAGGCTTGTCTGAGATATTCAGTCCTGATCTAGATTTACAGCTCGAACTTCATTGTGAGTTATGCAGCGTAATTAAAATCTATTCACGTTCCATTTCGGAATTTCCATAATTTAAGGTGTTGAGTTGTGGCGAGACTTGGCAGATATTTGAATAATAGAGTTTCAACATATTTAGTGAAAAATGAATTTTTAAATAGACCATAAAATATTGAGATTTATAATATCAGTAAGTAGGTAATACTAGTTTACATATAACATAATTATGTATTTACATCTTAAATTAAAATAAGCTAAAATAACAAACTATACTAGAACAAAGAAATTTACAAAACGAAAAATCAAAAAGTAGGTTTTGCCCATAAAACCATGTCATGAGATTTTGCAGCGGGATTAAAAACAATAAAAACGAATATGGAGTGAAATTCAATTTAAATACTGATGTATGAAAATTATTACTTTTTAAACTTATTATTTGATTACACCTAACGAGTACAGTGACGAGACAATAAATGGGCAAACTCGGCCGAGCAAACAAATCATGGTTCTAGCGACTGTCTCGCCTCGTCAAACTGTTTATACAAACCGAGTACCTACTCGGCCGAGAACACTGCCTCGCCACTGTACTCGTTACGTAATCAACCCATTACCTGGCTACTAAAGTCGAATGGCATACCTGGGTTAGTCGGCGTCTACGAAGTTCGTAGCTCTTCTAAAAAACTGCTACGCAACGTCTACGAATTTGCCTACGATTCAACATTATTTTCATTTATTTGTTTTTGAGTTGTTTGATAATTCAACAAATGTTTACTTTAAAGTTTAGTTTGATTTGCCAATAGACGATTCTCTAGTTGAAATTAGTTTGTTCATTCGTCAAAATTATAAAACGAAAGTTAATTATATTATTTGCTAGGTATTTGTTTTGAAGAATCAGGGACTCTATTTTTGATCGTTTGAGAATACTTTGGTCACTCTCACTCTCATGACATTTCTAATGAGAGCGACAGTGACCGAGATAATATCTCACCAAGTACGACCCCAGTTCATTGACCTTTGTCTTTTGAAATTCTAAATAAGTTAAACTTCGACATTATTACGTTTAAAACAGTAAAATTGAAATTAAAAAAAACCTGCAACGTTAAAACTACTGAACCAATTCTGATAAAACGTCTAAAACCTGCTTTCAAATAAAACCGCATCCAAATCGGTTCACCCGTTATAAAGCTACGGTGTCACAGACAGGCACATACCGGTCAAACTTATGGCACCCGTCTATTTTCGTCGGAACTAAAACCAATGAGAAGGCGCCTTCGAAACTGATTTACAAAGTAACGCAAGCGGTGAACTCGCTTCCGCATACGGTAATAAAGTCGCGTTATTCCGTATGTATAGGAAGATCAACAATTCACGAGTTCTACGGTGACTGAGAAGGTAACGCGTTTAGAACAGTATTTAATCTTAGTTTTTATGGTATTTTTGAGGCGATACATTTGATGATAGAAGCTCTACTATTAGTTTAGAAATAAAATAATCCCATGCGAAGCGAACATAATTTTGAAAAATAACTACGAGTAGCATAATTTGACGTCAAAACTGGAGAAAAAAAAACACCGAAAAAACCCGCTTCTAGATATTTAATCAGCTTTTTTGTCAACCTCCGCTCTTGGACAGATATGTCCTATCTCATTCTAGACAGTCGTTTTGTTTGCGAATTCCAGGTTGGTTTCATAGTAAAAGTTGCTCACAATGACGAGTACTACGAGCCCTTTTCGGCTTAGCATACCCTTTCCTTAAAACCCTGTATAGGATAAAATGTTATAAACGATCCCACCAGTATGCGTTACCTTCCTCGAAGGCAGTTCACTCTCTCCATTTCTACCAACAAACGATTTCCCTAACTTTTCTGGTTTAAGTTTTAACTGCTTACGTGTGTCGTTACTGCGGCGGTACTTAAAGGTAAACTTTATAAAGCGGAATTGTTTTCGTGGCAGTTTGTTGCATGGTTTATATATTCATCATCATCATTCACCTTATCCCTGCTGAGATATAGGCATCTCTCTCACTCACTTTTGACTCAAATAAGTTATTTTCATTTTTAATTAGGTAGCTGCACCCCGTGGTTTCACCAGCTTTTCGTTTAGACCATCCCTGTATTAGAGCGAACAATTTTTTTTTATCTATCCTATGCTGTCCCACTGCTGGGCAAAGGTCTCCCCAAATTAACAAAATAAACAACGAAAACAAAAATAACAGCGAACAAAATAAATATAAAAAAATATATCAAATCGGTTAAGCCGTTTTTGAGTATTGGTGAGACCTACGAATAGCGAAAATGATTTAAATATAAAAGAAAAGATAAGAGAAGACCTACATTTATTAACTACCTCGCATTTTTGCTCAAGTAACCTTATAGTAAACGAGATATTATTACCAGAGCGCCTGTTTTTTCATAGAAACATTTTCACTTAATTTCATTATTAGAATTTAAGACAATTTAAGCTTAAATTCGAACTTAAGCTAAATTCATTGTAGGTATTTTATTTGAAGACAATTTCGAATACACAGTAAAATATTATAACTAATTCAAATACCATGTTTGAATACACCCACAGTATTTAACATACACAGTACATACATAGTACATACACTTAATATGCACACGTACACTGTTCGTAACTTTTTTTATTCTTTATATTATTAAGAACACGAAAGTTCAACTTTATTATAAAATCGTTGTTCTTACGTCTTATTACTACAGTTTTATTGCATTTCGTCGAGTAGAGATTCACAATCGTTGCATTTATATCGGAGTGGATCAGACGCCATATTGGAATTGCACTCAATAGGGTTGTCGCTATCCTAGATTAAAATATCTATACTAATATTGTAAAGAGGTTAATAAAGTTTGTAAAAGGACTACGGATTATGAAAAATGTTTCATCTCTCAGTGCTACAAACAATATTTTATCCAAACTCCAAACGGCGTGGCTAATGACCGAGCCGGGCAAGGAATTTAAAAACATCTAAGTCCAAATAATTAAAGATAAAATCTTTGTAATAGAAATGGATTTAAATAGGTGATTAATTTGGCTAACACAGTAAAATGCTCACTTTACTAAACCAACCACGAAAATAAAATAAAAAAATTGGAAATTTATTTATAAATTATTATGTGCAGGATATTCTATGAAACGAAAACAACCATTAAACAGGCATGGCCGAAGTAGATAGTATAGCAAGGGAGATGCCTATACTCAGCGGAAGAGGAAGACAATGATGGTCAAGGATAGATTTCTAATAACCGTTTCCAAATTAACTAACTATGAACTGTATTCAATTAATCTCAATATAGTGCCTTCAATTAGTCTCAATTAATCAAACAATTATTTTTGGTGTATTTTTATTGAAGGCGGAAATACACCAGAAGTACATTTGAAAACAGTGTTTTGAAGATGGACTTCCGTGAAGTAACGCCTGATTCAATAAGCGCTCTAAAGATCCTACTAAATATTATAGACGCAAAAGTTTAGATGTACTATATGTAGGTACATATATTATGTAAATAAATGGATAAATAAATACTTACAAACTGTTTGTTACTTTTTCACGCAAAAACGGCTAAACGGATTTACATTTTGGAATTAAGGTTGTTCCTGGTCTGGATTAACACATAAGCTACTTTTTATCTCGAAGCAGCTAGTAGATTTATAAAAAGAGATGCCTGACAACCCTAAATGATAAGACTAGCGAAAGTTGCCCACAACCCGCTTCGCCTCAACGTTTGCTCGAACGCTCATATTACAGTACCTCGGTATTTGCTCTACCGACAGATCCTGTGAATTTTATACTAAATTGACTGCGTCTCGCAGTCGCTTCTGATATTCTCTATGAATACTTTTACCAGAATAAAAAGGATGTGTCCAGGGTATAAGGTACCTTATACATTTTTCATGAATCAATTGAGCTGTCAATTGTGAAATGACATTGTGAAAGCAGTGTGAAATATTAAAACGTTCACAGGTTATATAGAACGCTAATACTAAATATAAATCCTAAAGTTTTTAAGGGTCTCTACGCGTGTATGTTTTGTTTGTATATTATTACTTTTTTACGTTTAAACGGCTGAACGAATTTGAGTTACATTTGAAATGGATATAGCATAAAATATGGATATAATAAAAAAAGACGTGTGGCACTCGGGGACTACCGCGGTAAAGCTATTGCATAGCATTTTTTATCAACTTATGCAATTATAATTATAATTATTTCATTAACCAATGCCACCTAGAGGCGAGTTGCTGAACTAAAGAGACAAGCGCGATATTTCAAAAACTCATTAAAAGTTCTGCTATTCATCGATAGATGGCAAAACTAAAAAGTATCACCGCTGTGCCTTAGGTTATTTTCGTTACGGAATTTCTGGATTCGATCTCCACGCTCAAGGCCCGCGATAGAAGCTATACAATAGCTTAAAAATATTATCTCTATTATACAACATGCAATTTTTCACAATAAACATATTAACTGTAGGACAGCGAGTAAAACCCCGAGGCGCAGCTGATTTAAAATATCAGCGTTATGTGATTAAGTTGATATTCATCTACCATACAATGTAAACTCTGACAAAATACACACCAAGTACATGTAAAAGCCCCAAACTTCTTCAACTTTAAAGGACTCTGTAAATGTTTGTCGAAGTCTGGACAAAGTACAGACAGAAAGTCAAACAGATTTAATCTAACTTACACTTAAAAGTGAGCACAAAATTAAATAAACGGTTCTCGTAGAAGGGCCTTCTAGGAAGCCTTGGTTAATTCTTGTAATTAAGTGAAATGAGAGATATTTTCCCAACGTCTTCATTGAGCTATCTATGAATGGGGCGAATGGGAATTTATATTGTCATTTTGTCCCTATTTATATGACTTAGTGAAATTAGTAGCCATTTAGAATATAAAGTATAATTTATAAATAGGAACAGGGTAGAAATATCGAGTTTCCTGTTTCAAGGCTGAATATAGCTAGAACAAAACCAGGCAGATCGTTTTGTTAAAAACTTTTGCTTTCAAATCTATTTTATTATTTTGGAAATTGTAATTAAATTGTTTAAGTCAATACTATCGTGATGTCACAGATTTGAATTACGTTAAAATTATAACACATCATTCATTGTACAGCAAAAGCTGAAAACCATTTAAAAAGATATTAAACATAATATCTTGACGCCACGTTTTTTTAACTTTACGAAATACATTATGATATTTTAGCTGCGCCCTGCGGTTTCACCCGCGTTTTGCGGGATAAAAATAGCCTATGTGTTAATCGAACCCATGAACAATCTTCATTCCAAATTTAATGTAAATCCGTTCAGCCGTTTTTGCGTAAAAGAGTAAAAAGCATGCATCCATATATTCTTACAAACTTTGCGTTTATAATATGTGTATTTAGTAGGATAGTAGGATTTTGTATTGATGCCGCTTTTGATGCAAGTCGTATCTACTATAACTAGTAGTTCTGCGAACAGTAGACCGCACGAGAGTCCGTATGTTTGCATGTTAGTACTTGCATACAGGTCGCATTACGAAATACCCCCCAATCAAAAAATCCCGACGACAAAAATAATCTATTAAATCGTTGAACCTATATACCAAGTTTCGTCGAGATTTGTTGAGAAATGCGACCTGTACGCGAGTACCAACATACGAATAAACAAACATCCGGACAAATGAAAGAAAATTTGGCCAGTCGTTGCAGAGACGCTTCGCTCGTTCGGTCAAAAAAACCAATCATTGAAGTAATTTTTATTTATTTATCGAGACACATTTGTTTATGCTGTGCTTTTGTTGCAAGCAGTACCGACTATACAAGCCATTTTTACAAGAAAACGCAGCAGGTGACTGACCGAGCTGAGCTTACTAAATACAAGCTAACTCATTGCGCCCTGCTGCGCTTGTGTGATTTGTATGATTGAGTTTACGGTTATGGCCGTAACGATGGAGTCGTTAGAAAATTCTTACAACTTTATTTTATTTTAACGGTGGAAATTAAATCAAATAAAATGTAATGAATGTGGTTTTTAGATTCGGTTTATAGTACTTGCGTGTGAAAGGTAGCTAGATTATAACAATATTTTATTCATATCTCCCTTTCACATTTTCCAAGATTTAATTATAATAGTCTTTGATTTAGTTTCAAATTTTATTGCCACTTATTTTTTTTATTCTTGCGACGATCACTAGTAACAAATAATTAGCTATGACATACAGACAGACATACAACGAAGTCTCGTCTTAAGGGTTTTCCCCGAAGGAGGTTCAGGGCCCTAAAAAATGGGCTAAGAATAGTAAAAGACAATATTATTAAGGTTCTCTCTCAAGAAAAGCATTCGCTTGTAAAAAAGTCGTAATAAGTCATGTTTCTTAAAAATAAATAGAAAAACAAAATCAACTTCAATATCTTCATTCGCCTCCTACAAGCTGAAGATCTTTTAGAAAAACTTTCCCGAAAACTGAACAAAGCATTCCGTGTTTCGGTTCTTCCAAAATTTCTTTCAAAGTGCGAACAATGATGGACGTACTCCGCCTTTATTTTTATTTTAGAGTTCCGTAAACAAAGCTGTAAAACGGGAGTAAAACTTGTAAGTGTCAGTTGAGATGGTTGCTGGCGATTGGTCGAGTTGGCTATGGGAGAGGGAGAAAAACGATCAATTGTAGAAACATCAATAAACTGGTCTAAACATACGTAATGATGAGTATTATGAACCTTTTCCAGCTTATACTTTTTTTATAACCCTGTAAATGTGTCACAGAAAGCTATTAGGTACGCGGTATCAATTTGGTACAAATAGTTTTGAATTTTTTTAGAATTTAGCGAAAGAATAAACACACGTGATATATCTCTACATTCCCCCCTCCACCCTCCCTCGTGATAATTCGTAATGTTTCCGGAATCTCCTCCAGCCTCTCGAGCCTCACGTGATTGGACGACCCCTTACCATAATTCAAAGATGAACAGCGCCATCTAGTTTCTCATCGCTTCGAAAACATATAAGACGTTGGTAATTTCTCACCGACTAGCTAAGTACATAATATATCTTACTATAATAATATAAAGGTGAAAGTTTCTATGTTTGTTACTAATGAAAGTAAAACGGTTGAACGTTTTTACATGAAATTTAGAACGAAGGTCGTTTAGGTCTGGATTAACACATAGGCTACTTTTTATTCCAGAAATCACGGGTGAAACTGCGGGGCGCAGCTAGTATTTCAATAAAACTCAACAAAGCACAAATTCCAGGTAGATATAGTTAAGTAAACTCAAAACTCTACATCAGCCGCTCAGCAAATATGGCGTCTTGTTTGCTTAATATAGGAGTCGAAATTAAATATCATTGCTCTCATGTACGGAACCACACGTGCGGCGAGGGTCTTACGCTTGCCTGCGTCTGTGAGAAGGGGCCTACCACATCTTCAAAAACACCTTTATTTTAACTATTTACCTTTGTCTCGTTGTTTTTACTGTTGAGTGAAAGAGACAAAGCTGCCTTTAAAAATAAAAATAAGTTTTTTAGCATTATGGTAGGCCTCCCAGTATGGTGGAACTTGGTGTTTTCATTAAATTTAATACTGTTTAGGAAATCTTTAAGAGTCCGCAGCTTGTTTACCATTGTAACACTGTAAGTATTAAATTTTGTTCGATAGGCGAGCTTGAGGCGTTAACAATTTTCTGCATAGTATATTGCTTTTTGGTACGATTTTTTTTTTTAAATCGTCTCTTCCTTTTTTTCTTTTTGAGGGATCAATGTGAGAATTTTGTTATTTATCGCAAATGAGACCGCTTTTGATCATCAACGGACCTCAAATTTATTCTTACTATTTCGATACACAACCCTAAACAAGCTGCATCAGTATTTAAATTATTGCTAAGAAAAAAAGGTACGTACGAGAGGAGGTTAATTAAAACATAAGGTTATTTAAAAGTAAAGTGAATATGTAGGTATTTCCTAGGCAAGCGTGCTACATCTTCGACTACATCGTCGCTTCCCATCAGGTGAGATTGTGGTCAAACGCATGTCTAGTTTGTTGTAAAAAAAAATGAGAATTGTACCTTGTCAATACTCGTATAAATATGTGTTAATGTGTGTGATGTGGCTGTGCTATATAAATAAATAAATAAATAGAACATGGATCATTGATTTTGTAACTTTATTGACATGTTTGTTAACCCTTAAGCTATCACAAGGATCTAGTGTGTTTTACAAATTTTGAGTTATTTACAGATTTTTAATTTCCTTTATAAAACCCAACCGTGCCTTCCTCCAAAAACTCAGCGTCCGGTATGACTGGAACGTAATAAACAGTGATACTGAAATCGACGTCCGAATAGGAGTCATCTCGAGACTGTCGATCGAAGTACAGGTGCCGACCTTTGTAGGAAACTCGAATGTTAGTGTTCTCTGAAAAGCTGAGAAGGCATCCTGTCACCTCTACGCCTGATACTTCTGTACCCTGTCACAGAAACAGAATAAAAAATTAATAAACAAGATTTTTGGAAAAGAAATTTGAAAATTAACTTTTATTATAATTGTCATCGAAGTTACGAATACCGAATTTCAGCTCAATCGGATATTGAAAAGTGGTGCAAATTCAGTTGCAAGATTTGACCCCACAGACATACTAATATGCCAAGTTTAATATAAGCAATTATTTTAGTTTTGATCATAGTTGTGAAATGGGATAAGTAAATTTAATATAAGCTCGTAAAATAGCCACAGGTCAAACTACGTATGGTATGATGACCATAGCGTGAAGTTTGATTCAACCAAATTCAGTTGAAGCAACAGAAATATATTACTACCAGGGTAAGACCAAAAGATGCGTCGAATTTTAGGCGTTATACAAATGTGAAAGAGTGTAACAAGTGTTAGTTATCCGCTTTCGCTTCTACGGCAGCGATGTAGTAGATGCTATAATTATTAACCCTAGAAAAGATTGGTGGAACCCTTTTAGTTTTTTAGTGCACGCAAAATTCTAGATATAGATTAGGTTAGGTGACTACTTACCAAGCCAAATGGAAATATGTCAACGACGACGTTATCCTGGTACGGGCGCAAATTTACTTGGAAGGATTTTGTACTAGTAATAAGGCGTTCCTTATTTCCTGGAAAATAAATTGGTTAGTTCTTGTTTACAGAATTATAAGGTAAGGAACAAACTAGGTTAAAAATTTTAAAGAATGTAATCGAATTTTATTTAATCGAATTTAATCGAATTTTACAATTGCTTAGTGACCAAAATCAAGGTTGTTCAAGGTAATGGGTTCTCGTCAAAATATAGTGAACTAGTTAATTACATCTAATAATTTACCGGCATACATTAAGTGTTGCGCGAACACACAAAACAGCTGTTGAAGCTAAGTGAATAGAACTAGTTTCACTAGGTATTAAACATTTAACCTTACCTTTCTCTATTCTGTCACATGCGTTGACGATGTGCGCAGCGAGCGCGACGAAGAGCAGCAGCAGCGGAAGGCGGGTGGAAACCATGGTGACAGCGGAAACGGCAGCAACACAACGCGAGCGGAAGCGGAACGGGAGTGACAGCAACACAGCGCGAGCAGAAGCGGCAGTGGCAGTGTCAGCAAAATCAATGCCTATCCGCTTATATATTAAGTATAGCTTATCACTAATACGCGCTATATAGGTATAACACTGGACAAATCACCGTGTTAATATTAATGTGGAACTAATTTGACTATCGGTTTATGACAAATTGCCAATCGATTTATAAATGATTTTTAGCAATAGCAATTTATTGATCGTTCGAGCGAAGCGCCTATGCAACGACTGGCCAAAATTTGTTTTCATCTGTTCGGATGATTACGTATTTGTATCATGGTACTCACTTATAGGTCACATTTCTTCAAAAAAACTCGACGAAACTTGGTATACAGTCATGTTCAAAAATTTCATAGTTTTTTTTTTTTTGTGATCAGGGTGTTTTGATTGGAAGGGTATTTCCGACAATGTGGGGGAATTAACTGTAGCGCCAGTTATCGGCTGATTTTGATAAAATTCAGCAGAAGTACATATAAAACAAAAAATTCGAATATGAGTAAAATCAGTCAAGAGGTTGTGAGATAGAACACTGTGATTGTCGCAAAAAAGTTTTCGCGAGTTCTACTAGTTCAATTTGTAATCAGTCTCGCTTGGTAACTAAACGATTGGTATAGCCTTTACAATTTATCTAACCTTTAACGAAACCTTAAGTTTTAGTTCCTACATAAAAAGTAATTATTAGATTACACTTAACGAATACAGTGGCAAGACAGTAAATGGGCACAGATTGCCGAGAAAACAAATCCATGGTTCTAGTGACTGTCTCGCCTCGTCAAACTGTTTACACAAACCGAGGGCACTGTCTCGCCACTGTACTCGTTACGTGTAATCAACCCATAAGTGAATTCGTACAGGCGAAGTGGCTAGCCTTGGTGTCAGACTTTTAAGGCCGCCTGAAGACCTCTGAAAAGGACTGGGAACTACAAATAAGACGTGTCATCCGACCCACGGTGGCGCTAATATGTAAATCCCACTCGCGATCACCCATCTGAAAATTGACTGAGTCGTCCGTTGCTTAACTTCGATAATCAGTTACGGACACCTAGCCGAGCTACGCTATGAGCTCATAATATATATATTATGTCAGCGCTCTGAGCCAATTATTATTTAGAGTGGTAAAGAAATGTAACTGACAGTGACAGCTGCTGAGCGGCTGACGTTTACCACTCTGGTGCCACTACGATCTCTAAAAGCGCGGGAAACGATACTTTAGGGATCTCGAGCAGAGCCACAAGGGCAAGGGTTGATAGTTAAGGTTGATACGTAGAAAGCTGATTACAATAGTTGCAATTACATGTGGAATTACAGTGGTGGTCATAGAATCTTATTGTATCGTGTACCTATGCGTGTTATACGTGTGTTGCAAGTAATGGTTTTATTCCTCTCGCCCGATTATCCACGCCTGTTTGTCTAATAGAACCTAACTACATGCCCACATTATGAACATAGAACCGCTCGACAATACCTATGTATCTTCTGATAATTGGCAACACCTCTACCTATGAGTGCCTTTATATATTTATATATAAATATATTATTATAATGTTGCATATTATAAAAGGGTTTTACTTTTTAACTCTGTTTAAACTCATTATTGTCTAAAACTACCCGTCTTGCTTTCACACATGACATTTCATTTTGGCAAATAAAAAAAAAATATATAGATAGATAAACTCTTTACTGGTTACAAAAAAATTAAAAAAAGGATAAAATAGCACTTCAAACTAGTGCAATTTTAGGATTAATAGTAGATAGATTTATTAGTAGACTGAATTGCACGTGGGGTTATAAGGAAAAAGTATGCTAAGCCGAAAAAGGTTCATCATCATCATGGACAACTTTTACTAGGTATAAGACTAATCAGGAATTCGCGGGAAAAAAATCAGCTGTTCCATAGAAAATGTCAATAACACTAGACAAAATGTAAGGATAAAAAAACTAGGGATTTAAAATATCAATTTTTCATTCATTTAGTTTATTTTTAAAATACAGATTTTTTAGACAATGATGAATGTTTTGAGCCTTTTTCGGTTTAGCATATACTCGTATTTTCCTTACAACCCCGCATAGAATTATAATACAATATTATAAAATACTTCATCAGTATAAATTATCCCCAAGATAAAAAGCGGGATGAGCAAAATGACGCTGTCATTCGAAGAGGTTAAATTGCAGCTTCGTACGAGAAGAGGTTAATTAAACACGAGAACAAGGATCATTCATTGATTCTGTAACTTTATTGACTTATTTGTAAATTCATAAGCTTTCCCAAGAATGTAGATGATATGATTGATTGTGATTGTGAAGATGATTGATTTACAAATTTTGTTTTATTCACAGATTTTTAATTTCCTTTATAAAACCCAACCGTGCCTGCCTCCAAAAACTCAGCGTCCGGTATGACTGGAACGTAATAAACAGTGATACTGAAGTCGACGTCCGAAGAGGAGTCATCTCGAGACTGTCGATCGAAGTACAGGTGCCGATCTTTGTAGGAGACTCGAACGTTGGTTTTCTCTGAATCACCGTGAGTGCACCCTTCCACCTCCACGCCTGACACTTCTGTGCCCTGTCACAGAAACAGAAACAATGTCACAAAAGAGAAATGTATAAAGTAAATAATATTTATATATTTAATAAGTTTTTTCAATTGGACTTCGGGAAGTGGTTCAAAATTCAGTTCAACAAGATTTGACCCCAACAGCCCTACAAACATACATAAAATGCACAATATGTACAATGTACATACTGATACGGCAAGTTTAATAAAGCATTGAATAATTAATTTGACCGGCCCAAGGGCTAGATTACTTACTACGCCGAATGGAGATACGTCAATGGCGACATGATCCATATGCGCGGGCAAAGCAGCTTTGAAAGTTTTTGTATTCATAATAATACGTTCCGTATTTCCTGAAAAAAATAATTGGTTAGTTCCCGTTTATAGGATTAAAAAGGTTGAGTATTGACTATTAATAAACTAAGGTTTATAATCTTGAATTTTTAAAACGTAAATGAAGTTTATAGTAATGGGTACAAGCAATAAATAGTTTACTTGTTAATTACATTTCATAAGGATTTATTGGAATACATTAAACGCGAACGAGTGGATGCGTGAGAGATCGTGCCTTGTGGCGTTCGTTAGGAGAGGCCTATGTCCAGCAGTGGACAAACATTAGATAGGTGATGATTAAACGCGAACACAATAAATCTGTTGGAGCTGTTAAATAGTTGTTGTTTTCGAAGTGTAAGTACTAAACTTGTAACCTTACCTTTCTCTATGGTTTTACATGCGTTGACGATGTGCGCAGCGAGCGCAACGAAGAGCAGCAGCAGCGGGAGGCGGGTGGAAACCATAGTGGCAGCGGAAATGGCAACACACAGCGCGAGCGGAAGCGGAACGGGAGTGACAGCAACACAGCGCGAGAGGAAACGGCAGCGGCAGTGTCAGCAAAGTCAATGCTAAGTTTTACTGCTCCCAGTTTATAAGTACCGCTTATCACAGAGGCGCGCTATCATACACTGGACAAAATCGCCGTGATAATTATTAATGTGAAACTAATTTGACAATCGATTTATGACAAAGTTCCAATCTATTTAAATATTTGTGTGGCAATTTATTTAATGTGTAATCAGTCTCGCTCGGAAACTAAATGATTAGTATCGATGATTAGTAATGCTTAGTCAGAAAGTATTCTCTACTCACGTTGTCTTTTTTACTTTTTTTAAGCCGGGGTAATATTACTGACTCCTGATTCTGACATACATATATTATGTAGTTCACAACGTTTATATTTATTATCATCACAATAATACGAGTAAATGTAAACGTTGTTATTTGTTGCATTTGTTATCTTAATATATATAAATCTCGTGTCACAATGTTTGTCCTCAATGGACTCCTAAACCACTTAACCGATTATAATAAAATTCGCACACCATGTGCAGTTCGATCCAACTTGAGAGATAGGATAGTTTAAATCTCAAATTATAGTCGCAATTTTAATTTATTGCAAATTATATATACTGATAATTTTTACTTAAATTGACAAGTTAGCATCAACATACTACGGTTGCTATAGTTACGCAATGGCTTTTGACAGGACAACGTCTGTCGAGTCAGCTAGTCTTAATATATATAAATTACGTGTCACGTTGTTTGTCCGCTAAAGACTCCTAAACTACTTAACCGATTTCAATCAAATTTGCACACCGTGTGCAGTTCGATCTAACTTAGGAGATAGGATAGCTCACATCTCAATTTGTAGTAAAAAAACATGAAAAATTAGAAAATTTAAAAATACTTAAACCAATATAGCGCTTTGGACAATGTAAACTTTTTTAATGTAACTTTTGACATTTGACATAGAATTGACGCAATGGCTTTTGACAGGACAACGTCTGTCGAGTCAGCTAGTTATTTGTATAAATTACTAGCTGCCACCCAGCGGTATCGCCCGATGTTTATTTTTAATTTTTTTTCTTTGCTTTTAAACCTTCTTTGAACTTTCACAAATATTTCAAGATCAAAATTAGCGAAATCGGTCATTCTCGAGTTAAAGCGAGCCAAACGAACAGCGATTCATTTTTATACGTATTATACAATATGTCCGGTTTCCGATGTCCGATACTTTAAGGGGTTAAAATGCAATTAATTTTATCGACAAATCACGGATTTTTTTTTATTTTTCTGCATCAATAAAAAAATGGCAGCACTTTAAAAAAAATTGTTAGCGAAGCATAGGTGCTTGTATTAATTTAACAATATCTACCCAAGTAGAAGACTTACAAACACAAAAGTGGTCTCAAATGTTAGTTAATAGTGTAGACAATAAATCTAGATTCAAATTTTAAGTTTTTAATGTTTCAGTATTATTAAAAATAAGTTTTGAAAAAAATAAATTGTACAACAAATTGATGTTTTTTTCAGATTATTAGTTTTAAAAAAAAAAACCAATGTGTTAATCAATTTTATTTATTTATTTTTTTTAATAATACAGGATATTTGCTATAAATGTACTTTTAAATCTTAACTGTGAGTTAGATAGTTTAGGAGCTATGACAGTGTAAACATACGTACTTGAAAAGCGCGCATACCCCAGCAAATGAAATAAAACAAAAAAAATAAAATAAGAGATACATAATGAGAAAAATAAAAATAAAATCCGTGATTTGTCAATAAAATTAATTGCATTTTAACCCCTTAAAGTATCGGACATCGGAAACCGGACATATTGTATAATATAAGATTTTTATTATTGTTGTATACCTAGTCAAGCTACGCTATGAATACTACATACAAGATTCATATTATTATAGAGTCTCTTTAAACTTTTTTTAAACTTATCCGCGGTTCGTTTTTGCACGTGACATTGAGCACGCAAAATATATAGATAGATAAATAAACTCTTTATTGTTTACACCAGATATTACAAACAGAAGGATAATTGCACTTCAAACTAGTGCAATAATAAGAGTATTTTGAGATTAGATTGCGTGCGGCGAATGTGAGCACCGCGACAAACCTTAAGTGGTTTATTGGTGCAAGAAATGAATTATGATAAATAACTGCATACAGGGTTCTCAGGAAAGGGTATACTAAGCTAAAAGGAGCTCAAAGTACGCATCATTATAAACACCTTTCACTATTGCACCAACTCGGAAATTTGCAATTTCGGAATTCACAAAAAAAAAAACAGCTGTTCCATAGAAAATTGTCAATGATACTCAACAAAATGTATTTTGTTTCCCGATAAATAAAATCTGGGTGTTTTCAAGTCCGTGAATCGGTTTTCTCCAAACAAGCGTGTTTCATCGTAGACCGCGTCGTTGCTTACCATCAAGCGAGATGGCGGTCAAACGCAAGCCTATTACTGAATCAAAAAAAATGTTTCCAAACATGGAAGGAGATGGGAGAGGCCTTTGCCCAGCACTGGGACAAAACAGGCTGAGAAAAAAACAAAGATGGTAGTTTTTATGCGGTGTTTATAAGTATAGGCCTTGTATATTCAGGCTACAGGAAAACACCTCGAGCGAGCTCAGCTTTATCCAAACACTGCGTACACATACATCTAAATGAGCGATCGCCCTAACTGTCCGTAACTATCTGATTTATAACGTTTTCTTTGTATCGCCTAACCCCGGGTTTGTTATCCGATCGCGTTTTCAGAATATTCTCGACGATAGAACTGCTAAATAGAAGTTTATATGTATACTTGGAGTTTTTAAAAAGTGTAATTATACCCACTGTACAAAAATAAAATCTCATTTTTGGGGTTCTGAACCTCCTTTGGGCAAAATAAGTTGCGAGACTCGTTTTTGATTGAGCAGCTTGAATGCTTATTTGCCACCTAAGATATAAAATCTTAGTATTGGAAATCGTTATCTCAAATAATTTCATCTTTATTGGAATGAAAAAGTAACGATTCCACGGATAATGTCACATTTAGATTTTGTACAATAGCACATTCACGAAATAGCAGTGTATTAACACGTACACGAAATGATACGCCATCTCTATTTAGATTTTTATCAATTTTTGAATGTGAGCTGGAAATCAATGTGATTGAAAGCTAGAATTTTGAAGGTGGGTGTTTGTAAACAGCTGTTTGAAAAAGTAAATTGCTAGAAGCAATATTAGACTAACGCAATGTGTGCATCAGCTTTTTAGTCTTTATTTCTATCTTCTGTCATGATAATAATAGAAATTTAACAAAATATACCTTAGCCTTGGAAGAATTTTAAATTCTAGATTTTACCACCAGTCATCTCAGTCATCATCAACAATTTTCAGTTACACATTAAGGAGAAGCTGACAAGAAATCCAATCCCTAGAAAAATACACGAAAATACACAATTGACTCCGATTACAACAACAAAAAAAAAGTTTTTGTAAAATTCTCACAGTTTTCTAGAGTTAGGAGTTTAGGGTAGATATTTGCTCAAAATGTACATAGTCGTAGAGGCTTCCGACAGTGTTGATAATGACAATTCCCAATAATCCAATCAGTACGGCCCAGTCCCAGCTATCAATGTAGCGTGATTCATTGTATTGGTCACAGTAAAACAATGTGATCAACCTCGTGCTCAATCCATACTCTCTTCAATGATTCGTCGAGGCATACCTCAGGGGAGCGTGCTAGGTCCAATGTTGTATTCAAGCTACTGACATATTTTGAACAAGTTTATTTAACGTAGATTCCTCTGTCATTAATACTGTGATCATAATGTTTATGGATGTGATCTGAATATTCCTGTAATAGCAACAAACCATACTATATATACATATACATATATTTCATTGACTTCATTGACATTGATTTTCAATGACATTTGATGTCGTTTTTTATTAAATTTTGATTTAGTTATCAAAGTTTATAGATGCCATATTACGGGTTTTAACTGTAAAGTCACAATATTATTAAAAAATAATCTAGGTCATTGGTGTTATTGATAAATTTCATTTGAATGTGTACACACTACACACCATAATATCAAATAAAACAAGGTCAATAAAACAGGATTACGTGAATGCTGCGGGACTACTGTTTCTCGTACTCTTTAATTTCTGTAAAAATATTCTTCTATTTATTTCACATTTATCAAACGCTTGCTTCACACTTCAAGGCACATACAGGTTTATACAGGCTTATATGGAAAGGGTATGCTAAGCCAAAAAGGGCTCAGAGCACTCATCATTATGAACAATTTTTACTATGGGACCAAACTCGGAATCCGCGAAAAAAAATCAGCTGAGCCATAGGTACATATTGTCGAATGTCATTGACATTATTCTATGAAATAGTTGATTTTTTTTTTGCGAATTCCGAAAGTTAAAAATCCATAAGACGGCTGAAAGATTGCGTGTGTGTTACTTATCTGAGTAGGCCTAGGTAAGTAGTAGGTATATCTGTTACTTACGTTTATCATGCGCATGAGTT
This sequence comes from Alcis repandata, assembly GCA_949125135.1. Classification (NCBI taxonomy): domain Eukaryota; kingdom Metazoa; phylum Arthropoda; class Insecta; order Lepidoptera; family Geometridae; genus Alcis; species Alcis repandata. The sequence continues at coordinate 1,674,761 of OX421237.1, forward strand.
CATTCCCAGGTTCAGCGTAGAGTTGGAGCTGCAGCATGCAGTAGGTGCCACCTTCCTCAGCCAGACAGGTCTCATACTCATCCAGGAAGAAAAGTGGCGGCATGCGCTGATATTCCGTTAGATTAATTAGGTAAGGTTTCTTAATGTAGTAGTTGTTGTAGAACCCTAAAAACTTGTTGTGTCACATTTGTTGTTTAGTTTTGATTGATCCCCAAAGTGTTGTAATCATTGTTGCATTCACGCTGTGTATTCATTTTAATTATTTATGAATGTCAACTTTTTGTGAGTATGGTAGAGGCAGCATTGTAAATTCACATGCAGGTTTTGAAGGTAGAATCGAAAAATGTGTTGTTTGAAGCCTAGGTTTTTAGGATTCTGTAGTTATTCGTAGGATTGTAACTTTGCAGTAAAGCTTGGCAGCATTTGATAGACAGATAACTTCTTATTAAAAAAAATTCGCACAAGAAAAAGCCAATATAAAATATAGTACATCTTTTCTAGACAACTTGTTTTTGCAATTGGATATGACTATAAAATAATAATGAAAACAGCCAATTATGAAGCAAAACAGAGTTTTTCTTTAGTGATATCAATAATATTAATACATACCGTAAAGATGATAAATTACTGCAGAACACGAACACAAACTCAATATTATAAACCAGAGTCAAAACATTTTGGAGGACTTTATCACGAGCCCTAACAAACTAAACTGGCTATGACCTGGTTTAAGAGAATAATAGCTGGCGGACTAGTTAGCCGATTAAAGCACCTTGAACCTTTGGGCAGAGGAAATATACGACCTTGCGTTTAAGTAGTGTCTTATCAATACTTTTTTTTGGCTCAAGTTACTAATTTTGATTTTAAAATATTGTTTAATGACTATGAAATTGTGTTATTTCAATAGAAATCGTCATTATTAATATTTTGAGGTTTTTTAATCCAATGAACTAAAAATACTAGTTTGCAGTAGGTACAATCCATTCGAAAACTAGGCGAGCTGCGCTATGAGATAGTGAAATTAACTTAAAAAATAGTAGGATACTTTTTAGAAGTTTTTGGTTTGAATTTTATTTCATATTTTGAAGGTGGTTCATATGGGTATATTCATATGGTTCATTCATATATCATTCCTATTATATATTTTCAAATACAGCCAACTGGCAAACCCGGCCTCAAAATCATCGAACAAGTTATTAGACATTGTTTTGCTGTATCGTTGTTACAGCCATTCTCTCTTCGCATCGCTCTCTGGCGCCATAACGCTGGAAATATTTTACTATCCCATCCCGGAGAGATTGGTAAATAGTTTGGAAATAATATATTTTGGATTGTTCCTTTGTTTGCACGGCCTGTGATAGGTACCGTCATATTTTTGTCGAAACGGACGGGAGTGCCCTTGCGAGGTTATTTAGGTAGAAACGGAACAACTTGGTTAACTGAGCGCTCTAATGATCAGAACAATATTAACGGACTAGCAGCTTGAGGGTAGGAGGTAGTGGGTAGTAGTCTACTAGAGTCAAGGTTTTCCACGTTTGAAAAAAAAATTACTCCATGTCCGTCTAAATAAATAACGTTTCTTTTTACGTCAAGTTAAGAATACAGTGAAAAAGGAGTAGGCATGTATTTGAAGATTGTTGATGTTCTTATTTTACACCATTTGTCAAAATCCGATCAGCCGCTGTATGTGTATAGCCCTCACACTACACTCAAACTTATCAAACTATCAGTCTAGCCATAAATACCTAAGTGCGAAAGGTTTTTCTTATAAAAGGGTATGTGATTCTGTAGGTATGTATGCGTTTCTTTTCCCGATTGACTCCGTAACAGCTGAAGTGATTTGGTTAAGTGGTAATCATGACGTTTCACACATTATAGCTCTCCACTAGAATTCCCTGTGTCGGGGATGCCATGGAACACACACAAAGACAAGGACAACTATAGAACCTAAACCTACAACCTATAGAAGTAATTTTACTATGCTTTATTTGTATCTCAAAAAATAACTTATAGGATAGCGGGTGTAACGGAGAGGCACTGCTTGTTAATATTATCAGTGCTAATATCTCAATATCTGTACCAGACGTTCATCAAGCAATGAACAAAGATTATGTCGGCCACCGTCGGCCGACAGTTGGCCGAATGTCTGCCATGTAGCGCGATTCTTATGCCAATCACATTCTAGAGTAATGAAAGCTCTGCGTGACTGGATGCGATAATTTCCTCAGATATTCTGCGAACAGACGACTTAGCTGAGTTGAGAAGCTTGATTGGGGTTTTGTTTGGATGGTATGTCTAGCCATGGTGGGTAGTTAATAAAATTGATGATGACTGGTGGACTAATGGTCTGGTTAGTCACCGTAAAACTGATGCTAATCATCGTACTTTTTGGTGATATCAGTATGCTCTGTACTTTAGGTAAATTCATCTTAATTTTGATGGCCATTTTTCTCAGTGCAGAGGTGGTGTTGAAAATGGCTAAATGGCAAACACACCTTAGCCTAAAATTAGATATGCGACGAAATACGGGGCCAACCCTAAAATAGAAAAAATAAAATCAGTGGTTCAGTACATTTTGTTCAGTGTCATTAAACTCAAAATGTTTTTCATGTCGGTGTGTCAATGACATTTTTCTATGAAATAGCTGATATTTTTCTATTTTAGGATTGGGCTCATTGAAAATTCTCGATTATGATGTGTGCTATGAACTCTTTTCGGCTTAAGATAACCTTTTTTATTAGCTATCTGCCTATAGCAAGGAAATATCAATTAATAGGAAATAGTAAACATACCAAAAAAGCGCACCAGATCATGTACACATTTTGCAACCAGATCATTTTGGATGCTAAATTCTGAAACGTCTCCGTTCTTGGAAGTGCTCGTTGTGAGAAATGCTCGATTTGGAAGTGCTTTATAGTACCTCTACATACTGGAATAGTGCTCATATTGAGAGAACGATCTAAACCTAACCCGTATGTATCCATCTTGTATCCATCACATTAAGTATTCTATCTAGTCCGAGCTAATAGAAACTGTAATTTAATCTGTGCTTTCGTCAGAAATATGATCGTTTTGGGAACTGCTCATTTTGATCCAGTGCGAGTTTTGGGAAGTACGCGTTCTAAATCTATATATCAGATTAATCATACCAGTGAGCTTATACAGGGTTATTAGGAAAGGGTATGCTAAGCCGAAAAAGCCTTGCAATAATCATCGTTATGAACAACTTTTTAACCGACTTCAAAAAAGGAGGAGGTTATCAATTCGTCTGTATGTTTTTTTTTTTATTTTTTTTTTATGTTTGTTACCTCATAACTTTTGACTGGGTGAATCGATTTTGATGATTCTTTTTTTACTAGAAAGCTGACGTTTCCCATTTGGTCCCATTTCAATTTAGTCCAGTTCTGATAATGGTATCCATGAGAAAACCATATAAGTCATAAATTTGCATTAAGTACGTGCGCGACAAATAGATGAATAACTCAATAGTCGGTCTTTTGAAGTCGGTTTTTGTTTTTTGTTTTGTAAAAATAATGTTCTTGTTACTATGAGACCACCGTGAAATTTGACAAACAACCCCCTGTTCTTTTCATATTATGTCAATGACAGCTGACTTTTTTAGTGATTTTTCGGGTTGATCCCATAGTAAAAGTTGTTCATAATGATAAGTATAATAGCTTCGGGTTCGCATACCCTTTCCTTATAACACTATATGACCTACCTAATCTAGGTATCCATCACCATCAACCATTCTCTATTAAGCTTATAGAAACTGTCATTTAATCTGTGTTTTCGTTGGAAATAATTATGATCATTATGGAAACAGTGTGTCTAGCATAAATTTTGACGTGAAAAAAGTGGCTGGTACCATTCGATAGATAAATGTACCTATGCAAAATGGACAGCGTAAATGGAAACTGCATTGTTTATACATTATTCTGTTTGGCTCAGCGGTAGCATATTCGCCTTATAAGCCAGAGGTCCCGGGTTCGATTCTCAGCCGGGCAGATGTTTGAATAATGAATTGGAATGTCTGTTCTGGATTTGGGTGTTAGTTGTTCGTATCTTTGGTTGTGTTCCATGGCATCCCCGACGAAGTGTGATACGTTATTTAAGTTTTTTTTCCATCGAACACTCGTCACGTACGAGTATTTTGTATCAAAATTTATACTAGGCATATAGGTAATACTGCTTATTTTCTTTTTATTTTTTAGTACACATTCCAAACCTAACCCGTAAGAATAAGAATAATAATTTTATTTATTGGATGAAATTACATTGTCTCATAAAAATAACATATGAGCATCAACCATGTCATTTACATATAATAATATAAAATGTATCTTCAGATGAATATCATTTTTAATTTTAATTAAAATATATTATGCTGTATAAGGGCATTAGTCATTTAAAAAATGTGAATTAATATTATTTAGGTAGGTATAGAACATTTGTCGTTGTTATAATTATTGTCTAAAAAATCCTTAATTGTATATATTGTCTTATCGAGCAGGAGATACCTAACTTTATTATTAAATTCTGTCTCATTCACTATCACTTGCACTGCTGTCGGTAACTTGTTTTAAAGTACGAGTATCTGGCCCATGACCATAGGGGTTTTTTTGGAAACACGCAACCTGGGATGTATAGGCTTTAACAACGGGTTACTTTTAACACTTCTTACACTATTTGTTTCATGTAGTTTATATTTTGTTATGTTTTTTCGAGCATACTTAATGCATTCAAAAATATACACTGCAACAGATGTTAAAATTTGTAGGTTTTTAAAGTGTTCTCGACACGATTCCCTAAACTTCCCATTTACCAGGACTCTAATGGCACGTTTTTGCATCTTCAGGATTCGTAGTCTGTTGAGCTTCCCCACATGATAATGCCATACGTATCCATTAAGCTTATAGAAACTGCAATTTAATCTGTGCTAGCGTCGAAAATATGATTTCATCCACTAGCTTTGATTACATCCCGTGTCCGCCTGTAATCCTCCGGTCCAGGTCCTCGGCATGCGTCCGAGTTTAGATTAAATCCAGCTCAACGGATTACCAGGATACCTGGATTCTGTTACCAGGAGTAAAGTTGAAATTAGAATAGACGATAAACTAAGGAGGTGAGGTGTTATTGGGTTTCGTTTCTGAAATTAGTAATTATTATTAGTTAGAAATATAGAATTGTATGATTAGTTTGTTCAGATTTTTCATATTTTTTCGTTTCAGTTTAAAATTCATTTTAGCTCAGTTTTAATTATTTCGTCCAACTGTAAGTCTAGTTTCCAATAAAATCTTCATACTGGGCCAATATGGTCTCGCTCACTCTTGTTGTCATCACGATATTTCTAATGAGAGCGACAGCGACCGAGATAATATCTCAATCGCCAGAATATGGCCCCGGGAGCAACGAAAATAAGGATTTATAACTGACTAGCTGCACTCGGCGGTTTCACCCGCTGTATTTTTTTTAACTTTTTAACCCAGGAAGGGTCTTAAAGCGAACAAAACAAAAAAATAAATATTCATTGCGGTCCAGACTGTTCTCGAGTTTTAGCGAGACAAACGAAAAACGATTTATTTTTATTTAAATATAAATAAGGTGTTTTAGTGGATTTGATAATAATGCTAATCACTAGTCCAAAATAAAGCATCTAAATAACATACATCTCGATTTTCCAACACCGGGAGTAGTTAGAAATGGAAATCGAGATTTATACTTCCAATCACCCCCCCCCCCCCGACGTTTAAAAAAATCGCTCCCCGATTTTTTTTCTATTTCAGGCTAGTTTTATGTCTGCCCCGACTGGACTATAAGATTTCTACCAAGGTCTGAGGATCTGAAAGTGTACGAGTGATTATGTGTGCTTATGTCTATTACTTCACACTAAAAATACTCTGAATATATTTATATATATATATGCAACCTTTAATCCTCCCACTGCTGGGATACAGGTCTACCCTCGAAGGGTGACAAGGCCATATTCCACCACGCTGGCCAAGTGCGGGTTGGTGGATTCACATACGCCATTGAATTTCTTCTCTGGACATATGCAGGTTTCCTCACGATGTTTTCCTTCACCGAAAAGCCAGTGGTATGTAAATTCGTACGTAAGTCCTAATTGGTACGAGTCGGGGTTTGAACTCTGAATATAAGAAAAAAAAATATGTTAAGTTACGTTTTATTCTAAAAATAAAACCTGCTGCAAGATAGCGAGTAAAATACAACATTCAGTACACAACAGAGTGTCCTAAGCGATTTTTTAATAAAAAACTAGTGTGGTATAATAAAAATCCCGTAGTTTCCATTGTGTTGATGTCAAGCGCGACGTATAATGCTCTACCGACTCTACACCAGTAGACAAAGAAAAGGTCGCTATTACGTATCGATGGAGTTTGATAGCAATTTTAAGAGCTTTTGAAGTCTAAAGTAGTTTTAAAGGAGAGTTTATTATGAGCATCGACTTGAAAAAAGAAATGGGTAAGGCATCAATAAGGTTTTTTAGACAGGATTTTTTTTGTTTTTTTTTGTTTTGAGTGTAGCAATATCAAAAATGCCGTAGTCTCCTTTGTTTTGATGTGAACCGCGACTAATACTCTATAGACTCTACACTACTATTTGATTTACGTGTGGCTGTAAAGTCTTGGACAAAAGAAAAGGTCGCTATTACGGTATTACGTATTGATAGTTTGATAGCGATTTATAGGTTGAGTTTAAAAAAGTTTAAAATAATCTTAATATGAAAGTTTACCAGACTGCTTTGTTTGAGCCTTAAAGAAACAAAAATTACTACCATATTTGTTGTTGGTTCATTGGTTTCTTTTAAATTAATCTTATATCTTAGGACTACGATTCTGTTGAGCTCTTTTTAACTGTTTTTTTTTCTGACCATGGAGTTATTAGATTTCACAGATAAGATTGAACATACTTTTGTACTTTTATACATAAAATGTATTGTAATAAGTTTTACTGCTATTTCAACCGCCCAGCCATGTCAAAGTCTTTCAGGCTACATAAAATCTGACACCAAGGCTAACCAATTGGCTAATACGAGCTAACTATTTTTTTACTGTCCTTGTTGTTTTTTTACTACAAACATGATACAAACAATAATTTGACTCAACTAAATGTCACGACTATTCAATTAGCGAAACAGTCACGAGTGATCCACGCTATCGATGTTATTTCGGATGTAAATTCCATTAACCCGCGTGTGTATCCACAGAGCCTATACAAAACAGATGTGGTATATTTTCTTTACCTACATTCATGCTTAGAATAATTCCTATTCTTGCCTAGAAGAAAACGATGTGAATATGTATGAAGGCACTATTATTATGACGCTCTGTTACTAATATTCTTTGATCTCTATTTGATCCTGCATAAATTGTGTCTAAGGGTCATAAGTTGACAGCAGAACTTACTTCTGACTGAGTAAATTAAAAATGTTTTAAAATAACGAATTCAGGGCAGTACAAAAATGTCCGGATCCAAATGAAGACTAACACCATAGTAGTCCGCTGATGGTGCAAACTAAATTAGACATTGCTGTAATTAATAATTATTATTAATTAATTAATAAGGCCTTAATTCGTTCGTCAGTATTTCCCCTAACATAAATATATCAAAATTGGTATTTCTAAAAGTTTCCTATTTTCATAATTGCTGAAATGCTGGCGCAATAACTTGAAAAAGACTATTTGAAGGTGGTCATGCCTTTTAGACATGAGGAGCACGATTTCAGGAGGACGATACATAGATAAATTTTGGAGAACTTTAACTTGAATATGTAATGTATTTTTAGTAAAATTCAATTTATGTGTACTAATTTCTTATGGTGTGTTTATTTATGCATTTTACTTTTGAACAACATCTCTGTAGTTGCCTATGCCCTCTTTGTGCCTCCTCTGTGCAGATCACAGTTCCCGCTGCGATTCATTACGTCTAGTATTACATCCGAGCAGCGCTCAGTTCCACGATAGTAACAAGTTGACAATTTACTGCTAATGTTCTGTGCACTTTGATATGTAAGATAGATAGGACCAATATCGGCCAATACATTATTTTTTAACGCATCATCTTCTTACCCGTTAATGTATTCTTAAATTACGTCTCAAAGTAGTCTACTTATATTATGTTAATCCAGATTATAAACTACTTTCCTACCAAATTTTGTCAAAATCAGTTTAGCCGTTTTTAACTGAGGAATAAACATCCAAACTTTGACATAATATTAGTAGGATATACCATAGACATCATTGTAGTTGCCTATGACCCCTCTTTGTACCTCCTCTGTGCCGATCACTGTTCCCGCCACGATACATTACGTCTAGAGATAGTATTACATCCGAGTTGCGCTCAGTTCCACGATAACAAGTTGACACTTTACTGCTAATGTTCTGTGCACTTTGATATATTATGAGATAGGATCAAACCAATATCGGCCAATATCTTATTTTATTTTTAACTAGGAAGCGTTAATTTTTCCGCCATAAAAAGCAGCTTGTATGTTGTATCTAGAGTATAAGTTACCTTCGTACCAAACTTTATCCAAATCCGTTTTTACATGATTTAGTAACATCTTTACCTAATACTAGCTGACCACTTCGTTGGGCATAATGTTAATTAAACCCGAAGCCATCGCGCGCCGTCCGGACCGTTTTTTTTCCGATTCACTTTGCAAAGCGGACTACCACGTAAAAGCCTTTTTATTTTTCGGTTTTTTATATAACCTATGACACTCAGCAATAATGTGGCTTTCTATTGGTGAAAGAATTTTTAAAATCGGTTCAGTAGATCCCGAGATTACCCCTTACAATTTAACAAATATACAAACACACAAACTTTACTTCTTTATAATATTAGTATAGAAGTATAGATATAGAAGTATATATTAGTAGGGTAGGTCCTGTAGCTTAATACCTACATTACACATTCTTTGACTTGTTCAAGCCGTATAGTGTTAATGTTTGAACAACATATTTATTATATTCTACAAAAAACATAATATTCAACACCCGACGCATAAAGAGGGGTGTTAAAAGTATAAGCTCTTAAACGGGTGAACCGATTTGGCTGCGGTTTTTAATATGAAAGTAGGTTTCGCAGCAGTGCGCAGTGGTTCTTAGACATAACGTGTCAATATCGGTTCAGCCATTATAAAGTCGGGTTTTTTTTTTAATTTAATCTTCCTTGGAATAAACGTTACGTACTATCGAAGTCTGAATGGTATTCACCTCTAAGCTATATACTAAATTCACTGCCAGTAATGTATGTACATTGTATGTCGTCGATATATCAGTGTGGCGTGACGGCTGCAAACAGTGCGGTCGCATGCCGTCTGACAGAACTGCTCGAAGTATAGAACAATGCATGCTGGGCTACACGGTGGTACCAAGCCGAAAAGCGCTTACTACTCACCATTATGAATAAGTTTATTTTTAAAATTTAGATAGGTTAAGCTCATCCAACACTTGGTACTTTGCCACACGGGCAAAACCTACTTTTTGATTTTTAGTTTTGTTAATTTCTTTGTCCTAGTTATTTTAGTTTTTTTATTTTAGCTTATTTTAAATTTAAGATGTAAATACTTGTTTAATTATATTTGAAAGTAATAAAAAATTAATTTCAAATTAGTGTCTATTAATTTACAATCAGTAGAGAGCTAAAATAGTAGTAGTTTTTATTTCTTTAAAGTTCTTCTCAGAATATCAAATTAAGTTAAAACAAGTTGTGCTAAATAAAACTAGCTGTCACAGCAATAAACAATAAGAAAATATGCAAATATAGCTACTCGTATCTGTTGAAACTAATACAAAAGCAAACTATTGGTTTGAATTTCAAATTTTTATCGACATCGCCATTCTTACCTTTTACCAGCAGTCAAAATCAATTCACCGTTGGCTAAGCCTCTAGTCTCCAAGGCACGCCACTTAGTCCGTTCCTCGGCTTTTATTTTCCAGTCACTGCCAATTTACCTACTTTATCCTAGAAATTGGCAAGTCTTGTTGGTACTAAATTTGCCAATTCGTCGTCTTTATTACCGACTTCGAAAAAGAAGGTTATTCTAGAGTGAATTGTAACTTAGCTAGCTTAACCATAAAGTAATTAACTTAGCCATTTCTAGCTATTGAACAGTTTTGCTATCAAAAAAAGCATTGTGATCGATTCGAAGCAAAATCTCACCATCTTCCTACACTTATCCCACCAATGTGGGGTCAGTATAGTATAATAAGTATAACATACGCTATCTCCATCTCTATCATCTTATACTAATATTATAAAGAAGTAAAGTTTGTGTGTTTGTATATTTGTTAAATTGTAAGGGGTAATCTCGGGATCTACTGAACTGATTTTAAAAATTCTTTCACCAATAGAAAGCCACATTATTGCTGAGTGTCATAGGTTATATATAAAAAACCAAAAAATAAAAAGGCTTTTACGTGGTAGTCCATTTTGCAAAGTGAATCGGAGAAAAAACGGTCCGGACGGCGCGCGATGGCTTCGGGTTTAATTAACATTATGCCCAACGAAGTGGGCACGGGTCAGCTAGTTTGTTATAACAGGATTCACTTCATCTAATTTTTTACAACTAAGCAATATATAAAAAATAAACAATATAAAAAAGCAAGAAAACCTTAAATAATAAGTAAAGCTTTTACCAAAATATACAATAAAGATAGTTAGAGAAAAAAAAAGAAAATCAATTACTACGCCAAAAAACTCCAATTTTTCCAAATTAAAACCTGACGGGGGCGATACATCAAGTCGCCTTACGATAATGGAATATAGAAAGAAAAGCAAAACAGAGTAAGTTTCTAATTTCGGCAAATGGCGAGACGTAGTCGTTTGATACAACCCTCCTCTTCGCAATAAAACTTCACCAAATACCTAATTACTTTATTTTTGTAGGGAAGTCATCCGGCAAAACTGGACTCCGGCCCCTCGTATCGGATTTGTATTTTATAAGTCAGATTCTTAATTAGAGCGACATGCTGATGAAACAAGGAAATTTAGTCCAATGCATGTAATAGCCTATTGCCTAGAGCTAGACAAACCCGACTAGGTTTTAAGGCAATTATTGCAAAAATCTACTGCAAAATATATTAAAAAAAACAGTTGTTTTTCACTTAGTACTGCTAAGTAACGATCATAAAAACTATGCTCCGCCTGAATCAGAAAACAACATTACTTTGGTCGGCAACATTAGATACAGTAAGTAGGCTGTACATTTACTAACTTTCCTCTCCGGCCATTTCCAAACGCACCACATCCCTAAATTTTTATACATTAGCAAAACACTCCACAGCCAGATAAAATAAGATAAAAACAGATTAACTAAATAGACGCTCTCATTAGTGAAATTTAAAAGGAGATTATGTCTGGAATCCTTTTGTAATAGCTTTAATCGGGGACCTGCCGAGACGCCAGTGATACCTGTACTCTGCTGAGACATTTTTAGGAGCGTCTTAGAACGATTGCTTGGAAATAGGTTACTTTGAAGTAGTTCTAGACTTGTTCTACAGATATACACTTGATTTTCAATATGGGTAGGTGTATAGGATTGATTTGATATCTGCCTGCGAGAGTAATACGATAATAATTTGAGTTGAGTTGAGTTTGGATTTGATATACGAGTAATTTACAAGGAAGGCTGAACACTGAAATTGAAGACGCACTGAAATGTCTTAGGTATTGTCCATAGGCAGTGATCACTGATCACTTAACATCAAGTTTAGTGGTCCGTCGCAAGCTAACTAATATTAAAAATACGAATATGAGTTTGTTTGTTTATTCATTTCGCTTTCACGCTTTAACTACTCAACAGATTATCATGAAATTTTGCATACATACTAATTATCAGGGGCTAAGATGTCTAGATCTGATGTTCTGGTCAGGGGTACAATAAAAGACACAGACTACTTTCATTATTATAACCAACATATCACCGTTTTTCATCGCCACACTGCTAAAACCACAGAGTGCCGCTAGTCTTTACATAAAAATAAATTTAGGTACATAGTACGAGTAAAACCTGAAACGCAAATGCCCCAATAGCCATATCCTTACAGTAAACATCTTTGAAACAGCCGAAATAACTTCATTGTACACAAAGGTAGCGTGCTAAGCTCCCGTAACTTAGCCAGGATTATTCCGTGCCAGACGAGCCCAACCTGGGTAATGGCATGAACATGAACAATGCGTGAAACTGTCGCTCTAGGGTTAAATAGGTGATGATGTCTTGTGGACAGAAGGTTTGGCTAACAAAAACTTTAAAAGTATGAGAATTTTACAATAATAAAAAGTAAGAATGAAGTAGTTTTTGAAAGCTTTTATCTAACTTGCAATACATGTATCTAACTATGTTTGTTCGGTATCTGACAACTCAATTTTAAACCACTTCCCGATGTCCGATTAAGCTGAAATTTGGTAGGTATACGTGTGTAACTCCGATGACATTGCAATAAAGGCTTATTTTTAAAATTAACTTGTTTAGTCATACCTACTTTTAATGAAAATTTAATGTAAAAGTTTTTTAATTAACTTTAAAGCTTTTTTAACATGTGGTTTTTCTAAGCAGTACATACTATATAGCAATTAAATTAAGCTTCTCGCCAGCTTAATTCATTAGAGCCACGTCGAAATGGTGTTTATACATGAACTTACTGTGTGAAAGCACTATAAAATTAGTTAGGAGTTATCACGATTATTTCAATCCATTTTCGAATTTTTCATTTTACTGCGAAAAGGTGTTTGACCAGTAACTCGCCTGTTAGTAAGCTGTTATTTTGTTTGAGAATATTGTTTACAAGCTTTTATTTAACCTGCAATTTGAGTTAGTTTGTTGTTTTAGTGAAATAGAGCAACTGAATTTCGAACCACTTTTCGATGTGCGATTGAGCTGAAATAATACCTGTGTTACTTTGATGACAATGCAATAACAGCTTGTTAATTTTTTTATCCCTAAACCTTTTATGGTTCACACCAGAAATAAAGCAACCTTTTTTTTTAACGTGAACTATTCCGCGTTTGACCACCAACTCGCCTGATGGTAAGCGACGCTGTGGTCGAAGATAAAGCACGCAGACTTAGAAGATACCTATTCGCTCTGACCTTGAAAAGCCCAAGATTGTATCTTTCAGGGAACAAAGAAGCTGAATTATCTGAACTATCTGAATTATCCTTCACTACATTGTAGCTTTTAGTCGTCTATTTTTTAGCCTAGGAAATTGGAATAGCCAAGTCTGCGCACACTTCAAGAATAAGGAAAAAGCGAGGGAGATTACTCCAGTTCGGGGAAGTCCTCCAGCATTTATTCACTTCAGGATCTCAGCTTCCCAGTCACTTTGCATTAGGTCTTTACTTGACTTGAGACTTGACTTGACAGGATGGCTAAAGATTTGAATAAATCAGCTTTTATTGAAACGATTTTATCGAAAAATATGTTGAAAATGTTAGAAACAAAGTCAATGGGGTGTGAAATATTTAATCTGTCGCTTTTCACATTTATTTAGCGGGTGAATTTACCCATTTTTTTTAATGTTGGCACTAAAATAGTAATTATTCTCGTTTAGAGACAACTTCTGAGTATATAGGTAGTTATGTATATTTATGTACCTCTATAATTATGTTCTCCAGAAAAAATCAATTTAGATCAAAGTACTATTCATTTAACAAATTATTAATGTACATAATTTATATATCAACGTTGTTTTTCTGTATCAAGATTTTAGACTTTTAATATTTCTTGTTTATTTATTTTTTCTGACCTTAAACCTTAAAAGGCAGCGGTCCGACCACTGGCGATGAACGAGAAACGAGTAAAACTAGAAACTATAAACGAGTTGACGATCAGCGGGAAGCGAGTGTGTAGTTTCGATAGTTTTGTCGCCGGTCTATTAGCGACTATGCAAGTGCGACGAGCGATTACTCGCGCCAATCGCCCGCGGTCGCTCAGTCTGTACTGTAAAGAAAAGATCACTGTAAAGAAATAATCAAGCGAGCGAGCATCGCTGAGCGAGTTTATTTTTGAAAGCTCGTCGCTCAGCGACAAAACTGGTAAAGCGAGTTGTCTCCGGCAGTATGAACAGTCAGAGAGCACCTTTTAATATTATGGATCTCTTTTGTTTACACTGAATGTACATTTATTGTCCTTTTCTTGAGAGAGAAAATCGCCGATAATTATAGTCGTCACAAAATAAGAGGCCCGTTTTGACACTTGAGAAAGACCGTAGAATGTAACTTAGAACGCTTTTCGCGCATACTTTATGGTAGCATGCAATGTCAAATTATAACGAAACTCTCAAAAACAGTTACGTTCTCAGTCTTCTTTTTTCAAATATTAGTGTTGTAACCAATTAATTACTGAATTTCATCAGCTTCATTCGATTTTAATAGTAATTAAATATTGATCAGCTGGATATCAGCCTGGGGAGGTTTTGTGAATGATACCTTACTCGCATTCGAGTCTAAAAGTACAAAATAATATCACGAAGAAATGGACGCAAATAAATTCACAGAGTGGTTTACTACCTTTCGCTTTTTCTTATTTTTTTGTGATTGAGTGAATGTTATTGTAACTAAAAATATTAAATTAATAATACATTGACCTTTCATACCATTGTATCATTTCTAAATACCTACAATACTAAAGTTTAAGTTAAATTTTCTATTCAAAACCTTAATCCATTGAACTTAAAATACATAATGAAATCTGTCAAAATACGAGTATACTCTGTATGAGTATAACTTGAATTGATTTATCGTGAGTATCGAATACCGAGTCATATGGTAACATCACTAGTTACGTCGCGATGACTAATGTCAAAACGGGCCTCTTATTTTGTGTTGACTATAGTCGTTTACTCGCCGGCGGTCGGACGACTGCCTAATTCATAGATGTGCATTGTCCGCTCTGGCGTTACTATTTTAACAAGAGAAGAAAACAAAAAAATAGACGGTTTTTTTCAATTGGACTGTTTGTTGTTTTTTTTTTAGATATGTATAAGTAATTTAATTATTTTTACAATATAAAAAATAAAAAAAAAAACAAAATTAAAAAACCTTAACATTGCGTTAGCTGTGTGCCGTCTGTTTTTATTTGGTTTTCTTGCTATTTTAATACATTTCACTCCATCACATCAGCTGCAAATAAAATCAAAATCAGACCATAAATCCTTATTTCTCTTCAAAAACGTTCAAATAAAATATCAGCATAAATGACGAAGATACCGCAAACAAAAAGTGTTTAGTCATGCTTGAAAACTGAAAAACTGACACGCAAACTTCTCCAACAAACTAACATAAAATGCGGGGAAATGCTCCCGAAAGTTTTAAGGCTGAAAGCCTGGGACTTTTCCAGCGATGCCAGATGTTGGCACTAGGAAAAATTGCAGGTTTTACCTTTATTTTATATAAAGGTAGATTGTGATGAATTCACAAGAAACGATACGATTGCTACTGAACTGAATAAAGCTTTATTAAGTTATGTCAATTTTAAAATGAAAACTTGTTTAAACAAACTAAAGTAAGGAGATAGGTAAAGTTTATTAACCCTTAGCCACCTGACATCTATTTCAGTTACACTACCACCTGACGTCGGTCCCGGAGACCGCTTGCGTATTTCCCATGTTTGAAAACCATTATTTAAATATTGCCAATAAATGAAAATCGTATTTGTATTTTCATTATTTCTTTGTTCGTCTTATGTGTTTAAACTATGTT
Organism: Alcis repandata; assembly: GCA_949125135.1. Classification (NCBI taxonomy): domain Eukaryota; kingdom Metazoa; phylum Arthropoda; class Insecta; order Lepidoptera; family Geometridae; genus Alcis; species Alcis repandata. Next base: position 1,690,487 of record OX421237.1, read on the forward strand.
TTTTCATGCATTTATCAACCGACGTCAGGTGGCTAAGTGTTAAGAATCGTCAAAATATATGCAAAATAGCTCATGAAATAACCGTCATGTGGGATGTTGTCTCGACGATCATTGTTCCGATAGTCGTCTCAACGAACAGCCCGATAGCGAAGAGCTCCGTCCAGCATTTCAAGAGGCTCTCGTTATTGTTGGCTGTTTGCTTAAGGGGTAGATGCAGGAGGCAGTGGTCCTCGATACGGCACGCATTGTTAGAAGGTTCCTCTCCCCGCAGCTCTAACCACCGATAGCTTGGGCCCCGCTGCCGCTGGCAGAATTCTAAGTTAAAGAAGTTATTTTAATATTTTATTTTAAAGTATTTAGATCTTACGAGTAGTATCAAATAAATACGAGAATAATAATGGTAACTACCATTAATTTCGATTATTCAGGTATATTTTAAATAATGTTCGATGAGATTTGAAAAGCTTTTTTTTTAAATCAGCTAGTTCAGCAATCGTATCGTGGACTCTAAATCCATATCTAAACACACGGTTAGAGATAACATTTATGTATATAGCGTATTCAACTGTGCACCTATTTGTGTGTTGTTTATCTTATGCTGTTTGTTTCCAATGGTTATGACGTTCAGTTTGTTTTAGGCTTTTGCAGACTACGCTATCATAATTGGCGTAGGCTCATGGTTTTCTCTGTTAAGGGTATAATGCAGTACGCGCCGAAGTATGTCTGTCTGAACACGTAAAAATAGCCAGGACCACAGAATAATCGGTTTTTGAGAAAGACCCGGATGTGATCAAAACTATAGTTTAGACTCAATCATATTATGCGAGTTGTCTCGTCTACCTTAACTTAAGAAAATATTTAAACTTAATGTTCAAAATATCATCCCGGCTGTGAATTGAAACCACGACCTTCTAGATCAATGTAGATGGGCTACGAATTGGCTTGGCTTATTCTTGAAATTAATTTTTATTTTGTTCAGTCTATTTTTTTTTTTTTTTTTTTTTGATTTCCCAAAAAATGGGACATATTTACCCAGGCTAGTCCTACACAGATTCGGTAACATTTTCTCCCTAAAACGACAATGTCGCTACTGCCTAACACGTTTTGTATACCTAACCTCAACGATGAGATAAGGCAGTCGAGGGGCAATTCGCTGTGAAGAACTTATAGCTGTAGGTACTAACAGGTTATAGTTTGTAGGATGACACGTTAAATTGTAGGTCCTGATTTTTTTTCTTAAAAGCCACCGTTAAAACCACGTCAGAGGCCTTCAGGTGGCCTAAAACTCTGACACCAGGGCCAACCAGTCGTCCTATACTATACGAGCCTGTTTAGATTGTAGCGTAGTGTGAACACACCTTCAGTCGGTTTAGTATAATGGTATAGGTACAGGTATTCTGATGGGTGCAGTTTGAGTTCAGCGAACTGGAAGCTAATATTGAAAATGTTGAAACTTGAACAGCTGTTAGAGATTAGAAAATGAAGTAAAAATCTATATATATAAAAATGAAACCCGTTTTCCTTGGTCACGGCCTCACGCGTGAATAGCTGGACCGATTTCACTAATTCTTTTCTTGTTGTATTTGTTATTATTAGGAGAAGGTTCTTACGGAAAAAAATATTAGGAAAATCTCTCAAAAATATTGAAAAACCCTAAAAACAGCCCTTTTATTTTTCCCATACAAACATTTTCTAACTAAAACGAGCTTTATTGCTATGCTTGTATAAAGTTCATATTGAATTGCAAGCACTCACTGTTGTTTAAGCAATGTAGGTATGTTCCTAACGTCCAAGAGTCAATTTGCACTTTATTACCTCTGTACAAAGTTCAAATTCAATCATAACTATCAAAACAGTGTGCGTTTTATACTGATAATTTTTACTATAAATTGACAAGTTAGCATCAACAAACTACGGTTGCTATAGTTACGCAATAGCATGAGAATTAGAGGTTATAACAAAGAGTTCCTATAATTATTCTCAACACCTTTGGTCACGCCATCACGCGTGAACGACTGGACCGATTTCAATTTACTCTACGTTTATCCCAAAGTCTACCCGTGCGAAGCCGGGACGGGCCGCTAGTTTTTAATATATTTCTAACTGGAGTAAATTACTTTCATGTTGAATGTTCAGGCAAGATGGCGGTCAAATGCAAGCCTACTGAATAAAAAAAATTGGTTATTTTAAACTAATTTCTATAAGTAGCATATTTTTATTATAATGTATTGAGTCGTATACTAAGTTTGTGTGTTTGTCGATGTACCTACGGGTAACTTCCGAAACGGGTCCGACTTAAAAAAATTAACTAATGAAAAGTACATTATGTAGAATACTTTTGTCGAGTGTTTTAAGCTATGTTTTTACAAAGCCGAAGGAAGAGTAGCAATGTGTACTGGGTATAAAGTCCTCGGCATTAGTAAATCCTCATAATATGATTAATGTCAAAGTTTGTATGTTTGTTATTCAATCAGAAAAAATGGCACAGATTCGAATTAGGTATGAAAGTAGCTTAAAATTTGGATAAACATTTAGGCTACTTTTCATTCCGGAAACCGAGGGTAAAACCGCGAGCCGCGGCTAGTGTAACAATAAATAACGCTGCCACATTACTAATGTGTCATTACTATATCAACCTAACATCCTACTGCAAGGCAAAGGCCTTCCCTTCTTTATTATGTTACTAATTATTTTTCACAAAAAATGTTGGTAAATATGGGACAAGACGAGCAAGTCATTGCTTGATGGTAATTGTCACGCTAGCCATAACAGTACTTTGTTATTGATAATTTAAAAAAAGTACCAATAACCTACACGAATTACAAGAATTTATCACGAGCTAGCTGTGCCCACGGCTTCGCTCGCGCAATCATGAAATTAATCTTAATGTATAAGCTAAGCTATATGTACCTACATCAAAATCAGTTTAGTATCTAGTAACGGAGATGTCTGGTACCAAACATTCACACTCACGGTTTTGCATTTATAATATAGTTGGCTACATTTTACTAGAAAACGGCAGCTCCATTATGAACTTAACCTTTGATAGAACCAAGACTAAATTTAGCAACTGGTAACAGATGTGCAGCATCTACTCCAAAAATGGCAATTTCCTTTATATTTAAGGAGCGACGCGTGACTCTGATATCCCTTCGGGGCGACACTGTCACATTGTATTTGTATACTTCAGAAATGCGCAGCTACAGTAGCTAAGTGTTCTGAGATTTTGTAAGTAATGAAGGTAGTGTGGGTTCGGTGCCAATAAGAGCGGAAAGCAAAAACAAGATATTAAAAAAAATATTTTTTAAGTAGTTTTTTTTTGCACAGTCATTGGAGTTCCACGGGTATGGTATAAAATATTTAAAATCAGACAACATCAATTTTCAGTTGTACGATTTGACCTATTAAAACAAGGCAAGTTAAGATTGTAAAAATAATATTACCTATATCCAACTATGTTCCATATATGGTCAAACCTGAACCCGATGTCACTGGGCGGGCTGATGCAGTAGTTAATACGCAACCTATACCCAGCAGTAGGATAAAGAAGGCTGTCAATGATGATGATGATGATGGTGATTAGTGAAAAATATAATTCAAATAGCTAATCGCTAATCGCTGTAACTCAAGCCACACCATAACTACGTTAAAAGATATGCAAGTGGGTCGTGCTGCGGGCATGACAAATAGCGTTTGGGGTTAGGCCGCTGTTTCGGCAACAGTTTTACAACTACCCGCCATAGTTTCGCAAACTTTCCAAACATGCATGCCATTTTTGTTGCTCAGCAAACAGGCGTATTAGTAGTTCTGAAACTTTATGAGATCAACTCGCACTGTGACATGATAGAGTTGAAAGCGACAAGCTGGATTTGCAAGCCATTACAATCACGCTACTTTTGGTTTTGGGTTTGAAGAAAAAGATCTAAAAATACGTATTGTTATGTACTGCTACTTGACTTTACCGACCGACAATATCGACTTCTAAAAGTACCTAGTAATTTTCATGACAAAATGAGACACTTTATTTGCACTAGCCAGTTGTTGCACCAGTTGCACCAATTCTTTTTTTTACTAACGTCGTATCACAGCCTAACGTTATTGTTAAATTTTCGCACGTGACATTTCACGTCAGCTAGAAGCTGTCAGAGCATTTTAAGCTGTGACCAACTTTAAACATGCTTTATTAGAACTACCCTATTTTTGTAAAACATGATTCCTAAAACAAAGTTGGTTTTAACGACCCCATCGTGTCACAGTGCAGTGTTACCCGCACGTAAATGAAGCTCCGCGGTTGTTTCCGCGCTGCAGGTAACTGGCGGAATGTTAACGATGTTGATTATGAAGGTAGACTGATATCGCGGGATGGTTTGTTATTTCTAACTTGGAGTGTTGTGATTTATGAAGTAACTATTGGGACGGCCTAATCACCCTTCAAAGTTAGACTTGGAATCTTAGCAGTAAGATTACGAAAGGTGAAAGGTTGAGTTTGTTATGTGTCTTTAGTTTAGCATAATCAGGTTTTATAATACTTTTTATTAGAGTAGTGCTGTTCACCATATTTTTTTTTTGCGCTATCCAATAGTTCTAAAATTTGTTTGGAGTGGACTGGTGCGGAGCAATGGAGTTTATTTGAAGAGGTGTATAACTGTATAGGCATATTGTATTGTATCTTTGCATACAAAAACATTGCAGATATTTAGACCAACATTTTATTTTTATCGATATTTTGAATTGTATTAGGCTTAAAATTTTGGTAAATAAAAAACCATACAAATAACAAAAAAGAACATCGTCCATAAAGCTTTATTTACTCTCAAATTGCGTTTGAAATTACTATTCACGCAGCAAATCTCTATCGACAAATTCTAATACACTTTGCGCTGTCAATTAATATTCAACGGCAGTTTCGTGTTCGTCAATTTTCGGCGGCACTAAAGTTGGGAACCGCACAACAACAGACACGGCTCGCGGGTGTTCAAACTGAGCGACGACGGGCAACAGCGCTGTTTAGCACACACTTACCACGCAGCCTTGTTTGGTTACGGACTAATTTTAGTTTTAAGTTATCTACAACATTACATTATGCACATGTAATGCTGTAGTCGTTGGCAACAAAATGTTGTGGACAACAGGATATCCTGTTGTCCTAGATAATACTGTTGTCTACTACTAGGTGGTTCTAAAAGGGTCAAAATGGTTTTGTTCGTCTAGTTCTACTACCTATTATTAGTGGACACACAGTTTGTTAGTTCTAATAGAATAAACAGGAGAAAAAAACTTGAGACAGTACTTACTGCTCACTGCAATAGAAGAATAGGGTCAAAAAAGAGTAGGTCCATTTAGTTTTAATCACCTCTTGAACCTTACCTCACCTCACTCTTGCCTCACCTCTTGGGTCTTGAACTGTAAGAGCTCAAAACTCTAGGTGACGCAAACCTCTTATGAACAAACGTTACGTTTAACATCAATCAAGCGAGCGATTTTCTCGTCCCGTCACATCATTCGTCAGACTTAAATTTCAAACAAATCCGTTCAGAATTAAGTAATAAACATCTAAACTTTCACATTTATAATCTTAGCTAGATTTGTAGTATACGAGTATTTGCTACCATTTAATTTCCTCGACAAAACGGTCTGAATAGCTTATCATTAATTCCAAACATAAGCTGATTAAATTGAATAACAGTCGAACGAACTTGAATAGATAATTTCACAATCGTTCAGCTGTTATGGAGTTCAAGGGGGAAGAGACACATACTCCCAATAACAAATAAAACCTCATTTAAATCCCCTTAAAATATAACAAAACCCCATTTTAATTCCCTCGTTACCCAACTACGATGCACATGACTTTCACGAATTTCATAAAATAATATTAAATTGAATTAAAATAAAATTTAAAAAATCCTCCACATTTTAACGGCTAATCCTATTTTGATAAAACTCGTCTAAAAACCAACAGATGACCTACTTTCAAATAAAAACCGCAACCAAATCGATTCACCTGTTAAAGAGCTACGATGCCACTGACAGATCCACAAACAAATCGGGGTTAAGATACTCCATCTTTTTGCATCAGGGCTTAATTGGAGTGACGTTACGGACTGTATCAGGAGTGACGTTACGGACTGTATCACGGTACATTCGTGAGAGTACATTTATTGTAATTAAAAATATTATTCCGGCTTAAATCGAATTCAGAGTGATTTTATTAAGTTCTGTGTTGTGTCGGGCAGTTGTGAGAGTGTTGGTGGACAGTGGCACTTTTGGATTGTTGATTAATCTCGTATTAATTACATTACCTAACACTTACATAAATGATAAAAGTGGGTAGGATAGTCGTGCAAAGCAAATCGCACTTACAAATTTAAAATAGCGCCATCTAGCGGTATCGCTTGTCGCGTTTAGTGAACGTCGTACGCCGCGCGCAGTCGTTTTGGGTTCGGATATTAGTCACTTGGGTTCGACGCATTTAACAATAATGGCAAAGAAATGCAATGCATGCGGTCGCTTTGCAAATTCGACAGAGGGCGTTAAATGCACGAAATGCATTAATTTTTATCATAAGGCGTGTGTCAAAATCCCAATTGACGCGCAGGTCGCGCCGACATGGATATGCCCCGAGTGTAAGGTGTTGACTCCTAGAAAAGATAATGCTGAAAATCCAGTACGGGGGGAGCGGGCGGACTATGCCCCTGTTGTGTCCCCCGTGCAAGACGCTGTGACATCGGAGCTCTTGAGAGAATTTAAGCTGATGCGCCAGGAAATGCAGTCGTTTCGGAACGACTTTAATGCGATGCGAGATGGTCTCAGTGTGGTCCGTGGTGCTGTGGAGGCTTTCGGCGGGCGGCTAGATGGTATGGAGGCGCGTCTGGATGGCCTCGAGAGTAAATACGCGGAATCTCAAGCCAGGCCAGCTAATGACGTGAGTACTCTGCTCTCGACTATTAACCAGTTGCGGTCGCAAATAAACGAGCGGGATCAAGAGTCGTTATGTAACGATATCGAAATCAGCGGTGTCCCAGAAGAACCAGGCGAGAATGTGCAGCATTTGGTGTCCATCATTGCGGAGAAGTTGGGCGTGGCTTGCGAGGAGCGCGATCTTGTTAATGTGGAGCGGGTGGGCGCGCGCCGTGCGCCCTCTAATGGAGGATCTGCGCCGGTGGCGCGGCCGCGGCCGATTGTGGTGCGCCTCGCGCGCCGCCAGCTGCGGGACGCCTTTCTCCGAGCGGCGCGTGTACGTCGCGGCGCTACTACGGCCGATATGGGTCTCAGTGCGGCTCCTACTAGGTTTTATTTGAATGAGCGCCTCTCGAAGCAAAATAAAATACTTTTCTTTATGGCGCGTGAGGAGGCCCGTGTACATCAGTGGAAGTACGCGTGGACCAGGGATGGGCGAATCTTTGTCCGTCGCGAGACTGGAAAGGCTTCTTATCGGGTGCAGTCGGAGTACGACCTAAAAAAGTTTTTTGGGAGTGGGTCCGCGGTCACACAGGAAGTTCCTCGCTGAAAAAACGAATGCGCATATTAAATAAATTGTTATGTGTAGTAATGATTAATTACAAAAGTTGTATTTCAAATTATGTTTATAAGTACGATATTGTCTGTAAAATCTTGTCTAATATTTTCACTGGGTGTCTGTTAAGCTATGAATTATGTATATATTTTTACAGTTATCTTAATGGCTACTAGAAATTTAAAGGTTGGTTTATACAATGCAGGTTCCCTTGGCACTAATCATGACAACATCATAGAGTCGGTCAGTCGGAGTGGCGTAGATATCTTGGCGCTAAACGAGACGTGGCTCCACGCTGGAGAGGAGGGGCGCGCTCCCGCTATTCCGGGATATAGACTTAAGCACACTCCACGGCCGCGTGGGTCTCGCTCTCGTGGCGGTGGAGTAGGCTTTTATATTAAGCGGGGGGTCGCTGTGCAGACATGGCGTCATCCTGTGGATCCACTGCATACTGCTATTGAACAAATGTGGCTCACTGTGGCTATGAACGGAAGGAAACTCTTGATCGGCACAGCATATCGTCCGCGCTGGATAAGTGTCGACCTATTCTTTGATGCGATTACTGATTCTATTGGTTCTAGTCCTCGATACGACAATATAATTTTTTTAGGCGATTTTAATATTAACTATTTAAATACAATGGACAGTTTTACAATTAAATTTAATTCTTTCCTCTCTTGTTTTAACTTGGAACAAATAGTCACTGAGCCCACACATTTCACCGACACAAGCCAAACATTAATCGACGTTGTGTGTACTGATTTACGATCTATTAGAATAAGCTTAGAACTTGTAGGGACTCTTATCGGGCATTGTCTTGTAGTGTGCGAATTTAATGTAAAGCGTTTAAAACCGGTTCCTCGAATTATAACTTACAGGTGTATTAAAAATATTTGTGTGGATAGTTTTAACGCTGATTTACAAACTATAAGATGGGACCTTTTGTCAAATATTTCTGATATTAATGAAATGGTAACTGCTTTTAACCAGTGCGTGATGGGTATATTTGATCGTCATGCACCAATAAAGTCAATCATCATCAAAGATCGCTCCTATCCGTGGATTACAGACACAATTAAAATTATGATGAAGCTGCGTGATAGGGCTGCTACTGATTTTCACAGAACTAAGTCTGAGGCTAAGAAAACGTACTATAAGAGTTTAAAATCTACAGTTAATACAGCACTTTTTCATGAAAAATCAGCTTACTTTAAACAAAACATAAATAATAACTTGCGTAATCCTAAACTGTTGTGGAAAAATCTTAAAAATAATTTATTGCCTATTAAAAATACCGAGTTACTGTCGTCATTTAATGATCCTAATGCAATAAATGATCATTTTCTAAATATTCCTGGTAATCCTTATACTTCAATATCGCATTTAACATATTTTGAACACCACAGGTTTAGTGATGCTGTATTCCATATTGATCAAATCAGCTTGGACAGACTGATAAGAATAATTAAAAGCTTGAAGTCAAATGCTGTGGGGTGTGATGGTATTAGTCTAGACATGCTGATAATGACCTTTCCTTGCACTTTAGATTTTGTTCACACGCTTATTAATACCTCAATTGCGACTCAAACGTTTCCAGATATATGGAAACAAGCAGTTGTGAGACCTTTACCTAAACTTCCTAGCCCAGTTGACTTAAAGGATCTCAGACCTATAAATATTTTGCCTTGTTTATCCAAAATTCTAGAAAAAGCTGTCTGTATGCAGTTAACAGAGTTTCTAGAAAAAGAATATATTTTACCAGAAGTACAATCGGGGTTCAGAAAGGGCCGCAGTACAACCACTGCCTTGCTTGATGTCACCGACAACATTCTTAGCGCGCAAGATAAGGGTATGTGTACAGTATTAGTTTTATTGGACTTTTCGAGGGCTTTTGACTCTTTAAATATAGCTCTTCTTCTCTCCAAATTGAGTTATTACGGCTTTGATTCCGAAGCTAAGAAATGGTATGACAGCTTCCTTTCAAATCGTTCCCAGACTGTAAAGCTTGGTAGTGCCGATGGCTCTTCATTGCTGTCAGGCAAGTTGGCTGTAGATAGAGGAGTGCCTCAGGGTTCCATTTCGGGGCCTGTCCTTTTTACCTTGTTTTCAGCTGACGTTGCAAAACACATAAAAAAATGTAAATTTCATATGTATGCAGATGATATACAGGTATACATATCATGTAAGCCGCAGGACATTGATACAGCCATAAACGAACTGAACGATGATCTGAAGCGAATTGAGGCTTGGTCTGCCAGTAATTGTCTGTTGCTCAACCCAGCTAAAACTAAATGTTTGATTTTTGGAAATAAGCATCAGCTTGATAGTCTCAATCCAGTAACAGATGTTATGCTGATGGGCGAGGTCGTTGAGCGTGTCCACGAGGCGCGGAACCTGGGCTTATTAATGGATTGTGAACTGCGTTTCGAAAAGCATGTAGCGAACTGTGTAAAAAACTGCTTCTACAAATTAAAGCTACTATACAAAATCAGACCATTTTTGAAGGAGGAATTACGGATCCAATTAGTAGATTCATTAATTTTGTCGAAGTTAAATTATATGGATGTGGTCTTTGGTCCTCGGCTTTTAGCTAAAACTAATAGACTTGTCCAGCGAGTTCAGAATGCCTGCGCTCGTTTTTGTTTTGATATTCCGTTTAGGTCACATGTGACGCCGTTCCTAAATAAAAAACATCATTTAAAAATGATGCATCGACGCAAACTACACTTGGCGTGTCTCATGTTTGGCGTTGTTAATTACAAAACTCCGATTTACCTCTATGATAAGTTGTACTGGAAGGCCACTTGTAAGCCCTCGCGGCAATGTTCGACGCAGCTTGCGACCCAGCGGCACAGCTCGGCCGCTTTTAGAGGTAGTTTCCGCTATGCTGCGACGAAATGTTGGAACAACATTCCGCCGCCAATAAGGAACCTGCAAAGTTTACACGCTTTTAGATTTAAATTAAAAAAATACCTTTTTGCACATCAAAAGGGGGAAGAGTTTCAAAGAAATGACACCAGTGCAATTTAATATTTTAATGTTTTATTTTAATAATATTTATAATAGTACTTACCTCAATTTATTTAATTTTTTTGGATGTAGCAGGCCAATATTTTTGTTATTTGTGTTTGTTTTGTTATTTCATTTTTATATTGATGTTTTGTTTTTAATTTGTTATAAATCACCACTTTTAATTTTAATTTAATCATTTATTTGTTTGTTGTGTTTTCTTTTTTATTTTATTTGTACTCGTGTTTGTATAACGTCCGTTACGTCACCCGCCAGTCTCAACGGAAGACCAGCGCCGGTTGTTTACGACCGGCATTATGCTGAGCTGAGACTGGTTTTAAGGCAAAAATTGTGTTGTTTCTTTTAATTTTTTTAGTATGTTTGTTATTATTGTTTTTGTCTTAAAATAAATATTTGTCTATTGTCTATTGTCTATTGTCTATTGTCTAAAGGTTTATAAACACCTCTCTTTTTTATTCTGTTTATATTCCTTATCTTAATTATCTTTATTATTTTCCTTTTTGTATTTTTTTTAGTTGTTAGTAGATTCTTTATTAGTTAAGACTAATGTCATCTTTTATTACATAAACCTTTTTTATATTTTTTTGTGTAGGTTAAAAATGCTACAAAAGTGGCGAGTGTGCGCGGACCCTTCTCCACAAATTCATGTCATGTACTATTTGTTTGAACACGAACCTAGAGCGCCAGATAAGGTGGGCAATTTGTTTTGATGTCTTCATGAATGATAACTGGGGTAGGGCCTTGTGTACTCATAGGTTAGTTGGTGTAACTTGCTCTTGATAAATCACAGGTTGGTTCAGTTGTTAAGTAGATTTTGAGGGTTTGGGGAATGTTTATTTTGTTTCTCCTGGATTTTTTTACATCGGACTAGGCTGCGTTTGACTACAATCTCATTTGATGGGAAGCGACGATGCGGTAGAAGATGTAGCACGCTTGCTTAGGAAAAACCCATTCACTTATTTTTTAACAACCTAACTTGGTAACGTCAAAATATAATTTTTTTTTAAATATGACCTTAAAATAGATACCTTATTGTAAAGCATACTTAGTATTTTATAACTTTTCCGCGGTGATTCAAAAAGTACATTATTTTAAAAGTTATTAGCTACAAAAGTATGGCATTTTCGTTTACGGTAAGTCCGATAAAAACACATAAATTATATCGCATGACGTTTTCGTATAAAGGCTCGTTATAATAAACTTCCTTTTGTTAAACATAAGTTTTACTGTTGTTAATTCCGGCAGTAAATACTAAATTATAGTGCCAATCGCAGGAATTTAGAGAAGTTTGGAAGGGCCACAGGTATTGTACATTGCATCGCTGTAAGTATGAGCAAGTCTTTATCACTTTTGTATGAAATATTTTGTAAAATTTATGTAAAAATACTTGGGTACCTAGTTGATTTAAAATCAGCATTTTAATAAAAAAATTACACGGACAAAAAAACTTAAACCAGACTACAGATAGAATTAAACCAAAATTAAATGTTACACCATTTCAAGCTGACCTATGCATTTTAAATACAATGGTAAAAATGTTAGAAAATTGCCCTTCCATTTATTTACGATGTTCCATGTTACCAAGTAAACGAAAACCTACAAAATGTTAAATGCTATTTAAAGCAATTTCTGCACGTGAAGAATAACAAGCAATTACGACGTTAAGTTAAATCGCTCGTGTGTAGTGCTACCTTTATTTCGTATAAGTGAGGATAAAGACTAAAATATTATTGTCGGCTAGAACTAAAAAAAATATTTTTTACTTTTAAAAAAGTGCAAAGGCATCTGCGACTGTACAAAAATGTGCAAGTGCACTTCGAAGTAGACCATTATAACTGACTATTAAAATATTGTATTTTGATATAAGTATACGTACGAATATTTCTTTACACTATTTAACTTTATGGACGCAGCGACTCAAATAGTGCCTAGATTGCCTTGAAGAAATCATTTTTTTATATTTTAGTACCGCATACAATTTTAAGAATTTTTTATTAAAAGATAAGTACACCAAAACCCAAAACACTACGAGTTTTGACTACTGGATCTCGTAGTAACATTTCATGTTACAAACTTTATTGCCGGAAACTTTAAAAAATCCTTCAAAAATACAACTTTCAACGGCACCCTACCCGAGATAAACAAGGTGGAAACACGAAAACGAGAACCTAAAAAGAAAAACTTGTTAGCCAGAAACAATGCGGGTACATGAAAAAAAGGTGTCTAAAAATTCACTGAACTTTTTACACCGCTAACGTTTGCTTCGAACTTTAAAATTGTTTTAGTAGGCTACCGATGTTTGGCTTAGTTTAGTTTGGAATTAGGGTCGGAGTCGAAAGTAATGGAAGTTTGTTGAAGTGGTGTTAGCTTTGGAGTAACTTACGATCGGAGGTGTAAAGTCTATCTCGATCTTGAATCTCGAAATGAGGTTGAGTTTAGTTGATACAGCATTTTAGACCTTATTGACTAGTTGTAAAAACAACATTTCAATATATCAGTGCCTCGTTAAGTCTTTTGATTATGTCATTCTCTTCTATTGCCTGTTATCCAAAGATGTCTTTAAGTTATTCTATTAGTAGATACTATTACTTATTCTGTACCTCAGCAGGAGTGCATGGCTGCCGTCCTTACGAAAAGTGCAGTAACTAGGATAAAGCAGATTTTGAGAAAAACGCGTTTAAAAATTTTGTTTCAATGTGTTTGCATGCCGATCACTATTTATGCTTAGTATTAAAACCGACTCCATCATAGTTACGTAAAAACTGTCTGAAGAAAATATTTAGATCTCGTTCTGCTGATTCCGAATATGTACTTAACTCAATTCGGCTCAAAACTCGAGTTATTGCACTTTTCGTAAGGATGGCAGATGGTGAGAACTCACAGCACCAGTAGAGAATCAAGTAAGTTTTAGAGTTACTTAGAGCTTTACTAGGAAATGTGTTGTACTCTACTGTGAGGGCTAGTTGTTATCGAACTACCTAGAGTCTATCACTGACGTTTTTTTAGAGTTCTGAACCTCCTTCGGTGAAGAACTCTTAAAGCAAGACTTCGGTGTCTGAAATTTGTCATGACGCTAGATAATGTTATTATAGCCACTACAATTTGTAGAAAAAGAGAACATGCTGAGAAATAGATCTTTATCTGTTTTAGATGTGGACAAGTTGCCCCCTAACCCTAATTTTCGGTAGGTTACCCTAAACAGTGGGTTTCCAACTAGTAACACTAAACTAGTAACAGTTACTCGTTAAGATTTTTTCTTCCCATAAAAAACACCATTTTGTGCCCTTGGTGGTCCAATAGTAGAACAAAGCCATAGAATATAAGATCATGCAGATCAGAAGCACACTCTCCGAAATATATTTGATAAAAAACCGACAGACACGCAACATTACGCCGGTGGTAGAGAGTGGATGCTCTGCCCGAGTGGGTATTTCCCGGTAGCTATAATCTGGGTGTTTAGTCGCGAATGAATCGGTTTCTTCTAGGCACGCATGCTTCACCGTACGCCGCACCATTGCTTACCATCAGGCGAGGTGATGGTCAAACGCAAGCCAATCATTAAAAAATAAATTAATAGTTAAAAAAACTAAAAAACACGTTTTGTTTAGTGTATTGTCATCGGTCCTCGATATATCTACAAAGTTTGAAAGAAATCTGACCGTTTAAAGTGGGTCAAAAACGCGCTCAAAGGAGTCGTTTACAAACATACATACAAACATACAGGTGAAGCTAGTAAAAGCGTGTTAAAAACGTCGAAACTTGACAGTTTGGTATCTAACTATCTATCGAGGGCAATCTTTACGGACAACACCTACCACTTCAACTAATTAACTTTTCTATTCATCATGTACAACATAACCATTAGCCATATTTCACTGTACGTACACACATGAAATTTACACATATTATATTAAACACCTCACATTCTCACACAAAAGGCAGTACTGAAAGTATGCCGTTACTCATTACTTTTCGTATATTTATTACGGCAGGTTTTAATTTTGTCCGGCCAGCGTTCGTGTCCGCCCGTCAGATTATCGTGACCACATTTCAGTGGGGTGGATTAAAAATAATACCTGGGAATGGTAGTAAAAATTCCAGGTCGGTATTGTCGTTTGGGAGGCTTTTGTTTATGTGTGTCGCCAAGCTCTTTTGAGATGAGTAAAACAAGATAGCATTATGAAGAAGTCAAATTGAAAAGGATTGTGAAGTTGCTAGGGTGTGATACTTATGGAGCTGGTAAATCTATACTAATATTATAAAGAAGTAAAGTTTGTGTGTTTGTATATTTGTTAAATTGTAAGGGGTAATCTCGGGATCTACTGAACCGATTTTAAAAATTCTTTCACCAATAGAAAGTCACATTATTGCTGAGTGTCATAGGTTATATTAAAAAACCGAAAAATAAAAAGGCTTTTACGTGGTAGTCCGTTTTGCAAAGTGAATCGGAAAAAAAACGGTCCGGACGGCGCGCGATGGCTTCGGGTTTAATTAACATTATGCCCAACGAAGTGGGCACGGGTCAGCTAGTTATAAAATAAAACAAAACCTATTCCAGTTTGGCCTGAATATCACATCACGACACGGTATCATATCATTATACAATTATACATACACGAAACAATTTCATTAGTACGTTTGTATTTAGTGCGGCTGGTAATCATTTCAGTGATATTGGGTCATTTTGTCATTTTACATTACTGTGCACGAAAAAAAAAAAACCGTGATAGCTCAGTGAGAGAACAGAGTTGTTTGGGTTCAAACCCCGACTCGTACCAATGTGTTCTTTGGAACTTACATATTATGTGAATCGGTATCTTCTAGGCAAGCTCCATCGTAGGCCGTATCATTGCTTCCCATCAGGCATGATGGCGGAATTTTGTATTAAAAAAAATATATACCAAACGTACCTAACTAGCTCGTCGGTGAAGGAAAACATCGCGAGGAAACCTAAACATGTCGTTGTTGACTTTGAAGTGAGAACACCCTTAAGTACCTACCTATTACTACACCTTTATGTTACACATTTTTATTATAATTAAACACGGGAATACTCACGTAAAAATTAAGTCGTTTAATACGACTAGTTTCGGTCTCATTCGGTGACCTTCATCAGGCGAGTTTACAAACGTGACGCGCTCGCGGTTGCGTCTCGTTTGGCACTACTAGTCGTAGTAGACGACTTAATTTTTACGTGTGTTTAATTATAACAAAAATGTGTGAAAACCACGTTAGTTTCCATAGTTTATGTTACACCATATAAAATTAAATATTGTCGTAGGTTAGTCAGTCATCTAGTTATCAAGTTACTGAAACGTGTTCTTCGAAGCCTCAGAATCATCGCATCATACAGAACACATACCATCATCGATAAAAACATAAAAAGTCCATTTATTTCTCAATAATCTTTTATGACCTGAAATATTATAAACCCTAGAATTATTGATGGATTTACCAATTTGCGTGAAAAATGTACGCATCCGCGAGATTTATGATCTGATGTTGTACCCAGGATAGTTTGGCCCAGATACGTTACAATACTTTGTAACGTGTTGTCCCGTGTATCTCTGTTTTTATAAGGAAAGGTAGCGCCTTTCCTTATAAAAGCCAAAAATGGCGAATACATTTTGTTGTAACATTGAAATTTTTCTAAACAGGGTTATAAGGGAAGGGTATGCTAAGCCAAAAAGGCCTCTTAGTACTTATCATTATAGACATCTTTTACTAGTGGACAACTCGGAAATCGAAAAAAATCAGCTGTTCCATAGAAAAATGTCAATGGCACTCGACAAAATGTATGGAACAGCTAATTTTTTTTCCTGATTTTAGGGATAGTCCTATAGTAAAAGTGCTTCATAATGATAAGTACTAAGAGGCTTGTTCGGCTTACCTTTCTATTACGCCTTGTATGCAACTGTAGCATATCTTTAAATTATTATTTTATCAAAACAAATCATCTTAGCGTGGACTGTTCGAATATTACTACACCTTTCTGTTACACCTTGTATGCAACCGTGGCATATCTTTTAAATGATTTCCGAGTATATCCAAAGCAAGCAGTATTAAAATTTACTGTCAGCCTCCAAACTTAACGACTTGACAGAAGCGACAGCGCAGTCGTTACGGAATGTTTTTGTGTGCTTTTTGTTGCGGCTGTAAAGGGTAGTCGGGTGAGCTGATCTGTGATGAAAGTGAGATTGGTAATAATCATGCACTTTTTTCGTAGTCGTTTTTATTATTAACAATTGGAAAATAAAATAATGCGATGATAAAGATTTTATAAAGAGCTCTCTTCTCGTCTGGTCGAAGCAACACGTGACCAAAATGCTGGCCTCTATCTCGCCCAAAGGGTGAGCATCGCCATACAACGTGGTAATGGGGCCAGCATTTTGGGAACAATTCCCACAGGCAGCGGCCTTTTAGATTAGTTTAGTTTAGTTTTTTAATTTAATTACATTTTATGCGATGATTGGTATTTTGTACTGAAAATAATTTTGTTTTATTTAAAACTTGAATGTTTGTTTTATATAAAAAAGTGTGCATCAATGTGTTGACGTACATTAAGTATATTTTTTATAAAAGTTTAATTTTTAGTTAATCCTAACAACGCACTACTCTGTTGGTTTCAGCACTTACAGTTTCAATAAGCGTAAAACCATTGAAATGACAAACTTAAATTAAAAAAAAGTCTAGGAAAATATAGAAAACAGTTTTGATATTAAATTTTATAAATAGTAGAATGTAGGTCTTTCATGGTTTGGAATAACACTTTTTATCCCATAAACTCATGTTAACATTTTGACCACGAGTAAAACCGCGGGACGCAGCTAGTTTTTTTATTTTTCATTTATTTGTTATATATTTTATTCTTCCCTCTAAGTATTATTATATATGTATTTATATATTATTTTTATATGTTTTAATATATTATCGCAAGTATAGGTAGTTTTAGTTTTTGAATGAATTTCTAAGTTATTATTATTATTTTTTTAATGTAGGTTTATATGACACAGTTTTTCTTCTATATTGCACACCCCGTTTTTATATACCTTTTTTAATCTATCCTCTCCATCCTAAGGTTGCCTAGAAGAGATCACTCTTAGCGATAAGGCCGCCAGTTGTCGCACTAGTTTTAAGGTGTTATAATCCTTCTGTTTGTAATTTATGGTGTGAACAAAAAGAGTTCATCTATATATCTATCTAGTTATAAATAAAACAAAACATATTTTATCCTCAACAGTAATTCACTAGTAACCTCTTCTTAACTCTTGAAGTACTCAACTATCAAAAGAAACAAGAACAAGATATCAACGAAAACACTACATACATACGTCACTCAATAGTTTTATAGGTAGTTTCCCAGGTAGTTCCTCCAGAAATAGCCCCACTTAGACAAGTAGATATACCTTCTTGTGAGTAGGTAGCATGAAACAAAACACTACGAGCTAAAAGCTTAGTTTCGTGCAAGCTCGCAACTAAGCACAGTTTTTGAGTAAGGAGGTCAACCTAAGCTTGAGAGTAGGGTTGCTATGGTTTGGAGAAACTTGGATAATATATAAGAAGTAGAAAGGAAAGGTCGAATCGGCTTGATGACGGCCTGTTTGGCTCAGCGGTAATAATATCCGCCTTATAAGCCAGAGGTCCCGGGTTCGATTCCCGGTCGGGCAGATGTTTGAATGATGAATTTAAATATCTGTTCTGGGTCTGGGTGTTAGTTGTCCTTGTCTTTGTGTATGTTCCGTGGCATCCCCGACACAGGAATTTATCCTAGTGGGGAGCTATGAGTGTGAAACGTTATTTATTTATTTATTTATCGTCAACGACAGGAATCAGGATATAATTGGACGAACAGAAAAAATAAAACACGGAAGATGTACAAGACTAACTCTAGAACACTGTCGACAGGTGGCTTCTGTGCATTGAACCAAGCAGATTTCGATTTACGACCTTCGTATAAATTCACAAAAAAAATAGCTGTTCCATACATTATGTAAAAGGTCACTAAACTTTTTATGGAACAGCTGATATTTTTTATGAATTTACAAAATACGTAGATTGAAAGTTGCTTGGATCAATGCACAGAAGCCCTTGAAAAACGGTCGATAGTGTTCTAAAATTGGCCCTGTATTCTGGCGAGTGTGATATGTTCTCGTCACTGTATATCTGGTTAGAAAAGTCATCAAAGACTGAAAAAAATAATATCGAAATACTAGAATAAAGCTCCAAGTGTCCAAACAACTGAAATCAAAGAATGTAGATGCCTTACGCCGCGCCTAAGACCAATAGCAGTGGAAGCAGCTCTGTCGTGTGAAAGAGAGGGAGCATCACAACGCTCAGCAGCGAGCCAAAGAGCGGAAGAATGTAAATGTAGTTAGAGGCCTATTTATCGTTCTTTAAAGTACAAAACATACACATATTAGTAAAGCATTTAATAAAAGTATATTATTTTATACAAAGTTTTATGTAAGACATCGTAATTAAATTTTAATAACAACACATATACCTATACCTTCTCTTATTAACACACTATCAAAATAAGTCTACAACTATGATTTTACACCAGATTTGGTCACCTACATTTCCGCCAATCGTAAGACGGTATCCGGGAAAAACGGAAGAACTGGCAACCGACGAGCTACATCAGGCATGAAATAGCGGGAAATGACTCGTCCTCAATCGCTATTATGTCTTGGCTTTTATCTGATTTGTCACCCTATTTTTGACTGTCCCTACGAACAATGTCGAAACTGAAAAATTACGATTTTTTTCTTTGCACCATTATACGAATATTTAATATTTTCATTTAGGAAAAAAAATACACTTCAAATTTATTTTTAGTGTATTTCCGCCGTCAAGCAGCTAAAACATTTAAAAACCGTTATTTGAAGATGAACATCCGGGAAGTGACGCCTGATTCAATAAATTATTATTTGACATGTTTTAAATCGGATAAAATTGATACTACACATATAAACTTATTAATTTAGGTCAAATTTTGACTTCGAATTGCTCTCCTATAAAAAATGCCTTTGTAGTTTCGACGCTGTTCGTAGGGGCAGTCAATTTGCCACCCTATTTTATTTCTTGCTGATGCACGGTCGCCAAATGGACGTCAGATAAGCAGTGGTCAGAAAATTGATGTTTGCATGGAGAAGTTATTGGAAAAGGGTTCTTGACGAATCGCAATCGTTTGCTTGGCTTTTGATACGTTTGATTTTTGTGAGAATAATTTTATTATTTTTTTGTCTGACTTTTGTAATGTTGATGTGATATCAGAAAGTAGAAAGCTATTTGTCGTTAAATTATTTTCGTGTCATCTGAAAAGATTGGATCTCACGCTTTTCTAAATTATGAACAGATAGAATGGGTACTTAGATAATGTTGAGAAAATAAAGTTATGTAGAACTGAATTCTGTGTGACAGTTTCGCTTGCGAAAAAGTACAATAAAAAGATAAAAAACTGAAGACTATTGATCATTGGTTCTTACAAAAAAAAATATTCGATGACTGAAAATTTTCAAGTATCTTTAGCTTAACTTAACAAGCTAAACATGTACACTCTACACCATGCTGGTTGCTTCATAAATAACTGTTGAACTCATTAATTACATTGTCCAATTAATTATGGAGAAAGTGCTGAATAAATTCTTGAATAGACTCGAATCGACACATTGATACCAATAAATCAATCTAAGTACTTATAATGTCACTGACCACTACAATAAATGGAATGAATTTTCAAGACTGACCTTTTTGCCCTACGTATTTTACCTAGCTAGTCTTAATAGATCAGAGAAGTACCTAAATAAATAAATAACGTTTCACACTCATACAATAGCTTCCCACTAGGATATGTAGTAGGTACCCTGTGTCGGGAATGCCATGGAACACACAAAGACAAGGACAACTAACACCCAGACCCAGGGCAGATATTTAAATTCATCATTCAAACATCTGCCCGGCCGGAAATCGAACCCGGGACCTCTAGCTTATACTGCCGTTGAGCCAAACAGGTCGTCAAAGCAAAAGTGGAGCAAAATATCATCCAGACAACTTTAGAATGGTGACAATGGGCATTCACAAAATCGCTGCGTGGTGCGAATCAGTTGACATTGCTTAGTATTTACCTTCAAGTCATATTACAACACCCGGCTCTATAAAAGTGCTGTTAATATTCTAAAAGTTGTCAACGTATCAGTCATGCCTTTAATGTTACAGGTGTAAGCGACGGCGATCGCTCACTATCCGGCGGCAACCCATGGCACCAAAAAACAAATTGAATAGTCCGAGCAGCCTGAAAACTGATCAAACTATGTCATAAAAAAAACATACAGACGAATTGATAACCTCCTCCTTTTTTGAAGTCGGTTAAAAATAGGATTAATTGGAGCAGCCTAAAAACCGACGCTAGCGCCACTCAGCCAATACGAACTAACTTAGCAACGTGAAGAAACAAAGCTATTTCGTTTGTAAGTCATACAAAGAGTAGGCTGTAGTCCCTTGCAGCTCTCGACTAGGCTAAAAGCTGGCTTGTGTCAAGAGGGCTCGGCATTGAGAGTCCTTCTCGCGACCCCGCACACACTTGCTGTTTACTAGGAATTGTTTCATAGACTTTAAACGAAGTTAGTGACGAATCTAGTTACTGGGTTAAGCTAACCTCACTGGCTTAAACACTTGTATCTTAACTGGACTTTTTAATATTAAGGTGTGGAGGTTGAAATCAACTACATAAGAGATAAAAACAAAAAACACAGAAATTCACAAAAAGTTGGATAAAGAACACATATCTACGAGTATGAATGCGTTTGTGATTGAAGATTGTACGTGCGTTAGTCTGTGATATTTTTTTTAAACCAAAACTAATGTAGTTATGATTTATTAAAAATCCCTTAAAAGTTATGAGTTTATAATTGGTCTGAGCTCAAATTACGAGATGTTTGAAGTAACCCAATAAATAAACGAGCTGCTTGCCAAGTTTTGTTTTTTGTTTGTAGAAAATCTACGTCCTATCAGCACTCGTCTTTTTGGTAAAAACTGTCAAAATTATTAAGAATTTTTATTTTAAAATGTAATTATTTGAAAGGAAAGTCCTTCAAAGTACTGGTTGTGGTTTAAACTATCGATAATTTATTGAATCAGGCGTTTTTTCGTGGAACCTCGTCTTTGAAACACTGTTTCTCGAATGAATTTCTTTAGAGCCTTCAAATCACCTAATTTAATATTTGTACCTAATAATTATGATTTAAAGGTGTAAATTTAGTAGAATTTTATTTGTTAAACAGTACTTTGAGTAATCCGACACAATAAAACTTGAGTAGGTACCCTATTCCTGAGTTGATTCAAGCCAAAATGTACGTATCAATACCACGTTAATTTTCATAGCAAAACAGCTATGTTTGCAGTTAATGGCTTCTTGCACTACGATGCATAAGAGACTCCAAAAACCGGAAACTTTAAATTCTCCAACAACCAAAACTGCTGACAAAATAGCAATCTCGTTTAACAATAAAACCACACACTAACCGCTGATAACGCAGAAATCAGAGAACAAATCTACTCAAGTCGAAATCCTCTGAAACCCAAATCCATTAACTTATCCGGGTCCATCGGTACCCTAATCAAGAATCTTACGACCGTTCCATACAAACTAAAACTAAAAACAGTTTCTCTTCAAACAATTCTAAAGCTAACACTGTTCTAAAGATAAAAACAATAAAAACGGCAATTGTGCTCGGACAAAAACAATATTTGGGCCAGAGATGGGTCCAAAAGGCCAATAATGGGTCAGAATGGCCTGGAATGGGCCAGCCGGCTATAGTAGTAACGCGATGACACAGCCACGCGACCATAAGCGCAACATGTCACGAACTATGTAATAAAATGTATTCGGTGATATTATTGGACACAATACCCGGAAGAATGCCAGACCGGATTCAGATTCAGATCATATTTTTATTCCTCTAATGGGGAAAACGTATTATTGTATGTTGGTACTTATGTACTATCCACCGATTTAAGTTAAATCTGGAATTCTAAGTGTAATTAGTGTGAAATTAATTAAATGGTTAACCGTTAACACAGCAATTTAGTATGTGTCTATGCTGTTGGGTTTTTTGGCTATTTAATTAATTTAGTTAACGAAGTGTGAATGCGATAAAATTCCTTTGCAGCTCTGAGTTGAGAATCAGTTCGATCTTCAAACTTCAAAAAATATTCGTCAGGGAAAAAGGAGAAGAAAAGGATTCAGAAGAATAAGATATAATATCGGTCACTGTAACTCTCCTTAGAAATGTTATGAGAGTGAGAGTGACGGAACTATCACGAGCGCCCAAGAACCCCAGGGCCGCCATTCTCCAAAGCCGTATGTCCCTCTAACTGACTCTCTGTAAAGTATACTTTTACGATCACCACGTCAACCTAGACTTTATTAAGACGATGAAATCGTACCCGGTTCATGATAAAAGCATATAACGTCCCGTTAACGTTAGCTGTATAACAAAGCCATTATAAGGATAAACCTAACAAAAGAGTTATTGGAGGGTAGTCGAAAGGAAATAAATAGACAGATGTTTGAGAAACGGCAGATATAAAGATTTGTGTTAAGATATGAATGGTTGTAGTTGTAATAAAAAGGCTATGAGGATGTTAACATGTCCTGAATAAGATTTTATTGGGCGTAAAAACAATGCATAGTAAAATAGTACTGAAATTGCTATCAAGCATCATGCAAGATAGTGCATACAATAAATATACGAAATAAGCTACAGCGACCACGTTAGGTTTTTTGTTTGGGGTGTTACGAGCGTGAGAAAGATGGGACAACAATTTTGAGTTAGAGCAAGACAGATAGAGAATATTTCCGGTGATTAAAATATTGTTCATATTATGCGCCTACTGTAAGTTAACCAAAAGCCACAGCATTAAGTATCAGCTTTAGAAGCCTAATTTTAAAATGTAGCCTTTAGGCATCATCGAGATCGAGATTACATTGAGATTACACTGTGGTGTGCATGTGTTGCTGTAAATATAATTGATATGAACAGTATAGTGTACAACTGTACACTACATAGCACCAATTAGAACTTTTCAAACAAGAATGTAATATTTATACAAGATTCAATTGAAGCATTATAATACCATTCAAATATTGAGTCAAGTTTCAAGTTTGACGAAACCTAAATTGCTACAAGTCTAGAAAGTTTGCAAGTCTCACTCAGAAGTATTCTGTAGGGAATAACAGAAAAAGAATAACTGAAACATTGTGACTAACTAGTACTTTAATATTAAGTTCATTACACTAATTGAGATCAGTGTCGTGACTTTCCTTTAAAAACTATGAATTAATTTAAATAATTAAAAGACTAAAGTACTCGAGACTCGTGTCATTTTCATAAAAAAACGAAAAATGGCGCCCAACATGTGACTCACCCATGTTGGGCGCCAATATTGAAAATATCTCTTTCCTCAACTGATTTTGATGAAGTTAGGTTAGGTCACTTGATCCTCTAAATTAATATAAGTTACTTTTTTATCACGAAAGACTAGCTCCTTTTGTTTTTAATTTATGGTGTGAACAATGAAGAGTTTATCTATCTACCTTCGAACATTCAACATTCAACAAAATGTACTAGGATGTAATTCCAGCGACCCCCCCCCCCCCCCCCCGTCTATGCATCAGCAATGCGCAGAGCGGCAACCCTATCGCACTTTGCGTATTAACAGCTTTTACCTTGATGAGGGAAAAATGCATTTTACTTTTTAAATGTAGGGGTGGTATCGATTCGTAAAACTAGGTCAGTAATTAAGTTTATGGCTAAAATTATTAATGGATTCGTGAATTTGAGGCGTTCTGATGAGAGGAAATGGTTTTGTTTTGAATGGTCCTTCCAGCTGTGCTTTTCATGCGGAAGCGTATTTTGGGAAAATGTTACAAGATGATGATTAATTAGAAGCTTGGTAATGAGACTTCTCAAGAAATAGCTGTTCTTAACTGTCGGGAAATGAGCATTGAATGACAGTCGAAATAATTAAACAATTGACACATTCAATATGTAGTTCACATTTATTTTATTACCCTGGTAGAGAGATAAACTCTTAATTGTTCACACCATAAATTATTATACAACAAAAGGATCATAGCAATAAAAACTAGTGTGACAACTGATCTTGTAGCTAAGAGCGATCTCTTCCAGGTAAACTTAGGGAGAGAATTCATATAAAAATATTTAGAAATTTTATTATATTATATTATATTATATTATATTATATTATATTATATTATATTATATTATATTATATTATATTATATTATATTATATTATATTATATTATATTATATTATATTATATTATATTATATTATATTATATTATATTATATTATATTATATTATATTATATTATATTATCCTCAAGTACTCTGTCTGTGGCATCGTAGTTCCCAAACGAATGGAAGTAGTCAGCTAGGACTACTTCCAAGAAAATCACAGCTACTATATATAATACAACACATACGACGTCATCTTAAATGCCGCAGACAACTACACGTGTGAACTTAAATGAAGACTTCAAATACTACAGTTTATCTATTTTATCTCTTTTGCTACAGACAACATAATACAATACAATGGTGATGATGATGATAAAATACATTAACACTTTATTGACAGCACAAAATCAGTTTGATGAGCGAATATATCAGTCTCATTCCACTGTTTAAATAAAGCAGTTAAACAATTAGCTTGCAATCAGCGTGAAGCGCTTTGAGGTTACGGGTAATTGCTGCGATATCTATTGTAGAATAAACCAATTGTGGTAAATCAATGAACAACAATATATTCAATTGTGGTTATTTTATATAGGTAGTTATTGCATAGCAATTAGGTAGGTATAGGAACATACCTACAGAACGTTAAAAAAACGTCTAGTGTCGAACATTTTGTGAGTTGTTTATTATACTCATACATACAAGCTTAGCCTACTTACATATAATGTGGGTGTTGGCGACTGGCCGAATATAAACCGTTTTATTTTTAAAACTGTTTTCGAATCCTTTAAGTTATTATATTTTAATATATAACAGTCCACCGCTCGCCTACAGTGGGTATATGTGAACGCTGGCCTGCCCACTGTACGCAGCCATCCCCCCTCGAAACGTTTTACTTTAAGCAGTTGCATGTCCTGAAAAGACAAACAAACAAAATAATTATTCTAATCAAAAAATAAATTGCAAGATAAGACAGAAGTGTATTTACACTGCACAAGTATTACATACATTTATCCTATTAATAGTTTTTTAGATCTATTTAGGAATAAAAAATATTTATGTGACAAAATTTGTATGTTTGTATATAAGTAGGCTTCATTAATGTAAAAATGCGTGAAAGAGACAGCCGACAACCGTTACTCTACCTAAAATTACCTTTCTTTATTTGTGAGCATGCGTCAATGACATGAGCTGATAGTACGACGCACAGTAGTAATAGTGGGATCGGGATTGAAGTCATCTTCGCAGCAGTAGAAGCGGTATTGAAACCGGCAGTGATAGCGGCAGCGTCAGTGGCAGTAGCAGCGGCAGTGGCAGCGGCAGTGGCAGTGGCAGTAGAAGTGGCAGCAGAAAAACGTTGCCAAGCCGCGTGACCTACCATTATATGTGGATTCCTGGACAAATTCACCGCGAAATACTGATGTACCCAAGTTGGTTTTCGACAAATACAATATAAAATGTTGATATTACGAATTTAATATGAATAACGCAATTCATTATATTTGTCAGTGAATTTAAAGCCAGTACGAATAAATTGTTGCAAAAAATACAATTGTTAATAACTACGTGAAATATTTTTAAGAATTGTGACGATAATTTCAGATAACGAACGAAAACGAAGTAAGCACAATAAACACGAATTCAACAATTTAAATGTTAAACGTTGTAACGTTTAACATTTAAATTGTTGAATTCATTAATTCGTTTGTTTAGGTTTATTCAACTTATTTTCACTTTATCCTAAATCAATAATGTCTAAAATTTTTGAAAACAAAAAAACTGATTTTTGAAACTTGTGGGATCGATTCCGAAAAATATTTCGTTGGTATAATTTTGTGGGATTCGATGGTAGCTATCTTACCCATTGCTAAACCTGAAAACGAGGTCGATGTCCCTTAACAACGAGTCAGTGCTCAAAACAACGACCACCCTCACATTTTACGAGCACCTTTACAGCTAAAAGCTTCCCGAAGATAAACTAAGTATAAACCTTGTATAAACGTATTATTACAAGTAAGCGTTGAATAAGTGAAGGATACATCGGCTATAAACCTTCAAACCGGTCTTCTCTATCTTCATTCACTATCACTGAAAGCAGTTTACTAAGACGGTTTTAGATATCGAGCTACCCACATACTGGAGGTAATGTTGGGGACAAAATTAATAGGACAATTTTATTTTTTACCCGAGGGATCAGAAGGAGGTGAATTGGTTTCTTCTAGGTAAGCAGGTTTCTTTCTTGTAGACGGCAACACTGTTTATTTCTCTGGTTGTTCTCGCGTTGTCGAGTTGTTTGTCAAACGCTAGGAGGCTACAAAACTAAATATGAATGTTGGGCAATTTAATTTAGGGGTGCGTGTGTGTGCTTGATGAAC
This sequence comes from Alcis repandata, assembly GCA_949125135.1. Taxonomy (NCBI): domain Eukaryota; kingdom Metazoa; phylum Arthropoda; class Insecta; order Lepidoptera; family Geometridae; genus Alcis; species Alcis repandata. Next base: position 1,717,672 of record OX421237.1, read on the forward strand.
GTCTTTCTTGTCACATCGACGGTCATTTCAGCAAAATTGCGTTTTAAATTATGTAAGTGCCTACTTTTATAATTATACCTATACTGTTAATGTTCATAATAATTATATCCGCCTCATAAGCCAGAGGTCCCGAGTCCGGTTCCCGGCCGAGGAGGTGTTTGAACGATGTATTTAAATATCTGTTTTGGGTCTGGGTGTTAGTTGTCCTTGTAATTGTGTGTGTTCCATGGCATCCTCGACACAGGTTACCCTAGTGGGGAGCTATGGGTGTGAAACGTTTCATATTTGACCTCTCTCTCTACTTCCCGACGTCATAGACCGCGAAAGTGAGCATTAAAATTGAGGTATCGGATATGCACCGTTTGGCACAACTGAATTCAGATCTGAATCCGACGAGCTGTATTCTGTATTCTGTACACGTCTAAAAAATCAAATTCACTAAAAAAATTATAGTTGAAAAAATAGAAAGAAAAAAAGTTAAAAGTAGTCTAATTCTTTCGATTTTGCTAAACAAATTGTTGGGTTAGTCCAGTCTACTCTGACATAATATCGTATTCAGTACTACAATACAGAGGCAAGAGATGAAACTTAATGCTTTTAGGGAGCTTATGGGCTTAAATAGAGACTGCCCGAAGTGAACACAAGTCCAACTACTTGCTATTAATTATTCTGTAACACAAAACAGAAGTGTGACATCCAGGATGCCAAAATATACAGCGAAATACAGTTACGTTAAGAATTATTCAACACATATTATAGACCCACCCATGCTTAATTTTTATTGTACTTTAACAGTTAACAATGTAACAGTTAACTCTATGAAATCTGTATTTCTGCTGGCATGAGCTATGTTACGATATTCTAAAGTCCATAATACTAATAAACGTTACGTTATATAAATGTTCAAATTTCTAAATACATGAAACTTCATAAATAAGACTGACCTTTTTTCGTCACGTTTTTCGTCGAGCTACAATAATAAATTCGCAAATGACATAATAATAAAATTATGTCAAAAGCGAAAAATGATGACTAAGTAACAATTAACTTATGTTTTAAGAAAGAAAAAACTGAATAATACCATAATCTAAAATATCTTTGTAAAACGAGACTTACTTGTAACATTCAATGTTATATAAGGTCAATAAATATTTCAGTTTTCTGATTCGTAAAAGTTTTTTCCTCGCCAGTACACTCTACCCACACATACAAACCGAATCGTAAAAGCTACATCGCAAATGGCTCGCCGCCGCCGGCCGGAAATCGGAAAGCACGCTACACATATCACGCGCCGTGCACTGCCCGCCTAACGTTTATGGGCGGGCAATACTACGATTGAATTTCGTTCGGTTTTAATAATGGGAAGTAGTAGATAGGAGTTGCTTGGACGCTTGTACCATGGAACACGTTTTGGTTGACAACTTTACTGTAATTTTTCGAGAAATAGATACATATATAAATAAATGTGTGTTGTTTCAGTTTATAATTATTCAACACACATTTTATGGGCGGGCAATTTCGATTGAATTTCGTTCGGTTTTATTATTGGGATGTTGTTCTCGTAGATAGGAGTATAATCGAATGCTTGTGCCATGTGTGTTGTTTGAGCTTATATTTATTAACATTTATTTTATAGGCGGGCAATAATTTTAGTACGATAGAATTTTGTTTGGTTATAATATTGGAAAGTAGTAGAGGAGTATACTCGTACTCCAATGCTTGTGCCATTCGTGTTTATTCAGCTCATTTATATTTATCAGCAGATATAAATTATGGTCTATTTTGGGAATTCACAGATGGCTATGTATTGGCTGGTCTAAATGTGTAAACAATAGTAGTATTGCAATTAATGCTAGGTACGAGGTAACTTACTATATTTTTCTAGGTTCTTTATAATAATCCCAAAATTATGTTTTTAAAGTGGGCCAGATTTGGGAAATTTCAAAGTACGCAACACATATTATATTAGGCACAACGTGCAGTGCCTGCCCATAGTTTATGGGTGGGCAGTGGCACAATTCAATTTCGTTCGTTTGAGTATAAAAGATGGATAGCAATTTTAATAATTTGGAAATATAAAAATAAAGTGATACTCTGTGCTCGCAGATAATACTCGTAGTTGTAGTAGATAAAAAATAGTTGATATTGTAACATCTCAGTCACACAATATTTAAATAGATCCTTTCATTTATTCTGCAATTATTACAGAACGTTTCCAATCTGTTAGTCCAAATTTCAGAAAACTGCGAACTAAAACCAGGTTCCCCGATTCAGAGCAAATGTAAAGCAGTGGCAGGCTAACAAGGTGATCCAGTTTGCTTAAGCTTCGATTCACTGGAAACTTTTAACGAGTGAAATCACACCGAATTGGCTGCAGGAGTTCGTATGTAATAGGGTTGTATGTCAGATTAATAATAGAAAAATTTGATTTGTTTTCCAGAAATAAGCTAAAATAGCTAGCTATGCTCTAAGCTTTCACCCGGAATACCCCGACCATCATGTTTCCGGGATATAAAGTAATCGTATACGAGTAGGTATGTAGTTATATCCATTCAAAATCTCATCCAAGCCCAAGCTCTCTACATTTTCCCAACTCAGCATTTTCACATTAACGATTTTCACACTTACCTACAAATATAATATGATGATATATTATGATATATATATATATATATATATATTTATGATGGTTTTTTGAACCATCCTACCAATTTTCAGCTGGGTGGGAATTAATGAAAGCTCATTACTATTTTTTGGTCTAATTTGACCAGGCTATAATACAAATATTTGTATTAGCTTTACAACAGCACTAATATGACTAAAGACTAAAATGACTATTATTTGAACCGAAACCACAGGCAAAAGCTAGTTTAAATTGTCTATGTATTTTTAAGGTCCGTTAAACAGATTCCGATTACCAATCCCTAAAATCCAACTAAGTCGTTAAACAACTTTTACCGGTTAAATTAGTTGCAATTTTCAGAACCCGTTGCAAGTGCAACCAAGTTTATAACTCAAGCTTAGTAGTTTCTTAACTAGTGCTTTCCTAAGCGATAGTTATCAAGTAATGAGAATTCTGAGAAACTAATATTGCAGCTGAGATAAACTTAGAGATAAAGATGGAGCTCTGCGTTAAATTTGAGTGAACCCATTTTCACGCATACACAAGCTTTATGTAGCTAGTATCTATGCGACTACTATGTACTCGTATCTTTGACAAATTTTGACATGTAGCTATTTGGTACAAAAATAAAACTAAAACTGTCTACAGTGCCTGGAGTAGAGGAGTATATACGCATATGTCAATATGTGCGCTTTGTGTATACGTACGCGCGAATGTAGGGAGATCTCTTGATATTGTGATTAACCTTCACACGAAAGCCACAAAATACAGACCTTGAGCTTAGTTTGGGGCTCATCGCTTATCTCAATTGTTATGTGCGTATTCTTAATTCCAAAGTCTACTTTAATACTACTTTTTAATAACACTTTTTGTAGCCCAAAAAAAGTGCGTACGTATTCTCGCCGGTATAAAACTCCCAAACATTGACATATTAAACTTCCATAGACCCTACTTCATACAATTTAAAATCCTGACAATTATATCTCTGTACATTTTAGAAACATGTAAGTTCGTAAGAAAATACCCACAATTTTTCATAAAACTGACTGACACGCGTACCTATCTAATAAGACCTGACTATAAACACAAACTAATTCTACCTACCTCTAGGCTAGCTATGCACAGCTCGGGCCCTAACCCTATGGCCGTTAAAATATATAATAAACTTCCCACAAAATTGAAAGACATAGAAGACAATTCTAAATTGGTAAAAACTCTAAAGGAAATACTATTAAACAAATCTTATTATGAACTAGAGGAATTTCTTTCTGACGAAGCTATTATGAAATGAACCCGCTCCGCACAACATTGCTTATACCCTATCAAGGTCATTATGTGTGACTTTTAAACATAATATATGTTATTTAAGACCTACATACAAAACCATAATGTTTTGCAATAAAGTATTGAGTATTGAGTATTGAGTACTTTTACTCTCTGAAATAAATACATTTGATTTGGTTTTGATTTGATCTTAGCTTCACCCAAAACTAACGCATTGCTCTTTGCCTCTAGGTTTATCTGAGTATTGCAGGTATCGTAAAGTTGCTGTTTCTAAACTTTGCTTTACCTGTCTGTTGACAATGTGGTCAGGTCTTTACCTATTTTGTATGTCTTTTAATGGATGTAGACCACTTAGAGCACCCGTCTGAATAGCACCTGCGCGAAGAGCAGTTAAAGCAGTTGGGTTTGGTTTTGTCATTCACAATTTTTATCCTTAGAGCTTTAGCGCACTGACGATTGGCGATCGAGTTTCAAAGGGATGAGGTCATGGTGATCGTAGCGTGTGGGTTAGGTACGACCTTACAGGAGTCCACTGATGTTCCTAACATGGAACTTGACAGGACGAGTTGTAATGTAATGCACTCGTGATCGCTGCCATCAACAAACCCACAACGATCTCCTTTGCCTTCGTACCGTTGAAATCGCGTTCGCAAAACGTCAGTATGCTAACGCCGTTATATAGTTGCACGTTGGTAGTACATTTTTGAGTGTTAATTTTGCCACATGTTGGGCGCCAAAGGTGGGTGGTGCCAATTCTACCATGGTAAGTCGACGATTGAGGCATGCGTAACCAGTATTGTACATTACACAGTAGTTCAAACTAGTAAGGGGGCTTTTAGACTACGCTGTAATAGCTTTATTTATACATTTTTTCAGGTGCTCTTCGTGGATTTAAATTTATTTTTACATCCTGCTTTACAAAATTGAATTGGATGTTCATATTTTATCAGTTTTCAGACCATTTCGTTATAAACACGGGATTAATGCTAAAACTCCAAAAGATACTATCACAAGACCACGTTCGATATCATAGTCAAGTTTTAAACCAAATTTATTTTTTCTTTTCATTTGACTCCATAATTTTGAATACAAAAGAAACTTTTTAGCTTTATACGAATTAACTTTCTGTACCATCAATTTCGTCGTAGAGCAAAATAAAAAGCACACAGTTCTAAAACAACACAACTGTGTCGACAGTGTGATCAAAATGGTTATAAGGTTTTTTACTTAATAACTCAATTACAAATAAATACAATAATATAAAAATAAGATACTTTTTTTAACGGAAAGCAAAAAAAAAAAAAAACGAGTTAACTGTTGGTTAAGCCGCGGGGTATAACATCTACGCAAAATATAACCATTTATTTGATAAAACTTAACAGAAGATTCGAAGGGCGCTTGTTCCCAATTCTATTAAAGGAACAGAAAGCTGTGTTACAAAACTTATATTGAAAAAACCTAATCTAAAAGTTCACATTCGTCCTACCCTCGGGGTATCAGAAGTACGACGGAAACTGGACATGGGTATGAGTAAAGTGGAGAGTTATGACGTTTTTATAGTGTGGGAGGTTACGGGAGTTTTGGTTAAGGTTTCTTTAATTAAGTGAACAATTATCGAGTGTCAATTGGAGTATAGTTTTAACTGTCTTGTTAACTAAGAACTCTTTACTAACTAAGGATGACATATGACTTATAATTTTTCTTTAATTAAGTGACCATGAATGGAATTAATAACTGAGTGCGACCGTAAATCGTATCACATGTTTCAATGTAGGTCCCGATTTTTGGTTTAGTAATAGATTTTTGAGCCATATATTCCAAAATTCTGGAAGACTCGTTTACAAATTGGCCACTTGGTTACACAAAATCAATTACTTTTCGTCGTGATCTAACATCAAAATTGTTGAAAATAGCTGATGTTTTCACTCTAAAAGCACACACCATAGAATCTAGTAAGCGGACAAACCCTATGAAAAGTTTTCGGATTTTGTTAATCATCTGTTATAATTCCCAAGCACCTTATTCCATCTCACCCCCACCTCCAGACATAAGGACGTTACATCGAGCGTCTCGGGACATATGGACGGTAAAAGGGAATTCCCACATGCATTTACTTTGAGAGCTCTCTAAACACATTATGGAATGCGGTTTGGTGGTGAGCGGAGCGGATTAAAACTCAGAGGGAAGGATTATGAGATCGGGAACAAAAAGATACACGACCTTTACATTTGTGTTGCTAGGGAATGATAGGGTTGCCATTGGTACCTTAATGTGGTAGAATTAAAGGTGTTTAAGTGTAAACTAGGTGTTATCTGAAAGCGTGAAAAAAATCAGCTGGCTGTTCGACGGAATGTGTGGAATAACTGTTTTATTGATTTTGATTTGTGGTGACAGTTTTTACTGACCAGATTTTATTATGTGCACTTACCAATTATTCATTTGTAGTATATACAAGTTGGATACCGTGTAAATCGATTTATTTTATTATTCGTTAGTACATTACCGGTTGAAGCGAAATGATCAGCTCACCAAACGTTTTATTTCAAAGCAAATGAAACTAGTTGGCGCTTTTCTAAATGTTCTTCATTTCTTTACCTTATCTTTTAACATAACTATGGACGATGCTCTAGAAATAGAACGCCCCGTGGGACGTTATCCGCGCCTCGTGCTAGTTTATTTACAATGGTTTTAGGTCGTAGGTAGTTTCTAATTTGATTTGATTTTTGTCTTTAGTTTTTGGTAGTTTTACGACCTGTTTGGCTCAGGGTTGGATTCCAGGCCGGGCAGATGCTTGATCGGTGAACTTATATATCTGTTCTGGGTCTGGGTATTAGTTTTCTTTGTCTTTGTGTGTGTTCCATGGCATCCTTTTTGGTAATATTACTAGATGCGCCCCGCTGTTTTACCCACGTTCTCCGGAATAAAAAGTAGCCTCCAAATTTATCCAGGAAATAAGCTAGTATCGTACCAAATTTCATCAGAATCCGTTTAGCCGTTTTAGCGTGAAGAAGTACCAAGCCTAACAACAAACTTTCACTTTTGTACCCTGAGAAAAATGACAATCAAAATTCTGATGAATTCACCTAAAGTACGGAGCATACTGATATCACCAAAAAGTACGATGATTAGCACGTTTCTATCCAACCATCGTAATATTATAAGATTGTCACCGTAAAAAATGGTGCTACATCGTACTTATTGGTGATATCAGTATGCTCCGTACTTTAGGTGAATTCATCGGAATTTTGATGAATTGTGTGAAGTGAAGTGAATTCATCATTCTTTTGTAATGTTGTAATATTAGTGTAGATATAAGTTAGAACGCCATACCTCCCACCCTGCCCCCTACCTAACATAGAGGTCGCATCCTGCTCTATTCTACATAGGAAATCGACTTGCGCACTTGTCGTGGACTGCCTCGTAAAGTTGCTCAAATATTTTTATTGCAAATACGGGATCGAAAGGAGCTATTTTGGAAAGCGGTGGGTGGCATTGATATTTCAGGAATTGGCTTTGGGCTGTTTATTTGGAAAATGTGGTGGAAATATATTACACTACTGCGGTGGCGACAGGCAGGATCAAATATAACAAAAAAATATACAGGATTATACAGAACGGGTATGCTAAGCCGAAAAGAGGTCATAGTACTAATCATTATGAACAACTTTTACTACAGGAACAACCCGGAAATCGCGAAAAAAAACAGCTGTTCCATAGAAAAATGTTAATGACTGTCGACGAAATGTATGGAACAGCTGATTTATTTTTTCGCGATTTTCAGATTGTTCCATAGTAAAAGTTGTTTATTATGATGAGTACCATGAGCCCGATTCGGCTTAGCATACCCTTTCTGTATAACCCTGGGTATGAGCAGGCGATTAACCTGAAGGTGATCAAACCCTCGCCTATTTAGTCTTGCATTTTAATATCAGTTGTAAAGATCGCGGACACCTGAGGCGTTACCTTTATGCCTCAATGCTATGAGTACGTTGGGACAACCGCTATAATCAAGGTTGGGACAACCTTTTTTTTTTATGCTCTTGAGGAACGAGACGAGCAAGCTCGCCTGATGTTAAACGTCACAACAGGTTTACCCACGACAGGTCTGCGCCACCCAGTATTTTAAACTTATACAATTCAAAACCCTGCGCAGCACAGCACTGCGCTCTTCACCCTGAGGTATGAGAGTTATAGTTTTTCAGTGCACACACCAAGCTTACCCTTAAGTCTACAAGTTTCCTTGAAAAAGCAATCGTTCAGTGCACGGACTTTGACCGAACTGGTTAATTATTTCGCTGTACGACCCGCGGTCTGCGACAAATGGAGACAAATCGTCGACGCCAGTCGGTTCCATTCCCTTTGGGAGCGGCGTTTACTACGAGTTTTCGATAAAATCACGCTTTATTTATTGACTTGGCAGGTTTAAAACGAATTTAACAGTCTTTTGTATTTGAATGTTGGACTTTTTGGGTCTTACTTATAAACACTGATTAAAGCTGCATAAAATGCTATGGCAGCTTCTCGAAGACGTGAAATGTCACGTGCGAAAACAAGACGGAGAATTTTAAACAATGACTAACGGCTTAGCCAATTTCTATGAATGTTAAATCGTTAGATTTGTTTTTATTGCACGAGTGTATATTAAAGTAATTCAAAACCAAGATGGCTTGTTTTTGGTGGATTCTTTTTATTTATTTTTTGTAAGTTACAGTTTTATAACTTTTTACTTCCTTAGTTGCTTTATTCGTTTATTCTCAAGTCCTGTGGTAGTACCCATTTGCAACAATAACGCTCGATTGAAACGCAAATGTAAGCTTTCCTGTTTTCCGGATTTTTATTATTTTTCAAGGTATTGTCCAAGGCTTTATTTATTGTGAAATCTCGGTATCTAGCTATCCGTGGTTTGAATAGGATTGTTTTTATGCAATCCATTCTTGACGCTATAGTTTGGGAGATAATGGGGGGTTATAATCGCATAGCGATTGCATTTGGAGTAGAATAGTTGAAGATAGTACTTAAACATGTAAAATTGTTGGTGTATTTTTTTTGACTTAGCAAAAATGAATAACTTGGGTGGAACTACAGTTTAAAACTTGCAAAGAGAAAGAACAATGATGGAAGAACAATGATCTATTATCATGTTTGATTTGAAAAAAGTAAAATAAATGACGAGAAGTATAAAAAAGTGCAATTTGGTTTCATTTGCTGTTAGCTAAAACATGTGAATTCCTACAATATCATACTAAACATAAACCTACTTTAGATATTGAGGTAGATTTATTTAAATTCGATTTTCAACAAATCCTGCTATGTATTTATTTATTGGAACATATTTAAGCAAAACTTAACAAGTCAACAAGTAACTAAATCGTCCAATATCTCCCAGCCTAAACTTATGCACTCCATTCCTAGTACCCTGGTTTCAAATAAAAGCTCTAGAGCTTCTCTCAGTAAGAATTTCTACCGCCCTTTGAATTATTCAGGGAATCCGAGCCATCGGAGCTAGTTAGCTTGATTTGTAGTCAATAATGCTTCTTTGGTTTGATCTGGAGTTTTATAGCGTCTTGGTAGAATACAGTAATCATACTAACCCTGGTATCTTATACTAATCGAAAGGTTGTATATTTAGACGTTTAGTTGTTTGTTGCTCAATCACGTCTTGTACTAATCTTATAATGTGAAAGTTTGTAGGTATGTTTGTTATTCAATTACGCAGAAATGGCTTAAAAAGATTAGGATAAAATTAGATTTCGAGGTAGACTCTCGGCAAGTCTCAATGGTTGACGATTTCAGATCTATAAATGGGTCACAGGTGGATGAGGTGTGGGGGGAACAATGGTACCAAAGAGAGGAGGTATTTGCCCAGTATTGGGTCAATACAGACTGACAGAAGTAGCTTTTACCCTGGATAAGTACATGAGCTACTTTTTATCCCGGAAAATATAACAGTATTGTAGGAGTAGGTATAACTGTAAATGCGAAAGTTTGTAAGTGACTGTATGTAAATTTTAACCTCCAACGCAGAAAGAGGTTTGTTATAAGTTTGTCCGCTATGACAGACACTCAAACAGACATACACACAGTTTGTTTGTGTGTCTGGATTTGGATGCGATTTTGGTTATTTGAAATCAGGTTATCTAGCGGTGGTTCTTATCTATTATAAAATCGGCTTAACCGTTTCAAATTTAAAAAAAGCTAGTTTACTTCTACAGGGTTATTCATAAAGGGTATGCTAAGCCGAAAAGGGCTCATAGTACTCATCATTATGAACAACTTTTACTATGGGACCAACCCGAAATTCGCGAAAAATCAGCTGTTCCATACATTTTGTCGAGTATCATTGACATTTTTCTATGGAACAGCTGATTTTTTTTTTCGCAAATTTCGGGTTGGTTCCATAGTAAAAGTTGTTCATAATGATGAGTACTATGAGCCACTTTTCGGCTTAGCATACCCTTTATGAATAACCCTGTATAATTACAACGGTAAGATGAACTATATACATAACATTTTGCTAAATTGTTGCCTTTTAAAACATGAATATAAAACAAAAATTAGTAAAAAGCTCAGTACACACGGGTTTTGATTAAGAAACATGCTTCAAATATTCAAATACATCGAAAGTCGTGCCAAACCTGGCGGATCCGCAGCTCGGCTGCAGGCAGCGAGTATTCCCCGATCGCCTTTGGAGCAACACCGTTATAGTATAGTATGCTAGGTAAAATAAACTGTGGGATATGGAACAGAGTTGACAGAGTTTAGTGTCAAAAATGATGTGAATTTTATAATTTTGATTACTTCGGTATCGTGTAGTTGGGAAATCTATTTCATGTGTAATGTAAAGTAGTAATGTTGTTAGCTGTTTTTGCTCTCTATACCTACATTTTACCTACTTGCTTTGTATTTGTGCAAAAATATTTCTAAATGACTACGACTAAGTATTTTCAGAGTCAGGCTGCATAGTTTTAGTGGTATTGACACTGGCAATAGGATTGATCAAACAACTATGCAAAAATGTATAAAACACTTTCTTTTTGTTATCTTATCCTTTTATTTGAGTGTTTTTTTTTTATCTTTGGCAAGTCAGTTTGGAGATTAATAATGACCGTGTGAAATATTATACGTTTGGGTATTAATTTGACAGTAATAGGATATTGCCTCTTGACTGTGTATTTTAGACAATTAGTAATCAGCTCTTACCTCCAATGCACGAATAATTATTGTTTCGTGTCCTGTCGTTTATTTTGTCCAAGGTATGCACACAACGCAGCAATATGAATATGAAGTCTTGAAAAAACCGGAAAAAATGACGCCGAAGGCATGAATTCAAACCACAAAGCCTCCAGCCAAATTGAACTGGCGCAGAACTCCAAATTCTCAGTGTATTGACTCGAAAATTGTGATTTTTGTGATGACAAACATAAAAAACGTTCGCAATCCCTGTACCGAGAAATCGAACTTTTACAGGAAGAGCGTAAACACGAATCGAAAATATTTTCGATTGGAAAAAAGCTGAACGTCTAAGTTTTGATTTTTCTTTTTCCGTTTTTGTCTGGCAACCATTTTATAATAATTATAACCTGAAAAATAACGAAAGGTGGAAACCCTAGTAAAGTGAATTTAAGCTATGTAAGCGTAACTAACAAACATACACATTTTCGCATTTACAATATTAGTATTTATTATAATACTAGTATTATTATCATCATCAGCAAACAGGTGACGTTTAACATCAAGCGAGCGGTTTTCTCGTCTCGTCACTCCATAGCATAAAAAGAAAAAATCTTCATCAATATTATTATAACACTAGGAAACTCAAATTCAAACTCAATAAAATTTTCAAAACTGCCTGTCCATTCTTTCACATTACCCACTCCTTCCATTTTCATAAAATCTGCGTGTAAACGGTATCAAAAACTCGCATTTGCATTCTTGCTTCTAGCCATACCGTGAAAGCACCGTTCCCTAACACTGTAACAAAATTCCAGTTTCCCCATCAGCGCATTGCTGGCAACACTATGGACTTCGGGAAAGTTTTAATGAAGCAATAAGCGGTAACAATCGCGATATGTACCGCTACAGGACTTTAGTTTTACTGTTACCTACTTTAAAGTTTTCCTTAAGGCGATGGGAGATTTAAATTCTTCGTCTGGTAGTATTTAAAGTACGAGCATTTTCTTATTGTTTTAGCAATTGAGCGAAATAATCATAATATTTCAGTCTTTATCTCATTTTTGTAATAAAGTATTGGCATGAACGTGTCCGAAGCGCCTGGGTCTTGGGCTTCGTAAGTTTGGGGCTGTACAAAATAGCCTATAGCATTTAAGGATAGTGTAGCCTTAGATTAGTAATAGTTTTTTATCCTACCAGTGGTTCTGGAGAGAACCCCTTACATACCTATAAAATGAACCTTCGTTTCCGATTCGTGCAACCAATGAGTTCTTTGGGACTTATGTACGAATTTGCATACCACTGGCTTTTCGGTGAAGGAAAACATCGTGAGGAAACCTGCATACGTCCGGAGAAGAAATTCAATGGCGTATGTGAATCCACCAAACCGCACTTGGCCAGCGTGGTGGAATACGGCCTATTCACCCTTCGAGGGTAGACCTGTATCCCAACAGTGGGATGATTAAAGGTTGCATATGATGATATGACAACCAAGGAATGGAACAAACTGCCGGCTTCCTTGTTTCCTGAGAGATACAATCTTGGACTTTTCAAAAAAGTATCATCTAGTTCTGCGTGTTTCATCTTCGACCGCATCATCGCTTACCATCGGGCAAGTTGGTGGTCAAACGCAAACTTATTCGCGTAAAAAATATAGGTATATGTGCATACATAGGAGTACACACAAACTTTACCACTTTACAATATAGATCGGTAATGCCGCCGCGATGGTCCTATTTTCATCAGAGAGGATTTAAATATACGTTACCTATAGCATAATAGAAAACATAAATATATAATACTAGCTGACTCGACAGACGTTGTCCTGTCAAAAGCCATTGCGTAACTATAGCAACCGTAGTATGTTGATGCTAACTTGTCAATTTATAGTAAAAATTATCAGTATATATATAATTTGCAATAAATTAAAATTGCGACTATAATTTGAGATTTAAACTATCCTATCTCTCAAGTTGGATCGAACTGCACATGGTGTGCGAATTTTATTATAATCGGTTAAGTGGTTTAGGAGTCCATTGAGGACAAACATTGTGACACGAGATTTATATATATTATGATATAGAAGATCGGTCAACGAGCTATATGGTCACTGGTGAGTGCATTTAACAAAACAGTACGGAATAATTAGTTCAGTTTTCATTAACCCGGTGGCGCGGAACTTTTGGGAAATTAGCTTTTTGATGATATTAGTTGCACTTGAATTGAGTTGATTGTTTGGAATGTAGTGCATTTTGGGGCTATGCTTTGAGCAATATATTCAATTATTTTCCTATTTCAATGATTAATTAGCTTTTGGCTTCCAAATTGGGTTTTGGCATTCGATGATTCGATTGATTAAGAGATGCTATAGTTTTCTTTTTGACTCATGTGTATATATGTTAAGGATATACCAGGAAAAATACCAGCTACGATCCGCGGTTATATTCGAGAATGATGATGATAATGATGAAGAAAAGTAAAGCTACTATTCATCTTGCGATAATTCAAAACATAAGCTATCTAATATCTATATTTCAAATTCTGTTCTGTCTTTTAACACTACGGTACACGCGCTCCTTTTTTTTACTTGAGTACACGCGTGGCTTACTATATTAGGCCATTTTAAAATATCAATAAATTGTATATTTATGATTATTTGACTAAAATAATAAATGGAATGGAAAACTTATTTATTTTACTTAGTATTACAACATTACAATTTAGATATTATATTTAAAATAGTGAACAATTAGCAATTTACTAAATATCTAAGAAAAAGTAACAAAATGGCACTTCTGAGATCAACATATTTTTTTAAAATTAACACTAAACTTAATTACTAATTTCTTTATTTTCGTAGCATTCAGGACACACTACTGCTTGGTGATCGGGACAAATCCATTTGTAGCAAGTCTTGCACCACTTTTTTGTCGACCGAATTCGGGCTCTCGAGCAGAGTGCACATCGACCAACTCGTCCTGTCTTTGGTGTCAAATCGAGGATCGCGCGGGGTACCTGAGGTTGCGACAAATATACCAGACGAGGCTTACCTGGAATCGCTAGTTTCTAGCGCGCAAAAATAAAAAGTTACCGCAAAAAGAATAACCCTGGTCTACTATAGTAGGCCAGGCGTGTACTCTAGTGTTAAGCATAAAAGAGCAACAAACATAGATTCGCATGTATAATATTAGTAGAATAAAGTAGAAAAGATATTACAAATACTTGATAAAATCTTCACAATGAACACCGATAAAATATACATATACAAGTATACTTGAAAACCCTGCATGGAAACTCTCGCATAGAATCATTAAATTCCGAAGTTCCAATCCGGTAGCGTTCGGTAAAACCGGATATAAGCGGGTGAAACCGGTTCCAGTCTTCACCGGTTCATTAAAACTTGTGCTGGGACGCGTGAGCTTGTTATATATTTTGTACAGACAAGTGGGACTGGCGGAAAGTACTTGTATAGTGTTGATGAGGTTTTTGCTTGATTATTTGTGAATCTCATGCACTAATAATATAAAATCTTATATTAAAATTCTCGTGTCACAATGTTCGTTCCCGTACTCCTCCGAAACGGCTTGACCAATTTTGATGAAATTTTATATGCATGTTCAGTAAGTCTGAGAATCGGCTACTATCTATTTTTCATACCCCTAAGTGATAAGGGTTGTTCACCCCTAACATTTATTTTTATTTTTTGGACAAATTTTTTATTTTTTATAATGTGGCTTATGTGGCAAAAAAAAATACATACAACCCTAAATTTTCACCCTTCTATCACCAACCCCTATTCTTTAATAGTCACACACAAATAATTTCTATTTTATGGCAAAACAACGTTTGCCAGGTCAGCTTTAATTATATAAAAATGAATCCCTATTTCCCTTGGTCACGGCTGGACCGTTTTTTTTTGTTGTTGTTTTTGTTATTAAAAAAAAATAAAAATTTAAGTAGGTATTTTAAGTAGTAGCAGTAATTTAGGTAGGTACTTAGCGCTTTGGACAATGTAAACTTTTTTAATGTTTTGAATTGCGTGCTCAAATATCATCAAGACACATTTACTCTACGTTTATCCCAAAATGTTTAAAAAATGAATGTCTACCCCCGTGCGAAGCCGGGACGGGCCGCTAGTAATATAAAAATTAAAGTTAATAATCTGTTTGTTACTCTTTCACGCTGAAACGACTGAACGGAATTGAATGAAACGTAGAATAGAAATAGCTAATGCCCTGTATAGCTAATACACATAGGCTACTTTTCATTATCACCACGCAGGTAAAACAAAACTTAACTTAAGGAGTCTACACACCAAACCCGCCGACCCGCCGACACAGCCCGGCGGCTTGGTGTCGGCGACCCAAACCCGCCAACCCGCCAACATGTGTCATGGGGCTGTGTCGGTGAGTTAGTCGGCGGCAAGAAATCAGTACAACTTTTTTAGTTAGTGATTGCAGTGTGTACGAACGTGACGTGTTGTTTTTCTCGAATATTGCAGCCTACAATAAACATGGATACTGATGCTGATCTAATAATAGCAGCATGTGGAATAATTTTAGCTTAACACAAGCACGTCACTATCGCTGGAGTGTCGGCGGGCAACTGAGCGTACGCGTACGCAAGTCGCCGGCCATGCCGCCGACTTGCACGCGCGGGTACGAGTCGCCGACATGATTCTTGAAACAAAGTCGCCGACACCAAGCCGCAGGGCTGTGTCGGCGGGTCGGCGGGTTTGGTGTGTAGACTCCTTTAGGTTAGCAAAGCTTTCAAACACTCCTTCTTATTTGCAGCACAACAGTGGTTTTTAATGATATTTTTTAATTGATTGACCAAAACTCTAATTTTGCGTTTTTACCAACGCCCGCCGGATATCCCGACTGCTCATTAAAACTTCCAACCGACGGGCTTGTTACTGTTAACCCGGGATGTGTAAACAAGGACGGAAAAATGTTGAGGAACCCTGGAGTAGGAATAAAATGACGGTGGACGTAATTTGCTTTTTCGATTTGATAAGTTTTTGTGGCATATATATGCAAAGTATGGAAAATTAGCATAATAGAGTTGTAACTCTGACGTCTAAGTCGTGGTGGCGCAGAGGGTGAACAACTGCTTCGTAATCGTGAGGTAGCGGGTTCAAACACCGACTCGTACTAATAGGTTATTTATTTTGAACTTATGTATAGATGTTAATACTACTGTTTTTTCAGCGAAGGGGAAAAAATACGAGAAAACATGGCAGGTTCAATGGCGTATGTGAATTCGCAAAAATGCACTTAGCCAGAGTAGTGAAATACGGCCTAATCGCCCTTAAAAGTAGACCTCATATCTCTCCAACGCTGAAGATAGACCTTTTTGATAAATCTTTCCAGGGGATATTTTGAGTCCCGGAAGAAATCAGAAAAACCGGGAAACCGCGGTTAAGAGGGCACCTAGCTAATCCTTTATAAATTACATTATAACCAACAAAAGAGCGTCAAATAAACCCAAGTGTGTGGCGGAAGGCAGTTAATTCCTACGTAATTTCCAAACCGCGAATATGAACGAAATAAATACTGGTTTATGTCGGAATGGTAGATTTCGAATATGAGTTTTTTTTAATAAAAATATGTGGCAAACAAGCGACAGGCCACCTGATGGTAAGTTTGTTAGATATAAACTAGGTGTCGTCAAGTTGAGCGTGAACTTGTTTACGCTAGGCAAGCGTCCGTCGTGGACTGCATCATTGCTTACCATCAGGCAAGATAGCGGTTAAATGCAAGTGTTTTATGAAAAAAAAAAAATGGAATCTCTATCTCTGTCTAGTAAAACAAAGAGCAGAAGCACTATTCTAGAGCGTGTAATATTATCTTTGTTACCCTCTCTAATAAAAGAAATGGTGACCAGTCTGGGCGAGCTTTGGGCTCGATCGCTGAGAAAAACTGAAATTTGAAGCTATGAAAATAGTCGAATGGCCAAATAGCAGAGCTGTTGAAGAATGCTTCAAAAGACTCAAAGCTGATATTATTAGATATTAAGACAAAAACGTTTTATACTCATAGCTCTTCACTAGGATCCTGCATCGGGGATGCTATGGAACACAAACAAAGACAACTAACACCCAGATCTAGAGCAAATATTTTTCCAGGAATCGAACCCGGGACCTCTGGCTTATAAGGCGGATATACTACCGCTGAACTAAACAGGTCGTCAAAAAATATTGCTATGGCTACATCACATTTTTATTTTAGTATATCATCATAGATAGATCTTGCAGTGGATGCTTAGCCTAAAAGGTCAGTTGCTGGACAGAAATAAACCCATTCTATGAAATGCAAAAGTCCTTTTTCCCCTTCGAAAAGGGTAAACTTGACCAAAATCTACTTCAAAAAAGCAATAGCTCCCAAACGGAGTGGTGAGGTGATTCATTATTTGTTTCCTTACCCGCGGCCACTCGCTGAACAAATACGAGGGCTGATGTAATTAAGGACTCGAGTAGCGGCACACAATTATTATACCGTCTCAAATTAATGATTGTTCGATACATTTTTAAAACGATATGTATTTGTTATCATACTAATACCTTACACAGAGTTATAAGAAAAAGGTATGCTGAGCCGAAAAAGGGCGTATAGTGCTCATTATTATGAACAACTTCGGTACATTATGCAATGGGGCCAACCCCAAAATCGCGAAATGAAAATCATCTGTTCCATAGAAAAATGTCAATGACCCTCGACTTAATGTTTGGAACAGCTGATTTTTTTTTCACGATTTCTGGGTTGGTCTCGTAGTAAAAGTCCTTCTGACCTTCTGTTTATTTTATTTAGTTTCTGAGCGATCGAATTTTGTTCGGAAAACGCAAATATACGCGTTTTTTCAGAGATGATACCTATACTTTGAAAACTGTCATATAGCCAATTTTATCGAAGTCGTCAAATCCATTTTCGAAATCTCTAAAAATAAATATTTTATTTCATTATTTTCAGAATTCAGTTAGCAATTCGATACTTATCCAATACCAGTGAATTATAAATCGAATAAGTCACTTTCACACCCGAACTGTATCTGAAAAGTTCCAGAACGTTCCATCGAACAACAATACTACGATATTCTGTATTCTATTACGATTGTATTATTATCTCGCTCGAATCGTTTTATTTTCAATGCAGTAGTAAGTGTAAGTTAGAGATGAGAATCTGTCTATAATATTTGGTTTATTCGAATCAAACGATTCTTGTAAATGTACACCGTTGCATAGAAAAATGTACAATTTTATCGTACAAGATACAAAAAGATATGGACGTTTGAACAATCAAACCTTTTCATTTAAAAATTGTTTGAAGAACCACTTGTCGATTATTTTGTTTTTGATTTAGGTCTCTCGATGATAGGAACTAATAATATTGTGACCTTAAAGGTCTGCATGCATTGTTTTTATCCATATCGTCGCTTAAATTTTTATTTAGTTACTGTATTAAATATTGTTCAAAAGCGATTGTAATCAAGTTTTCTAACTGAGACAAATAATACCGATGCGACGGTTTATTGATACTATTCGAAGAATCCCTAAAACTATGTAGAAGTCGTCATAATACTTTTTTTATAATTATAATCATTATGTGACCGTAGCTTTTATGACAAGAAATAATATTATATTATTTTAATATGCCTGATATCGATATAATATGAATAGACTGACAACAAAAATGGCTATAATCAAACACAATTTAATTGATTCCCAATAAAACTGTTCAGAGTCGAATAAAAATCGAACATCCTGCTATTCGAATGATTGATTCGACTTTCTCATCTCTGTGCCTATACATTTTGCGGTCCGTTCTACGTTTCAGTTGTTTACGTGTACGTTTCACGTAAAATGGTTTGCGCCTTTTTGTACGATTTCTGTTTACGAGTAGGTACTGTTTGAGTTTCGCGCCATTGTATTTTTATCGTTGTTGGGTTGAAATTGTTTAGAGAGTAGAAAAAGTTTGATTGTTTTATTTATAAAGTGGTTAAAATAAGTGTAGTTCGTTGGTCAAGTGCAAAAAGTCACTAACTGTATTACTCTGAAAATTAACGTGGCTTTGACACATTTTGGCTATAAATATCACGGGAATACTCAAGTTTTATTGAATCGGATACTGCGACTAGTTACATCACATTCACTGTTTCCAGTGAAATTACAGGGCAAGTGGGAGATTAAACATCTTATATCTCAGGGTGACGAGCGCAGAGCTGTGCCGCGCAGGGTCTTCTGCGAGTTCAAAATTCTGGGTGGCGCAGACCTGTATGGGCAAACGTGACGTTTAACATCAGGCGAGTGATTTGCTCGTCTCGTCACTCAATCACATAAAAAAAATACTATTAGACAGATAAACTCTTTATTGTTCTTTTGTTTCGTGTCCCGCGCATTTTAATTTTCACTCAGTTTTAATCTTTATTTTCTTATACTATTTTCCTTATCTTCATTTTTTTTTCTTATTACTTTTAGTTTCTTTTCTTCTTTATATTCCAAAATGTTAATGCTAATCGATGCCTTTAGTAAGAGCTTACAGACCGTAACTTAAGTCTTTAAGTTCCAAACTGCTTTGCATTTTGAACATAAAACACCTAAGATGATGATGGCTCGGCTATAAAGGGGCTCAATTCATTATGAACGCTCTGAAGTGGAATTAAAAGTTATTTATCTTTGAATATTATATTAGGACTTGTCTTAGTACTTTGGTGTTTGAATTATGATTCTAGGCTAATGGCACAAAAGTATGGTTTCATGAACTTGATAGCTGTACAATTGTACATAGGAGATTTGTAAAGTAAGAGGAGTATGAAATTAAAGGAAGCATAATAAATTGACAATTTAATATTATCTATTAATTTACAATATTGACAAGGTTTCAGTTTAGTATTTTTTTGGAATTCGCCATTTTATGCTTTATTTTTGTCTATATTTTAAAAAATGGTATATTATAATATAAGCAGAGATATTATGTAAATAGAACCACACCAACGGTAATCGTAGCTATGCTACAAATATTGTAGCGCTTCTACGAAATTTCGTAGCTATCAATCAGCTACGGGAATTATATTCCGTTTACATAATTTTAGTTTTTGGGTTAAACATACCTGCCAAAATCAAATTGAACCAAATTTGCGTTTGGAACAAATTCGGTATTGTATGTAATAATAATTGGTACCAAGGTAGAAATATTTTTGATTAAAAACTAACCAAAAGTTTATCATTATATTTAAGTTTAATATCAACTGTAAAAATAAATTGTACCTGTGTTATTACTACTTAATTATACAGAGATTGGTTAAATTTACCGGAACCACATTCTACAATTCACAATAGGGGTTATAAGTTAAGATTATCGCGACCACATCCTACTTCGTAATTAAATTAAATTTGGTGTTGTTTAACCAGTTAACCGGGAACCAGTATTTCATTAAAATTAGAACGTGAATAGCGTAAATACTCGTAGTTACCTATTCGCATGCTATTTGAAGTTGGTCGAACACCGAGGGCGTTATAGTGAAAGCTAAGTAGTAATGGTTATCGCATGGTCATCTCGCTCGCGCTAACCGACTCGCGCCTTACGAGCGAGTGGGATGAAAAGCAATTACTATTGCCACCGCGATATCTACATTTGACAAAGCCAAATATCGCTATATGGCTATATCGATTTCATTAATTGAAAGTTAATCTTCAAACTTTAAACAAAAACGCAGCTATATGTTAGGTACATAACATATTTAGAGATACAGTAAAATTAATTTATTTTAGAATATAGATGCAAGATATACCTACGATCTAAGTATTACAGGAACCTTTGTTTTTCCGGGATAGAAAATAACCTATCTTTTTCGGATATAAGTCCTCACCATCAGTCGTGTCAGCGTGATTGAGTAACCCATCTAAACATACAAATCTCATATCTATGAATTAGTAGTACCTACATATATTATTAGAAGAAGCATTAAAATAATAATTATGTAAGCGCACGCAACAATTGTCGCAAAATAATATAATATGTCCGGTGTGCGGACGACCTAATTTGAAAACTTTATTTTACATCTTTTGTTTTTACAAAATGTTAATTTAACTCAATTATTTTAGTTACAAATATAATAAAATAATGAAATTCGATTTACTTCTATTATTTCTTCTATTATTTCGATTTACACATTATATACCTAATGTTACATGGTAATGATTTACAACACAATTGGAATTAAATTATGTGCATAACTATGCTTATATTAAAACGAAAATATATGGAGCATAATATATGTATAGTATAGAGGCATATAATAATTAAATAAATGATAATAATAATGTAATAAAATAAACACTTTATAATTGCTATTTAATTAATTTAATCCATTTTTTTAGGTTCACGTTTCTTATCTGCATAGCTAGGGAATAAAACAGACGGCCAGTTATATTATCTTGTTTCTTGAGAGATATATTAATCTTAGGCTTTTTAAAGAAATCGTAACGAGTCAGTAAATAAAAGAAAGTTAAGTCAACCTTAGCACAATTATTTAAAGCCACAATCGGACGCAGAACAAAATGTACTCGTAAAATAACAACAAAATAAACTCTCTTGCACTATTACCTTCTATCTGGCCTCTACATAACACCTTATCAGGTTTCTGGACTTTTTACTTACATTTTAAACCTTGTGCGAAAGAGTTAAGGTTTAATTTAGATGTGTGTCTGGATTCCGTGTCAGAATACGATAGTGAAGGTAATGTAAGGTACGCGCAGTACTTTGGTGCTTTAGGTTTCAAATATGCAGTCAAACAAATTGTTCCTAAAGTTTTAAAATAATAAAATAATATACAGAGTGTTCAACATTCTAAAATAATCTTTCTTTAAGGCTATTCGGCTAGGCGTTTGACCACAAATCATCTTATCCCTAATCTATTAATCTTTGGTGTCAAATAAAGAATGACGAATTCACCTAAAGTACTGGGAGCATACTGATATCACCAAAAAGTACGATGATCAGCACCAGTTTTTACGGTGGCAACTATCATAACATTTTGCTGGTACTTTTTGGTGATATCAGTATGCTCCGTACTTTAAGTGAATATATCGTCGTCTCAGTGCTTGTTTGGTCTATCTACCATTGGCTACTTTCTACAGCAGACGAGTTTCTTTCTCTATTTTAAAAAAGAAGCTATAATTATAAGACTTGAAAATCTTTCATAATACATTGGTTACCTTTACCAATGTATTAAGAAAGATTTTCAAATCCTATAACTATAGCTTCTCTTTTAAAATAGAGAAAGAAACTCGTCTACTGTAAAAAAACAACCAATGGCAGATAGACCAAACAAGCACTGAGACGACGATATCGCAATTTAGATGGCCATTGCTCTCAGTGCAGTAACCGAGATAATACCACATTCGTCATGGACCCTGATGTGCTTTTGTAGGTTCCTAAACTGTCTTAAGTTTATCTACTGGGATCCACTGTTTGTGATAGAGAGATAAGCAAGTCTAAAGAAAGTCTGGCTTATTGAAACCTTGCACGCGAATTAACGCTCCCAGTACAATCAGCCCTGGTATAAGCAACGCACAGACAACAAACAAATGGATATACCTATCTAGATAATATATAGATAGCTAGACAAACTCTTGATTGTTCACTCTAGAAATTAAAAAAAAAAATAGGTATAGCGGTTAAAAACCAGTTTAACAACTGGCGGCTATCCGGACTGGCGTCGCGAGTTGGTGATCAAATGCAGACTTATACGCGATAAAAAAGGCTTGAATGAAATTAAAGGCAAAGACCACGTCATCAAGTAGCCAACTAGCGTTGCAAAGTAGCTTTATATCATTCCTACTAGTAGGAAATTAAAACTAAGCCTCAGATTAGAAAAAAAGTTGACAATATTCAATCTACTGACTTGTTTTTTGTTAATCATAGCTCTGTTTTGCTATATAAGAATACTTTCGATCTAATCACTTAGCCTAGTCACTTTTCATGTGACCGAGACAAATGGCATAACAAAACGAGGCCTATGAGCAGTGGGAGAGATAAGGCTGTGGATGATGATGAAATCAAAATGCTAAGCTCTAATCAAATCATCACTAACTACATTTTCGTAGTATATTGTGCGAACTTAGGTAGGTAATATACACTAGGGCAATCCAATCCAAGTTAGAAATGTCACCAAGTTTTATTTTGCCGGTAAGAAGTCTGTTACCACATTGCCGTAGACAGCAAAATGCAGTGCGGGTCCTACCCCTTGATCAGGGTAAAGTGAAGTAAGTAAGTAAAGTGATTATAATCACTCTTCTTGGCGCTACCAAACCGTTTATCTTAGTCCTCGCCTGCGCGGTGCAGAGACCGTAGGTACCGCCTGCGGGCGGTGGGCGCGTGTGTATCACACTAAGCGCTCCCGCCGCACCTCTCTCAGTCCCCTTTGTCGTCATACCCCCGCGCCTCTGTACCGCGCAGGCGAGGACTGAGATAAACGGTTTGGCTATAGAATCTTCATCCACTACAGTACCAAACTTCAGAACTCCCCCAGCCCACACTACAAAAAAAAACTCATGTTCCATTTGAATCCCCTATTTCGTTCTTCAGGGGATCAAAAATTACTGTGATCCCGAAAATTAAAAATTGTGCAGTGAATTTATTTTCTCGGTAATCGAGCGTATTGAAAGCAAAATTGCAACAGTAATGAAATATTAAAACATGTTTAAGAATATTATTGGAAACAGACCTCAAATAGTTTGTGTTGATTTCCAGGAATTAATAATGTACTAAGAAAACGGTAATTATTGCAAGCCCGGGTCCGTGTTTTTGGTCCCCAAGCAATAATACGAGTAAGAGTGTTATAGTTATTATTATAAGAGTGTTATATAGCTTGACTGACATTTGTGTGTGTGCGTGTCTGTCTGTGGCACTATAGCTCTTATGAGAGAACCGATTTGGATGCTAAGATGTTTTTAAAAGTTAGGTCGTTGTTTGGATGCAACTTTTTTATTTGAAAAAGTTTTCTAGCGGTGGTTTTCGACATGTTTTTACCAAAATCGATCCAGCCCTTTCAACATTGGGAGATCATTATTTTTTTCAAATTCATATTCGAATTTAATTTAATCTTGTAAAATTTTTGGAAAAATATTTAATCTTGTCTTTGTTTTGTTACCCCTTCCGCCAAAACAGCAATAAATTTCCGGTAACCCTATCCCTAGCGGTGAGTCGATCCATCGCCCCTGATAGGTATTATTGTACTGTCACCGAACGACCTGTACTACGCACATCCCGTCAAAGCGGGAAATTCCCGGAATCGAATTTCCAATTTTCGACCCCAACTCGTTTGGTGCGGGATTCTCTTTTAGGTGTGATTTAACCAGGTAGAAATCTGAGCTCTCGGCTTGTAAATTTGGTTTGAAATACAATTATAGAGTAAATAAACGAGCTGCGCGAGGAATAAGATGCTTTTCAGTTATTTTATTTCGTTCGCAAATATTTGAAAATTATTCGGATAGATTCCAGTTATAATAATATCTTTATTGATAACACACACAAAAAATGTAATTACAAACATAGTAAAATATAAAAGAAAAAGGCACAAAAGGCGGTCTTATCGCTATGATCGATCTCTTCCAGACAACCGTACCAATGATTATTCAATTGGAAAGGCTGAATGAAAACATATCGACCGTATATTATATGGTAGAATGGTTTTTTAATCGTTAGCCTTATAAGTTTTGACACTTCAATTTTTTTTTGTAAATTTAAGTGGGTGTTAGCATCCGAACAAGAAGAAAACTGAATCTCGGATGCTAACATCTTCCCAAGTTGAACTCAACCTACATTATGCCAGTATTATACTAAAGATATACATACATATGTACTCGTATTTATAAAATATTATAGAATGAAAGGTACGAGGCGATTTAATGATAATCACATAATATATCATGTTGTGTAAGGAGGTACTAGTGTAAAGTTTATGTATTGAGTAGTGAGAAAGGTGAAGGAAGTGAACGAGAAAGGTGCGTGAGAGACATCACCTCGTAACATCAGAAAGAGCTGGGTTCGAGGCGATGCCACAGGTGTTAGGGTTGTGTCTATAAGTAAAATGAGGACAAGAAAATATACTAATTTTAAACGCAATTTTCAGTTGACGACCTGTTTGGCTCAGCGGTAGTATTATCCGCCTTATAAGCCAGAGGTTCTGGCTTCGATTCCCGGAAGGGCAGATGTTTGAATGATGGATTTAAATATCAGGTCTGGGTCAGAGTGTTAGTTGTCCGTGTTCATGTGTGTGTTCAATGGCATTACCGACACAGGTTATCCTAGTCCTACACTGTCCTTTCAAATATGGGAATATATTATACGTACAAAACACTTTCATTCGATTAAGACGCTCATTATTATCGATTTGACTCGAAGTGTCCCAGCATCATTTTCGACTTTTGAAATGTGTCATTTTTAATCGAGCTTCATTTTTTTTATTTATTCTGTTATAAGCTTGCGTTTGACCGCCATCTTGCCTGATGGTAAGCAATGATGCGGTCTACGATAGAACACGCTTGCCTAGAAGGAACCGATTCACTCGCGACACGAAGACACCCAAATTATATCTATCGGGAAACACCCACTCGGGCAAAGTATTCCACACCCTAGCAGTACCCACAATAAAAGTTATAAATAAACTAACAATACGTTTAATACTATAGTTATGTATTTTAATTTAATCTGTGACTATAGTAACATTTTGAGATCTAAACTTGTGATTCTCTACTTCACATTTTAAAAACAAAACCAATCAAACAAAACTCGCCAAGTAAACGATCCCAAAGAGTTCGAGAGTGAAAAGTAAGAATCATCCCACTTTGCGCCCTTCACTTTTTGGGCGGAAGCCATTATTTTTTGGCATACAAATCGTTTAACAGAAAGCAAGTCATTATTGCATTGTATGTAAAAGCCCGTTTTGGCTAAAATGTAGAATCTCTTTTTTATTCAAACTCCAATGAGACTGCTAACAATATTTTATAAGAAAACTGCGAAATGTTGTATGAGGTTATTAACCTACATTTTTGTTTAACTCAACATTTAATCATCCTAATGCTTCATACCAGGTCTAACCTCGAAATGACTAGACCGTATTCCACCACACTGGCTAAGTTTTTCGTCATCGGAAACGATTGTGGAGGTAAAAAAATTGTACATAGGTTCCAAAAAACCCGTCGGTGAGAGTCGGGGTTTGAACACACTAACTACCTCATGAATGCGAAGCGGCTGTTCTCCCATTGAGCTACCACGGCTTTAATTCAGTTCATATATTAATCCATATATAATATATCAAATGCTAGCAACGACTGGATTAAGTGAGATTCACTCGTATAAATCATTGATTTCTAGTACCATAACACAGCTTGCTTACATA
This sequence comes from Alcis repandata, assembly GCA_949125135.1. Taxonomy (NCBI): domain Eukaryota; kingdom Metazoa; phylum Arthropoda; class Insecta; order Lepidoptera; family Geometridae; genus Alcis; species Alcis repandata. The sequence goes on from OX421237.1 coordinate 1,744,148, forward strand.
AACAACACGTTTAAATATACATAAATTACATCCGTATTGTTATTTAGGTTAAACTTAATAATATGCAAATCCATTGTATGAATAGTTTCCTTCACTATCGCATAGAAATCAGTAAGGATAGTTAGCTGGGGTTAGAATACTTCAATAGTCTCAATATTTTTTTTACATCATACTCATTAATGTAAAAAAATATACAAGCTGAGCCCCGCAGTTCTACCCGCTATCCTACTGGAATCGTTAAATTTTTGGGGGAAAAAAGTAGCTAAATGTTAACCCAAAGTATAAGCTACATCCACACCAAATTTCATCTAAATCCATTAAGCCATATCAGCGTGAAGGAGTAACAAACATACAAACAAAATTCACTTTTAAAATTCTTAGTAGGACGAAAGATTCCTGTTATCGCCATCAGTTTTGTCACCACTCTAAGCAACCAATCAGCAACGGCTATCCGATTACTACAAAGCTTTTAGGCTCTACAATGTTATTCTAAATTTACATTGTAGCACCCCTAACTGTCCATAACTTTTTCTAAGCCATATTTTATCTTGAAAAGTTTAGATATTGGTGAACAAAAATGGCCTATGAGAAGACCAGGCTTTTTTACGATTCACACTCATAGCTGGGGAGCTATGAAACAGGGAAACCTGGGAAACCTAGTGGGGAAACACCCGACACAGAGAAACCTGGTAGGTTTCCCTGTGAAAGGTAGGGTAGGTAGGGAAGGGAAACCTGGTAGGTTTCCGTGTGGACGCCGTGATACAGTCAAAGACGAGGAAAATTAACACTCAAGGGCGTTCTCACAACATTTCGACACCCTTACTGTATTTCCTCGTCCACGCCACGAGTAATCACATACCTACGTCTGGGAGACAAATAACCTCGTTAATTCGACGTCCATCAAAACGTCTCGGACGGCTGTGGCGCCATTGGTCACACGCCGTGACGTCTTGCACGTTTTACTCGTGAACGCCTAGCATAACTTCTGGAGTAAAATACGTATTCGATAGAAAAATGCACGCCACTTTCGCTCGTCAAGGGTGCTGCTGACAGGCGTAAATGGCGTACACTTTTTTATTGAATACTCGCTACGTTATTTACGTCAGAAGTTATGCTAGACCTATAGAAGGGACTCATCAGTAACCCAGTGCTGAGTGTTATAGGAAAGTATCAGATGGGTTTTTTGACAAGAGTGTTTTTCCTTATTGAAAGTTTTCTGCGGTTTTGTTGTAAAATTAGCTTATTTTGTTTTTTAAGTATAAAATTAATGTGGTTTTGACTCATTTTACCATAATTACAAGTTCTTACTTACCTAGGTATTATGATGTTGGATATGGATACTCTGTAGTTCCAATCATATCCGTTTTTTATCTGTGTCTTAAATTATACTTCGTGGTGCCTTGATTATTAACTCGAATTTTGAACATGATTTCGGTTCCAAATGTGCGTTCGTGTTTTTTTTACAGTTACTAGTTAGTTAGTACTAGTTTTTACAGTTTTTTTTATTGTTTTACTAATATTATCTCATAAACTAAATATTTCTTTTACAATCTTGTAACATACAAAATCAGACAAGGACCTTCTGCAAATCCAACATATAGAATTCTGAACTTCGTAATAAGGTATTTCAAAACAAAATAATCAAATACGTCCTTTTAGCTGTAAAGCGTTGGTTCACATCAAAGTTTAATACTCGTATTACCTCACAATTATTTGCTACACAATTAAGTTCCGCATCCCGCGATCTTACACCATTTACCACAGTTAGTACAGTGTAGTTGTCAAACTTTGTTGTTCCGTAGCCTTAGTTTTCAATTAAACTTGCATAGTAAATCCGGTTATATCTAGTTGTTTCTGGCTATAACCGGTACACACTGCACTCGGCTGCAATCTGGAGCTTATTCAAGTTGTTGTTTTGCTCCCGTGGAGTGTAATCGCTGGTTGCAAGATCAAGATTGCGGGTGTGGTTATGAGAAAGTTTGGTTTCTGTTTGCATGAAACGTATGCGATGTAACTCGACTAGCCAACTTATGTAAACTGTTTTTTTTTTTTAATAAACATTAGTAGAAACATATTGTTACTTTATCTATTGTACGGTAAGGAGAATAGATTATGTTTTTATTTTTATGCAATCTATGATTTTATTAGCTGAAGATTCAATCAACTAAATCTGTTTATATTTTATGTACACATTTTTTGGAAAACAGCCACCATGCGGTGCCTCTTTTCTTTAAAAAAAAACTTATAACTTTTCAAACCATTCTCTGAGCGTGAAAATTACTGCACCGATTTTGGTAAACCATGTTTAAGAACCGCCGCAACTAAACTAGCTTTCAATTAAAAAAACCGAATCCAAATCGATTCACTCTTTGAAGAGCTACGGTAACGGATAGACACACACGCCCACACACAAAGCGGTCAAACTTATTACACCCCGCTTTTTGCGTCGGGGGTTAAAAAATATTTCGTCCTTTAACTCTGTGTCAAGATTATGACTATTTTCTTTCATTCCAATGTTCCACTTTCATAAAACCCCAGGGAATCCAAAGTAGGTGGTAGATAATCAAGAGAGTAAGTGAATTTGAACTTATGCAAAGTCTTAGAAGTTCGCAAACTTAGTTCACGCTCGGATCTGTGGTTACAAACCTGAAGCTACGTTCTAATTTCTACATATCTAATGAGTAGTATGTTAATAGAACGGTAATACAATTTCTTAAAAAGAAAGACTTTGGCTGAGACATTAGAAATTAGGTGTTTCTCAAAGTTAAGTCTTAATTTCTACATATCTAAGCAGTATTATGTTAAATGATAACTCTTAAGGGGAAAGACTTTAGCTGAGATTTTTTTTTTTTTTTATGTAATTGAGTGACGAGACGAGTAAATCGCTCGCCTGATGTTAAACGTCACGTTTGCCCATAACAGGTCTGCGCCACCCAGAATTTTGAACTCGCAGAATTCAAGACCATGCGCGGCACAGCACTGCGCTCGTCACCCTGAGATATACATAAGTTGTTTAATCTCCCATTTGCCCTGTAATTACACTGGAAACAATGCCCTATTAGGTGGTTAATAATTAGGTGTTTCTCAAAGTTAATTCTGTCGCGCCGCACGCAAGGCTTATTTTTCCAAAATGTGCGAAATCGTGGTTTCGTGGTCCCCAAATCCAAAATCCTCAAATGTCTCTTCCGAATTTGAGCTAATTTTAATATTTCTTTCACAAAGAACATAAGAAAGATATGTCCCTATGCCTGTCTACCTTACTAAAAATATATTTTTTATTGTTTGGAAAAAATATATAAATTGACTGACTGATGACTGATGACCTTTGACCCTGACTTATGTAGGCCCTTCAAATTAGTAAAACTACAAATGCAAAATAAACATAGCCATGATATAACCATCAAACCATTGGAATCATATTTTTCAAAGGCATCTTATAATAATAATAATTATCTAATAATTATTATTTTTACAAAACAAAAAAGCAAAAACCGACTACAAAAGACCGACTATTGAGTTATTCATCTATTTGTCGCGCACGTACTTAATGCAAATTTAAGACTTAGATGGAACACTTTCTCATGAATACCAATATCAGAACTGGACTAAATTGAAATGGGACCAAATGGGAAGCGTCAGCTTTCTAATAAAAAAAGAATCATCAAAATCGATTCACCCAGTCAAAAGTTATGAGGTAACAAACATTAAAAAAAAAAAACATACAGTCGAATTGATAACCTCCTCCTTTTTTGAAGTCGGTTAAAAACAAAACACATCAAGTTGCTGGTAATAAAATACCTTTCAAGCTTTGATTTTTCAAGGAAACTTTATTGGAAATAGTTTATAGTCACAGTTTATATCATAGTTTCAATGGCGCTTTGACTGGCAAAGGGAGTTCTGTGAACAACTTGACTTTACTTGACTGTTTATCGGAACAGACTGAGTGCCGTTTCAGGTATCGCAAAGGCTTCTGTGAGGGCTGAACTATATGAATATACAATTTCTAGGCTCAGATCAAGTAGAAAGCAGATATAGTGCTGCCTTAGATTCAGGAGAAGCCAAAACCCCTACTGCCCGTGTACGTATACTTCAAGCACACATTGACGCATAAAAACTACCCGAATTAATCGTCAATTCTCGCGTCCGTCGGTTGCTTTCAAAGCAACTGACGTAAGAATCGAGTTTTTTTGGCTTCATCTGGATCTAAGGCAGCACTTTATCTGATTTCTACTTGATCTGAGTTTCTAGGTGACTGGAATAAGGGTTTCCATTTGCTTAATCATTTAATGGAATGCTTGTTACTAAGTAGAGCATAGTGGAAATTTCTGTAGAAGTTATCACTATTACAGGGTTATATAGAAAGCGTATACTAAGCTGAAAAGGGCTTGTAGTACTTTTACTACGACCAACCCGGAATTCGCGAAAAAAAAAACAGCTGTTCCAAACATTTTGTCGTCATTGACGTTTTTCTATTAAACAGTTGATTTTTTTCGCGAATGGTCTCATAACAAAAGTTGTTTACAATGATGAGTACTTTGAGCGCCTTTCTGCATACCCTTTCTGAAAAACCCTGTATAAGGTAGCTAGAAAAATGTAAATTGAAACGTAGCACCTGGTTTTGCCGATTGAGCGTGGGGGGAAGCTTTTCTGCGGCAGCTGACAAAATATGATTTCATCTGTTCGGATGATTGTTTGTATGTATGAATATTAATCGCGTGATGTCGTATTTTTTAACTTATATCGACGAAACTTGGTATACGACTTTTATAATTTCATAGTATTATGTCGTTAACGATTTATTATTTTTCTTTTATTCAATGATAGGCTTACGTTTGACCGCCATCTTGCCATCAGATTCAGATTCAGAAATATTTATTTGAACAACTGATATATTAATCTATACTAATATTATAAAGCGGAAAGATTTGTATTTTTGTTTGTTTGTGTTGAATAAACACAAAAACTACTAGACCGATTTCAAAAATTCTTTCACCATTAGATTGCTACATTATCCCTGAGTAACAAAGGCTGTATTTTATACCCGTGCAGAGTCGGGGCAGGTCGCTAGTTTATTATAAACTCAGAGCATCAAATTGTCAAATTACCCCCGTCGGGCATTCAATATGTACACAGTCAAATAGTTTTTAAAGTAATAATAATAATAATAATTAACAATTTCCAATTCAATTTTAACATCTATGCTGAATATGCCATCTTGATACAGTCGGTACTTATTTGAAAAGGGTGAAAATTTGAAAGAATTATTATTCTAATATTTAGCAAAAATACTAAAATCAATTCTAAACGTGAATTTCGAGTGAACAGAAGAAACAATTTTCTTTTGCCGTTGTTGTCAAGATTTCATTTCTCCAAAAAGTTTGTGCCCGCGAGGTCTACCGTTCGCAGAACTCTAGTATATAAAACACACAGCTATTTTTGTGGATTCTATTTCAATACAATTTGCCCCTGAGCTATATTTCTAGTAATATTTATTTATCGTGGACAAGCCTCTCCCTTTGACCACGAACTCGTCACGTCACACATTAAAAAATTTCGAATTTTAAAATTCTCGAACCACCAACACGACCGTGTCAGTATAAAGGCAAGATCACTCTAGCAAACTGCGTGAAATACTAACTACTCGTATTTACCTCTTTATTTCACGCCTTTCTATAAATTTAATATACCTAGGATTGTTTGGCTTTGCGTTTAATTCCCAGAGCAACAGGCTGATTCAGCTATCCGAAATTCGAATGTATTCGACGCTTATCTTCGAAAAGTCTTTCGCCTTGGGAAATAGTTCGAAGACGGGAATTTTTTCGATTGTCTCACGGAAACATGACCCGAAATCGAAAGTCAAGTTTTTTTTCGCATACATTCGATTCGAAAGCATTCGAATTTTGGATAGCTGAATCAGGCTGCTGGAACAATTAATTTATTGTTTTATACGAAAAGTGGATGAGGCGTTTGGTATTTCGATTTTAAACATGCATAAATTTGAGCGAGCTGGTAGTGATATTAATTACAAACAGAGGGATTGAGTGGGCTGTGGTTAAATGCCTTTCAAACAATGTCAGTAACTGATAATACATATTACAAACAGAAGGTAACCTGTGACATTCCATGACTTTTGAACCTTGACTGTATTAAGAGCGAACAAAAAAAATTCAAATCAGTACAGCTGTTCTCGAGTCTTAGCAAAACAAACGAACAGCGATTCATTTTTATATAAAAGAGAAGAAGAAGAGATTACTACGCATGGAATGCGTTTTGGCTCGAATAGTCTCCGATTAAAAAACTAGAGTGATAAGCCATATTATTGAGCAAGCAAGACAGCATGAAGAAAAACATTTCGGTACAGCTGGACCACATAAAAAGTAGCTAGTTGACACCAGGGCCAGCCACTCGGCCTATACGAGCTTACTTACTTATATAGAAAGTAAATCAAAGGTGTTTTTTGAATCTCCAAGGCTTTTTTTTACTAAGAAATATTGGCTTGCGTTTGTCCGCCATCTCACTTGATGGTAACGATGCGGTCTACGATCGAGCACGCTTGCCTAGAAGAAACCGATTCGCTCTCGACTTGAAGAGACATAATTTTTATATTGACACAAGCATTTCTGTCAATATTAAAATTAAAACCCCTTCGTCAAAATATAATGGCTGTCTACGTAAATTTTATTTCCATCGAGTTTTGCTTCGTACCAAAATAAGTAAATCCTGGTACCAGTCTGGTCTTAGCTTTAAATCCGGAAATCTCACATACGTCGCGTTTCTGTCGGTCGGAATATATGAAAATTACGAATTTAGCTCGAACGCTCCGATGATAATCAGACGACGAATTCGCAGGAATACGAAGTTCGTTTTTGTGGCTTTGACTAGAGGAAAAATATTGGGAATTTTCGATGTGCAATACGCAAATGGGTAAATTTTTAATCACCAAATAGACTGACCTACTCGTAAAGCAACCTTATGAGAGTGGCCTTTTGTTATTTATTTATTTGCTTACTCATAATTTTAAGTGAAAAAGTTGATTCGTTTTCAATTACGCAAAAAATGGGCAAATTTGGCTTTTTTCAACCCCGAGCTGATGATACTCTGGCCTTCGTGAACTTTATGAATTTGAAGTTTGATGAGTGAACTAAATTGTATTTTGTGTTTTGATCTAGGACTTTGAATCGAATTATTTTGACGACAACACTAAGTTTGACCAAATTGCATAGCGTCGTTGCGCGTGCAAAAGTAGGTATGTATATTTGACACACTTTACAGGAGACGCAAAAAACTAATTTTCTCGTAAAATGTCCAGAGCATATAAATAATTTATCCTTACTTTGATACATATAACAAATTTATGTAGTTTTAGATTACTATTGGATAGATAGCATTATGAATAATGACAAAATTAAACATAATAGGCAAATTTGACACATAGAGTTATTTATTTGAGTTGTAAATACAAGCTATGTGCATTTAGAGCACATAACTACTTTATAATTCTATGGAACCTAAATAAAATGGCTGAACGATGACACATAACTATATTTTGGAAAGAAATAATTAATAAAAAAGTTTAAAAAAAACCAATACATTTAATATTCAAATGGTATTATCTGTTTATTGAATCAAACAAAATCAATCAAAAACATTGGTGGAACTAATGGTTCAAGTTATCATAGAATAGGTGATAATCACGGTGCTTGTATTGCTTTAGACTTTGTAGGTGACTAAATTTGGTAGAATCAATTTTTAGTGGGACATCATAAAGGCTTTTAGGTTTTTTTTTATTCAGTAATAGGCTTGCATTTGACCATCATCTTGCCTGATGGTAAGCAACGATACGGTCTACGATGGAGCATGCTTGCCTAGAAGAAACCGATTCACTCGCGACTTGAAGACACCTAGATTATATCTATCGGGAAACACTCACTCAGGCAAAGCGTTCCACACCCTAGCGGTTCGCACAATAAAGGTGGAATCAAAGCGTTTCGTACGAGTTTTTGGTATACCAACCATAAAACGGAGACGCTTTTTAGTGCCCTTGGTAGACCGATAGTAGAAAGGGCTAGAGAGAATTAGATCATGCAGATCAGAAGCACACTCTCCGAAATGTATCCGGTAAAAGACCGACAGACTAGCAACTTTGCGCCGATGTTCGAGAGTTGGAGTTTAGTCCGAACAATGAGTCTTTACCAATGAGCCTCTTGGCACGTTTCTCAATGGACTCCAACGCCTCAAGCTGGTATTTGGCCGATCCATCCCAAAGGTGCGAGCAGTACTCCATGCACGATCGAACTTGTGCTTTATAAAGTAACTGTTCTGGCGTAAAGTACCGCCGCACCTTCGAAAGGATACCCAGCTTTTTGGCAGCCAATTGAGCTTTGGACTCTATGTAGGAGCCAAAGTTGAGGGTTGACGTCAGAGCAACGCCCAAAAGCTCAAGACTGTCAGCCGTCGGAATGGACACATCTCGGAAAGTAGGAGCCAGTTGGAATGGGCTCTTCTTTGCGGAGAACAGACACGCCTGGGTTTTAGTCGCATTAAACCTGACCAGATTGGCGTCACCCCATTCTGAGACAGCCTTAAGAGACAAGTTCAAGCGCTCGACCATAGCCTCTCTCAGAAACTGGATTTGAGGACCACTGGACCGTGCGTTAGAAGTGTAGCTCTCTACAACAGTGCTGTCATCTGCGTACCCAAAGATACCGGGCTTTAGCAGATCGTTAATGTGCAGCAGGAAGAGCGTCGCAGAGAGCACCGACCCCTGGGGAACACCGGTATTGATATCCATTCGATCAGACGAGCAGCCATCAATGACTACTCGTATCGATCGATTCCTCAGGAAGTCCGAAATCCACGCAACAAGACCAGCGGGCAGGCCGTATGACGAAAGCTTGCTTATAAAGCCGTCATGCCAAACCCTGTCGAAAGCCTTCGAGATGTCAAGGGAGGCAGCAAGTGCCTCCCCATGCCTCTCGATGACCTCACTCCAGATATACGTGGCGTACGCTAGAAGATTACCAGTGGACCGGTTTCGGCGGAATCCGTATTGCCGGTCACTGAGAAGGTCATTAGTTTCTAGGTACACCAGGAGCCTGTTGTTCAGGACACGTTCCATAGTCTTGCAGAGTATGGACGTGACCGAAATAGGCCTGTAGTTGGCAGGGTCGGCACGGCTACCTTTCTTAGGCACAGGTTGCACGTTAGCAAGCTTCCACGACTTCGGCACTATACCAGTTTCAAGAGAGAGACGAAAGAGGCGTGTCAACACAGAAGACAACTCAGGCGCACATGTTTTCAGAACTATGGCTGGAATACCATCTGGGCCGCTGGCTTTGTTCACGTCAAGATTGTGTAGCGTTTTGCAAACCTCCACTTGACGAATGCGGAACTCCGACATAAACGTCGCACTGTCTGGTGGAGTTGAAGGTGTCGCGCTACCAGCATCTAGACGTGAAGACTCCGCGAATTGAGAAGCAAACAAGTTAGCCTTCTCCTCAGCGGTGTGGGCCAGCGTCCTATCAGGTTTTAGCAGTGGAGGTAGTGAGGGGAGGCAGAAGTTCGCTTCGACCGATTTAGCTAGGGACCAAAACGCTTTACTACCCGCTGGGTATGAAGCCAGTTTTATTCGACTAATGTGGTCAAAGCGAGCCCTCTGTAACACCTTTTTGCAGGACTTGACAGCTGCGTTATACGCTCTTTTCATCTGGCGAATATCCTTCGCTTTACGGTGTCGAGCATCAACCCAGGCAAGGTAAGCCTCCTGCTTGCGCGCCTCAGCGCGACTACAGTAAGGGCCAAACCATGGGCGAGCTTTGCCGGCCAATGGTACCATCTATGTGACGCTCGACCTGTGCGTTTCGTGATCGAGCGAGTCTGAACTTGACCAAAAATCTCGCTATGTGCAGCAAAGCACATATCGGGCGCAATTTTTTCTTCCGCTTTAATAAACTTATTTTAGCTATGTGAATTATAACACTTGGCGTGTTAAAATGGAACTTTAGATGTATAAATGTCACATAGCTACTATTAGCTACATTCCGTACCTCTTTAAATATTGGGTCTATCACATAGCTGTTTTTACAGGACGTGTGTATTGAAATACCGATTAAAACTGCATAAAAAACCGAAAATGACTAAATAACACATAGCGACTTTTGCACGCGCAACGACGTATAGATGTGTAGTGGTAGGGCTCTTTTGCAGAGCCCGCCTGGGGAAGTACCTATACCTTTGCCAGTTATTCTATCGCCAAGCAGTAATGTGAAAACATTACTGTGTTCCACAAAGAGCATTGTTTCCTCTGAAATATCTGGGGCAAATAGGATATTAAACATCTTATATCTCAGGGTGACGAGCACAGTGCTGTGCCGCGCAGGGTCTAGAATTCAAATTTCTGGGTGGCGCAGACATATTATGGGCAAACGTGGCGTTAAATATCAGGCGAGCGATTTGCTCGTCTCGTCACTCAATAGCATAATATATTTATATAAAAATATATTTGTAAGGAGTTAGTTATTGGTAGTTTTATTTTTATTATTTTATAAAAAAACTGTAATTATTCTCATTCGAATTTCAATGATAAATAAATGGTCAAAGCAATATTGAATGAAACAAGCATCTCCCAGCAAAATATGAAATTTCATTGTCGTTAAAATTAAATAAAAGGTATTTAATTTTAACAGTCGAAATTCAATGGACGCGAAAAATATTTTATCACAAAATTTTGTCATAATAGTTACATCAGTGAAGCTCTGGAAAATAAAATGACTATAAAGTTTATCACAGAACCAAAATCATAAGAGAAAAGTTTAGAGATTTTGCTTACAGCCACCCGTGTCTATAGCATGGCCGCGGAAAAAAGCCTTTTCCACAGTTTTTGACCTGCAAAAATCTATATTCTAGCTTTGGCACATCTATGTTATGCTATAGATAAAAATGGTGGAAAGACAAATGCTAAGTGGGCTGCTGGAAATGGGGTAGGATTGTAATGCAAGATTTTTGAGACGAGACTGCCCCACAGCGAGCAATACGATACTATACAACATATATAACACAATACTCGTACATCTTTATTGACACCAAAAAAAGGAAATCACAGACATAGTAAAAGCTGCGTTATAGTGATCTAGATTTCAGAATTGTGCGTCCAATGTTCGCAATCAAAACCGCATGCCAACAGCTATTGTTCGGATAAAAGCTTGTCTTTTTAAGAGTCGCCGTTCAATTAGTCGGACTGACAACATAATTTCAACTTCAATTATAAAGATTACACCATTGTCCTTCAAGGGCCTTATTCTGAGCCGTTCTAGATTAACTCGGTCACTGTCGCTCTCATTAGAAACGTCATTAGAGTGAGAGAGACCGAGGTTATGTCGAGAAGCACAGAACACCAGACACACCAGACCTAACTCATTGTCACCCGCATTCCAGCCTCAAGCTCTTCCACATTTGTAAGGACAATGTTATCGCATAACGTAATGTTCTATTTGCGAAATTAGCATTTACACGTACAATTATTGTCTCGGAGAATGGCACGTGTTGTTCAGGTGTACGCTTGTGTACGAAGAATGTTGGAGTGAGATTCTGGTAAATTAAGTTCGGAATTTTGATAAAGCATTAGAACTAGGAGTAAAGAAGTTGGTAAAAAAGATAGATAAACTGTTTGTTGTTCACACTAGAATTGATATTTTTATTGTTTCCGATTGTATGTCATTTAAAACAACAACTGTCATAGCATGTCAGAGGCGTGTCGTTGTTAAGGTCGATTCACACATATCAGTGAAGCCACAGTTCCGACACAGTACCGGCACAGTGCGAAATATTCTTTCATACATTCTCTATGAACGCATTGAGAGCACTGTGTCGTCACTGACACTGACAAGTGGGGATGCGTTCATAGAGAATGTATGAAAAAATATAATATTTCGCATTGTGCCGGTACTGTGTCGGAACTGTGGCTTCACTGATATGTGTGAATCGACCTTTTGATGGCATAAAAACACTGATACCATGACGTAAATTGAATTCAAAACATTTTATTTTTATCGTTTCTTTTTTTTGATTTAGTATGTCGTTCTTATAAGAGTTTTCTTTTAATTTACAGGAGGCTCTCATGTATACCACAAAAGTCCCAACCCAAAAATAAATTGAAACAAAATAACCTTTTATTTTGCATTTTTCTTAGTTGTATTGCCATTCACATAGAGTTAATTGGTCATACTGTGACCAAATAACTCACAGCTCAGTGTCAAAACCAAAGTCGAACAGAGCACTCTGTCACTAACCTAAATAAGAAAAGAAATCCGAAAATCTTGGAATCATTACATTAATTACATCATTATTCTCGGGAAAAACGCTTGGAATTCGAACCAATCAAGAAATCAAAGCGCCCACTGTTTCTTTGAATCTGCACAAAAAGAAGCCAGCTTTATTGGATGGTCAAAGTGTTTGGTGAACTTTAATTAAAACTGGGAGGAAAAGGTAAGAAACAAAGTACTTATCGAGTGCAATTTAAGTCGGACTAGGTTAAGATAGCGACTGAAGACAAGTGTACCCTTGGATACGTGGCAATTTCGGTGGCGTTGCAAACACATACGCCGAGTGTACAGGGTGGTACAGGTGCACATGGTCATTGCACAACTGCATATGTCGATGAAAAATCGTGTACAATAAAAATATTATGGTATACAGGTTAACTGCTACAAGAAAAAGTTCTAAATATATTTCTTTTTGTTATTGTCATAAAATTTACAGCCAAAAATTTAAAATATATTTTGACTGCTCGTTTATGAAGTAGTCAACGTAAATTCTACACTGATATTTATTTACTCGAACAATAGTGCTATAATTATTCACTTATATAGGTACATAATGAAAATAATGAGGTTATATTTCGAAATTGATTTGACACAATGTTAAAAAAAATCAGCTGGCACAGAGGCTTTGTCAAATGAATTTAGTGATATTAGACATACAAATGCATGCAGTCGAGACGTTCGAATGTTACTGAGTCGTGGAAATTCTCGAGTCGCTGACTTGCGTCGCTTCGTGTACCAATAGCCTTATTATCAAACATTATAGGAGCATAGCAAGTTGACAACATGTTTGAAGTCGGATTGTTTTTCATGGAAATAGTTTATTGCAATCACATATTTGTACTTACTCGTATTTGCTTAAAATGTGAATTTCATTAATTGAGCTACTGTATAGCTGTTATATACTAGAGGTGACACCGCAATGGCTTGTGATGTTTCATTCAACAGTGGCACATGAACAACACAAACCACACACTCGTAGCTCTAGGATAAACTGCCTCGTGAATGCCATGGAACTCACACAAAGGACAACTAACACCCAGACCGAGAGCAGGTAGGTAGGTGTAGGTAGAACGAGATTTCAAAATACTTTTCGCGAGCCTTTCCAAAAAGAATAACAATAGCCAATTCCTTCGAAAGTTATCTCCCCACAAATTGTTGAGTACACAAACGGAATGCTTTCCAATCTGAAATTCTAAAACAATTTGAAAATGTTTCCTCCGAATCGCTCTTTATTTAGCCGGATTAAATCCCCACTCCGAATGAAACCTTTTAATTTATTTCCGTTCCCGCAACAATCGTGAATCCTTAGAGTAATTAGTTTTAGCTCACATAAGGTAGGCCTACGTTTCGAGATTAATATGTATCTGTTGGTTTGCGTACGAGGCTTTTTATTGTTAACAAATTTTCATAATTTTTAATGTTTTATTGCCTTAAAAATTTCATCCGGGACGCTATCGACTAACTTCTCGGATGTTCGATTTTGGTTTCATTAAATTCGAAATTGATGTACCTAGTCACCTTTGAACAAATTAATCAAAATAAACTGCATCGAAATTGGTCTATTCGTGAAGCTACGATGCCACGAACAGCCACACAGATCTGATATACAAGCTAACCTTCTAGTACTCCTCTTTTTGCGTCGAAGGTGAAACAATGAGAAGATTCGCCGGAAAACACAAGCTCATAATCTTTATACTTCGACATGAAAATATTAATCTCATTAAAAGTCTTTATAAAATTATAAGGTTCCTTCTTTTAGGGGAAGATTGTAATTACTCCTTAGGTTTATGGTTTATTTTTAGCTCATTTTGTAATTAATTAGTTAAGAGTTTGGATTAAGACATCATGAAACAGTTTTTAACAACGGTATTAATCATTTTATCACAAGGAAATTAACTGTAGGTACGAGTAAACTGTAATTGATTTAAGAAGTATTAACATTTATTATTAAAACGAGCTTTCATTGTTAGAATCAGACGAGCCCAAAATGGGGTTGATTCGTTTTATCACAGAGTTCCTATAGCTACCTTCCGGCTCCATTATCAGGTAAGCTTTTATCATCATCATCATCATCAACCTCTTTCTACTCTCATCCACTGCCTTCCAGCCGTCTTCACAATGTCATCCAATCACCGGGTCTTTGGTCTGCCCTGTGATCGCTTTCTGTTCCGCGGCCACCATTCTATAACTACTTTGGTCCACCTTCCGTCTTCCTGCCTGGCCAAGTGTCAGGTAAGTTTTATGGCATAATAATATTGCATTGTCATCTTGCATTCAAAATATTAGCTCAATCAATAACCGGAAAGTGAGTCCAATTTAACTTGCAAGATTTGATCACAGATAATAAATAAAATAAAAAAAATAAAATAACCTTTAATTCCCAAAATATACAAATAACAATATAAAAATAAAATAATTTAGTACAGAAAAATAAAAATAATAATTAATAATTAGAATTGTTCTTCTGGGACACCCAAATGTGGGTTAAGGCCTCCTCCATGCCTTGCCATTCTTCCCGGTCTTGAGCTATACGGGTCCAGGTTGCTCCTGCAACCTCTACAATGTCGTCGCACCACCTTCTCCGAGGTCGTCCTCTGTGTCGAGTGTTGTCTCTCGGATGCCAGTGAACAATACGTTCACTCCATCTGCCGTCTTTTGCCCGAGCTAGGTGGCCAGCCCACTTCCATTTGAGCTTATAGAGCATTGATACTGCGTCTATGACTTTAGTCTCCTGTCTAATATCCACATTTTTGACTCTGTCTTTAAGTTTGAGACCCAGCATCGAGCGCTCTGCTGCTCTCTGGAAGGTTGATCACAGATAGACAGGTAAAACTGAAAAGGCTTGTTAAAACACGAGTAAATTACCTTTTGCCATAAGTTCACTCTCAATTTAGAGCTTAGCTTGAGCTTGGCTTGGCTTAAGGTTAAGGTTTCCTATTCATTCAATTGTGAAACGCGGCGTCGCTGTTCTAATGCAATGTTGACAAGCTGACTACGACTTTTATTGTAACTCTATGTTAAAATAAATGATCATTTTAAACGTTCTCACATTAAATTATTCGCAAATTGAAACGAGCAAGCAATATGATACAATTACGTCGCATTCGAGACTGAAATCCCCAAAAATTTCCCTAACCCAAATCAGGCGTCCTATTCGAATCATTTCATAAAAAACCGCTTACACAGTACATTGTGACAGGCGCAAGCGACCCACGTCACTGGAACGTTATTTAATTATATCCCTGGATCCTTTTTCTCTCTCGATGATTTATCTGGATTGGATAGTTTGTCGGCCTACGTTGGAATGACGGTGTGTCGCGATGTGACAGCTTCTACTCGAGTATAGTATTTGGTGATGATAGGTTAGGGATGGGGGTTTGAGTTGGCCGGAGTGGGGTGAAATTGAGTTGGCCGGATAAGTTTAGTAGGTAATATTAGCTAAGTGTTTTATTTCCTCAAAAAGTTTACTTTAGGTTAGGTAAAACTTGAAAAACACAATTGAGGATAAACCTTCAGTCGTAGACTAGATATAAGTCTTTTACAGTGCTTTTTACAAATAATCTTGAAGTGTGGTTGCCGGAGAAAATTGGGTACAGTAAATTAGACTTTATTTTTCTACTATCAAGTTAAACATAACTAAAGTATAGTCTTTAAAAAAGACAACCTATTATATTATCATGGCTTGGGAAAGAAATTAAATTTAATCAACCAATATAGACAAAGTAATCAGCGCTAAGTTAGACAACCATGCTACTTTGTTGCTAGTTCCTAAAATGAACCAATTGTAAACTGATTATGTACCGCAGTATTAGTATTTCAACCAATTGTTATTTTAACTTTCGAATTTTTTTCTCCGGCAATCCTGGCATCCGGCAGAAAGATACGCCGACTACAATATCTGCCGGATCTATATCACGTCTACTACCAGCTGTGTTCGATTTATTATGCATCGGATGATGACCAAATGCCGATAAAATTTGGTTTACACGAACTGACGGGAGATATGGAGGAAGCGAGATAAATGGGTCTTCATAGATTCTGTCCCTTTCTAACACGGTTTCACTGGTGTCTCTATGTTTTGATGACACTGTAATAGGACTTGTCATTTCACCAAATGCTTTACCATATTATTATTCTCTAGTACTTTTGCTAGGTCACCTAATAGACATAAGAACCTAGTTAAGGTTTTTGCTTATAATGGTAGGCGTCGTGGGTAAACAACTTTAAGAAAAAGTAAATTCGTACAAGCCGTAAAGATGCTAAAGTTTTGAGACTGCCTGAAAGCCTCTGACATGGTTTGGAGGGAATATGTATTAAAACTTATGGTATTATTGTAACTTATGTAACTTACTTATTTACAACACATAATATGGTTATTTTGTTGAAGAATTCAGACTTTGCAGATATTATGGAATCTGGTTTAGTAGATACCACATCATCATCATCATCCACATCCTTTTCCTTCCCACAGCTGGGTATAGGCCTCTCTTTTGTTGCGGCATCTATTTCGGTTCTGCGAAAGTCTGGTCCGGTTCAATCACAAACTTTGTAAAAATAATAACTAAAACTTAAACTAACCTATCTTTGTTATTTGTAACTGTAATACCCATATTTCGTGAATGAAGTATTCGAATTTCAATTTGTAAGACGAACAAGAGACTTAATCGTAACATTCAATGTTATTACGGTCAATAAATGTTTCTGACGTCTGAATAAAATCTAGAACCGTATTTCAGCAAAATAAATGTTAGATACATAATAGTACTTAGGAATAGGAAACGGAAATAGGAAATCATCTATCACAATATTGTCTGTTCCACAACAAAGAAGATGTTAGGTCATACTTTAAATTTATTATTAGGTACTAGCTTTTACCCGCGGCTTCGCTGATTGAAGCCATTGAAGTAGCTAGATTTTGAGATTTTTTGACAAACAATGTTTTTATCTTTCATAAAAAGTATTTTTTTAATAAAAAGTATTCTATGTTACTTCTACCTCCGAGAATATGTGTACAAAGTTTCATGATGATGTTTTTCCAGCCAGTTTGGCCAAAGTGACTTTAGTTCTTGTTAGCTTTGTTTTATTCTTGCTTAGAGGGTATACTCTAAGGTAGCTTATCTTAGCAGTTACCTTTATACCAAAGTTCATCCGAATCCGTTAAGCCGTTTTTGCATGACTGGACCACAGACATTCAAACCTTCACATTTATAATAAGTATTAGTTGGATTATATTGATGTTCATACAAATTCTGAAAGCTTTTTTCTTTTTTGCGTTTGTTATTCCAAGTCAAGGGTGTTTTCAAGTCGCGAGTAAATCGGTTCCTTTCAGGCAAGCGTGTTCCGTAGATCATATCATTGCTCACCATCGGGCGAGACGGACAAACGCAAGCCAATCATAGAAAGCAAACGAATAAGTTAATTTTAAAAATAATTTTAAAGACAAGCTTTTAATATAATTATTATCATCGGAGTTACACACGTATACCAAATTTCAGCTCAATCGGACCTCGGGAAGTGTTTCAAAATTGAGTTGAAAGATTCCACCCGAAAAAACATGTAAAATAAAAGCTTTTATTAGCTTAATTTTGGCAAATTTGAGATCTGTCAACCAAAGCCTTCACAATCAGCTTGATTGAACTCAACCCCCTTTACTAATTAATTCGTTTTCACCCAAACATCCATCACTAATTCACACAAACACTCAAATACCTACGACGCCCTGCAAACTAACAAGGCGTCGCATTTAATACGTCTGCAAACAAAATAATTAACGCCGATCCTGCAGCAAATATACGTGACAAATTGCTAGCGAGGCGTCCTTGTTGGAGGACGGCCTTGAGGCTCTTCGGAGTGTGCTATAATTATTGTAAAAAGAAGATTAGCTCTACTCGATGATAAATACCTATCTGAGACGTATAAAGATCCAAAGATACAAACTTTCACATTCATGATACAACTTTGTAAGTTTTAAATTGTTTTTATTAAAATATTTTTTTTCTACATATTGACAATTGTGTGAGGGCGTATCCAAAATATTTGGTCACGTCCCATTGATTCGCCACCTTTGATCTAAATAAAATGTGTGGCATCTTCGTCCACATCTAGCATAGATGTGTCTTCTTGTAGAAAATACCGTGTTTTATAGTGCAGCATAATAATGTATTTTTTCACATGAAGAAAACTGCACCATTGATCTATCTTTCTTTATTCTTCTTTCTAGCCAGTAAGCTATGATGTTATCAGCGGTGGCGTAGTCTGAAGCACCTTAAGGACGTCATCCAAGGACGGTATGAGATAGGTTAACTGTCTGTAGCGTTGGGCGCTTATCTTAATCTTTGCTTGTCATGGTTGCCTCTAATGCGGGGTGAACATATTTGAACTTAAAGTACAGGTTTAGAAGGAAAAGGGATGCTAAATTTATAAGTTCAAAAAGGTTCATAGTAGGTCCTTATGATTGAGAACAATTTTTACAATGGGAGTAACTCTGAGGTCGCGAAAAAGTCAGCTGTTTCATGCAAAAATGTGAATGACACTCGACAAAAAGTATGAGACAGCAGATTGTTTTCCGGGATGTCGTGATTGATTCCATCCTTAAAATTGTTCATAATGATGAGTACTACGAGTCTTAGTGGGTTTAGCATACTCTTTCACGGGTTTCTCTTTTTCTTTCGTTTTTTTTGGGTTTAACCTAGGATGGTGGGAGATTCTGCTAGTGAAAGAGAGTAACGCCAAAGTATTTATTTTTAACCGACTTCAAAAAAGGAGGAGGTTCTCAATTCAACTGTATGTTTTTTTTATAAGAAACGACTGAAGAACATTTCTTAATGAAATTACAGTCTAGCATCAGGCTAATAAGCACTTTAAATAACTTAAATTTCTAGGTAACTAATTTCTAAGAATGTGTCCAATAACACTTTTCTTATTGTTTCTATTAAAGCAAAATCACAGTGTTCACGTGTTTTTTTGAATAAATTTAAAACTGCTACAAATTTTGGTAGCTCTCCACTATTACAGATAAACACAGCACTTACCGTAAAGTCTCCTATTACTCGACTCAGTTGTAAATAAGCTACGGATAATATCTCTAGCTTTACTTAGAATAAGAGTACCCTTCAAAATTCAACAAACGCTCAGAATTTTCAGACTAAAATGAGTTGTCCGTTTATTTTGAGCTATCAACTGTAATTTCCATATTCACTTTACAACAGTATGCACATCAGACTGTCTAATGAACAATCTAAGGCAGAACAATAACCTTTTTGACAGATTTGAGTTCAAAAAAAGTTAGGGACTGTCTACACAAACTTTTTCTAACGCCATGGATGAAAATGGCAATGGCAGCAAATGGCATCTGATCAGATTCTGATCCATATCTGAGGAAGCGATCTCCACTGCCAATGGATTCCTGTAATACCGGAGGCCACACAATTATGTTGCTGACCATTTAAGACTCTATAAACAGCTTTTTTGAAGAACCCCATATTTTAGAAATACCAGTAATCATACAACATTTTGAAGGCGTATGTCCAAAAGTCTTAAATGCTGATGATGCTGATGTTATATAATAGACAGAGTTCAAGAGTAAATAAAAAATATGATAAATGTAGCTTAAAGGCAAATTTAGGAGAAGGGAGATTAAACATCTTATATCTCAGAGTGGCGAGCGCAGTGCTGTGCCGCGCAGGGTCTTGAATTTTAAAGTTTAAAATTCTGGATGGCACCGACCTGTTATGGGCAAACGTAACGTTTAACATTAGGCAAGCGATTTGCTGGTCTCGTCACTCAATAGCATAAAAAACTTTCAGCGGTTTCGTCGCGATAGATTCGCCCGTGGAAACACTCACTCAACAGCCATCAAACGGCGCGACACGCGCTTTGCCTGAATATGAATATTTAACTGGGGCTAATAATAACCAGGCCGTTTGGCCGTTTGAAGCTAATTTGGACAGTGGTTTTGTAGTGTAAAGTGTCTACAGTAGGATAACTTGGAGAATATTACTAGATTACAATGCTCACTATAAATTTAGGCGTTTTACCCATTATAGAGCAATGGAGTGGAAAATAGATGTTGTGCAACTGTTTGATACACAATTCATCTAATATTCGTAGAGAATAGATTAGAGAAATTCCAGTTAACTTTTGAGCATCACAATATTGTTATTAATGCGAAAGATTATGATTGTCACTTCTTACGCTGAAACGATTCAAAATTAAGTGAAATCGATTTACGAGTAAGTGAAATCGGAACGAAAGTAGCTCATTAGTCTAGATCTAAAGCACGTGATCATCATTTTTTCTGAATAATTGGCAGTTGGAAAACAGGTGCAATCGTAGAACACAGAATAAAAGTTTACGATAAAATATCGAGCTGGAGAAATACTCGTATATCAAAATTTAGAAGATAGCTAAAATTAAAGTCGTCGACTAGGGTCCGTACAGCAGTTTCATAAGAAAACAATTCATAGACTTTTTCAATATTTGTCAATTTTTTAATAAAATATTTCTGGACCATAGTTGTTCTACTGCCTTTGGCACTGGTCCAGCCAACTTGCTGTTAATCGCACTGTGACACAGGCTTGACATCTCGACCCTTTGGGCCATTCTGTTCTTTCACGCTCATCTACTTCACCTAACTGGGTAACGGTTGAAACTTTCATTTGAATTTTGGAATGTTTTGAATTTCGTTGTTTAATTTTGGGAACAAGGTTTTGGGGTCCCTCGTTCGTCACGTTCACGTCACACTGTTTACTTACGGCACTGTGTTTTGTGTATTCAATAGACTGTATATTGCTATATAGTAGGTTTATTTATTTTACCTTCTTCGTACCGAATTTTTATTTCATAAGATAACGATGATTTTAAAAATTTGTTTACCTTTTTCTAATGCAATTTTACAATGAAAACTGCCATAGTTGTAAACGTGAGTAGTCCCATCTTATTAAAACATAAAATTAGATTTAAGGAACTTACTTTAATTTATAAAGAACGCTTGGTTCCACCGGCTTAAACTATGCGTTGACGGTAAGTTATTTGATAGAATTTGGCATAATTTTAATTTATTTTGCATGTTGAGTGCAAGGATGACCACTTAAAAAACTTAAGGTAAAACCAAAAGACCCTAGCCCTAAGTGCACACTATATCATAGTCTTTTTTATGGTTTCAATTGTTCTCTCTCTACCCCTGCCTTCACGATTATTATAGTTTCATGCACGACAATATCGGTCAGACACAGACATTAATATTTATTTTATTTTGCCTGCGGGTAATACGTTTCAATGGCCTTACAATATTTTATCCCATTTTCCTCGCTTCTGTTAACGAGTAAAACTAACTTATCGTGCAGTTCCACCCGAGATCCACCTTCACATTCTCTGAACAAAATTCACAGCCGTCTAAAGAAATACTTTAGTTCACAATTTTTCCAACTGCAATATAAATTTGTCGGTCTATTTATCTGACCCAATAATTCTGTTTGCTCTAATCCTTTAACAATGAACATCAACATACGGTCAAGTAGTTTAGGCCGGGGCGAACCAATCGTTAAATTCTTTCCCCCGACTTTGCCCGGGGTAATTTCCTGGCAAAGGTCAAGTGCAGGCTTTATTTGACAAGGTTTTTGTTACACTGGACTGTAATGACTAGACTGTAGTTTTATTTCTATAGGAATAAACGTGCTTTTGACACGTTTTGTTAAAATTAAAACGGAAATACTCAAGCTTGTTGAACCGATTGCCTAGAAAAACTTGACTGGGATTTAAGGCAATTATTGTTTAATAAAATAATGTAATACTGTTACAATAAATATAACTAAAAAAAAACCTGATGTAGACCACCGAATGTAATCGAAACTAGTCGTAAACGACTTATTTTTACGTGATTATTCCCGTTTTAATAATAACAAAATGTAGTTTTATTGTTTGTTTAGTTAAAATTGGGTTGTTAGCATTATTTGAATTACCCGTTTAAGTAAATTTATAAAGGCTGATTGATCGGCCCGCATCAAAGTATTTAAATCAAAAATCTAGCTCTGGGGTAGTCTAACAATAGACATCCTCAGTTTTTAGAATAAACAACTTCGATCTGTAATGAGAAAACGGGCAATTTATTAAAGCAAATCCTACTAATATTATAAACGCGAAAGTTTGTAAGAATGTATGGATGTTTGTTACTCTTTCACGCAAAAACGGCTGAACGGATTTACATGAAATTTGGAATGAAGGTTGTTCATGGTCTGGATTAACACATAGGCTACTTTTTATTCCGGAAAACGCGGGTGAAGCCGCGGGGCGCAGCTAGTATATAATAAATGTAACATTTTATCACAAAAAATATATTAAGTAAATATAAATAGATTTTTCTTCGAAGGAACTCCAATTTACCCCAGTTCCCTTGGTAATTAGTGAAATATTGTATTGGTAACCTGTAATATAAAGTAGAAAAATATGTAGAAAAATAGGTAAATAACATTGTAATATTGCTAACGATAATGTAAAAACTTGATAGAAATCCAATTAAAACCTTCATAAAAACAACCTCTATTTTCTCATAAGCCCGCGTATGAAAGCGTTGAAAAATAAATTGCGTTACGTAACTTTGTAAAACGCGTCCTTGACCTTTCTGTACCGACTACAAAGTCCCCTGGGATAGTTCGAGTGTGCTTTATTTAGCCCTCTGCTTGCCTTCCTTTATGATTATGTGGAAATCGTTTTATAGTGATTTAGTTTTGACTAGGGAAGGCTTTTGATTTTCAGAATACATTATACTTATGACGTAGTTAGGGAGTGTTCTGGTGCGATAGGGATTACCTTTATCTTTCTCGCTTTTGTGTATTGAGAAGGTTTGATGGTTTTGTAGGTAGGTGTGAGTGTAGGTAGCCTTCAGTAGCTTATGTAGAGTAGCTTAAATGCAATAAGTAACATGCTGCAAACGGTCTTCTTGTACGTTTATTTTAAAAAACGTAAACCTACACAAAACAAGAAACACAAAGAGAATTAATTAATAAAATTTTGAAATTTTTTGTTTTTCGTTTTGATGATTTCAACAACGAATAAAGTCCAACCCAGTCCAGTTTTTAACCACGACATTTTGTAGATCACTTGCACACACTCAAGTAAAAACACATCAAGATTCTTTCTTTTGAAAGTTGAGTCAATTGATGCTCAATTTTTTTCAAAGGCGTTTTCTGGAGAAGAAAAAAACAAAAACTACCCTCAATTTTTTACATGTATTGTAATTGGCATATTCGAGTGAAAGGGTTTTCTAAAGACCCCGACGACATCCTCAAGCTCAATTATACATGAATGCTCCTTTTAGTTAAGCAATCTTATCTCAATTTCGCTTAGTCAAAAAGCTGAAACCCTGAGACCCTATTCTTGCGAGAGAGACTATCTCGGTCACTGTCGCTCTCATTCCAATTGACATAAGAGTAAGAGTGATAAACATAATCTCGAGCGCCCAAGAATAGATAATCCAGAGCTTAGTTCAATAAACTTTATTGATCTCCAAATGGAACTGAGTTATAAATTTAACTTCATATTCAAATTCGGTTTAATTCGGGTAAACTCGATTTGAATCGAGTACTCGTTGACACGAGTATTTGGTTCACAGGTTTGTGAATTCTTAACTTGTAAATGACACTGACAGTGAGTTTTTTATCGGCATTTAATGAATTGAATTAAACTTATCATTATCAGACCATAATTGCCCTCTTAGTATTTAATTATCTTCTAGTACGCCACAATTCGAATAAAATAAAAATCTTGAAGAATATCGTAATTTGCACTCACAATATTTTAAATAATGGCATGAGCTTATTATTATAACAGTTTCAAAGACTATACGCGATATTATAATACAACCATAGCCATAACTAAAACCACCAATCTCACAGGTAAACACTTTGCTTTTATGTACACGCCCAACGCCCAGGCCCGCCATAAAAACTTCCTCAATGCATAAATCGCGGCATTTACCTTCCACTAACTCATAACCTAAATTGACATGATATCGACTCAGCATCCAGTTACTTACAAATAGACCCCGTATCGGAGGGTCGCGGTAGGGTTGGGACAATATCGATAAAATAATAGTATAGTTCTCTGGGCTGGCGAAGCATCATCAACGCCGCTGGTGTTGCAGATGTTTATATAGGCGGCGGTTTAGCTTACCATCAGGCTGACCGTCTGCCTGTTCGCCGCTCTTTTATAAGTATAAAAAATAAATTTATGGTTTTCCCCTTTTCAACTAACTTCAAAAAAGAGAAGTTTCTCTATTCGATTTTTAGTTTTTTTTTTTTTAATCGAACAAGGCATGAGTTTGACCACAATCTTACCTGATGAGAAGCGAGGACAAAACAATCATTTCGTCGCAATGTCCTCGAAGTTACGAAACAACACGCAACTGTAGACACTGTGACCAAAATACCACTGAATAACCACTTCCTCTTATTTATCTCCTAATAGTTCATCTTTGGTGATTCTATGGTTCTTCTCTGATGAGTTTGGTCGTCAGCGCAACTTTTTACCTTTTGTGCTAAATGAAAATAAAATAAGCTGTTACTCTGAATGCTAGTGCTGAGTCATAAAATATCAGATGTTACACAAAAACCTTTTTTGTTTTAGCGCTTCTTTTTTATCTACTAAACTACTAAAGCTAAGGTATAAGGTGAAAAGTTGATATTTTTCATGATTAACTAAATACCTACTGCAAAATTGAACTCGAAAATCTGACGTTATCTACTAGGCCAAACCCCAGTATAGATCGTGACATGTTGGCGTGTTGTGAACAAACTATCATCAAAATTTATCGATACCCATTCCACATCCCTAGTTTGCAATATCACTGGGGTCACGTAAACCCCATAATTTAGTGGACCTCATCGGAACACATTCGATCTGGTATTTACTACTGTTTTGTATTACTTGGATCTTGTTAGCGATATACTAAAATGTGTAAGGAGAAGTAACTATGTAAAATCTAGATTAAGTACTTTGAAAGTAGTCTTGATTTTGGTGTATTAGAAACGTTTTTTTTTTTAATTTGCTGCACCTTGCAGTTTCACCCCTATTTTATAGGAAACATTACTTTTCCGAGATAAAAGTAGTCATGTATTTTGATACAGAATGTTAGCTGCCTATGTATATCAAGTTTTATCCAAGTCCGTTGAGCCGTTTGAGTTTATAGAAGTAACAAACTTTCAAACATATTTCGTACATCATACGATTATGAAGTAGAATTGAAAATTTTAGCAATCATTTTGTCTATTTAGGCCCTTTACAGACTTCTCCCGATATCGAAACCCTCGATAAACGTTGTATTATCACATTACGTTACGTTTATCTACATACCACGCCGATAAATCAAGAAGGGGCCTTAGTGTACAGTGTACACTCCAGTGAACACCACAATTAGATCCAGCCAGGTAACTGGTACTTATAGGTACATATTGATTCAATAACCGGCAGAGTGGAGAATGCTCTGCCAGAATACGTATTTCCTGATAGATATAATCGGTGTCTTCTAGTCGCAAGTTAATCGCGCTCTACCGTAGACCGCATAAAAACGCTTACGTCTTCTCGCCGAG
Source organism: Alcis repandata (assembly GCA_949125135.1). Classification (NCBI taxonomy): domain Eukaryota; kingdom Metazoa; phylum Arthropoda; class Insecta; order Lepidoptera; family Geometridae; genus Alcis; species Alcis repandata. The sequence goes on from OX421237.1 coordinate 1,770,051, forward strand.
ATATACCGCGGGGTGTTTTAAATGGATGTGAATCACTTCTTCAAGCTGGCAAAGCGTCATCAACACAATTAGTGTTGTAAGTTTCTTTAGACGGCAGTTTGCCACTTTTTTATGTTTTCTAGGTTCGGGGAAGAACGTTTGGTGTCTGTCAGACTGTATGTCACAATTATCTCAGGAACTATACAAGCTTGCGGTCTGAAATTTGGTATGACGCTAGATACTACTATTCGTGTATAGAAATATGTTGTAGAATGCTGAAAAACAACAACAACAATAAAAATCAACAAACTTAAAAATTGGGTCTTAAAATAAGGACCTAAAATTTTAAAGCCATACATTATTATTTGTAAACATTATTTTGAACATTTTAAACAATCAGATTTTTTAAAGGAAGATGATAAGCCGCCGTATGTTTTGCACTGGTTGCTCATCCGTCCATAGACTCGTAAGCTCAGCGCTTCAACTTATAATCCTGATTACCCTAGTAACAATATAATACTGAGCTAAGCCGTCATATTTTACTACGCATTTGACCCAGGATTAAACCTAACTGGAGGTTTAAACAGTTTAAACGTTTAATTGAGGTTTAAAATGGTTTTAAATTATTTATTGCCTGAAAAGCGCCGGTTAGGTTGTCTTATAATTATTACGGTATCGAAGGTTGAGCTTGGCTTAATTGGAACGAAATCGAATACAGCTTTAATACGGTTTTAGAATATAACTAGCTGTGTTCTACAGTTTCACCCGTGTGAAAATTTTATTTATACCTTACTTTTTCCGGGAAAAAAATGTCTACGTTGTTCTTTGGCTGTTTAATTATATTGTTGCGAAAATTCAAATGAGTTAGTGGTTTTATTAGCTCTGAACATAATGATATTATTACTAGCTGCGTCTCGCGGTATCACTCGCATTCGAAAAGTCTTTATGTTAATCCATGGTGTAAGTTATCTCTACTCCACATCCATTCCAAATCTGTTCAGTCGTTTCAACAAACATACATACTTCGACATTTACCATATTGGTAGGATGAGACTCAGAAATTGTACTCTTTTTTATTTTATCAAAATCAAAACGGGTGGATAAACAAAAAAAAAAGTAAAAGTAGTAGAAGTGGTAAAAGTTTTGTTTTGATAATATTAGAGAATAGTCTAGTGCTGCTGAACTATTTCGCTTTACCAAAGAGAAGATTTACATAACATTCAAATCTGATTGCCCTTAGGGATTGACCTTGCAAAGGGGCAATGTATATGTATGTCACTTACATACATACAATACATTGCCCCTTTGGAACATCAAAACAACTCACCGAAGAATAGGGTGGCTTTTTAAGGGTTTTTTTGCTATATGATGCTACTATGTAGTATTTTATGTAGGTATTAAGTACCTTATGTATCTCAACATTTTCTCTCGCAAACAAATAATCCAGCTCCGCCCCGCTTCCGTTTCCAACGCCGTTAACGCACCGTTACGCCGTTATCCGTTACACTTAGCACTTCCGCTAATCTCAATTACGACTATAGAGAACTACAAATTTGTTTCGTAAGCGGAAACTTTGAATGGCTTAAAATTTAACAGTTATTGTTGTAATCAGTACGGCCGTTAAAGTGAAATACTGAAAATTCTTAAGTTAGTTTTGTTATTATATTAAATTAAATATATTATTATAATACTACATAAACGTCTACATAATTATTATGCAGGGTTGTTAAAAATGGGTACGCTAAACCAAAAGTCCGCTCATAGTAGGTATATACTCATCATTATGAACCATTTTTATTTTTATTTTCAGACAAACCCCGAAATCGCAAAAAAACAGCTTTTCCATACTGTTTGTCGATTGTCTTTGACATTTTTCTAAACAGTGGTTTTCTTCTCAATTTTAGGGTTTATTCTGTTCTAAAAGTATTTTAACATATAGAGGTATTAATAATATCGTTGCTTACCGTCGGTCGAGATGGCGGTCAAATGCAAGCCTATTATAGAATAAAAAAAAAATTAACAACAGCTTTTATTGCATTGTTGACGGAGCTACACAGGTCTACCAAATTTCAGCTCAATGAGACATTGGGAAATGGTTCAAAATTGAGTAGCAAGATTCCAGCCGAACAAACCGACTTAGATACATAGTTACATACATTGCAAGTCAAATAAAAGCTTTTAAAATTATTATAATAGCTCTTTAGTATTCAAACTGAATACTGACTTTCTGAAAGAAAATACCGTCACGGGTTTGACTTGCTTAACTTTTGCATTCCACTTACAAATTGATAGATCGGGAGAAGTTGGGACATATATTAAATAGCTCTGGAGATTCGGATCCAGGCTTTGATGCTCTAAATAATCTAGAGTAGTATTGATTTCACTTTTAAATATTATATAATATACTAGCTGACTCGACAGACGTTGTCCTGTCAAAAGCCATTGCGTCAATTCTATGTCAAATGTCAAAAGTTATGTTATTGCGTAACTATAGCAACCGTAGTATGTTGATGCTAACTTGTCAATTTATAGTAAAAATTATCAGTATATATATAATTTGCAATAAATTAAAATTGCGACTATAATTTGAGATTTAAACTATCCTATCTCTCAAGTTGGATCGAACTGCACATGGTGTGCGAATTTTACTATAATCGGTTAAGTGGTTTAGGAGTCCATTGAGGACAAACATTGTGACACGAGATTTATATATATTAAGATTAGATGCCTTAAAAAAGTTCGAGAAATGAATAAGAAGAAGAAAAAAAGTAAGAATGTACAATTGTATTTTTTTAAGAAGCTTTTACAGATATAATAATGTTTTAATTCAGAAATAAAAATTTATCTAATAGTTTTGATAAAAGAAACCTATTTTATTCTACACTGTTTTTTTTTCTAATTCTTATAAGTCTGCTTAAAAATAATCACTGCATAAAGTTCAGAGTTTTCCGTCTCGTTTTCGCAAGTGACATTGATTTCATCATTTGAGAAGTTGTCTTAGAATTTTAATCAGCGCCTAACTTTACCAGGCTTAATAAATAACACTTTAAGAGTCTTCATAAAACAAAAACCCAAAGCTCCCCGATTCCCAAATTCATCAATTCCAAACTTCCCGCGTCACTGTTCCAATTTTGCCAAACTAATAGCCTAATTGCGGCCGAACCTTGCAACTCCGCCGTAATGGTGGTCAGATTAGTGGTCTACCAATCTACCATCCTTTCTAACCAACACGGCTTTAATAACCGCCAGTAATAAAGATCTCTACCGTGTAAGGCATGGCTTTTTGGGTATAGACACAAAAATGTTTGCGAATGGGTTGGTATAGATATACTCGTATGAGTAGGTGTGCCTAAAATCCTGTTGACTCACAGATGGCTATTGATTTTGTGTCCAGTGTCCAAACTGTCAGCTTTGATAGCGTTTGAAATAACCTAACTAAAGTTGTTTATCTATATATATATTTTTTTTAAATTGCAAAATATTTTTGAAAACCTTTAGAAGTAGTTTTAGAACTTTTTATTTATCTCTAAACAGGTCTTAAAGATGTTTATAAATATCTCGTTATCTACTGATTTTCTTCATGGATTTTTAGTTCGTATTTTAGTTTTAGTTTGATCTTGTTTAAATGTTTGCCACTGGATCACTCACTATCAGGCGGCCGGTCTGCTCGTTTGCCACTTATTTCATAAGGAAACCTACATAGAAATCCTACGGTCAAGTCACAAAGTCCCCTCTACATTACTGTACAAACATATTCTTTGACACGCGTCTGCAAGTGACGTAGGTCATTTCGCGTGTTTGTGTAAATGAATGATTATAATATTATTCGGGGCGGCATTTCAAAGCCGCGCTGATGTAATGACCCGGTTTCGTTGTAGGCACAATTTCACGGAAGGTGTGTCTGTTTTATTTAGCTATTCTTTGACGTTATTGCGTATAAATTACGTTTTATTAGGTTTGCGCGTTTTTTGTAATTTTGTTCCGTATTCGTACAAACCAGAAAACTCAGTCAATATAAAACGGTTATGGCCTTCGTAATACAAACGTTTTAGTGAATGCGGACTTTGTTATTCAAGTAAGATTTGTTTTATCTGAAAATGTATGTTACAGGCAAATAATATACATTTATAGATGGTTCCAATATGAAAATTACTTAACAAAGACAGATAAATATTTGTGATGTTTTATTTACCAGATGCATTTCGAGGTTTTTGTAATTTGTGTTGTCGAGATACAGTTTCAGGGTCTGCGCCAGTTTAAAATACAATGGTTCAGAACCCTCGACATGCAAGTTTTTGCTTTGCCAGATTTATATTCTACCAAAATCTTTAATCACCACAATATGTTATCCTAAAATAAAATATGTTTTCCTAAAAAACTACCAAACCAACCTTTTCGACTCAAACATCGTAGATTACGTCACATCCAAAAGGGAACAAAGTCAAGCAATCCTAATGCCTAAACTAAACTATCTACTTAAAACTGTCAGCCGGCATGAAATGTGGCCGCTTGCCTAATGCCTACCCTTTCTGCCTGCCCTCCAAGTTCACAGGCACATTACGGGGGATTTACATAAATCAAGCAGAGGTCCATGGTATTATGAGTTGTTGTGCTTGTGTTGGATTTTGGTGGAAAAGTGGGGTTGGGAACTACGTGCTAGTTTTTTAGGACTTCTCTATTCTTTTTAAGAGCTTTTATTTAACTTGCAGTGTAACATATCGTATAATTATGTAACTGTATTTGTTCAGATGGAATTTTGCAACTCAATTTTGAACCACTTCCCAATGTCCGATTGAGCTGAAGTTTGGTACGTTTATAACTCCGATGACGATGCAATAAAAGATTGTTCTTAAAAATATTTTTAAAATTCACTTATTACACTACCTCTACAATCTACGTACTACTAACATTTCAGTTATCTTTAAAATCTTCGATATTATCTCATTCTACTAAATTCAATCAATCGAGTAATCTAAACTAACTAAACTCTGCCATACGCTAGTAATCAGGATAATTACGAAATAACATCACCATGTATAGTATCTAATCAAGCCTAATGATGTTGCCATCCCCCTGTAGGTTGTCAATGCAAATTACAGCGAGGTCAGTGGCCTGTAACGACGGTTAGTAGACACTCGATTAGCTGCTTGTAACCTATGGTAACTGTTACAGTAACTCTCAGATTAACTTACGGAGAGAGATGGAGCACTGCGTCAGATTTGGGTAAAAATAAACTCCTCTATTTTTGCGAGTGTATGTAAGTAAACTCTACAGTTTTTTTATACTATTGAGTGACAAGCGAATCGCTCGCCTGATGTAAAACGTCACGTTTGCTCAAAACAGGTCCGCGGCGCCCAGAATTTTGGATTCTTATGATTCAAGACCCGGCGCGGCACAGCACTGCTCTCAATACCCTGATCTCCTAATTTCATATCCTATGTGCCTTAAAATTTCACTGCAACGTGTGCGTCTTGTGCACATGCCTACCTACGCGCGAAAGTGGAAGAGCTCTTGGCTTCACCCGAATCTAACGTAGTGCTTCATCTTTCTTACTAGGTTTATCCAATCTATGTTTATTAGGCATTAGGAATACAATCGAACTAATATTACGTGTATATGCTAGATAAGCCCCGCTGTTTGACCTGTGTAGTGATGATTTTGATAATGATCAAAGTAGTTTTTTCTATACCCTGAGAACGTGGTTTTAGACGTGAAAACGTAACAAACGCAGCATCAGCGCACCGCAGTGTGTGTAAGAGCGCAGTGCTGTGCCGCGCAGGGTCTTGAATTCTGCGAGTTCAAAATTCTGGGTGACGCAGACCTGTTATGGGCAAACGTGACGTTTAACATCAGGCGAGCGATTTGCTTGTCTCGTTACTAAATTACATAAAAAAAAACACTTTCGTATTTTGATATTAGTTAAGATCGGAATCGGACACTGTTTTTGTTTGGTGAGCTATAGGTAAAGGCATGACTATTTCATTCGATTTTATCGGAAAAGTTAACTGATACTGAAGCAGGCTAGACTGGCCTACTAGCTGGATAGTTAGGAACTCTCTATGACAGATGTATCACATCTGATTTATTTTATACAGGGTTATTCATAAAGGGTATGCTAAGCCGAAAAGGGCTCTTAGTACTCATCATTATGAACAACTTTTACTATGGGACCAACTCGAAATTTGCGAATAAAAATCAGCTGTTCCATACATATTGATGAGTGCCATTGACATTTTTCAATGGAACAGCTGATTTTTTTTTCGCGAATTTCGGGTTGGTCCCATAGTAAAAGTTGTTCATAATGATGAGTACTGTGAGCCCTTTTCGGCTTAGCATACACTTTATGAATAACCCTATATAGGCTTGCTTGACAGCCACTTCGCCTGATGGTAACCAACACTGCAGTCTACGATGGAACACGCTTGCCTAGAAGAAACCGATTCACTCGTGACTTGAAGACCCTCTGATTATATCTATAACGGAATTTGCTCGGGAAGCATTCCACACTCAAGTCGTTAGGACCTGCCCACAGAACAGACACTTTAAAAGGGTCATGCTAATCTGATACAAAATAATTAGCATCGGCTCCTCGACTAAAGTGGCTTCCCTTGTAGGTTTAATGAACCGTGTTAGACTGAGAGCCTGTCAAAATATTTGGCCTCTTAGAATTGTAGAAATAACTTTGTAAGCTGTCATCGCTAAAAGGGTACAGTTTGTTTTGGTACCTTTTAATGCTAAAGAGCCTCTTCTCATAGGCTATCTTTTTCGCGCATTTTTTACAGTTTCACATTTTCCTTTTTTCTATATTAAAAGGAACCGGAGTTGGAATTTGGAAAATATTCGATCGATTTCAATAGCTTTGTTGAATGTTTTGATGAAATTGTCGAATGGAATTTTGATAGTGAAAAACGTGCGTAAAATAGAAATCTATACAGGGTTATAAGGAAAAGATATGCTGAGCCGAAAAAGGCTGACAGTACTCATCATGATGAGCAGCTTTTACTATGGGACAAATCCGGAATTCGCGAAAAAAAGTCAGGTGTTCCATTCAAACTTGTCAAAGATACTCGGCAAAATGTACGGAATTTTTTTTCGCGATTTCAGGATTGGACCCAGAGTTAAAGTTGCTCATAATAACGAGTAGTATGAGCCTTTTTCGGCTTAGCATACCCTTTCTTTATAACCCTGTATTGTGCCAGGTACGCGGCTTTCAGTGGAGTTTAAATTGGCAATAACTTCCAGTTTAGCAGTTTATTGCCGTGCGAGTGCGGAAATTCGTCAGAAATTAAAATAGTTGCAAAAGTGAAATTTCCATATTATTTTTTCAAATATTATGTACCTACTTTAAATCGTGGTAGGGTGATGTTAGACATGATTATTACTACAAATAGACGTATAAATTAAAATGAAATTTCTTTAAAAAAATGTACCTAGACATTATTTAATGTGTAATTGCGTTTTACAATTACATACTTGATTTAATATTTAATACTTTCTCTGAAAAAAAAAAAATATTGTCAACGAAACCTCAATTAGAAAAACACTGTACTTTCTATTAGATTTCAGACATTATTCCGCTTAAAATGTTATAAATAAAACAAAATTACTATTTCGACGATCAATAAGTTTATTACTTAACATCTTATCCTAAATTATTTACACAACCGTATCCAATTACAATTACTTAAACAATGCAAAAACAAAAAAAATAATAAATAATTAAAATTTTATTTTTGTTCATGTTATTCGATAACATTCTAATATTTACTCATAATTAATAATTACAATTTAAACTATTACAATTTATACTTTTTAAAGTATTAACATTAATTTATTTATTTAAACATATTCTATTTTATATGTAAAGGTGCATTCACACTCGTGACGAATCGTACAATAATCGACAAAGAAAATATTACAGAATTTACTAAAAAGTTATATTGCAAAAAGAATTACTATCTTAAAATCATATTTAATTATTAAATGTTTACTTCTTTTTAATAACGTGACTTTAAATTACCTGTATAAAATATAAGTAAAAATAAAAACAGACGAAATACGTTCAGATAATATTATTTTTTGTATAAACTCGAAAAAATGTAGTCTTTCAAGAATTATAATAATTAATTATTTTATTAATTTTAATACGTTGGTAAATATAATAATTATTTATTTGTTTATTTACATTCGTATTTGTCTTATTTTTATAACATAATAGAAGCTCATCGGCTTTGTGCAAAAAAAAAAAAAACAAAAAAAAAATATCTTAATAGATATAGGAAAGTAAATTCAGTAAGTATATTATAGACTTAACTTATATAAAAGGATAAAAATCTTTATATTTCTTACTTCTGAGGAATAAATGGATTTTAGCAACAGTTTTAATTTCTGTTGAATCTGCTTCTAAGAAAAATAAGAAAATATCTAGATTTTTGTTATAATCTTGAAATACATGTTCACATATTATCTCTTAAAGCAAGCCAAAATCTGCCGCATAGCGCAAATCCGTTAGTTAATATTTGTACGATTCCCGGATTTGCCGATTCACAATATTTGCTGACCGAAACTATGTGTGAGTGAGTCGCTAGTGTAAACAGAGCTTTAGGACTTTGACTCGAAGAATCTTCCTGTTGTTCAACCTCATAACATCCTTACAAAATATTATATATATAAATACAAATACATTTTGTTATTTATAAGTTAGCTGCTCTATTTGGTTTCACTCGCGGGGTGATTCGAAACTGTGATATTTTTCATATATTTTTAATATCATTTTTCATATATTTTTATATATGAAAAAGGAAAGGTTATAAACCGAAAGGGCTCGTAGTACTAATCATTATAAACAACTTTTACTATGGGACCAACCCGGAAATCGTGAAAAAAAACTTCCCGTCTTTTTTACAATCAATCCTTGGCAAAGCTTTGCAACAACAAATAAGTGGCCCGTCGATTTACTCTGACAACAAATGAGAAAAAAAGTAGATTTTCCACCATAGTCGTAATTTCGTCACAACTTAGAAACTTTGCCAAAAATCTGCGGCTTTGGTAGAAAATAACTTATTCCATAACTAAGTCATCAAAGTTTCTTATTTGGCAATAAACAACTTATTTTTCGGTTTGGTTTGACTTTTCCGAGTTTTCCGAAACGTCGCCATGTATTATGGGTCGGGATTTTTTTAACGTACACTCACGTACCTTCAATTGATTATTTATGAGGACGTGATTGGACTGTATCTCGGATACGCTGTAAAGCATGATTCACACGCAATGTATGATATGATATATATAAATTATAATACATACGAATACTTCAAGAAGTATCTATGTATCACCAAGGTGTTAATATAGAGGTAAATGCCAAAGCATTCTGTACATATTACAGAACTTATGCATATCTGGGTTTGTGTCAGAGTTTTAAATGTTAAATATAAAATAAATTATATTCTCGGATTGCATCGATACTGTATCGGACAATCAATAAGCGAAGAACTTTCCTAAAGTTGAGAATTCACAGTTACACAGTTTCTTTGAGAAATTTTAGTGTCTAGCACAGTGCACTGATTATGATACTAAAAACAGCTAAAAGGTAATCAGAACTCAATAAGTATAAAAAAATTAAACTTATAAATTATCAGCAACTAAAACCTGGTAGCCAAGTGTCATTAACATATCGTTAAAACATAGTTGTATGTAATATTTCAAACTCACTATAGAAATTACATAATAGTACAATAAAAATCTACCATTTATAACATGGCATAAAAAAATAACACTCCGCGTGATAAAATTTTATTTCCCGAATCATAAAATTAATTTCGTATCATAAACTTGACCAATGCCGTGTGTACCACGCCTTCCAATATGAGCAACGTTTCGGCTCTATAAAAAATCGCTGAAATATTAATGTCAAGTTACTTAAAAAAATTCCTCTCAGACTACGCTATTATATTCATCTAGTTTTATACAATATGCTTTATGTCTTTGGTAGCTTGGGAATAAGCTATAGGCTATGATGGCTTAGCCTTTGTAGATTATTATGAGTCAAAATAATGTGTCTTAAGCAAAGTCTGATCGTTTTTGTTTTAATTTCGTTTTCCTTATAATTTGGGTATTCCAAAAATAAATTATATTTTATTTAGCGCGCACTGTGGTTTCACCCGAGCGGTTATGAACGCGGTGATGATGGTAATGACTAACGACAATGAAAAGTAGTTTATGTCCTTTTCTGTACTTCTGACAACGTTTACGCAAAATTTCAAGATGAACAATTGAGTAGCTAAAGCGTCAAAGCGAAACAAACAAACTCTCTTTTGCATTTATAGATAATAATTATAAGTTAATATTATTATGGCTCCGAGTATACAAATTTCCGTTGCAGTTTCGCATTCCGCTGCCATCTTCGTAGTATAGTGAAACCATCATCGTTTTAAATTAAACTATAGTGAGTCTTACTTATAAAGACTTAAAGTTAGTCCCTGCTAAAAATTCTCTGACAACTTCTCGCTGATGTGAAATGTCACGTGCGAAAACGAGACGGAAATCTTTAAGCAATTACTGCAGTCTTTATAAGCAAGGTCCAATGTAGCGTACTCTGAAGAGGCTATCAACGAAAGCTGCTCAACAATTTTAAGCCGAAAATTTCGGGGCTCCATCCCGAAAATCTGCTCCTGATTTTTTTAATTTACGAAGCGAGGCGTTGCTGTTTTAAGCAAAGTTTGGTGATATTTATATTTCGCGTTGGTTCTTTACGATGGAATCGGCGCCTGTAAATAGCTTTGTTAACTTTGTTTTTATTAAATAGCTTTGTTAACTTAGTTACTTTGTTAACAGAGCAATAATGTCGTGATAATTTTCATGTATCACAATCATGAACAAAAGAACCACAGTACATCAAAATGATTTCATCAATAGGTAATTAAGCGAAAACTGAGAACAATTTATAAATGCCATTGTTACAAAAACTGCTAGAATTTATAACATTAACTTATTCTTACCTAATTATACTTATAAAAATTACAACTGCAATTCTAACTTTCATTATATTTACAATAAATTTTAGTGAAACGAAATTATAAGATTATTTAACTAAGGCGCTACATTGCCTGATTTTCTATGATCACTTAACATTGGACATAATTATGATTTACTGATCACTAATGTACCTTGTTAAAATCATCGACTCCTTGTAACACATCATTTTGAAAGTGACCTCTTTTGTGCTTACAGACCAAGCCAACAAAGTCGCTGTGTCTCGTTTCGTTTCCATGTATTGAAGCGAGACGCAGCGAGTAACTTTCGTATGCTTGAGTCTCTTTGCAGTTTTAGTCAAAGTTTCACAGTTATAGTACACAAGAGTTTTGCACGTACTTACATCTCATGCTGCGCATTCCAAATCCAAAACTTATTTTCAGATCTTCGGATTAAATGATAGAGTACAAAAAAGTAGTCTATTGAATTAAGTGACTTACTAAACAGGGGCCCTATTGTTGCGACTGAGATATTATGTCGATCACCGTCGCTCTCATTAGAAATAATGTCACAGTGAGAGTGACCGATATAATCTTGAACGACCGAGAATACCCTTCCTGGCGTTGCTTGCTTGGATACATAGGTACATATGAAAAGGTCGTTCCCCAACTTGTCGTTTATTACATTTACCCTTACAGTCTCATCTGTACGTGTAAATGCAATTATTTTTCGACTTCCTTACATACACTGCAAGTTATAATTAGTTAGTAATGTGCACTTCATTTATATTTTGCGTAAATGACATGTCAATCTAAGCAATGTTTACAAACAAGGCCATTAGATTATATAACCAGACATCATTGAAATCTATCTTTTAAATCCGAAGATGCTATAAACTCAAGACCCACAGTTTCTATGTATCTTAATTCCAGTTAAATACTAGCAGCCCATGAAGGTGACGATGACACTGAGTAGGGCAGCCGACAGCGGGTACTGGAGCCGGAGCTGGCCTCCATGCTGCATGGCCGCTGGGTGTTCTCCTGTGGACAAAGGGCATCCCTTGTAGAGGAGGAAACGAGCTGGTTGTAAAAACAACTATAAAAAAAATTTTATTGCCTGTAAAGTTGGTTTACGGACGATAGTTTAACGTGACAACGTCATAACAAAACATTGATGAAATGATTGCATACTTTTCTTGCTCCGATCGTGACGTCACAATGAATGTAACGGGACACTTTTTCGTGCGTGCACCCGGCGTTCATCAATCTATTAGACGTTGTCACGTCAATAAATGGCTGACATACAGGCAGGCAGAAACCGGGGTCTTGCTATAGGATTCTTCTACGTAGTAGGTTCAGAATCCTAAAAAGAAAAGAAAAAAGCTAAGTAAACGAAAAAGCAAAGTTAGCTCGTTTAGACCGAGTGGCTAGCCTTGGTGTCAGAGTTCTTAGGCCACCTGAAGGCTTCTGACTCGGTTGGACAGTTTTGCTATACCTCTTATCTAGGGCAAACAATTGAAGCTTACAGTTTTACGAGTCATCCGAACCACGGTAACTCTCAGTAAAAAATGCCAACTTAAGAAAGCATTTTTTTATAGTGCTTACATTTTGTAGAAACCTAAGTACTAAGCTATGTTATATTTCTTGAAATAACAAAGTCTGGGTCAAAAAAAAATCAGAAAACAGAAAAAGTTTGCAATAAAAATCATTATGACTAGTTTATAACACACATTCCTAATTCTTACGTGAAAAATCCGTTACTTTCTACCAGCTCGTGACACTTGGGGCCTTATTCTGGCAAGTGAGTTATTGTCGCGGTCACTGTCGCTCTTCTCAGATATGTCATGCCAGAAAGGGTGACGGAGATAATCTCGAGCGGCTAAGAATAGCGTCCTTGAACGTAATGTATTCCAATGAAACTCGCGTCTTAAAGCCCCTTCGTTCCTTTTTACTGCTGATATAGAAGAAGGGATACAGAAAGGGGGTAAAAGTAATTTTTCTTAAGGAAACAAACAATACTGCTAGATGCAAATAAGCCGCCGTCACGTGAAGAGGGTGCCTCTGCATTCTGCCGGTTTAATTAAGTTGTTGTCACGTTGCAGAGTCGCGGGCCTTGGGGAGTATTTTTAGCGGAAATTGTGTATGATTTTAGTTGCGAAGTGGGATTTTTGCTTTTAAAAGTTACTGTGGGTTTGCCGATATTTTGTTGGATCAACGGTTTAAGTTTTGACTTCACCCATCGCGGGTCATGCGTGTATGAGATTGGTCCAAGACAGGAAAAATTACACAAGGAAGAGGAGGCCTAATAGCCAACAGTGGGTCGATACAGGCTGACGATGATGATGATGCTGAACGTTTTAAGGTCGCGTTTTTATCAGTGAAGCTGCTAAGGCAGTGACATAAGCTAATTGAAAAAAGGAATACAGGGTCAATTCTAATCTGAAGACATTTGCAGGCGGCTTCTATACATTTATCCAAGTAACTTTCGTTCAAAGATTTTCGAAAATTCACTAATAAAAAACTGCCGTTCCATACATTTTCACCAAGTTCAATAAACGGTTTGTATAGAAAAGCGGATATATTTTTTTCAGAACTTTTGAACGCTATATACCTATATACTGCAAAAGCTGTTTAGTTCAAGTTTCTCAGGCTGCCTGTAGAGGGTCTTCAGTGTTTTAGAGTTGACCCTATAAACTCGTTGCATTCGTCACTCTCTATGAATTAGTTTGGAGCTGTTCTCTATAACCGCGTGGCTTTCACTTATGCCTTGTATATTTGTAACAAGGTTCAAGAGTAGTAAGGTTAGGCGTATACACATTGAACTATAACCGGCACTGTCTAACGACTCCAGCCACAAAGACGTGTCTTAGATCGTCGGAGATACCGAGCCCGTCGTCAGTTACCGAGGCAGACCTTCGAGGACTCTTAGTGGATATGCCTAATCTTACATAACCCTTGACTAACGCCGGGTATCTTGTGACGATTCCCTACTCGTCAACAATAAAAGGGTCTTAGAGCCTCATAAGCCGTGGTAGCTCAGTTGGGAAACGGCCGCTTTGCATTTTTGAAGCGGCGGGTTTAAACTCCGACTCGTACTAACTCTTCAAGGGTAAACCTGAGACTAGTTTAGACCTATATTCCAGCAGTAAGGTGATTAAAAGTTGTCTAAAGCCTCAAAATTCACCTCATTTTCTGGACTAAGTCTACTTAAAAGATGATACTTACCACTAAGCATATTCACCAGAACTGATCTAGGGTTGCCGTTGGTTTGCACGCAGGAGTCATTGCGCCTTAGCTCGCTGCAACTCGCTGGGACGTGGTACTCTTAAAGTTTCGTTAGTCACCTTGCGGTTTCGGCTTTGGTCTATTTAGAAAGTGAAACTTACCACTGAGAACATGCACCAGCACTGATCTAGGGTTGGCGTTTGCTGGCGCGCAGGTGTAGCGCCCGGAGTCGGGCGCCTTAGCTCGCTGCACTAGCAGATGAGACGTGGTAGTCTCACCCTTTTCTGTGATGACTGACACTCCGCCTCGGGGAGAGTCGTAGTTTATTTCCTGTGGGACAAAAAATAAACTCTAAGAAATTGATTCATAAGGTAGGTATTGATAATGTCATTTAAAATTGCAATAGCAAAAAAATTGTCGTGTCGTGGAGTGTTGATCAAAGGACGTTTTTTCGACGGACGAAGATTATGACAAACTTCATAAAATTGTGATAGTTTGTGCATATTGCCTGAAAATGGAATTTCCTGCCGTCCTCCTTATTTTCTCAAAATTACAATCCAAGCATTTTCAGGGTAAAAAGTCAATACATTTTGTTAAGATTCAAATTGGATTCGCACCTAGAGATTGACTTGCTCTATTTTGTCTGCTCCGTCGATTAACACAGGCAAGTTAAAGTAAAAAAAAAGTTGGTGACTAAACATAACATAACATAAAAAAACAAGAAACAAAGATGTGATACAGTTAAACATATTAGATTTCTAGAGTGACAACCAAGTTAGATCACAGAAAAGGTGACCTAAAAGCGGAATGCGGATGCCAAATCCACTAAAGAAACAAAGGAAAGTTTCTGTACCAGATTTTCAGTACAGACTAAATCAAATTCGTCACACGTCGCAATTTCATTGAAATTACTTCGTAATAAAATGAGAGCTTGAGAAAACAACAACGAAACCCAATTTCTTTGACAATGAGACTTCTAGTCAGAAAGATAAATTAAACTTTTTGTGTGTTCTGAGAAAATCTAGATTCTTTTGATTAAATCTCTCATAGCTGTAATATTTTACTATTTCAGAGGGAAACGAGCAACTTTACTACATAGTGCCGAAACTCACCAGATTCTTTATTATTTTCAATTCAACGAACAAGTTTTTTTTTTTTGATTGAGTCAATCGTTACTTTGCGGAACTTCATCTTCAAGCCCGTGTTTTCAAATGAATTTTAGTTTTTTTTTTAATATTTTTTGTTTGTTTAATTTTGTATCTTTCGACATGTAGAGCTTAAAAAAGGGAAGTGAATTATTTAAACAAGACATTTTTATTTATCACTTGTGTAAAGTTGTTTATTTTCATCATTTAATCAGAGGACAAAGGCCGTCAAAAATTATGCTCATTTAAACTGTTGTAGCATTGTTTGTGTCAAAAATAATAAGAAGCCTCTTTAAGCGGAGACCAAGTTGTATCATTTGTTTGTAACGTATCATTCGAGGCGAGCTTGTTACAAAACGGCGATACAAAAGACGCAGCGAACGCTCGCTTTGAGCACAAACTCAAGCGCGCTAGATTTCCTGTTTTTTGTTGTGCTTGATGATGATAACGATGACATTGAATGACATGACGTAACACGATGACGCGTCACCTTGTATTGTACTAACTTCAAATGACTCGAATCGAACCGCTAAGATTGAGATCATTGGCGTTCTCTAATGTTGGAGACCAAAATCAAACTTTGTATGAGAGTCTCTTAAGGGTCGTGCATTCCTACCCTCAAAAAACACAAACCATGATGAGATAGCTAATGAGCTTCCCAAAAAATCTTCATTTGGCCGCGATCCAAAACTGAAACGGGTAAATAACGACCATTTACTTTGATTTATACCCTTTTGTATTGAAATTAAGGTCGTTTAAGTCGTTAAGATAAGAAAATCAATTCCTTTTATTGTGAAGTGATTCTGCCGGAAATAACTTTCACGGCTATTTGGTTAAATTAGATTTTGGATTAGTCGATTTTGCGCTTCCGGTTTCGTTCCGTAGTTAAAAGCTAGCTTGAGTTTATTAGAATGTCGGTCGAGTTTCCGTTTCCCGTTAAAAGCTGAATTAATGATGATCTCTTGGAATAAAAGAATATTTACCGGATTTGACCTAATTAATGTTTCAATTTGGGAGGTAGAACTTAAGGCCCCGCTCCTGACCTGCTTTCTACCTTTTTCGAAAATGTTCAAGTTTTTGTCAAATAGAAAAAAAAGCATCGATTCCTTTAAAACAACATTGTAAATGTTTTAAAGAAATGTTCATGTTAAGATACTCGTATTAAATTAAATCATTAATTAATTATTTCTAACAAATGATCTACATTTAAAAAATACTGGCTGTACTTCACGGTTTTAGCCGCTTACCTACGAGAATCGTAAAATCTTCCAAGATCCAAAGTGGCTTTTTTCTTCTTTTTTTTAAACCGATAAAATGGTATAGTTAAATTACTTACAACCCTTATTTAGACAATTCAATAAAAAGTTTCCAGTCAGGTTTTAAACATCTGACCTAATAATTTAACCGCCAAGCCATGTCAGAGGCCTTTAGGCGGCCTAAGAACTCCGATACCAGGGCTAGCTAATCGGCCGTTTATTAACTTACTTTACCTAAATATAACCTTGTTAGTAACTCTGTTTGAAGAAATAATTTCCGTGTCATTATATCCCAATTTATTCAATTTTGTTAGACATTTTCCTGGAATTCCGTCAAGCTACCAAATATAAGACGAAACTTTATAAAACTACATTGTTCCTAGCTCAGACCGACAAACTTACATGTTCGGTTGGCCAAATCGTGGAACTAAAACAATTAAAAGAAAGCAGTCGGCTTTGTTAACAAAAAGCGATGGTGGCTCCATCATCCAACTGGGAATAAAGTGGTTGGACTGTACAACAATCTCGAGGCCAACAGAAATAAACCAGATACTTTATCTTCCAAGTTTTGGCTCGGTAACAATCAGGTAGGTAATTTTTGTCGCAAACAAAATTCTGTATCGAAACAAATTTGCAAGACGCTGGAAAATGAGCAATTTAGTATTCTTTGGCTGGTGAACGGTGCGTGGTTCATACTTACACAACCGACGTGACGACAAAGCGAAGTAGGTATACCTTAGTCCATCATCATCATTTCTAAAGTGAACAAACTGTTATGTTAGTCAAAGACTTCTCATGTCATTTAAATGGCTTGGCTTGGCCTTCAGTACATACCTATAAATAATACATCTACTGTATTGTCAGAACAAAACCTGCTTGTTTGGAAGTATATTTTTAGTAGTATGTTCTAACGCCTCGAAATCACTTCTAATGGTCAACTTACGCGAAATTTATTTGCAGTCATACCTAGTCACAGTCATCAAGCCTCTTTGAAGTCATACTTTAACACAATACTTACAACCACGAAATCGTTTTGAAATCGGTAGCAGAAATGACAGTTAAAACTGGCAAAATCGTTTGCATGTGTACGCCTAAATGTCACACATGCGAACGATTGTGAGCTGGTGTGACGTTTTGAACTATTTTCGTTCCCAAAACGAACGCGAGGCATATTATCATGTTAGTGAACCGTATAGATCACTGTCAACTTTCTTTACGTAAACGGGCATCTTGGGCAAATTCCACCCTCGTTAAAAAAAAAGAAAGCCATAAAGTCAATATTTAGTCACACTTTTAGTCATCGAATCTTACAGTCACTTTGCAGTCGCTCGTCTCGTCGTTGTTTAGCCCACCATAATAACCGTATGAAGTAAAACCGGCACATCTGTGCAGTAGGCGAGTGCACAAAGTAACCGTATCAGCAACGAAATGAGATCCGCGGGGTGTGGGATATTATGAATATTGCCGCGCGAGTGAATGTCTAATGAGAATTTATGCGGTACAATTGTTATAAGTGTTGCTGGGTTTGTGTTGGTGTTGATATTTGTTTCTATTTTACTTTTTAGCGCATGAAGATGATTTATACTTTCTCGCTTAGATTGGGAATGAGCTGACAGGACTAATATCTGCTATGTTAGTGGACGTATTTATTAGCACCTAATCAATTATTTTTAATACAATTTTGTAGACCTAACCTAATTATAACAACAGGCGAGTTAGTGGTCAAACGACGATCTAACTAAGAATAAGATATTTAAAGGTATAATTTTTTTTTTTAATACAAATAAATGTAATATTTGCGTCAAAATATAAATATATCTAAGATTGACGAGCGCAGTGTTTTACCGCGCTGAGACAGTACCTACATTATTAATTTTTTCGATCTCCTTCAGTTGTTAAATTATTATTGGCGAATTAAATTAGTACCTACAGATTTTACACTTCCTGCAACCTGTTATACTCTGGTTAAGAGAAAGAGAAAGACTTTTCCAGAGACAATTCTTGGCATCTCATTTCAATGTCGTCACTCCATTCAAAAGTCCATGGAAGAATACACGATTTTGTAATGTTGAATATCTAAAACGAGGATTTAAATCAATTTATTGTGACATAATCTATGATTATTGCTAAAAATAACTGTAAACAAAACTATGCATTCAACTAAAATAAACCTCAAAACATTTGAATTTTAACACTGATTTTAAGAAAACTTTAGGCTTAAATAAATCGCACAAGAACTAGACTGAGTCCATAGTAATTGAACAATAATCTTAGCATATATATTCTCAAGTTTAAATAACTTTAATTTGAACTAATTCATCCAGCAGTTTGTTCAGGATTCTCCATGAGCAAAAGCCTTTACACGCATTTTTACGCGGCCGTGTTTAGGTAAAAATTATAGTTCTATTTCACCCTAGTGTGTACCCCGCGCGGGGAGCGGGACGGAACTTCGGCCGAGTCGGGCCGCCATTCACACTATGATTTGTCGTTTTAATTATAGTAAAAATTAGCCTAAGTCACAAATCTTACATCTGGAAATAAACCTTCACCTTTGAAGATAGGATTCATTTTACTTTAGTGCAAAAATATTTGAGACGTTTTACAATCTTAGGAATTGTTTGACGAGTAAATTTCACTACCCGACCATAGATGGCGCTATTCTCAGAGGCAGAAATTATAAATCTTATTTGCTTTGTCTTAAGGGTGACAGTCGAGTAGCAATAATATACTTATTGCTACTCGACCACGGCCACAATAGTGCAGCACATATTATATTTTTAACTACATTATCGATATCGATAGATAAACAATTATTTGTTTAATTCGAAACATAAAACTGGTTGGGAGTTCAGTGAATGAATGAGATAATAAGATATCGATTAAATACTGACTAAATTGCGAAAATTATCTATTACCTTCTAGCAGTGCCCACGGTTTCGACCGCGTATTTCCCGTTTCCGTAGGATTTTCGGGGTGACAACTATCCTATGTGCTTTCCTGGATCTATCTCGATGCTAAATTTTATTCGAATCGTTTCTGTGGTTAGACGAAGCATGTTGACGAACCACGCATAAAAAGTATCTTAATGTTATTCCAGACTACAGTCTATTTCTGTCCCAATTTTCATCCCAATCCATTTAGTAGTTTTTCCATGAAAGAGAAACAAACATCCATATATCCTCCCATACTTTCAGTCTTTGAATTTTCATTGAAATATTTGATTTGAAATTTTTATGTTTCTTACATTATTTTGTATCGATATCTATCAATAAAACTATTGAGTATAACATCACTAATTGAGTAGCGAAGAACTTTTTTTCTTTTCCGTGGACGATCGGACGATCATTGTGTTTTCATTGTGTATTGACGTACCTATATTCTTTGGACTTCTTGCCGGTTGTTTGATTATCCTACAAATTAAGCTATGGGTAAGTGGTGATTATTACTAGTAGTTTTAACTATTTTACTAGGTAATTCTGGATTAACGTAGGTGGAACGCGTGTGTTTACGCTCGCAGTGCATTATAGGCGGATCGGGCTCATTTTGTTTTCTATAAGGTACTTATCCGTCCCCCGTATTGTGTACGCGTTCTGGTGTTCGACTTCGCTTTTCCTCTCGCTTGCTCTCGTAGCGTAAGTAACTGGCGCAAGCAGGATAAAAAGCGAAACCGAACGTCTGAACTGTTTCATTATTCTGAGGTCAGAACGTTAGGTCAGATACACTTACGTTAGGTATATTTGTCAGAACATTTCATACAACTCTAATAATATTACGAAAAATATGGTACCGCGAGGTATAAGCTGAGCTTTGCATTAGTGTGAGTGATCACCAAAAGTGCAGGAGCGCGGCGAGACAGAATGGCGCCGCGCCTCAGGCCGGTTACCCAAAATCAGTTTTTACCGGGCGAAAATGGCGCCGCGCCTAAGGCCGGTTATCACACCTACACTATCCATGTACACTCACACAAATGCAAAGCTCAGCTTATACCTCGCGGACTTGTACCTACTTACCTACAGTATGATTTTGTTCAATTGAAAGGTGGTGGTTAGGATCATCATTAGGAACAACTTTTACTATGGGGCGTAATTCGACAAAACAAACAAGTTTTTCTAAATGTCGTAGTAAGATTTGATAAACCATTTTTTGCAAAAATCCTAGGAAAGGAGATCATTCACAGTCCATAATTTTTTGGGCTAATTCCGAAGGAGCCGGCTAAAGAAATTAATTATAGAATAATAGTAGTGCATATTATTTTAAGCATTTTATACTATGGGACCAATCCTTTATAACCACTCCCCGGGTAGTTATCGAATTTTGAAATTAATTAAAACAAACAAGTTTTTCTAAATGTTGTACCTAGTAAGATTTGATAAACCGTTTTTTTGCAAAAAAAACCTAGGAAAGGAGATCATTCACAGTCTATACATTTTTGGGCTGATTCCGAAAGTGCCGGCTAAAGAGATTAATTATAGAATAATAGTAGTGCATATTAGTTTGAGCATATTATACTATGGGACCAAGCTTCTAGGACCACTCCCTGGGTAGTTAGTTATCGAATTTTGAAATTAATTATTTTTCATAATTTTTTCTCTCATTAGAGCTTTTTAATAATTAATTAGGATATTCTATTAGTACATATACTTCTGTATATTTTTTTAGTAATTTTACTTTCGTTTTGTTCTATTACACAGAAAAAAAACCATACTGGCGGTTTGGCAATAAAACCCGTCTGAAACTAAGTACCCCTCGCAAGAAAAGGAAGGGAAAGACTGCAGCTTGGAAAAAAAATAAAGAGAATGTGGTTGCTGCAGCGGCTACGTCCGAATCGTAAGTTATTAAATGTGTTTCATTTTTACATCATGAAGATTCAGAGTAAAACCCTAAATAATCTATGTTATTTTAGATCACCACAACATTACGAGCAGATCAGTAGAGGCCCAGGCTTGGAACTGACGGGGAAAAAACTTAACTGTCTACAAAATCGTACAGAAAATGCTCATTCTGCCGTGATTTCTTCCAAAGCGTAAGTTATCATATTTTTTTCAATCTCCAAATAATATCGCATTATAAGGTCCGTAATAGGTACCGGCGATCATTGCATTTGTACGACCGTGGACAATAAAGGAATCATTTACATATTTAGGCTAAATATGAAAGTTCCTTCCAAATTAACTAATCGGAAAATAATTTTAGTACATATTAATTATGTGTACATTGTGATATGGATCACAACGGTGAGCAAACCGTTTTGTGACATTTCTGAACATGTGACTTTCGATTTTGTGATTTTTCGTTTATACTTTATAAATAACGAAGATTCACGCAGAAACATCTCAAAATAATCTGTGTTGTTGTTTTAGATCACCCCAGAAACCTTGCGAGCAAATGATCATCAAAGGCTCAACTCAGGAGCTGGTCGAGAAAAAATTCGCACCTGATGTTTCTTCTCCTAGCCCAACAAATTTGTAAGTAATAGGTACTTACAAACTGTCTGACTGCCCCAAACTGTAAATTTAATTTTATAGCTTTATAATTATATTATTACATATACATTGTTACTAACATGATCACAACGGTGACTAAACCGTTTCGTGGCATTCCTGAACTTGTGAGTCGCATTTTCGTTTTCAGATAATGATGATTCACAGATACACCTCAAATAATATGTGTTGTTGTTCTAGGTCACCACATAAACATTGTGTCCAAATCAGAGGCTCTGGTCAGGAGCCAGCCGGGGAAAATTTTGCACCTGATGTTTCTTCTCCTAACCCAACGAGATTGTAAGTAGTCTGACTGCCTCAACTTATTTTAATTTTATAGCATTTTAGGTTTCATATATTACATTATCATACGTAAATTATATCTCGCATGATCACAGCGGCGACTCTAGTCCTGAACTTGTGAGCCACATTTTATTTTTGTGACTTTCGCGTTCAGATAATTATGATTCACAGAAACGCTACAAATAATCTGTTTTGTTCTAGGTCACCAGAAGAACCTTACGAGCAAATTATCAAAGGCTCAGGTCAAGAGCTGGCCGGAAAAAATTATGGACTTGATGTTTCTTCTCCTAACCCAACAAATTTGTAAGTATTCCAACTGCTCCAAACTGTAAATTTAATTTTATAGTGCTTATAAGTTCCATTTCAATTCTGCACTGCAAAAACTACGCTGCTATGCAAGCCGATTAGGGTAATTTTCAAAAAATGTGTACATTGTGATTAACATAATCACAATTACATTTCAACTAAACTGTGTCGTGGCCATTCGTTTACTTGTGACTACATATATAAAAAATAATAATTTTGTGTATTACGATTAACAGGTTTGCACAAGACGATCAAATGCCACCAACGCATCAATCCTTCAACCAGCCAAGTGACTCGGATAGTGGTTCCAGTTTAATTATAGACGTAGACGATGATGTTTGCATGACCAGTAATATTTTAGATGGCAATAGAATTGTGGATATTGGACATGTATTTGAGCAATTAAAAAACATTTCTCATGATCCTTTTCAATGTACGATTCAGCATTTAGATTTCGTAAAGGAACAAAGGGTAGGCTTTTATTCAACATACATATTTAAATGCAAGTTATGCAACAAAGTTGAAAAAATTGAATCCCAAAAATTATTTCCCCAATCTGAAGAAATACCAGTCAATTTAAACGTTGCAGAAGGTATTTCGCAGACTGGAAATGGATGGTCTCAGCTGGATGAAATATGTGCCAGTGTAAATTTACCCAACATGAGTGAATCATATTTTATGAAAATAAATAAAAAGTTGGCAAAAATCCAAAAAAATATTTCGATGCAGCTTATATTAGAAGCAGGTGAAGAAGAAAAAAAATTTGCCATAGAAAACGGAGATGTTGACAGTGACGGTGTACCTTGTATTGCAGTCGTAACAGACGGATCATGGGCTAAGCGGAGCTATGGAACCAACTTTAATTCCTTGTCTGGAGTGGGCTGCATCATAGGTCACCGAACAAAAAAAGTCTTATACTTGGGTGTAAAAAATTCCTACTGCTGCGTATGTGCCGTAGCAGAAAAACAGAAAAAAGCAATCCCACCACATGAATGTTTTAAAAATTGGCGTGGTACATCTACCGAAATGGAAACAGCAGCTATTGTTGATGGATTTAGGGCCAGCATAGAAATGCATGGTCTGAAATATACGAAAGTTATAGGTGACGGCGATAGTAGTGTAACAAACGCACTTAGGGATGCCATGGTATATGGTCCCAATGTCCACATTAGAAAAATAGAGTGCAGGAATCACTTGATGAGAAATTATTCAAATAAATTACGGAAAATTGCTAAAAAACCTGAAAACAAAGTCGGTTCAGTGCCTGTGATCCTTCGCAAAGCTCTTTTAGGCAGAGTAAAACGTATGCACAATGCGGTAACTGGTGCAGTTATACACGCAAGACAGCTTGACATATCAACGACGGAAAAACTGAACCATTTAAAAGAGGATTTACGAAATGGGCCATGTCACGTTTTCGGTTGCCACGATAGTTGCAAAGACTATTATTGCAAAAGACCAACAGAAGAAAATCTCGTCCCACAACTTAAATCTAGTGGCATGTGGAATGAAATATATGAAAATCTTGGTAGGCTGCTTCAGAATACTGAAAGTATGCTTTTAAACGAAACGAACAATCCCGCAGAACAATTTAATGCAATCGTAGCCAAATTCCTCGCAGGAAAAAGGGTTAATTTTACGCGTAGAGGCACGTACGAAGCCAGATGTTTCTCGGCTGCAGGACACTACAACGCAAAAGATTATAGTTTTATGCGTAAAGTACAAAATACTATATGCCCTCAAACAGCATTTGCTTACACTGACAAATATATACAAAAAAAAAACACCATATTGGAAGAACAGCGAAAACGAAATGCTACAAACAAGCAGCTTGGCATCAAAAGGGCTAAGAGATTCAAAATGGCAGATAAGCATTACGGCGATATAACCGAAGAGCCTGATATGCCCCAAGACGTTTTTGAGAAAAAGAAAAATGACTTTGTTATGTCACTTCATAAGACTACAGAAGAAATTAACTTACTAGAGAGAGAAACAGTAACGCAATCTAATTCTGACCTATGGATTGTGGAGCGGAAGAAAAGAATCACGGCATCATCCTTTGGCACAATTTGTAAATTGAAAGATTCAACTCCCTGCACATCAACTTTGAAGACCATGTTGTACTCAACATTTACTGGTAATGACGCAACACGTTATGGAAAAGCACATGAAGCTACAGCAATAGCAGATTTTGAAAAGGAAACAAACCTAAAAGTAATGCCTTGTGGTTTGTTTATTGACAAAGAGAGGCCGTATCTAGGCGCAACTCCAGACGGTCTAGTTGGCACAGATGGCATCATTGAAGTTAAATGCCCGTCATCAGCAGCAGCATATACCCCAACAGAAGCTGTTCGAATAAAAAAAATTACGTTTTATCTCGAATCCTCAGATGGAATAAAATTAAAAAGAAATCATAACTATTATTATCAAGTTCAAGGACAACTAAAAATAACGCAACGAAAATATTGCTTTTTCGTTGTTTGGACACCAAATGGCATTGAAATAGAAAAAATTGAAAGTGACCCAACATTCTGGACGACAGAAAAAAATGAAAAACTTGATTTTTTTTACTTCAAATGTGTTCTGCCGGAGTTAATCGATCCGCGATACCCCCGAAAATTGCCATTCAGAGAGAGATTTTAATAAATAAATAAATGTTGTAACTAATTTGTTCGGTGTGTTGGTGCTAATAATTTATAATCAAGCGATTGCTGCTCTCTTTTTCACACACTTCTATTGCCACAATTTTTTGACACTTGCCAAAGTTGTCAGTAGAGGATATGTATAACATTTAGGAAATATCACTATTATTATTATATTAATGCTATGTTAATATATAGCATAATATAATAATAGTGTTACAATAAGAGCAATTGTAAATAGTCATTAAATGACAGTTCTAAACTAAACTAAAATGTTATTATTTTCATCATAACCTAGTGTAAGACCACCTACAATTTATTGACACTTTTTGAGATGTCAATAGAGAATAATATGCATAATATTTAGGATGAATAAGACTAAAAATATTTTACGATTATTTGATGTATAAAAAAATAGAAAATCTGTACATTTTGCTTTCCACCCATTTTCCACCCATTCGAAGTCATATACACATGGTTACAGTCCGCGAGGTATAAGCTGAGCTTTGCATTTGTGTGAGTGTACATGGATAGTGTAGGTGTGATAACCGGCCTTAGGCGCGGCGCCATTTTCGCCCGGTAAAAACTGATTTTGGGTAACCGGCCTGAGGCGCGGCGCCATTCTGTCTCGCCGCGCTCCTGCACTTTTGGTGATTTGTATTAGAATCAATAAACATGCGACGTGACAACTCTACAGCGTCATAGGTAGGTATTCACGCAGCTTGGATTTACGATTGATTACTCATTCAAAATTATAGTGTCCGCGTTGAATGAAATGGCAGACGTGTGCGTGCGTGTCGAAATACGCATATTGTGATATTGCATTGTGTGCGCACACGCTACCTCTACTGCTCATCACCGAGTCTATCTCTTTCTCGAGCTAGACAGGTGAGATAGCATTCATTTTAGCCACGCCCATAGACGAGTTCGTGCCGTCAAATTGTTTGTCCTTAATCCATTTAATACCGAGATCAAAGTTGACGTCATTCCAGTAGTGGTAACTGTGGCGATAAAAGCAGTAAACCATCTCAACAATCGGCGAAACTTGGCTCGAGACGGCGGAACTTTTCATTTTATTTACTGACTAACTTCAGATTTGAATTCTTGCCAGCACTGAGTGATGGTTACTGTTACTTGAGTTTTATGATTATTTGCAATTCGGATGAAACACAAAAGGCTGAAGTCATTGTGAGGATTTATCATTTGGCTAAAAAGCTTGGTATTTTTAGAGATGTTTGTGAGTGGTCAAGCGAAAAGAGAACGTATGGTAAAATAAAATTTGTTTCAAACATATCTCAAGTAGAGTAAAGTTTTCAAGTAGGTATATCTTGAAAAAAAAAAAATATTCAAAGTTTGAAATTGCTATGAAACGAATTCAGGAAGTTTTTTGACTTTTTTATAATCTATGCCAATTAAAAAATATTCTGATTACATTAAAATAGAGATAAGAGACCAGAGTTTTAAAATCGTCATAAAACAAACAAAAAAAGTTCCCAAAAGATCCTTTTTGCTAGACTACTCACATTTGGCCAAAAGCTTTGATATTTCTAGAATATTCGACGGGGCTATTGAATTTGTGGAACGAAATATTCTTCTTCCAAAGACAAGTTTAACGTTTTCTAGATTTATTGTAAGGATGTAAAAGCAATAAATCATGAGAATCTGATGAGTTTCTAGTCTTGTTCGGTTACAGTTTAGTTCTCTAATAAATTTAGTAACTTGGGTAATTTTTGAAGCCCATGAAAATATATAAAAAAAGACAACGAAAATAAAAAGAAAAAGACCGAAATTATATAATTGAAAAGACCGAAATAGATGTTTATTCAACATACTTAAATCCATTAATCAGAATTTTATATTTAATTTTGTGTTTTTACAAGGTTAGGTATAGGGGAAATGTATGCTAAGTCGAAAACGACGTATGATCATTTATGTACTCATTATTTTGTACCAACTTTTACAACGGGACCAACCCAGAATTTGTAAAAAAAAATCAGCTGTTCCATAGAAAAATGTCAATGACGCTCAACAAAATGAACAGCTGTTTTTTTTTTGCGAATTCCAGATTGGTGCAATAATAATAATAATAATGCGTTTATTTCAGGCAATATAGATAACTTGCATACAATGCAAGTTACAGAGGCTCATAGAAAATAAATACCTTACAAACTAACATACACATTAATAAAACAATAAAAGAAAAAAAAAATAAAAGAAAAAAAAAGTAAAAAAAAAAAAAAAGTAAAAAAAAAAGAAAGTTGTTTATAATGATGAGTACTATGAGCCCTTTTCGATTTAGCATACCCTTTCCTTGTACTCGTAGCTCTGTAGTGGTAACACACTTTATAGCGGCTGTTATTATAGTATAAGACTAAGATTTTGTAGTGGTAGGGCTCTTCTCTTTTGCAAAGCCCGCCTGGGGAAGTACCACACCTTTGCCAGTTATTCCACCGCCAAGCAGTAGTGTGCAAACATTACTGTGTTCCGGTTGGAAGGGCATTGTTTCCAGTGAAATTACAGGGCAAATGGGAGATTAATCAACTTATATCTCAGGGTGACGAGCGCAGTGCTGTGCCGCGCAGGGTCTTGAATTCTGCGAGTTCAAAATTCTGGGTGGCGCAGACCTGTTATGGGCAAACCTGACGTTTAACATCAGGCGAGCGATTTGCTCGTCTCGTCACTCAATCAAATAAAAATAAAAAAAAAAAATAAGTCAAGATAAAATCTCCATCGAACATTCTAGCTCGAACATTTTTAAGCTGGATTATTTCAACAGAATTCAAATTCAGAATGGAACAATTTTAAATTCAATTTTCGGATTCGATTTTCGTTATTCGAATACCATATACGAGTACCTACCTAGCTAGCATTCCTCCGCACAAATGCTGCATTTATTGGGTTTCAGTTTTATGTTTCGAAATTATTCGAATATTTGTAGCATATTTTAATAATGTCATACGTTTTGCCTGAAATATTATTAATTAAAGTAATGATATTAATTTAATTACGAAGCTACCCAACTTTATAATGTAGATATATCACTTCTACAACAGATCCATTCCAGAAATAAAAAAAGTATTTGAAAATTAATTCATACCTTTTGGCACTTAGTAAGGTAGGTATGTGAAATTGTAGATTTTTTTTTGTTTTTTATAGGTTAAGCAGGTAGGCAGGTCTTTAACACTACACTAGCTCAAACTGTTTTGTTCTTTCAGCTTTTAGCATAAAACAATAACAAAAATTTTCTACTGTGTCAAGAGTTTTACTTCAACATTAAAATATCCAGCAAACCTTTATAAAGATACTGTTAGGACAAATCGACTATGTCGAGTCAGCTGCAGTAGGTATTATTTCACAATGGCTGTCAACGGCACGGCTATTGACCACGGAGCATATACTACGGAGAGATGGCGTTGCAATATTTTCCTATACAATTTCAGTGAGCATTTCGCATTGTCGATAGCTTTTAGTCCGATACCACCTGCACTATGTTGTTGTTGTTGCACTAGACATTTTATAATAATTTTTTGTCTGTATTTTCCGGAGTTTATCTATCTATCTACTTGCACTTTTTTTTCACTTTTGCCCAGAACAGGTCTGCGCCACCCAGGAGTTTGAACTCACAGAATTCAAGACCCTGCGCGGCACAGCACTGCGCTCGTCACCCTGAGATATAAATTGTTTAATCTCCCATTTGCCCTGTAATTTCACAGATTTTTTGCTTCGGTGATGAAAAACGGTGATGATGATGATGATGAATAGCTTTTGTGTTACTCCAAGCTTAAAGTATCTACAGTCTAAATTTCACGTAACTTAGGGCTCGAGAAAAGCCAGATTGGCCCATTTTGAATCTTAAGAGCTTAGAATCAAATATTGGAGAAGTTATTCTTCTTCTTCAATCGGTTTCTCATGTCTGAGAATCGTGGTCACTGGAACCTTTTCAACGGACAATCTTATCTATCTCTATCGATTCCTATCCGAAGCACTTTTCACCACCTGGTAGAATTCAGAAGAGTATAGAAGGCGACTTCACTTGGCCGATTTACCTGATAGAGCTAGCTTTGTAGCAAAAGACGTTGACAGCAGATTGAAACTACCGTACTGCCCTCATAAGTCCAAGAACGGTATCTCAAAAAAATTTTTTTTTTGCTTTGAAAAATTACGCATCTGATTAGGGAAAAAACAGAAATCATTTTTAATTTATTTTGGAATACCGCTCTTAGGCTTATAAGGGCAGCGTAGGCACCATCCACCGCTGCTTATACCACTTCCTCTTTTTATTTTCTCCGTGAAACACAGTTATTGACAATTCGATTCCGGAGCGGGCCGGAACGAGCACAATAAGTCCGTTTCATTTTATTTTATTCCGTGTAACGTAAGCTGTGGCCGTTATTGTTAAAATTTAGTAGGACATTTTATGAACAGAGGGTTTTTGGTGTTATTGACAATCATTAGTTAGTTTAATTCGCTTTTCTACAAATAACTTGCAAGATATTTAATCTTATTAATATAATAAATGTCAAAGTTTCTATGCTTGGATGTTTTCTCGACGCAAAAACGGCTGAATGGATTTAGATGAAGTTTGGTTTATGTTTGTTTTGTACAAGAGTAGCTTATTTCTTAGATAAAAATATTGGCTACATTTCGTCCCAGAAAGAGCAAGTGAAACCGCGGGGCGCAGCTCTTTTATGGTATTCGTCGATTACTATTCACTAGGTTAATTTTATCGGTTATCTAGATTTTTTAATCTTATTTCCATTATGAGAAACAAAAGTTACAAATGTGGATGATGAGAGGCAAAAATAATTGTTAATTGATTGCTACTTAAATATAGATGAAATTGGAAGAAGTTGGAAGACGTCTTAACAAAACATAACATAACATAATATACTCGTATGAGACTCTAAACTACTCTAGAAGTAATATAGTGTGGCAGATGAAATAAAAATGTAATATCCGAAATAAAGACTTGTTATTACAATAACAAAAGTACCAAATTTTTACAAGCTTTCTTAACATTTATAACTTGATTAAACCAAATACCCCAAAGTGGTTCCCAGCGTTACTTGGCAAAGAGTGTAGAAATAAAATATGTGCACAAGGATGTCCTTGACCTAAAACGTAATCTGTGTCTGGCTAACCCCCCTTTTTCCCCTCCCCTGCCCTCCCCTTTTCCCCCCGAATAGGAATCGAGGTCGTCAAATATTGGCCTAATCCGATTAGCCTTTGTAAAGACGTGGAGTCTCACTGTTTGTTCTGAAGGTACGAAACTTTCAGAACACTGGGTTCTTTTTTCACTATGTTCTTTTATGAAAAGAAAGGTGCTTGATTATTTAGGTACTTTGGTCTACAAAAAGGTAAGCAAAAGCTTGTGTTTGTTGCCGACGTTTATTAGTGTAACAGCTGAACGAAAATTGAAAACTAATCGTATTTCGAACTATTTTATCCGGCTTACTCGACTGTTTAAGAAAAGGGGAGGTTTTTTGTAAGTGATAGCTGGACGTTGTTGCTGGATGAGGATTTCTACAGAGACTGCACTCTTACTAATATTATGAATGTGAAAGTTGTAATGTCTGTTACTCAATACTCAAAGCTCCAGCTCAATACAGCCGCACACCACAGTTTTACCTGCGATTTCACTAGTTTTTTTTTCTTTTGGAATAAAACGTAGCATTTGTCCTAATTCATGGTATAAGCTGTCTCTATTCCAAATTTTATTTAATTCCGTCTAACCGTTTCTACGTGAAGAAGTAACAATAACAACTTACGAGTACTGCCCGCACGCCGCAATGTTTCACCCGCGTTTTTCGGGATAAAAAGAAACCTAAATCATAAACCAAGGGATAAGCTACTTTCGTACCTTTCATCCGAATCCGTTGGGCCGTTTTGTTATGATTGATTAACAAACATACAATCTTTCACGTTTATAATATTAGTAGGAATTAGGTAAATTAGTAATATATAAACAAGATTAGTTACGATTAGTAAAGACAGGATAATTATAATAGTATTATTATAGTATAGTACAATACCTATGGGAAATCAATCCAGAGCATTAGACGGGCTTTGACTTAATTAGTTCTATGCCCAATTATCCAAAAACTAGTGAGTATAGTAATGAGGATAATCTCTTCCTTAGCACGAGATACATAAATGTTTAAGCTTTTCCTGATAAAAATGGCGGCCGACTGTGAAGAGGAAAATCAGATCTGCTGGTGCCAATGTGTTACACACGCTTGCCCGGATTGGAAATTGACTATTCTGGCATGTTTATAGTTTTTATCAACCGTCACTTAATAATAAAAATAATAAAACATTATTTCTTTCGGGCATTGATTTTAAGGTTTGGCATGTTATTAGCAGTGTCCTAACCCTAACTAATAGTATAATTGTTAAGTGGGTTTGTTTGTATGGCTTTCACGCCTTAATTACTCCACCGATCATCATAAATTTTCAATACATTTTGTTAGAGGTACAGAAAAGGACATTGGACATTTTTTCATCATCACCATTTCTCACCAAACCAGGGGCGCAGTTAGTAACAATTGAAGAACACAAAAATAGAAATATCATTTTTTCGGTTTAGAGCCTTTTGTTCAAAAGTAAAGACAAAATTTCAGATGACGATGCCACTATATAATATTACTACAAAATTCTACTTTACTACCACGATATACGGTCCACATCTCAATACTTTTTGCTGTCGCCGGGTTTGGTCGGCCAAGCTGTAAAAACTATAAATCTCTCGTTTATTCTCCAACTTTTATCCGACACTTTTATCTCAACAAGGAAAACGCTTTCACATCAAACATACCATTAAAACACTTTATCATGAGACATAACCTTATCCCGTCCACATAAAGGCGCCTTCAGAAGATCACTTCCGGTCCCAAAATGGGTGCACTGAGACGCCTCGTACGATACTCTTCCAAATTTGAATATCGTACGCATCGACCGACGATTGAATACCGTTTGGTGACGTAGTGATGTCACAAGGCTATCTAACTGCGCAGAATACTTCGTGCTATCGAAAACTTAAAAAATACGATTTCAAGACTTATTTTATTAACATTTTTCAAAATCAAGTTGAGAGTACCTCCTGCAAACTGTCTACTTGAAAGCAAAGCCTTTTTTTCGATTTACGCTCGTGCGTTTTATACCTCTATAGCTTACTGCCCCTGGCGATTTCACCCGCAGTTTAAAAAAAAAAAATATTCAAATCGGAACATCCGTTCTCGAGTTTTAGCTAGACAAATGAACAGCGATTTATATTTATATGTAAGAAAGAAGATGAAGACTTCGTGAGTCTTAAAAGATCGACAGCGTATCCGTGACGAAAGTCTCCGGTGTTACAGGTATCCATAGACGACGGTGATCGCTTACCATCAGGCGGCCCGTTTGCTTGTTTGCCACTTATGGCATAAAAAAATATGCGAGGTCTCTGAAATCTGAGGCTAGTAATAAATAAAATAAAAATAAAATAAATTTATTTCAGGCGAGTAACCCTTAATGAAAACAAAAATTAAATATAAAATACTAAAATTAAAAGGTAAGAAATGATTCTAGAAATTGCGTGGACTAATAAAATCTTAACATGGGAAGTCCCCTTTATCACGCTTTACTCCCCTTTCCCCTACCCTTCCCGTCGTCAGCAAAACTACCCTCGCGTCAATAACAAGACTTGACATGAGATAAAACTTTGAAGAGTATACTTTTCTATATTTTGCGGGATTTTCTTTTTCGTTAATTCCGTGGGATTTCTTTTATGATCTACTTATCTTATGTTATTAGAATTTTATGTGGAGTTTGAGATTGGTGGTCAATTTGGCTGGACCTCATTATTTTATTCGAGAAGTTATCTCTGATATTTCATAATGAGGTTTTTCCAAGATAGAGCCAAGAAGTTTATTTAAAGTGGCAAAGATTTTCAAAAGTTGAATGAAGTTGAGTTGAGTTGTTGTTGTTTGTTAGATTTGTTATAGTTGATTTCTTAATAAGCACAATACCCACTTATGAGTAGCATGTACATAATGTATTACAAACTGATGCTATAAGATGTCATGACAAAAGATGTCATGAAATGATCCGACCTTAATTTATTCTTGGGCGCTTGAGTTTATCTCCGTCACTCTCACTCTCATGACATTTCTAATGAGAGCAACAGTGACTGAGAAAATATCTCACTCACCGGAATAGGCTCCCGTATCGTACTTAATATCATGTCTATGTGAAGCACAACTTCTGAAGTAAAACACGTAGCGAGTCTTCGATAAAAAAGTGTACGCCATTTACGCCCGTCATAGGCTTCCCTGACAGGTGTAAACGGCGTGAACTTTTCTATCATAAACGTTTCACACTCATAGGATAGGATAGGTAATCCTGTGTCGGGGATGCCATGGAACACACACAAAGACAAGGACAGCTAACACCCAGTCTCAGAACAGATACTTAAATTCATCATTTAAACATCTGCCCGGCCGGGAATCGGACCCGGGACGTCTGGCTTATAAGGCGGATATATTACCGCTGAGTCAAACAGGTCGCCAATTATACGTCAAAAGTTCTGCTGGGCGCACAGTGTGAGGTCTGTGTGAGGTCTTACCTCATCATTGTGAGTCCACCGTATAGCGGGCGGAGGCTCCGGCGAGTGCTGCACCACGCACGTGAGGTTGATGGTGCTGCCCGTGTTGATGAACAGCTCCGGTCCACCCAGGATGGTTGTCAGCGGCTCTGCTTGTGGGAGAATAAGACTTTAGAAGAATGGCTTGAAACAAGTTATTAATTCAACGAGGTACTTCAGCCTTTTGGGTACTCTACCCGTGGAAAGTGACTTGCGCTCTATGTTATATTTGTGAGTGCACTCTCTTTATGCCTATTTATGTTGTATTAAAATGAAAAAAATAGCTATTAAACAGATAATTTAATTTTTTTTTTAAAGAAGAGCTAATCTCCAAACGGCTGAAAAAGCAGTCTTGAATCACAGTTAAGAACATTCTCGATTGAATCACTTTTTAAATAAAACACCATTATTTAAGCGTCGAGGATTAAAATGGTTCAGAAGATGATTTAGGCACGAAATGATTTTAGAAACTTAGGAGTTTTTTACTAGCTTTTTTTACAAAAAACGTCGCAAGATCGTTGGAGACTAGACTATTAAATTTGGAAGTGGTGGTCACCATCAGACACGAAGAAGATATTTTAAGAAAGAGGAGAATAAATAGCATTAAAAAAGTAGGTAAGTAGTAAATATTGGTTCGTTAATATTCTTTTGTTTGTAATTTCTGATGTGAAAAGAAAGTTCATTAATCTAAAAAAAAAACAGTAATTTACCGACAGATGAAACTAAGTCAAACTTGAATTGTTAAGCACTAGGTTTCCTTTACAGGGTTATAAGAAAAGAGTATGCTATGCGGATAAAGGCTCATAGTACTTATCGATATGAAGAACTTTTACTTTTGGACCAACAAGGAATTCACGATAAATAAAATCAGCTGTTCCATACATTTTGTAGAGTATCATTGACATTTTTCTATGGAACAGCTTATAGTTTTTTCGCGAATTCCGGGATGGTCCCATAGTAAAAGTTGTTCATAATGATGAGTACTATGAGCCCTTTTCGGCTTAGCATACCCTTTCTTTATAACCTTATTTATATTATGTATAATCTAGGTTATATCCAGCCTTATAAAATGAACAGGGTGGTAGATTTTTTCTAAGTTGAAAGGATGTCCCGTTGCCATTTACCATCCAGTAATTTAACTCGATTTCAAAATATTTTCATAAAAACCTAAAAGCATTCTAAATATAAAACTCGTTGATCAAAAGTGCTTAGATGCTTTTAGTCAGATAGTAAATTCAACTTTTTGTCAAATCAATTATTCATCCTCGAAAAACGAGCATATTTTATAGAATGAATAAAACTCTCATTACTCTATCAAATCTTACATGCTGCTACGAAATTAATTTTGAAACACTCTCATTTTTGCTTTAATGCAATATAAAGTACTTTGGTAATCTCTTACATTAATCTCTATGCTTTTTAAATTTGGGCTGAATAGCTTTTTAAATTGGTCTGCCAAATTTCAGAATGTTCAACTTGAAAACCAGTTTCTTGAGTCTATTTAGAGGTGTGCAAAAAGTTTGTATTATAATCGTCACAAAATAAGATGCCCGTTATGACGTTTGTCATTGTGACGTAACTAGTGATGTCACCATACGACTCGGTACTCGATACTCACGATTAATCAATTCAAGTTTGTATGAGTATTTGATCGATTTGATTTTGTATTGTAAAGTACATTGGATTAAGGTTACGATTCGAAAATTTAACTTAAACTTGAATATATAGGTATATTGAAATGATACGAAATGGTGCGAGAGGTCAATTTGTCTTTAATTTAATATTTTTAGTTACAATAACATTCATTCAATCACAAATAAACAAGAAAAAACGAAAGTGATTGAATCTTCATTCAATAATTTTCTTCGGATGATGAGCTAAAATCGTCAGTTGAGCTATCGTCAATTCAATAATTAATTGGTTACAAGTTACAACACTAATATTTGAAAAAAGAAGACTGAGAACGTAACTGTTTTTGAGAGTTTCGTTATAATTTGACATTACATGCTACCATAAAGTATGCGCGAAAAGCGTTCCAAGTTACATTCTACGGTCTTTCTCAAGTGTCATAACGGGCATCTTATTTTGTGACAACTATAGTACCTATAATAAAAAGCAATGTAAAGCAAAGTTTTAAGTTTTAAAATTTCCAACGAACCAGCGGTCAGAGTTCAATATTGCTTTTATGAAGTTGCCAACCGCAAAATTGTTGGGGTTGATTAAATATTCAAAGAGCCAAATGCATTTTGCTCGATAACAGTCGAAATGGCAAAACTTTCGTAATAACATGTTAGAATGAAATATTTTACTAGATTTTTAGTTATGAATAAAACTTGTGATGAAAGTCGGGTTCTTGCTTTATGAATAGTTGAAAATTAGAAGACTGAATTAAATGAAAATCATGGCAAAATGACTGGAGAAAATAAATGGGCTGAGTTAGAAGTTTGGATAAGTTTGGTTTTAATAAAAAAAAAGTTTTTTTTAATTTTGATTACATTGACTAGGGTTTGACCGCCATATCGCCTGATACTGAGCAAGCGGTCTACGATGGAACACTCTTGCCTAGAAGAAATTGATTCACTCTCGACTTCAAGACACCCATTTTATATCTACTATACTTGAATACCCACGCCAGCAAACAATTAAAAGCAAATAAGACATGTTTGGTTTTAATAGGAGCGTTTACATTGCCCACCTTTGACGAAAGCACTAACGGTCCTTCCACTCCACCGACTATGGCAACATTTACCCAAAATTCTACGCAAAAACCCAATTCTTTCTCCACAAAACTTTCACCCATAATTTTAATCCTGAGGGCCTCAAAGGAAGGAAATAAAATTTATTTACAACATCGTCAGTTATGACTTCAGAGGGAGTAACTTTATATTGCTTCCTTTGGCTTTGAAGTCAGTACCGATGGCTTGTGAATGGGGGCGCTGGGTGAGACAACGCTACGTTATGGGGTAATGAACCGGTGCTGTTGGGTAGAGGCTGATCCAGGATTATGGATGAAAGAGGCCCTGTTGGACGTTTCATTTAATTCTCTGATTTCGATCCAGTAAGAGATAGAAAAACACTCGCTATTCCACTAATAAACCCCCACACACCCCACCCCCACACCACCCCCTCCTGGGATTCTTAAATATTGTATTTCTTTTTAATTCTATTACAAAACTAACAAACATCATCATCATGGATCGTCATCTTCATCATCATCTTCCTACCCTTATCCCACCTACGTGGGGTCGGTACAGTATGTACACTTCTTCCATTCATCTCTTTCACTCGTCATATCTGAATACACTCCCTTCTTTTTCATATCATCTTTCACACAGTTCTTTGGTCTTACTTTCTTTGGTCGTCCTCTACAGCTATACCCATTCACACTCAAGATCGATCGTCATCTTCATGGTTTTTAAACTTAAAGATTAAAAAAACTCGGGTGGCTGAGGGCAAAAAACAAGATTAGGGTTTACAGGTATTACAGGTGCTTCTTCTAAGGGGGTTTGAGGCCCCTAGCCCCCTCCCTCCCCTAGATCCGCCACTGCTGTGGGCTAAAACTGCCGTTGACGGTTTTTGACTTTCGTATTTTTATGAAGTTTTTTAAGTTATTAAGAATTGTTTGTGCAAAAAAGGACCCTAGGGAGCAAAATGGAGAGTGGGGTAAATGGGGTAATTTTAAAAGAGATAGTACTGTCTTTATGACCAGGTATGAAAGTCATCGATTGAGAATAACTAATAATGAAATATTTGTATTCTAGAAATTCTGTAGACAACTGGAAACAGAGAGCTAAAACCGAGCACATTGATGGACTATTGCTATGCTAACATAATAATATGGTATCTTCCAAAAATGTATAATGTGTGTAATCTAGCTATAAATGGATAATAAATAAAGGATTAGACAATTAAACACAGGATTGACCTAACACATTTTAAACTTTATTTTTTATTGCAAATAAAACTAAGGGCCAACATCTTCTAGGCAGGCTCTTACTTAGCTTAAATTTATCTCGAGTAGAAGTGTTCCAGAACCAAAAACATGTGGAGAACATTGCCAGCAAGGCTAGTTTAAAAGCCACTGAGGTATTAATAGATGAAGCTTACCGACAACAGACAGGTACATCCGGTGTCCGATCGGCGGCGTCGTGCCGACTTGGCACTCGTACACACCGGAGTCCCGGCGTTGCGGGAACCTTATCTGCAGATGTAAGGGTGTTGATAACTGAAATGGTTGCGTTTTTAAATTCAATTCAAAATTCAATTAATTAAACTTGTGGACCTGGGTTACAAAGATGGTTAAATAAAAAATGAGTTCTCCAGACTCCACCTTTCAGCGTACAAGCAGGTACTTAAATGATTAATTACAATAAAAAAACAATTCAAATATTAAACATAAGATAGTCAGAATAGAAATTAGTAAATGACAAACTTATAATAATTATACTAGCTGCACCCTGCAGTTTCACCCGCGGTCATTTTTCAATAAAAAGTAACCTATGTTACTTCTAATACCTCCAAGAATATGTGTACGAAGTTTCATGATGATCGGTTGAGTAGTTTTCACGTGAAAGCGTAACAAACAAAATTACATTCATATTTATAATATTAGTAGGGATTGTCAAATAATCCTGTCACTTAAAAACTCATCTAAGCTATATTTATCGTGAATAAGTCCGCGTTTGAACAACACAAAAATAGAATAAACTCAATATAGGTTGTTTTAATCATATCTGCAGATATTATAAAGGTGTGGCTTAATACAATGGCGTTTTTATCGCGAATAAGTCTAAGTTTGACTATCTGTAATAGCGTTGACGACGAAATAATACTAAGAGCAGGGTTCTTGTTTTAATTATCTGTAATATCAATGAAAACCAATTTGAAATATTTTGTTCCAATTATCACGAGAGTACACGAATTATTGAGTTTGTAATTTTAACAAAGTGTGTCAAAGCTATGTAAGTTTTCAGAAAAAAATTGAAGCGTAATTATTTTTGATGTATTGCAATATCTGATAAATTACTTGATCAGTTTTTGTAGCCGCAGACGAAAATATATTTGGGATCTTACAATACAATACAAATTAGGATCGCATTATCTTGTTTCTGACAAACATTCAAAATAAGTTATTTATGTTGGATGTTGTACGAAAAATGTGTGAATTCAAATATGTTAGCTAGCACGAGTAGCACGACAGTATGACGAAACTGTATACGAAGCAGCGGGTTCAGTACGTAGGAATATAGACTTTGCATAACTGGCTACACCGAACCGCTGATTGTCATACCAGTTGGTCACATACGAGTATATGTAGCTTTCACTATTTATCGGCCATACTGCGCTTGCGTTACGCTGCGCTGCGACGCATCTTATTTGATCACACCTTTACAAAATATTATATTGCTGCGGTTGCCGAAGCATTCTTAATAAAACTTGGGACGAAGTTATTAGCTTGTTTTGAAAGTTTTTGAATAGTTTGATCTTGTCTGAAAACAAAGAGATGAAGATATTTTGCGCAGCCGACGGCAAAAATCGATTGGATGCGGGTATTTTGAGAAGCTTTAAAAGTAATGAAATTCCATAACTTAGTACATTGCAAATTCAATTTTGTTCAGTGCTGAGTGCATAAATATGCTGTGATGGTAGTTGATGAATGAATGAATAGATAAAAATGATAAATGGGTTTTAGTCTTAGTTAAGGCATTTGATTTTTAAGTATCTGGTTTAGTTTGATACTTTTTTTTAAACGAGTCGTTATTGATATTGGAGTTACATAGATACAGATTTCACCGGAACAATAAACGTACATTTCAATTGAAAGTAAAGTAAAATTCTGTGTGGCACAGACCTGCTATGGGCAAACGTCGGTAAAAAAACTTGGAATTTTTGTAAAGAAAAACAAATACCTATAGGTAAATTGCAAGTAAATAAAAGCATCTAGAACTTACTTTCAATATCCAGTCCTCAGTATGAGGATTGTGGACGCTGATGAACCTCTGGTCGGAGGTGTACGTCATCCTGCCTGACGTCAGCAGGTGGATGTCTCGGTGGCGTATCCATGACACCTGTGAATAAAACGTTTTAGTATTTTTTAACCTTCATTTTATTTCTTAGTGGCTGACCCGACAGAGAGAGAGAGGCCTATACCCAGCAGTGGGATAGAGAGGGCTGTGGATGATGATGATGATGATGATGACGTTGTTCTGTCTTAACTGTGAATATTGAATTCTAATGATCTTAAATTTTCTAATGTTCCTCTCAACTTCATTGTTCTTTATCTACGACTATTTTATATTTCTGTTTAGAACTAAATCAACTAATTCCATTTGCACAGAACATTTTTTGTATTTTATATTAAAAGTGGCCATAAGGTAAGTAAAGCTACCTAATACAGCCCATTTTACAAATAGAAATACAAAACTCTTTTCATCCACGGTAAAATCGGCTTATCGAATGTAAAATGAAGAAAATGTATTTTTCATTTTGAATAAAGATTTAATCTCCCTCTCTCTAGTGAACGAGAGATTAAGGTAAGGTTGCGATTAAAGGTTACGTCGAAGTTCGTAAAAATAATTCTACGTCAATGGATGAATAGATAACAATAATGGATGAAAGGCTTATCACGAATTTACGTTTCGCTCATGAATTTCAAAGAGCAGAGCAAAAAGACTAATAGGTATGGTTAATGGCAGTCTTAAAGATAAGTACTGTAATATAAGTGCGTCTAATATAAAAAGTGCAAAGTTGCTCTATTTAAATGTATATTACTAACTCAAACTCAAAACGCTACTGATATAAGATAAGATTTAATACATCGAAGTCAAATTTCCTTACAAATGCTTTGAGTGGTGGAGTAGTTGTGCGCTAGATCACCTTGTTGTGCGACGTGTCACACTACATCATCATCATCATCAATGTCAGCCTATATCGACCCACTGCTGAGTTAGGCCTCATCTCCCTTTATGTCCGCTATTTTTCCCTGATCCGGGTAAAGCCCGCAAATGACCCGCACTGGGTCTGATGTTTCGACCCATCGGGCTGATGGTCTGCCGACGGAACGTCTGTCCGCTATCGTAGCCACTTTGTCCGGGCTCTACTCCACCTGCCATCACCACGCCTAGCCATGTGTCTTACCCAGCACCATTTGAGTCGCATAATACGATGTTCATGGTTTAGATTCACTCACGCCACATTGCTTAGAGTCATATGCTAACTTGTAAGGTTTCGTTGACTTTTCGCCAATTTTATTTTATTTTGAAAATTATTACAGAAATTCATTTGGATACTTTTTTTAATAAATAGGCCTTGCAATATTTATACAAAAAAGGAAGATATAAAAACTTAAACATCTTTTAAAATAGAACTACTTGGTACACTCGAGAGAGACTCTAGACTTGACGTTTAAAAAAAAAAGAAGAAAAGGTTGGTGACAGAAGACGGATAGACGAAAAATTGAAAAGTCAGGAGGAAAGCTGTTATAATATAGAACAATTAATCTGAAGTTTGGTTTTATTGCAACTCAGTCTACAAACTCAATATCAATTTATGACTAAAAGGCAAATATTGAAGTAATAGGACATTTTCGCGCTCTGTACAATAGGCTATTTGACAGTATGAACAATAAAGTGCTAAATGCTGTTATCCACATTTATTAAATTTTTAAAGGGATTTGCAATTATCCGACTTAAATATAATGGCTATTTTATTTTAAAACCCTTGTTAAAAAGTTATTAATTTCTCAATTATGTCACGTGATACAAAACGGTCAGGATTGGCTGAATCTAAGATGACGTCACAACACAGTAATGAGATCTGTCATTGTTGCAGTCTTACGATTTTTGATCTGTTTATATAAGATTTTAAAATATTATCGTGAAAATTTGTGGTATTTTACAATCTTCATTGTATATTTTGGTATTCCACTCCGTCATGGATGTCAATTTTGTGAAAGCAGATAGCAGAAACTTGCCCAAAGTGGACGCAATCATGGTTGGAATGTTCTTCAAAAATAACTCCGATTTTTATTCTGCAGAGCTGAGAAATGTAAAAACAGCAATGTAAGTATCATAAATATAACACTACGTAAGTAACCTTAATCCTGAGAAGGCGAAATAATAGTCTTTCTTTCAGTAGTAGTTTTTTAGGTTATAAAGAATAATGATCTAGCTGACCATCATAAAATTGTATTCTAACCTCAAACAGTTTGTACCCATAAATTATGTTTCTTAATTACATTAGAGGTAAGTACTTACATCAAAGTGGTCCTCACAGAAGAAAATATTTGAATTAACCACTATATCATCAGGGCTCCTGCGAGCAAGTTATAACCACTTTTTACGCATTTTGGCATTCTTCGGCACATAAATAAACAATTTTTCTGGAGTTTTTATTGACGTATTGGTGCAGTTTGACACTGCACACCATTTAAAACTCATTTTCTTGTTAAACAGTAGAACGAAAGCAGTACCAAAGCACTTGGGAAAGACTTGAACTATTGAAGTGTGTTTTGATTACTGTGTTGTGACGTCACGGGGGGTAATGCCGCCATATTGCTCGAATTAACGTTTTAGCGGGATAATTAAACCTTTCATTTTTAAGTTTGAATTTTTAATCGGAAAACATTACAGAATTAAAAATAACTATTTTTTGTGGGTT
This sequence comes from Alcis repandata, assembly GCA_949125135.1. NCBI lineage: Eukaryota > Metazoa > Arthropoda > Insecta > Lepidoptera > Geometridae > Alcis > Alcis repandata. The sequence continues at coordinate 1,812,635 of OX421237.1, forward strand.
CCTTAGGCACCACTAAATAATCTGAGATGGATTACAAAACCTTGTCAAATACATAGGGTATTTGACAAGGTTATATAGAACTATCATTTCAATTCGTCTGGTGGTGATTTTAGTTCAAAACTCCACCAAATGTGAGCGAATGTGAGCAATTCTAAGCGAATGTCAGTAGTTTTTTCGTGCAACAAAAAAAAATGTAAATTACTGAATAAATAAAAAAAAACTTTGCCGATAGAATAACAACTTATTACTCAAAAAAATTAAGCACCATAAGTCTTTCTATTTTTCTAACTAAATCTTCAAAACCACCTGGTTAAAAGCACGGCACTAGTATATTATACGGAAAATTTACTGTTTCTCCTAACAGTATATTTTCCGTACAATATTATACCGGGTTTGAAGTTTGCTAAGATCCGCAAATATTTGCAGAGGGATTCTGTTTGCCCTTGGATCTTTGATACCTAGACCTAAGTATAAGTAAATCTTAGAGTTAGTGTGCAAACAGTCCCACAGTTTAACTGTAGTGGTGTATTTAGGTATAAAGTGATGATGCGCCATTTTTCACTGATGGTCGTTCATTTGTAGCTAACCTGTTGGGACTTTTTTTAAAGAACTTTTTCTGTAATTCTAGTAAAAGTTTTCTAAAAAAGTGTTTTTCTTATATTAATTACAAGCTTTTCTATAGTCTGTCCTATTTGTTGTTTGTTCGAGTCAAATTTTGGAACTGAATTTTGAGCCTCTTCCCAATGTCAGATTGAGCAGAAATTTGGCATACCTGTGTAACTCCGATGACAATGCAATATGTATAAGTGGCGCAAAATTCAGAACCAAGATACGGCTCAAACAAACCACAAACAGGACAGACTAAAGAAAAGCATGTAATAAAATCGAATAAGAAAATCTTGTAATAAAAGCTTGTAATAAAAGTTTGTATTAAAAGCTTGTAATAAACGCTTGTAATAATAAAAGCTTGTAATAAAAGCTTGTAAAAATAAAGCCTCCCAACTCACCGTCCTATTCCCCAAGTCGTGAACTCTGCAGTTCAGCTGGGCCGTCTTCCCCACCAGCGCCGTCACGTTCCTCGAGTAGGCCACGTCGAAATTGGGCCCTCGCTGCGTGAGCCCGAGGTCCACGTCTGTGTAGTCCAGCTCGGGCACGCCGTCTGAGCCGAGGCCATTTGTGTTGTCTGTGCAACCTGGGAAAAAAAATACAAACAAATGTGATGTTGGGGCGGTTCGATATAATACGACTTCGGTGGGGGTGTTAGGTTTTTTTCGTAACGGAATTTCTGCATTCCACGCTCAAGGCCCGCGATAAAAACTATGCAATAGCTTAAAAATTAAAATATGTTTAAAACGGCAATTAATATCGTTCAAAAACCTACAAATATGATTTTTTTTAAAACCCACGAAGGTTATAAAACGAACTTTGTAAAAGGAAACGGATTATATTTTATTTTAAAACTCTCGACTAGGTAGGTGAGTAAATAAAGAAAATTCGTTGGGGGTTGCCTTTTGCAGCCCTCTCCGTTCCATCGTGGGTAAAGTTATACTTTTATTTATTATATTGGCACTGAAAATAATATTTTTATGTTGTCAATTTTTATTTGTTTGTCGGGTAACTTGATTTATAATTCAATTTTTTTATGGATACATACAATTCAGCGACAAGACGAGCAAGCCGCTAGCCTGATGTTAATCATCGCGCTTGCCTATCACAGTCCAGTGCCACGTAGAATTTGAACATTCTATGCCCAAAAATTACGCTGGAAACATTGTCCTTCAATCCGAAACACAAAAAACTACTGTAATATTTGCTATAAACACAGATTGTATTAGCTTATCGATTTTGTAAATCTATACTAATATTATAAAGAGGAAAGATTTGTATTTTTGTATTTTTGGATGTTTGTGTGGAATAAACTCAAAAACTACTGGACCGATTTCAATAATTCTTTCACCATTCGAATGCTATATTATCCCAAAGTGACATAGGCTATATTTATTACCAGAAAAAATTAGGGATCCTTACTAAAACTTCAATAGTGTCCACCCGTGCGAAGCCGGGACGAGCCGCTAGTCTATACTTCTATACTAATATTATAAAGAAGTAAAGTTTGTGTGTTTGTATATTTGTTAAATTGTAAGGGGTAATCTCGGGATCTACTGAACCGATTTTAAAAATTCTTTCACCAATAGAAAGCCACATTATTGCTGAGTGTCATAGGCTATATTTATTATCTGAAAAAAATAGGGATCCTTAACAAAATAAGATCAAGTAAAAAAATTGCAACCAAAAACCTAAAAAAATAAATAAAGTAATTAATCTTAAACACAATATAAATAAAATAGGACAATAAATAAAAAATAAAGTTACGATAGATGAGAATAAAAATACGTTTATAGATAAAAATGTAAAAAATTATAAGTGGAAATATAAATACTAATTTAAAAAAAATCTACTTATCACCCGCATAAAGACGCATTTAATCTACGTTTATCCCAAAATGTTTAAAAAATAAATATCCACCCGAGCGAAGCCGGGACGAGCCGCTAGTTTATTATAATTTAGCACATGTCTCTGAAATGTCATTAGCAAAATTTTTCAGTGGGATTACTGTTTATGCAAATTGGTCAGAATTCCAGACACCAAAGGCAAAGAACGAACTTAGCCTAAACTCACTTACTTTACTTTTTACTAGCTAGACAATGTTGCCACTAGCTCATTATAAAAGTTTTCTCACGTAGAGTCCGTAAATCTTCCACCGGCGCAGACTAACAAAGAAATTTGAATTTCCCATGCAAATGATGTTTTAATGAAGCGGACTCTATCTTTTTCCGCTTATGCTAGAGCTGGCTAATCTACAGTCGAGAAGCACACTTTATTTGTGAGAATAAACTCTTGGTTTTTAGAGTAAAATTTTGCTTTATCTGTTGTATTAAAGAAGTTGAAAAGTTACTGTTACTTTCAGAATTTAAACTAATGCCATTCCAAATTTCGTGAAAATCGGTTAAGTAGTTGCGGAGATTTACGTGGTAATAAACATTCACACACACGAAGTAAAATACGTTAAATTTTCCTATATATCAAAGGCGGCAAACAAGCAAACGGGCCGCCTGATGGTAAGCAATTACCGTCGCCTATTAATACCAGTAGCACCGGAGACGTCACGGATACGTTGCGGACCTTGTAAGACCACTCGTATTGGTAGTCCTTTTGAAGAGTTCACTGTTGTGGTTCTCGGAAACACAAAATGTCAAGTACAATCGTTTATTTCTTCACAGTTGGTAACCCTATTTTTAATATAGTAAGTACAGAGCATACAATAAACCTCGTAATGAAATGCAATACAAAGAAATAAAAAATAGTTCGCGAGTTGTTAGCATACACGCTATGAAATGTGGACTGTGAAATACACTGAGTTTAATATTAAACATTGTTTGCTGAGATACGGGTGGGTGAGACTGAAAGCGGAATATGAGAAGCATAATGAGCAAATAATATAGCAAACATTCTAGTGTAGTGATTGGAAAGGATAGGTTCTCTCCAACATTTACGTTAAACTAAAGTAGGTAAAAATATAGGGTAGAGGTATTTGTACCATTTCATCCAAATCCGTTATTGCGCGAGTAAGAAACATCTAAACACTTAAATAAACATTCACATTTATAAAATAGTAGGGAGAAGAATAGTGAGAAATTAGTTAGTTCTGCTAACTAATTTCTCACTATTCTTCTTGTTTTGTATTTATGTTAGGATAGTAGAGAAGTAAGAGAGTAGGATAGTATTTATCATCTATTTATTTAGTTATACTTTACACATTATAACAGTTTATGCCGCACCAAAACCGCAGTAGATTTGTCGCGGTGCTCATTTTCAGTAGGATTAGTAGGATAGTAAAAGAGGGATATAATATTTGTTAACATACGTTTATGTTAGGTAGGTCTAAGAGTAGATTTAATTATTATGACGGCCTGTTTGGCTCAGCGGTAGTAATATCCGCTCTAATAAGCCAGAGGTCCCGGGTTCGATTCCCGGTCGGGCAGATGTTTGAATGATGAATTTAAATATCTGTTCTGGGTCTGGTTGTTAGTTGTCCTTGTCTTTGTGTATGTTCCATGGCATCCCCGACACAGGAATTTATCCTAGTGGGGGAGCTATGAGTGTGAAACGTTATTTATTTATTTATTTTAATTTTTAATCCAGTCACCTATTTTTACACGCTTTTTATTAGCTTCTCTTGTATGTTTGTTTGGATGTTTGTAACCGACTTCTTTGGGCGCGATTTTGACCAACTTTAAACGGCCCAAAGCGTGTTTTTTAGTTTTTTTAACTGTTAATTAATTAATTATTTGTCATCTCTTTTTTTTTAAACCGCTACCAGCTAGCACTCCGGTTTTACCCGCTCCTCGTTCGAGAACGTCGCGACGGTTACGTCCACTTTTGTCTCTAGAGGGCATTACGCGTTTTCATACTAAAGACAGCCATTGTAGACGGAGTTATACAAGGGCTATACTATATATATTATGTAGGTATAGTTTTATTGTTAGCAAAGTGATTGTTTTGAAGTTGTCTACGTGCATGTGGGGAGGAATTTTGGGTATGGAAAGTTGAGCGATCCTTACTATGGAATTTAGTATGTTATACAAGGTTACAAGGAAAAGGTATGCTAAACTGAGGGCTCATAGTGCTTATCATTATGAGCAACTTTTGCAATGGACCCGGATTTCGCGAAAAAATATTATGTTTTGTCAAGTTTAGTGTCATAGACACTTTTCTTTGGAACATTATAAGGGACAATGGCCATCTAAGCGTGGTAGAATTTGACAAGTTTTTGGGTGCGTAACAGAAGTTACAGAATTAAATGACTACCACTATTTTGTTTTCGTTTTTTTTTTCAATAAAACTTGTTTTCCTTCTTTCTGATTTATTTCTTCGCGTCGCTTGGTCACCCAATAAAATATTTTATTGGAATCCTAGGAAAAGCAAAATTTCCAAGAAAGACAAAAGCGGCTCGATTTCACGGGAGCCACAAACACGTTTCAAAAGCATCCGAGTTTATTATTCGTCCTCATGCCTTGTAAAAAATTCAATCACATGTCGTAAAATGTACGACAAACGAAAAAAAAAAGCATAAAATTTCTTTAGCGTTCAACACACGAAAACAATAAAAAATCCATCTGCAAACGAAATAAATTTCGTTTTGAGGCAAAAATGCAATTACAATATTTCGCGTAAAACTGACCGTACTCGAAAAATTTAATCTATGAAATAAAATGAGTTATTTTTATGGGTTATCTCATACGTGCCAATGCCAACGCTTAATTTTCTAAAAATGTTAAAATACAATACAAGGGACTACGTTCCCACTACTCAGGATGATAAGCGCAGTGCAGTCACGCAACATCTTGAGCTGTAAGTAGTTTAAAATTTGATTCACGACAAACTCGACAAAACTCTTGTGTGGCATTGGACTTTAATGGCTATGGTCAAGCGCGACTCTCTCTCTTTTCCGAGCTATGTATCCCACATGGTGGTGGTCAGCCTTCCTTACTTTTCTTCTCCACTTCGCTCTATCTTCGACATCGTCTGGTATGGCCAAGCGCGACGCTAAGCATCAAGCTAGCGACTTGCTCGACTCGTTATCTAATTACATTAATAAAATATGTATATAAATAGGTACAATTTGCTAATAGGTATCACAAAAAGAAAAGACATACACTTGAGCAATAAAAACACAAGCATAAAAAGCAGTCTATGTTTTACACGTCTCTCAATTATCTTAGAGATAGCTCGTATCTCTCGTCAGCGTTTTGATTTTCCCAAAATTACAGATTTTGAACTTCAAAAGAAAAACGTTTCAAAAAGTATTCACAACACTATGTTAAAAATCAATTTGGGGATTATTCTTCATTAAACCTTACATAAATTATGTAATACTCAAAGCATTAGGTAAATTGATTAAGTTAATTTGGAATTTAGGGTTTTATGAAATAATATTTTAGCAAGTTTCGGGTGTGGCTAAACAGTTCCATTGGTAACATGAGTTCAGAATTTTTATTGAGCAAAACTAATCTGTATTATTAAGTAAAACTTATGAAAACGACTTTAAAAAAATTGGAATGAAATTTATGACTAAATAAAGTTTTTTTAATATTTTTATATGGTAATTATATCAGAAAACATAATAAATGTAAATGTCAAATATTTTAGAACAAAACGATGGAATTTCTTTTTAATTATTATTCTACGGTGGTTATGTCACTTAAGAAGTATACTAATACGAAAATTCGTATAAACGGAGACTGTTCTGTTGTCGATAGATAATTTATATTCTGCGATAGACTGGCATGCGTCTGTCATGCATTTTCAGTAACAATAACCAATAATGATGAAATGTTGCCGAAGTACACAAATACACAAAAGTAAAATTTCCAACTAAATTCCCGCTCTACCTATTCGATTCTCGTTTCACCCGACCTGCAGTTACCGTGCCCTTTTTACCCTTTTAAGGGGCCTGACTAAATCCTTTCTGTCGCGAGATCAGTTTAACAAAAGGTTATTTAAAATTCCGGTTTTTTGTCTGAATGATGTACTTGCTGTTTTTTGCTGTTGCTAGGTAAAGTTTTTTCGAACGTTTCACAAGTAGGTATAACCTTAACAAAATATATTAGGAAATTAAACAAAAAACCTTTCAAAATTAGGATCAGTACCAAGGAAACCGTATGATGAAAGTTCGATGCCTATCTGTCCGTCTATACACGCAATTGCTTTTATTTGGATTTGATTTTGTTATATCTCGTTGGTTTTCATGGATTATATTGTTAATGATTTTTTTAACTACAAAACAAAAAAAAAAACGAAAAACAGCTAAAAGAAGGACAATTACAATACAGTCAATTAAAGTTTTTGTCTTAATCAACCCTAAGAAACAAAATAAATGATAAAACTGTACGCGTAAAAATTAAATTAACAAATGCACATACAAACAAAACGAGCATAGCAGCAAAGCACAGCTGGTTTCAATACCGTAACCCGTGACATTCTAAGGTCGAGTGCTTATTAGCGAACTGGAGCGGACAGCGACCCCTTCTAATTGGCCGCTTGTGATGCACTTGAATCGCTTGCTAGAAAATAATACTGACTGTTGTTGATAGTAAAAAAATTAAAAAATAGTTTTTCATTGCGTATTTTTATCTCTGATTGACAGTAATGCAGCTATAGAAAGCTTCAGGTTCATTTAGACAACTTAATTTTTTTTCTAAAAAGCTGGAGTTGTAAATTTAATGGTTATAAATTATTAACCTTAGGCAATAACGGAAGGATAACATTTTCACCGGCTGAAACTACACGACTTTAGCACGCAATGTCATGCTAGCTACATAATAATACATCTCATGTTTCACAAGTTCAAATTGAGTAGCTTCTGAACAAACGTTTGAATTTTCTAAATCAAGTGCATAAAACATTCAACTGACTTAAACTTCTCATGAATCTTAAACGCAGCTTACCACGATTATTTTCCTTAACTCAAAATACTGAGCCCAAAATCTTCAATGAGAGTAATGCTCTCAAAAGCTAAGCCAAACTGCAAATTAAAAAAGTAATTCGGTCGTAACGCTCCGGATTATCTTTCGCGGCTTTCTGTTAAGCTTTATCGTGTCGCTTAAAGCCCGCTCCGCTCGTCGCTGAGCTTGTTACTTACAACGTTTTTACTTACGAGGTTTTGTGTCGTTAAGCTAAAACGGTTTGTTTTGGAAAATCATGATGTTATTGAATCAATTACGTTAGCTGCGATCGGATGACTTTAAAAGAAACCAAGATTGTGGCTACTTAGTTTAATTAAATTAATAAAATAATTACAATTAGCCTAAAACTAAATTAAGTGAAAACTAGCTGAAGTGAAGCATAGTAATGACTTTGAAACGAGAAGGCTTCCGTATGGTCATCTCGGTCATCTCGGTGAGTTGCTGAATCGGCGCCTCGTGATTTGATTATACGTGATCGGTGCCTAGGTCGCTTGTGAAATCTGGAGCACGGCCTATGCAGCGTCAGCGGTTCCGGTTATTGAGCAATACGTAATTAATCTTCAAACTCAACAAAATAAGACACAAATATTGTTATTTTTTTTGTGCTCACGTCAGTTCGGATCTTTTCACTTCTATTCCAATTCTTTGTTCATTATCTTTGCGGAAAATATGAATCCTGTTATAAGAAAAGGGTACGCTAAACCGCAACAGGCTTATAGTAACATTTTGAACCCTGAAAACCCGAAAAAAAAATCAGCTGTTCTAAACAATTTATCGAGTATCATTGATATTTTTCTATGGAACAGCTGTTTTTTATCTAATTTAGGGTTGGTCCCATAATAAAAGTTGTTCATGATGATGAGTACTATGAGCAGTTTTCGACTAAACCATTTCCTTATGTCCCTGTTTAATATACCAGAATAACAGTTTAGGTAGTAAACTATTACATACTTATATAAAGAAAATAAGAGATACTTTATTAATACTGCAAAGACAAGAGCTGCCATCTTTAATGCTGATTGATCGACTCTCATACATTCAACTTGATTTTGTTATATTATTGGCCAATGAGCGTCCATAGCGGCATAGCCATGTCTGACCTAAAAATCAAATAGGTACTTCTAGACGAGCAATATTTTGTATTTTAACATCTTGGAAACAGCCCTAACGATAGAATTTCCATGAAATTTGCTATACGGAAATTTTTGCGGGCGAAAAGTTTATTTATCTAGGATTCATTACTGGAAAACATGTATTTTCGCCAGAAAAGTTGCAGTTTTATGGAAATGAAAACATTTTTTTTGATTAAATTTGGTCCATTTATATTTTAAACTCTAATCCGCGTTTGAACATCATTCCGTATATCATTCCTGATGTAGGCGACGGTAACGACCAGTAATAAAATAAGGAAAAAGCAGAAGAGAAGTTCGCGCCAAGCGTGTTCATTTTGGCAAAATTGAACTCGTAATCGTAATAAAATTTGCAATGCTCATAAACCAACAATGTCCCTACGTTAAATTTCAAACGTTTCTTATTTAGCATAATGTGATGTTGCAGTTTCTTTCTTACGAGTCTCAAATAAACTTAGAGAAAAAGATGGAGCGCTGGGTTAGATTTGGGTGAAGCCAAGAACTCCTCTACTTTCGCCCGTAAGTACATACATAAGACACACATGGACATATCAACACTCCTCTCGCGGCACTGTAGAGCGTTTACGTACACGTAAAAGTACCTTGACATACCTGTTTGACTCAGCGGTTTCTGCCTTATAAGCCAGAGGTCCCAGGATCGATTCCCGGCCGGCCAAATGTTTGAATGATGAATTTAAATATCTGTTCCGTGTCTGTTTGTTAGTTGTCTTTGTCTTTGTGTGTGTTCCATGGCATCCCCGACACAGTATCCTAGTGGGGAGCTATGAGTGTGAATCGTTTATTATTTAAATCTAACGCAGTGCTCCATCTACCTCTCTCGGTTTATCTAAGTTAGGAGTCGAATTGCTTTTTCTCCATGTTGTTTTGGCGACTCTTTGAAAGAATAAGAAATCTCGTTTTCGCTACTAAATTATTTCTTTGACCCAGTTTTGTAGTCGGGAAGGGAGAAAGCAATGACGGGAATTGGTAGTCGAATGAAAATTAAATCCACAAATATCTACCGCCTACGTATAATAGTAGTAATAGAAAATTGCGGTTTAATTTGAAACTAGAATTGATTTTATGTTTTAAGCAAGTTTTATAAAAGGGCGAAATAGCCAATGACGAAACTTTTGAGAAGAGCAGTTTTTTACGATTATTTTAATGTAGGTAATTTACTTTTTTATTTTTTTGAAAAGGGAAAATATGTGACCGCCTTGCGTGGGTGCAGCACCTAATTATAATATCAATGTGGAAGTTTGGACGTTTCTTAATCAATCACGTAACTTCGGAACAGAAATATTATGTGAAATTAGGTAGGTACTTCAGTAAAAAACTTACACCTTACGAGTAAATACGAGTCGAGTATACTCGTACTATTTACACAAACGGTTTTTTTTGTACCCTAGAAATACGCAAATTATTTCCGAACAAGAACATTATTTTTACAAAACAAAAAACAAAAACCGACTTCAAAAGACCGACTATTGAGTTATTCATCTATTTGTCGCGCACGTACTTAATGCAAATTTAAGACTTATAAATGGTTTCCTCATGGATACCATTATCAGAACTGGACTAAATTGAAATGGGAAGAACCAAATGGGAAGCGTCAGCTTTCTAATAAAAAAAGAATCATCAAAATCGATTCACCCAGTCAAAAGTTATGAGGTAACAAACATAAAAAAAAAAATAAAAAAAAAATAAAAAAACATACAGACGAATTGATAACCTCCTCCTTTTTTGAAGTCGGTTAAAAAATACCGATTACCGCAAGACGAAGTGTTTACTAACTCAGCACAAATTACAAACATTTCAGTCCATCAATCCCGATATTCCAATATATAATAGATCCACAGAACGTAGTGCATTAATTTATACCGAGTTCCGATACAATGTTGCTGAACCGTGGAGTTTGTAAATTACAATTGGAAAATTTTATTATTTACGTATCGTAATTAAATTTTTGGTTGTTTTCTTTTATTGTGAAAATATTCGACACAGCTTGTTGTGATATTATTGTGAAAGTCTGTACCTTTAAGTTCTCACTCCACACAAAAACGGTTAAATGAAAATCAAACTTTGATTTTAAGCCTATACCTTATACTGGGTTATAAGGAAAGGGTATGCTAAGCCGAAACAGGCTCATAGTACTCACCATTATAAACAACTTTTACTATGGGACCAACCCGAAATCCGCGAAAAAAAATCTGCTGTTTCATAAAGAAATATTAATGACACTACAAAATGTAATGGCACTTGATGGCTGATTTTTTTTGCGAATTCCAGGTTGGTCTTTTGGTAAAAGTTGTTTATAATGATGATACTATGCGTTCTTTTTAGCTTAACTTACTTTTTCCTTATTACCTTTTATTGACACAAACGCCACTTATCATCTCAGAAAAATTACCGGTTCCTGCAAGACGAACTGTTTACTATCATATCAATGCAACCTTCAAATCAAATCGAATCCTCCCACTGCTGTGGTACCTACAGGTCTACCCCCGAAGGGTGATTAGGCCGTATTCTACCACGCTGCCCAAGTGCGGGTTGGTGGATTTACATACGCCATTGAATTTCTTCTCCAGACATAATATGCCGGTTTCCTCACGATGTGTTCCTTCACCGAAAAGCCAGTGGTATGTAAATTCGTACCTAAGTCCCAAAGAACTTGGTACGACTCGGGGCTCGAACCCGCCACCGTTTATTAGTTCCGCATAAATTACAAATACTTCACTCCATCAATCTCTAAGATACATAATTTAGTGCATTAATTAATACCGAGTTCCGATACCATGTTGCTGAAGCGAAGTTCGCGAACTTACAAACTCAGAACTGTGGAACAGATAGTTCAGACCAACAGTTTAGTTCTTGAGGCAATCTTCGGTATTTCTTGGTTGAAACAGGTTTTAGTGAAGTATGTTTAATATTTATGTCATTTTAAAGTCTTATTAGTAATGTTTTAAACTTCCAGCTATATTAATAATTAACACTATATTATATACATTACACTGTATACATTATTTATACAGCGTTGGCCTTGTCGGTTGTGTAATTTCCAGGGTGGTCTTTGGCCAATGGTTTCACCTCCTTATAATTAAGATCTGATATCTGCCTTCATTTTGAATTTATAAAATTAGTAGGGTTGTTATGTTTTTTTCTCATATATATAATTATATTATGTTACATAGCAATCAAGAAATGGTAAACTAGGCGTAGAAAATCCGTGACTTAAAAAAACTGTCTATGACTCTTGACGAAATGTATGGTACTGCTGATTTTTATTCGCGATTCCAGGGTTGATCCCGTAGTAAAAGTTGTTCATAGTAATAAGACCCCTTTTTGGCTTAGCAAATCTATTCCTTACAAGCCTGTTTAAATTGAAGAAACACTAAGTAAAGCACCCATTATTTAGTATAGCATAGAAAATACCATGGTATTACCACGTATTTCTTACTACTTTAAAAACGTGTGGGCCTTATTTATAAATCCCGCTTAAACTTAATCACTGCTCAACATTTTTCTGTCTTGTTTTTGCACGTGACATTTCGCGTCTACGAGTTGGCAGAGCATTTCAAACAGTGACCATCTTTAAACAGGCTCGTTATGACCAAGTAAGGCCCTATATAGGGTTATTCATAAAGGGTATGCTAAGCCGAAAATGGCTCATAGCTCTCATCATTATGAACAACTTTTTCTATGAGAACAATCCGAAATTCGCGAAAAAAAAATCAGCTGTTCCATAGAAAAATGTCAATAACACTTGACAAAATGCTCGACAAAACACAGCTGGTTTTTTTTTCGCGAATTTCGGTTTGGTACCATAGTAAAAGTTGTTCACAATGATGAGTACTGTGAGCCCTTTTCGGCTTAGTATACCCTTTATGAATAACCCTGTATATGCAAAGTGCAAGCTAGCTCTCAAAATCTGTTGCCGCTGCATTTCAGCAGTTCCCAAACGCCCATAACCCTGATGAGACGGACAGCTCCATAACAGTTCAAATTCATTTGTATCACCGCACTCGCCACCGCGCCGTTGCGGCGGATTCAATGATGATTAGATCATCAGAGTTCATAGCGGAGCGGATTATATTTGACTGCATCGTAATTTCTAACGGGTTACCGTTCTGTTGTAGGTTATGCAAATAATGGCTATAAACAAACGGAATTAAACGTTTGTAGGCTGAGTGAGTAGCGAGTGAACTTATTGTATTAAACTTAAAGACAATTTTTGTGGGAAATACACGTTACTACTATTGTAAGATTGAGTCGGATACTATGTCTATGTAGTTTCGATCTCATTCGTGATCTTTTTCAAGGAGTAAATACAGGCAAGTCAAAGACTAGGTACTTGTTGTTATAAAAACACGGGACACTTACGATGTAGAATCATCGATCTACCGACTTCGGTGTGTAGAATGGACAAGATTGAGTCGGATACTTTCACTATATAATAGTTTCGATCACATTCGGTGAATTATTTCAAAGAGTAATTAAACTAACTCTAAGATTTCTTAGCTAGAGAGCTTTTTAACAAAACCCGACCTTGACTATAAAACTACCAACATTATTGTCTACTATACGAATCCATCACAGATCAAAGGCTTTTTTATCTATCTAAAATGGGATTAATTTACAAAGGAAGCATTTCAATAAGAATTCTATCTGAAATAGCAAAAGAAAATATCCTACAAATTAAAATTCTAAAACGAAAATTCCAGTCGCTGACTCTCCCTTGTAATATGGAAATGGCGTACTTATTCTGGAGCTGCCATAGAACAGATAATACTAGTTATAACACTAAATTTTCGCTAATTCTACAACGCATAACATATCCTAGAAGCACGTATTAGAATCGAAGTACTTACAGAGACGCTTGTGCCAAACTATTCCTGCGGTTAAGGGGCAGAATTTGATGTCCCGCTATCTGGCTGCTCATTTTAACATTTTCGAAGTTATAAAATCACTGAATAAAATTACGAAAAAAATCAATCGGTTAAGTTGCTGAGAATAATATCACAAACCTTCAACAAAAAAAATAACAACAAACAAACAACAAAGTCCTATTTTTAGGTATTGAAACTTGTTTGAATCAAAATTATATTAATTTTTTGTTGAATCGTTGTGATATTATTATCAGCAACTTAATCAATTGCAATTTTCCTAAATTTTATTCAGAGATTTTATTACTTCAAAAATTTTAAAATGTGCGAGCGATATAGCGGAGCTTCATGTTCTGCCCCTTAAGTATATGGAGGTACTAACTATGCACAATGTTCTCGTAAACGATCGCCTCTGGGTGCGAAGATATTGCTCGATGCAGTTCGAGCCAAGTTTTGAATATCGTTTGTAGTTTAGACTTTTCTAGAATAGGGACGGCGGGATCTGATTTGGCCGGATATTGAATGAGGGAGGTTTTTTGTTGATTCCGGTGAGTCCCTTGTGTGGTTATAGATGGTGAGGAGTTTTTTGTAGTTGAAAAGGCGTAGTGATTATTTCCTCAGGGGTTAGCAGGGTAGACGTTTGACCCACAATTCGCCAGACGTTTAGTGAGGGTTTGATCAAAAATAATGCATATTTTTTTATAATCCTAAATATTTTAAATGTGAAAGTTTGTGTCCGTGGATGTGTTTGGGTATTTGTTAGTCAAACACGGAAAACCGGCTGAACTGGCTGGCTGGATCTGGATAACATTTAGTATCGGGGTAGTTTAACATCCGGCGAGCGATTTGCTCGTCGCGTCACTCATAAACAAAAAAAAAATTTAAATCTTTTCCTTACATAATTACTTTTTTATTTTGAAATTAAATACGTTTTACATGAAACCGTGGGGTGAAGCTATGTATAATAAAAACAATATTTCTTTAAATGTTTTTGTTATAATATTTAGTTTCGTTTTAGTGCTATTAGCTTAAATCTTTTTTATCCACCGTTATAGTTCAGTTGAATGAAACTCCGGCTAGTTTTAACGTTACCGGCTAAATATATGAAACCACATCCCTAGGTGGCGTTGAAATTTCAAAATGCAAATTGGATTATTCCATGTACAGCAGAAAAAAGCTCGACCGCAGAACTTTAGGGTAAGTTTTTAAAGTCTCTATTTTTATCACAACGATAGCAAAAATTGTACTGAGAAAGATGGCAGATATTACTTAGCGAAACGGTTTCATACCACTTCTTGGTGAAGGAAAAACCTTGAGAGAAAACTTGCATAAGTAGGTACGTCCAAAGAGAAAATGCAATGTAATATGTGAATCCACAAAACAGCATTGGTCAGCGTGGTAGACTACAGCCTATTCACTCTTCATAGGTAAACTTGGTAACCCACCAGTGTGATAATAAAAAGTTGAGTTGTAGCTATCATAAATATTGAGAATATTTTTGCTCAAATTTTGGGTCAAGAATAATAAATCAAAATCTCAAAATAACCCAATTTACTGGATACTTTTATTCTACAACGCATTGTTTGAGAAGATTTACATTTTAATCGGTCTCATAAAAATAAAAACCTAATTTTCAAATCAAATATCGTTTTTCATCGTTCTATCTCTTGTCAAACAGAATTTTAACCAATAAAGTTTACACAACTATCAATACAAGTCCCAGGAACTCATTCTTGGGCGCAGGAAATTATCTCCGTCACTCTTACTGTCACGACGTTTCTGATGAGTGCGACAGTGACCAAGATATCTCACCAGACAGAATAAGGCATAAGGGGATACAGTTCGAAATACATTCAATATCACCACGCACGAAACTTGCGTAGCAGCCCTCAGGGCTTGTCTACAGTATCCAATCTAATACTACGTGTTTCGGTAATAAATCGTGGTTACACTTAGAATTATGGTTGAAAGTGACCGGATAGTCCGGACAAATCGGTCAATTTTACTTATTTAAAAAATTCTGATGGAAAAAAAATGTTTTAGTAGTTATGTTTGTTGTAGTATGAATGAGGAAAGTAACGAAAAATAAATCGATATTAATTTATTTTTATCTGTTATTTTAATAAGGTCTTTATTGCTTTGGGGTAATGCAGCAGACGTAAATAGCATCTTTATTTTACAAAAACGCGCTGTTAGGGCTATTTATAGGCTAGGTTATAGAGAATCTCTTAGACAAGTTTTTGCGCAGGTGAAAATTTTAACGTTATGTACCATGTTTGTATATTTTCTTGAACATCATGTATGTGCGTAAAAATATTCATAAATATCACAAACGAAGTCAATATACTAGCATAACAAGGAACAAGTTTAAACTTGTTCTACCTAAAATTAGATTAGCCAAAACTGGCAACTCTTTTGTAATGAACGGCGTACTATTTTATAACTTGTTGCCTGTTACTCTAGTAAATAAGAAAGACACAGATTTTCAAAGAATTTTAAAAGACTTTTTAATTGAAAAGGCTTACTACAAAATTGAAGACTTCATCTGTGATAAAGTCTCTTTACGTAAATTGTATTTAGACTGTAAAATAATATTATGACTGATTATACCTACTATTGTAGTTATTTTATACATTGATATTTTGACATTGCAATTATTTTATATAATTTTTGACATTCTAATAATATTATTTTCTTTGACATTTAATTTATTGTGTAATAATGTATTCGTAAAAATTGTATTTGACATTCATAAGTGTACATTGATGTACCCATATTTGAATAAATTATTTTGAATTTGAATTTGAATTTATTATCTTGATATTGGAAGACAGTGTACTCGAAAATGATGCACGTTCCTAGTTCACAAATTTAGACAAAATTAGTTTGAAGCAAACAAAACCAACATTTAGCAACATTTATCGATCAGTTTGTTACTTAGTCCCAATGTTGGGCAAAAGTATGTCCCTACTTATTGTGTTACCTACTTTTAATAAGCTATTTTTTTCGAAATCGCTAAAACAAAATGACCAAGTAATTATTGAGCAGAAATTTCCGGCCATTTTTGTATTCGGCAATCCGACTAAATTACTAGTTTGTACATTTCTATCCTAAAGGGTAAGGTTGAATCGTTTAATCAAATACGGCAAAGGTTGTGATAGTTCAACTTGTGTTGTACTGAATTAGCTGTTGGTATGACGTTTATTTAGATTTTTTGCTAAAATGGGTAAGTTTGTTTACGCCGAGTGGTTAGCTGTGGAGGCTATGTTTTGGCTGGAATGTTTTGTAATTTCTTTTTTTGTTTTCTTTACGTTTGGGTAGATTTTGTAGATAAAAACACTATATCACAAGCAAGCAGTATAAGAAGGTATGTTTCAAATCTATCTGACAATCTTAACACTCCTGTGTAGATTACGTTACACGTAATGAGTACAGTGGCGAGACAATGCCCTGGGCGGAGTACTCGGTGTGTATAAACAGTTTGACGAGGCGAGACAGTCGCTAGTACCATGATTTGTTTGCTCGGCCGAGTATGACCATTTACTGTCTCGCCACTGTACTCGTTACATGTAATGAACCCAGTCTGTGTCACTTAACAGTCAGAATCCTTTTCTTTTCAGAATCATTTCCAAATAGCTCCATTAAATTGATAAGACTCATTATGCATCCATTCAACACCCTAGTAAAAGTACTATTATGTGTTCTGTGGTAAAGTACCTAATACTTACCTAGAAAGTACTCAAACGTCAAGGCGCTTAAAAAGGCTAATCGCTAAAGAGAGCCAATGTCTACAGTCATGAAACGAAAAGCCTCCTTCTTCGGACACACGTAACAATGAATGGGAACGCAAAAAGTTAAGCATACTGTTCTCTGAACTTCACCATGAAAATGGCTTCTTGCTTCTCTAAGTGCCTGTCCATTAATTAAGGTTGGCAGTCCACTTCTTGAAGTTATCTTTGTCCAGCGCGAGTCTGAACAGTTGTTCTACTGTCTTTATCCCAATCCTGTCTTTATGAAGATGGCACCTTGTGATAATAAAAGCTAGGTAGTAGATTATAGTCCTTACCTGTCCGGGTGATCAGTGCCAGAGCGCCGAGCGCCCCGAAGAGCCGAGCCATCGACATTACTAGTTCATATGCTCCTGCATACCCCCTGTTTCACGCTTCACAGCATCTTAAAACCGGACACATCTGCGAACAAAAACACACCTCATTTACAACACGTTAAGATTCAGTTTCATATACCATTTTATCTTAGTATGAAAGCTCAGGCAATGTTAATCCGTACCTCAAAGGTTTAGAGTAGGTTTTCGTGTGGGATAGAAATAAGGGCATAAGGGTGTGAAAGGGTGCCTTTGAAGTGAACTCAATACTGATACTGTAAACATAGCATGTAAAAATGTTTCAGGTTTAAAAATAGGCTTGCAAATTTTTGTGAAATGATCTTAAGAATTTGAATTTTAAAAGTAGATAAGTGAAGACTAAAAGATAATTAAGTTTAGCTAGACTGAGGTGAGGTCCCAGACTCTGCAGTGGCCTAAAAGACTCACATAGTCAGTTTTTAGGCCGCTGCAATCTCGTATGTCAATTGTGTGTGATCAATTGGTGCTAATTGTGGCTTAACACAGTGTATTCATTCAGTCATAAAAGCATTACATAAGAGTCAACCGACCGAGTATTCCCTAAAAAATAATTACAAAATCCTAGGAGAGATGTTAATTGAGATACTTTCATGTAAAAATATGAAAATATGGAGGTATTTCTACTCGAAATAACTATCGAACATCATTTCCCAATTTATCCTCAATCTATCAAAACCTAGTACGTCAAATCATTCCTAACGAACGAAAAATAAACGATTTCGTTCAATTTTCCGCGATTAATCACCAATTTCAATAAAAGCGAGGTATATGCTAAGTAGTCCAGTATATAGGCCAAAGGAAAGCGAACGGCCTTAAACCGTGAATGGCCTCCGAGCTGGCTACCACCCAACACTAAAGACCTTAATGGAGAAAAAACCGGCCGAAAAATGGGTCGCTTTATAAAAGAGATTTTTTCTTACTTGATTGCGAATGGTCCCAGATATTGGCCGTGCCAGGAAACTTTCAAAGTGTCCGAACGTTCGGATGGCGATTTTCTTGTCGTCGAAAGACTAGTGTGATGATGATATTGTCGGGAAAGTTCTAGAACTCGATTTCATAGACTAGAAGTTTTTGAGGGATATTGAGGTCGCATTTTATAAGTTTTTCTGCTTTTGGTAGGCGTGTTTAATATATTATAAGTAGTCAAACGGAGTTAGAAAGTTTTAGAATAATAGAGCTTTCGTTTATATAGACATTTTTTTCTTTTTAACACTGCGATAATAATTACAAATATATACAGATATACCTACAGTCTTACTTACGAGTATAAAGATTGCTTAGAATTTTTTACTACTTAAAATGCTCTGATAACTTCTCGCTGACGTGAAATGTCACGTGCAAAAATAAAACGAAAATTTCGAGAACTAATTTGGACAGGGTATTATAAGCAAGAAACTAACCCTCTAGCTGCAGGTTGCTGTATTCGGTATTCCTAGAACGTCTATCAAGAAACTTTAGAAAGCCTTCAAATAGTTTAAGAGGAGGGTAAACAATACTACGACGGTCAAGCATGCCTGTCTGTTTCTAATTTATCTAATATTATTAAACTATTTTTGACCTCGTAAATGATTTGAACAAATTCGATTAAATTTGCTTACGCTTTGGGGGTCTAAAATTGATCTATGTACCTAAGTTTTATTGCTAGAATAGTATTTTTTCGAGTTTTTCGCGCCTATCGGTCGTGGTCACTAATTCGTGAAACACAGTAGACCTCACTTATAATTTAGTTAATATTTACTTACAAACACTTTGCGTGTGAAGCTTAATTAAAAACAAAAAAAAATATAGGCCGCGTGGCAGCCCTACATTCATCAACATCAAAGAAAACGTAGGCGTTCGAACGTTCGAGCGAATTTTCAGAAGGTGGCAAATTGGGAGCACATTGTACCAACTTTTTACGCAACACGACACGATGAAGTTATGAAACTCATTACTGAATACGAAATGATGTATCGTATATCGACATGAGTGGCAGGTGGGTATTTTCCTTGTTTTGAAGGCGCTTTGTTCCGAAGTGAACACGGTGAATAAAACATTTTTGCGGAAACACCTTAAATACAATCTAATTTTGTTATGATTAAATCACGTTAGTTTCAATAGTACAACCTAATTTGTAATTTAGTTTAACCGTTACACTGAGAGTTTGGTTACACGACAGTCAATCCAAAAAAAAATTGTACCTATTCATCATTATAAACCACTTTTACTATGGGACTAGCCAAAAAGTTCCTCAATTAAAACTAATGCGGAATTTTCATGTATGTTCAGTATTAGTATGAGAGCAAAAGAAACAAGATAGGTACTTAAACAAAACATTTTCGAAAACCACTCATTGCATTGTCATCGGATTTACACAGGAATGCCAAATTTCAGCTTAAACAGACGGTATGTGGTTGAAAATTCAGCAGCAAAAGACCCAAACTAACAAACTACATAGGTACATTGAAAGTTGAATAAAAGCAGTAAAATCACATGCCATCATTTAACACATTTTACATAAACGGTTTTTAAGAACATGAATTTATATTCCAGCAATAAAATACATGAAAAATATACATTTGTAGACTTTGAGATCACTATTCTACGTGATTCTTGTAAGAGAAACACTCTAGCCACTTTTTACTGTTGTTTATTGCACAGAAAACACAGACTTATAATTTTTTAACCGTATTTGAGAAAATATAAAGCGCGAAGTCTGTTGACACACCCGATCGACTTTCCTTGCGGACAGAATACTTTTTGAAATTGTCATTTACAATTGTCTATTGGGCTGAAAGCGCGGTCTACCCTCACTTGCGAAAAATTACGCCAAAAACTACATGGTAATATCAACCTCCAAATTGTAAGGAGCAGCAGATGCTTTTCGCGAATTATCGGGTTGGTCCCATAGTAAAAGTTGTTCATAATGATGAGTAGATACTTCGATAACCAATAATATTTCAGATGTCTAACCAGTCAACCTGTATTAACAAGAAGATATTGTAGTTACCTGAACCAAAACTACCTTACAGCTGAAACCTTAATAAACCTGTGCAAACTAAACATCAACAACCGGACACCAAGTTTAAAACAACTAGTTACTATCTATTCCAATGTACTTCGAACAACAATAGAGGGAACTTCGCGAACGGTCATTGAAACAGTTAACTGCAGCGGAAGAGTCGACGGAACACGATTTATTGTTGAACTGTAACTGACAAACATTTTCGGTTAACAATAGTTAGCGAAATATGATCAAATTAGTAAGATAAGGATGGGTATAGCATTACATTGACGTTGGTCACAATCTTCTGACCATTTGACCATCTCACTGTCTAACCGTCTAACTGTATGACCTCACCATCTGATGTCTGACAACAGATACAGAAGTGAGTCCTGTAAATCATGTCAATTTATTATTATACTGTCGCTGAAAACAGTAATGGGTACAGTGGCGAGACAGTGCCCCCGGCCGAGTACTCGGTTTGTATCGTTACGTATGATCAACTGATAACTGTACAGTGTACACTCGTTACTCGATCAAATTACTGACAAAGCACGAACAGGCATATCCGTGCAGTGAATCAGCAGATTCAAAACCAACTCAAACACTACAATTTGGTCTAGTATTTACAAAACCTATTCACTTTTAGTTTCTAAAATATATTTTAGCTTCTCTCCTATCGCGCCTCCCTACTCCACTTATATTAAAGTGAGACTAAATTAGGGTACAGTATTTGCTCACTCGAAACGCTGGAACCCTTTGGGACGGAATGTTGTACTAGGACTCTTTGAAGGTGGCAGAAAGGGTCCACGTATGGTAGAGTATGGTATGTAGGCACGGGCTTATTGAGTTGGCAAACATAGTTCCCAGTTGTTGGGAGGAAGGCTTGGAATGAGATGAGAAATGCTTTTCCTAGATATGAAATAGCACAACAGGTGTGCAGGTGTGTGGGAAAGGTATTGCTTTTGCTGTAGTTTTATCTAAAAGTCGAAGCATAGCTAGAACTTCGACAGCTAATCTGGGTTATAGCCGTGTAAAACTACAGATGTAAAAAATAGTTTAAAAAAAAATATCAATATCCGGAGTTATTAGCGATAAGAAGGATTTGACGTCTGATCTCATGATGGATAGATTATTTACTTACTTACTTAGTTTTTTTTTTTTAAATAAACGTTTCACACTCATAGCTCCCCACTAGGAATAAATCCTGTGTCGGGGATGCCATGGAACACACACAAAGACAAGGACAACTAACACCCAGACCCAGAACAGATATTTTAAATTCATCATTCAAACATCTGCCCGGCCGGGAATCGAACCCGGGACCTCTGGCTTATAAGGCGGATACACTACCGCTGAGCCAAATAGGCCGACATTTAAGTAAAGATGATTTTTAAGTTGTCCAATATGAATTTATCAGAATTTAAATTTATACTTGCTAAACTTGAATTAATAAAGATAACATACACACTCAAAATTACCATGTAAACATTCCAAATCCAAAGCCCGAGGACATATTTTAAAACTCTTGCCATGATATTTTCAACCCGTGAAAAGTTCTATTGCACTAATTGCAAACGAAATTCGAATACATAATCACTTTTCAGTTGACGCAATCAGTCGTACGAACGGAGTGAAAACTACGTCAGAAAATAAGCTCCACGAAACACAAAAATTAAGCCCGAAAAAACTCATGCAGAGAAAAAAACTCATATGTAGAATGCTAATTCAGCCATCACAATGCCACACTCTGCATTCTAATTCCACACAACAACTAAAACTAATTTATTTCCCCGATAAAGACCCTGTCTTCTCCGGGAACGAATCGGAACAAGATGATTGCATTCCCCACTCTAAGCAAGCAATTGGAAATTTAATTTTACCCACCAATTGATGTTAAGACTTATTTCCATTCGTAAATGGGATTAAAGAAAGCAGAGAAGGATTGAGAACTATTCTTTCAGCATTTCATTTTTTGCAGGTGATTTATTTGGATGGATTTAAAAACGGGTTTAAGAAAGATTGAGTTGTTAATTAGTTATTTGGCTAAAACTGTAGAGATTGTCCAGTCTAAATCCAAAATTTGGTTGGTTCCGTCTATGTTTAACAAAAATAACTACGTCCCACAGTTTCGTCTATGATTCTACAAAAACCCTTGTTTTTTGGGATCAAAGGTATAACTCGCTATACCATGCATGGTGTAAGCTATCTTCATAAAAAAAATATTGCTTGGCTTTTATCTTGCCCTGTCAGCCAGACAAAAAGGAAGATAAAAGCCAACGCGTATCTATTAATGGGTTGATTACACGTAACGAGTACAGTGGCGAGACAGTGCCCTCGGCCGAGTACTGGGTTTATATAAACAGTTTGACGAGGCGAGACAGTCACCAGAACCATGATTTGTTTGCTCGGCCGAGTGTGTCCATCTACTGTCCCGTCACTGTACTCGTAACGTGTAATCAACCCATTAGTTCGCGTTAAAAGCTTATGGCTTAGGTCTACGCTATAGGAAAGTTTAAGATAGTACGGACGAATAATGTCCCAGCATTGTTGAGACCCGGCGGAAAGAATTAGAGGAATGCCTCTTATCTTAGACTCTTAGAGCCTTTATCGGTCGGCAAATGAGGGTTGGGGAACCACGGGTTAGTGAGGTCTGCATACTGGTTTCGGTATGCAATTATCATATGCTGTGTAAGTGAGTGTAATGAAACGGGGAGTGGGCATTTAGTTTTAATTAGTGTCTAGTTTTGGTTTAATATGCTTGTTTTTATTTTGGTTTACTAGTTGTTTAGTAAGATAGTGAATGAGTATTTCTAAGGTAAGGTAAGGTACGAGTAAAAATGTCAATGGAACTCGACAAAATGTATGGAACAACCGATCTTTTATTGCGGATTTCTGGTTGGTCCCATAGTAAAAGTTGTTCATAGCCCTTTTTCGGCCTTCATACCTTTTTCTTATAACCCGGTATATTTAACCGCATCGTCGCTTTCCATTAAGTATGGTTGTGGTCAAACGCATAGTTTTGTAGTTGTGCAACATCAAATCCGTAGTCAGACGAAGTATGCTCGGGCGTCGTCAGCTGAGCACGGCTGATCGAATCCAACGTAAGTAATAGAGTGCATACACCAGTACAACCGCCGTCAGCCGATGACGTCCGAACATGGCCGATTAACCAGCGATGACTACACAGATCGGCAACGTCTCATATCGACAATATAGTCATATCGACGAACGTCAGAGACAGTCGTCTGAACTTGTCGCCCGACGTCGGCAGATTGGCTCAAAATTGGTCGGTTGGCATGCGTACGGTAATTATTCCCCGTACTTCGTTATTGGAGTATTTTCAACAATAAGTGAGTTTTCAATTAAAATAAAAAACCGTGCAATTACTACAAGAACGTACGAGTAAGTTTCCTAATTTTTTACACGGAACACGTCACTGAACTAAAACAAAAACCGGCCAAGTACAAATCGCACCCGCGCACGAAGGGTTCCGTACCATTATGTATAAAAATGGCAAAAAACATGTCTTATGTCATGTTGTATGGAAACTCCTTTCTTTTTGTGCTTTTTAGTATTTGTTGTTGTAGCGGCAACATAAATACGTCATCTGTGAAAATTTCAACTTTCTAACTATCACGATTCATGAGAAACAGCCTGGTGACAGACGATAGACAGACGAACGGACAGCGAGTCTTAGTAATTGGGTCCCGTTTTACCCTTTGGGTACGGAACCCCAAAAACGGCGGAAACAGTGCAACCGCTATAAGCAAAACTATTATAACTGACTACTTCCTACCTATGCCTCTTGTAACGTTATGCGTTATCATACACGGAATGGGTTCGAATATGCAACATTTTAGGTGACCACTAGACCGGTTTCCACTGTTCTCGCAGCGCGGCCGTCGCTCGCGCCGGCAAGCGCCTCACGGGAGAGCGATAACTAGACTTACGCGGAACGCACGTCTTTTGAAACTGCGATCACTGACTCGCGAATTACTAGCAAATTATCGCGTAATCGCGGGGCTCAAAGCGTCCCTAACGTTCCCGTAAACACTAAACCTATTTGTGAAATAATTGACCCCAGATTTGGGTAAGTGGTGCACCATTATGTAGGATGACTTGCATTGTAACCTAGTTCGCAGATTGTGCTCGAATTATATTATTTTACCTACCTTTCTTTTTTAGATTTTAATAACCAATTTTGGGTTTTGTTCGTTCCACGTCACGGGAACGCTAAATTAGGGTTCAGTTCATAACTAACTTATTTATTTAAATTTTGTAACCTAATTAATTTCATTTTTTCTAAATTTTCGAATGTTTGTAATCTCCGGATCTGATTGTGAATATCCACGACAATACAACCACGTAATTAGCGCTTTGCTGCTCCGTCGTTGTCGTGGGTGCTCACAGTCGGTGACCGGTGTGTAACCCTTTTTGTGTCTGGCGCATTCCAGGGTCCAATTTTACTACTTCTTCTGGTTTCACTTCCGTGTCTGAGGACTACCGACGGAACACTCCGGTCACCTTCAACACGAGAGCGCCCACCCTCACCCTTGGCGTTTGAGCAGGGAAGTGCAGGTCCCAGTCGAAGAAGACAAGGAATCAGCCGGTATCAAGCCCGTAACCACCCTCATTTTGGTTCCCGGCTCAGTTAGCTCGGTGGCTAATCGGTGGCTAATAAATTTGTTCACGGCACCTACCTACCCGTTTTATTTAAAAAACCTCGAGTAGGCAGGCCCTAAAACAGAGTCGTGACACTGGCGCCCTTATCGTGGTGGATATACGGTTGATTCCTTTCTATTCTTCTTGGGTTGTGGTTTGTGTTGGTGGTGGTGTAGTGTAAAACGTCATATTTAATTGGTTTAACCGCTACTAAAGTGTACCTACTGTACTGACAACTGTAAGTACATATTAATTTGAAATTTAAACATTTTAATATTATTTCTTTATTTATTTAGAGTCATTTTGTTGTTTGTATCGCAAAAATAACACAGGAAATATTTTTTTGCTAGGGCACCTAAAATGCCGCTTTCCTAAATTGTGTTCAAGTTTTTATATTTTGGTTCAAAGTTTTGTTTAAAACAAAGAATATTGATTTTGATTATTTGGTACACATTAGTAGCACATTTAATATTTTTTTTTATTAATTTTAATTTTTATTTTTTTTTACCTTAACTTCATACTAAGCAAATCAGTAGAAAAACCAGACGTTCAGTAAACTAAAACTGTAACAGAACGGAGAACGCGTTTATTTTATTATTATTAGTTTTGGTATAACAATTAGTACAACTTACTTACATCTTTACAACTGCACCATTTATCCAACTGGTTCATTATTTTACCCCTACTATTTGTATTTTGCCCCTACTATTTGTTTTTTTTTCTTAACTTATTTATTTTTTAAACACTTATTACCATGTTGCCTATTAAGTTTCTGTCCTTGCAAAAGTCGGAGCTAGAATATGAAGTTCGTATTAGAGGTGCTACTCCCGCTACTTCTGTCGAAGAGCTACGGAAGCAAATCGTAAAATTGTCACCTGATTTACCATCAGAGTATATTTTAGAGTCTCCGCTTGAGGTCAAACAGGATCTTAAAGGTTGTTTAGAGGTGTTAACAAAAATCCAAATAAGCCTAGACGTTTCTGACCCGAGTGCCGCTTCGCTGATGAGAACACAAAATATGTTAAATCACCTACATAACCGCATCGAAAGAATTACGCGCAGTGACGAAATAAAAAAGGAGTATGACGATATCGTAAGTGCATATAAAATGCTTTCTCAAAGGCTCCCTGCTCTTCTAGCCAAAAAGCCACTTCCAAGCACTTCTTATGGTATGTCTCAGGTCCGTGAAATTACTTCAGTGCCGGAACTGCAAAATGTAATATCAGTGTCATGTGACCGTACCACAGCAGATTTGAGCAAACTTAAATTCGCGGGCAAAACGTGCGTTCGGTCGTTTATTCAGCGTGTAAATGAATTTATACGAGCAAGAAACATACCATCGGATAAAGTTTTGAGTTTTGCTGCAGAAATATTCCAAGACGATGCTCTTCACTGGTTTCGTGCCGTTAGGGGCAGGGTTAGTTCGTGGGATGAGTTGTCAGTTTTGCTGCAGGAAGATTTTAGCCAGTCTGATTATGACTATAGACTTATTTCTGAAATCCGCTCACGCACGCAAGGAGAACGCGAAAACATTACTATTTATCTCTCTATTATGAACGGGATGTTTTCGCGTCTATCTAGGCCTCCTTCCGAAGTGGACCAATTAGAGATTCTTCTTCACAATATAAGACCGTGCTATGCTAGCACATTAGCAGCGGCCCCTCAGATTTCGACAATAGACACTTTGCGTTCTGTGTGCCGTAATTATGAGACAATCCAGTCTCGCCTGTCTCACTTTCAAGAACCACCTAAGGTTACATCAGACACGCTGGCACCAGAGTTTGCGTATAACAAAGAAGTGAATAAAACTAAACCTAGCACATCTTATAATCAACACAAATATTACAATACAAATAATCAGAATAAAAATTATAACTATAATAATAACAATCAAAACAGAAATAACAACTATAATAATACCTATAAAGCTAATAACAATCAATCTTATGTACACGCTGTAGAAGTGACTAACAGAGAACCTTATTGCCCAAGGTGTCGTAATAATACCCATAATATCCGTCAATGCCAAGCTCCGCGAGACATTGTTTGTTTTAGGTGTGGTATGAAAGATGTGAAAGCACCTGATTGTCCTAAATGCCTTCAAAATAAAAATAATCAAAAAAACTAACTGAGCAGAATTGTATAAATTTTGACAAGCACGACTGGGAAACGTGGCTTGCTTTTATTAGAACATTTATTTCTACTTATAGGGTTTCTACAATTCTGCAAAACAAACCAATAAATGACAATAGGCCTTATGTAAATATTAAAATTAACAACACTGATGCTTGTGGATTGCTAGATTCAGGCGCTACAGTCTCAATTCTAGGAAATAATTCCCACTTACACTTAACTGACTGTACTTTGCACCGGGATGACCACATTAAAATGGTAGCTGCTGGTGGACAATCCTTGAAGAGTATTGGCTATACGTACTTACCTGTGACCTTTGAAGGCCAATTTCACATTATTAAAGCTTTCGTAGTGCCAGAGGTTGAAACTTCAATTATATTAGGTGTAGACTTTTGGCGTGTTTTTCAAATTTGTCCTAAATATTTAGGTAGTATTCAAATGTCCAATACCTTATTGGCAGAAATTAAGGTGAATACTGATGAACCTATCATCTGCTCGTATGATAATTTAATGGAATCGCAAAAAGGTATAGCTGACAATATTATTACTCAGTTTAAGTCGATCTCATCAGAAGAGAAGGGTTTAGGTAGAACTAATTTAATTTGTCATCGTATAGATACTGGTGACGCGCAACCTATTAAGCAACGCTATTACAGAATGTCTCCCGAAAAGCAACGAATTCTGGTTGAACAAGTAGATGAAATGCTGTCTCTTGACGTTATCGAACCGTGCGAGAGCGCTTGGTCTTCTCCTGTGCTTATCGTTAATAAAAAGAACGGGCAGCCTAGGTTCTGTTTAGATAGTCGAAAGTTGAACGCAATAACCAAACGCGACGCCTACAATTTACCTTATGTCTCGGAGATCTTAGACAACCTTCGCGATGCAAAATATTTATCCAGCATCGACTTGTCTAAGAGCTTCTGGCAACTACCAATAGCCCTAGAAGACCGCGATAAGACCGCTTTTTACGTTCCGGGCCGTGGCACATATCGTTTTAAAACCACACCTTTTGGATTGACGAACGCCCCCGCAACGCAACAACGCCTTGTTGACTTACTCATTAGTGACATGGAGTCTAAGACCTTTGCATACTTAGATGACATTATCATCATCAGCTCGACCTTCGAAGATCACGTATCACGGTTATTGCGTGTTTTAGAAAAATTAAAGATGGCAAATTTGACAGTTAACTTCGAGAAGTGTAAGTTCTTTCGAAGTGAACTTAAATATCTCGGCTATGTTGTTGATTCTCATGGGTTGCGTACAGACCCTGACAAAGTTGAGGCCATTCTCAATTTCCCAACCCCCACTACAAGGAAAGAGTTAAAACGCTTTCTCGGTACCGCTACTTGGTACCGACGTTTTGTACCAAATTTTAGCACAGTGGCTGGTCCACTCAATAAGCTGACTGCAAACGGGAAAAAGGCGCCCCCTTTCAAGTGGTCACCAGAAGCAGACGCAGCTTTCAATGCCTTAAAGGATTGCCTCGTTTCTGCTCCGGTTCTCTCTTGCCCAGACTATTCAAGCTGTTTCGAAGTTCATACTGATGCGAGTGGATTTGGAGTTGGGGCAATGTTAACACAAACAGTAGACGGTAAAGAGCACCCAATTGCCTACATGAGTCGATCTTTCACCAGCCCGGAGAAGAACTACAGCATTACCGAACGAGAGACTCTTGCTGTGTTAGTAGCTCTCGAACACTGGCGGTGCTATCTCGAAAACGGCCAAACATTCACAGTGTACACTGACCACTCTGCCTTGAAATGGTTTTTATCTTTAGACAATCCTACAGGACGATTAGCGCGATGGGGAGTTCGCTTATCTTCATTTAACTTCGTTATCAAGCACCGTCGTGGTGTTGATAATGTGATTCCTGATGCCCTGTCTAGAGCTTTTCCTGTTTCCGCGATTTCTCTTGCTAACGCGAATACAAATGATGTCTGGTATAAAAAGATTATTAATGGTTGTCATAACACCCCCGATCAGTTTCCTAACTTTTTGATAAAAAATAACTCGTTATTTCGTCTTACTAAAAACACGAATTCACAATTAGTGTCTGAATTCGATTGGAAAGAAGTTGTACCTAGCGAATTCCGCGAAAAAATTATAGCAGAAAACCACTCAAATCCAACAGCAGGACATTTAGGTATTTTTAAAACATATCGGCGGCTGTCTCTAAATTACTACTGGCCGGGTATGCACCAAGATGTCGTCAAATTTGTAGGGTCTTGTTCTGTTTGCTTGTCATATAAGGCGCAAAATCACTCAACATTGGGCGAAATGGGACGTCCAAAGCAATGTTCGAGACCATTTCAAATGATCTCGATTGATTTTGTAGGCCCCCTTCCAATCACACGTAAACAAAATAGTTACATGCTCGTAGTCACATGTTGTTTTTCAAAATTTTGCAATATTTATCCATTACGCCGTGCTACTTCCGATGCTGTCATCAAAATTCTAGAAGATGCTATATTTTTAGTTCATGGCATACCACAAACCATTTTTTTGGACAATGGTTCACAATTTGTAAGCTCTGCTACAGATGCTTTATTTAGAAAATATAATATACCTAACATATTCTTCACGCCAAAGTATACACCGCAAGTGAATACTGTAGAACGGTACAACAAAACTATAGTCACTAGTTTGTCTACATTTGTAGGAAACGATCATAGGTCATGGGACACTTATATTCCTAAAGTACAGTTCGCGATCAACAATTCCGTCAACGAAACCACCGGTTACACGCCGTCATTCTTAGTTTACGGTAGGGAACTAGTTTTATGCGGATCGCACTATACAGATAATGACCTTGGCGACGAAATACTGTTTCTTCCACGTGATCTGTACGCAGAAAATCGAGGATGTTTTCGGTCGATATTTAATGATGTGCAAGCCTCATTATGGCAAGCGCATACGAAAAATGCGGTTCACTATAACAAGCGTAGGAAATCAGCCGAGTTTAATGTGGGCGACACAGTCTATAAGCGTGCCTTCGTACTAAGCGACAAGGATAAGTACTTCAGCAAAAAGCTGGCACCAAAATTTTTAAAGTGCCGTATTGTGGAGAAACGATCCCCTCTAGTGTATGTTTTGGAAGATATGTCAGGAAAAAACATAGGTGTTTGGCATATTAAAGACTTGAAAAACACTAGATATTGACACATTTTTTTTTTTTTTTGCTAATACACTTAACTATTAGTTAACTTAATTAATAATAACATAAAAAAAAAATACATAAATAAAAAATAAAAAAATAATACAAAAAAAATAAAAACATAAAAAAAATAAATAAATAAATATATATTTCAAAATAAAATAAAAAACCTAATTCTATAATATCATGCGGCTAGCATAGGTCTTCTGTGCAATGTATAGCAGCTGACTTTTTTCTTGTACGGACGCGTTAGCAGCACTTTTAACTGTTATTGCAATTTTGTCAGGTAGTATGGTTGTTATTATGATAGGAATTTAAAAGAGAATGGATGAATGTGTAGTGCTAGTTGTAATCTATAGACGGGTTTTTTTTTTAAGAACAAAACCCTTTCTGAGACGAGCGGGGTAATGTAACGTTATGCGTTATCATACACGGAATGGGTTCGAATATGCAACATTTTAGGTGACCACTAGACCGGTTTCCACTGTTCTCGCAGCGCGGCCGTCGCTCGCGCCGGCAAGCGCCTCACGGGAGAGCGATAACTAGACTTACGCGGAACGCACGTCTTTTGAAACTGCGATCACTGACTCGCGAATTACTAGCAAATTATCGCGTAATCGCGGGGCTCAAAGCGTCCCTAACGTTCCCGTAAACACTAAACCTATTTGTGAAATAATTGACCCCAGATTTGGGTAAGTGGTGCACCATTATGTAGGATGACTTGCATTGTAACCTAGTTCGCAGATTGTGCTCGAATTATATTATTTTACCTACCTTTCTTTTTTAGATTTTAATAACCAATTTTGGGTTTTGTTCGTTCCACGTCACGGGAACGCTAAATTAGGGTTCAGTTCATAACTAACTTATTTATTTAAATTTTGTAACCTAATTAATTTCATTTTTTCTAAATTTTCGAATGTTTGTAATCTCCGGATCTGATTGTGAATATCCACGACAATACAACCACGTAATTAGCGCTTTGCTGCTCCGTCGTTGTCGTGGGTGCTCACAGTCGGTGACCGGTGTGTAACCCTTTTTGTGTCTGGCGCATTCCAGGGTCCAATTTTACTACTTCTTCTGGTTTCACTTCCGTGTCTGAGGACTACCGACGGAACACTCCGGTCACCTTCAACACGAGAGCGCCCACCCTCACCCTTGGCGTTTGAGCAGGGAAGTGCAGGTCCCAGTCGAAGAAGACAAGGAATCAGCCGGTATCAAGCCCGTAACCACCCTCATTTTGGTTCCCGGCTCAGTTAGCTCGGTGGCTAATCGGTGGCTAATAAATTTGTTCACGGCACCTACCTACCCGTTTTATTTAAAAAACCTCGAGTAGGCAGGCCCTAAAACTGAGTCGTGACACTCTAACAGGCCCGTAGTGAACAAAAATCTGAGAAACAGTGCAACCGCTATAAGTAAAACTATTATAACTGACTACTTCCTACCTATGCCTCTAACAGGCCCGTAGTGAACAAAAATCTGAGAAACAGTGCAACCGCTATAAGCAAAACTATTATAACTGACTACTTCCTACCTATGCCTCTAACAGGCCCGTAGTGAACAAAAATCTGAGAAACAGTGCAACCGCTATAAGTAAAACTATTATAACTGACTACTTCCTACCTATGCCTCTAACAGGCCCGTAGTGAACAAAAATCTGAGAAACAGTGCAACCGCTATAAGCAAAACTATTATAACTGACTACTTCCTACCTATGCCTCTAACAGGCCCGTAGTGAACAAAAATCTGAGAAACAGTGCAACCGCTATAAGTAAAACTATTATAACTGACTACTTCCTACCTATGCCTCTAACAGGCCCGTAGTGAACAAAAATCTGAGAAACAGTGCAACCGCTATAAGCAAAACTATTTTAACTGACTACTTCCTACCTATGCCTCTAACAGGCCCGTAGTGAACAAAAATCTGAGAAACAGTGCAACCGCTATAAGCAAAACTATTTTAACTGACTACTTCCTACCTATGCCTCTAACAGGCCCGTAGTGAACAAAAATCTGAGAAACAGTGCAACCGCTATAAGCAAAACTATTATAACTGACTACTTCCTACCTATGCCTCTAACAGGCCCGTAGTGAACAAAAATCTGAGAAACAGTGCAACCGCTATAAGCAAAACTATTTTAACTGACTACTTCCTACCTATGCCTCTAACAGGCCCGTAGTGAACAAAAATCCGAGAAACAGTGCACCCGCTATAAGTAAAACTAAAACCAACAACTTCCTACTTAACTTCCTACCTATGCCTCTATGCCCGCACAAGTTTAGCCGGTCCAACATCCTCGACCCCGTAAATAATACAACAATGAGAGACAGACAATGGTTGGATTCAACCGCGGTAGCTGCTCGCCATTTTGTAGATTACGTACAAGCGAGCGCAGAAGTGGGGGCTTATTTAAACGATATCGATCAACCCATAAGTGATTAATGTCGAGACAGTGCTCTCGGCCGAGTACTCGGTTGGTGTAAATAGTTTGACGAGGCGAGACAGACACTAGAATACTCGTAGAACCTTCAGGATTATCTTTGCTCATAAACTTAAAAATTGCATTTTTATAAAAAGAGTGGCGGCAGTAAACAAGCAGACAGTCAGCCTGACGCCTGTCTTTATAAATTTGTGTTAACTCCGTACGGTTGTGTACGCACCTCACTATAAATCGAAATTCATTGTAAAAGCGCTGATTTGTTCATTTATTTCGATAAACTGTGAGACCTCACTTCGATCAGCCAATTTAATATTAATTCAATTGTTATTTATTCCGTGGTAAAATAGACGCACTTTATCACAACTTTTTACTACAGAACAATTGAATTTTGTGACACAAATACATGGCCGCAGAAGTCAAAGGGCGTTGGTCAGACGGGACATTTTTGTGCGCAACTGTATCGCTATGTTTGAGTTTCAGCTTGTTTGTCCCGATGTCCCACGCTAGGTTATTGTATCGTTTGCCGAAACTTTGCAAAGGTTTCGTAATTTATTATGGACATGTTTTTCTTTTCGCGTACTCTCTTTTTTACTTTGAAATATTTCGCTAAATTAGCTATTAAAATATTATTTTTCTGAGAATAAAATAAGTGTTTAGAAGGTTGTTTGACAACGTTTTTGCTGTTTTTATTTTTATTTTATCAAACTCGGCGTTTGATCATCCGACTACCAGTATAATATACGAGTATAAAACTCTTCCCTTGAAGGGTGACAAGGCCGTATTCCAGTATGTTTTTTAGAAAATAAAATCGTTAGGAATCGATGTGCAGTTTGTATTCCGTAAAAACAGCATGCGCCCGCGGTTTCACCCGAGCGGTCATGAAAACTTTATATGACAATTTAATAATGATGATAAAAATAGCCAAAGTGTTGTTCCAGAATCTTAAGTATCTAGTTCTACATTCCTTGTATTTTTACAAAAATAAATATAAAAATCGGTTTTGTCATTTCAAAGATACCTACGTGGTGATAAACATACGCACACAATCACACAAACTTTAGGACAACTTTATTCGTAGGATTTCATTATTATCGAATCTCTAAACCGAGTAAGCAGTTTTTCGATGAGCAAAAAATACTTTTTATTCGAATACTCGTATATTCCAGTCTTGTTGCTTGTAAAAGAAAATCACTTAAAGCGATCTTCTTTTAGCATTTACGGGTTCTGGAACTTTTTATTTTAGTTGTAAAACTATGGAACAATAGAGAGTACAACGACTTCATTCTTTTATTTCATTTCAATCACTAATTTTATTCTGGCGAGTGAGATATTATCTCGGTCACTGTCGCTCTCATCTGAAATGCCGTGACAGTAAGAGAGACAAAGATAATCTCAAGCGCCCAAAAACAAGGTCTCTGATATTTCTCACAAATATTTCATTACCTAAAAGAAAGGTCAATAAACATTTTTCTCAAATAAAGCAGCTAAATAAACTTATCTAAAAGATCTCTAGTAAATAAGAAAGACACAGATTTTCAAAGAATTTTAAAAGACTTTTTAATTGAAAGGGCTTACCTACTATAAAATTGAAGACTTCGTCTGTGATAAAGTCTCTTTACGTAAATTGTATTTAGACTGTAATAATAATACTTGATTGATTATACCTACTATTGTAGTTATTTTATACATTGATATTTTGACATTGCAATTATTTACATATTTTGTTTTGACATTCTAATAATATTATTTTCTTTGACATTTAATTTATTGTGTATTAATTTATTCGTAAAAATTGTATTAGACATTCATAAGTGTCTTGACTGATTATACCTACTATTGTAGTTATTTTATACCTTGATATTTTGACATTGCAATAATATATTATAATTTTTTTGACATTCTAATAATATTGTTTTCTTTGACATTTAATTTATTGTGTATTAATTTATTCGTAAAAACTGTATTTGACATTCATAAGTGTGCATTGATGTACCCATATTTGAATAAATTATTTTGAATTTGAATTTAGAAATGAGTAAGTTCAAGCTACTAGTTCTCAATAGAAAATTTGAAACAACAAAAGCACGTCTATACAAAGTTAACTGTGAATAGAATTTATATTCACAGCTTAATTTAGCGATGAATAGCCCATGAAATTGTCGCTGTCATTCTATTATAGACCCTATTGAACTTAATTTAGTGTTGAATACATATTTACAGTCAACAATTTAACTCCAATGAAGACACAAAGCAAGATTTGCCCACGCAAAAGCTTGTAACAGCGGCATAATCAAATAGCTGCGCTTTCAAGGTTTCAGAATTATTATAGAACTAGCTGTTCCCTGCCACACTTCACTGTGGATAAAAAAAAATAGCCTATGTTACTTTGGGATAATGTAGCATTCGAATGGTGAAAGAATTTTTGAAATCGGTCCAGTAGTTTTTGAGTTTATTCCACACAAACATACAAAAATACAAATCTTTCCTCTTTATAATATTAGTATAGATTTGACACTCGTAAAGTTTAGAATGGTGATAGTAGCGTAGATCGAGGTATTTGTAATGGGTTGATTACACGCAACGAGTACAATAGTGAGACCAAAGGTAAAGCCCTACAGATAAACTCGAAAAACTATAAACAAGCAGTAAAAGCTTGTCTATATAGTAGATAATTATATAAAAAACAAAACAATCAGCATCATAAATCGAGCAAAACGATAGGGAACCAGTCTCTGATAAATCTAAATTACAATAATGTACAGAACCAAGTTCGTAAAGCGAAACAACGTCCATTAACCAACTAATTAGGGATCGGAAGTTCTGAATCTGGAACTCTATAGGTGCTTCAATACGTTTGCAATACCTACACAGTTTTCTCAGTGAAGTAGGTGTTTTACACAGATAGATAGATAGATAAACTCTTTAATGTTCACACCATAAATTACAAACGAAATGATTATAAAACTTAAAACTAGTGCGACAATTGGTTTATCGCTAAGAGCGATCTCTTTAACAACAACGATTGAGGGCTTGACTTATAAAGCCCGCTTAAACTTAATCATTGCTTAAAATTATCCGTCTTATTTTCACATTTATGACACCTTACTTCAGCTAAAAGTTGTCAGAGCGACTAACAGCAGTGACTAACTTTAATCAGTGTTTATAAGGCCCTGAGTTACAAATCTTGTCTCGTCGTATTTTTGTGGCTTTTTAGCCAATCAATATCTAACACCGAGTTAAATCCGCTACACTACACTGAG
This sequence comes from Alcis repandata, assembly GCA_949125135.1. NCBI lineage: Eukaryota > Metazoa > Arthropoda > Insecta > Lepidoptera > Geometridae > Alcis > Alcis repandata. The sequence continues at coordinate 1,848,951 of OX421237.1, forward strand.
AAAAATGCGCATCTAAATGCCGCTATTAAAATAATGATGAATTTATCTAAAGTGCATCTGATATCACCAAAAAGTACGATGATTAGCACCAGTTTTTACGGCGACAACTATCATAAACTGGCGCTAATCACCGTACTTTTTGGTGATCATTATGCTCCGTACTTCTATTCAGAAGTACAGAATGAAGTGTGCCTTAATCAAGTAAGTAAATAACAAATAAATAGGTTTTTCTTGAAAAAAAAAATCATAGCTTCGGTAGATTGTCCTCATCCTTTATCTGCCTATGATTTAATTACTATTCAAACCACCACTACCTTTGCAACTACTTTTTAGTATCAGAATATCTTACCCAGTACCAGAATGGAAAAACTCATCCAATAAAAGTAAAATCAGACTCCATCACATAAAATCTTGTAATAATGATTACGTTCTCTCAGAAAATATCTCACAATGACATACGACAGTTGTATACAACCGCTAAACGCCGGATTTATATTCTAGACATACGCATTACTTACGACATTATACTGGATGTGCTAGTAAATCATCATACTCATACGAACGGACGTATCATTTTTTTCTTGACCATATTGCCACAGTGCTTGTGAGCAGAAAACTAATTTGAATCAAGAATTTTATTTATTCATTTTTTGCTTTATAAAGTTTGAAGCATGTATTTGTATTGTTGCCCATTTGATAGATATGTCATTTGTAGAGTTAGGATGATAACACTGAAATATAAGCGAAGAAAACTATGTGCTACAATGTGGGGAACATTGCCGGGGAGAAACAAAGAGGATGGCAACATTGGAAAACCTATTCCAGCTACCTTATCGTACTAATGTGAAAGTTCGTATGCTTGGATGTTCAGATGTTTGAATGTAACTAAATCACACTTAGGTAAACGCTAAATAGATTTAAATGAAATTCATATGAATATAATTTATACCTTGGATTACAAGCTACTTTTCATCCCGGTCAAATTGAGGTCATTCCTACAGGAGAGCTGAAACCGCGGGGCGCAGCAAGCCATTTACGTAACTGGTATCATTTTCGAGCGAGTGTATTTTACACTTTTATTTTATCGATCATTTCATACTGCTATATTCGCACTGTGACGTTAATCTAAGCAGACTTGTAGGACATTAATCTGGGTTCCCTGTAGGCTTTACTGCGTCATAATTTTGCGGCGCCAGAACGAGTTTATACGATGGTAGGTACTAAATTTTGATCTAGCCTAAAGTAAATATTGTCTCTATGTCTCTTACCACTTGCGCGTCCTTGGATACGAAAATATCTAAAATATAGCGATTTACTTCCGGGGACAGTATAGTATCCTCCGTAGGAATACGTGTACTACACTGTACCTACACTGTACAGTAGTGTACAGTGACGTCAGAGTTTGAGGTGTGAGTGGATTAAATATAAGGTAATTCGTTACTACGAGTAGCATTCCTATTTGACAGATTATGTCATTTCGTGTAGTCGTCATTTAGCTTCTAAGTTCAAAATTAGATGGCGTAGTTCTATCTCTATGCAATATTTCTTAAATGCTGCGAAAATTCTGTCATTTTTGTCAATCACTTACCAAAATGAGTAGTCACGTTACTGTTACTACTTTTATCTCTCTTTAACACTACAGAAAAAAATAAAGCTGTTGCTCCACTCTTGACCTCATTTTATATCCGCGTCGCACTGTATTTTAGTCACAAGTCTGAGTCAGTTTAATGTGATTAACATTTGACAGCGTTTGGAATCAGGTGCTGTGCCGCGCAGGATGTTGAAATCTAGGAGTTCAAAATTCTGACTGGCGCAGTCCTGTTATGTAACGTGATGAATTGCATCAGGAAAGCGATTTGCTCGTCTCGTCAGTCGATAGCATAAAAAAGAGAGCTAAGTACATATCGGACTTTTTCTTTTTGATCTATTATTGGTCTTGAATGATTTTGAATTGTTCCTAATTTTTTATTGGTAGAACGTTAGGGAATCCTTGTTAATATTTTGTTCTACCTGGTAAAACGACCAATACTTAATTGTCTTACTTATTATATATTTTATATATATATATATATATATATATATATATAATCTATTGTTTCTTTTTCACTCTTCGATGGTAGACCTGCCACCCTAGCCATGCAATACTATAATTAAAACTCTATAGAAAACTAAGTCAATGTATGGAAATATTATAGAATCTATGAATAGATTGTGGAAATGTCATTCTCATATAATGTTTTAGTTTCGTTTCGTTATGGCGTTTGCGATTACGAAATAGGGAATCGAGAATTCCCGGGGAAATCGTTGGGCTTTGTTCCCGGGAAATCAAGCTCGAGAAAAGTCGAGAACTCGAGAAACTATATGGAAATTAAATCGCCGTTTGTTGTGATGCGTGGCGGCGCGGGCCAAAGCGCAGCGGCGGGTGAGATGTTCCATTGATCTTGCAAAGTTTTCATTTGTTTTTAATCTACCTCTAATTAACATGCCATAAATGGTGCTGTGATTGTAATTTAATTATAAATTTAAGATATTAACGTTTTCTTTCATGATATACCTATATTTTTTTTGTTTTATAGAAGCTATTTTTGTTTCAAAGTTTTAAGCTGATTTTTTTTCTAAATAACCAGCCAAAAATGGTACTGTGATTATAATTATGACTCTGAATAATATTATTTCTGTTTTTTTTTTTAAAGTTAATCAGCTTATTCATGAGATTAATGTTTTAGAATATAATCAATAAAAGTTTTAAAATTAATTTGATACTTTTATATGAGAGGAAAACCACTGAATTTGTTGACGTTTTTGGAACCAAATAATATGAAAAAACGTACGTAAATGTAAATTTCTGGACAACCCGAGAAGCCCCGAGAAATTAGCCTCGAGAATTCTCGAGACCCGCGAAATTGAAAAGTTCGAGAAATCATGAACCCTATTACGAAATTACAAATTGACCAGGGATGCTGGTACCCCAGTCGTGGGATGATTAAAAGGTGAAGGAAAAAAGACAGAGATATTCTATTGGTAGAACAAAGAGTAGCACAAACGCTAACGATCCAATATAGGCAACTCAGTACAAACTCGTTTCTCCGATCTAGGTCGAACTGTGGCGTGGTAATGTCGGTATACAAAGAGTACTTTGTGTTATTTCTTATTCCTAGTAAGGAATAAGATAGGCATTCAATTTAATGCTGATATCATGTCTAGGACTGCTAATAGTATAGTCTAATAGTATAGATGTGTTGCTATTCGATTGAAACGATTTAATTGTTCGTGTCTGAACCAAAAGGTATTGACATAAACTTTGTTAGTGATTTTATGCGTTATTTCACTGGGATGGATGACACGCAGTTACGCTTTTAAGCGTTCCGGGTTCGCGTTAGATTGCTTGCTTTTGCATGTGTATGTAACAAAACGTAATGCAACCGAACGCGAAGGTCGCGAACTACCTATAATATATCCGCTTGAACGCGTGACAGTTCTCTGTCTGATAGAACCCTTATAACAATAACCACCAATCCATGCCAGAATAAAATTAATAAATGCCCGTACCGTCCCATCCATTATAAAAATTACCAACTTTTTCGTAAAATTTAAATAAAGTAAACTAAAATATGTATAAAGAAATTAAATTAATATGGGTGTGCATGGAAATAAAACTAGTACGGGACTGACATTTCTATAATATATTTATAGATTCTATATTCTACTAGCTGCGCCCCGCGGTTTCACCCGCTGTCCTGCAAGAATAGCGGAAAGCCGTTCAATTTTCTGGGGTAAAAAGTAATCTACATATTACCTAGGGCTTAAGCTACCTTCATACCAAATTTCGTCAAAATCTGTTTAGCTGTTAAATTGTTAAATCAAATTGTCATCCATACGTCCATTACATAGCTGTCATTTGCGCAAAGAGTATTATAAGTCGTTTTGTTATTCCAAGTCTGATTCTTTTTTGTTATACCTCGTTTTATAGTGACTGATGTTTTATGTCAATTCACACTTGAATGCTATCGAATTTATTTAATAGAAATAAATAGTATAATAGGAATAAATAGTATAATAGGAATAAATAGTATCCTATGTGCGTTTCCTGGCTCTAAGCTACCTCCTCACCAATTTTCAGCCATATCGGTAAAGCCGTTCTTGAGTTATAAGTAGTGTAACACGAACACGACTTTCTTTTATATATATATAGATGACAGAAATGTCATTCCCAAACATTGTCATAGTTTTCTATAGCGTTTCGATTAAAGAATTGCAACTTGGCTACGGGGGGTTATGATGTCTTATTCTATAAACACAACCAAACAGTCTCAAAACTCAAATTTGAATACCTAGTTCAATTTCTCGCTGCGTCTAAGATATATTATGGCTCCCAGCACATGCTCTAAAAATATTTTATAGGCGAAAAGTTTGGTGCATATTTTCCGGACAATATTTCAGACGATATTCAAATTGCATTCTGTGTCCATAATTTTAAAAGTTACTCTCTAGAACGTATGGTAGAATTTTTAGCAAAGACTAGGTTCTTTAAGTTTTTGTGACGCCCACTCGTGAGCACGTTACGCCTGAAGATATTATTTTACCTAGATACCAACTGATACAATAATTTTGCGTTTGGTGACCAATAACGCTATAAAATTGATATTTTGTTTTAAATCACCAACAGGTTATGTAAGTAATATTTAAAAAGTTTTAAACGTACAATACAATATTTTAAGTATGAATTTTACAAAATTTAGTTTTCTTGTCAAAACAGTTTTGAACAAAATTTGTAAGAATTTGGTAGGCATTATGTTACCAGAACGATATTTTTTTTAATTCAGCCTAATTATCACAATTTTAGTAACGGATTTTTATAATAAAACACTTTCCTATATATTTTTTTTGAAAATATGTTCATTAAATATCAAGTACCTACCTTATATCGTCAATATGCCCTTTACAACTTTAGCTATGGTAAACCAAAGTAACACATTAGTAAAGCTTATTTAAAATGATTAGTACAACCAAAGTTATCCGTCAATACCGTCAACTAACCAAATAGAACATAAAATGTCCAGTTGAGTAAAACAAGTACCTTTGTCTTTATAGCAATATTGTCTCAACAAAAAACATGGCAGAGAAAACACTCAATACTTTTATACTTGCTTTCTTCTATAAAAAAATATTTATACAGTTGAAAAAACCTCTTAAGTTCCATAACGACTGTAACTGAACATTTTCGGATGGTGATCAGAACAAACGCTGTAAGACGGCTTTCTTCAGCCATTCTTTCTTTGCAAATAATCTTTTTGAGTGTCTTTATTTTCTACTTGATGTGTTTCGGGTTTTATGGCCTACTTTAGTTTATAGGCTTGAAAAGTTGATGAATGACGATTTGGATCTGATAAATTGTTTACTTGGAAAAAGAAATGTAAAACGATGTCGTAATTTTTTTTTATGACTTACTATGTAAAATACAAGTTTTCAAATATGAAACCTTTATATTGAGCTTAAAATAATTATAAATACCCATGATGCTGAAAAATATTAATCTCGGGCCAATCCTAAAATCGCTTAAAAAAATCAGATGATTTTTTTTATTCTTAGTGCTTCTCCATTAATGAAGGTTGGCAGTCAGCTTCTCAACAATTTATTTGGCCAGAGCGAGCCCAAACAGTTGTTTCACTGTCTTTATTCCTGTCTAATCATTGTCCAAGGAAGTCACAAAGGAATAGACATAGAGACATAGACGCACCCGATATTACTCTACTTTTTTAAAAATCCCGTAAAAAGTCTTTAGCTGGAACTTCGCTTAATTTAGGTTACATTATTGTTTTGAATTAAGCAAAACTATCAATATATTAAATTAAAATTATAATATAAAAGACAAATTGCTATAAAGACAGAATACTACGACCTTTCGTCGCGCTCGCTTTAATAAAACCTAGCAATAGCTCTAGCCTTAGTATTACTGAATAGGTAATAAAACAAATCGCTCCAGTAAACGTCGGGAAAAAGGCCAATTCCCCGAACTACAACAATTTAGTGGTGCTAGCTACAAATGATGATGACGTCATAATCTACGGCGATGTATCTTTGAGCCCGTTTGGTATATAAAATTGCAATTTTTTTGGGTCAAGTCATTTGTCTTTATGGAGGAAGGACTTTTAATAGTATAACACGTGAATAATGTAGGTTTTTTTTAAATACCTGTAATATTTAAGTCAATCCAACAAAAACAATACAATTTTTAAGCCAGTCAAGTCATTACTTGACTGGCTATGGCTTGACATCAACCATGTTCCGTCTGTGTTCCGGTTGGAAGGGCAACGTTTCCTGTGAAATTACAGGGCAAATGGGAGATTAAACAACTTATATCTCAGGGTGACGAGCGCAGTGCTGTGCCGCGCAGGGTCTTGAATTCTGCGAATACAAAATTCTGGGCGGCGCAGACCTGTTATGGGCAAACGTGACGTTTAACATCAGGCGAGCGATTTGATCGTCTCGTCACTCAATTACATAAAAAAAAAAGTTTCACCTTATTCTTTCTAGTTCTTTGAGCATATCTCCAGAAACGAGCGCTCGATCGAGAGTCTCGTAGTGCAGAGTCCAGTTTAAGGCAAACGCAGTCCCGGTCAATCGCCGACTCGATGGACCGATCTCATAAAAAAGGTCACGAAGTCCGCCGTGGTTCCGTGTTCTCACGATGCAACAAACCGACAGAAGTAGGGAAGCATTGTGAGACGCGGCCACGAAAAGGAGCGCCGACGACAGCGAAGAGCCTCCGTGTAACATTACAATCACGACCACTCTGCCAAGGGTGAACGACTAAGAAAATGTTGTGCCTACTGTTCGCTAAAATAAATTGAGACGACCTTCAAGCATCGAAAGATATAAATTTTAATATTTATAATATTCAGGAACTGAGATTATGCTGTACATGACATTCAAATTACCGGGCCCATTGCTAGCGAGTGAGATATTTTCTCTGTCACTGTCACTCATATTAGGAATGTCGTGAGAGTGAGAGTGACGGAGCTATTAACGAGCACCCAAAAATAGGATTCCTTTAGTATTTTTGCTTTAATGTTTTCACACAATTTTTGCACGATTTATCGTACGCCCTACGTAAACATTCAAAACATATTATTTTTCTTTCCATTTCCAAAAATACGTATTTAGTGCTTTGTTTATCCTCTTATATTACTAAATTTATAAGAGGATAAATTATAACATTTATAAGAGGAAATTTTATTCTGAGTCTTTCTCAGAATAAAATTTCCAAATTAGAGATTAACCGTTTGAAATATTTCTCTAAAATTAATCTCGGAAAAACAAAATAACATGTTTAAAAGGAAGCTTTTAGATACAAAGAAATAAAAACAACAAGTAAGTGCGTGTGCGTGTTCTAATATAGCTTCCAAGATTCCACACATGCGAACACACCAACCTAAATAAAAGCTTCTAGAAATCATTAAGAGAAACCGAAAACCTCCAAAAACATATCCGAAGCAAAGAATCTCATTCAATAGGTACTCCGGATTAATAACCCCATAATTTAATCAATTTCTGGTAATTTCTAAAGTATCCTGAATTTAATCAATAATATCTCGTTACGCTCCATCCCGGCCTATCACGTACCTACTAATTGGAGCCGATCTTGTGATAAGTAATTGAAGATTTTTCCGATGTCGAGATGAAAAATTATTTTGTAATTAACTTCGTGTTACGAAATGATTTTCTAGCCCATTGTACGGATGTAGGGTATCTACATATGTTGAGTTTTATGGGTCGATGTTCTAAATATATGAGTTTTTGTTATGTTAGATACCTACTTGTATTTGGTATACTTACTCGTTTAAATGTAATTGCATGACGAGACGAGCAAATCGCTTGCCTGATGTTAAACGTCACGTTTTCCCAAAACAGCTCTGCGCCACCATGAAAGAAGATAAATATCTAGATTTCTACCATATCTTTGCATGCAGTTAATATTAGACCCAATTTAAACATACAGTTTGTAGTGTGTGATATTTATTTAGTGTATGAACTGTATTAGCGGGTGCACATCTGCGTACGTGCAAGAACATTGCGGTCTTAGCGTGCATCAATATTTTTTTTTTTTATTCAGTAATAGGCTTGCATTTGACCGTCATCTTGCCTGATGGTAAGCAACGATACGGTCTACGATGGAGCATGCTTGCCTAGAAGAAACCGATTCACTCGCGACTTGAAGACACCTAGATTATATCTATCGGGAAACACCCATTCAGGCAAAGCGTTCCACACCCTAGCGGTTCGCACAATAAAGGTGGAATCAAAGCGTTTCGTACGAGTTTTTGGTATATCAACCATAAAACTTAGTATGACGTATAAGTATAACCTTTTCATTTATGAAAATTGTGCTAAGGAAAGCTATGGAAAGTAACGTCGTTTGAAACACACGCCGCGCCGTAGTTCGCAGTTCCAGGCGAGACGCAACCACAAGTACGTCACGCTTGTAATCTCCTGATGAAGATCACCAAATGTGATCAAAACTAGCCGTAATAGACGACTGAATTTTACTGAAAATAATTACTACAATTCTGCTCCTCGAACAAAACTTACTATAATTACCAACATTATGAATGTTATAACTTTAACATAAATAATAATTTCAAGCTAATAACTACAATATGAAACTTCCATAACAAGCATTACAATATTTCACTAGAACTTTAACTCTTGTCTCGTTTTAACGCGAAGTTAATCGTATTGAGACGAGCGGGAGTGACTTAATTGCATTTGCGAACTTTGTCTTGTAAGATCGCACTAGGATGAAAAAATTACTCAAAATTTGACTAAAAATTGCTTTATCACACCAATCACACTTCACACTAATATTATAAGAGCAAAAGTTTTGGCGGTTCTAGAACCAACCATAAGTACCGCCAAAACAGCTAGCTGCCAGCTGCTTTACGCTGAAACGGTTCAACGTTATTGGATGGAATTTAGAATACAGATAACTTACTCGTATATTCTGGACTAGCGTCTGGTTTCTTTTGATCACTACGATCAACATTATCTATAAGTCTATATAAGTTTCTCAAGATCAATGCAAACGCCGCACATACGCATACTCATCCAAATAAAATATAACTTTTTTCAGTTTTCACTCCTAGGGAAAAAGGCTCTGGGGAGAAGGAACAAACCAACATTTGCAGGTTAAGGAAAAATAACCAAATCAGGTTATCTACCGAAATGCAGTCGTAGAGTTAGTTGAGGACCTAAAAAACCACAAAGCAACGCAAGTCGTGCAGAGAAGTTCGGTGTAGCTTATATTTTGTCGATTTGTGTAAACTGTAAGCTCACGAAGCTGTGCGAGCCGTCAAGCATCCTAAACTTTGGTTACCTCAAGGTACTTAAGCCTCATGACGCAAATAAATAAATAAATATACATTTCACACTCATAGCTCCCCACTAAGATAAATTCTGTGTCGGGGATGCCATGAAACACACAAAGACAAGTACAACTAACACCCAGACCCATAACAGATATTTAAAATCATCATTCAAACATCTGCCCGGCCGGGAATCGAACCCGGGGCCTCTGGCTTATAAGGCGGATATATTACCGCTGAGCCAAACAGGTCATCAAAACCGTTTCAAGACGCAACACAAAGCGTTGTGTATCTTCACCCTCACAGTTTCGTATTCATTTGTCGCTCCATTCGAACTTTTGTCAGCGTTGTTACTATATGGAGCATAGAGCTACTATGCTTGATAGAGTTGCTTGGTTTTGAATAGACTTGGTTGCAAAGTTAGGTAATTACAATTTGTAAGTTATATCATGACCCTATCGCTTTGAGTCAAGTTTTGAGTTCGAATTAGGTCGAATCCGTATCTAATTGTAATGCAAATTGTATTTTCATGGTATAATGTTACAAATTGCAAGTTTAACTTCAACAGTTTAGTATGTTAAGAAGTTAAGATGGGTTTTAAACTTATGAATGAAGACAGTAGTGGTTTGAATGACACGCTCAAACATAGTTAGGTACTTCTAACGTGAAAATTTGCCAAGGAAATTCAAAATGACCAAAACACATTGAAACTTAGTTTTTCGAAAAATATTACACATTAAGCCAACCTAACCCACACATCTCTAGGATATTTCCGCAATTAGGGCGAGTCAGAAATATCTGTAGGTCTAAAAACTTTGATTGCCTAGACTACACTATAACGTTAGCTAGATACAATAGATGATGTGAGCAAAGTTCGTACGTAGCCCAATTTTTTTTTTCGTGTCAATGTGCATAATTGATGATGTAACCATAACTGTAACCTCAAGAAAATAAAAAGTATAACAAATGAAAACGGGACAAAGAAAAGAGCTGACAAAACCAGAAGTCCCGTCCAACTTCCCCTTTCATTCACGATTTGTATTGACACTAAAAGCAGCAAGATTGTTTACGAAGCTAAATGCACGCACATTTTTCTGACATTTATTTATCTTTATTTCTATTTTCATTACACAAAACTCGACCATTCCCATAAACATATCAGCGGGGAAATATCAGAGGCAAAATACGCTCACAACGAATAGTATATCCTAAACTAAATTTCCATACGGCTAATGTGAATGATATGTACAAAGAGGGACCAAGGATCGCTCCTTGTGGGACCCTTTTAGTGGGCTGCAATAAATCAGTCCCTAATGGAGTGTGTAAGGCTCTCGCCGGGGACTGCTCGCATAATATTTCTGAAATTTAGACTGACCGAAGGGATGCCAGGGTGGGCATTAGGGTGAAATGGCCAGAATATCGACTGATAGGTATGGTGACGTTATGACGCATTAGACGGGATGATTGGCGAAAATCGCCCGAAATATTCGTGAGGTAAGATTGAATTTTTATGTTGTGGGTTTTAGGCGTAACCTTTTGTGGAGTGATTCATTTACTCGTACCTTTGAATTTGGTTATTTATTTTATGAGCGTTTATGTCCTTCGTAGGGTTTTTCATCCTTACTTGAGTTTACATACTACTCGTACATCACGTTTTCCAGTGAATGTATGTGTATTTTGTTTCTTTTTTTCATTGTCATTAAATTAAAGTTATTAAATAAATAACTATTTTTACTATTATGAATTTTAACGTCTGTGTAACACAAGTTTATCTCCAGAAGAAAAAAAATTGAGAAATTCTATAATTGTACTAGTTCAGAAAATAGTTTCAATAACATCTTTATCTTTAAATAGTTTTTCACTATTAAAACAAGTTTATGTAAATATAGATGAAGCAATACCTAAAAGCATATATTTATTGATATAGCCATGTTAATCATGAAATCTTAAGGCCTCCCCAAAGGTCGGTTTGGGAAGCCTTTATGTTATCCCAAAGTCATTTTGGACGTTAGAGAGAGTCATTTAAACGCGTGAGAGATCTTTTGGGAGCCATATGAATAAATCGAATTGAATTTCGATAAAAAGAATTTAATTTTGACCTGATCTATTCTTTGTGGTTTTGTCTTGACACATATAAATTAATGAGCCCCGCGGTTTTACCCGCATGATAATGAAAAACGGTGATAAAAATGATGTAAAAAATTCTTAGTGTTATTCCAGAACCTAAACTATCTACATTCCAAATTACATCAAAGCATCGGTTAAGAAGTGATAAAGAATGAGATGCATAGAGATACGAGGTAATACGCATTTACCTACACACTGACACTATTTATAATATAATATTAAATAATAATAATAATTTAGCCATTTATTTCCGAAAAACATTGGGAACATTGATTTAGATTAATGACATATTTCGGTGAAATTATATAATGTCCCGCAGCTCGGTGTGCCTTTTGGCATAGGCCTCCTCCAACTCTCTCCAATATGCTCGGTCTTCTGCAACTCTAGTCCAGAAAGGCCCTAGTGTTAAGCGGATATCGTCTTCCCATCTAGTTTTTGGACGTCCTGGTCTTCTAGTCCCATCTCTTGGGTACCACAGGGTCACTTGTTTGCTCCATTTATTCGTTTTGCATCGAAGCATGTGTCCTGTCCAGCCCCATTTTAAATGATCTATATGGCTTAATATATCCGTAACTTTGGTTTTCCTTCTGAGCTCTGAATTTAAGATTCTATCCTGTAATTTGACTCCTAACATACTTCTCTCCATAGCTCGCTGACATTTTGCAAGTTTCTCTCTCTGATTGTCAGTAAGCGACCAAGTTTCACATGCGTATGTTAGACAAGGTAGAATGCAACTGTTAAAAGTCTTCTTCTTAATATGCATGCTTATGTCTCGGTTCTTCATTATTTCCTTCAGAGACCAGTATTTTTTCCATCCGCTGGCTATTATAATATTAATTATTATTACTGGCTAATATAATATTAGTAGAATTTAACTCACAAGATTAAAACGATCATGTATAGTATAGTAGTAATTAGTACCTAACTACCTACGAAATTAAGTTAAAATAATGGTACACAAAAAAACTTGTTGATATTTTACTCCATACCGAACTCATTTCATGCAAATCTCACGAGCTCCCCTCGCCCTACATCCTTCCTAATTATTTATTTATCAGCGCAAACTCATGCCTCGATCATTAATATGAATAAATCCCCATTAGGAATTGCGAGACACCATTGTAATCGTCTTTAATACCATTACTTACTTCCTTAAAGACAGTTTTTAAGTTCTTCCTCCCTTTACTGCCAAACTTTTCATATTATTAAGAACATCTACTCCGGTCCAACTCCCGTTTAAGGGGGGTGTCTCTGCGAGTTTTTATTCTTAGCACTCTGAAAACAACGGAGATTCTATTCAATATTAATAAGAATACCCTTAAATTGTAAAGTGCCGTTAATAAGAGCTGAATGTAAAACAATACTTCATAATTTTCAGGTCAAAAAGTTTGCACAATGAGCGTGTTAGAAGTGGGTCGTCTTAATGTTCTCCGTTTATGAATAAGTTTTATTAATTTAAATTGAAAACAATTCGAGCTTTGTTGTGAATATGATAAGAGAAATTTTGGAAAATTAAGGTAGTATTACTAGTTTGGCAAATAAATAAGAAAACTAAAAAGATCGAAATAAATTTAGTTAATGAATTTGACGGCGTAATTCAGAACATTTTTTTAGATAGGAATCTTAAACCTTCTAAATCTGCTAAGGTTAGATTTTGTAGTAAGCAGTATATACCTCTATTATCTTATTATGTAGGAAAATAGAGAATTCCTTTTTGATTAGACCAATAAAGCAAACGAGCAGAACGAGAAAAATGCAGGTAATAAACACCAAAGGACATCAGATAACTGCGGTCATGCCATTATGTTTATTTCCTTGTCTGTGTTCCATGGTATCCAAAACACAGGATTGTGGAGGATCTTATCGGGGAGCTATGAGTGTGAAACTTATTTAGCTTATAGCTTATTTTCGTTCAATTATTTATTGAGCACGACAGATCCATGAGTTTTCCAAGTTTTTTTTTTTTGTATCAATAGAGTTGTATCGTGTTACTAGATACAACTTCAATGAAATTGTATGATATCATGTTTCAGTTATTTTATTAATCTGGCTGACTGACTGACAGACAACGTACAGCCAAAACCGCTGGTTGTAGAGATTTGAAATTTGGAGGATGTATACAAAATACGTTTTCATAACTTTTTCTTTCTTTTTCTTTTACAACTTTATAGCAGTCTATTATGGAAGAAGGTTTAGTCTTAATATTGCAAAAAAAAAACATAGGATTTCGACTTAAATATGATACCTTTTAAAAATATTAATGCAACCTATGCTGTCCCACAGCTGGTCAAAGGTCTCCCTAATGTTCCTTTCAATTAAATCTTGTTATTAGCAAAAGATACTGACAACTGCCGAAATCCAAAACAGTCCATCCCTAGTTTGTAGCATTGAATTCTTCATGTAATGCCTCACCAGGGCGCCATCTGCCAGGTTTTGCATAAACCCATTTAACTTCGAATGCGTCACGACCTCTGAGGCAGTACGTGACTCTGAAATGTGGGCGATGGTGTGAAGTATGGGACGGTTGTTTTACTTTGATTTTTAAGGGTTGGTTTATCTGTTTTTGGTGACGTTTTGCTATTTTTGACGGTTGTTTCTTCTTCTTTTTTGTCGACGTTTTAGTCAAGTATATTTGCTATTACAGCTACGAAGAGGATACGAAATGTTAGGTACAGTTTTGAGTATATTAAAATTCTGGCTAAAGTTTAAATATATTATGAAACGGACCTATTCAAATGCTATACAATAACTGCTCACTCAGAACAGTGGTGGTAATAAAATATTTTAAACTTAGTTTTCTTACAAATTATGTATGCGCTAAAATTTTTTCATACGATTTACGGGAAATTATACCGTGACGCTGCAAAACTATACGTTTTTATTCGTATGATAATGTTGTAGAGCTACGATGCTATGCTACGACGCTACGCTGCTACTCAACAATTCTACGCTATGATCGTTCGTCACAGTGCTACGCTACTACGTCACACCTACGATCTTATGCTACGAGGCTACGTTGCTCTACGTAGACGCTACGCTGCTAGCTACGTCAGATACAGTGTAGCGTATGCTACGACAAATCACCTCCAGACACTGCGTTGAACTAAAATGAAATAAAAACTCCGAAAAATTAAAAATAGATTAAGTAAAAACAAACCCAATTTTAGAACAATGCTCTATTTCAACCGCGACTAATTCATTTCAGAAATTGCTAAGCATCCAAGCGATTAAAGAGAACACTTTTCAAAAATATTTACATCGTTTTAATGTTAAACTATCCGTGAAAACACAATTCATCGTGATAAGCCGCAGAGAATAGATCGAGCTCAGCTGCATTGTCTCGTTTTTGCAAAGCCATTCGATTAATATTAGAAAGATTTATGTTTTGTTGTTTTTACGGTCGCCTGCCACCTGGTACTTGATGAAACTATTTAATTTTACACTTTTGAAGCATTTTGAATAGCAATTTTTGAGCCTGTTTAAATTCTATTTAAAACCATTTTTGTTTACAGTCACTTTACACTAGATTAGGTTAGAATAGATAATCCTAACTAAGATAATAAATGTGAAAGTGAGTTTGTTTGTTACGCTTTCACGCTTTAATTACTAAATTGATTATCAAGATTTATATAATTTTACATACTGGTTGTCAGGGGCACAGAAAGGGACGTAGGCTTTTTTCATCATCATCATCATCACTGCGCGAGAACACTGTTGCGCGAAGCTAGATATATACTTATATTATAACTTATATATATTTGTATGTTTGTGTTGAATAAACACAAAAACTACTAGACCGATTATAAAAATTATTTTACGATTACATTGCTACATTATCCCTGAGTAACATTATGCTATATTTTATACCCTTGCAAGCCGGGGCAGGTCGCTGGTATAATATTATAAATGCGAATGTGTGTCTGTATGCTAGTGTGTATATTTATTACTTATACACTGCAACCGCTTCACACAAAATATTATTGTAAAATTACTGTACACTGGATAAATAGCAGAGACCAGAATTTAGTGAAATTCGGAATGGTTAGTTAGTTTATTCGTTTGTTTATACGGAGTTTAGTTTGTTTGTTTTTACCTCGTATAAATATGGTCTATTTGTTTATGCTTTGGATTAATTTTCATGCGACAAATGTACGGAAATGGTTTATTTAACAGGATTAAAATTAATCCTAGTAAAATATACTAATTAATTAATTAGTAATTTTATGTAAAACGTGGTTGAAACGAAACATGTTATTCCTTTACGAAAGTCTTTTTGTGTAGCGAAACCGTACCTAGTTAAAATTTTATGCAACAGTTTTTAATAATTTTTAACAATAAAAATCATACAAAAATGATTTAAGCATTATTTTTTTTTGTGGTAGACTGCGCTCTAGTCCGGCTTTTCATTCATTAAACTTAAACCAAAATAATTATCTGGTTGGTAAATTCTCGCTGTCCTGAATTTTTTTTGGCATAATATGAAATCCGCAAACAAACGTCAAAAATGTCTTCAAAAACTGTTGAAAACTTCTTTTGAAAACTGTTAAACACTTCTGTGAAGAAAAAGTAATATTCTCGTATCCCAATACCGTACCTACGTCATCATATACCGTACTGCATATACCGTACCTATATTTACTTTATCGCCGCCTTGAATCTAGCCCAGTATGTAAAGGTTGAAGGTGACTGATCGATGTAAACTTGGAAGTAGGGTTCCTTGGATGAAAATAGGGGTTATGAGATGAAAATACGGGTTCCGGATGAAATTGGATTCCCGTTAAAGCTAACGGGGCACGTGCTTGTTAGGGTACGGCCAAGTCTAGGCGTTAGCGACGCGGAAAGCGGAACGTCATGAAGAATTATATTATAACTAGCTGACTCGACAGACGTTGTCCTGTCAAAAGCCATTGCGTAACTATAGCAACCGTAGTATGTTGATGCTAACTTGTCAATTTATAGTAAAAATTATCAGTATATATATAATTTGCAATAAATTAAAATTGCGACTATAATTTGAGATTTAAACTATCCTATCTCTCAAGTTGGATCGAACTGCACATGGTGTGCGAATTTTATTATAATCGGTTAAGTGGTTTAGGAGTCCATTGAGGACAAACATTGTGACACGAGATTTATATATATTAAGATAAGATTATTCTTGACGTTCGCATTCTTCTTAATTCTTCTTGTATATGCAGCAGACTAATCTATGCTTGTAAATGTGTAACAGTTGTAATATTTTTAATTTATTTAGTTCAATAATTAGGTTTTATTTCATTAAAAACATGACATGTTATGTTATTATATGTAGAAACATTTAGTCTAAAAATACCATTATTGGGCCCTTCAGATCATTTTTAATTTACGTATTTCACGTTGTACTCGTATGGAGCCTTGTGTTAGCATTAAAGATTTCTTATTATTTAAAAATAATATTTTAGCAAATAAACTCCACTTAATTTGACTTAATAATTCTAGAATAACTTTATAGATTTGACTTTAAAAATGTTATTCAAGGTTGACAAATATATCTGACTAACTGACCCGACAGACGTTGTCCTGTCTTAACTAAACATGTTTTAATTTTCTTATGTTCCGCTCACCTTCCTTTTTTTCATAAGAACCTTCTCCTGACAATAGTTAACACAACAAAAAAAGAATTAGCGAAATTGTTCCACCCGTTCACGCGTGATGCGATGACCAAGGGAAATAGAGATTCATTTTTATAAATATATATAGATTACTGACACAAAACTATCTTCTCTGGTTGACTTTTGCGCTGCAGATACTTCTGCTTTCCGCTTTGTGACGCTCAGCTTTGACCGCAGCTCTCTAATTTTACTCAAGTTTGGCTTCTGACTATGATTACAGGCAAAAGTTTTCATAATGTTATTTTTCTTTTGATGTTTTATTTAATGAGTTTTTACTTTGTGTGATAGTATATCAAGAAATACTGTTTTATTCCGAAATGTGTGGGCCAGCGTTCATGAGCTAAATAAAATAATCTGTATTTTAATTTTACGTATCTACGCATTTCTTACATCAAAATTAAAGTAATTAGAAAGGATCTTTTTAAAACATAGCCTTTAGTAGCTAGACTTCACGGTTTTATCCGCTACATAACAGGAAGCTTCAAATTCCAGAGAAACATAACAGCTACTTTCATAACTGTAAAAACAAAGAAAAAAATAATGCTACGAAAATGCAAAGTTGGCAATAAAATAAATCTACTTACTCTAACGGCGTAACAGCGTTTTCAGTCTAACGTCGCTACCACAATATTTGCCTTCCTCGGTAAAATTGTTTACGTTGCTTCAAATAACGGTGTTTTTCTTACTTTTACGTCTTTTATAATAAAAGTCTGTCGGGTTTAACTAGCGAAGTTTTTCTTTATTTTGCCGTTTAAAAATAATTCGTCTATTTCTTAACGGCAAGCCAGAGTTTATGGAGTAATAGTGGTCTAGGAATGTGGTGACCGGCAGATATTTTGGGCGTATAAATTTCGATGGGACGTAATACATAGCAGTTTGATTAAATTATTTTATAATATTTTTTTATCAGTTTAATTTGTAAAAGTGACTTACTAATTATATAAATTATTACTGTACCAATTAATGTTATTAAAGATTAATAAAATATTTCTGATGTATCATTTCTAAATGGTTTAAAGAAAATAACGTGGTTACTTTATTTTCTGTTTACATTTGATTCTCTATAAGTAATTTGATGAGCGACTACTTAGTTTTATTAGAATTACAAAACACACCAGGTCTTTTCTCGTAAAACTATTTGATTTACGTCATCTAATTAAATTTAATTTCCCAAAGTATCACGAAGGATTTCTTTCATAAAAACCCGCTCAAAGACCTTTCTAACAAAGAACAAGCATTAATTAAAATTTCCTACCTTCAAGCCTCAATCCCTATAGGTTTCTTACTTATAATAGCTAGGTAGGTAGGCATAGATCGACCAACTTATCTACAAAGTTGGCCAAATGAAGGAACTAAAATTCTTCAACGGATAACTTCAGTTTAGTTCGCAAAACGCGATGGTGTCTCCCCCTTCAACTGTATATGTAACTTAGTGGTTCTGTAGGTACATGTTGAAAGGTAGTCGGCCTACAAAGGCTGAATTTCGTTGTTTGACTTTGGTATTACGAAGAGCAGAATTTGCGTAAAGGAATATTTTGAGATGTATAAATTGAAGGGAGTAACTCAATCCCGTACTAGTTTTGTATGTGTTTTTTTTCTTGTTTTGTTTGTTTGTGGCAAACAAGTATACGAACCGTTTGATTGTATAAGTGATCACCGTCGACTAGTAAAAAGGATTTATACTTGTATGTATTTCGTTTACCATGTATGAAAAGACAATAGTTTGAGGAGAAACGTCACGTCAACTGAAAATTCAAGGCGCGGCTGCTGCGCGCAACTGAGTTTTGAAAAGTCAACCCTTTGCGGTTCACCGTAGATACAAAATTGTCTGCATCGAACTGCATTCTTCCGACGCCTCAAGACGCTGCGAGGTGCGGTGAAGACGATTTTGAGTAGGTTCGAAATCGTGATCCGGGAAGAGTTATTTTTCAACGGTAATTTCTACGCTGTTCTCTCCAGTAGAATTCGAACCGCAATCTTTCTTTACATTTCCCACATTTTTTTTAAGTCTTATCATTCTACCTACTCGTATTTACGCACGAAATCAATCTACGCGTTTTTTCTTCAAAAAGACTAGTACCTACGTAAACATTTGGTGAAATAGTAGATACCTTTTATATTTCTTGTCTGGCTTTCAAATTGGTTAAGCTTACACTAAATTCAATGAAACAATTCAGACTGTATTCAAATCGGTTAACCCGCCTAAGAGCTGCCACAGACAGACAAACATAGCGGTCAAACTTATAACACCCTCTTTTTGCGGAACAAGCCAACCAACCCGTAGCAAAAACTTGATCTACTGCCACGTTTTCTAAGCTGCGCTATTTGCCCCAAGTTCATAACACTTCGTAGCGCCTTAGTCTGCCATATGTGGAACACAAACCTATCCTGCGTACCGAGATGTTGTAATTACTAAGTTTCAGATAAATTTGAGTGTAAATTTAGCGCTATGTCGGCAAAGGTGAGGTTGTGTGTATTCGAGCGAATAGCTACAGAACCGACGTATTTGAGGACTGAAACAATATTCTGGTAAAGTGTTTCTGAAAGGTTGGAAGCGTATCAGTGACGCCTTCGGTGTTATAGGTATTTATAGGTGACGGTGATTGCTTACCAATAAACGGCTCGTTTGCTTGTTCGCCTATTCCCTACTAATATTATAAATGTGAATGTAAGTTTGTTTGTTACGCTTTCATGCGAAAACTACTTATCCGATCATCATGAAACTTTGTACACATATTCTTGGAATTATTGGTATTATTTCTACGGCATCGATTTATTCAACGTTTATTTTTTATGCCATACTAGCCGCGCCCCGCAGTTTCAGATACTTTTTACTAACGCTAATGACATAATTTATAGAAGTAACATCTATGTTACTTTACTTCTATAAATTATGCTATACGATACGATATAAATTAAGCTATGTCGTATTATGTCGTACGCTAATGACATAATTTTTATCCCGAAAACTCATGTTAACCTTTTGACCGCGGGTGAAACTGCGGGGCGCGGCTAGTATGGCATAAAAAATAAACGTTGAATAAATCGATGCCGTAGAAGCAAAAGTGAACAACTAACATTTTTTCTTAATTGACTTTTTTGCGTTTTCGTAAGGCCTATACAGGCTTACAGTACAACACATCTTTTGTTACTTATATTATAATGTTTAGTTGGAAATGGTTTTAGATCGTTAGTTAGAATAATGTATATTTTAATGAGTTTCTGAATACTGAGTTTAATATTACATTATTTTGAATAAACGTGAGCTTTGTACGTATAATATAGTATACGCGTATAGCACGTTTCCCATTAAATAATCAATGCCTTTTTAAATCTTTATGATACAATTTTGTAACACATACGTAAATTAAAAACTTCGACTAGCAATTTACAAAACTCGGTTGCCTACAGCTTTACGTGTCATTTGAAACTCGTCAAAGTCCAATAGGGTGAAATCTACTGGCACCAATTTACACAATTTTGTGTAAAAAATTACATAAAAATAAAGCGGACCACAGATAATAAAAAATCTTTACAAAAATAAAAAGTAAAAAATTAAAATACAAAGAGACGATTAAAATTAAAAGGAAAAAAAAAGAAAAGGATTATCAAAAGAAAATGTGCAGAAGTTTACATAATTCCATGTTTTTGCATATAATCAGAGATTCACTATCGCACAGCTACAGCACAAGCGCCATAAATCAATAATGTGACAAAACGCCCGACTTGTGAACGTTAGCACCACCCTGTTACATAGCGTATTGTAGATTAAAAAAATATCCCAACTACAATACCCTTCATAAATGCCGACATAGTCATCCATCACAGAGCAATGGTGTATACAGGGTATTCATAAAGGGTATGCTAAGCCGACAAGGGCTCATAGTAGTCATCATTATGAACAACTTTTACTATGGGACCAACCCTGAATTCGCGAAAATAAAATCAGCTATTCCATACATTTTGTCGAGTGTCATTGACATTTTTCTAGCTGATTTTTTTTCGCGAATTTCGGGTTGGTCCCATAGTAAAAGTTGTTCATTATGATGACTACTATGAGCCCTTTTCGGCTTAGCATACCCTTTATGAATAACCCTGTATGTTATACATTGGTGTTATACATATTATACAACTATTGAATTAAACAATGTGATGTAAATTTGTATTAGAACAATTTTTTGTGACTGATTTAACAGAATAAGGGACACCCAAAAAGTTCTTGATAAAATATTTAAAATATTTTCCCTGCCAAAATGTATTTAACAGTTCGACATCAATCTCATTCTTCCACTTAAAATATTAATTAATTACATTAGAGTGGGTGTAAAACGCGTTGTGAGCATTTAATTACACCGTCCTACGCTTGTCGTAACTAATTAATTACTAAATCAAAACTTTTCAGACGAATGGATAATAGTTGAACATCAAATTGAGTCCTTGAGTTAGAAATAAAATATCGAGGTTACAAAAAAATTGCGAATTTTATGAATTTGTTTCATATGGGTAAGAAAGTAAAATACCTCATGATTAATTGTACGCAATAAGTTAAATACAAGTACTAGAAAATATTATTTTTCCACGAAAGCAAATGTTTTATTTTTATGAAAAGGCAGTAACTACTTAATCTAGGTAAATATCTACTATATGCTGGAAAAGAAAATTGACGATACGTATTATTTAGATTACTATCTAAATAATTATTTTCAATTCATGACAAGTACCTCTAACATCTGCCCGAGGGCAAACAAAACATAAACAGTCAATACTAGTTTCTAACACAATCTTAACTAGAAATTCAAGGAATAGTAAATTAATACGTTCGTTACATAAACGTATTTGACTTTTATATGCCTCATGAATTCATAAGTCATAAAATTGAATACAAAATTGAGCACCAAACACAAGGTTTACAACAGGAAACTTTGAGGGGTTCCCAACGAGTCATGACCAAAACACAAAACAGGTCAATACCTATCACCTTCAAATTAACTATTAAAAGACAATATCGAATCAAAAGCAACAAGTCTCAATACAAGCGCGGACATTATCTCGAATCTTCCCAAAGTAACTATTGAAATTTTAATGAACCTATAAAATTCAAATGATTGCAAAGTTCCACTGTCCCATTCAAGTTGTCCTTTTGAAGGAACAATGTTACCTTCCTATTCAAATTGCGAAATTAAATTTTAATGATTCGAAAATGTTAATGAATGTCTGAATTTTAATCTTGAATTTGAATTTAAATTGATAGAATGGTTAAAGGATTGAAAGATTGGGTTTAAAAGTTCATAAAAAGATCTTAGTGCATTTTCGATCAGATTGCTCGATTTGTGGCCCTATTCTGGCGAGTGAAATGTTGTTTTGGTCGCTGTCGCTCTCATTAGAAATGTCATGACAGTGAAAGTGACCGAGATAATCTTGAACGGCCCAGAATAACCCCCCTTAACTGAGAGGGTTTTCTCTCGTAAACTCAAGATTATTGGTCTATGTTTTGAAGACAAGCTACCAACGAAATCTATACAGATAAACTAAAACCAACGAACCAGATCCCTCCACAGAGATTCAGTTTCAGTTTTTGCATGAAAATAGTCATACGAGCCATTTAAAAATCCAACCTTTGATCAAGAGCTTTCAGGTCACCTAAAGGTCCCTGACATGGCATGGCGTGGGCTTGGCACAACTTTTGACGTAAAATACGTAGAGAGTATTCGATAGAAAAGTATATGACATTCACTCCCGTCGGGGACGGCAGCAGGCCTACAGAACTGGTGTGTATTTATAACAATATAAGCGCGTTTTTAAGCTATTGCATAGCTTCTATCGCGAGCCTTGAGCGGGCCTTGAATCCAACTAAAATAAAATAAAAAACGCTATGCAATAGCTTTACCGCGGCAGTCCCCGGGTGCCACACGTCTTTTTTGCTCGTGTCTCAATACCACTTAAAAAACCTCTACAAAAACTTTGCTTCACTACTACACTACTGTGGATAGGAGTCACTTTCATGACTATATTTGGTCTAAAATCAATTGTTTCACACTCGCACTCATAGCTCCCCACTAGGAATAAATCCTGTGTCGGGGATGCCATGGAACACACACAAAGACAAGGACAACTAAAACCCAGACCCAGAACAGATATTAAAATTCATCATTCAAACATCTGCCTGGCCGGGAATCGAACCCGGACCTCTGGCTTATAAGGCGGACTACCGCTGAGCCAAACAGGCCGACACACATTGTTTTGTGTAGTGAGCAGACTATCAGCAAAACATGCGCAGAATACGCGCTTTAACACGTACAAGCAATACAACACACATCACCAGCCTAAACTGAGTGAAATCAAGCCATCACACCTTGAGGTGTCTCTCAAACCACACATTTGTATTGTATACCAACATTGCGTTCATGTATTGTATACAGGGTTATTCATAAAGGGTATGCTAAGCCGAAAAGGTCTCTTAGTACTCATCATTATAAACAACTTGTACTATAGGACCAACCCGAAATTCATCCGAAAAAATCTGCTGTTCCATAGAAAAATGTCAATGACACTGCACAAAATGTATGGATCAGCAGATTTTTTAGCGAATTCTGGGTTGGTCCCATAGTAAAAGCTGTTCATAATGATGAGTACTACGAGCCCTTTCAGTTTAGCGTACCCTTTATGAATAACCCTGTATATGCTTTGCTTATACAGCTTGCTAGCACACGAGAACACTGCCCGAGACGGCTGCATAATTAATTGATTGAGGGCTGTTGGAAGATTATTCAGATATTTATTGGAGCATAGTTTCAATCTACCTGCAAACTGTTGGGGAAACTTTGATATTGATGGTCTGAGCGAAATTATTATAATTGGTGGTACAATCTTGCTAGTTATTGCAGCTGTTTCAAATAAGATTTCATATTGATAATTGTTTAGTACGACAAAGTGAGCGGTCAAACAAAAAAGTACACCTCTAAGCTCAGCATGTGCCGTCCATATTATAGCTTGTGTCACGACTACCAACGGACAGATGGACAGGCAGACACAGAAGTCGCGCCTTAAAGGTTTTTCCCCGAAGGAGGTTCAAAGCCCTAAAAAATGAATAGTTAAAAAACTAAAAAACACGATTTGTTTAGTGTATTGTCATCGGTCCTCGATATATCTACAAAGTTTGAAAGAAATAAAGTGGGTCAAAAACGCGCTCAAAGACTCCTTTGAGCGCGTTACAAACATACAAACATACAGGTGAAGCTAATAAAAGCGTGTTAAAAACGGTCGAAAGCTTGTCCACGGCTCGTGCCGTCGACGTTTTGGTCGTTTTGAGATAAACGCGTTTTAAAAGTTGAAGTTGCTAACAAACTACTTGTAGAAAGAAGTGTGTTATTAAAAAAATCTACTTTAACTAAAATATAATCTACTAGCTGACTCGACAGACGTTGTCCTGTCAAAAACCATTGCGTAACTATAGCAACCGTAGTATGTTGATGCTAACTTGTCAATTTATAGTAAAAATTATCAGTATATATATAATTTGCAATAAATTAAAATTGCGACTATAATTTGAGATTTAAACTATCCTATCTCTCAAGTTGGATCAAACTGCACATGGTGTGCGAATTTTATTATAATCGGTTAAGTGGTTTAGGAGTCCATTGAGGACAAACATTGTGGCACGAGATTTATATATATTAAGATTTACTCTGAAATGAAAAGTAAAATAATAAACCTAAAAATGAATCTTTCCTAAAATAAAAAGTTAAGACACCACAGATCAAAATCATTAAACAGCTAAATAATCGTTGCCATTCCCTTTATATAGGACCCTATTCTTGACCGCTTACAAATAAATATGTATGAAGATAAATTTTCATAACGTAAAAAACAGCAAAATTTAAATACCGTGGAAATAACAAAAAGCAAATTAACGGCCTTACATAACAAAACCTCCTTAAAGTTAGTCATTGTTTAAAATGCTCTGACAACTTCTCGCCGATGTGAAACGTCACGTGTGAAAACAAGACGGAGAACTTAAAGCAATGATTAACTTTAAGTAGGTTTTATAAAAAAGGATTTAAAATTGATATTAGATGTACTTACATATATCTGTACGTTCAGTATTGTTCAAAACAACATTAAAAACTCCTAATTTCAATACAGTTCATAAGTTTACTTCTTGTTGTTTACTCCAATTTTCTTTTTAAGTAAAATACTTAGAAGTTATTATTAAGAGTCAACATTTCAAGTGCGGCCTTTCGAGGCCTCTCATTATCTTGTTCACATCTTGTTGCCGGACAAGTGGAGTTGGTTTGTTTTGAGAATAAGACTCTTGTAAGTATTCTAATTTGATTTATCTTACCTTTGCTGAAGTATGAAAAAAGGTTTGACGTAGGAAAGTGTCCTAAATAAATAATATAAATACCAAAGCGAAATCTCGCATGTTAATGGTTCTGAAATATAGTATTTTATATTAATACTAGCTGACTCGACAGACGTTGTCCTGTCAAAAGCCATTGCGTCAATTCTATGTCAAATATTGCGTAACTATAGCAACCGTAGTATGTTGATGCTAACTTGTCAATTAATAGTAAAAATTATCAGTATATATTATATAATTTGCAATAAATTAAAATTGCGACTATAATTTGAGATTTAAACTATCCTATCTCTCAAGTTGGATCGAACTGCACATGGTGTGCGAATATTATTATAATCGGTTAAGTGGTTTAGGAGTCCATTGAGGACAAACATTGTGACACGAGATTTATATTATATATTAAGATTAAGATAAGATTAAAATTTATTTAATATGAGCGCGGATACCTAAAATCGAATCTCGACAACTCTCTCTCTCTTTCTATCTTCCTGGCTATGTATCCCACATGATGATGGGGTCAGCTTTCCTTACTTTACTTCTCCACTTCAAGTCACAAATCAATACTATACTTAAGATACAAGATACAAATTATACGGAACTGAAAACAACAACAACGTATAACAACAGTCGAGAGATTTGCTCGTCTCATCATTTAGTAGCATAAAAAAACATCGAGCAAAACCTTTTAATTTTAATTTTTTTGTAAAGTTAAGAAACACTATTAAGAGTAGAGAAGCTTTGCTATCTTTTGCATTGATGATATTTATTGTGTTTTTTCTTTAAAGTTAATAAATTTGACAGCAACTAAATTGACTGGATTGAAAACATCTGCGTCTTTCTTGATTCCATCAAAGTAAGAAAACAATGTCAATAATATTTTTTAAGCCTCTAATTCAGCTTTATTTTAAAAATGCTATTATCTAAAAGTTTTAGAGTGTAGTCTACAATTTTTATAATTATCTTATGTCTTGCTTAAGTTTATTTCTACTATTATGTAATACAATTATATACTCGTATGTACAACATTATTGTTTTACCAATTTCACAATAATTATGTATCAAACACGTACAAACTTACATGCCATATTTAAATTAGTTTGTTATTTGTTATTCAATAATTGCGTAATACAACAACAACAATATTGTTGTTCCCTACTTTACGAAACAAACATGAATTAGTATTCCGAATGTGAACTTCCCACAAATATTCATTTTCAGGGTTAGAAGAAAAGTTTAGTCGCAACGGCGTATACAGGATAGGGTTGTAAGGAAAGTGTATAGTAAACCAAAACTAGCCATAGTACTTCATCATTAAAAACAACTTTTACAATGGACCAACACTGAAATCACGAAAAAAAATCAGCTGTTCTGTATATTTTGTCGAGTGGCATTAACATTTTCTTTATATTTTTTTTCAACTGGGTCACAACGACCCCGCTGGATCGGTCACTTTCCTTTCAAACACTTTTCCAAAATGCCGGTACCGGGGCCGATCCAGCGGGGTCGTTGAGACCGCATTTTTTTCGCTATTATAAATTAGGCCCTGTAGTCAATGTTGTTTTGATGATGATGAATATCTACTACGAACGTTTAAAACCCTACCTAACATACCCTTTTCTTAGAACCCTTATAAATACAAGGAAAATTTAGGTACAATATACAGGGCTAATAGAAGTAAATTATTCAGTCTAGTAAGCCTCGTGTGTTTTCATTATCTTTACGATACACCGTCGTATGTACAATCAGACTAATCTAGATCGAAAGTTTGTTTGTTAGTTGAGTGAGTGTGTGTTATTTCTTCATGCTGAAAGGGTTTAATGTATTTTAATTGAATTTTGTAATTTTGCGAAGAGCTTTTACGATAAAAGTTTGTGAGTTACAAAATTGTTTTAATAACTTCATTTTCTTTTACTGAAGCAATTTTAGAGAGCACATTGCTTAGACGATTCTGACGAAGGTTTTAAGGCAATGACATGAATTAGTGAAGTGTGAAATTGGTTATTAATATTATTTAAAAATCATTAGGATCAGTTCAGCAGTTCTTGCGTGATTAAGTAACATACATTCGAGCATACTAACTTTGACATTTCTTTATACATTTATCGCACCTCGCCAAATATATTTTAGAATTTTGGTGGGCTGCGTTATTTGTGAACTATAGACGTCGTCGTTGGCGTTCATAAAGTTAAAGAAACCAATCTAGCAAAACGGAGCTAATAATGCCATCTAAGTCCTTACAATGATGTGTGAGTGATAGCAATAGAACTTCAATTCTATTCTTTATCGACTCGGGTTAAATTCTTCTTAATGTTGTTCTTCAAAGAAACTGTTCAATAACAATACAATATAATACTTCTAAGGCCAAAAACTTATAAATCCTGCTTTTTTTTGTATTCAGTAATAGGCTTGCATTTGACCTCCATCTTGCCTGATGGTAAGCAACGATACGGTCTACGATGGAGCATGAAGTTAGTCTGCTTAAAGTTAGTCACAGTTTAAAATGCTCTGACAATTTCTCGCTAACGTGAGATGTTGAAAGCTAAAAATTTTAAGCAGGCTTTATAAGCAAGCCTCTATCTAACCTTTCCAAACGCAGGTAGGCACATATTTTCGTACTTTTTCAAGTACCTAATCAAATAAAGCGATAAAACTCATTACTTCTTTTGACTCGCGAAATCCTAAAACAATACTCCTGTACGAGTATTTTAGCAAGCATTTAATGGGTTCTACATTTCCCTCGTTTAGATCAAAGAGAAAATTACAGGAAACACAAGTGTACCATTGTTGCCTTTCATTATAACGAAACGGGAAAGCAGCTTTGGAAAAATAATGTAATTTATTTTTGTTCGTTCTAATTGTTTTTTATTATTTCGCCCTGATTACACGATTATGGTTTCTTGAATATGGTTGAGTTTTTGTTCATTTCTATATTTAATTTTATTCACAGGATGCTTAAAATTTATTTTTTTGTTCTGTGATAGGCTTGCGTTTGACCGCCATCTCGCCTGATGAGCAATGATGCGGTCTACGATGGAGCTCGCGCGCCTAGAAGAAACCGATTCACTCGCGACATGAACACACCCAAATTATATTTATCAGGAATTCAGTTGGCTCTTATGGTTTATCTGATAGAGCTGGTGACGTTTTGATGTGGTTGTACCGCAACGGGGCGGACTGAATTTAATTGACTATCTAGGCATTTTCAAAGAAAACTAAGCTTGAAATTAATGAGTAAAGAGCTTGGAAATGTTCAATTTTCAAGCTATTTTCGAGAAAACTAATTCACTAATTCACGGTAAAAAAAATGATTAGTCAACTAATCTTTGATAGTATCCGTGTAAAAACGAGATATTTTTGAAAGAAGAAATTTAAACTTTCTTTGTACAGCTCTTATCGTCAAACAATCGATTAAAGCCCTAAAAACCTCACTTTTTTGCATCTGGCTTTGTTAGACCGCATTTCAATTGAAAACAATTTAACTGTGTAAGAGGTGACGCTACCATTAATTATAAAGATAGATAGATTTATAAACTCTTTATTGTTCACACCAGAAATAACAAACAAAAGGATAATAACAATTGAAACTAGTACAACAACTGACCGCTTTATCGCTAAGAGCGATCTCTTGCAAGCAACCTTAGGATTAAGAGGATACATAGAATAAATAGAAAAACGGAATGTGCAAATTTAATAAAACTGTGTCACATAAACCTACGTACAAGGTAAGTGAGATACGAGTATGTATATTAATTACTAGCTGTTCCCTGCCACGCTTTGCTGTGGATAAAAAAAAAAAAAAAAAAAAATAGCCTATGTTACTTTGGGATAATGTAGCATTCGAATGGTGGGGTGCTAGGTCGGGTAACCTCCACGTGGTGCACCCTGGGCAACAGCGTGCGGTACTACTGCATAGCTTTTATGCAGTAGTACCGCACGCTGGCCAATAACCCGACACGGTGGGCCCATCTGCGTGTCCCTCTGACTAGCAGAGGGCACAGCGGATGGTGTGTGGTGGAGTGTGGAGCGTCGGAGGATACGGCGCTCCACGCTTGGCTGGTGGCAGCAATGCCAGCAGGGGGGGTTTTCCTTGTGCTCCTCGCCGCGTGTGGGTCGCGGTCGGGAGTGCAAGGAAAGGAGGAGGGGATCGCTCGTTGCCGGGCGTGGCGAAAGCCATGCTCGGCGGCGAGAGATCGTGGCAGGCCGTGGTCTCCTTCTGCGAAGAGGTAATGTCGCAGAAGGGGCCGCGGGGCGGATCGGGGAGGACGACTCCCGCAGGATCCGCTCCGGCGCAGACGACGGGGAGGGAGAAGGGGGCGATCCGATCCATCGCCTCCTTCCCTCTCCGTAGTGGGGCCACTGGCGGAGGGTCGGGGGGCTCTCCGCTGGCTTGCACCGGCTCCACACGTCTGGGGGCGGCCTTGGGTGACCAGGGCCGTCCCTTTCTTGACGCACGGAAGACGGGGCCGAAGGGCCGACCCTGGCTGAGGGTGGCGGAGACTCCGAAAGGGAACCCCGCTGCCCCCGGCCACAAGGGAATGAGGTCAACTTCCCAGTGGTTTTAGTGGGTATGCCGCCGCAGGGCGGAGACTCCCACATAACCCCGGCTCCCCCCGGTTAGGGGTATCCATAAAGGATTTCCACTGGGTCAACAAAAAAAAAAAAAAAAAAAAAGCATTCGAATGGTGAAAGAATTTTTGAAATCGGTCCATTAGTTTTTCAGTTTATTCCACACAAACATCCAAAAATACAAAAATACAAATCTTTCCTCTTTATAATATTAGTATAGATAAATGTGTTTTTATTTACCTTTACTCTGATTTCCAACTTTGTGGGTCCAAAAGAATATATTAAGTACGATATCTTTAATACTAATTATATTCAAGTGCACCCTTTATAAACCACCCTTTATACACAAAACGTCAGAATTTGGGCCGTTTTCTTTCCATTCAAGAATTTTCCTCGTGTCCTTACTTGGCCTTTATTTGGGCAATTTGCCCACCTTTTGTGTAGTAATGAGGCAAGAATCACTGTTTATTCAAATGAAGTGCCTACAAGTTACGTTTAAATGAAAATCTTAGTGGGTCTGTTAATGTTTGAGCTCGCTCAAACGTAATCTCCTTTGTGTTTTAAATTTGAACTCTACACAGAACACATAAAGTACATTACGTAAATAAATGCTTTAACCTTATTCGCTAATACCTGATAAATCTGGTTTAGTTAAGTGACTGTGTTTTGTCTCTTTTGCGGAACATAATCCTAAGCGTTTAGCCGTTTAGAATATAATATTCCTTAAACGCAAAAGGAGGTATTGGTTCATCAATAGCTTTAGAAACTCCTTTCATTGACCTGTCGTTAGTATGGTTGGTACGTGACACAAAAACAGCGAAAAATGAAAATGCTTGCCATACTCACTTCATTTTTCCACTCATGAGGGCATTGATATGCTGGCAACACTGCATTGCCGAACAATCGGGTATCTGCGAGTCACGTGATCTGAATCTGTAATGAGCTTCATTTATCACGCTTAGTTCGGTCTGTCGATGGCCCACGCGTATTTATTGTTCTAGATTATTCTCTATTATCAGGAACGTGGTTGAATTTCAGCTTGTCGACAATATTCCAGGGAATTTATGGGGAACCAGTTTGCTAATTTGCTTGTACTTTTTATCCGGGCTTGGTAATGTCAGCTAGTCTGTTATGGGATAATGAGGTCTATCGAAATAAAAAAGAAAGCGAAAGAAAGGAAGTCGATTATTACGAAAATTTAAAACACCTGGGTTGTATTGGACTTTTGAATCTTGCCTTAGGGGTTATTCCCCGAAGGAGATTCAGAACCCAAAAATTCAAGAGCACAGGCAGCTGGGGAACGTTTCTTTAATAAAAAATTATAAAAAAGTTTCACGCTCATAGCTCCTCACTAGGATAACGTGTGTCGGGGATGCCATGGAACACACAAAGACGGACAACTAACACCCAGACCCAGAGCAGATATTCAAATTCGTCATTCAACCACCTGCTCGGCCGGGAATAGAAACTGGGACCTCTGGCTTACAAGGCGGATACACCACCGGTGAGCCAACCAGGTCGAATACTTAGTAATTTTGGTCTAGCTAGTCAGATAACAGAGTTTTAGAATATCGCCTTCCAACAAGCCAAACTTCAATCTACTAACCCAATTTTACGACAGCGAACTTCCCAGAATATCAACTCTTTTATATTACTCCCAAACGCTTACAATAAATTGACGTTCAAGGCGTAGTATATAAAGCATTTTATAGCTTTTATAGTTTTCACATGGGAAGGCTGCCAAGAAATGGCTTAATCACTCTCGACTGCTGGCAAGCGATTCTATCGATTGGACAGGGTATTAAAATGTAAGGTTCTATCTTTATGTTCTATACACTCGTATACTTATAGTTTCTAACTTAAGACCTAGATTTTAGTAATTTATCCGTAGGTACTAAGATGGTAAAAATAAACCATTAAGGTGAGTGTCTGGTGTCTGTCAGTCCGTCCGTCCGTCCGTCCGGCCGTCTATTGGTCTGGTTTTTTAAGTCAAACAGTATCTACTCGTACATTAAGGACCTATCTACAACAGTACCGTTATACCTTATACTCGTAACAGCAATGAAACTCAGTGCACTGAGATTCGAGATTCAAAGCAAAAATCAGTTACGCAACAGCACTAAAACACTCATTCAACCGTGGCTACAAAAAAAACCATTCTAATCTATTAGCCTTGTTTTATTAGTTTGAACACAATCCATTAGAACCCTTAGCAAACGATGTAAAACACATTAATAAATGTCGTGTTGTCTCCTAGACCCCACGTAACATCTCCACTGGTGTCTAGCAGACCCAAAGCAGGTCCCAATGAGCCCAATAAGGCCCCTTTTAGAGAAATAGCCATAAATCAAGCCATAACGATAGTCACGCTTTTACAACCAGCCAAGGTAACCCGTGACAGTCACGGTGTTCTGTGAATCTTAAACATGCTTGTCTGCCTAAAACCTTTTTAGCGAGACTACCGTAAAGAGAAGGTTGTTCTGGTTAAGTTGCACGTAATTTGGGTCGGGAAGAAATTGCTTTTAGTGATAGACCGCTTTTTGTAATCTATTCTATCCTATTAAATACGAAAGCTTGTGTGTGTACATTAATATGTGAAATAATGTGATGTGTGTGTGCGAAATCATGTAAATGGATTAACACTTGAGCTACTTTTCACTGCGTGGGTGAAATCGGAGACCGTCATTCGTTTTTTTAACCGACTTCAAAAAAGGAGGAGGTTATCGATTCGACTGTATGTTTTTTTTTTATGTTTGTTTCCTCATAACTTTTGACTGGGTGAATCGATTTTTATTAGAAAGCTGACGCTTCCCATTTGGTCCCATTTCAATTTAGTCCAGTTCTGATAATGGTATCTATGAGAAAACCATATAAGTCTTAAATTTGCATTAATGCGTGTGCGACAAATAGATGAATAACTCAATAGTCGGTCTTTTGAAGTCGGTTTTTGTTTTTTGTTTTGTAAAAATAATGTCAAGAACATTATTTTTTAATAAAAAAAAAAAAAAAAAACATACGGTCGAATTGATAACCTCCTCCTTTTTTGAAGTCGGGTAAAAAGTAACGGGGTTTAGACATACATACAATATATTGTTATAACAAACATGGAAATACTCTGCACAATGTTACTCTTCCTAATATTGCTTTTTGTTACTAATGAACGCTAAAACGACTCAACGGATTTACATGAAATTGCGAATGAAGGTTGTTCATGGTCTGGATTAACACATAGGCTTTTTATTCCTGATATCGAGGGTGAAACCGCAAGGCGCAGCTAGTATTATAATATACGTATTATTGTATGTGGTTTTCCCTTTCCCTTTCCCTTTGATCATATTCACACTCTTACGCTTCATTTACTACGTGAGTATTTCCGTGTTAATTAAAGTAAAATGTTTTCTGTTTTCCTGTATTTCATTTTGTATTTTGTTTGCAGTCAATAAAGGAAGAGGAGTAATTATTTAACAATTTTGAGTTTTTTCAACATCTGTTTCGTTTTGTGATGTTCATTTGTTTATTTTTACTAATATAGACTAAAAAAATATTTTAACGACAACAATATTTTATCACAACATTTTAGCGATGTCATTGACATTTTTCTATAGAACAGCTGATTTTTAAAAGCTTTGAAATTTGGTTTACCTGTGTAACTCTGATAACAATGCAATCAAAGCTTGTTTAAAACACTTTTACGATTCGTACAGCCCGGGAATGGAAGAGACTTCCGGCTTCCCTGAGAGATATTAATCTTGGACTTTTCTAGGTCAGAGTGAAATATCTTCTAAATCTGCGTGCTTCATCATCGACCACATCATCGCTTACCAACAGGCGACTTGGTGGTCAAATGCGGATATATTATGTTACACATTATAAAAAAAAAACTTATAAACTTAATCTTAATTTCAGGGTCCCATAGTAAATCTGTTCGTAATGGGGAGAACTATGAGTCCTTTTCGGCTTATCATACCCTTTCCTTTAAGCCCTGTATAGTTAATAGCAGCAGTAGTTTAGTATAACAGTAGTGATAGTGCATAATTTAAATAAAGTGTTCCATAGTTTTCATAGTAAAAGTCCGTCTTCTCTCTTGAAAGTAACTTGCACTAATGTACTTACGCCTGAAAAATTAGCGAGAACTTGAGAACTAAGTGCAGCATCTACTAACAGTTAACTAGGGGCAGTTAATTTTAACTTAACTTAGGTACTGAAAAATGTAGCTTATGAAAACTGTGAGGTTTTATTTTCATTTTTGAATTATGGAATTATGTACTGTAGAAGTAGTAGAATTAAAGTGTAGTTTACTCTGCATTTATTATGCTGAGATAGTACTTTTCGGCATTCATTTGTTAGCGAGCTTTTTGCCTTGTATTGGTCCAACTGCAACTGAATTTAAAACCACTTCCCGATGTCTGGTTGCGCTGTGTCGTACCGGCGTAACTATGTAGTGTAACTCCG
This sequence comes from Alcis repandata, assembly GCA_949125135.1. Lineage (NCBI taxonomy): Eukaryota > Metazoa > Arthropoda > Insecta > Lepidoptera > Geometridae > Alcis > Alcis repandata. The sequence goes on from OX421237.1 coordinate 1,883,468, forward strand.
ATAACAATGCACTAATAGTTTTTTGTTTATGACAAAACAATGTAAAAATATTCTGTAATTGTAATGAACAAATAAAAACCATCATCCTTGATTTAAAAAAAAACTGAAATAACATTGTGGGACGCTAAAATAAATTAACGATGAATACCGTTTACAAAACGAAAAACAATTTTTAACTATTCATCTGTATTAATTTTAATAAATGAATTTTCATTCTAGCTACTACATACACGCAATACATTGCTATTGGACAAGCTAATACACCAATGTGGTTGCACAATTGCACACACGAATTCAAGCCGTACCGTATCTCATTAGTTCTACCTATTGACTAAATTGACCTGTTGACGGATACTATCACGTAAATAGTACGCTCAGGGGAGCATAACTCCGTTAATACTACCTCTGATTTACTAAGATTTGAAGTGGAAGTTTCAGCCAATAATAACGCAGTCAGCTATGAAACCAACCAATTAAACCGAGCTGGCTTTAGTAACTTCATACTTGAGTCTAATAAATTGCGTTTTAAAAATCACTTCTCCAAAAAACATCACCGAGTGCGATAAAAACTACAGGGTTATAAGGAAAGGGTATGTTAAACTGAAAAGGGTTGCCTGTCGCAAATCGCTCGCCTGATGTTAAACGTCACATTTGCCGCATAACAAGTCTCCGCCATCCAGAATTTTGAATTCTTGGGATTCAAGACCCTGCGCGGCACTGCGCTCGTCACCCTGAGATAATTATAATAAATCATGTTTAATCCCCTATTTGCCCTGGAATTTCTATGGAAACAATACGCAAGGTTTGTAAACCTTGCGTTGGGGGTTGATTCATCATTCGGGATGATTGTGGTATGTTTCTAAAAACTCAACAGTGACTAAGTATAAACAGATTCTAAACAAGTAAAAATCAACAATTTAGAAGATTTTTCCAACGCAAGAGCCGCCACATTTAACATCTAGATTAATTTGGCCTCCTTCCAACAATTAATAGGCATGGAATCATCCAGGGAAATTCAGGGAAAAGAAAGCGGTGTGAATAACTCGCCAAAAGGGACCGAGTAGATTGAAATATTTTATGGAGACCCACGTAGACGCATTTATTTTTAAGCACAAGAAAAATATAGTGGCTATTGAGGAAAACAAAGGTTCTTTTGTTATGTAACCGGTATTTTTACTGAGTAATAACAGTAATCCAATCTTCTAAAAACATGTTATTATGATAACCTATTATTATTTCTAACCTATTATACTCGTATTTTTTAGCAGCTTCATGTAGTTCTACTCCTTATTTTAAAGAAACTATTAATTTTATCTGAATGTTTGTTTAGCCATGTCTTAATCCAGGATTTTAGCTATCTTGCTTGGTATTTATATTACATAGATAATTTAGGTATAAATACTTGTGTTTTGTATAGCACACGTATTCCTGACATACATAAACGCAATGCTCAAGGATATTTGTTTTTTTACATAATAGTATAACACAAACCAAAACAATCTATAAAATATTAACGTTAGCACTAATAGATTCGATCGATAAACTCCTTATTGTTCCCACTTGAAATTACAAACAAAAACATAATTAACACTTAAAACTAGTACAACAACTGGCGGCTTTATCACAAAGAGTGATCTCGTCTAGGCAAACAATCTTAAGAAAAAAGAATTAAAAAAATAATAATTAAACTTACTGAATATGTACTGTATTAAAATTAAAATAAAACTCCTAGCGACCACAGTTTTTTCATCGGCTTGCGTTTTTCAAGACCATTTTCCTAGATGGAAACTTTAATAAAGTGACCGATCAAACAACTCTCTGCACATTTTATGAAGTCATTGCAAGCTTAGGAAGTTTTTATGAAATCTACATAGTATCAAAATAGAGTTGCCTTAATTCAAGACCAAGACTAGACTGGCTCGTCAAGTCGCTAGATGTTGTCTAAATAACGAAGTAGGTATATGTGATTGTGTCCTTACGAAATATGCAAAGAAGACAATATAAAGAAAGAGTTTATGAAAAAAAGGTAGATTTTAAATAATTCTATGATTTACTCCTGAGCGTTGAGAATTTCGCAGAGAGTGGCGTATCACAAAGATAACTTTGCAGAATGGCTTTAGATGAAACGCTACAATAGTAAAACAACATACTTAACTTACCGTAAACATATTTCATTAAAAAATATTTCAAAATTCCTGGCCGAATTCAAAATCCAATGTTTTATTTGTAGTTATTCACGCACCTCAAAAAACCTGAATGAACAATAAAACATCGAACAGATTTATTTTTCGCATGTAAAAGTAATAGATAAAATGATAAACGAACGGAATGACACGGTGAATTAATAAAGATCAAAAATTAAAAACCATTGGTCTTGTTTTTGCAGGGTCTGTCTTTTAATCTTGCAACCAAGACCAAGACTAAACTGCAAGACCTTTTCGCAACACTAACACACGAGTAACACTAAGTTTCTTTCATCTAGCATATAAATGGCAAAATTATTTTTCTAATTATTTCTTACAGTTTCTTTTAGTTACAAAACGAGCTAAGTTTTCTTTATTTCTGACCATTACGAATGCAAGACGGTCTCTAGAGTTTAATGAAAAGAATGAACGTTTAGTGCAAGTTTTATGTGCCCAGTGAAGTAGTCTGTTCAAGTTTTGAATAATTTTGATGAAATACGAGTAAATAGGTTTAGTACTAATACCAGTAATCGTGCTTATATTGAAAATGCAAATGTTTTACAGTGATTAACTGTTTCAGTGGTTTTTTTTTTTCATGTTTGTTCTATGTTTTACGTTGAAATGTTTTCACGCGTTTAAATGAAATTCGATATGAAAGAAGGCGGAACTTTAATTTAATAAGTCATAAATTATTCTAAGGAAAACGATTTGTTTAGATTAGTGGGTAAAAACTGAGATATAAAACGAGTTTACTTGAAATCACACGCCATCATTTGAACCACATTTCTTGTGTCAGTAGTTCTTTTACTTTGTTTTTATATTTTTCACTAACCTATTGCAAGTATTTTCAAGACAATAAGTAGCTTAGATTATAAGTAAATATGTTAAGGGGATATAAATTGCTGTTCTGTTGTCATTCTGCGAGTTCAAAATTCTGGGTGGTGCAGACCTGTTATGGGCAAACGTGACGTTAAATATCAGGCGGGCGATTTGCTCGTCTCGTCACTCAATTACATAAAAAAAACTAACTCAGAAGTTTTTACTAAACGGTTTTTGTAATGATTAAGAACAGAACCAAATATAAGACGACATGAATCTTTCTCTAATTGCCATCTTAGATAAGTTATTACGTTGTTTGTGATGACTAATTAAGTAAGTTAATTCAGACTCAGTGTTTTTATTGTTCAGTTTTTACTTACTTAGAACTAATTAATCTTATTTTTACTTAAGTTTTTACTTACTTGGAACTAATTACCCTTATTTTTACTTAGAAGCCATTAATTTTACCGAAATTAAAGTAGTCTGCAAAGCTAAACTTTGCTAGAATAGTTTAAAAACAGAGCCCACACATCTGCCCAGCCAGGAATCGAATTTGGTACCTTTGCTTAATAAGACAGACATGACTTCTGAGCAGAATTCGGCGATAACAAAAAATTTAAAAATACTGTAAAATGTTCTGACTATCTACGGTAATTTTTTTGTTATAATTAAACACGGGAATACTCACGTAAAAATTAAGTCGTCTACTACGACTAGTTTCGGTCACATTCGGTGACATTCATCAGGCGAGTTTACAAACGTGACGCGCTAGCGGTTGCGTCTCGTTTGGCATTATAACAAAAATGTGTGAAAACCACGTTAGTTTCCATAGTAATATCTACCGTAATGTAATCGCATCTTTCAAAGAAATTGATTTTCGCCAGTGATACAAATAGCCAATTAGTACTTTCTTTCCGGTCATAAGCCTCTATTCACTGCATTTATTTCTTTGAGTTATTGGCGAGTTTTTCCAAAAACTCTATTCTTGGGTGCACGAGATTATTTCCGTCACTCTTACTCTTATGACATTTCTAATGAGAGCGACAGTGACCGAGATAATATCTCACTCAATATAATAGGGCCCCTGGAAACTTGTTCTGCCGACTGAGACATTATCTCGGTCACTATTGCTCTCATACACCGAAGTCGGATTCAACTTCAACTTCAATTTTTGTATATGGCTTCTGCGGGGTTGCCACAATTTAGCCAGTGTCAAGTGGATAGAGTAGTAGATACATGCCTCAGTAAAGTAGTGGAGACTTTACTAGAGGAGTTTTGGAAGCAACACGATATGACACGATTCACTGAATTTTATGATTTGCCCACACTCGTGCACGTCCTCAAGCACTTAATGGTTATTTTCCCACTTAAAATAAACATTAACACTCAAAATTACACAAGTTTAGTAAAATAACAAAATGAAGCAACATGTCTCTTCCACGTTCCCGCCAAAACTCCCGAAGTCGGATTAAGATCGATGCTCTCATAAGAAATGTCATGACTGTAAGAGTGACCGAGACAATCTCGAGCGCCCAAGAATAGGGATCCAGATCACTTTCTACAGGGGTCTTTGTTTTATGGAAAAGGTATGCTTAGCCGAAAAAGGCTCGTAGTACTCATTATTTTGAACAACTTTTACTGTATGACCAACCCGGAATTAACGAAAAAAGAATCAGCTGTCACAAAAAAATGCCGGTGACACTTCTTCACTTCACTTTTCGCGAATTCCGTATTCATCCCATTGTAAAAGTTGTTCATAATGATGAGTAGGTACTATGAGCCCTTGTCGTCTTAGTACTCACTTTCTTCATAGCCCTGTATAGGCACCTTTTTCTTTTAATTTGTACGTTATTGGTTTAATTGTTCTGCTTTACTGTAAAACTCTTTGTCTAAAGTATTGATATTCTTTGTAAGTTTTTAATTAGATTTTGGACAAGTTTGCTATTAAGTTTTCTCCGAAAGTTCAACACGAGGCTTCGGTATTGTGAAAGTTAAGAAACTTTCTTAGTCAAAGTTATAAATTAAAATTAGGCTTTTGTAGACACACTGTCTACAAAAAATCTTATACTCTACTTTGCGAGTAGTTTATAGATTTTAAAACATAAGAAAAATCTGAAAGTGAAGAAAAAGGTTGTTGTAAATTCGTCACAGGTGAATAAAGTTATTGTAAATTGAACCTGTTAAAGCGATTTTGGAATAAAAATATTGTGAAAGTAGATAGTAAAAATTAAAATAACAATTTTTAGTTTAAACTGAAATGTATAATAAACATACCAGGAAAATGCGAATATTAAAATAAAAACCATTAAGCTTTGGTGGAAAACCGGTTTATAATTTATTAAATTAAAACCTTCATTCGACAATGTAAATTCGGGAAAATTTTGGCTTATTGATATGATGTTGTGTGAACCGTGATCGACCACGTTCAACCGTGCGTCGGTTATTATTATATATATGATATGTACCTACCATTAATCCTGGATGGTTAAATGATATTTACCATATTTACCATCAAAAACGAGAGGAAATTTTAAATTGGTCTTGTAAGTCTTGCTGTTTCCACGAGTTCACAAGTCACGAGTCAACGAGTCACCAGTGCACGAGTCATGACATCACGAGTTACGAGTCCAAGAGTCGACGAGTCAACGAGTCATGGCTCCATGAGTCCACGAGTCATGAATCCACGGCTCGCGAGTCTACAAGTCCACAAGTCTACGATCTCGTGATTTAAAATATCAATGTACAAGTGGGTCAGTAGTATAACATACTTAATTAAGTCGGTCATTAACATAATTGAAACTCAACATAATATAGGGTCTTCTTATTAATGCTATTTAACTAAACCACTGCTTTAATTTCTCCGTCTTGTTTTCACATGTAACATTTTGTGTCAGCGAGAAGTTGTTACAGCATTTTAAGAAGTGCTTAATTATTATTTTAAACAGCGTTTACAAGTTAGACCCTTCACGCTTTACTTATAAAGTTTGGTTAAAGCTAAATGAAATTAGTTAGTATTAGTAGTAGTTAGCACTACATGCATTTTGCATGGAAAAAAAATATTGCGCACAATTTAAATGAAAGTCAATCTAAGCAACTGCTAAGCTACGTTTAAAAGTAAAGTCCATAGTCTAATCTTAACTAAACACATCTTAAATTAGATCAGTCTTTTAACTCTCTCTCCATAAGGTACACCTGAAATCTGACGAACAAGTTAAATGACATTTATCAATCTTAGTAACTGCTAACTGCTACCTCGCACGCAGGATGAATTGAGACTTTGCGTACAGCTAGGACCGCACTGACGCCAAAAAGCGCCATATACTAAAATTCCATTAGACAATAGAGACTTGAACATTGGAATTTTTAAAAATTTATTAAAAACCATATTAGCACAAAAATGCTACCACGACATTTCGGGATTACTTATTAACAAACATTTCCTGACATTTAATAATGATTAATCAATTGACACACTCATAAAAATTCAATTAATATTGACCATAACATTAGTAATATTGATTAATTAATTTATACTCGACTTTGACATATTTATTATTTAATTTTAATCAAGTCTAATTCATTACTTACTAATATTTGTACGTCATACGTGGCAAGAACGTGAGACTGTATTCTGTATGTTGTTTACCATGTTCTGCAAATAAATGATCTAAATTTAAGCACCGTTTATAAGTAATACCCATTAGTCTGTAATTTAATCTTAACTAAGTATATTTTAAATAAAATCAGTCTTTTAACTCTCTCTCCATAAGGTATACCTGAAATCTGACAAACAAGTTAAATGACATTTATTGATTTGAGCAACTCCTAAGCAGTTTTTATAAGTGAGGCCCATTAGTCTCTAACCTAATCTTAACTAAGTATATCTTAAATTAGATCAGTCTTATAACTCTCTCTCCATAAGGTAGGTATACCTGAAATCTGACAAACAAGTTAAATGACATTTTTCGGTCTTAGCAACTCCTAAGGAATGTTTTTAAATACTATGGTCCCTCTATAGTCTCTAACTTAATCTTAATTAAGCATTTCTTAAATTAGATCAGTCTTTTAACTCTCTCTCCATAAGGTACATCTGAAATCTGAACAATATCAAATATATTAAAAAACCTCCGACAAAACATAGCTTAGAACACTCCGGACTAATTCACCTTTCAAAAAAAAACGAAACTAAAATCGGATCAAAATCAAATTCATCCTTTCGGGAGCTACGATGTCACAGACAGACACACACAGACCCGTCAAACTTATAACACCCGTCGTTTTTGCAGTAGTTACATATAGTTTGACGAATCGAACCTAACCAAACTCCTTGCCATTGTCAAGCCGAAGATCGTACAAGCGTGTTTCTATATTACGTTCCACACTCAAGATTTTCAGCCTCCAAAATCTTAATCATCATTTAAAACGAAGACCACAGACGCAATAGACCGCAGAATCAATACCGAGATAGACCCGGCAGAAAACCGCGCGATTCATCAGCATTAGCCTTGACAGACGACGGTGCCGGCTCTATTGTTATAAATTGCTGCACAGTGGGCGTCTTGATCAAGATAGAATGGCGTGCGTGACGGATTCTGAAGTGCACGCTTCGTGTCGCGTTTGAAAGTACAGATTTGTATTGAATAAGGAAATCATGGCAGTTGTTTACAGTTGAAAAATAATAGACCTTATTTGGATAACAAAAAATTTTGCAGATTCATGTAAAACCAATGCAGATGCTAAGGAAAGAAGAAAACTTAGTAGGTGCCATACAATCTTTTTAAACGTTAACATGAACCGTCAACTTATAAGATAAAATAAATTGTTGAAATCATGACCACTTAGCCTTAGACTAGTCTAGACTATTCGTAGTAACCTAATAAGTAAATATCAGTCGGATTTTCCGGGATAAAATCCAGGGTATACGCTATTCACATACTAAATTTCATCCAAGTCATCCATTCTAAGGTGAATAAGTAACAAGCACCCAAACATCCTATACACTTATACAGCATACATACATGCTTACATACATACTTTGACATTTATAATATTAGTAGGGTGCTGTAGAGATACAACCACAAATAAAAATAACAACACTTTATTGACTCACAAAAGAACATTAAAAAAGATGACGCGTCTAAACAAGCACAACAGCGGTCCAAAAAGCGACATTATTTAGTCAATCTCTGGATGAGTAAGCAACCTACATATTAATGATTTAAAAAATAGGCGTGAAAACAATCCTACCTAATATTATAAAAATGTGAACGTGTTTGTTTGTTACGGTTTTACGCAATAACTACTCATCCGATCGTCATCAAATTTTACATACACATAGTCAGGAGTTGACACAAGCTAGACTTCATCACCGCGTCACCACGCGGGCAAAACCACGGAACGCATCTGTATAACACATATCGGTAAAACGGGGTGAATAAAATCGCAGGGGTGAATAGATACAAAACTAAAAATGTTCTACGGACTAAAGTCAAATATTTCGAAAGTAAAAAGTACCGAAAGTTTCGAAACCTTCACCCCCTGTCACCTTTCTTTGTTATTTTTCGAAATTTTTGGCTATTGTCTGTAGAAAATCATTTTTAGTTTTGTATCTATTCACCCCTGAGGTTTTATTCACCCCGTTTTACTAGAAAGATGTGACTCTTGTACTCGTAGCAATCTCTACCTAAGCCCAATTTACCTTATTAACCTGCTCTATAAACTGTTTGATTTTCAGTACTAAAATATAGCCACATGTTAATCCAGGGTTATAAGCTTGTCGGCGCTCTGAGCCAATCTTTATTTAGAGTGGTAAAGAAACGTAACTGACAGTGACAGCTGCTGAGCTGCTGACGTTTACCACTCTGGCACGACTACGATCCGTAAGGCGGGAAACGATACTTGAGGAATCTCGACCAGAGCCACAAGGGCAAGGGTTGATATTGATAGTTGATACGTAGAAAGCTGATTACAATAGTTGCAATTACATCTGGAATTACAGTGGTGGCCATAGAATCTTATTGTATCGTGTACCTATGCGCATTACGTGTTCGGCGGAGTGCCTGTTTGAGTTGTATTGTGAATACTTGGAATATCCATTGGAGATCATAGTTGAACGGATCATTGTAACATTAATGTACTGACATCATTCAAGATTATAATCTACGTGTGTTGCAAGTAATGGTTTTATTCCTCTCGCCCGATTATCCACGCCTGTTTGTCTAATAGAACCTAACTACATGCCCACATTATGAACAGAACCGCTTGACAATACCTAACTTCTGATAATTGGCAACACCTCAACCTAAGAGTGCCTTTATCAGAAGTGGGATACGAAGGGCAAAGATCAGAGGATAAAACCAGCAGCTACAAAACATCGCCATGCTAAACTTTTTGCTACATGTAAAGTCGTCGAGATTTTTGGCTAGCACTTAACCTCAAAACTACAAACAACAGAATATGAAAGGAGCAGAATATGAAAGTACAGAAGCCGATGTTTGAAAAATTTACATGGTGACGGAGATTTCAATATCAATAACTGATAGGAAGAACGATAGTAAATTTGAGGTCAAGGAACTTGACAATGTTGTCAGCGTCAACCCTTCCACGGGTAGGTACTTGTGATACCCGTGAACTATTAGTGAATCGTCCAGTGAACTATCAGGAGGCCGTGATGGCGTTAAGACATGTAGACAGTTGAAACACTCTCAGTAGCCGCTCTGATCCTGAGACAGAACAAACAACAAAACAAAAGAAAAAAAATTGCAAAGAAGGCAATAGAACTGATCTAATTTGATCCTGAGATGCTGGAGCAGAAGTATAAAGCGTTGAGAAAATATTACTGCCAAATAGAAGACATCCAACCAAGCGTTGATGTCAATAAGTTTAGATAAAGCGAGACTAACAAAGAACGCAATGCAACTGATCTTATTTGATCCTGAGATACCGGAGCAGAAGTATAAAGATTTGAGAAGATATAACTGCTGCATAGAAGACAGCGAACCAAACGTTGGTGTCAATGAGTCTAGATAAAGCAAGACTAATTACTGAGCTTGTGCACAGAAAGACATGACATGTTGCAAAAGTGTGTCCAGATAGACACGGAGAGATCGACCGAGCAGCGGCTTGTAAAGGTTCACTCCGTGAACTTAGACCATCCTCATGTTGCTTGAACACAATATCCGGTGAGCTTGTTCCTTTACTGTCTTTGATTGTTGGTCACATATGTGAAATTGTGAATGTAATGATCAATAGAATCATTCTAGTTTGTTCATATTAAGAGATGATGATGATGATCAGTAGAATTGTTGGAGCTGGTTCACATATGCGAGCATAATCATTAGATAATTTGTTCTACTGAATATTTGTTTTATGTGTAAACCCTGTGTACTGTCTGTGGTCATTCTCATATTAACTGCATGCTGGCCTTTTTTTGGGAATAGTGACTGTGTTGTGTAGAAGCCGACAATACTGGCTGGGGAGCATCGGATGTCCCCATGTACGATATTGATGTGTGCAGCTAGGCAGGTCAATGTTCCGGATCAGACCACTAGGCTGGTTTGGGGTGGCATTTGGAGAGCTGGTCGAAGGGACGCTTATGGGTTGTCCGGTCCATGTCATCATGAGAAATGATGACTGGTCGAAAGGACGCCTGGGTCGAGTTGTCCGGTCCATGTCATCATGAGAAATGATGACTGGTCGAAAGGACGCTCATTGGTTGTCCGGTCCATGTCATCATGAGAAATGATGACTGGTCGAAGGGACGCCTGAGTACAGTTGTCCGGTCCAGTGTTTGTGGTTGTAACTTGTATGTGGAAAGGTTCTATTCGGTGGGTGACAAATGTCATATAGATGTGCCAGTGATGGACGAGCTTCCATAGAATAGTTTACCAGGTGTGTTTTGTCTTTGCAGATCAAATGGAAGATTAACACTGGATAAGTGTTGACGAGCTTGGTGGAGTATCAGAGATGCTATGGAGAAGCAGTTGCATGAAGACTTGCTGGGTTCAGAGATGCTATGGAGAGGGATTGCTGGAAGACCACGAGAAGAAGGCGCACGAGGACGTGCGATAGTCAGGAGAGGCCGTGTCGGCGCTCTGAGCCAATCTTTATTTAGAGTGGTAAAGAAACGTAACTGACAGTGACAGCTGCTGAGCTGCTGACGTTTACCACTCTGGCACGACTACGATCCGTAAGGCGGGAAACGATACTTGAGGAATCTCGACCAGAGCCACAAGGGCAAGGGTTGATATTGATAGTTGATACGTAGAAAGCTGATTACAATAGTTGCAATTACATCTGGAATTACAGTGGTGGCCATAGAATCTTATTGTATCGTGTACCTATGCGCATTACGTGTTCGGCGGAGTGCCTGTTTGAGTTGTATTGTGAATACTTGGAATATCCATTGGAGATCATAGTTGAACGGATCATTGTAACATTAATGTACTGACATCATTCAAGATTATAATCTACGTGTGTTGCAAGTAATGGTTTTATTCCTCTCGCCCGATTATCCACGCCTGTTTGTCTAATAGAACCTAACTACATGCCCACATTATGAACAGAACCGCTTGACAATACCTAACTTCTGATAATTGGCAACACCTCAACCTAAGAGTGCCTTTAAGCTTCTTTAATAAGTATACTAAATTCATTGAATTTTTTTTTCAAATATCTACACATACAAACTTCCACACTTCTTACATTAGTTCCCATTTATTATTCAGTCACATTAGTCTCCTATTTCCTGTTTATTCTACCAAGATACACATCCACGACACTCCATCTCATCGTGCCGATTTGCTTAACACGTCCCAAGGCGCTCAGCTGTCAGGGGAATCATTTCGGCAAACCTCGAACAACCCGTCGGCTGGTTATGTAAAACATACTGGAATTATACAGCGCAAGCTGACGATGGTGTTAATTACTGTAGCCAGTTGTTTAATGTATCATTTCAAATACCTAGCTAGAAGAGATCGCTATTAGCGATGAGGCTGCCATGCTTATTTATTTATTATTTATTATTATAGTATATTAAGATTTTAGTCTACGAGAGAATGTAATAATCTTAATCTCAATTTATAGTAAAAAAACATGAAAAAATAGAAAATTTAAAAATACTTAAACCATAAAGCGCTTTGGACAATGTAAACTTTTTTAATGTAACTTTTGACATTTGACATTTGACATAGAATTGACTCAATGGCTTTTGACAGGACAACGTCTGTCGAGTCAGCTAGTATAATTATATAAATTACGTGTCACGTTGTTTGTCCGCTATAGACTCCTAAACTACTTAACCGATTTCAATCAAATTTGCACACCGTGTGCACTGTGCAGTTCGATCTAACTTAACAGATAGGATAGCTCACATCTCAATTTATAGTGTCTACCCGTGCGAAGCCGGGACGGGCCGCTAGTATTATAATATAATAGTATACTTATGACAAACATAAATGACACAAACATACATTCATTCATACAATTAGGTACATACGAGGTACATACTCGTACAGGTACATACTCGAGGTACATACTCGTACAGGTTACAAACACAACTCTTTTTGGCTTCCCTGCAGTCGGTTAAAACAATCACTTAGCTCACATTTTACCTATAAACTTTCCAATAATTACGAGCAGAAATGAAAAAGGTTTTATTCAATTCTCAACCATAGATTTGCAAAATTAATTGTAGAAACCTAATTTTAAATCCAGCTGCAAACCGGAGATTGGAAGGTCGTTCCGTCGAGCTTTCTTTTTCATATTTTACTGAACCAATATTTTAATTTAAAAGCGATTCGTAGGTTTTGTTCGAAAGTAGGCACAAAAAAGGATAATTTTTAGGTAAAGGTTTATATCAATTCTTAAGGTATATAGGAGAAAGGTGGTTCTATACCTTATTTTAGAATGTTTTTTAGACACTGAATACGAATTCAATAGTGCCGCTTGTATTCTCAAAATCTTCAAAATCATAATAATTCACTTAACAATTTTAGTTAAACACAATATCGAAACATAAAAAGACACTTGGTGGCAGATTTTGGTTGTCTTCCAATTTTTTCAAGCGGTTACTACAATATGGCCTATCTTTATTTTCTTATCTATCTATCTAATAATTCACTATGTTTTTTAACTGATAACTTAAACATTACTGTTGGGACTAATATTAAACTTGTATTAAATTAAAAAATCTTAGCTCGGCCGTAAAAAAAAGAAACAATCGACAGAAGAAGAACATTACATAAGAAAACAAAAAGGACACATATATTTTTATAAAACAAGTAAGAATGTCTGTAGACTGTCCTCGTACACACAGCAGCTCTTATCGACCCTTTTAAAAATAAACTACGATATTTTATTTATTAAATTCTTGTACCGTCTGGCCAAACACCGTTTAGATCCTAACATAAATACAGAACTGTCAAAATAGGGCGAGAAAAGGCCGTAATCCCGGCAAACATATTTACCCAACAACATCGCAAAAAGATAGTTTTGAATCCTCATAAAGGTTACGTTTTAGGGCCTGCTTTATGGGGCATCCCATTCGCTTTTATAGGTGCCTACTGTGTTTGGTATTAACCTATGGAGCGGACGTATTAAGTTTGCTTTTGATGGGGTAGTGGCAGTTTAGAAGCTAAATTCGCGCGGTGTCGAAACTTACATAAATGTGGAAACAGCGTAATTAGGCCATATTCCACCACGCTGGCTAATTGCGGATTGGTAGATTCACATTATGCCATTGAATTTCTTCTCCAAACGTATGCAGGGTTGATAATGGCAAAACAGTAAATGGGCATAATTGTCCGAGCAAACAAACAGAGCAAACAGTTCTAGTGACTGTCTCGCCTCGCCAAACTGTTTATAAAAACCGAGTACTCGGCCGAGGGCACTGTCTCGCCCGCCACGCCACTGTACTGGTTACGTGTTATCAATCCATAACTACCATGATTTGTCTAACTGCGCCTCAAGGTTTTACCTGCGCACTTGCGCAGTGTTGATTATGTTGAAAAGTAACTCATAATTATAACGTATAGGAAAAATTTCATGATAATCAGTTGAGTAGCTATGGCGTAAGAAATAAACTCCCTTTTGCATTTATAATGTTAGGACAGTTATAATTTCAGCTTTCAGACTATGATTAAGTCTGAACTTAACTGAATTTTTTTTGATTGAAAATTTGATAATTGAATTGAAAACTGAAACTTTGAAGTGAAGTTCACCTTTTGTAATATTTAAAACACTTACGTTATATTGCGTTGGTTTAAGTTCACCTTTTAGAAGTCTGATTGTACTCGTTAGACAAACTAAACTTTTACCAGTTACATCATAGCATAAGAACTCTCATCATACTCGTATTTTATTCCAAATTTTTTCATAAACTTTTCTTGCGTGTTCAAATGGGTCAAGAAAACCCTTGCCCCGTTGCACCTTGCCCTGAATACGTCCTCACTCCACGCTCCTCACGCCTTTGGAAGGCGCAATGGGCGTAAAACAAATGCCCTCTTAATGGTTCGCGAAATAAGTTTACGTATGATTGCCTTTCTTGGCCACTTCGCCCCTTGGGCTTAATTTGATAGACGTTATGATCTTTTTGACACATTTTTGAACAAGGCTTTTGGAACTTTGATTAGCAAGATGTATTTATATGTTGTATTTCTATTTTTGTTTAGGGCTTGAGTAGCAAGATATTTAATTGTTTTGTTTAGTCGAGTGTGTGATCACCACTTAACAAGATTTCATCACAGAAATTAGCACAACCTAATTTGGTCATCCTTGATTCTACCTCTATGTAATTGTGTTAACTGTTATAATGTAGTTCTGGGCTTACATAGTTTTTTTGAAAATCTAACATTTACAAATACCTACCTACTGAATAAGAGCTATTTCAGGCGATGTCAACCCGTTGCCGAAGTAATATGCGTGCTGTGACTTCAAGAACTCAATATTCGACCTTAGATAAGTGACCGCGATTGGTATTCACAGTAAAACCCTAGATTTTCAGATGGCACGATTCATTTGTCTGGCACGGCAAATAAAATGTAGTAGCCTCATTGTACAATACAGTACAAGCAAGAAAATATATTGATTCCTTTTGAAAAAAGCACTACCACAAAGAATTACAAGCGTTCTTTTTGGATGATATATTCACAAACAAAAAAACATCCATAATATAAAGGTAAAGTAACAAATCTTTTTGTTCTAAATACCTCAGCTTTAGAACATTTAACTACACACTCCACACACTTCACTGCACTATACAGGTTTATAAGAAAAGGATAAACCAAAAAGGGCTCATAGTTCTTATCAATAAGAACAACTTTTACTATGGGATCAACCTCGAAATTTCTATGGAACAGCTGATTTTTTTTTCCGTGAAGTTGAAACCACAGTAAAAAATGTAAATCCTGTATATTGGGTACAGTAACATATTTTTTCGTTCTAAATATCTCAGCTTCTGTACATACAACTATCCACCATTATAATAGGCAGTTTGTTTACAAACTAACCTAGGCAACCATCCCTTGTGTTCACGAAAAGAAAACCTTTCTTCCACTGAATGATGTTTTCTTCAAAGTAAAAGTGATTGGTTCATTTTCTCTAAAGCCCTAAAAGGACTGAGATGAAAAGACGTAAATATAAAATATCCTACAAAGTTGATGTGCGAACAAACAAGATTTACATAAAAGTTAGACAAAGCAGGGAAACAAAATTGGACGCGAATCGAGAGGGTAGATTTCTCACTTAAAAATAATAGCGACAATCCTTGTGATACAATACGATGACTTTTTATTGACACCACAAAAAGGAAATCACAAACACAGCAAAATATATTTAATAACAGAAAGACACATAGGGCGGTCTTATTGCTAAGAGCTACAATATTATATAAATCGAGAAAATTAAAATCACAATTACAAAATATTTATAGAATAAATACATTCAAGCTACCTAGTTATGCTATTCCACTTCTAAACAAATGACTTTCGACCGAAAGGTTTGTTTTGCAAAAACTGAGAATGGGGCAACAAAAGAGAACGAAAATTTTGCGCCTGTCAACTCAGTCCTCATTTTTCGTTGCTAGAGTCAGTAAAAATAGCTTGGAACCAATCTACAATATGCTAGGATGAAAAAATGAAATCTACCCGAATTACATAAACAATTTTAGACAGAAAACATGCGAGTACTAAGCTCATTGTTTTTTCAGGCCCACTCACAAACGTTCAACGTACAACCTTCTTTCTATAATAGGTTACGAACACGTGCCGAGTACAGTGGCGAGACAGTAAATGGGCACACTCGGCCGAGCAAAACAAATCATAGTTCTAGGAACTGTCGCGCTTCGTTAAATGGTTTACACAAACCGAGTACTCGGCAGATGGCACTGTCTCGCCACTGTACTCGTTACGTGTAACCAACCCATAACTCTTGGTAATAAAAACGTATTATTTTTGTACCTAACTTAGTTAAATAGGTATCTATAGTAAAAGCTCCATAATAGATAAAGTTCAAGTTAAATGTATTAATACTTGGTATTTGTTCAAGTTATTTCCGATTCCATAAATATGTAAGCAGGTTACTTAGGTTACTTTGGATATTTTGTTTGTTTACGAGATGTGTTCTGGGGATTTTCGGAAAATTATTTGATTCTCCACGTTTTATATAATAACCAGTATTTATAAAAATTGTACAAAGCCTTGAACAATTCAGAACCGAACTTTTTAAGTTTGTAGGCTTCGAGACAAAAAAATACTTTAATGGCAGTTACGCATTTTCTATCTGTTAAAAAAGCACACAAGTTCTTTTGGAGAAATTTATAACCGACAAATTGGGGAGTAAAAATTATTTAATGAATATTTGTAAGTTTTTTTAAATTCTCTACTACCTACTTCCCAACAAAATTTTATGAAGGCTGTTTCAGCCGGTAAGCTGTGAAAAGCAACAAACAGAAAGACCAAGATGTTTTCTATTTAATAGTACAAGTGAAATTATGGAAATTTTACAATGATGTCGTATTTTTCTTTTATTCATTAATGAATAGTTGACTGGTTACAATTGAAATAATATAGGAAGTAGGTAGGTACACTTCTGAACACAATAGAAAAAAAAACCATCACATCTAGAACGAAATTTGGCTTTTCTTTTTTAGCTATTCCAATATAATATTCTTCGAAATAGACATTCTTGAGACGTCGGGACACTAAGTTATATAATGGAGTTATATAACAATAAATCGTGAAATACATTACTCTCAAACAAAGGACCGCTACAATGTATGAAACAATTTTCGTGCCAAATCAGAAAATACATTACACTACGTTATTTAATGCTGATAATTTAATATGATAATATGATTTGTTATTCTAAATTGTAAATGTATTAATGTTTGTTTGTTTGCGAAACTTTCCGCATAATAACGACTCACTAAACGCCACGTTTGCCCGTAACAGGTCTGCGACAACCAGAATTTTGAATTCTTAGAATTCAAGACAATGCGCTCGTCATCCTGAGAATATGTTTAATCCCCTATTTGCCCTGAAATTTCACTGGAAACAATGCCCTTCCAAACGGAACACTGTACTGTTCATTACTGCTTAGCGATAGAATAACTGGCAAAGGTGTGGTACTTTCACAGGCGGGCTCTGCAATAGAGCCCTAACCACTACAATGTAGCAATATATGCAAATGTATACTTAAATGAAACAGACTAAGTCTTAAATAGTTGCTATATCAACTTCACCGATTCGAAGCCCTAGAATCTGATGTGATGTAAAGCATTCTGACTTCATTGCTCCATTCAAATGCTTTGGACATCGAGCGTGGCTTGTGTGTGACAAACTACGTGCTTGAAAATTCGACAGATCACATACTATGCAGCTATGCACCTATGTATCTACGTAGAAATCGAATAGACACTCTAGTACGTTCACACACTAAAAGTGACCTAAAAATAAGGGTGGAGCTGTGACGAGGACACAGTCATGCGTTTTACGTGAATACGTGTAGGTAACAATTGTTTAATCCTTTGACTATCGAGAGCTGTTTTTAAATTTCGGATGTAGATAGATATGTAGCTGCAACACCAGACTGTGTCAAAGCAAATGTAAATACTGTCTTCCATGTTTCGTGAGAGATACAATATTGGAGTTTTCGAGATCAGAGTGAATAAGTGTCTACTAAATCTGCGTACTTCATCTTCGACCATACGGTAGCTTACCAACAGGCAAGTTGGTGGTAAAACGATTTATTTGCAAAAAAAAAACTTTTCACATCAAAAGTACAAAATCAATAAACGTCGAATCTCCCAAAAAGTCCCCGAAACAACGTTCCTCGTTTCTCATTTAGAACGATATTAAAATACAAACAGGGTCCAAAGCTCCACCATTACTCCAACAAGTCTTATCAGTAGTCCGAAAATCGCGACGAGCATCAATTTATTATCATGAATAATGTAGAAAAACGCGGCAGGCGCTCGGGGGAAGGTAGATTTCATAAACCAGTGACAAAAAAGTCGTCTCATATATATTTTTTAAATTTATTATTCTAATAAATATCGCCTTAATATCAGATCCCTGGAATGTGGTTTTACATCACACCGGGTCCCGTCTGGACCAGGACGGGACTGACATTGGAGTATGAACTTATGGTAAACTAATTTTTCTTTGGGTTTGGGTGCTCAATGTTCTTAAATTTTTAATTTGCTTAGGAAGCTACCCAATGACGAAGAATAAAGTTTTGGATGCAATACCGCAAAAATTCAACGCTGGGTTTAATTACATCACACTACTACGTACTTCGAAATGCTTTGAGTTCTGGAAAGTGTGGCAAGTTACGACAAACCTACTTAGTTCAATTGCGACGAAATGCCAAGTTGTTTAATTTGTTATGATTACTGCAACTTAGTGGTTATAGACTTAAAGTTTATGCTTCGGGCTTCATTTTAATACCAAGACCATCCAGGCCCGGACGGGACCCGGTGTAAAGCAAATCACACTAACTCAATTAACACGACAATTTTATTTTTCTTTATTATTTTTTTCCATTTTTTTTTGCCCGTTTGGATAGTTTTTCGAAATCTCCCTTTTGCCGGGTCGCGTGTTCCTGAGCCGAGCGTTCAATGTTCTTATTATTTTAAGGGATTCCGACGGACAAGCAGGCTTGAGAGACGAGCCGTTTTTGCTGACTCCGCGGTACGGCTCGAGATAAACGTGGTACAAGTTACGAGTAGAAGATAGACAAGTGATGTGGAAGGGTGAAAAATGAGCTAAGTTTGCAGTGGCAAGAAAATGCGGCAATTTTGATTTTCGCCAAGTTTCGCCTGACAACAAACTTTTGTTGCTCTTTGATTGTTTTGCTGTTCTGTTGTCTTTGAAATTTGTTTACAGGAGTTTTGTTTATGTTTTTCTGCTCTAAGCTTTGATTTGGGGAGAAACCTTACTCAAAAAGAGAACAAAATACATATTCACATTTTTGTAACCAATTTTAATCAATGTATTTTGACCCTTTCAAATTTATGAATAATGAGTTCAAAATCTCAAAATCTTGCATAAAAAAGTTGTCAACAAAACAAAACGTACTGCTTGGTACTTTCAATATTTTTTCTTTTATTGTAATTTGTAAACAAGGAAAGTTGAAATACAATAAAACAACCTGACAATACAGAGTTTCTATCTATTTATATGAAGCCAAATAGGTGTGACAATGGCGATAATCTTTACTACACGTGGGCTTTTATAGACGCTATGAACAATATATTTTTTATACAAAAGAACTATGAAGAAAGCCCTGTTAAACACGTAACCCAAATAAAGTACATTAACCTTGCACCATACACCGAAACAGGGCCGTAAGATGTCCTTCCACAATTTACATGATTTTCGTATCTCGCATACAATACGTGCCATTCCGCCATTTTGACCCGCCATTTTGTTGCCAGGATGTACAAACAGCAAAAACAGTATGAGTGCTACATAACTACGTGTGAAGAGTAACACGAAAGTAGCGTAACGCAATAGTGGCGTAGCTCAAAAGTGACATAGCGGATAGCGTCAGCGTAACATGAAAGTAGCGTAACTTAAATGCAACGTAGCGGATAGTGAATGTAGCGTAGTGCAACAGTGGCGTAGCTTATCGCCGTTGTGGATTCGTCGGCATGACTTAAAATTAGTGTAGCACAATTGTTGCGTAGCACGCGTCGAGTAGAAATTGGGAACAAGAATACATACTGCCGCGCTACGGTCGCGTCGCGCTTACGCTTTGCTACGTATTACGCTCGCTGTTTCACCATACCATGAACTTCAAAAATTCAGCATCCTCAAAGTATACAAAGTTTCATCTTTATGCTATCTAAGGCTTTCGACATCATATATTATTTTTTCTTTTATGCTTAATATTTTATACATACTGCTATTTAGTTTTCAGTTTTCTATATTGTTATTCATTTCTTCTAATAAGAAACTGTATGTATAAATCTCTATAGTATTAAACAATTTTTGGGTAACGTTGTGCGGAATAACTTTAGTTTTTCCGAGTATTTCCTTCTCAGTTTCTCCAATCACTTTCTTCTAAAAGATTCCGTAAAGCTTAACCCAAGCTGTGTAAAGTAACACCCTCTTACTGTCTCTCCAGTATTCAACCCAAGTCCTAAGGAGGTCAACAAGAATAATACCTACGTATGGAGATTTAATTCTTTACCTCCCTTCCTAGAGCTATGAATGAAATAAAGGTTTGTGGAATTTATACGACTGTTTGGGGAAGTGCGAAAGTTTGGGGTTAATGGGAAATGTTGGGCGAAAGGTTTTACACGCGACTGTTAAAGAGTGTCGTTTTTGTGGCAAAGTAACGAAGAAGAAACAAGGGAATCAAGAAACAGGTTTACTTGTCATGCATTTACATTGCAGTTTGTGCTTGTGAAACGTTTAAGAACTTTAGAATGATACAATAGCACTTTTTGACGGTGGAAAAGTAAAGTACGACCAGATAAGGTAAAATATAATAGATAGACAAAAAGGTAGATAGATAAAAAGGTATTAATAGGTATTACCAATGTCGATTTATTCCAGACAAACTTCGAATAAAAAAAATGGCGTAAAGATTTTAGGTATTTTGTAAATTAAATTTTTAATGTAAGTATGTTTTTAACGAGTTAAATGGTTTCTCTACAAAATTTACTCCAATACACAGACTGTAAGAGCAAGGTCTACCTCCAGCAGTAAAATAAAAAGGCTATGTGTTTGATACCACGTATCTCCGTAAATACTTAACAGATTTTAATACAATTCATCTTTCTTTTTTTTTTTTAGATATATATTTTTTTTCATAGTTGGGAGCTATGAGTGTGAAACGTGTACGTTTTTTTTTACGTTTAATTTGCTAATGCCCTAGCTACACATTAGCTACTTTCTACCATCACTACACTGTTTTTCATCATCGTTAAAGTAAATCGCGGGTCGCAGCTCATAATTAAGTAAATAGTCAATTCTACTGTCGTTTAACAATTACTTTCTATAGACCAATTTCAACCGTGACCTAAATAATTAAAACTTAATTTAAAATAGCATTAACAGAACTTATTCTAGTCCAGCGCCTGGGTCCTTGAAATTAATTAGTGCCTACATTAATTACGGGACCTAGACGAGTTCAATTATAAGGATCTTTTGTCGCGAGGTGACAAAACACGGGGCCTGCTTCTCCATAATTACTTATGGAGAAATGCGGAAAATTCGCGAATGTCTTGTCTTGAAGGTTTAATTTATTTTTCGGTATGAAATACGTATTTTATTTGTGCCTGCAACATTATCAGTAAGTTTTGGCGCGGGACATTTGGGATCGTTTCCTCAGCTAACATAATATTATTATAATATTTAAAACAACCAAACAAATAAGAGACATTTTATTCATCAAGGTTTGACAGCTAGGCCACCAAATATTGTATTCCTGACTGCTTGAATAAGAAGTAGCATAACATAACTTTCCCAATGAAGTAGGTAAGTATGGGCCGATTTCACCGATCGTATAGCAAAACGAGTTTAATAAAACTAAGTTCTAATTAAACAAATTGGTGCTTTTAACCCAGTTTAACGCCTAAACTGAGTTAAAGCTGAACTGATCGCGTTTAACTTCTAAAGTTAAATCGGCTCTTAGTCAGTGAAAAGTCAGCGAAAATATTTCAAACTAAAGTGGCTCTCAAATGAAGCTTACTAGATGTTTTGACAGAAGCTTTAAATAAAATAAAAAATAAGAAAAACAAGTTTAGGTCAAAGTTCAGAGACCTGTTTTTGGCAAACGTGACGTTTAACATCAAGCGAGCGGTTTGCTAGTAACTCAATTGCATAAAAAAAAGAAAAAAACGACACGATGCTGCTCTTGTTTTGGGACATTTCGATCATCTATTATATTTTTGCGGTCTAGTTTTCTGTACAATCACTTCTCACAGAAAACTGCAAAACGTGGACATCTATCTTTTCTCATCCACGAACTAAACGACATAATTTCCTCTGCCACTTAAGTATTCCGAGGGAGAAGAGCAAAGTAGCTTTTTATTAAAACGTACGGAGACTATAAATCTCTGAATTTTTAACTCTGGCAAGAAAGACGGAGAAATTTTAATTTCAAATGAGATGTCAAACAATTCTGTGATAAACATGGTTGGCGGTCGCTGTGTGCTTGGGACAACATTGTCTGAAACGGTCTTTCTACTTGATCTGAGGAGACGATTGAGACTTATGTACCAAGTACCTACCAACATTGTATGGTATGGAGTCGCCTGCAAATATTAGGATTTTTAAATTAGAAAAAATATATTAAAAGTTATTTATCTATTAAAGCTCAAAATACTCATGTTATTAAACAACTTTTACTATGGGATCAACCTGAAATCAGAAAAAAAATGTTCCACATATTTTGTCGAGCGCAATTGACATTTTTCTATTGAACATCTGCTTTTTTTCTTGTTGTGTTAAGTGTAATAAGTACTATGAGGCCTTTTTGGCTAAGCATACCCCCTCCCCTTCCCCTATAACCCTGTCGACAGTTCTATATGTCATGACATTTTTTCCATTCTGTGACTTTACGTAGTGACTTAAACTGAACTTTAAATTGCAAACTAGGTAATTCAAGCATTTCAAACTCAGTTCCATTTAAACCCATTGGTCAGTACGATTCCGGCATGTTACATTTTACAGCCAGTACTTAATACAAAATCACCCTCTCAAAAGTCTTACTGCCAGTGTTTACCTTCCCCATTAAGAAAGACAATGTTCCTATACGACTTCCCTGTTTATTTCCGGCGAACGAGCGAGCAATCTGTGATGTCTCCACGGCAGTTACTAACTAGGTTATGTCGAATGCATAGGTGGGTAGTTGAAGCTTATTTTGATCGCACTGATGTACGTACTAACTATGTACATTGTAAAGTCAGATTTATTTATTATTATTATTTTAAAATCTATATTCAACTGCGTACATTTTAATGTTAAATTTACGAAGAGGGTAAACTGATAATTATAATAAATGCAATGACATTGGGCTTATTCTAAATCTTTTGATTGGTGCAATAGGGTTTTGGTATGGAAACTGACATACAAGTCTTACTGACAACGGATTTCGAGGTGCAATGTGTGTATGAGACATATCATAGAGCGAGACGGAAGCGTTGCGTGAGCCAAAGTATTAATACAACTCGCATTACTTCCGTCCCGCTTACGCCCGCAGTGTGCCCGCACCGCAAAGGTGCGATCAAACGAGGCGCGTGCTAACGCAAGAAGCACCGGGCTCAGCGGGGTACGCTGCGCCACGCGCTCTGAAAAGGTGCAGATAAATGACGAGGGCGCCAGGCTCGACGCCTGATCTGTCGCCACCACACGCTGAGTACACTAGTATACACTGAGAAAAATGGCTATAAAAATTCCGAAGAATCCACCTAAAGTACGATGACAACCATATACCTAATGATAGTTGTCACCATAAAAACTGGTGCCAAACATCGTAATTTTTGGTGATTATCAGTATGCTCCGTACTTTAGTTGAAATTTTTCTCAGTGTAGATTTACATTCATGATAACGTGAGCCACGCCAGGACCAGACCAGACGCAAACAAATGGCACGTCAGGTACTGCCTTAGTTCGTTTAAATTTATCACAAGCAGACTCCACGCGGTAAACGAGTCAAAGTCAAAGTTGAAAATCAAAGTTCACACAAGCTTCGCTAGTCGGGTTATTTGACACTGATCACAGGCACGCGTGCGTCCGTCGGCACTCCACATGCCGTGTGCATGAGTCTAATCTTGCATCCGTGTTAGCACGAGCCGCGCCTACACGCACGACAGCACGCCTTGTGTGGTCCCGCGCTATTTGCGCGTCTTTTAACTGCACCATAAGAAAGACAATGCTCTCAATACGACTTCCCTGTTTACATTACAACCGGGCAATCTGCGAGTTGTCTCGACTCGGTCGTTAGGCGACATCCGCTCTTAATGATATAATTTCCGGCAGTCAAGAGACGGTGGATTAAAATAGCAGTGCAGTTTAAGGTTAAAATGATACAAGAGAAGAGAGAAATTAAAATATTTTTATGTTTGTTTTGTGTTACAAAAACAAGCACTGCGCGTTTCGGGTTTTTAGTTCGACATTTTAGATGTAAAATTTGTTTTGTTGAAAGGTATGATTTGTTTTTGTGATTTTTTTAAATAGGAATATATATTTAATATATTTATATATATATATATATATATTTATCTAAATTTTATATATATTTATTAATATATTTTTAATATGCGTAGCTTTTTGACCGTAATAAGACTAGAAGACAGCCAGTTATTTTATTAGTATTAACATGACTTACTTATTAATTGCTAATAATTTGTATTATTAACATAAATTATACTGCAATAAGATATTCGTTTTACGAAAATTACACAATTTTTTTTTGCATATTGCTCAAACAAGTACATATTTAATTTTTTCAACACAATTTCCCGAAAATATTTGAAATCAAAACATGGTCTTATTATTTAAGCTATTTCTAAAACAATTTAAATATAATATCGGTATTTAGTTGCTAAAATTTATAACGAAAATTTAGCCGTAGTGTGACGTAAATACAGTAAAGTTCATAACGAATCTATTTTCCAAAGTAAATACCTTCTTCGAGCACAAATAAAGCAGCTCAGCCGTGAAATTGGATGTTTCAACGTAAAAATATTACGAATATCTTTTCTAACATCGATATATACACCGTTAGGAAACGAGGCGACAATACAGGACTTAATAAGGTAAGGGCATTCGGACAAAACGCTCGAACTAGTTTACACATTTTTAAAAGTGTCTAATGACCTGGTGTCGACGATTATGTTTCAATGCCAAGTCGTGAAGAATTAGCTGCCAAAAATATTGTAAAATCAAATACCCAATAAAAATAAATGTCATGTCACTTAAAAGCAGGTATTCGTCTTTAAGAACTAAAGTACATTTTTTCTGTTTCACATGGACTTTGTTGTAACAGTAAGCGTAAGTCTGCCCTACGTATTCTATGCATGAGATTATTCACTGTCAAACTGTGACGCTAAACAATATTGTTGCTAGTGTCCATACTGGGCTAACATCGCAGGCTGTATCTCAGAAAACAGCACATAATTTTCTAGTATTTCTCGAGCTGTTTTCATTCCACATCGTTTGGCGTTCCCTACGAGTGCTCCTAGTTTTCATTTGTGTTTTTAATATAGTCGAGTATCTCGGTCATTTTGTTCCAGTCAAAGATATTTCAAAATTCTAATCAAAATATTAAATCATAATATTGACGTGCCTAACGTAACAAAAGTAATTTATTGGCCGAATAAACAATTCTATTTAATTCAATACAATGATATTTTATAAGGAAGGGGTGTGGTAAGTAGAAAAAGGATCATAATTTATTCTCATTATTATGAGCAATTTTTTGCCTTTTAGGATAGAATTTTATCCAGGAAATAAAAAAAAATTAGTTGTTCATTACGTTTTGTCGAGTGCCACTGACAAATTGTAAAAACTGAAAATGTAATATCCTTAACTTTCAGAACACCGATCCGTGTTCGAATAGATTTCAACATACGATAAATCGATATAATCGAATGAAAAATCTAATCTCTACCAAATAGGGATTAAATCCAAATGAATAAAGCTTTTCTCGGTCAACCTATTCTCCACTCGGGAGTAGATACCATCAGGAAAAATGGCCCACTTTCCCGCCTGCTTGTAAACTCAGAAACGTCGCGCTTCCGCCTCCGATTGTACACAGTACCAAGCATAAATAGCTTCATTCAGACTGCGCGTTGAGATGAGGAAAATTATTCGGTCGAATAATTATTCGAGTTGCTCACAACTCGCGTAGTAAAAAATGTTAGCTGTTTATTCAGTTTATTATTAAGTTTAATAACAATTCTTATTTACCTTATTATGTAGGTAATGCAACTAAATCGAACGAGTATGAGACCAAATTTAACAAATAAAAAAAAATGCTATCATAAACTATTTTGTATCTACTTTGTTATTTCTATTACAAGAAAGACTATTACTAGAAAAAAGCCAGCAAGCGTGACACGATACATGTATTGAAAATAAGCTTAATCATAAAGATACCTGCGGACTCCACAAACATTGGAAACAGATTCCAACACACCCAACAAGCTTTCATATTACAACTTGCATCAAAATTTAATATTACAGTAATCCATAGCGGACACTAAAAAACACAACCGCTCGAAACTTAAAAGTAACAAATAAAATCGAATAATATAATTTGACTCAGTTCAAAACGGGCCATCTCTACCCGCGAGGAAAAAGCCCGCAGGCGTGACGCGATGTTTGCCTT
Source organism: Alcis repandata (assembly GCA_949125135.1). Classification (NCBI taxonomy): domain Eukaryota; kingdom Metazoa; phylum Arthropoda; class Insecta; order Lepidoptera; family Geometridae; genus Alcis; species Alcis repandata. Next base: position 1,910,311 of record OX421237.1, read on the forward strand.
CAATAACCGCTGCACGCGTGACTCGAATATGGAGTTGATTATGGAGACGGTTCCGGACTCCATGGGAATTGGGACAGATGACACATACATACTCACACAACAGGCTTCGAAGTTCCAAATTCAGTAAAGTACAAGCTTAGGACGTCCCAGCTGCCCTTACGGTCATTACCGTATTTCACCCGAGTGTTTTTTTGTTCCATAACAACAACCGCTAAGCCATTGCAGAAGCCTTTAGGCGACCTAAAAACTCTGACAATTGGTCTAACCACTCGACCTACTTCAATCTATATATCTACGAGTATATATAGTATAAACCAACCTCTATTTCCCTTGGTCATCGCATCACGCGTGAACGGATGGAACAATTTCGCTAATCCTTTTTTGTTATGTTAATTATAGTCAAGGAGAAGGTTCTTATGAAAGAAAACTTAAAGAAATAGAGCGGATATCTTTTTAAAGATTATACCAATTTGAATTAAATATTCATAGTTAAGACAGGACAACGTCTTTCGGGCCAACTAGTTTACTTATATTTAAAAGCTGTTATTTAACTTGCAATCATGTATGTAACTGTTTGTTCGGGTGGAATCTTGCAACTCAATTTTGAATCACTTCACGATGTCCGATTGAGCTGAAATTTGGTACACGTATGGAACTCCGATGACAATAAAAGCTTGTTTTATAATAAATTATGTTTAAAAATTACTTATAATATTTCAAAGTGTGTTCGTAAAAGCAGCGTGGCTAGTGGCAGTTGTTAGGCTGCTCGAAGGCCATGACATGGCCTGTAGGTGTTGTTGACATGAAATGGCTTGTTGTTGTTATAGGAGAAGCATCCAGGATCTACAACTCAGCTTGTCATCCGACCCACGGTAGCGGCCAGTTGTAAATGCCAGCCGCGGCCACCCATGGCATACTGGCCGCGTCGTCCGTTGCTTAACACCGATGATCGATACCGAAAAACTAGTTGAGCGAGCGCTTAGTAAGCACTTAGCGATATCTAACCATAGTTGGCACTAATCCCCAGCCTAAAAGAACACCACACTTTGCACTTGGATCCCTATTTTTAACCGACTTCAAAAAAGGAGGAGGTTATTAATTCGACTGTATGTTTCTTTTTTTTTTTTTTTTTATGTTTGTTACCTCATAACTTTTGACTGGGTGAATCGATTTTGATGATTCTTTTTTTATTAGAAAGCTAACGCTTCCCATTTGGTCCTATTTCAATTTAGTCCAGTTCTGATAATGGTATTCATGAGAAAACCATATAAGTCTTAAATTTGCATTAAGTCCGTGCGCGACAAATAGATGAATAACTCAATAGTCGGTCTTTTGAAGTCGGTTTTTGTTTTGTAAAAATAATGTTCTTGTTGGGTGATCGAGATTACCTCCGTCCCTCTCACAGAATTACAGAGAGGTTATGTCAATGTCATCCCATACATTGTCCTAGTTGCTTCGATTATTAAATTGCAACTTGGCTAGGGGGCTGGTTCTCCCTCGACTTTGACAATGTCATCGACCCAACAGCCCTATTCTGCCCTATTATTATTCTGCGGTCACGCCACAAAGTCGAGCCTTCGCCCTTAACGGATTAGCACTGATGCTATTATTGACATCATTCGGACAGTGGCGTGTGACTGGAAAAGTGAATTTATTAACTTTCTTCTCGTTGGCTTTGGCCCAAAGTGGCTGTTTTCCTATTTGGTGTATTTGGGGAATTGGGACAAGCTGGACTTATGTGTGACGTAAGTGGAATGTGTGGACGAGAGTTTGTGTTGCTAGTAGATACGTCTTAAAAAAACTCTATGACACAGAATACAATACTTACCACATTACAATACTTTTTAATGGTTATGTTTAAAATAACAAAAAAAAGTATTGTCAACCAAAAGAACGAAGTAACTAGACTCATAACGGGTCTTACTTCTAACCATTGCTTAAACTCAATCTCTGTTTAAAGTTCTCCGTCTTGTTTTCGCACGTGACACTTTCCATCAGCGAGAAGTTGTCAGAGCATTTTAAGTAGTGATTCGTTTAAAGCAGTGTTAATAATAAAATTCCAATGTGAGTAAATATATAACATCCCGGAATAATTACTTTACATGCATTCCAAATACAGTGCAACCTTAATATAACGTACCTCTTTATAACGAATTTTCAACTATCACGAAACGAATTTTGTCAACCCTAACCTTTATATAAAGTTCCCCCCACCAATAATCTTATAGTATGTGATTCATGTCGCGACATGTTTCGACACGCTTTTGTTCGTAATATCATTATTGTTTGAGGGAAAGTAATGTAAACACTTCTGTTCGTCACTATTGTTAAAGATTTAAGTTAAAAGAAGAATTTAAGGCTCAGAAACGTAAAAAGTTTTGCTTATCGGTTGCAGAAAAGCGAAACAATTTTGTACCTCTTTATAACGAATTTTAGACCAACCTAACCTCAACATAACAAACCTCAGTTCAACGAATTACTTGATATAACGAATATTTTCTTGTTCCCCTCCGATTTGTTATATCGAGGTTGCACTGTATAACATTCTTGATAAAGATAAAAATAACGTTCTGAATAAAGACAAAAATAATCACTTGAACAATAACTTTTGATATTAATGTAGGTAGGTATTCGTATTCCAATTAATGAAGATATCTCCGAATTGTTCAGCGAAAAAGTATCTTCTGTTCAGCTAAGTGGTCAATCTTCTAAAAATATTCTTTTAAAATCTTTTTGGGAAAAATCTCGAAATGTATCGCAAACAATAGAAACGGGAAAACACATACAATGGCAACATCTTTTCTCTAAAAACACCGAACTCTCGGTTTTCCTGAACAAAAGGGAGGTAATTTGTTAGAGTAAACAAATACAGTAATTGGGTATTTTATTTTTAAATAACGGAGAGGAAACATTTTCAATAAATGAGGTAGAGTTTTACATTACCAACAACAATGTTACCGCTTGTTACGACCAGTTTTTGGATGGGTGAGCGCGAGTCAGTTTCCAAAAGCTCAAACATAATTTGATAAGACACGACGTCTTCGCGCGACCTTAAATGTATCAAATTACTTATTCCGTATCAAGTACATGTCAGGAATTACCAAAGCTCTTAATTACTTTCTAAAACCGCGCTCAATGGCTTTGGTTTAACCCTCAGTTGGTTATAAAGGCCTCAGCACACGAAAAACGGGTCAGGTGCGGCGCGTAACTTGAAGTCAAGACCGCGTGACTAAAGTTGTTGTACTTACATGGAACAATAAATAAAATACGGCAAATCAAATGGTCTAACTCAGATTAATACCCGACATAAATAATGCTGGATAAGTGGATATATCTAGTTGATATTGGAGTCTCCACGTAAACTCACTAAACTGTTTCACGCTCGATATGAGTCTGCTGTTGAAACTACCTAATTTTAAGATCATTTTGTACAGTGTTGCAATGAACAAATGACTTGATTTCGTTTAAACGAAACTTAGTTTTACTGCTTTTCTTATCTTTTTTTTATGCCATAGATGGCAGACAAGCAAACGGACCGCCTGACAACCTGACTAGTTTTAGCTGAAATCATTTGAACCTTAACCCATACCCATGAGCAAAATCGGTCAAGAGGTTGTCGAGATAAAATGTTGTAATTATTGTAAGAAATGTGTTTACCAGGTTTTCTGTTTCCAGAGCTACCTACCTACTGGTTATTTATTATAGACCAACTTGTTCAGCCGCAACGCCGCTCCTAAAACGCTTTAAGTGTGCTGAGGCCTTTATCGCGTAGTTGGTTTCAATTCATAGTAACGGTCAGTTAACTGCACGGCTAGTTAACAACGGTTAGCGAATGGTTTAAGTTAACCTTGTTGTTCATTTGTGGTTTATATGTGGAAGTTAATGGCTTGGAATTTGGATAACGATTTATGTTTGATTTTTGATAATCGAAAGTTTGTCTTTTGTTTGTTACTACTTTATGTTGAAACAGGTGAAATTTGTAAATGCTATACTTTTCATCATAATCATCATCACTGTTTTCTTCACAGCGCGGGTGAAACCGCGGGGCGCAGCTATCATACATAAATACAACAGAGATCAACCAAAAACCGATTACCCAAACAAGCCTATTTTCTTAAAAATAACTCAGCATCAACACCTCTGCGACATCTTTACTAAACATTTTCATTAACAAAATCTGTCGACTTTCCGAAAATTGCTACCCTAAACGAGAACTGTACATTTAATTAAATCTTCAGCTAAAATATCGCGTCGTATTGTCTCCAAACTAGGTCTCGACGACAAAAATAGAGTGGCCAACAATAAATTTTAATCAAAGACCGAATTGCTTCGGCAATCGTTTGGCTCTTTGTTTTTCCTACCCTCCATTAGTCTTGGGATCCCTAACACAATTTCGGAGTGAATTTTAATATCTCACTCTGCAGTCTTTAATTAAAAGTGCCCTGTCAGCGTCCCTTTTCGTACTTATATCGTATTTCTTCGGCTTTGTCTCGATCGAACTCGGTTCGGGGATTTGAATGGATTGGTTTTTCTTTGCGTGGCTATGGAATAGGTTTATCGAAGAGAAGGGCTGTCATTGTGTTATTTAACTCGTAAGACTTTTTTTGTTTATTAAGTAATAGGCTTGCGTTTGACCGCCATCTCGCCTGATGGTAAGCAACGATGCGGTCTACGATGGAGCACGCGCGCCTCGAAATAACCGATTCACTTCCGACTTGAAGTCACCTAGATTATATCTATCAGGAAACACCCACTCGGGCAGAGCGTTCCAAACTCTAGCGGTTCGCACAATAAAGGTGGAAATCAAAGCGTTTCGTACGAATTTTTTCATTATTTTAACCTCAAGCCGATGTCGCTTTTCTGTGCCCTGACTTTTGTGTGAAGGCTGTGATAATAGCTGCACAGCGTTAAGACAATGCGTAATTTTAACTCAGAAAAAAAGTCGAATACCGCTGGACGGATCTAGGAAGTACTTTAGGTACAGGTTAATAAGGAAATGATATAAAGGGCTTATAGTATTCGTCATTGAGAACAATTATCCCTATGGGAAAAGCCTTAAAACCACGAAAACAAATCGGTGTTCGATAGAAAAAATTCACACACGACAACGTATAAAACAGTTGTTTTTTTCGCAATACGGTACAGGATTACTTAGTCCCATAGTGAAAGTTGTTTACAACAATGAGTACTATGAGCCCTTTTTGGCTAAAAACAACTTTTCCATATAAACCTGTGTACTGAAACTAAAGCTGTTAAAAATATTTAAGTAGGAACAGCAAAAAGTATTTTAAAATCAAATCACTTCATTCCCCGAGTTTTATTACAGTCAAACAAAAATACGGGAAAAATAATATTTCAGTACTTTTCCGTCTCAAGATGGCGTTTTACGGACCAAATGGAAATTAAACAACCTAAACAAATAAATCTGCAGAGCGTTTAGACTCAACTTACTTTCTACAAATATTTTTTCTCAATAAAAAAAATCCATTAACGACTCTATAGCCTTGTAATAGAGTCTTTAGCACGCTGATAAAAAATCTTCAGGTACATAAAGGAGTACTCTGAGCCGTTTGAGATTATCTCGGTCACTCTTACTCTCATGATATTTGTAATGAGTGCGACAGTGACCGAGATAATATTTCACTCGCTACAACTGGGCCTATGGCCTCAATTTCTCGTAAACTCACTCAACGAAACTTAGAGCCATTGCTGTCTTTTTACTAATGGAAACAGAAGAAAGGGATAGCATGCATTGTAGCGCTGTCAAATAAGTCAGATTTTTTCATACAAACTTAAGCCCGCAGTACTCTTTGGGCCAAGGTGCTGGGCCAATATTATGTTGGACCAACGTGTACACTGTATAGATCTACTAGGCGGTACGTTGGTAGTTGGTGACAACGCTGGCCGGCCAACCGAATAGTGACGGTTTTTTGTGCTCATATTAAATGATGTTGGCGCACTCTACAAATAGTGTTAACACGTTAGCATCCTATACAATTCCTTTAGCTAATAATTAAACATGTCATCTAATAAATAAATATTTGCATTTAATTGCAGCAATTTCAAGAGCTTTCACATCCATATTTATCGAAATATCAAACGCAAAATGATTAGTATGTCAATGTGTAAACAAAATCCGATATTTTGGCCCAACATGTTGGCCCAGCACATTGGTCCAATGTGTACTGCGGGCTTTAGACGAGACCGAAGCATATTCCGACTAAAACCAGTTTAAAGTGTGCTAGTGTTCATGGTAAACCAAGATTGTAAACACTTAAACTCATACTATCTCACATTTGTGTTTCTATTAGTAAAAGACAGCGATAGCTCTAGCATTAGCGTTATATTTTGTTGCGAGTTGATATTCAGTTAATACAGTACTACTCTATAGTTGATATTGGAATCGTGAGTAAACGCCTCGTGCCTACGTTTTTATTTACTTGCCTGCGTTAGTGCGAGTAAAGAATATTTTTGTTTTAGCAGGAATTACTTACAATAGTCATCTTAGTAGCTGGTGTAGGTTGTACCTGAAAAAAAAAACAATTGATATAGCAAAAAACATGTAAATTCTAAACATTCTACATAAAATTCGTAAAACACTTCAAATTTTGAAATCATTTTTATAAACATGACAAATTTGGAGCTAAAAAAAATGGAGTTACATTTTTGGGGTAAGTTCTTTATTAACGAAACGTAAAGCCCAAGGTTTTCAGAACCGGAAATTTCCCAGTAACAGCTGTTACCGACGCACTCTAGCTTAAGTTTAAGAAAGGGGCGATATGCGACAGACACCGGACTAAGTTAGCTTTAAGCTTACATTAAGTTAAGGAAGCTATAAACTTAGGAACTCCCAAATTTAAGTAACCAATGCTGCTTAGCTGCACTTAAAATGTATTAGAACTTTGTCTTCATTATGCAAGCAGAATATCAAACTTGGTTGACATAAGGTATGCTTTATTGCATAGTTAACATACCCTTTGTATTCCTATGCTATTTCTCATGTTGCTTTTGCAGAGCCCACAGCAGAAGTACCACACTTTTTGCAGTCATTCTGCTGCCAAGCAGTAATGTGCAAACATTACTGTGTTCCGTTTGAAAGAGCAATGTTTTAAGTTTAACATTTTATATCTCAGGGTGACGAGCGCAGTGCTGTGCCGCTCAGGGTCTTGAGTTCTAAGAGTTCAAAATTCTGGGTGGCGCAGACTGTTATGGGCAAATGCGACGTTTAAAATGTTCGACCGCGCTAGCCAATTGCAAAACTCACATCATAGACCATTATTCATCCCACTGCTGGGATACAGGTCTACCCTCGAAGTCTCGAAGGGTGATTAGGCCGTATTCCAAAACTCACATACACCATTCAATTTCTTCTATGCAGGCTACCTCAAAATGTTTTCCTTCGCAAAAAAGGCAACGGTAAAAAAATCGTATAATGTTTACAAGTCTCAATTTACAATCCAAAAAACTTATATAAACAAGTCAGGATTTAATCCCACTACAAGCATAAGTCAATTTGAATAAAAAAAAATGAAACAAGTTTTTATTATATTGTCATCAGAGTTACACATGAATACCAAATTTTAGCTTAATCGAACATCGGGTAGTGGTTCAAAATTGAGTTGCAAAATTCCACCCCAACACACACAGGTACACAGTTAAATAAATACATTGCAAGTAAAATAAAAGCTTTTAAAATGCGAAGCAGCAACTCAATTGCATTCAATTACAACCCGTTCCACAACGTCTTGGCTTCTCATAATGAAACAAAGCCCGAGATCGTCATACTTGGACCGCGGAGGCAGATCAAAGGTTTATGTTAATACCTTACCACGACGGAACCCGGACTCTTTCATATTCATGCTATTAACTCGAGGAGTTTGCTTCCGGGACGCCTTTGACAATTTTCCGCTGTAGATACCTATTTTAAATTGATAAGGCGCGTTTTTTGTAGTATTGTTACTTGACTTTTCTAATAAGAATGATTTTAAAAGCTTTTATTATGTATGTAACTTATGTTTGTTCGGGTGGAATTTTGGAACTCAATTTTGAACCACTTTTGAACACGATGTCCGATTGAGCTGAAATTTGGTATACGTGTGTAACTCCGAGGACAATGCAATATGAACTTGTATTTTAAAAATATATTGAAAATTAACTTTTTGTTGTATTGTTGCAAGACTTTTCTAAGAAAAGAAAAGTTTTTGTTGTTGTTTTACTGATCTAAAAACTGGGAGCTATAAGAGTGTTAATACCATAATTTAGGCTTTGTAGTGGCATAGAAAACGGAGGTTTTATTAGTCGCTAGCTTTAATTATTTAACTTAAGATTGAGTACTTCAGTTTGAAGACATTTATTCATTCTAATTAAAGATAAAAACATCGTTTAAATGAGGATACTTTGGCTAAATACTCGTACTTATAAAATTATAACTTTGTAGAGAACTAGCTACCGCCCACGGTTTCACCTTCGATCATCCAGGAACTATTAATTAAACTAATCTAAAAGTTAATTTTAGAGTTACATACTAATAAATTCGGGCGTTTTTGCGTTGTTGAGTAATACACTAACATAAAAAGTTTCACATTTACAGGGTTATAAGGATAGTGTATGCTAAGCCGAAAAGAGCTCATAGTACTCATCATTATGAACAACTTTTACTTTGGGACCAACCCAAAATTCGCAAACGTCATTTTTGGTTCGGCATACTCTTTCCATAAAGCCCTGTATAAAGTAAGGTAAATAGAAAAGGAGTCTTGTGATTTCTTTTTACTTTTTCAATTAAAGTACGGGTTAGTTTAAAACTTTATCACGTATTATGCTAAAACCCATTTAAAAGCTCAGTTTTACATATTCCGGAACTGCAAAAACCGGATAGCATCCGATTTGAATATGAATATTCGCATATTCAACGTCTATTCAACATGTAAAGTACTTCCCTGAATGCATTAGAATACACAATTCGAGGAAAACAATAAAACATTTTAGTTCTGCAATTAACAGCACATTAGCACAACAAAAACGTGCAATTGTCGTACGAATGGGAAAATGTTTTGTTATATTAGGTTGGGGGAAAAGTCTTTTCGCATTATAGTATGTACTTGTAACAAAATATCTTTTGTTAGGTATACTATTTGTATCGGGCTGGTTTTAGTATCATTGAAAGTTAAAATTTTAAAGAACATAATTCCAAATTCAAATTACGAGAATGTTTTATTTTCATTTGTTTTTCGTACTGTCAAAACGAGTGAATCTAATGAAGAAATTCGATACATTTTAAATTTTTACTACAAAAAGGTTAAACAGACAACGCAAGCCGCGAAAAAAATTTGCGATGTTTATGGACCTAGTGCAGTGTCTGTGAGAGTAGCACAAATTTGGTTTAAGCGTTTTCATTCCGAAAATTTTGATATCAAAGATGCACGTAGCTCTGGTCGCTCTATTACGGATAAAATGGATGCCATTTTTTAAAAAGTGAAGCAAGATCGGCATATCAGTAGTTACGACGTAGCTGAAGAACTGGGAATTGACCACAAAACAGTTTTGGCGCATTTGAAAAAAACTGGGTACACAAAAAAGCTCGATATTCGGGTACCTCACGAGCTCACTGAAAGAAACATAATGAACCGTGTACTCATTTGTGATTCTTTATTACGACGTAATGAAACCGAACCATTTTTGAAGAAGCTGATAACTAGTGATGAAAAGTGGATCACGTATGACAAGAACGTGCGAAAAAGGTCGTGGTCAAAGGCCGGTCAGGCTTCACAGACTGTGGCGAAACCCGGGTTAACTCGCAACAAGGTGATGCTGTGTGTGTGGTGGGATTGGAAGGGCATTATTCATCATGAGCTGTTACCACCAGGCAGGACCATCGATTCTGAACTCTACTGCGAACAACTGATGAGATTAAAGCAAGAAGTTGAGAGAAAGCGGCCGGAATTAATCAACAGAAGGGGTGTGGATTTTCATCATGATAACGCTAGACCTCACATATCTTTAGCCACTCAGCAAAAAAAAAGAGAGTTTGGCTGGGAGGTGTTAATGCATCCGCCGTATAGTCCTGACCTTGCACCTTCAGATTTCCACCTGTTTCGGTCTCTTCAGAATTCTTTAGGCAGTGTCAGGTTAACATCACGAGAGGACTGCCAAAACCACTTGTCGCGGTATTTTGATCAGAAGTCCCAAAATTTCTATAGCAATGGGATCATGTCCCTACCTACAAGATGGCAAAAAGTTATCGAACAAAATGGTACCTACATACTTTAGTTAAATGTAAATAAACTATATTAAAAAATGTTTTAAATTTTCTTAAAAAATGCGAAGGAACTTTTTCCCCGACCTATTATTTGACTTTGGTTAGTTTAATTTTCGATTATCTATATAATTATATAAGAATGTTATGTTGGTATGTGTACGCTTCAAAAACTCAAAAAGTTCTGCACCGATAGAGCTGAAATTTTAGCATGATAAATAAACGCATCAAGGATTGTTTTTATCTATTTTTTTTTATCCACAGCGAAGCGTGGCAGGGAACAGTTAGTTTGATTATAATTTTTCATAGGTTAGGCTAGTTAACTGTTGTCCGCGGTTTCACTCGAGCAATTTTGATGATGAATCAGTGAGTTCCATTTAAGTTGTTGATATCACAGGAATGGATCATTGGGTTCTTCGAAAGTGCTGATAATATATAACATTATGATCTGCCTGAGTGGGTGTTTCCCGATGATTATAATATGGGTTATGGGTATCTTGAAGTCGAGAGTGAATTGGTTTCTTCCAGGCAAGCGTGCTCCATCGTAGACCGCATCACTGCTTCTCATCTATCCACACTAATATTATAACGAGCAAACATTCATAATATATTTTTAGATTATGTTTATAACGATTAAAATCAAAACCTACTGAACCGATTTTAAAAATTATTTCACTATTAGAATGCTACATTATCTTTGAGTAACATAGGTTACATTTCAAACCCGTGCGTAGCCGGGGCAGGTCGCTAGTCATAAATAAAAAATAATCCTAATTAAAGTTGGCAACAAATCCGTGACGCCTCCAGTCTAACAAGTAGGTATCCACAGGCGACGGTGATCCCTTACCATCAGGCAGCCCCTTTGCTTGTTCACCACCTATGGCATAAAAAGCAAAATATTAATTATGTAGATAAATAAGAACAAGAATGAGGTGCACTAAATATGGTGGTTAATTTTTACTTTTGGCCGCACTCGTTAAGAATCAGTGGGCCTAGCACAACTTTGACGTAAAAATACGTAGCGAGTATTCGATAGAAAAGTGTACGCCATTTACACCCGTCAGAAGCATACTTGACAGTCGTAAATGGCGTGCACTTTTCTATCGAAAACTCGCTACGTATTTTTACGTCAAAGTTGTGCTAGGCCCACAAGATCTATAATCCTACTAATATTATAAACGCAAAAGTTTGTGAGTATGTTTGTTTTTTTTTTATGTAATTGAGTGACGAGACAAACAAATCGCTCGCCTGATGTTAAACGTCACGTTTGCCCATAACAGGTCTGCACCACCCAAAAATTTTGAACTCGCAGAATTCAAGACCCTGCACGTCACAGCACTGCGCTCGTCACCCTCAGATACAAGTTGTTTAATCTCCTATTTGCCCTGTAATTTCACTGGAAACAATGCCCTTCCAACCGGAACTCAGTAATGTTTGCACATTACTGCTTGGCGGTGGAATAACTGGCAAAGGTGTGGTACTTCCCCAGGCGGGCTCTGCAAAAGAGCCCTACCACTACAAACCTGTTGCTCTTTCACGCAAAAACGGCTGAACGGATTTACATGAAATTTGGAATGAAGGTTGAAATGGTCTGGATTAATACATAGGCTACTTTTTATCCCGGAACGCGCGGGCAAAACCGCGGGGTGCAGATAGTACAGTGAAACCTTGTTAAGTGAGACTTCAAGGGACCTGCAAATTCGTCTCACTTATAGAGGTTACCCAGTTGAGTGTCTCAGATATCCAGGTATAAATAAATATCTGTATCATTTACAGAGGGTGCCATCAATAGAGGTCAGAATACAGGTTATTTCAGTTATAGAGGTGCGATTATTAAGGTACAACGTATCACTTAATGCGCGAAATTTAAATTTCATACGGTTTTTTCATTTTTAGATTTATACCGGGTAACTAAATTAAGTAATGATGAAATTTGCCACAATCGTTGAGTATTTTTTACGATATTTTGTAATTGTTTATTAACAGTAATGCATCTTTCATTTAATAATATGTCAATATCATCTCCGATCGCCAGTTTAACGCTTAATTGGCTTTTTTGAGTAATCTTATGCATTACTGTTTATTAGCTCTACAAAATAACAATTGGCATAACAATTGGCGCAAACTTTATGATTACTTAATTTAGTTACCCGCCTGGCTCTAAAAACGAAAAAAGAGTTTGGAATTCAAATTTAGCGCCATGAGCCAAACGTTTCAGCGTAAATAAAATAACGTTGGCATTTTTCAAATAAACATCCGTATGATAGTAAAGCAAAACTAAAACTTAAGGTCATTGAGGCTCAAAATTAGTTAAGTGCGGAATTTGTGGGTAGAATAAGAATGAGTACCTATGTAAACAAACAAAACGACGTTATCTCAGTTACAGAGGTTAATGCACATAATATTCACTCGCTGTCTCAGTTATAGAGGTAACTATGACGATAAAATCGAAAGAACGAATCCCAGATATAGAGGTTTGCTTCATCCCACTAACAGAGGTAATTTAGTGCCAAGGTGTAGGGACCTCAGCATGAGTTCCAGTTATGGAGGTTTCTCACTTATCCAGGTCCCACTTAACCAAGTTTCACTGTATATAATATATCTATAATGTGTCGTGATCGTGATGTATAGGTATTGTCATAAAAAGCGAACTAACCAAACAAGAGTTCTCGATTTCTTTTATTCTATCCGCTTTAATGTTATGGTAAAACATGCGGATTACATTTCATCTTTTTACAGTTATGAGGGAGTGAGCGGAGCGAAATGAGCGAAAAATATTGTGTATTTTCGCGTTGACAGGACCGTAATGAAGTGTACCTACGCTTTCTGTGAAATGGATTTTTATTTTTCAACGTGAAGAATATTTTAAATCTGTGATTTGATATCTTGTTTGCTGTACGGAATTACATCGTCTTTGATAAACAACGTCTACGGTTTTTTAATCTGTGTCTGTTTTTTGTTAGAGTCGTTAGCTTAGAAAAATGGGGTTCCGGTCTCATCCGGCAGAAAGCAAGAAACTTGGCATGCATGTAACTAGCTTTCATTTGTTTTTTTTTTTACAATAAACTAGACATGCGTTTGACCACAATCTCACCTGTAGGGAAGCGACGGAAATACCTATTCACTCTACTTTTAAATAACCCTGGCTTGAACTTTTTCGGGAAGACAGACGCCGGCAATGAGTTCCATACCTCTGCCGTTCGAATTAAAAAGGTGGAATGGAAACGCTTAGTGCGTTTGAACGTAGCATCCACCGTGAGAGGGTGTCTCATTTTTGTACGCCTATTTTCTTCAATCTTGGGACATTTGTGTCAAACATGCCAGTTCTCGAAAATGTAATGTCTATGGTGCTTCGTGTTTATCAGATCTTTGTCAATAATTTCAACATGCGTAGGTATATTCAAAATACCCATATAATGCAATAACGCATAAAGCATATCTTAACAGGGTTATAAAGGTTTGTTAAGCCGAAAAGGGGTCATAGCACTCATCGTTATGAACAACTTTTACTAGTGTAGTGGTACCCGATGCCAAAGCTTCAGTTTAAAGGTCGGTTCTACCTGGTGGTGGAATACCGACGTATATTTGCCGAAGTCTTATGATAAGTGATCGTCTAGTTATAAGTGATTCGTTACGAGTTTAGTGCTATTCTAGCTGGGATAATATTAAAGTGGCTAAATATTTGTGGTTCATGTTTTATGTGTGCGAATTAATGCATATAGCTTATTAACAGCCCTCACGGCTCATGCCATCGCATAACTATACCTCCAGGCTTGGCAGTCTAGGTATTGTAGCGCGAGTATTAGAAGTCTAACTGGAACTGAAATATGTCCAGTTGGAAATAAAACGGTATTCTAATGAATATTATCCAAGTGACTGGTCTGTGGTAATTATGCAATAACAACTGATCGTACAACTGGCCCACTCTGCTCGCAAGGCCTAATTCCTGCGTACAGGCGCATACCGTGTATGTCTTTTTGCAACTCACTCGCCTTGCGTATCGACACGCTTAGTGTGGCTATACAGCTCTTTATATACCATGGTTTTATGTTTGCTAAGTCAACGGCCGCTGACAGTGGCTAAGTGGTTGCGAGAGGAGCTAAGCATCATACTCTCGGGGGAGGACGTGTAAGGGGCAAGCCAGGACCACTATTGTCGTCAGGCACGGAGGTTAAGCTGTTTGGGTCGTACACTCTCGACCTAGGTACATGCCAAGTGCAGTACCAGAGAGTCCAATTGGATATTTAGCGCACTCGTTTATCATAGTCACATTAATACGTTCCCTGCCAGTACAACACGCCTCTTACGTCTCGCAATATTACCAGTGATTAGAGTTCTAATAAGATACTATGAGTTTCAATCCGTCTAACCATAAAATCATTCTAATACGAAAACTAACGTCGAGTTACATCTATCGTATGAGTAGTGAAACGTTGATCCCGTTCGGTGATCGTTTCAGTCCTTAACATCAGGGAATAGGGTCGCTTATCACTCTATCTCTCTTAGATTGGAAAATAGTGACTAGGGTTTCTCATAAAGCATATTAGATCATCACATAAAGTCCTAGTAAAGTGTTAATCGAGTATATAATCGATTTATATTCGTAATACATCATATAGGGGGTCGGTTGACCCACGTGTGCAACGAAGCCACGTTACTTGAGTGTTTGTGCATGACAAACACATATGTAATGTACTATACATTCTTTACGCAACATATCATATCTCGGCCGGTTAACCTTTATTAGCATCGAAACTAATGTCTTAGTAAGATTAGGTATCCAAATACCTAATGTCAATTCATATTTGTAATACATCGTATAAGGGGTCGGTTGACCCACGTGTGCATTGAAGCCACGTTAATTGAGTGTGCGTACATACCAGACACATGTGAATTCTGCATTCTGTTCATAATAGATAATATCTCGGCCGGTTGACCTTTTATTGGCATCGAAGCCAATGTCATAGTTAGGTTAGGTATGTATATACATACCTAATCATGGACATACAAGTACATGTCTATAATGACTGAGAGTGAGTGTCTCAAATTATCTCCGGTTCGAATCTACTTCTATAGGTAATTGATTTTATAGATTATAGTTGGTAATCGATACTTCCTATACCTACGTTATCTGCAGGTAAACTCGTCGGTAGTGAAGTCCCGTAGGTTGTAATCCCGAAGTACGCTCGTTGCTATAGCTGTAAATCTTACAACTACCTACGAATCGTCCCTAGACTCAACTCTCGTTATTTTAATGATAAATGGATATTTGTATTGTGCAATGAAATTTACTTAAAGGAGAGTGTCATAGTCTGAGATCAAGCTTTAGTTAATACTTGTGTCTACCTAGTGAGGTATCGGGAATTGTAGCTTAATTAAATAAATCAAACAAGTCATTTGGGCGATATGAAGGTTTATTTACGGTAAATCGGTTAACGCTCGAGTATTTATATTGTTATATATTTATTATAGCTCGAGTGATCGTCATTACTAGCCCTAAGCTAAGCTCGGTTTATACATTCCATGAATCGGTTAGGATTCATGATCTGTAGGACATTCGACTACTAGGCTTATTCACACAGAAAGCGATAGTCCAAGCGAAAACTGCGTGAGCCGGAATAACTACTTGGTGAATAGAAAACGGAGATTCGCGATCGCCCTTTGTATAATTATTATTTATACCAAAACTATTTCAATTTATATTTGTCACTATACCCTGAGATATCTTTATTGTTTATTAGTGGATCGGTATTTATTGCTGTAATTTATTTGCAATATAAGACCCTTTTAATCGTTGCATTATTAGATGCATTTTATTTAATTTATTAGTATTATCACTTTATAACATGACTGGGTTTGTTCATGATTAAGTTTAGTTTTATTGCAGCAGGGTCATCTAGGACCGGCTTGAGCTCTGTGGCATTATGTTGCATTAGTAAGTCATTGTTCAAAATCATAATGCATATCTTTGTAACTTTGACGACATGTGGCATTTAAATGTACATTTATCTAGTCTTTACGGACTCGAATTTAGCCCTTTATCGCGATCAGGGTATAGCTGGGTTTTATATGAACATGGAATTTCATTGAGTTTAACGGACACACATTTACAACAAAATCATTAGTACACGAGACAATAAACATTAATAAAATCATAAGACAAACACAATGACCCTAATTTATCCAGAGCCGTCTTTGTTAACAGAGTGATTGTATAGCCCAAAAATAAATCTTTGGTAATATTTGGCATTGTCTGGATAATTTAAGTCATTGAAAAATACAACAGGGATAATCTAGATTCTACCATGCGGTTTAATCTATATGCATTTGATTAGGCTCTATAGAACAACATTCTAAGAATGGTCAGCTGGGTATTTACTGTATAGTATCATCATCATCATTAAACCTTGTATGTATCTTGTAGTGAAAGCAAGATAATCTGACCGATACTTAGTTTATCGTGTCATTTGATTCTCCCAATCTATCTGTTAGTCATTCGGTTGCGTAGTCTCTAGGAGACCCGCGATATGCCCTTTTTGGGTTATACATCTTTAAGATAAAACAATACATCACATACATCATCGGTTTCGCACACGGAATACCGAAGGAGAAGTAACTTATGCAGGTACTTCTTATGTACTCATGTACATTGATTAGCCTCGCCGCTACCATCATCATCACCTATAGCCTCCTCTCTTCTACTGCTGGGTATTTAATCATTATCATCACTTAACAAACCGACAAATCCCATACTGACACTTATAAATTATCACTTACGTGAATTCAATGCTCGTACAAACTTATAGTTGTAATTACATTACCAGCAACAATGTGTCGACGCCTTGGCACTGAATTTAATCATTA
Organism: Alcis repandata; assembly: GCA_949125135.1. Taxonomy (NCBI): domain Eukaryota; kingdom Metazoa; phylum Arthropoda; class Insecta; order Lepidoptera; family Geometridae; genus Alcis; species Alcis repandata. Next base: position 1,927,427 of record OX421237.1, read on the forward strand.
CACACTTTACAACAATCTAGCACTTGATTCTATATAAAAGGTTTACAACAAATAAAGGCGCGCCTTAGTATTCACAAGTTTAAACAAATCAAAACCAAATAAAATCACAGTTTAGACAAGGCTGAGGCGCTTGGAGACTTCCGTCTTTACTCTGTGAGTATCCTGAATTAAGTGATCCTACCATCTACCGACTATCGGCTCACCCGACAACATCCCCATACAAACATGGGTTTTTTCCCTACACGTGCGCTTTGTCAGTTCCTAGTTTCTCTTTTTTTTCTGTCCTGCCATAAACCATCTAATATTTCCGAGATCTTTGTGAAGTTAAACAATAGTTCTAAAATGTATTTGGCCGTACATGTGCAACCATTATAATATTACGCGCTTTCTAACGCATCCGTGTCTGCGGGACGCCGACATCAAAAAAACAATAGCCTTTAAAAATCCTAGAGCTGATTACCCTTGTACAACCCTAATGGCTTAACACATTTTTTTAACGTTCCCTTCGTTACGGATTTCGGCGTAGAAAGACAATGGTCTCCCAATAATAGTAAAAAATATCCGAAAAAATTATTAGGTGCGTTCGTAGTACATATATGCGCGATGCCTGTACATAATTCCCCCGAAATATTTCAAGCAAACTGCAGTAAAACAAACGTCTTGTTTGTAATATTTCTCCAAACTACCAAAACTCATGTGCAAGGCATTGCAAACTGAAACAACTCTTTATTATTTGATTCGCGTATTTCTAATAGAAATCTTATTGGTCCATATCTCCTTCTAATATACGTAAGTGGACTGCAATACGATACGACTTCTTAACTGATCAACCCAAGTTAGTCTACTCCATTCAATTACTTGCCTAGTTCTCCATACACAAGAGGTACCAAAAGCTACGCTTTACGAACAAAATCTTGACAATTTACTTTATTGCTTCCTCATATCTATTTATCAGTAACCTCTATTGTTAGCCAAAGTCTCATAATATTATCGCAACACTGACTGGTTTTATTATAAATCTCTTTGTTCTATTAATAAATTTGACGCATTCAGCACTCCTAAATCTCAAAGTCTAGTCAATGACTCTTTCAACGCTCTACTAATTCGTTACTAATCGTCGCACTATTTTCATAGTCAATTATAGTATCTCACTATTATCAACAACTTCCAAAGCAAATGACTCAACCACGATACAGAGTGAATTTATTTCTACCTGAGCCTAACCCGCGATACTATAACGTTAACGCCGTCTTGTCCCTCTACTTTATCATTCCCTTGAACCGTTCTAGGTTATATGTAGTAATCTAATATCAAAGAGTTATGTAGCCTACGTAATAATTACACATGTATCTATAGGTAAACGCTTCTTAACGTTGTCTCGAACAGAGCTACTCGGTTTATTCGCTTTAACTTACATGTCGTGACAAAATGTCATACTCTAGTCTTTCCCGACACATGTTCTATCGTGCAATTGAATTTACTTAGAAAATGCACTCATCTACCAATTCTTTCATGGAGTAATTCACACCTATGTAACATATAACACTCATAAATAATCAATTCAAATGATCACGTTTCCACCGCATTGTTATGCATACCGATTTACTGTAAGTTACACGTATACAACCATAAAAAATTCATATGATCAGTTCGAATGATCATGTTTCCTATACATTGATATGCGTACCAATTTTTTTTGTGTAATTTCCTACCGAAATTTTCTAGCCGTTTTAGTACTTATTTATTTATTCATCAATCGGCCTGCGTCTGACGGCCATCTCGTCTTACTTGCTATTAGCTCTCTACTTCCTGAAGCTGAATTGAAAGCTTCCTGACTAAGCTCAGCTAGCGCGTTCATGTTTAGGTATATTTCAACTATCGTGTCCTATGAACGTGTTTACATTGTGGTCTAGTGTCTAACCCATACTATCGACCCGATGTCATCTTCTCTGTTAGTATAGAGTTTGATTAGAGTATCTCGACTCATTTTCGATTTGAAACGCACTTACTGCACTTTATACATCTGTGATTGGAATTTCAAACAACGCACCTGCCAAATACTTCATATATCTTTAAATAATCGTATTACATTCGTGTTCATATATTCTCTGCTGTCCCGCTGATCGTCTCTCTGTTTCTAGAAGTGCGTAGATCTTTCTAATGTACAAAGTTATAGTCGCGTAACTTATCAATGAATACCAATTGATATCTCTTCTATCTTTAACCATTTTTTTTTTTATTTCGTCTCGGACAATTTCGGTAAAGAGAAGTAGTCATTATCGTCACGCGCCTCATCTAAGTCATAAAACATCATACATTATATATAAGCGTCCGTGACGCCTCCACTTCGAATACCTTAGTATTGTTACATTGATTCGCTAATAACAACTCAATTCCTACTAAACGTATGTTCAAGTTACAAATCTCGATTTGATTTAAATCGATTTAGATAAGTACTTTGATACCAATTCTTCGTTCCCCCACGACCTTGCTAAGGTTTTCAACTTCAACAAACGCAAAATCGCTTCAACGCAGTATTCTCCCTAGATATTATTTTATCATTCCTATCAAAACATAAAGTCGTTCAAACGACATTTAGTAGTTTGCGGTTATTGGTATTTGCACTGTTATACTGCGTCTAAGACGAAGTAGCGTCTTTTTTTTCACACTTTATGGCGTTGGCACGCCCGGGTGTAATTACCTGGACTACAATTAATTCGACCATGTCGGTCTCGTCTCTCTTGATCTGTGCCGCCTTTACTAAACTTAGGACTAGCGGAGATGACTATGGCTAATAGTCTCATTCCCCCTTGTCCACGTGTTTCATTAAATCTATTGCGCCTGTTGGTGCCATTTAAAACGTTTGCCATGCGTCTTGTCGTCACTATATTTTGTTTTAGACTTTAAAGGAAGCCTACTATTACGACTGTTTGATGGTTCTCTGTAACATGTGTGACCCACAGTTATTAGGTTTCTAATGAGTCATGTCTCATGACGTAATTTTACGCTCGCAATCATCTATCTATTACAAGACCTGCTTTAGCTCACTACTTCCTGAAGTAGTTGAAGTTTCCTGAATAACGTCCGTTAATGCATTTATTGCCGCATCTAAAGTATAACCTTGCTTGTTCGCACTACCTGCATTACGACTCTGTCTCTTTCTATGCCTACTCTGACTCATCTTCCCGGTATCAAACTGTTCAAATAGGCGTATGTAACTAGCTCTACACGTAATAAGTTTGAAACCAAAATGCACCTAACTAAAACCCTGTCTATCCGCAAAGATTACTAAGACCTCAGACCAAGCGCTCAACTACCTACTGCTATCAGACATCTTACAAAATCAATGACGTCTGCATGTTAATAACAATACCTAATGTACAATGTATATCACTTAGTGTAGAATTATCTCGAAAGGCTAGATTGAAAGTAAGGTCTATTATACATTTACACATAAAGCCTAGTTTATAACAATCAGGTGTCAGTGTGTTAGCTGAAAGATAACTTAATCTAAAACACCCTAGAAGTACCTAGTTTGTATAAAATGTAAACATAATCTAGTTTATCTTAATGCTATCCATATACAATCGCTACATTGTTAATTACAATGTAATTATTGAAGCCGTATCTGCCACGTTGAATGCTGACATCCATCTCACGACATCAGTCACAATATCTGCAAATGAGATACACAATTGAGCATGTCATAAAACATTTTAGACCCTTTGTTATCTCGTAGTCTTCGTTTCTGTGAAAGTTGAATCTCTGAAAAGCACATGTATATAATATATGGCCAAATATACTTCATGAGGACCCTTTGTTTCTACGTTGTGTTATTTTTTGTAATTTGAATAATTTAGTCGTATTATCAGTTTAATACGTAGCTAAATCTTGGTCACGTTCACCATTTCTGTAGTGGTACCCGATGCCAAAGCTTCAGTTTAAAGGTCGGTTCTACCTGGTGGTGGAATACCGACGTATATTTGCCGAAGTCTTATGATAAGTGATCGTCTAGTTATAAGTGATTCGTTACGAGTTTAGTGCTATTCTAGCTGGGATAATATTAAAGTGGCTAAATATTTGTGGTTCATGTTTTATGTGTGCGAATTAATGCATATAGCTTATTAACAGCCCTCACGGCTCATGCCATCGCATAACTATACCTCCAGGCTTGGCAGTCTAGGTATTGTAGCGCGAGTATTAGAAGTCTAACTGGAACTGAAATATGTCCAGTTGGAAATAAAACGGTATTCTAATGAATATTATCCAAGTGACTGGTCTGTGGTAATTATGCAATAACAACTGATCGTACAACTGGCCCACTCTGCTCGCAAGGCCTAATTCCTGCGTACAGGCGCATACCGTGTATGTCTTTTTGCAACTCACTCGCCTTGCGTATCGACACGCTTAGTGTGGCTATACAGCTCTTTATATACCATGGTTTTATGTTTGCTAAGTCAACGGCCGCTGACAGTGGCTAAGTGGTTGCGAGAGGAGCTAAGCATCATACTCTCGGGGGAGGACGTGTAAGGGGCAAGCCAGGACCACTATTGTCGTCAGGCACGGAGGTTAAGCTGTTTGGGTCGTACACTCTCGACCTAGGTACATGCCAAGTGCAGTACCAGAGAGTCCAATTGGATATTTAGCGCACTCGTTTATCATAGTCACATTAATACGTTCCCTGCCAGTACAACACGCCTCTTACGTCTCGCAATATTACCAGTGATTAGAGTTCTAATAAGATACTATGAGTTTCAATCCGTCTAACCATAAAATCATTCTAATACGAAAACTAACGTCGAGTTACATCTATCGTATGAGTAGTGAAACGTTGATCCCGTTCGGTGATCGTTTCAGTCCTTAACATCAGGGAATAGGGTCGCTTATCACTCTATCTCTCTTAGATTGGAAAATAGTGACTAGGGTTTCTCATAAAGCATATTAGATCATCACATAAAGTCCTAGTAAAGTGTTAATCGAGTATATAATCGATTTATATTCGTAATACATCATATAGGGGGTCGGTTGACCCACGTGTGCAACGAAGCCACGTTACTTGAGTGTTTGTGCATGACAAACACATATGTAATGTACTATACATTCTTTACGCAACATATCATATCTCGGCCGGTTAACCTTTATTAGCATCGAAACTAATGTCTTAGTAAGATTAGGTATCCAAATACCTAATGTCAATTCATATTTGTAATACATCGTATAAGGGGTCGGTTGACCCACGTGTGCATTGAAGCCACGTTAATTGAGTGTGCGTACATACCAGACACATGTGAATTCTGCATTCTGTTCATAATAGATAATATCTCGGCCGGTTGACCTTTTATTGGCATCGAAGCCAATGTCATAGTTAGGTTAGGTATGTATATACATACCTAATCATGGACATACAAGTACATGTCTATAATGACTGAGAGTGAGTGTCTCAAATTATCTCCGGTTCGAATCTACTTCTATAGGTAATTGATTTTATAGATTATAGTTGGTAATCGATACTTCCTATACCTACGTTATCTGCAGGTAAACTCGTCGGTAGTGAAGTCCCGTAGGTTGTAATCCCGAAGTACGCTCGTTGCTATAGCTGTAAATCTTACAACTACCTACGAATCGTCCCTAGACTCAACTCTCGTTATTTTAATGATAAATGGATATTTGTATTGTGCAATGAAATTTACTTAAAGGAGAGTGTCATAGTCTGAGATCAAGCTTTAGTTAATACTTGTGTCTACCTAGTGAGGTATCGGGAATTGTAGCTTAATTAAATAAATCAAACAAGTCATTTGGGCGATATGAAGGTTTATTTACGGTAAATCGGTTAACGCTCGAGTATTTATATTGTTATATATTTATTATAGCTCGAGTGATCGTCATTACTAGCCCTAAGCTAAGCTCGGTTTATACATTCCATGAATCGGTTAGGATTCATGATCTGTAGGACATTCGACTACTAGGCTTATTCACACAGAAAGCGATAGTCCAAGCGAAAACTGCGTGAGCCGGAATAACTACTTGGTGAATAGAAAACGGAGATTCGCGATCGCCCTTTGTATAATTATTATTTATACCAAAACTATTTCAATTTATATTTGTCACTATACCCTGAGATATCTTTATTGTTTATTAGTGGATCGGTATTTATTGCTGTAATTTATTTGCAATATAAGACCCTTTTAATCGTTGCATTATTAGATGCATTTTATTTAATTTATTAGTATTATCACTTTATAACATGACTGGGTTTGTTCATGATTAAGTTTAGTTTTATTGCAGCAGGGTCATCTAGGACCGGCTTGAGCTCTGTGGCATTATGTTGCATTAGTAAGTCATTGTTCAAAATCATAATGCATATCTTTGTAACTTTGACGACATGTGGCATTTAAATGTACATTTATCTAGTCTTTACGGACTCGAATTTAGCCCTTTATCGCGATCAGGGTATAGCTGGGTTTTATATGAACATGGAATTTCATTGAGTTTAACGGACACACATTTACAACAAAATCATTAGTACACGAGACAATAAACATTAATAAAATCATAAGACAAACACAATGACCCTAATTTATCCAGAGCCGTCTTTGTTAACAGAGTGATTGTATAGCCCAAAAATAAATCTTTGGTAATATTTGGCATTGTCTGGATAATTTAAGTCATTGAAAAATACAACAGGGATAATCTAGATTCTACCATGCGGTTTAATCTATATGCATTTGATTAGGCTCTATAGAACAACATTCTAAGAATGGTCAGCTGGGTATTTACTGTATAGTATCATCATCATCATTAAACCTTGTATGTATCTTGTAGTGAAAGCAAGATAATCTGACCGATACTTAGTTTATCGTGTCATTTGATTCTCCCAATCTATCTGTTAGTCATTCGGTTGCGTAGTCTCTAGGAGACCCGCGATATGCCCTTTTTGGGTTATACATCTTTAAGATAAAACAATACATCACATACATCATCGGTTTCGCACACGGAATACCGAAGGAGAAGTAACTTATGCAGGTACTTCTTATGTACTCATGTACATTGATTAGCCTCGCCGCTACCATCATCATCACCTATAGCCTCCTCTCTTCTACTGCTGGGTATTTAATCATTATCATCACTTAACAAACCGACAAATCCCATACTGACACTTATAAATTATCACTTACGTGAATTCAATGCTCGTACAAACTTATAGTTGTAATTACATTACCAGCAACAATGTGTCGACGCCTTGGCACTGAATTTAATCATTACACACTTTACAACAATCTAGCACTTGATTCTATATAAAAGGTTTACAACAAATAAAGGCGCGCCTTAGTATTCACAAGTTTAAACAAATCAAAACCAAATAAAATCACAGTTTAGACAAGGCTGAGGCGCTTGGAGACTTCCGTCTTTACTCTGTGAGTATCCTGAATTAAGTGATCCTACCATCTACCGACTATCGGCTCACCCGACAACATCCCCATACAAACATGGGTTTTTTCCCTACACGTGCGCTTTGTCAGTTCCTAGTTTCTCTTTTTTTTCTGTCCTGCCATAAACCATCTAATATTTCCGAGATCTTTGTGAAGTTAAACAATAGTTCTAAAATGTATTTGGCCGTACATGTGCAACCATTATAATATTACGCGCTTTCTAACGCATCCGTGTCTGCGGGACGCCGACATCAAAAAAACAATAGCCTTTAAAAATCCTAGAGCTGATTACCCTTGTACAACCCTAATGGCTTAACACATTTTTTTAACGTTCCCTTCGTTACGGATTTCGGCGTAGAAAGACAATGGTCTCCCAATAATAGTAAAAAATATCCGAAAAAATTATTAGGTGCGTTCGTAGTACATATATGCGCGATGCCTGTACACTAGCAACTACCTTATAGCTCAAAATGGATATGATTAATCCGTTTTCAGCATTGTGCCTAAATGAGGAATAAATTAGAAATAAATTTACTGACCATAAATAACGTTGTATATTACTGGCAAATACCTAATTATAACAAAATCATTTTACATATAAATTTCCCCATAACGTCATATTTACACTGAAAGGTCTATCCTACTTCTACTCATTAAGATTTTAAAGCATTGGATACACTAGGGAGCAAATGGAGCAACATGTTGCGGAACATGTTCCTCAACAACACGTAGAACGTGCCGAAGTAAATGTCGCGGAACATTGTGCAGGCCACACTAGTCAGTGTTTATAGAAATGTCGCCCGAGGAGGTTGTGGCTATTAGTGCTGCGTACATTGTAATTATATCGAGTGTGTTGAAACGTAAAAGAAAGAGGAGGTGATGGATGCGGAATTTCTTACTGCAACGAGAAAGTACGCGACTACACTCGGTGACAAACGGCGCGACACTGACGCGGGACACGTGCGCTCGCTCTCGAGGCGGGAGCAAGCAACATGCCCCGCGTCACGTACACTGTTGCGGGGCATGTTGCGGGACACTATGGAACGTTGCAGCGTCACGTATATTAAGTGTTGCGCGTCACGTTGCGGGACAAAATGTTCCCTAGTGTATCCGGCCCTTAATCTTTTTATAATTTTAACAAGCTCATACATTACCTCAGATCAAGTGGGGAGGCAGATAGAGTCCCGCTTTGGTTCCAAGTGAAGCCAAAAACTACCCTACTGCTCGTGTACGTATACTACAAGCACACATTGACGCTTAAAAACCACCCGAATCAATCGTCAACTCTTGCGTCAGTTGCTCAGAGAACGTGGACAAGAAAAATAAGTAGTAATAAGGGTAGTTTTTATGCGTCAATAATTATGTGCTTGAAGTATACGTACATTACGTACACTGAGAAAAATGACCATATAAAGTCCGCTAAAAGAATGATGAATTCACTTCACTTTACATCAAAATTCCAATGAATTCACTTAGAGTACGGAGCATACTGATATCACCAAAAAGTACGATGATTAGCACCAGTTTTTACGGTAATAATCATATATTATCTAGGTATAATCTAGGTGTCTTCAAGTCGAAAGTGAATCGGTTTCTTCTAGACAAGCATGCTCCATCGTAGGCCGTATCATTGCTTACACCATCAGGCAAGATGGCGGTCAAATTTAAGCCAATTATCGAAAAAAAAAGACGTGTGGCACTCGGGGACTGCCGCGGTAAAGCTATTGCATACGGTGATACTTTTTAGTTTTGCCATCTATCGATGAATAGCAGAACTTTTAATGACTTTTTGAAACATCACGCTTGTCTCTTTAGTTCAGCAACTCGCCTCTAGGACTTGAAGACCGATAAGGTGGGGGGAGTTCGTGGTTCGTCTCGCGCGGAGTATGTTCGACCGCGCGGATAACGGACCACACCCCCACCTCAACAACATCGCGCCACACCATACACGTCCCCCCGACGTACGTACCTGGCGAGCTCTCCCTCGAGACCTACTTCTGGCTGGCCCGGAAGAGGACGACGAAGGTGGCACGCCAGATGAGCCCCCCGCAAAGGAACAGAAGAAACGAAGAGCCACAAAGCCAAGACGGCCAACAAAGCCACGATAAGGCCACCTAGGCCTATCAGAGGAGGTGCTGGAGACGCCGCCCAGCCGGGCCGGGCACTCGCACCTCCACATTGCCCTGGGGACTAAGCTCCTCAGCGTCCTGCTACAGGATCGAGGGTAAAACCTCGCACTGTGTCCCACCTCTCCTACGGAAAGGTCAGGAAGAACCCGTGATGATGATGATCGCCTCTAGGTGTCGAATGTAAGGTTTCGTTGACTTTTCAAACTTCATGACTCTCTCTTCCGAGTGTACCCCCGTAGTTCTATTTTTAAAACCGGGCTAGTGAAGGGAAAATCGATAGTTGAAAAAATAATAAATAAAACTTTATAATGTTGGTTGGTGAAACTGTTATCGATTCCCAAATATAAGAAATCGATACCTATTGGATAGGAACCGCACAATCTAGTAACCGATTTTCTTGGCCCTACCTTTATTTCAATCGGTAAAAATGCAAATGTTTCATCTGATGGACTGTCTGTTTTAATAACACACCTTTGAAAGATTAGTCTAGGAAGTCTAATTGGAGCATTTTGATAACATCCCATAATTACGTCACAACGATGAAATTAAAACATTTCATCAAAATCAAAGTATTTAGGTTAGTCTGTAATTTCTCTACTTATGGAAATCGTCCCTATTTTTATGATGATTTTATGATTTATGTCATCGACAAAATCTATCGATTCTTCTCTTAAGATATTCAGATCCTATCACTACGTTTGCTGTCAAAACTTAACGTCAATTTATAAAGGCCTATTCAGACCTGAGCGTTATTCGCTATCGCGAGCGATAGAGTTATCCGAGAGGTAATGCGTTAATTTCACTGTTCACACCAAAGCGGATATGGCTACAGCGCGCGGTAGCGAAAAACGCTCGGGTACAGAATTTATATTTATTTCGCCCGTTAGTCATTTCGTTTCGCCAAACAAGAGAAAATACCGCCTGGCTACTCTAGGTGGTACAAGTTTCGCTGCAGTTAAGGAACTCCATACTTTTTTATCGATCGAGTTCCGCGCGGTATTCTCCGCTACCCATAGCGGTAGCGAATAACGCTCAGGTCTGAATAGGCCTTTATACGGTAAAAAATAAAGCTATTACAGTGCCACGAGTTTAAGTTGGCGGTGGCGATTTGAGGAACTAAATCGGCAATCTTGAAAATTCACTTTGACACTTCCGAGTTCATAGTAAACATCGTTGCGAATATTTTTGCTACTATTATATTTGCTACTGTGCTATCATCATGCCTAAAGTGATAAAAAGTGGTACAAGAGAAGCAGTTATAAAAGTACACAGTGGCGCACAGCCGCGCCAAGTTATACTTGCCGGACTGTAATCGACTAACTATTTGCTATCACAAATATGGTTTTTGATGTGTTGGATAATAATGACCAAGTAGGTACCTTACCTCCCCGAATACGGCCCGCACCCCCCCTTCCGCGGTTTTGATGCAAATGTGATGTTGGGGCGGTTCGATATAATCCGACTTGGGGGTGTCAGGTTTTATTTTCGTTACGGAATATTTCTGCATTCCACGCTCAAGGCCCGCGATAGAAGCTATGCAATAGCTTTAAAAAAAAACCTATTAGTGATTGTAAAGGCCGCACAGCACTGAGCATGAAGTCCGGAACATCAGATAATCAATAATAGTATGTCGATACACAAAAATACTGACTCTGTTATCCTCCATGGCGTCAGAGTTATAACTGTTGTTAGGTAGATAACGCATATCACCAAACATAGAAGCTTCCTTAATTTATTCGATTAGTGTTATTGTTCAGGACGATTTTATTATTCAGTGAGTGATTGCAGTTGGCAGTCGCGTGTGTCACAAGCAAACACTTAATTTATTCACAATTTAGTGAAACATATCAAATATATTACATTTCTTCACGAAGACATTGAGCTGCAAAGCACAGACTTCAGATCTGAATCACTTTAGTGCTTTGGAAAGGTATATTGTTTTTTTTATTTAGTATTTACATCGAATTAGGTTGGGGAAAAAGTCTTTTTGAGTATGTATGAACTTGTAATAAAATCTCTTTGGCTATACTATTTGTATCTGGCTGGTTTTGGTATCATTGAAAGTTTACATTTTAAAGAACATAATTCCAAATTCAAATTAGGAAAATGTTTGATTTTCATTTGTTTTTCGTACTTAAAAAGTAAAAGTGCAGTGCCTGTGAGAGTAGCACTTTGGTCTGCACTAGGTCCATAAACATTGCAAATTTTTTCGCGGCTTGCTTTGCATTTTTACCTTTTTGTAGTAAAATTTTAAAATGTATCGAATTTCTTCATTGGATTCACTCATCTTGACAGTACGAAAAACAAACGAAAATCAAACATTTTCCTAATTTGAATTTGGAATTATGTTCTTTACAAGAATATACAAAACAAAAAACAAAAACCGACTTCAAAAAAGACCGACTATTGAGTTATTCATCTATTTGTCGCGCACGTACTTAATGCAAATTTAAGACTTAGGTATATGGTTTTCTCATGGATACCATTATCAGAACTGGACTAAATTGAAATGGGACCAAATGGGAAGCGTCAGCTTTCTAATAAAAAAAGAATCATCAGAATCGATTCACCCAGTCAAAAGTTATGAGGTAACAAACATAAAAAAAAAAAAAAAACATATAGACGAATTGATAACCTCCTCCTTTTTTGAAGTCGGTTAAAAATGTAAACTTTCAGTGATACCAAAACCAGCCCGATACAAATACTATAGCCAAAGAGATTTTATTACAAGTTCATACATACTATAATGCGAAAAGACTTTTTCCCCAACCTAATCTATTTAGATAATATTATATTATAAATGTTATGTTGGTTTGTGTACGCTTCAAAAACTCAAAAAGTTCTGCACCGATCGAGCTGAAATTTTAGCATGATATCTAGCAAGGATTGTTTTTATCTTTTTTTTATCCACAGCTGGTATAATATAAAAATCAATTCTGTTTTCTGATTTCAATCGCCGTGTTAAGGCTCGACAATTAATACAAGAGCGGTTCAAGTAAAATAAATGCCGATAAAACCGTATAATACAGCTACCTACTCGTAGTTTCAAAAATAAATCTCATGATAAATCATCATTGCAATTATAATCATTATATATTTTTACAGCAGATGGATAGGTATAATACAATTTCAATTTTTAATGTAGCCCCTTTTAATATCAACATTCTGAAGCATTTCGATAAATTGTTTAACTTACTCGTAGGTCATTTAGAAGCATTCATATTGTCAATTTAAAATTCTTTCCAATTTTGTGAAGCCAGAAGTGGACACAACTTTAAATATTATAATTTACTGAAATAGTTTCGCACCCGTTTCAGATGAAACCACAGTACTATGGCACTGCTCTCTGCCTCCTGTGCTGCTTCCACGCAGTCCTCGGCAGCCTCTGTGCTCCCAGCGCAGCCTCCAGCCTCGATATGACAGAAGTGGACTCGCTCTGGTTCCTTCTAGACACAGTCCTCTCCTCATTTATGACATTTGAGAAAAACGCTCAAGGTTTTGGAAGACCTACGAAATGTCCGTTTGGTAAACCAAAACAGTTGCATCATGGTAGACTTATTTGCTTGCCCGTTGCCTCTCGACCTTAAATAGATAAAAAACACTAAAACTGGCAAAAATGAAAAAATGTGATTGTAAGTATTACGACAGGAAACAAACTAGTTTTACATCCCTCATGGATGCCGAGTTACAAATGATCCCAATTTATTTTTTATCTTGAAAAAGTCGACACTTGTGTACCAACTAGCGTAATAATGAGTGACGATATGTGTACAGATGACACAACTTATTTTACAATAATTTATGTTAATATGTTTTACCTGTATACCAAGTTTCGTTGAGAAATGCGAGCTGTACGCGAGTACCAACATACAAACAAACATCAGTAGTTGCAGAGACGCTTCGCTCGCTTGGCCAACAAAGGATGGGTGCCCCACTTTTTGAAAGTTCCTTTTTTTTTCTCAGCCTATTGTTTCCCAGTGCTGGGCAAAGACCTCCCCCATCTCCCTCCACGCATCCCTATTCTCGGCAAAAGTGGGCTCATCGGGCGGAAAGTTCCTTATAATATTTTATTAAGCTACTAGCGACCTGCCCCGGCTTTGCACGGGTATAAAATATAGCCTATGTTACCCCTGAGTAACATAGGCTATATTTTATAATTTTAAAGAAGCAATCTAATGGTGAAATAATTTTTGAAATCGGTCTAGTAGTTTTTGTGTTTATTCAACACAAACATACAAAAATATAAATGTTTCCTCTTTATAATATTAGTATAGATAAGTTTTCCATAAAATTCTTATTTAAATAGTTTAATATTTTTCTTTATTTCAACTAATGTGGTCACGTCCCCACATACCTTTTGATCTGATCCCCCCCCCCCCCCCCCCTTATCATCACCTATCATTAAGGGCTTCACACACAGCAGCTATAATGTAAAGATGTAGTACATTATAGCACGATACATCTCATTACATCTTTCCATAGAAATCGTCAGGATGTAAAAATATACATTATATAGCTATCGTGTGTGGTCTCCTAATGTAGGTACATCTTTACATTATAGCTGCTGTGTGTGAAGCCCTTTATTCGGACATTCCAAAACAACTTCTTTTTAATTTCGAAATATAGCCACGTGGTTCGACCACTGGTTCTATCAATCGGACCATTTCCGAAGTTTACCGACGAAAAATCAGAATCTATGCAGAAATTATTAATAAATACATAAGTAGTAAAACACCTACCTGTTTTTTATTTGTCATAATGTTAAGTTTAACCCAAAAAACTATGACGAACAGTTATAATTTAGAGCTCAGCTTAAACTGGTTACTTAAATAATTTCTTTGTTTTTAAATAATGATGAAAACGTTTTTATTTATTTATTTTATAGAACATTGTTTATATAGTTTAGAACAAAACTTAAAACACGCTGTGCAAATAAAAAATACTACCAAAAAGTTAAATATAATTTAATCCGCGAAAAAAAAATTGCAAATAGTCAGAGGCTATGAGATACCCATAAAGATGAAACATAATTGCATTATTATTACTTAACATAATTGCATTACTTATTTTGCAATGCACAGTGATTTGATCGTATAACACCATGTCTGAACTATAATAACAAATCGTTTGACACCTTATTCGTTGAAACCTTCTTCTATTCTCATACAAAGATTTAAGATTGTAAAAGTATTTTTTTATTACGAATAGATCCGCGTTTTAACCTTAGTACTTTAAGAACATACTTTTTTTTATTTATTTGTTTAATATTTAAACCGTAAAACTAGTACTTTCACCAGTTATTAGGGTGAGAACCATTATATTATGATAGTTGTCACCGTAAAAATTGGTGCTAATCATCGTACTTTTTGGTAATTATCACTATGCTCCGTAAAAAAAAATCAAATAAAATAAAAAAAAAACCCAATGTAGGAGAAAATAAACTGACTTGTGCTTTCGTAAGTCCGTTAAAACATTGTTGATTTAAACAGGATTTTAAGGAAAGGGTATGCTATGCTATGCCAAAAAGGTCTTAGACTACTTACTCATTATTAAGAAATACTTTTAAACGCTATCCTAAATGAAATTCAAGCATCTACTCTAATTCTGAAATACAACCTAATTGCACTATTATTAAGTGTTATTATCCTTTGTTTGCAATTTCTGGTGAAAACAACTTTAAAACAAACAGCTACATAGACTGCTAAAAACATATCCCTTCATTTTAGCGTTGCCGTAGTCGGTTTAAAAATATTATAACACTGTAACACTACCGCATATATTGTTTTAGCAACAGGAATAAATTGATTTCCTTAATCCGCAAATTTTTCCCCAAATGACGCCAGAAGCGGTGCGAGCGAACACCAAATATGGTTTTCAAATGTGTAATTAATTATCTATTAGTCATTAGGCATGGAAATAATATAATTAACACGAATTAATGACACATAAATTTCGTAAAAACATGAACGTTGAAAAACCCTCAAGCGTTCACAGGTTTTAGTAATTTGTGTCAAAGGAATCTATAAACATAATTATGAATATTACCATCAAATTGTGCAAATTGTATACCTAAATAATTAATTAATTGTATAAATTCCTCGTGTGTTACACGCTTTTTATTAGATTCAGCTGTATGTTTGTATGTTTGTAATTTTCTTTTTACTGCAAAGGTTGACTAGCTTTTAAAACAATCTATGAGACAAGAACATACCTTATATTTGTGAAAATGTGCATAATATATGTACAAGATCATTTAGATTTAAATCTGATGATTGACCCAAAAGCTTAGAAAACGTGAAATTACGACCCACAAAAGACCCTAAAACCAAGATGACGTGATATTAAATACCTACCATAAAAGACCCTAAAACCAAGATGACGTGATATTAAATACCATAAAAGACCCAAAAAATAAGTCTTTATCATTCATACCACTACTTTTTACGCAATGACAAATTCAGGGACCCTTTCGACATTTGTCGGCTGTCCCGCGGCCGGTCCATCTAGATACCTTTATTGTTTGCGATTTTTCAAAATAAAATATATTGCGGGCCGCGTCCCTTTGAATTTGTGGCGCGGGCCCACGTTTTGCGGGTGTGACACTTACGTAGTAACAGCTATGTGTGATACGGTGATACGTTTGACCCTTTTTTTGCAAAAATATGAAATGAATTCGATTTTTCTTTGTTTGGTTCGTACAATTGTTTGGTTTTGTGTGACGGTGTTCTATTGATCTACGAGCAATAGCCAGTGCAATATTTTTAGACATTATGTCGAGGATCGAGCGAAGTGAAGAAGAAAAGTGAAGAAGGCCACAATCTTGTGGGATACATAGAGAGGGAGAAAATTAAGCAATCATAGAACATAATACAGGGTTTTAAGGAAAGTGAACATAATACTCATCATTATCCTATACTCGTATCTATTCATATTCATTAGTAATTGTTACTTGTATTCAATAAGAGGCGTTGAGGCGTTGCAGTCTATTGAGAAACGTGCCAAAAAGCTCATAGGCAAAGACTCTCTTGTTCGGACTAAGCTCCAGAGTCTCGAGCATCGCCGCAAGGTTGGTAGTCTGTCGGTTTTCTATCGGATACATTTCGGGGAGTGTGCGTCAGACCTGCATGCCCTTATTCCCTCTAGCCCATTCTATTATCGGACCACAAAGGGCACAAAAAAGCGACATCGTTATATGGTAGGTATACCAAAAACTCGTACGAAACGCTTTGATTCCACTTTTATTGTGCGCACTGCCAGAGTGTAGAATACTTTGCCCGAGTGGGTGTTTCCCGATAGATATAGATAATTTGGGTGTCTTCAAGTTGCGAGTGAATCGGTTCCTTCTAGGCAAGCGTGCTCCATCGTAGACCGCATCGTTGCTTAACATCAGGCGAGATGGTGGTCAAACGCAAGCCTATAATTGAATAAAAAAAATTATAATAATAATAATATTTTTTTCCCACTTTTCAACCGCCGACGTATAAAGAGAGGTTCTATAAGTTTAATGTTGGGTGTGGTTTGTGTGTGTTGTGTGTGTGTTTGTGTGTTTAATCTCAGCTCTAAAACACATTAAACTCGTCTCACACATTAAAAAAGGCTTCGAACAGGCAACACTCCCATGCCTACTCGTTTTACTTGCATGTTTCCTGGCTATTTTGCCTAAAAGGTTGTCCAAACACATATTGACAGTCAAAACACGCAGCAAATTTCTATACCCGACAAAAAATGGTTCGCGCAATCACAATTTCCAAAATAAATTGAAACATATCAGTCAGTCCAAATAGATGGCAACCCTACATGGTAACGCGTGATCGATTCAATTTTGCTTTCCAGAAAAGGTATCGCACCTGAAGGGAATAGGAAGCAGGGCAATTCAGCGATTTTGGAAAGGTTTCAGCGATCCTTCAAAGGCGGTATGATAAGTGGCTTGAGCGACTGATTTTAGGGTCCAGTAGATTACCGTAGTACGCAATCTTTGACTGACCAAAATGCACTAAGGTTAGGAATAAGCATTGTTTGCAAAACTCAGACAAGGGAATTTGGGCCTTATTATAAAGTTTTCTTAAAGCTCGATTTTGGAATTGCAACTTGGCTAGGAGGGAAGAACTGCTAAATTAATTAGACAAATAGACTCTACGCTACTATATCGTAAATGTAACAAAATCTTGATTGCTCATCTACTTAACCCCAGTTTAAAGCGTAATTAAAATACTCCATTAAACCAGAGTTAGTGGGCTCATCCGCCCTAAACAGTGCTTTAGGGTTTACGACTTGTCACCGAACATTAACATGCTATAGTGTAGACAGATAGTAGGACAAGTTCATAGATGTTCGTGACATGCTAATGAGTGTAAATATTCTACTAATATTATACATATAAGTCTTTGTGTATGAATGTTCGTAAGTGAATTATTGATTATTTTGCGTGAATTTCAGGTGGTCTCTTAGTAAAAGTTGTTCGTAATTATGTGTACTATGAGCTTTTTTTGACTTAGCATATCCTTTCCTTATAACCCTGTATCGTATAAATATAGAGTACTAGCTGCGTTCCGCGGTTTTGATTTATTTATTTATTTATTTAGGTTCACCAACACTACGTACACTAACACATTCAAATAAAATGTTAATAACAAACAAAACTTATACAAAATGTCGCAGTTTTTAAAGGCGAAGACAGCATGCAATTAAGAAAAATACATAAAACATAATTAATTATTAAAAGTAAAAAAAAAAAAAATAATGGTAAAATATTAAAGTCAAGAACAAAAATACATAGCAAAAATTAAAATGTCAAAAATTGATTACATTGATTGACGAAAAATGTGGTTAAAAAATATCATTCGAATAACGCTCAGTTTAAAATGCCACCTGCAGTCACTCCTTCTTAAACAATACCTACCGAGTTTAGCAACGCAAACGCTTCTCACACAACTTTACATTTCTTGTACAAAACTAAAGTTACGTCTATACAAGGCCCAACAAATTTGAATCCATCGGAAGTGGGGCCCGCAATGTGTCCGCCATTTTGTTCGCCACCGGAAGTAAGTAATGGCGCACAGACCTTTGTGCCTGCGTTTCAGCTTTATGTCTATGTTACAGAGAACATCACAGAGGAGAAACCCTCTTAGTTCGTTACAGTTGTAGTTGTTCACCGAACAGTGACCTCATGGCCTCACTTAGGTACCCTTATTTTTTCACAGAAATCAATTTTGATAGATTTTGTTGAAACATTATATAGGGTTATTCATAAAGGGTATGCTAAGCCGAAAAGGGCTCATAGTACTCATCATTATGAACAACTTTTGCTATGGGACCAACTCGAAATTCGCGAAAAAAAAATCAGCTGTTCCATAAAAAAATGTCAATGACACTCGACAAAATATATGGAACAGCTGATTTTTTTTTCGCGAATTTCGGGTTGGTCCCATAGTAAAAGTTGGTCATAATGATGAGTACTATAAGCTCTTTTCGGCTTAGCATACCCTTTATGAATAACCCTGTATATTATACAAGCTTATAAGGAATGTGTATGCTAAACCAATTAGAGCTCATAGCTATAGTCATCATGTTAATAATACTTTACTATGGGACAAACCGTGAAATTGCGAAGTAAAAACCATTTGTTTCAAACATTTTGTTGAGTGGCATTGTCATTTTTCTATGAAACATACAGCTTAGTCATATGCTATGTATACTTAGATCAACCGATACTTTATAATTATCTTCAATTAATATCCAAATTTTATAACAGGACATTATCTTCACAATACAGGGTTATTCATAAAGGGTATGCTAAGCCGAAAAGGCCTCATAGTAGATACTCATCATTATGAACAACTTTAACTATGGGACCAACAAAGAAATGCGAAAAAAAACAGCTGTTTCATACATTTTGTCGAGTGTCACTAACATTTTTCTATGGAACATCTTTTTTTTTGCGAATTTCGGGTTGGTCCTTTTAGAGCCCTTTTTGGCTTAGCACCCTTTATGAATAACCCTGTATAATTCCAAATCTCCAAAGACAACATTTTATCTAAATTAATATCCAATTAATATTAATGACTCAATAATCTAGACCCAAAAGCATTTCAAGAAGATAAAATATAGATAAACAATAGTTTGCGTGAGATAGAAGATATCACCCTTAACGGGACACTAGGGTCTCTAATTTGTGATATCAAGCTAGTGTTTATGACAACCTATAAGGCTGAGGACGCGGACTAATATATCATTGGACATGAAACACTTGAGATACCCCAGTCGCCACCAGCCATGGTCTCGCTTACAAGCGACGCTATAAAAGACTTTTTGATTAAAAAGGCTTACTACAAAATTGACGAGTCCATCTGTGATAAAGTCTCTTTACGTAAATTGTATTTAGACTGTAATAATACTTGACTGATTATACATACCTACTATTGTAGTTATTTCATACATTGATTTTTTGACAATGCAATAATTTTAAAAAATTTTTTGACATTCTAATGAGTTTTTCTATGATATTTCATTTATTGTGTACTAATTTATTCGTAAAAAAATGTATTTGACATTCATAAGTGTACATTGATGTACCTACCCATGTTTGAATAAATTATTTTGAATTTGAATTTGAAGCAATGATCTAGGTAGGTTAGGTTACGGTAAATCTGTGACAACCATAATATGACCATAAATAGAAATACACAATACGATATTTAATCTTAACATTACGCCTACGTCACACACATAGCAGCGGTATTTCATGACAGTCTGTTTTTATGATTCACAGTGACATAATACTAACTAAGCCAGAAAACATGCAGGAAAACGCTTTAAACTGGTTATGTAATTTCATATTCACTTATTCACTTATTGCTTACACATATAAATAGGCCGGAGAACTATAGGTAGTTTGGAGTGTCATAGGATTATTCAGTAACGGGCGAGTAACGTGTCCATAGTGTATTTTGTCCTTAGAAGGGCCATTAAAATGCTATGAACATGGACGGCTGTAAACTCAGTGAGTAACCGCCCTTGTAGCACTATTTAAACGGCACTTGCGCTACGTTGTCCTGGTGGCCTGGTTTAGTAGCTTTGTCGTTTGTTGGGCTAATCTAATAACCGAGCGAGCGAAGCGTCTCTGCCATGACTAGCAAAATTCGAATTCGTCTGTGCGGTTGGTACGCGTATAGGTCGAATTTTCAACCAATTTCAACGGAATTTTGGACACAGGTTTTAGAATTTGACAGATTTTATTTCGTCGGCGATTTAGTATGTAGTGGAAACATTGAATTTCGAATAAAAGCAAAATCGGTCGAGGTCATCGTTGTTGCTATAAAGGTTGTTGCTATTGCTTGATGCTAAAAGTTTATGCTGGCGATATCTACTTTCTGTAGACCAGTCTACTCGTATAATATATATATATTATAGGTAATTCACTAAGTAATTGACCAGGAATTGACTAAGGTTCTATGCTTTAAAATTACACAGTTTTTCATATACACCATAGCAAACGAGAAAAGCCTATTGGATTAGCATGGAATTTAAAATTGAATTAGAAATTTTAATTATTATTATTTTAAAATCTACTAAAACTATTTGACTGTGTACATATTGAATTCGCGGTGTGGTTAAACTCACAATTTTAACCAATGCACTAACATCGAGCTTATAAATTACTATGTATCAGTTGATCAATAAATATATATGAATCTGATTAATTTCGATTGGTATGGCGTTCTACAAAACTGAGTAAGCCAAGCACAAATGTGATGGCAGTGAAACAACAGAGACAAATCAATATAAAAACCCAGCTTGCTGGTTTCATTTCACAAACCTTTTGTTGGCTACGACCGTAGTAACTGTACGCTCCCGAGTCTATAGGTAAGACATAGAGTTCAATAGTTTCCACCAGCAGAATTTTTATCGAGAACGTTTCGAGTAAACTTTTGTTTTAACAACAAAACTACGGGCTTCATTAGCAGCAGTGATAGTATAGTATACAGGCATATGAGGATAAGTTATGCTAAGCCAAAAAGAGCTCATAGAACTCATCATTATGAACAACTTTTACTATGGGACCGACCCGGAAATCACGAGAAAATAATTAGCAGCTCCATATAAAAATTGACATTTGTAAATGGAACAACTGTTTTTTTTTTTTTTTTGTTATTTTTGGCTTAGCATACGCTTTCTTCATAAGCCTGTATCTCATATTTTCACTGCTGCTAATGAACAAACTAACGACACTCGACAAAATGTATGGAACAGCTGATTTTTTTGCCGATTTCACTGTGAGTTCTTTTTCGACTTAGCCATACCCTTTTCATATAACCATGTCAACAAAGTTCCATACTTGCATACTGACCTCTAAACTTGATCAAGTTTATACCAGCCATATAAGGTTTATGTTTAAGAACTTTATTATCACGAAGATAATTAAATGTCACTTAACATAGGGATTAACAATAAAAAAAACATAATTTTATACCTAGTTTTAAAAACTAAAAAACGCGCATTGTCATCGCATCGGTCTTTAACAGGTGTGCAAAGTTTGAAATAAATCTGATGGTTTAAAGTAGGACAAAATCGAGCTCAAAAGAGTCGGTTACGTAGGTATATACATACATAACATACGAGTACATATAGGTGAAACTAATAAAAACGTGTTAAAAAATATTTTGCGTTCGTTGTCGTACTTAAAACACGTTTTTAAACAGTACACGCATTTCTTTTCTCATGTTGTTACAACAACTTATCATCGAAAATGTATCGAGCTAATTGTTCCTTAAATGCGTGAAATGTGCTAAAATTTTTATAAATGAGGGTAGTTTGTTATAAAGCCCAGCCTTTATAAAGTATTCGTATCCTGGTTGTTCCTCAAATCTTTTCAACTCACTTTACGCACAAACAGCGACGTTTTATCTTGATGCTTGAATAATTCATTCATATTTTCTTACATCGCATCGTGACCTTTTTCAATATGCCAGTTGTTCTGGCACATCTTCAATCTCCTACAAATTCTTGCCAATAAACAACTGGGAACTTTTACTTCCAAGACGTAATATGAATTAGAAATGGCATGTTCCGGCAAGGTTAAGTCTTTTTATGGTAAAGGTGGCAAATAAGGAGACGGGCCGCTTGAAGGTGAGCGTTCAACGTTGCTTATTTTTTATTAGAAGTTACCAAAAATTAAGTACAATTACAAAATTTTTGGTAACTTCTGAATAAAAGTTTTTACCTAGATTGGCTTCAAAGTTACATACGAGTATAATGGGCCTTAAATAAAAAGTTTTCGTAAAGTTAAGTGACATAGCTTAGGACTGCGCACTACATTTTAGTATTACGCACAAGTTAAATGACATTTGTCAACCTTAGCAGCTGATAAGCATCGTTTTTAAGCAAGTTATCAGTTCCTACAGGTGATATTTATTTATTAATTTTTTATTTAGATGCTTACTGTGCTTACAGCGAAGCCAAAGCACACAGCAAGCTAGAATTACAAAAAATATTGTACTCGTACATAGGTACACTAACAATGGGTATATAACTCAAAACAACTATAATATAACTTAAATAAAAAAAACTAAAAAAACACGCTTTTTATAAAAAACCGAACTAAAAAAATAGAAAATAAAATTTTATAAATTTAAATTAAGAATAGGGTTGAAAATTTCAATAAATATAAATTAATAATAGTGTAAATAAATAAATATATGTATTTTATTTTTAAAAAGCGTGGGGTGCATGGGTCAATAAGTAGATATTATATATTTTGTAGATACATTTTGTATTGACAGACATGAGTAGAGTGATTAGCATTTTGATAATATCTTAGAAAGCACCCCACGCTTTTTTAAAAATAAAATACATATATTTATTTATTTACACTATTATTAATTTATATTTATTGAAATTTTCAACCCTATTCTTAATTTAAATTTATAAAATTTTATTTTCTATTTTTTTAGTTCGGTTTTTTATAAAAAGCGTGTTTTTTTAGTTTTTTTTAACTATTATTTATTTTTCGCTTTTTAGTTCGATTTGCTAACTATTAACCATCCTTAATATGTACAAATGTGTTGGTGTTATCCGATTTTGGCCGTCTGCTCAAGCAAATTAAAAATAAAATTGATGCATAACAAAAAATATTGAGCAAAAAGATTTGTAGCCGCGTGGTTTCGATCCTCAGACCTCATAAAATAAAATTGATGCGTAACAAAAAATATTGAGCAAAAAGATTTCAAGCGCGTGGTTTCGATCCAGGGACCTCTGGGTTATGAGCCCAGCACGCTTCCACTGCGCCACTCTGTTCTCTGACTCGAATGACGAAACTACCATTTGTAAGTTAAACGGTATTAAAAGTTAAAGAAACTTTATAGAAAAAGCGTGTTAAAAAAATTAATAGTTAAAAAAACTAAAAAACACGATTTGTTTAGTGTATTGTCATCGGTCCTCGATATATCTACAAAGTTTGAAAGAAATCTGACCGTTTAAAGTGGGTCAAAAACGCGCTCAAAGGAGTCGGTTACATACAAACATACAAACATACAAACATACAAACATACAGGTGAAGCTAATAAAAGCGTGTTAAAAATAGACACATGAACTTATAAAACAATTAAAATTTGTCGAAAATAAATCGACTTCTGGTTCCTGACAAATCAAATCGTTGAGCAGATTAATAGCCCGTGTCGTAGGAGCATATCGAGTCGTAGGATTATATCTTTTTCAACGCACAAACCAACCTACAAACTTTCTTTTTCAAACCTACTCCTAAATATCAAGCTATCTATCAAATAGCCCACCTTTTTGACACTACCTCGATTTTAAATCGGCAAATAGCAACAATATGACCCAAAACAATTCTTATACATCAACATCATCCACCACCTTCTCTCTCCCACTGCTGGGTAATCGAGACCAAGTTCGACCCGTGGCTCTGACTATAGTTATCCGGCGAAAAACGCCCGATCATCCCT
Source organism: Alcis repandata (assembly GCA_949125135.1). Taxonomy (NCBI): domain Eukaryota; kingdom Metazoa; phylum Arthropoda; class Insecta; order Lepidoptera; family Geometridae; genus Alcis; species Alcis repandata. The sequence continues at coordinate 1,951,946 of OX421237.1, forward strand.
ACCAAGGAATCTCCAAATCCCTATCTCTTTTTTCTCCTAAATGAGCACGTGGAAGCAAAGCCATAAAAGCGTTATATAGGCGCTGTAAAATGGAACAGCCAATATAAGAGAGTCATTCCCCCATGTTATGTACTGACATATTTTTATGCAAATTCTTGGAGATAATAATTTCAAGATGGGAAATTCTTTGACATGAGCGTCACTGTTCTGCGGACTCGTAAACTGCACGTGCATAAATTATGTAGAAAAGCTGAACAAAGCTAGCGGAAAATATAATTTTATGGAGGTGAGTAAAAGTTTTTAGGTCATCATCATCATCGTCAGCTGCTCGATCGATCCATTTGATTCTCTTTCTTTTTTTCTGTTTTGCGTTTCCAAAGAGTCCAAAACTTTTCTAGGTGTTGCCATAAATGTTTTAGATATCCTTTTGTAACCAATGTACATTAATGCACAAATTTTAGAATACAGGTTTATAAGAAAAGGATAGGTATGCTAAGCCGAAAAGGCCTCATAGTACCTATCATTACGAGTAAAAAAATACAGCTAACAGCTGTTCCATAGAAAAAAATGATTCCATAAACTGTACAGGTATCAGCTGTAACAGCTAATTTTTGGTCGCGATTTCCGGGTTGGTCCCATAGTAAAAGTTTATCATAATTAAAACTCCAAGTTTGCCTTTTCGACAAAGCATATCCTTTCCATATAACCCTGTATATTAATAAAAGCAGCTGGTGCCCGGGACTTCGTGCCCGGAGCCGCGCTGCTTGGCTTTAGGCCTCGCAGCTTTGTGGCTATAAAAAGGTAGACTATAGTATAGCTTTCCAACAGTGATTTTTTCGTAATCGAACCAGTACTGCATTGATAGACCCAAGAGCGGCATCTAAAAAAAATGTTCTTTTATATAGTCATAAAAGAATTTTTTTTTAGATTTAGATTTAGATTACTGATTAAACTTTACAAACAAACAAACATACAAACTTTACCTTTATAATTATAATAATATAACAGGTAATAACTTATTGCAACTGGGCTTTCATACTATTGTTCACTTTCAAATGACTGTAATGTTAGGCCTATTACATACCAACATACATTTATAAATAATTTAGTAAAAGTTATTAGTTTTCCTTATATACTTATTATTTCCTTCTTTTTCCTTGTATAATTAATTATTCCATTTTTTCCTTTGAATTCAATAAATAAATATTTTAACTTTAGTAAATAAACTGTTTTTGCCTGTAACTAACTAACATGTTATATCGATTATTAGGTAACCGATGTAATATATATAATTATGTATATGTATAGATTATATACAAATGTGATACTTTAGTTCTTAGCTTTAAGTTCGATGTCGATCAATACGCCTTGTGAAGCCAAGTCCTTATAATCGTACTATCAGTATGGGAACATAGTACACTGAAGTTTTCATGTTCTATCTTTTTATCAAAAAGGCTAGTTCAAATCAATGCGCAATCTTCAGTTTATGTCAAATTATAGAACGTAACGGTGGCCTTTTGGGTACCTAAGATACATTCAAAATCTAATTTAGTGCCCATTTCAAATCTTAATCACATAAAAGTTATCTTTTAAAAGTATTAAGCCGCTTTGTTTTCTCATTTTTGCCGATTTCAAATAAGTAGTACCTATTTGACACGTTTGTACCTATGTAACATTATTGAAACTGTAAAATATTCGCATATGATATTCGCATATCTGTTAGGGCTTCCAAATAAATATTCAAAATTTTTACTCCTTTATACCGTATTTTTTTAATAATCACTGCCCTTACTATGTAAATTATATACCTATAGAGGTGAGATAAATCCTTAGAGTAAATCGCGATGCCTTTCGAACTTCGACCGGTAATTAAAGTTCGTGAGAAAACTTCTCTGAGGGCAATTCTTTGGGGGCATAAACAAATCTGCCGATACGAGGGTCCTGATTCGACCCTGATTCAATCCTTCGGTTGGGGGTAACTTGGTAACTTGGAAGGGTGTTTTAGGTTAGTTAAGCTAATTTTCGCACGGAGTTTCTGGAATTTTTAATTGGTGTACTTGGGGTCTTTTAACTGAACTCATTTTGTGTTTTTTGAAGTTTTTGCTACATAGGTAATATCCAACAGAAAGCACTGTTGTACAGTGTTCAAAATTTTAGATTGTTAACTGTTGAGTTTTTAGTGCGAGGCTATCGCTATTGTTTCATCTGGCTCTGTTAGCGAAAAAGCGAGACAAAAGCCAATGTATTCTAAATCAGTCTCGCGTGTGAGTGGCTATGTCGTTTTAGTATTAACGTTAGTATTTAGTTCGATTAGTTATTAATTAGTTTTGAATAACGGAACATAACACAATAAATGAGTAACGGTCGTAATAATGTTCAAGTATTTATGTAACTCATTAGTTTATTTAACTTACCTGTAACATTCAATGTTATTTGATCAATAAACATTTCTGATTTCATTTGGTGCACTGAGCAAAATGGCCATCTAAATTCCGATGAATTCACCTAAAAGTACCTACGGAGCATACTGATCACTAAAAAGTACGATGATTAGCCCTAGTTTTTACGGTGACATCTACATAATAAGATAGTTGTCACTGTAAAAACTGGTGCTAATCATTGTACTTCTTATGGTGGTATTAGTATGTTATGCTCCGTACTCTACGTGAATTCATCATTCTTTTAGCAGAATTTACATGTACATTTTTTTAGTGTGTACATAATACACCTAATATTCTTATCTACGAGTATAGCAAGATTCTCCGCCAATACAAGTATCAAATTGGTGTCATTTATAATATTTTCACTTGATGAACAAAACCCTCCCTTGGTACTAAGAAAGAAGCTACGTGCAGCATACCATCGCAAGTTCTTCACAATCGGCGAAGTTCCGGCCCATTGTTCTAGTTTTTCCGGCTCCGGCTAATGCTATTAGCGGCTTTATTGAAACTTTTCAATAAGATGATTGCTGGTATACTCGGAACTCGGAGTGGGGAATATTAAAGGTAGTACTTTTTTGACTTTTTTGTCATATGCTTGAATATTTTATAGCGTCGTTTATATAGCTAAGAGTAAGAGGGTTATAGTTACCTTTGTTGATTGATTTAACTAGTAAGGTAAATGATGATAGAGCAAAGAAAAAGTACCAACTTATAAAAATTCATAGTCGTGTTTTGATTTTCATTTTTAGCAATTTGCTCAAATCCTAAGCAGACATTTTAAAATTTTATCTTTATTATTTATATATGAGCTACTTTCCTAAATGAACAAAAAGCCATGTAAAATGTAAGTATATTATGGGTTTGTTTCTAAATTGCTTTTTTTTAATAGGTATAACTTTTAAAATAAATATACCCATGCTCGCTTTCCCCAAAAATTTGTAATCATTTCCCCTCACATTTCCCATTGTTCTTCCAATAAAAATCCACGCTGTGACGTCACCCAATCTCGCAGTCCAACACAAAACAAAAGCACATCAACCGGAATCCATCAATAGTACAGTTTTACGACAGTGACTCAATTCGCGACAAACCTACCCGAGCGGATTTAAGACGAATGATAACCAGAATTCTGCGTTTGACTTTCCACTCTGAACTGTTTAAGGCACTGTCACATTGGGCGGCTTAAGCCGCGCGACAGCCACTGCACTGGTTCTATTATTGAAGCTTTTTAACTATGCTTTCTTTTTTTTTTCTATTTTGCTTTCTAGTTCTTGTGCACTTCATATTAGTGAGGCGGCAAGTAAGGCAACGAATAAAGTGAAACGGTTTCACAGTGCCATGATCCCGTGGCTGCAGCGCAATCTACATGTGACAGCCGCTAATACGCTACTAATAATACTACTATACCGCTACTTATAATGCTAATTTTGTGCACGAACAGAAATTCAATAGCAAAAGCGTTTGTGGATCCACCCAGAACTGGACCAGAGTAGTGGAATACGGTCTTATGACACTTCGAGGGTAAACCTGTACGATGATGCTTTGGGTTGAGTTTTTTTATACATAAAAGACGGTCAGAAATCAGATACCCTGTGTCGGGGATGCTATGGAACACACACAGACAAGGACAACTAACACCAAGACCCAGAACAGATATTTAAATTTTCATTCAAACATCTACCTGGCCGAAAATCAAACCCGGGACCTCTGAATTATATGGCGGATAAACTACCACTGAGCCAAACAGGTCTTCATCAACTGCGTGAGCGCTTGCACTGCTTACCCGTCTAAGCCACGTTATGTGAAAATGTGATTACCCCACACATTTGCCCTTCGCAGTACTGTACCCGCGCAGATTTATCTCGTGCGTACCAATAAACTTGCAGATAGGCTTTTTTACACCGACCCAATTTACTAGAAACAAAAACGTAGTTCCGTATCGGGTGTCGGCCATCAATTTCTTGAAGGTTGAAACGCACGAGAACTGAACGTAGAGTCGAGGATGAGTACTAGGTTTTACCTAAGGCCGAAACTGGAAGGCTGGTTCACTAGCAGGTGGCATGCTTGACTCAAAGTGTAGTTTCACGACCATTGAAAGATATATGTAAAATTAAAAAAAATAACCTGTAGTAGAGGTATATAGAGGGATCGAATTTGTGTTTAAGGCAACAAGTTGTACCACTGGGTTAAAATTGAGTGTTGTCGACTCCAAAGAGTGTCAAGCGTTTTATCGATTAAATGTTTACGATTTAGATTTTTTAACACGCTTTTATTAGCTTCACCTGTATGTTTGTATGTTTGTATGTTTGTATGTAACCGACTCCTTTGAGCGCGTTTTTGACCCACTTTAAACGGTCAGATTTCTTTCAAACTTTGTAGATATATCGAGGACCGATGACAATACACTAAACAAATCGTGTATTTTAGTTTTTTTAACTATTAGTTTTTTTAACACGCTTTTTCTATAAAGTTTCTTTAACTTTTAATACCGTTTAACTTACAAATGGTAATTTCGTCATTCGTGTCAGAGAACAGAGTGGCGCAGTGGAAGCGTGCTGGGCTCAGAACCCAGAGGTCTCTGGATCGAAACCACGCGCTAGAAATCTTTTTGCTCAATATTTTTTGTTACGCATCAATTTTATTTTATAAGGTCTGAGGATCGAAACCACGCGGCTACAAATCTTTTTGCTCAATATTTTTTGTTTCGCATCAATTTTATTTTTAATTTGCTTGAGCAGACGGCCAAAATCGGATAACACCAACACATTTGTACATATTAAGGATGGTTAATAGTTAGCAAATCGAACTAAAAAGCGAAAAATAAATAATATTTAAAAAAAAAACTAAAAAACACGCTTTTTATAAAAAACCGAACTAAAAAAATAGAAAATAAAATTTTATAAATTTAAATTAGGAATAGGGTTGAAAATTTCAATAAATATAAATTAATAATAGTGTAAATAAATAAATATAAGTATGTATTTTATTTTTAAAAAAGCGTGGGGTGCTTTCTAAGATATTATCAAAATACTAATCACTCTATTCATGTCTGTCAATACAAAATGTATCTACAAAATATATAATATCTATTGACCCATGCACCCCACGCTTTTTAAAAATAAAATACATATATTTATTTATTTACACTATTATTAATTTATATTTATTGAAATTTTCAACCCTATTCCTAATTTAAATTTATAAAATTTTATTTTCTATTTTTTTAGTTCGGTTTTTTATAAAAAGCGTGTTTTTTTAGTTTTTTTTTATTTTTAAATCTTGTTTTTTTATTAATCTACTACCGAATTAAATCAGTATACCAAAGTAAGGTTATTTGTAGGTGAGAAGAATTTTTCTGCAAATTATTTTCACTGCCAAAAACCAAGATTTTAAGGTTACTACACCAACCAATAAACAAACGTAGTCAGTTTTTTTAATCCTTACTTTTTATCCCAAGTGCGGTTCAACCACATCAGTTTCCCGGGATTTTTAGAGCTCTCCCTCATTGTTCGTTTCCCCGTTTATAGCACCAGCTGATCTGATTGGGGCTTATTTCGGAACTTATTGTCTGATACGACGCAACGATTGCCTCTTTGATTACGGACATTGTAAGAGAGCTTTGGGAATACACTTTGTTATGACGCCTGATAAATTATTATAGACTTTTCATGCTTTTTTTTATTCAATTGTAATTTTTAGTCTCATTTTTGGAGGGCTCTGGAAGCTGTAACACAGTTTTGTTACCTATTATTCCAGGTGTCAGCTAGTTTCAAATATATACAACTAAGTTATACTATTTTTAATAAGACAACTAATTGTGTCATTTATATAGTTTCATTATTTGGTCATTAAAATGATCAATATTATTAAAACTATACGAGTAGGCTTGTGTTTGACCGCCATCTCGCCTGATGGTAAGCAATGATGCGGTCTACGATGGAGCACGCTTGCTAAGAGGGAACAGATTCACTCGCAATTTAAAGACACCCAGATTATGTTGGCACTTAATGTTATTAATTTACGTCTAAATTGGCGTTAAAATTGGGGTAAGAATGAAGCTGTTTCCAGGCTCATAATGTTCATTTTTATTAACTTTTAACATTTTTATTAAGTTACCTTAAAATCATCATAGAGGGAAAGGACCTGGAACACCAAGAAGAACATTCTTAGATCAGATTAAAGATACAGATGTCATTAAATACAGGGATGATATTTGTTAGAACTCCAGAAAAATCTAGCCTAAACTGGATTAAAACAAAGTTGTGTAATGTTAAACAAATGTAAACGTTATATTAGAGGTAACACGGTTGAAAATGGCTTAACACAGCTAAAAAATAAACCCAAAAAAGCCCGTAGGCACTGGCCAAATTTAGAACAAGGTTGGCGGAACCCTTTCCGTCTGATAGAGCCATGGGACACCCGCATAAAAGTACAAATCTACAACTTCCTTTACTTCACCAAAGCTATTGTTTGCTCCACTTTGTAAAGTGAGGAAAGTTAAATTAAATAGCATGTACCATGTACCTAAGTTGTTGGTACAACACATAATGGAAAGCTTTATTGTTGTACTGAATTATATATTACGACAAATAAAAACAAAGATTATGGTGTTCTTAATCTTATTTGGAATGGGGGCGATAAGTCCCGCAAACGGTGCATTGTGTACGTATAATAAGGTGTTGTACCTTGATGAGAGGTTTTAATCCATATTTTTACAGTAAAATGAACTTGTGCGTTAAAAAAAGCAAAAGCAAATCCTGAAAATTCTGTAAATGAAATACAAAAAAAAAGGTAAAGTAGACTGTAGCGTTCATAGCGTAGCTTGAATAGACGTTCGTAATCAATCACCAATGTGAAGCAACGGACGACGCAGTCAATTTTTGGATGGGTGACCGCGAGGCATTTACAACTAAGCGCCACAGTGGGTTGGACAGTGTCCTTAATAACCCACAAAATATTGTTTATATCGTCTATCAGACGTAACGCTATGTTTGTATCCAGGTAAATCCAGAAGTAAGACAGCAACATCGAATTGAAAAAAAATTGGGCTTATATCATAGGTACATAATTATTACTTATTACAAATTACGCAGCAGCTACGCAATAAAACACGACTTTCAAAGCAAATCGAAACCTTCAAAATCTTGAGCATATAATATCATTTCCAACGAAACCATCCCCGTCCTTCAAAAACATCCGGCATATTCCACATCAAACGAAATTTCAATTTCCCTTCAAAAAAATCCATCCATCCCAATCACGAAGTCCAAATAAAATCCGCACCAATTGCCGAATTAGCAACAAATTCTCAAGGAAAAAATCAGTGAAACAAAGAGATAAGTAATAAAATTAAATAGCGCCCAATCGCCACTGTATTTGGAGTTAAAAGGGTGCCGATAAATCTTTCGGCAAATTGTCTACGAGCTAGCTGTAAGGAATAGTAAGCAGGGCAGTACATGAGCTCACTAGATTTAGATCACCCCAATTTACGGGATTTTTATGTTCAATGGGTCCATTAACCGTTCTGTAAAGGGTAATACAGAAAGGGTATGCTAAGCTGAAAAGGGCTCATAGTACTAGAGGTAATTATTAGGAACAACTTATACTATGGGACCAACCCGGAATTCGCGAAACAAAAATCATTGTTCCACATTATTAATTTAACTCCTCCATTATACAAAACTAAGGTAAAGACAAGAAAAAAAAAAACAAGTCAAAATGTTTGCGACCATTTTTAATCTTAAAAATAAAAACAGAATAATTTACGAAAATTTTACATTTTCTACAATAATTTTCGATCATTTTTTAACTAACTCTATTTGTACCAAGCCACAGTACTGCGTCACACTACACTCTTGTCCTTCCTATGTATATTTATAAAGAAACGAGGATATTTTCTGCCTATTTTATTTATCTTTATGGATATTTGGCGTCCTCTTGGTCAGTTGATTTAGGTACTATTTGATACGAATGGATGCCCAGGCCATTAGTGGAGTGGATAGGATTGGTATTCTTAGCATAATGTAGCATAAATATAACGAATATGTTGGTATTATTACAATTATTAGTTATACAACAATAAGGATATTATTAAAATTAATAATAAATAAACGTTTCACACTCATAGCTCCCACTAGGATAAATCCTGTGTCGGGGATGCCATGGAACACACACAAAGACATATCCGGACATCGAAAAATGGTTTAAAATAAAAGTCAATGGTAAAAGTTTTTCTTATGTAAAGGTAAAAAAGTAAAAAAAAAAAAAAAGTAAAGTGTAGTAGTGTGGTAAAGTTTTTCTTGTAGCTGTATGTAACAGCTACAAGATAATATGACTTAGATAAGAAAAACTAACATGATTATTTTGTAGGTTAAATTTAATATGAGATTGTTAAAATTTTAATAAAATTTAAATCGTAAGGATTAGGAGTCGAATAGGAGAGAAAGGGTACCTGTTGCCCAGCATTGGGACGAAATAGAATTAAAGTATTATAATTTAATGAGTAAAGTAAAGGTAATTGAGGTGATAAAAGTTGTTGATTTTATTTATTTACATATTATTATTATTGAAATTCTTACAATACTTACAATTTAAATTTTTTTTTTATTAATTTTAATTTTTTTTTCCGACAAATAAACAAAAAAAAAAAAAAAAAAATTACAATAAAATTATGTTATTATATCATGAAAAGATCATGCTAATATCTTTTTTTTTTGTTGCTCTGATCAGGTTTAATAAACGTGAATTTATTCGTGATAAAAAATAATTGTTCTTACTCTTAAAGCATCAAATATATGGATGTTTAAACTTATATTTATATCGCGATGCTTATAATGAGAATTTGTTATTTTTCTACTAGAATTTGTAAGGTTTGTGTAAACATACTAATCTACCCATGTGGAAGGTTTTTATTTGATGTTTCGCACATGTCCTAGGAGTATAAGAAGTAATGCCTTGATCGTTTTTCTCAAATGTCATAAATGAGGAGAGGACTGTGTCTAGAAGGAACCAGAGCGAGTCCACTTCTGTCATGTCGAGGCTGGAGGCTGCGCTGGGAGCACCGACGCTGCCGAGGACTGCGTGGAAGCAGCACAGGAGGCAGAGAGCAGTGCCATAGTATTGTCGTTTCATCTGAAACGGGTGTAACACTATTTTTGTAAATTAAAAGCTGGCTCCACGAAATTGGAAAGTATATTTTAGATTGAAAATATTATTATGACTGCTTGATACTATTAATCTACGACAAATAAATCAATTAATGCTACGACTTTGATATCATTAAATTCGAATTTGTGTTTATAAAATATTTTGTGTTTTCTCAAACAAAATAATGTTATAATCTGAGGTTACAATAAAATTCAAAAATTCACTCTTCTCTTTGTCACGACCGATAAACTGTTTTATATCAGTAGTTTTATATTATAATGGTAGGTAACCATTAAAAATGTATTCATGAATTATGTTAATATATCCTGATTCCTAATTAGTTTTCAATTTACTGCGTTATGCAATTTACCAGTTTTTTATTAAAGCCACTCCTGATTTGAATGTAGAGTAATTTTCAAAGTTTTGCGAAACTAACGCACACCGTTTGCTTTTCATATCCATTGGTTTGTAAATGTTAAAAAACAACATACCTTTTCAAAGCAGCAAACTGAGTCAGGTTTGAAGTCTGTGCCTTGCAACTCAGTGTCGTCGCAATTTATTTTTTTCACTATATTTTTTAATAAATAAAGTTTTTTCTGTGGTACGCACGACTGCTGGTTGCAATCCGTCACTGAATAATTATCCTGAATGTTAGCAGAATTTAAAATAAATTAAGGAAGCTACTATGTTTAAAGTATTATCTACTTAACAACATTTAATTATAACCATGACGCTATAGGGGGCAACAGAATCAATATTTTTATTTAGTTGCATATTCAAAATTGACTAGCTGATGTTCCGGACTTCGTTCCCGGCGCGCGGCACTGCTCGGCCTTCACAATTCCAGGTTCATAATATAATGTAGGCTACATCTTTATATATATTTCTTGTGTACGTGTGTATGTCACTGAACTCCTCCTAAACGGCTGGACCGATGTTGATAAATTTTTTTGTGTGTTCAAGGGGATTCAAGAATGGTTTAAATTCACAATTGGACCCGGTAGGTGGCGCTGTTCGGGCAGGACAATAACATAACTTGAGAACGACTTTACCGATTTCGTCTATCTTTTTTTTAAAAGACATGTGTACAGGACATCGTCTGTCGGGTCAGGTAGTACATTTATATATTATATAATAGCTCTTATAGATAGTGTGCTCTTAGAGATAGAACTTTGACATTTATAATGCTGTTAGGATTATAATAGAAATAATAATACATAGTTGTAATATAGTAGGATTACTTATAAATTATATAATTATGAGAAAATTAGTCGTATTGTTTAAAAAAAAAACAAGGTAAAGAAAAAAAAATTTAATAACAAGTTTTTGCTATACAAAACATGTTACTATAAGAGATCATGCTTGTATCATATTTGATAAGCTTGAATACACGAGGATTTATCCGCAATTAATTAAATCTGATTGTTACTCTTAAAGCATCAATTTAGGATGTTTAAATTAATATTTTCGTCGCGATGTTCATAAAAGAATTTGTTATTTTTTTTTGCCTATTAAATTATTTTTTTCCTAAATGCATGCATATAGGTCTATGGTTTTTGTACGTTCTTATACTATTTGCCGGACATTTATCACCTTTTCCTAAAACTCCTTGATTGTTTTTCTCAAATGTCATAAATGAAGACAGGACTGTGTCTAGAAGGAACCAGAGCGAGTCCATTTCTGCCATGTCGCGGCTGGAGGCCGCGCTGGGAGCACAGAGGCTGCCGAGGACTGCGTGGAAGCAGCACAGGAGGCAGAGAGCAGTGACATAGTACTGTGGTTTCATCTGAAACGGGCGCGAAACTTATTTCCTGCACAAAGTTGTCATCAGTTACACAACACACACATTCACTCATTCATCTCTGCAAACGTTGACTCTTTCGAGGACCTGTGTATTGCAGAGACAACCCCCCCCCCCCCCTCCCACACACAAGTTGAATAGTATCAATTTCTAACTTTGCTTGCTTGTGGTTGCTTCTGATTTTTAAATTTTCAATGTGTTAATTTTTTTATAAGTTTTATTAGATCTCTACTATAAAAAAAATATTAATAATGTTATGAAATCATTATATTTATTTCTAAAACTAGCTGGGTCATGCGGGTTTACCAGCTTTTTACCTTAACCACTCTTATATTGAAGGTTGAGCCATTGTTAAGATTTTGCGAGACCAACTGACACACAGCGATTGGTTTTTCAATATTATGCTTATAGATAAATAGTTAATGTTTCGAATATAAAAACAACATACCTTTCCAAAACAGCAAAGTTATTCAGGTCTGAAGTCCGTGCCTTGCAACTCAGTATCTTCGTGAAGAAATTTAGAATAATTCACTAAATTGTAAATTAATTTAGTGTTTCTTTGTAGCACACACGACCGTCAACTGCAATCACTCACTGAATAATAAAATTGTCCTGAACAAAACACGAACAATGTAAAAAAATGTTATATAAAACGTACCTAACAACACTTACTTATATGTATGATAAAAATGGGGAAAACAGAGTTAGTACTTTTAATCATTGACATACCTACCTGTGTTTACTAGCTCATTTGCGTAGGTTTATACAAGGTGTAACAGAAAGGTGTAGTAATACTTAAGGGTTTTTTCCTGGATATTTTTTCTCGAATTTAGCAAACTTGTGTCACTAAAATGGATCACTTCGACGTATAGAAGAACACCCTTAAGTATCACTACACCTTTCTATTACACCTTCTATAATAACATAGCCTCTCTATATTTGAAAATATTGTAATTTCTAAATATTTACAATTAATAATTCATTCATATTGGGACCAACTTACCTAATAAGTACGAACGTACGAACGTGCGGAAACATTATACTCCTTAGTTACCTTACTTTAAACGCAATAAATAAAATTAAAAATTGATTTCTTCTTTAATCAGACTTATTTAATTAACGTAAATGAAAATACCAAAAATAAACAAAGGGCTCATATTTGCACCGCATAATCTTCGTTGATTCCGGATTTTACAAATGAATAAAATATACAGTCTAAATACACAGTACCTATAACTCGACAGCATTTTTAACCGCTAATAAATAAATCAAAAAAACTCCATTTAGAACGCGTTTTAGCAAAAAAAAACGCGCAACACACATTTCGTTTTTTTCTTCCATTACCATAATTTCGTTTCAATGTAAACTTCGTAATCGGCGTTTCAGGAAAATACGGCAGGTTCTATTTGATATTTCTCTTTCTATTTGCGTTATGGAATTAGGTTTAAAAGCATTTTTTGATGGAATTTCGTATTTGTACAATTTACCGGTAATGTTCGCATATTGTGCTTAGTAATTCTTTTACGCCCACGCTGGAGTTTTCTGGCGATGATTTATTTTAAGGCATAGGGTAAATAAATAAATAAAAATAAACAAGCCTTTTTTAGAGGTATACTGTTTTTCACACACATTGAATTACATTGTATTTATTAGTTAATTGTTTTGGAATAAGGTCCCCTCTTCATTTGAAACCACTTTTACCTGGGCATAGCTTACATGGTGACTAATCGTCACTGCGAGATTGCAATCATCATATTTTTACCCATATTCCTACTACAGTATCGACTTTATTTGACGAGTATTTAACTGACAAGAGAATATTCTGATGTTATATAACTTTGTATGTGTTGATGATTTCGTGTATTTAAAGCATAGGTATCATTACGGTTGAAGCATGGCAAATTAAAACTATTAGATATTATTACAACAATTGTATAATGTAATACCCATGTTTCGTGACAAAAATATTTGAATTTATGTAGGGTCGGTACAATAAGTACATTTCTTGCCTTCATCTCTATCATTCGTCATATCTAAATTCACTCCCTTCTTTTTCATATCACTCATCATTCATTTTAATTCATTCATGTTTCACTACGAGATTACATACTCTAGAGTAATTAACGTAGCTTTTAAGATGGTAAAGCTTACAAGTTTACATCACTGCAAGATCACGTACTCATTTTTTAAGCTTATCAGCATCCCAAGGCTGATTTCTCCCACTCATACCTACCACAGCTTTTTTTTTTATGAAATTGAGTGACGAGACGAACAAATCGCTCGCCTGATGTTAAACGTCACGTTTGCCCATAACAGGTCTGCGCCACCCAGAATTTTGAACTCGCAGAATTGACGACCCTGCGTGGCACAGCACTGCGCTCGTCACCCTGAGATATATGTTGTTGAATCTCCCATTTGCCCTGTAATTTCACATGAAACAATGCCCTTCCAACCGGAACACAGTAATGTTTGCACATTACTGCTTGGCGGTGGAATATCTGGCAAAGGTGTGGTACTTCCCCAGGCGGGCTCTGCAAAAGAGCCCTACCACTACAAGTTCTCAAGTTCTCATATAATCAACATCAAATAACCGTTTCCACTCTCTGCTGGGTACAGGTATCCTTCAGCGCGCCATCTTTTCCGGTTCTGTACCAATCTCTTCCACCGCCTTCCTATCGCCTTTACTTATAGAATTACATACCTACGACCAGCTAACTGAAGGTGCCCAGTGTTTGCTTTCCTTACCGCTATCACTGAATACTTCACCGGTAAATAGATATTAAAAAAAGTTTGTTTAAAATTACTAAAAAGTATTATTTTTAATGATTTATAGACACATAATGTGCCAAAATTTGCTGAGAACCGGTTATATCCGCCTTATTGAATTGATGCAAGCAACCCGCTGTCAAACCTCGTTACTGTAACAACCGTTACAGTAGCTGTAACAGTTGTCACAGTTAACGTAACTGTTACGGTTCGATAGTGAATGCCTCGCTTTATTACAGTGAGTACCTCGCTTTATTGAGCGACGTCATGCGGTTTCGTGTAAGTGATCTAATTGATTTGATTATCCGGAACGTGTTTCATCTTAATTGGTAGAGCATCGAGTGTAGCGTTCGTCAATTAAGTATGCTAAACTTTGACGCAATTGTATAATAGTACGTGTCTTATTTAGTTACATAAATTGACGGTAAAATGTAAGGGGAGATTTATTAATTAATTCTAAATTAAATCTCTATACAGGGTTATTAATAAAGGGTATGCTAAGCCGAAAAGGGCTCATGGTACTCATCATTATGAACAACTTTTACTATGGGATCAAACCGAAATTAGCGAAAAAAAATCAGCTATTCCATAGAAAAATGTCAATGACACTCGACAAAATGTATGGAACAGCTGATTTTTTTCGCGAATTTCGAGTTCGTTACGCAGTAAAATTTGTTTATAATGATGAGTACTATGAGCTCTTTACGGCTTAGCATACCCTTTATGAATAACCCTATATACATATTATACATCTTAATATATATAAATCTCGTGTCACAATGTTTGTCCTCAATGGACTCCTAAACCACTTAACCGATTATAATAAAATTCGCACACCATGTGCAGTTCGATCCAACTTGAGAGTTATGATAGTTTAAATCTCAAATTATAGTCGCAATTTTAATTTATTGCAAATTATATATATACTGATAATTTTTACTATAAATTGACAAGTTAGGATCAACATACTACGGTTGCTATAGTTACGCAATGGCTTTTGACAGGACAACGTCTTTCGAGTCAGCTAGTAATATATTAATTATCTCTCTCTCAATATTATTTTAGTCAACCTAGTCGACTATATTGAAGAGTTTGAGAAATACCTGGGGTCTTTCCTGTCATTGTGGTAGCAACAGTGAACGTGTGTCATCCTGCTCACTCGTATGCCGCAAGTTAAACTAATAGAACTATTTGACTGTGTACATATTGAATGCCCGATGTGGGTAAACTGACAATTTCAACCAGTGCACTAACATCTAGCTTATAAGTTACAATGCATCAGTTGTTCAATAAATATTACTGAATCTGAATCTGAAAGTAAGTTGGTGCGAGCGGGATGGCATGTGGTTCCCAATGCTGATTGCTACCAAAGTAACACAATAAGAAAGGGCACAATAAGATTTGGCTTATTTCGAAATCACAAGATTAAATTTCAGATTAACATGAAAAAAATCAGGTTTGAATAAGCCGATACATTTTTTTTGTCAAAATACACAACTTTTGCAACCGGATGAGTGAACTTATCACTCATCCGGTTTCAAAAGCATGAAATTCGAAAATTGATGGCCGCGGTGACGTCATCTCGGGCTCGAGGAAAGTCAGAGGCCTCTTTAAAAATAAACCAAAATGCACATACGAGTAGGTACATACCTTGAAGCCAAGATCTGCAGAAAATGTTTCTTCAAAAATTTGCTGACTCAGATGCTCGAAAAGTTTAGTCCTCCGATTTTAATTACCTGTAAATTAAAAAAAAACGCTATTACTAATGAATATGAAAGTTAGTTTGTATTTGTATGTTAAATTGAAAAATATTTAATTCAGATAAATTTTATCTTTGTTCATAATTTTCCTGGTATATCACAATTTTTCAGGCCAAACCAATAACGAATAGTTTTTTAATTCTATTTTTAAAATTTATTTAAAATACATAACATTTTTAAATGGTTTTATTAGCAACATTTTTCTACCAAAACATGTATTAATATTGTTATATTCCACATATTATTTTCTCACATCAAACATAATTTCACCTCAAGCTCATATTTAACAATATTTTGACAGAAGCCAATACCAAAAAAAATCCCCTATGTAAATATTAATTATGCTTCCGCATACGCGTTGTCAAAAGGAGGTTCTACATAGGTATATGCCAGGAATCGATTCCAATAATCTCGCAATCCGCAAAAAAAAAAGAAAAAAACCAAATAGAATTCGTACCAACATTAATTTCCCGCATAAAGGTGTGTTTACATCGGCGTAATAAAGGCGTCGAGCGTGTAGGGTTACCAGGTTATAGCGGGATTTGGTCTGACATAATTTTGCTCGGGTTTTAGTAAGAGCGATAAAAAATTCAGTAATATTCGGTAAGCTTTGTACACATTTTTCGAGAAAACTACAATGTTTTAGCACGACAGCTGAGAATTTGTTTTGTTTGAAGAGTATACCTAAATCTCTCTTTTTTAATATTATATAAGAAATGGAAAAGTGAGTGTGTAAGTTACGTTGTCACGTTTAACTACTCAACAGATTATCATGAAACTTTGCATACAAGTATAGTAAAGAAAAGAATAGCATAGAAAATATAGATACTGGCTTCTTGTTGTCATTTTCCCAAGTTTTCTCAAGGACACCTACCACCTACTAACTAACCTAACTTATCACTAATAAGAAAAGAAAGTAGATAACAATTATTTACAGGTATAATTGGTTGTCAAAATAAAAACAGTAGGTACCTACATTTTTTTTTATCTGTAGGTGACTGTTTATAGCAAAAGGTTTAAAATAGTATAATGTGTTTTAAGATGTGTGGTATATTTTAACGAGTATGTTATTTCAAAAGGTTTTTTCGTTTCTGGAACTAGACCTGGTAACTAAATTATAATAACAAAATTTGCGATAATCGTTGAGTATTCCTTACGAAATAATCAAAATAGTAGAGGTAATAAACAAACCATATTATTACTCAAATAAGCCAATTAACTGTAAACACTTGCAATCGATAGCTTAAATAAATATAAATTAAATCAATAACTAGTAGGTATCCATTAAAAATCAGGACTAGACATCGATCTAGTCCGACTTCGGTGGGACTAGATAAAGATTTTCCTGTTTAGTGGCAACCCTAGATCCGTGCCGCTTTAATTCACTCGCGTTTGATAAATTCTCACGGAATGAGCCTCGCGCGCGCGAATAAAGCGGTAACTCGAAATAAAAGCTCGTGTGAGTGAAGCTTTACAACGCGTTTTTTGTACGGAAAATTTATTAAAATTACTACTTTTGCACTGGCTTAAATAAAATTGTATTAATGTAGCAGGTTGAAATATACAATAGGGTGGGTCACTAATGTATGGAGAAAAAAAAAATGTTTCACATGGATTTGTAATACTTATAAAAAGGTGCTATAGTGTCAGTATATGATATTTACAAAAAAATAATTATCATTGGATATCATATTCAGCTTCCGGATTGACTTTGAAAAATCATAAAATAAAGGAAAAGAGCTTTTCGTGAGACTATGGCTGGAGGCACTATCCAAATTTTATTTGGTGTATTTTATAATTAAAACACGAGTAGATAGACATATTTATTTATTAAAGAAAAATAAAATAAAAATCGTTACCAACTTTTATTCAATTATTTGGTTATTTAACTAAAAAATCTTTTTTACTTTCGAATTTAGGCATGTCTTTGCGAGACTCGATCTGAGCCTTAATAAAGCCTTCTCTTGAAGTTTTTCTACACAAAGAACGTGCTGCTTCAGTGACAGTCTTCACGGCTCTTTCGACTGCTTGTGTGTGACATGGTAGGCGTAACAAAGGAAGTTCTCGTTCTCCTTTTTGTGCAACAAACAATTGCAAGTCCTCGTCACTTACAGCCTTGAGGATTGGAGGTTCGGTGATGTTCTGCTGCCAGTTGATGAGGTCGATATAAGAAGATGCATTTAGGTTCAGCTCGGGAACTTGGAATAATCGGACATTGCTTTCTTTATTGGCGCGAGCCTTTAAAATACGACGTGCTGCTAACTCACGAATGTGGTTTTCGGGGTCTGTGAGCATCGCCAGTAATAAATTCTCGGGATGAGCGAAATAACCATTTCTTTGAATGACTGGATCAATGTGGACTTTGAGATCTGCCGGTAAGTATCTAGAAGCAGACACTAGCTTCCACAAGTGTCGTGCTCCATCTTTGCAAGTAGGATGAGTTTTAATAGAAAACCAAGTCGGAGCGTAAACTTTAACAATATAAGTCGCTAAAATTTGAAGTTTTTCAGACGGAGCTTTTGTCGAAACATACAAACGAAGAATACGGTTGGCTCGAGTCAGCCACCTGGCATGAGACATCTTGCCCGGCGATTTATTCGCTAAATCATCTGGGCAATGTCCTGACATAACAGCTGAGGTAATGTTATAGAGGTACGATTGGTCGGTACTGAGATCTTGTGCTGTTAAATCTGGTAACTCTGAGGGGATCGGTTGAAATTGAACCCGAGGGTTATTATGACAGTTTTCTAGTTGTTTTCCAATTGGCCCTTTGAAAGTTTCAGGTCCCGACGTACCACCGTCAATGTATGCAAACAAATGCCGAAATGGTAATTCGTTCATATGTAGCAGGCAAATAATCCACTGCAATGGTTTATTTAATTCTTTTTCTAATAAACGTATGATACCCCCATATTTACCGACATTAACGTTTGTACCGTCGCACCCAATCGCCAACAGACAGTCCGTTGATATGTTTTCTCTTAAAAAATAATGAATAATTGCTCTTGCAATTATTTTGGCAGAGCCGGAACTTGGAGTGATATGTCCCAAATACTTAGAGTCAGGTTCTTTAATTAATGATATGTGCTCTTCCATAATAAGTTGTCTATATCTTTTGCCCCCCTTTTTTGTCAGTACAAGAGTTTTGTCTTTACGACCATCAAAATATAAAGCGGGTACTTGCGAAACCCTGTCACTGACAATAATTTTTTGTCTAGTTTTTGTTCGTTCTCTACGTAACTTGTTCTTGTCTATCACTGACACAGAGGACGTGGTTGCTTGCAAAACTGCTGAGGCTATGGCAGCTCCTGCCCTGTCTGATACTCCATACCTGTCACAAGTTTTGGCGATTATAGAATAATTCGTACGGGCATTGGTAGTTGGCGTAACAATATTTTCTTTTAATTGAAGTGTTTTGTCATCACAGTCAGGCTCACTGGAATCGGTAGAGGTGGAGATATCAAGCTGAACGGCGGTGTTTGAAGTGTTACAGTATGTTGCTTGATGTTTTGATAGGTATTCTTGCTTTTGCAGCTTCCTTTTTAAACATTTTGTGGCTTGTTTGGTACAGGTGATATCGACATTACCAATGAACATTTTTCTAGACGTACGTTGATCGAGTAGGAAGTCGCATTCCTTTCTCGGTACCTTTCGCTCTTTTTGGCAAGTGCAATTTATTAAGTCCTTACATTTACAGGCACAAATATCAAAAAGGTTTTTACCAGTACGCTGAAACTCTTCCAGGTTCTTTTTCGGTATTTTTGGGTGTGATTTCAGCAGATTCTTGCACTTGGTGTGGTAAGCCTGCAACATTTGTGTCACTCTTGTATGTGAAACGATGGGAAGAGATGCCTTCGCCCACAGTTTTTCAATTTTATCCGTCACAATGGTAGCGATTTCTTGAAAAGTTGGTTCTTTTCGAGTATCTTTAATTGACTTTAATTGTCGCCTCGTCCACTCATAACACTTCATAACTTCTGCATAAGTTGGCAACATATTGTCTTTAAGATCACATATTTCCCCAAACAAAGGACATCGCGTAGTATTTCGCGTGCGTTCCATTTTTAAAACGTCCTTCCCACCTAATTAGCGGGGCGCAACTGGCGCGCGATCTTGTCGCGACAAGTGCAATCGACGCCTCCCGCCGCCCTCACCTCACACCTAAATCTAATGAATCAAACGCGTCTATTGGTTTATTTTAGTAAATACGCCATAATTGCTTTTAAGTCATGTAATAATAATGTAAAAAACACAAATGCAATACATAACTATCGACCCTTGAAATAACATATTAAAATTATTTTTTTTTGTTTTTCAATGTGAATCCGGAGGCAGTTAATGACATTACAGATCGATAATATTTTACGTACGTGATTTTTGTGCTACCTGGCACCTAATTATAACTATTAGATTACAAGTATTAAAAAAATTTTTTTTTGGCCCACCCTAATATACAAGGTGTAACGGAAAGGTGTAGTTATACCAAAGGGTGTTCTTCTACACGTCAAACTTCACCACTTCTAGAACACAAGTTTGCAAAATTAGAGGAAGAAAATGTCGAATCTCCGTAGAAAATTGATCACGTGACTAATTATTTAGTATGGAGACTCGATATTTTTTTTCGAATTTAGCAAATTTGTGTCACAAAACTTGTTCACTTCACGTGTAGAAGAACACCCTTAAGTATTATTACATCTTTCCGTTACGCTTTGTAGAACGACAGGAAAGAAACTGCCATTGTAGGATACTGTTAATTTCCTTTCGATACGTCCACGTTTTGAATTTACGTTTCTAATCTGTAGGCATACTTGTACATCCAAGGAATACAACAGACTACCGAATACCTTGTTTCCTGAGAGATATAATCTTGAGCTTGTAAAGCTGTTTGAATAGGTATCTTTTAGGTATGCGTGTTTCGTCTTTGACCACATCGTCGCTATCACTGAATTTAAAAAACTGACAAAGCGAAAACTCGCATGTCGAGTGTTTAAAACTGTCGTATTTTTAAAAAGCGCGGAACCCTAAAATTGCGTTTAAGGCAAGACAAATCACAAATACAAACAGACCGACACCAATGTCTCGCCTTATCTTTCCAAAGGACGTTCAAAACCCGAAAAACAGTCGTGTTCCAAGTAATGAAAACAACTAGTTTTCATTATTAATTTATCACCTATTTATTCACTGCGAGTACTAAGATTAAAAATTCAAGATTTTATTTGCAGAATGTAGGTATAACAGATCTTATAAAATTAAAAACATAGTGCCTTACAAACTACCTCCTTAAGAGGTGTACAAAAGTTTAGGAATAGATTAGTTTACATAATTATTAAGGTCAGTCAAATTTAAATAACAACGTCAATTCTATTAATAATAGTTAAAATTTGAATATAATATCTACAATAATACAAATTAAAATTGCGTTCGTTAAGCAATAATATTGTCCTCATTTTGTGATACCTACATACGAGTATGACAAACTAATATGACCACGAGGAAACGCTGGATTTTTTATTTCAATAGTCAGAAACATAATTATACAATGTACATCCCTACTATAGTCACCGCGTTACCAACTGAGTCGTGCGGCCATAAATCATTTCTCTATGTCTATCTCGCTCGCACTTATGGGTCTTATGGAGCCGCATAGTGATGTCGTAAGATGGTTATAAGCGCATATCGATAAGAATAAAATCAGATAGAAACATAGTAGATAGTATTGTGGCCCTGAAAATGGCCCTATCCCTATTGACGCTTATGGCCCTACGACTCAGTTGGTAACGCGGTGACTATAGTGCCACACCTTACTACAGAATTTGTCCGATAGGTACTATATCATCAGAACAATACCTGACAGGTGTATTGTACCTATCTGATAGATCAGTGTCACCGTAGTAGAGCAGTGTTACCTGTTATAGGATGACGTGGATTGATGGCGGAAACTAAAAGCGCCTAAATTTTTAACCCGTAACAGATTACCTGATAGTGTAGTCGCTATAAACCTGGCATGTTATATAGGGTTATTCGTAAAGGGTATGCTCAGCCGAAAAAGGCTTTTACTATGGGACCAACCAGAAATTCACGAAAAAAAAATCAGCTGTTCCATAGAAAAATGTCAATGACACTCGACAAAATATATGGAACAGCTGATTATTTTTCGCGAATTCTGGGATGGTCTCATAGTAAAAGTTGTTCATAATGATGAGTACTATGAGCCCTTTTCGGCTTAGCATACCCTTTATGAATAACCCTGTATTGATTGAAATATTCTTGAAATAACAAAGTTTTACAAAAAATGCTATTCAATAGTGAGACGAGCAAACCTCTAGTCTGATCTTAAACGTCACGTTTGCCCATATCAAAACAATAAATCATTATTTTTGCCAAGTCATGTAAAAGGCCTTCTGGTGGCCTAAAAAGTTTGACACCAGGGCAAGCCACTCGACCTATTTGAACATTATCAGAAGTCATTGGAACACAGATTTTGATGCTTCAGTTTTTACAAGGTTTTATTAAACTGGATATGTTCGTATGTTTAGGTCGAATCTAGCAACTAAATTTCAAATCGCTTCCCGATGTCCTCTTCAGCTGAAATTTGGTATATCTATGTAACCACAATCCCAGAGCTGTAAAAGCTTGCTATAAATTTATTTATGATTTTATACAACAAATCACGCGGCAGTAGGAAACATTCATAGTAAATCATAAATAATATTGCTGCTATTGTAGTCATGAAAAAGCAAAATTCCCATTCGAAAATAACTCGATCAAAGCATTCGATTACTTCCCGATTGAACAATAACGACAACAACAATAAAATTGTAAATCAGATTTATGATTGTGATACGACAATTATGTTTAGTGACAGTGAATAATCGCTCACTTTTGTTCACTTTGTTCACTGTCGACAATGGAATGTTGAGTGAGTATCAATAAGGCGCCTGCCTCCACGAACAGTGTAATGAACGTTTCACACTCATAGCTCCTCACTAGGATACCCTGTGTCGGGGATGCCATGGAACACGTAAAGACAAGGACAACTAACAACTAAACCCAGAACAAATATTTAAATTCATTCAAACCTCTGGCTTAAAAGGCGGATATACTACCGCTGACCCAAACAGGTCATCAAAAGTTAAGTAAAAATAGTTTTGGAAACCTCACTGACCTTGTAATACTTTCAATCCAATTCTGAAGAATTTAGTTCACCAAACTTTTAATAAAGATATTGTCCTCGTCTAATATACCATAATGAAAGAGATAGCTCTATTTTTAGTAAGTTTTGATCAGTCAAATAAAGCCAACCCTAAAGTCGAGAAACGAAATCAAAATGTCGCACAGAAAATATAATTCACACTGAAATACATTATTTAAACAGCTATTAATTTAATGTATGTGTTAATATGTTTCTTTATTTTATAAAAGTATGTGAAGCATGTTTGTTTTGCGATCCACGCGTATTTATGTGAGGTCTACCATATTGTATAATCAGGAACTGTAATTAAATTTTGTTAAATACTTAAATTTTTTATTGCCAAAAACTTAATCAACGAAAATAGCCTTTATAGATAGATAGATAGATAGATAAACTCTTTATTGTTCACACCATAAATTACAAACAAAAGAATTATAACACATAAAACTAGTGCGACAACTGGCGGCCTTATCGCTAAGAGCGATCTCTTCCAGGCAACCTTAATAGCATATATTTATAATTTACTATAATACCTTTATAGTAAATTAATAGAAAGACTGAGATTGAAAATTCAGGCACACAATACCGAAGTCGCCAAAAATGTTTCGGGTCGGGTCGGGTTAAACCGATGATAGCAAGTAAATGCAACAGAAGTGCGAGGCCAAAGTGAAAAAAAAATGTAGGTACTGTACTTGACCCTAGAGTTTGACGATAACAAGTCGCGAGTGCATCGGTTTCTTCTAGGCGCGCGTGCTCCATCGAAGACCGCATCATTGCTCACCATCAGGCGAGATGGCGGTCAAACGCAAGCCTATTAGTTGAATAAAAAAACCGGGCAAGTGCGAGTCGGACTCGCACACGAAGGGTTCCGTACCATTATCTATAAAAACAGGAAAAAAACATGTTTGTTGTATTAGAGCACCCTGAAATATTTATTTTATACTGTTTTTTAGTAAGTATTTGTTGTTATAGCGGCAACAGAAATACATCATCTGTGAAAACTTCAACTGTCTATCAGAGTTCATGAGATACAGCCTGGTGATAGACGGACAGACAGACAGACGGACAGCGAAGTTTGTTTTACCCTTTGGATACGGAACCCTAAAAATATTAAAAAGGTTCTAATCGCCTCGCATGACTGTTCAAACAATAAACTAAACGTATGACGTTATCACAAAAGCACACAATATCAATCTCCTGAAACGTCTTCACACCTGATGAACCTTAATGCAAGCTTTTTAGAGCAGAAAATCAAGTCGCGACGAACTGAAATGTTCGTAAAATACAATGTCATGTCAGTAGGTACTGGGGCCCTATTCTTTGCCGTTCGAGACTATTTCGGTCACTCTCACTCTCATGGCAGTTCCAATGAGAGCGACAGTGACTAAGATTATTTCTCAGTCGCCAGAATAGGGGCCTGTAGGTACCTACAAACCTACATAGCATACTTTATAAATCCCTAGCGCCTTGACAAAGTAACAACAGTACATTGCTGAGACTTGAGATTTCGAAAGTAAGTCTATTTGGATAAATTAGGTTTATGAATAAAATGAAATATGTACCTACTTTGAAGAGTGTTGGTTATGGTTATTTTCGTTTAATGGTTTTGAGATATTTTTAACATCCATAGGTACATACCAAATAAAATATCTAGTACTAAATCATTCAGATTCAATCTAGCAAACTGCCCTGATCAATGACAGCGAATATCCAATGACCGCTGCCAAGACGATGACGTTACGGGCGCTGATTGGGCGCCAACCGATCGGCACCGCGTTATTGTCATGTCGAATTTAGCTTTCGACTTGCTCTATAAAGGAGAATGGGCACTTTTGTATGGGCGCCGTCCCCGTGTTGTATCAAGTCGTGACATATGTCATTTGAAAGATGATAATATAAGCTTTATTTAATTGTATGACTCAACCTTGAATGACGTGCAGGGAAAAAGATATGATCGTTTTTAGATTTAAAAAAATTGCTAATTTTTTGTTTTCTAAAGCTATTATAAGGAATTTTATTAACATGTATGTCAAAAATTACTTATATTATTGAATCCAGGGTTATTCATAAAGGGTACGCTAAGCCGAAAAGGGCTCATAGTAGGCATTATTTTCATTATGAACAACTTTTAATATGGGACCAACCCGAAATTCGGGAAAAATTCGGCTGTTCCATAGAAAAATGTCAATGACACTCGACAAAACGTATGGAACATGTAGAAGTCATTTTGGCAATAGTTTGCAAGAAATAAAGAGTATTAAGAGTGCTATCTGATAAAAGGCATTTTATGTCAATCGCTATGTATCCAGTAGCTGAATATGCCCTCTCTGAAAAACATATGGAAAAGCTAGTCGTTTCCATTAGCTTTGTAGGTACAAAGCTTTCACCAGGGTTTGGCATAAAAGCCTTATAAGCAAGCTCCCTTTGTTTGGCTTGTTCACTTGGTTTGTTGCATGGATATCGAACTTCCAGCGGGATTATTTGATTCGAGCAGTGGTCATTGGTGGTTCTTTATCTGATTTAAAAGATATCTAGGCCGGCGTTCTCCAGGGGTCGGTGCTCTCCACAACGCTTTTCCTTGTTCACTATAATTATCTGCTAAAGCCTGGTGTTTTTGGGTACGCAGACGACAAACCGTTGCCGTTGCATATCCGACGTGCGGTTCAGCGGATGAAAAATCCAGCCTCCGAGAGAACCCATGGTCAAGCACATAAGCTTGTCTCTTGGCAGTTTTCGATTGAGGCGGTACGAACCTGGTTAAGTTCGATGCGCACTAGGACATTTTATTGAATAATAAAGCAATACCTACAGTAAAAACACGAGTTTTTGCAATCGGTATAGTATAAGATACATGTGGATAGTTTTTTTTTTGAGACTGTGGGAAACCTTAAGAAAATAACCGGCTGCGTTGGGGGGCAACCGAATCAAGGGGGTTTTTGTGGGGTTATATCTACTAAAACTACTTCTGTTACCATCCTCTGTCACTGGTGATATGAGCGCTTCCTCATGTTTTCGATAGTCTCTCAGATGTGAGTGGTAAGATCACCAGTAGACCAGTTTCAGCAAAATCCGTACTGCCAGTCACTTACGAGGTCTTACAGGTTATCTGTACGCCAGGAGCTTGTTCCATAGTATGTTATCTTGCAGAGTATGAATATGATAGGGGTAGGCATGTAGTCAGATTCAGCACGACTACCCTTCTCAATAAATACAATTCTCAATAAGATTTCTTAATTATTTTCTAGAACATCAATAATGTCGAAACAGCCGATTTTATCGATAGTACCTCACACCGTTAGCAGTATTGTGATGTTTTGAGCCAAATTCATGGCTGGCTCTGCAAAGAAGGCCTAATTGACCACTATTTTTAAAGTCAAAAGCATTTAAAAAGTAAAAATCTTTGCATTTAGTCTATGATTGCTCTCTGCTCTATGCCTTTACTCTTATCTGTAACCATTATTTAAAGTTTATCTCGCTCGCTTTTATATTGTCTTGGCAAAGGGAGAGATAATTAAAAAAACCAAACTAGTTTGACGAAAGGTTCGGGCTTTTAACTCTTCGACATGACAACTTATAATCTTAATCAGACTTCACTTACAGGTAAATTCGCTCAATTTTTCAAATATTGATAATATGAATAAATCGATATTATATTATGGCATTATTCAGACAAAAACTGTCGATAATCAGCAATGTAAGGATTTTGGCATGTGCCAGTATAAAATTAAAAAAATTACAACTATATAAACGTTTGTAAATAAACTATTATTATCTAATTGTTATAAGGGAGTGATAAAATAGTCACAGAAAATGCATACACGATAATAAAATTCGATAAAATAGTTTTATAAAACAAAAAAAAACAGCACTTTTTGGAATCTAAAAACCGTCATATCTTTTTCCCTGCACGTCACTCGGGGTTGGTGTCATATAATTAAATAATGCTATTGTTATGCTCTTTCGAATGACATATGTCATGACTTGATACAACACCGGGGACGAAGTGCCCATCATCCTTTACATATTCTTGTGTAGTCATTATTTTATTCAGCATTTAGGAGCGTTGTCTAGTCGATAAAATATTTTTTGGCCTAGAGGTCTTCGGCTTGTGTTTTACTTTTCTGTATGACACAACATTTTTCTTCTCTTTTATCTGCTCTAAAAGACTCTCCTTGCTCTACCCAATCATCCCCTTTCACTTTTGCCAGTTATTCTACCGCCACGCAGAAATGTGCAAACATTACTGTGTCCCGGTTGGAAAGGCATTGTTTCCAGTGAAATTTCAGGGCAAATAGAAGATTAAACATCTTATATCTCAGGGTGACGAACGCAGTGCTGAGCCACGCAGGGTCATGAATTGTAAAAATTCAAAATTCTGGATGGCGAAGACCTGGGCAAACGTGTTTTTTTTTCTACGTTTCACACTCATAGCTCCCCACTAGGATAAATCCTGTGTCGGAGATGCCATGGAACACACACAAAGACAAGGACAACTAACACCCAGACCCAGAACAGATTTTTAAGTAAATCTGCCCGGCCGGGAATCGAACCCGGGACCTCTGGCTTTAACATCAGGCTAGCGATTTGCTCGTCTCATCACTCAATAGCATAAAAAACCTTTCTTTCTATGATGGTTTTCATTACTTTGTCATGTTAAATAACACAATATTGCCAAATATTTCTCCTCCTTCACATCCTATGATCCTACGATAGTCATAGGTATATATGATTGTTATGTACAATAGAAACAGCGAAAATGACATTGAATACAAACGTTTCCAGTTCCAATAAACTATCAACCTTTGGCAAGTATTTCTCGAATGTTTATGTCACACAATTGTTCCCAAATACCGAGAAGGGATGTGTTATTTGTAAAACCTGCGACTGTTGTCCTACCCGTCAAGTAATTTCTTTGAAAGTACTGACATTTCGCACGTGTTTTTCTCAATTCTTTCTTGTTGTAGTATTACTTTTTAAGAAGAAATAATGAAATAGGATTTAGTTATTTGGAATAGTTTTCTTAGAAAAAAGGTTTCTTTAACAATGTATGTTTTCTTTTTCTAGTTTCGAAACAAGAACATTTTAAATGTAAATTACGTGTCACGTTGTTTGTCCGCTATAGACTCATAGACTACTTAACCGATTTCAATCAAATTTGCACACCGTGTGCAGTTCGATCTAACTTAGGAGATAGGATAGCTCACATCTCAATTTATAGTAAAAAAACATGAAAAATTAGAAAATTTGAAAATACTTTAGCGCTTTGGACAATGTAAACTTTTTTAATGTAACTTTTGACATTTGACACAGAATTGACGCAATGGCTTTTTTTACCAATTCGAATTAAATAGTCATCGTTAAGACAGGACAACGTCTGTCCCCCCCCGAATGGGTTCCCGCCTTTCCGTGGCGGGGGGGATAAGTAGCCGTGGCACTGAGCCCGGTGAAACGAAGAGGAACCCGAGGTGGGGCCTTCCGCGTGTCCCTCTGGCAGCAGAGGGCTGATTAGCAGAGGGCACAGCGGATGAGCCGGGGTCTGAGCGATTGCTCGGACCACCAGGAGGGTTTTCCTTGTGCTCCCCGCCGCGTGTGGGTCGCGGTCGGGAGTGCAAGGAAAGGAGGAGGGTCTGAGTGTGGTGGACGCCGGGGGATGCGGCGCTCCACACTTGGACGGTGGCACTGCTGCCGCCGGTGACGAGTGTGGTAGACGCTGGAGGAAACGGCGCTCCACGCTCGGGCGGTGACAGCGGTGCCACCAGGAGGGTTTTCCTTGTGCTTCTCGCCGCGTGTGGGTCGCGGTCGGGAGTGCAAGGGAAAGAGGAGGGTTCCTTTTGCACCTCGCCGCGTGAGGTTTGCGGCCGGGTGTGAAAGGAACGTGGGCTTAAGGCGGGGTGGGTGGTGCTAACCACACTGCCCACCACGTGCGAGCGAGCGGGACTAGGGAGCGAGGAGGCGGTTCGCCCGTCTCCTCGCTCCTCGGCAGTGGGGTTGCCGGGAGAGTCGGGGGACTCTCCCGGCCTGCACGACCCCACACTGTCTGGGGGGTGATCCTGGGGAACAGGGTCACCCCTCCATAGGTGCAGGGGGCCCTAATCGGGTCCGTCGCCGGGGCAAGGTGGCGATTGCTAACGCGACCCCACCTTGCCCCATCTCAGGCGGATGCCGAACACCCCAGTGGTTTTAGTGGGTATGCCGCCGCAGGGCGGAGACTCCCACATAACCACCCTGCCTCCCCCGGGGCGGGCGTGGTATCCATAAAGGATTACCACTGGGTAAACAAAAAAAAAAAAAAAAAAAAAGGACAACGTCTGTCGAGACAGCTAGTTTACTTATAAAAAGATAAGAAATTACATATAGGTTGGACAGGAAAAGATGTAATCTTTGGGAAAAAAAGTTACATGTTTTAAACTTTAGTCTATGTAGGTACATCTTTGTCCAAAGCATGTTGCCATAAAATGGATGAAAACCTAAAGATAGACAAGTCGCAAGTCTTCATTTGGCCTTAACCTATGTTTGACCTTTGCCTCAACGAAAATAAAGTTAGACTGGACTTAATTATTCCCTTTTTATTATTGAAGACATAAGATCAAACGTTTCAAATTACTTTATTACATTTTTAACCCAATTTTTAGCCCTTAGCGTGAGAGAGGGTGCTAAGTAGGGCGGGAAGGGTGTCATAATACAGCGTGACCGGACTGCCTCGTAAAATTATTATGAAAATGTATTAAATTTTGGGATTTTGTTTATAGACACCAAGTTGCGTAGGTATCATGAGTATCAACAAAAAAACAAACAACCGGGCAAATGAAAGCAAATTTTGCCAGTCTTTGCAGAGACGCTTCGCTCGCTTGGTCTACTTGACTGCGGGAAGTCAAAAAGAAGGGTTATGTCATAGAAGGGTTGTAGTTTTTTAAATTAAATTCGTAATGTTTAATGTACTAACTCTATGAATTTAATAACTTAAACTAAGATATTTGAATTTAAATTTAAATATCTGTACCTATTAAAAAAGGGATCTAGAATAAGTTTCGTTTTGATCTCATTTAATTATAGTAAATATAATTATAAATAGTTTTATCACGATGTAGATAATACTATAAGTAGTCATTGCATGTCCGTTAAGACAAACTGTTGTGAAAAAACAAAATTATTTTCTACCACCTCTGTACCCACACAGTTCTGAGCAATAAACTTTATATTATTTTATTTAATACTTGCTGCACTCGGCGGTTTCACGCTGTTTTTTTTTACTTTGAAACCTTCCATGTATTAGAGCGAACAAAACAAAAAAATAATTACTTAAATCGGTCTAGCCGTTCTCGAGTTTTAGCGAGACAGAAGAACAGCGATTCATCTATACTAATTACTAATTACTAATATACTAATATACTAATATACTAATAATATAATATTATAAAGAAGTAAAGTTTGTGTGTTTGTATATTTGTTAAATTGTAAGGGGTAATCTCGGAATCTACTGAACCGATTTTAAAAATTCTTTCACCAATAGAAAGCCACATTATTGCTGAGTGTCATAGGTTATATAAAAAACCGAAAAATAAAAAGGCTTTTACGTGGTAGTCCGTTTTGCAAAGTGAATCGGAGAAAAAACGGTCCGGACGGCGCGCGATGGCTTCGGGTTTAATTAACATTATGCCCAACGAAGTGGGCACGGGTCAGCTAGTTTTTAGATAAAAAATATGTATTTGATACACGACATGTACTATGTTTGTCCGCCATTATGTTATCTCGGAACTACGTAATGGTTAGCTAATTTTGAAAAATGATACTTCTTTACATTCGTCCTCATTGCGCAAGTGTCATATGTCGTATAATAACAAAACAACAATTACAATACAACAACAAACGACAACAACACAATTAAATTTACAATAATTTACATAATTTTTTTACAATTATATAAAAATAAAGTTCTTTTCCGTAATCGAGTTACAGTCTATAAGCTTCTCCACAGTTTATTTTGCTGATTATTTTCGTTTGGTTCATAAAATTTTGTGGTGATTTTCCGAGTTCTATTTATCAGTTACATTACTATGGCTTCATATACTCGTAAATCTAATTAGGATAAGAGGATTTCTTCATTCCTTGGCTTGGATATGTCTAGGGATTTGACTACTTATCTTTCCTTCTTTTGATATTGACTTATACATTTACACGTGCAAGGTGTAACGGAAAGGTGTAGTAATACTTGAGGATGTTCTTCTACACGTCAAAGTGAACAACTTCTAGAACACACGTTTGCTAAATTCGAGAAAGAAAATATCGAATCTCCATAGAAAATTGATCACGTGACTAGATATTTTATATGGAGGCTCGATATTTTTTTTCTCGAATTTAGAAAACTTGTGTCACATTATTTTTACAAAAAAACAATAATCGACTACTTGTTTAAACTTAAACAAAAAAGTAGATTCTATTATTTATTTTTGAAATAAATCTACTTAACTATCCATAACCACTAGACATACTGTCAGAGCATTACCTCCGACTTACGTTACTTATGGGTATACTACTATGGAGTTTCGGGGAATTATACACTAGAATCACATACTCAATCGGTTTTATGGAAGCTACTCACAATTTTAATAACATCACAGCACTTCACTATTCACAATCACAATCAGAGGACAGGCGGCTTAGCCTTTTCAATCTTCCATCTTTTATATCGCCTCCGTATTATAACTGGCACCGCCATCTTGCCGATAGCCTCACGACTCCCTAGTCGTGAGAGTGACACAACATCCGCAAGCCCGCCTCAGTAGTGCCACCATCAAGAAGTGAGGGTTGCCATACTAACAATACCTACATCATCGTAATCAGTCACCATTTACGAACAAGTGATTTAATGAAATGAAATGAAATGAAATGAAATGAAATGAAATGAAATGAAATGAAATGAAATGAAATATTTATTCATAGCATTGCTACAAGTCAATGGAAACAGATAATCGTAATACATTCAAAAATAATTCGTTAATTAATCACTAAATAATAATTCAAAGGTCACATGTCGAGCTTTCATATTCGTCAAGGTCGTAGAAAGGATGTTCTAGCAACCAGAGTTTTAATTTAGTTTTAAATATTGCGGTGGAAGCTGCACTCACTACTTTCTCAGGCAGTTTATTATATATTGCGGGACCTCCCACGTACACGGACATTTTACATGACCTAGCCAGCCTATGTTTTTTGGTCTTAAGTTTAAATCTATTCTGTGACCGATGATGCGGTCCAAACTCCTCAAATTCGTTTTTATTACAGTGTACAAATAACGCAACCTGGTACACAAACATACATGTCAAGGTGAGGATACGTTCAGTCTTGAAATACTCCTTAACAGACTCATCCGACTTAATGCCGACGATTGCTCGCACGGCCCGTTTCTGTAGTCTGAAAACGCGCTCCCTATCAGCCGCGCGCGCCCATAGTTCTGTGCCATACGCTAGGACAGAGTGAATGGTGGCGAAATAACATGTCCTAACGACGTCTCTCGACGCTGTGGCAGCTAGTCGTCGTAGTGCGAAACATGCGCTACCGAGTCGGGAACATACTGCCTCAATGTGACCGTCCCATTTAAGGGCGCTATCAACTACGAAACCTAATAGTTTCGTTGAGGGGACCTGGGCTATTAAGTGGTCTCCAGCATTCACTTGTATTGGGGGTGGAGGTTTGCCACCTAGGCTGAAGCTCATGAGGCAGGTTTTGTCCAAGTTCAGCGCTAGTCCATTTCCCCGAAACCAGTCGGCAAGTTGGTTGACGACGACACTGCAGTTTGCCTCCAATTGGATGGCATTCACTCCCGTAACAACGGCGGCAACGTCGTCGGCGTACATGAATATCTCTGCGCCAACTATTGCCTCGGGTAAGTCATTTAACAGAATAGTAAACAAGGAGTTTGAGACGCACGATCCTTGTGGGACTCCGATAGTGTTAAAGCGTTCAGAGGAAATTACATTACCCCCATCGCCCACCACGGTTTGACTTCTCTCAGTCAAGAAGGATGTTATCAGACTTAGAGACGGTCCCCGTACTCCGTAGTGGTGTAACTTAGCTTCGAGGAGTACGTGATCAGCAGTGTCGAACGCGCGCGATAAGTCACAGCATAGGAGCGCGACGTGGAGGTGGCACTCGCGCGCGCTGAGCACGCACCACCTCCCGCACGAGGTCGGTGGTGGAGCGCCCGCGCTGATACGCATACTGTCTTTCCGACATCGTGCTCGATTCTGACATAAAACTTAGCAACCTCTGGTTTAATCCTACCTCAAAAATTTTGCTCAAAGCAGGTACTAGTGATATCGGTCTATAGGACTTCATCTCAGTTTTACTACCCTTTCCCTTATATAACGGAGAAATGTTCACCTTCTTCATAGCAGTCGGGTATTTGCCTTGTCTAATGCAAACGTTAAACAAGAAGCTAAGTGCATAGCACAGATCGGGAATTATCTGTCTCATTAGATGGATGGACATACCGTAGATATCCAAGCTTCCTTTGTTGGCAATAAAAACAGTAACTATTTTAATTATTTCATACGGATCGAACCGCCTCAAACGCAAAGATGAGTCACTTGGCGCAGAGCGGGATGCTAAGGCCAATGCACATTGGGCGCTGTCGGCCGGCGGGGCCCCGCAGCGCTCCGCAGCGCTAATGAATTCGTCGTTTAGTTGGTTAACCAGCTGCAGTTTAGAAGTGAAAGGTGCACCTATATTGGTCTTTATTAACTCTGTATAGTCAACGCGTTGTTTGCGCGCACGTCCTGTCTCTGAATTTATGACATTCCACATGCATTTGCATTTATTCGGTGCTTTCTTTATCTTATCACTGAAAAACTGTTTACGTTTATTAGATAACAAACCGTTGTATTGTGTCTGTAACTTATTGACAGCTCGTTCGACATTGTCGTCGTTAGGATACATACATTTCATGCGTAATAAGTCAAATAATAACAATTTACAGTTGATTATCTCGTCATCAACCCAGCTAACCTGTTTACAATTATGTCGTATTTTAAGCGGGAAACAAACGTCGATTTTATCTGCTACAGTTTTTATAATAGTCTTGGCCAAAAAATCGCAGTCATTTGTTTTATCAGAGAAAAGATGTTCCCAGTCTATAGACGCTATGGCGGACTGGAAATTAATAATATTTTCGTCATTACGGTAATTTCGGTATTTTTCTGGGAGTTTGCTGTTGTTTGGCGGCATACGTTTGACAACAACCCTCTGCGCTTTATGGTCGCTTAGATGGCATTCTAATACGTTCACCTGACAGTCTGGAATGTTTGTGTACACATGGTCGAGTAGTGTGGAGCTGTTGCCGTCTATGCGAGTCGGTATGTTTACAAGTTGATCGAAACTATAAGATACTAACAAGTCAGTTAGTCTCTGGGAGTTAGGACATGATTTTAGTAAATCTATATTTGCATCGCCTAATATGATTGCATCTATGTGTTCAGACTCGATCTTATCCAGTAACTTTTCAAAATAACTCAAATAGACCGAGTGGCTAGTCAAGTTCGAATGGTAAATACCTACAATCAAAGTATTATCCTCCAATAAGTGTATAGCGCTTACCTCGAATATTTGTTCATGGGATAAGTCACAGTAATCCTGTTTATGCATTGCTTTGACGCCATCTCGAACGTAAATGCAACTTCCACCGTGAGCTATATTACACCTGCTATAGTGCGATAATAACTCGTAATTGTTTAGCGTAATACACTCAAGGTTGTTATTTATAGCCCAATGTTCACTGAGTACTAAAACATCACATTGCAATTCACTAGATAACGCTACTTCTAAGTTTTTGGTTTTGCCATTAAGAGATCGAATATTTTGGTGGCATATTACAAGTGAACCGGCACTCGAGTTGTTGTTATTATGCGGTCGACCGCGGCCATCATGCGCTGGCGCCGGAGTTTCCAGCGGCGGCAGCGCTGCATTCAGCGGTTTGCTTCCCCCGTTCGATACGAGGGCTCGCTCGAAACCACCAGTCGGAAATTTTTACGCCCGGAGGCCACGATGACGGCATGCTTAACTTCTCAAATAAACTGTCGGGACATCCTATAACGAAGGCTGCGTGCCGATCGGTTTTAATGATCCGTTTATCAACGTAGTATTCATCACAGGGAGATACTTTATTGATGTACTTGAGTATATTGTCTACAGTTGTCTCCGGTCTTAGTGCCCAGGCTTGCATATATTTCATTGGCTCGATGGTTTGGATCTCGGTGTCGGTCCCACCTGCGCCTGTCAAAACTTTGCGTTTTTGATATTTTTTGTGCTTGACAGTCCTCCACTCGTTCGCTTGCGCCGCCAGTAGTGTGTCTGTCTCGTCAATGTTGTTGTCGCTTTGTCTTCTAGCGTTAACCACACGTTTCTTTCTAGACAACTGCCGCCGGCTATAGTTTGTCTTAGAGTTTTCGGACATCTCCTTTTCCTCGTCGTCGTCGTCCGTTCGAATTGATTTCGGGATCTCGCCCGATTGTGTCAGCGTCGCGATCTTCGGTGGTACTTGAGTGCTCGGTGAAAATTCCCCATCCGATTGCTCCTTCCCTCCTGCGGTCATTCCTTTTAGCAGAGCCGTTTTTGTGCTGCTCATTTGTCTTGTCGTTTTCTTTCCCAAATTCGATAGAGCGGCCGATGCATCTAAGTGAGCTTTTCGCACCAAGCGCTGCAGCGCTGGCGCGGTCGGCGGCGTATTCGTTGGCGTTGATGTCTTGCGGGTAACAGCGGTGTCAGCACTTGAACTATCCTGCGCGTTACCTTCAATTGCTGTTTTTAGCCGCAAAATCTCGCTGACTTGTGTCTTCATTATTTGCGATTGATTACAAATAATTACATTTTGGTCGGTGATTTTCACATCCAATGAGTGAACTTTTATCACTAACTTATTTATTGCTTGTGTTAGTTTGTCAACAGCAATTTCTAAGGCTTTTTGAGCCATTATTCAAATTAAAAATAATTAAAAACACGGAGCCGCGTCTTGACGTGTACCGATCCGCGGGGGGCGTCCGTGGCTCCGTGGCTTTAAGTAGCGTTTACTGATCCTAATGAGTACTATGAGCCCTTTTCGGCTTAGCATACCCTTTTCTAATAACCTTGTATTTGTTGGGTTTGCGAATGAATGCAAAATAATCCAGTTTAATTTATGCGCAAGTTTAAAGATGTATTATGTATGTATTAATTTCAAAGCATTAATATATTTATTCAGTTGTTTAATAACAAAGAATCTGAACATGAGATATGTTTGTTTGGCATTGTATTTTAAAAATGCTGTTTAAATAATGTATAATTCAAAATCTTTTCATACAAAAAGTTCGCGTGTTCCACTTTTACATATTTCTTTTTAAACAAAAACCTCTTGCGAGTTGTTTTTTTTATATTTTACTTACCTAACAATTCAATCAAAAAAGAGAAAAAATGTGATGTGATATAATAGTCCATGATATAATTTCTTGTACGAATAAGACCAATCAGTCGAGACGTATAGGAGGCCATTCAAAACACCCCGTTCTTCAAACAGTCGGGTAAAAAAACGTTTGGATTTCAAAATGTCTGGATGTCAAAATGTGTTTTACTTAAAATTTAAATTTTGCTACTTTCGGCGTGTGTTAGCTGTCTATCCATCTATTTATCCATCTATGTTTTTTTTATAAGATTGAGTTACATAATGAGCAAATCGCTCGCCTGATGTTTAACGTCACGTTTGCATAGCAGGCATCTGTACGTACCTGTATCTCTACATACAAAATAACACTAGCGACCTGCCCCGGCTTGGCACGGGTGTGAATGGTGTCTATGTTACTCGCTAATAATGTACCTACTTATTGGTGAAAGAATTTTTAAAATCGGTCCAGTAGTTTTTGAGTTTATTCATTACAAACATACAAAAATACAAGTCTTTTCTCTGTATAATATTAGCGTAAAGTGTAAACTTAAATAGTGTAGATGGGTTTCAAAGTCGCAAAGAAATTGAAAATTGGCGAGGAAAACCGCAGCATGTCGCTAAATTAGCCATAAAAGTAGGTATTTCTGTTGAAGCGTGCTACATTCATGCCTACAGTCAACAGTCGACACTGCCTTAATACACCTGTTTTGCAAAGCCATAATAAATAAAAGTAAAAAAAAATGGCGCAAACAGCACTAGTCTTCTTGCTTATTGGGCTCATCTGCATCTTTTCAAGTGTTTCTGGACAAAACAAAATGGACAACATGAATAATTCACCAAAATCAAGTAAGTTTTTAAATGCTTTATCATCATCATCATATGCAACCTTTAATCCTCCCACTGCTGGGATACAGGTCTACCCTCGAAGGTGATTAGGCCGTGTTCCACGCTGGCCAAGTGCGGGTTGGTGGATTCACATACGCCATTGAATTTCTTCTGCAGGTTCTACAGGTTTCTTCTTCTGCCGGACATAATGCAGGTTTCCTCACGATGTTTTCCTACACCGAAATGCTCTTTTCCGAGGTTTATTGTGTTTTTTGGTTTGTGCATAGAAGACTGACAACTCGTCTAATAATAAAAAAAGTATGTTTATCGGTTGAGTGGTTAAGGCGTAAAAGCGTCATTTTCGTATTTAAATTCATTATCATTGCATATTCCTTAATTTTACTATGAAGATTGATAAATAAAATAATAAAATTAAAATTTGCTTAGTTGAGTATGACTTTTAATAGTTTAATCAATCACTTTGGGAACTTACGGAACCCTCTCACACAAGTGTATCGATACGCTTTTGACAATAGTTTTGAAGACTTATTTGGCTCAGCGGTACTACATCAGCCTTATAAAGCAAGAAGTCACGAGTTCAATTATCCTTTATCTTTGCGTGTCCTATCGACAAAGGAAATCCTAGTAGGGAGCCACGAGTGTGAAATGTTACTTACGTTATTTATAAAGCTATTGCATAGCTTCTATCGCGGGCCTTGAGCGTGGAGGCCGAGTCCAGAAATTCCGTAACGAAAATAACCATAAGACCACCCACTCCGACCGGCACAGCGGTGATACTTTTTAGTTTTGCCATCTATCGATGAATAGCAGAACTTTTAATGACTTTTTGAAATATGACGCTAGTCTCTTTAGTTCAGCAACTCGCCTCTAGGTGGCATTGGTTAATGAAATAATTATAATTGCATAAGTTGATAAAAAATGCTATGCAATAGCTTTACCGCGGCAGTCCCCGAGTGCCACACGTCTTTTTTATTTGCGTTTCGTTCTATCAGGTAACCAGCATGCTGTACTTCATGCCCTAACAGAAGCAGTTGCAAAACTTCTTCGAACTACTGGTGGTGTCAACCAACAATACGAGGACGAAATACACCAAATAGCAAGCATGATTGTTCAGAAATCTAACTATGGTAAATAATAAGTTTACAACATAATACAATGAAAATACTTACCTATAATAAAGCAAGAGGTGCCGAGTTCGATCCCGGCCGGACAGAATACTGATGTTTGAATGATCAATTTAAATATTTGTTCTGGGTCTAGGTGTTAGTTGTCTTTGTCTTTGTGCGTGTTCCATGGCATCCCCGACACAGGTAATATTAGTGCGGAGTGTGAAATACTTACGTTATTTATTTATTTATTTGCGTTTCGTTCTATCAGGTAACCAGCATGCTGTACTTCATGCCCTAACAGAAGCAGTTGCAAAACTTCTTCGAACTACTGGTGGTGTCAACCAACAATACGAGGACGAAATACACCAAATAGCAAGCATGATTGTTCAGAAATCTAACTATGGTAAATGATAAGT
Source organism: Alcis repandata (assembly GCA_949125135.1). NCBI lineage: Eukaryota > Metazoa > Arthropoda > Insecta > Lepidoptera > Geometridae > Alcis > Alcis repandata. The sequence continues at coordinate 1,990,828 of OX421237.1, forward strand.
TTACAATATAATACAATGAAAATACTTACCTATAATAAAGCAAGAGGTGCCGAGTTCGATTCCCGGCCGGACAGATGTTTGAATGATGAAATTAAATATTTGTTCTGGGTCTGGGTGTTAGTTGTCCTTGTCTTTGTGCGTGTTCCATGGCATCCCCGACACAGGTAAATTAGTGCGGAGTGTGAAATACTTACGTCATTTATTTGCGTTTTGTTCTATCAGGTAACCGGGATGCTGAACCTCTTTCCATAGCAGAGGCTGCCGCAAAACTTCTTCGAACTACTGGTGGTATCAACCAACAATACACGGACCAAATAAATCAATTGGTAACCATGATTGTTCTGAATTCTTACCATGGCAGATGAAAGTCTACTACAATACAGTACAGCAACATTACTTTATTGACACTATTAAAGTAAATTGCAAATTCAATAAAACATTACACACAAAACTACTTGTTTTATTGACCCTTTAGCGACCTAAAGCAAGAGGTTCCGGGTTCGATTCCCGGCTGGGCAGATGTTTGAATGATGAATTTAAATATCTGTTCTGGGTCTGGGTGTTAGTGGTCCTTGTCTTTGTGTGTGTTCCATGGCATCCCCGACACAGGATTTATTCCTAGTGGGGGGAGCTATGAGTGTGAAACGTTTATTTATTTATTTATACTTTGAGTGCCAATGTCATCTTAAATAGACAAAAACTCACTCCAGCAAAATCATGTTTATTTTTTTAGTTTTATATTTTATTTTACTCTATAAGTTAATATACCATGGCAGCCAACATGTTAAAACTAGACTTTACACTTACTTAATGCATATAAAATTCACTCACTGTCTCAGTTATAGAGGTAAGTATGACGATAAAATCGAAAGAACGATTCCCAGACATAGAGGTTTACTTCATCCCACTAACAGAGGTAATTCAGCGTCAAAGTGTTGGGACCTCAGCATGAGTTCCAGTTATGGAGGTTTCTCACCTATCCAGGTCCTACTTAACCAAGTTTCACTGTACTTGCTAATACAGTACTTAACTAACTCAATAATTATAATGAGTCACTAAACTTGTGAAATTCAAAATCACTCAATTGTACGGCATTCTTTCATCCTTTCACTCCTTGGTAAGGACTATCGAAAACAGTTAGCAATAACAATAAAAAGTAAATTTAAAAAAAATATTTTAAAAACACGCTTGTTTAGTGTGTTGTCATCGGTCCTCGATATATCTACAAAGTTTGAACGAAATCTGACCGTTTAAAGTGGGTCAAATCGCGCCCAAAGTAGTCGGTTACAAACATACAGGTGAAGCTAATATAAAGCGTGTAACAAAAATAATTGGGCGTGACATACCAACAGACACCAGTCTCATCTTAAGGGTTCTTCCCCAAAGGAGGTTTAAAACCCTAAAAATGTGTATTTGTTTGGAAGCCCTAATAAATTATCATGTCAATATTATTAATACAGTTCAAAAATATTAGTCACAATCATATTATTATAGGTACATACGTGTTGAATTAATTACCAGGTTTATTTAAGTTGGCTAAAAATAAAATTCCGCAGACAGACGTTCAAATTTTTCCATTCATAGCGACTATTATAGTTTCATAACTGAAATTGAATTTCAGTAATAACTCTTCAGCGGCGCTGTTATAATTTGAATAATTCTCTTTAATTAAAAACTTAAATGAAAACTTAGAATCGTTAAAAGGTAGTTTGTATTTCTCTGCAAAAATAAACATTGATTAGTTCATTGCATTGAATGTACTCGTACGAGTAGGTACCTAATATATCTAATATGTTAGAAAAAGTGTAAATATAAAAGTTTTTTTATCAGATATAATATATAAAATAATAATCTATATATATAAAAATGAAACCCGTTTTCCTTGGTCACGGCCTCACGCGTGAATGGCTGGACCGATTTCACTAATTCTTTTTTTGTTGTATTTGTTATTATTAGGAGAAGGTTCTTACAGAAAAAAATATTAAGAAAATCTCTCAGAAATATTGAAAAACCCTAAAAACAGCCCTTTTATTTTTCCCATACAAACGTTTTCTAACTAAAACGAGCTTTATTGCTATTGTATAAAGTTCATATTGAATTGCAAGCACTCACTGTTGTTTAAGCAATGTAGGTATGTTCCTAACGTCCAAGAGTCAATTTGCACTTTATTACCTCTGTACAAAGTTCAAATTCAATCATATCTATCAAAACAGAGTGCGTTTTATACTGATAATTTTTACTATAAATTGACAAGTTAGCATCAACAAACTACGGTTACTATAGTTACGCAATAGCATGAGAATAGAGGTTATAACAAAGAGTTCCTATAATTATTCTCAACACCTTTGGTCACGCCATCACGCGTGAACGACTGGACCGATTTCAATTTACTCTACGTTTATTCCAAAGTCTACCCGTGCGAAGCCGGGACGGGCCGCTAGTATATAATAAATCAGTAATAAATAAATTAGATAATAATATAAAATTATAAACAACTAATAAAAACAACAACTACAACTAATAAAATAAAAATGTAGAAGAAAATAATGCTATAAAATTGCGGAAATAACACCTATTACACTTAACTAGTTTTTTTTAGGTTTTGTTCAAATTTAAATTTTTCCGTTAATTTATTCACAGATTGTATCATCTAAAAATCGCCTGACTACCACACGATCTTGTTTGTTTGCAAAAGTGGTTCCCAATTAGGCCCACCTTTTACGTTTTCTTTTATATAAGAAAAACCAATTTTCCGTGTCCTTTGTTATAAGTTATGTTGTGAAAATTACTGAATATTATAGGGATCGCAAAGCCACTGTTCGGAGTAAACAACCAGTTATAACATTTCGTTAACACAACCTACCTACGTGGCAGGTAAAAAGCAATCTAACAAATTGAAACCAAAATAAACAGATGTCAAGACCCAATTCCACACATCATCCGTTTTAACCTTTCGTCGTAATGTTTTTGTGCTTACATGAATACGAATGTGTCTATATTTGAGCTGTCAACCACGTTTGACATGTCACCTGGCAACTGACATTACTTTGACGGGTTTCCGGCAATTACCTGGTGTTTTTGTTGTCATCTTGGCGTTTTTATGGATGCGAAATGAGGCGAGTAAAATGGCGATGAGAAATGAGACATTACTTCGTAGTAGGTACGTCATTTTAATACTTATCTATTTGTTTTACAGTTGTTGTTGTTTTTCTGGAGTATTTTTTGTTGCTTTCTAGCCATTATTGTCGGTCTCAAACTAAATTAGAATTCCTTATTACATTTTGTTATTATTAAAACGAGAACATTCACGTTATATTTCATCGGCTACTAACTACGTCAGTTTTCAGGGTAACATTTTCGCATTTCTAGAATAGTCAGAATTTAGGAAAAAACAACAAACTCTCGGTCTACATTCAGTCAAAAAAGTATCGGGAATGGATGATTTGTTTTGGGTTCCAAATTCAAATTTTTGTTTTTATTGTTGTTGTTAGATTGGCACAACTGTTATCCATTTTGGCGCGGAGTTTGAGTTGCGTCTGTTATTTAGATTAAATATGGTGCTGTTTTTAGTTAGGTCATGTCTAGTGTGTATTACGAATTTCATCATGGACAAAAACATCGAACAAAGAGTTTGTCTTAAATTTTGCATCGCCAATGGAATTTCGTGTTCGGAGTCACTAAAAATGTTACAGAAGGCTTACGGCGAATCGACTTTATCAAAAACACGTGCTTATGAGTGGTACAAAGCGTTCAAAAGCGGTCGAGATGTGATGGTAGATTTGCCTCGCTCTGGTAGGCCATCAACGTCTGCAACTGAAGTTAACATCGCAAAAGTGAAGGAAATAGTGACTGAAAATCCTCACTCAACTTTGAGAGAGATAGCCGCTGAACTTTCTGTATCTCACGAGTCGACCCGTACCATTTTAAGTAATCATTTGGGTATGAAACATGTTACCGCTCGGCTAGTCCCAAAAGACCTGAATTTTCTCCAAAAACTCAATCGCATGAGAGTCGCTGAGGACATGCTAGAACGGGTCAATTCCGACCCAACATTTATGAAACGCACTGTTACTGGTGACGAGACGTGGGTTTACGAGTTTGACATGCAAACTAGTTTAAAGCACCCGTTTTCAATCGGTAGGAGACATAAAGGAGAATTCGAGGCGAGAACTCAACTCAATTCCGGAAACAGCGTTTAAAAAATGTTTTGATGATTGGATTATTCGTTGGCGTAAGTGTATCGTTTCTGAAGGAGCATACTTTGAAGGTGATAAAATAATTTTGGATGAATAACAAACATTTTGTGTATTATTGATATTTTCCCGGTACTTTCTTGACAGAGTAGTATGACACATTGTTTATCAAATTAGCAACAGAAAGCGATAAGCTGCAAAACGATTTGATGCAATAAAATCTTATGCAATAGCTTTTGGTGAAGCACTAAAATCACAACATTCCGCTTAGTTTTACTCGTATGAAACTGACGAGGGAAAACGTTTTAACAGTTTTATTCAGTCCACTAAAAAGTCACATGTAGAGAGTATAGTGGAAACTATTTCATATTTTATTTTCGAACTGTAGCAGCGCGTAGAATCGCGTCGCTTTGTTTGTTCACGTAGGACGTATGTTATAAGGCTAGCTATATTATATAGCCTACACTATGCCAGAAGCGACTATAGTTATAGGCTATATATAGGCTATATAGTTCGGCGACTAGACGCAACGATAAGCGGTGGAGCTGTATTCGGATCAAGTAGCCGTAGGCAAGGGGAAACGCACAATGCATCCCTTGTTCACGTTGGAGCGGGACCTATCGTCCCCATATCAAATAAGACAGGCTGCGACTGACAATTTTCTTATACATATATACTTAGTTCGCAGCTCCACAGTCCACACACTCGGCGTTAAGTTGCAGAGTAGTAACAACAGGCTAGGGAGTTGCACGTTACCAACTTGACAAATCGCAGATGCAACCGACAACTCTGCGACTAATAGAAACAACGAACACCTTGCCTTGACTAGTTTATGTTTGCATCCTACTGATATGAATGTGTAAGTTTGTATGTTTGTTACTCAATCACGAAAAAGCGGCTGGACGGATTCGACTGAAATTTGGCACGATAGCAGATTATACCCTGGATTGACATATATGCTTTTGTCTTGGAAAATACGGGTGAAACCGTGTGGCGCAGCTAGTACGTAATGTGTACGTAGACTGTAGATGTAAAAAGTGGCCCTTTGTTCTGCACTGTTGCGTACCCTTTGTCTATTTACGCCGGAATATAAAATTGTAATGTTATTTATGACGTGCTGAAACGTTAGCCCGTTTCATCTTTTACGTTGCTTGCTTTTAGGTAGAAACATTATTTAGGTCGTAAACTCTGACGTCATAAGACATTTGGGAAATCGAAAGAAACTGTTGCTTTTGGAGTTGTTCCGGAACTGTTTATTGTTAAAAGTTCTGTTAAAGTTAAGAATATGTAAATACCTTGATGTTTGGTTTTCGGAATATAAGGACTAATTCAAGCTTTATTAGTATACCAATAAACTGGTTGGTAAGAAATCACCAAAGCAGCTAGTTTAAAGCCAATGAAACTAGATGGCGCTTTTCCTTTCTTTAACTCTTTTCAAATCAAACCTAATTCTGAACTACTCAACTGTCAAAACGACCCGTAATCACATGCGGCCAGCGCCCCTCGCGAAATAAGTTAATAGATAACGTATAAACGCAAGTGATAAAGGCTCTAACGTTGTGAATGCTCGGTCTATGATTGGTCAGTGACCTTTACAATCATCTTCACCTATTTCTCAGGCCGAAGAAGAAATACAAAGGGCTACGTTCACTGGGAAATGGACGGAAAAAGCCGGCATTTTCCGAAGGACAGGCTGGTAATGACCCTTGCAGGGTTAAAGGAGCTTTCGGACACACTGATCATGGAATCTTCAAGAGGGATTTGGCACTTATTATAGGGATACTAGCTTTTAGACGCGGTTTTGCCTGCCTAGTTATGTTTTCTTATGTCTCTTGTATGTATCTTGTCTTACGCGATGTTTGCCATTTTGATGTCTGTCACTGTTATATAATCAATCTCATCTTATTGCTCGTCACTCAGACAACTGACATAATTATTGTCATTTTGACATCTGTCATTTTTAACATATGTCATTTTTATATTTGTGTAGCACAAATGAAAAGCCATGATAAATATCGCTCAATTCGTTGTTTGTACGCTTTTTGGCAATATTGGGTACCCTTCAATCTGGAACACTGGTGTTTACACAATTCTGTTTCGTCGTTTAATAATAAACAAAGGTGTGGATTTCCCCACGCGGACTTTTTAAGAGAGGCCTGAACGATAAAGCAGTAAGTAGGTAAGTACTTGTTTATTCCCTAACAGTGTTCAGTTCCAAATAGGTCAAAGAAATTCTAAAGTCAGAGATTAAAATACGGAGGCTCAGCAAGTTTTATCACACGTAAAGGAAACATATTCCTTTCCTAGTAGGTAATAGTATTTCATCTCACATAGCTCGGCAATTCAGTCGCTTTTGCAGCTTTTTCAAGATCGAGTGACAATGGACCTCTTTGACATACGATAGCTTCTAGCACCTAGAACCTCGTGTATTTAAATTCGCTTGATTAAATTCCTTTTTGTTAAAAAATTGAAGATGCTTGATCGGAACTTCGTGCTTAGTGCTGCTCAGGTGTCAGTGTCGCAAGTTAGGAGCTATAAAATATAGCCTGCAGCACTCAGAGAAAGTGCAGCTCTCCATAGCGAATGATTTTTTCTAAATCGGGCCAGAATGTTTTGAGATTACCCTCTACTAATAATACTAACATACATCCATACAAAAGTTATTACCAGTTTATAATTTTAGTGTAGATAACTCAGAAATATTCGCTCGGTATATTTGAATCCCTTTGCTCATAAATCAGTTTTATCATCGTTATTAGTTTTATATTTTTATGCGATGTTTTCATATTTATTATGGGTAATGGTCGGATGACTTTGTAAGTCAGTGGATGGCATTTACAAAGGACTGGAAAAATATAAATGGCGTACTATGCCATTCCTCTCGGGCCTACTCCAGTCGAATCTATGGGCCCTATTCTGGCATGTGAGATTTTATTTCGGTCACTGTCGCTCTCATTAGAAAAGCCATGAGTTTGAGAGTGGCAGAGATAATCGTTACTTTAATAATATCGTCGATCAAAAGTTACCTTATAAGCCAGAAATAAATCGTTTGAAGCATCAATATACGGACAAAGCTTTTCTCTTAATGGCTGCTTAAAGTTAGTCGCTGACAACTTTTTGCCGTCTTGAAATGTCAACTGCGAAAACAAGACGGAGAATTTTAAGCAGTATTTAACTTTAAGCATTGTTTATCAGTATGACCCACACTGTAAGTAGAGCAACCTGAAAGCACTAAAGCGCTATAAAGCTTTAAAGCCCGTCCGTCTACATTAACCTAATTATTTTTTTCATGTTGATGGTTAGATTTTGTTACCATTTTTGTTTGTAAAGATAAATAAATTGTTCTTCCAAAAACTGCCAAAATTTCTACTTCGATCGTTTCATCAGACAGTTCCGCCGTTCCATTAACTTGAACCTGCAAAATGACTCCAACTCACGATAAACAACCATTTCTATATTTTCATAAAAGTTCACCTACAACGCTCATGATATATGGAAACAATAATGTAACTTCCTCAAAAATTAGTTCTACGTTCCCTTTTTCATTATTTTCTGTTTTGCGAAGAAACGTTCCATTCCAGCGAATATTAGAAAACTTCTGAATGTACTGCTCTGTTCGGGTAGCTTGTGCGAATTCAGATTATGAAAATTGATAATTGCCTATTTTAACTTTGCTAATTTTGGGTTGTTTAATTAACCTGATTGTAATATACCTTCTGGGATTCGGTTTCGTTAATCTGTGAAAGCTTAACAATGTAAAGATATATTATTACGCAACCAGGTGGGTGGTTTTAATAGGCCAAAGTTTTAAGGTTTTATTTGACAGATCTAAAGTAAAAATATAATAATATCTATCTTTGTCATTACAACCTAAATCTATTAGACAAGGATCTCATTATTTAGCAATTATTTTTTAAATTAGATCCGTCAAAGCCTTCATACTTTGACCATGGCTTTGGCCCATTTTCGATAGTAATTTGATCGCTCAAAATCCCGTCAACTTTTTCTAGCCTTAAAGACCTCGACTAGTTTACCGATTGTTGTTATAAGAGCAAACAGCCAGAGCCTACGACTTTACGTGTCATACGAACCACGGTATCGCTTAAGAAGTGCCGGGCCAGTCGTGATCACCCATCCAAAAACTGAGCGTATCAAAAGCGTCATGGAGAATTTAAAAGCGCCGAAAAAAAATGTGCCTTTTAAAAAATACAAGAAACAAAAGGCATAAACAACGGCGTCAATTCTGTATACTCGTACCATACTCAATTACTCACTTAATTAAATTAATCCAACAAGGTTAAAATTATATTCGTTTTTTCATTTTAATACTATAGAAAAATCTGGCAAAAGAGCTTTAATTAAGGAAAGTGAAAAATATAATTAACACACCTGATAATAAATATTAATTATTAGAGATTTGAATGGTGATGAGAGTTGAAATTTCCAATAAGTATAAACCTATTAAGATCTCAATCCTCTTTAAAAGTTAGATCTTTGAGATCTTTAATAGGTAACTTGGTTAAAGAGGTAAGAGGTACGTAGGTAAGTTACCCAGAGGTACACTCACGACTTGTAGTTATACCTACCTATAAAATAGAAAGCAATTTCACCAGATTAAGCCAAAGGCAACGCCTGTGCTAGGTTCTGTAGATCCATTATAGAAATAGGATACATAGGTGCCTTTGTTCGTGCAGGGACCCCAAAAGTCAACGAGGAAACGTTTCAGATATAACAGCCCTATAACGTTTCAGATATAATATTGAGTAACTTTCGAATTTCAAGGATCGAACTTCAGATTTTAGCTTGAAAACTAACGTGGTATTCAAATATTTTATTGTAGTTAACACGGAAATGCTGACGTATTATTGTTGAATATCCGTTTTGTATCACATTCAGTGAGCTTTTTCAAGGAGTTATTACAAACGTGTTATCATGAAAAAGTAATTAAGGCCGTATTCCACCACGTGTTCAAGTGCGGGTTGGTGGATTCACATACCTCCGCTATTGAATTTCTTCTCGGACGTATTCAGGTTTCCTTACGATGTTTTTCTTCACTAAAATGTCAGTTGTACGTAAATTCGTACATAATTCACTTATCCGGCTTTAAAGTCATGAAATTTTCGTACATAGTTTCCTTAAAAAGCTTGATAGACTAAAAATCATTTCGTGTGAAAATTTGAAGTTTAAATTCAGAGTGACGTGACACCTCGGGCTTGAGGGAATTGGCTCATTTCGAATTTCATGGAACCAGAATCGAGTATCAGAGAAGTTAGCCGATAGGGCTGTCTTTTATATAGGACACTTAGCTATTGTTTCTACTCCAAATGGTTTGATGTCGACGTTAGTACAAAGAAATAATTGGGGAGATGACATTTCGTTTGCTATTGGATTTTTTCAAAGGAATTTTGGTTTCGAAAAGGAAAGAGTACTATACAATTATAGATTTACTGGACATTTGCACAAATAATACCTACGATTATTGAATAATACAACATTAGAAAACAAATTTAATTATTTGCTTACCTACATAATACAAATAAAATAACATAAATAGACTTATATGTAGGTGTTTAGGTAATTAAACGCGAAAGTTTGTGAGTATGTTTGTTGCTCTTTCACGTAAAAACGGCTGAACGGATTTACATGAAATTTGGAATGAAAGTTGTTCATGGTCTGGATTAACACATAGACATTTTACCCCGGAAAATGCTGGTGAAACTGCGAGGCACGGCTAGTATCTCATATTTTTAGACAAACTTTGCAGTTGAGATATTAAGAAATCACATAAAAGTATGTTGACATTTTTATGCTAATATTACCTCTGTTTTATATAAAAAATAATGCGTGGGATAATGATAATGTTGATAAGTTTTTACTCTAATTCATGGGCTACTTAAAAACCTTCCATCCCAACCCTCCGAACCCTTTCCCTAATAACAATCAACCGAAACCAACAAATTGAAAGTGCTCTCAAAACATGCATTATTTAACGCTACCTCTTACTTTTATTTATTCCTTTCCATCGTTATTTTGCTAAAAAATACTTTACCGAAATAAATCTCAAAAGTCTCAAAACAAACGGACGTTAAGGTACGTCTTAATCCCCAGATTCCGTTCTCTTAAAAAACGAAAGAAAAAACCAGACAAATGGCAACCCTAGTTGTGACGTAATAGGAGAGACCGAAAAAGACGACAAATGGGCACCCTCGCTGTGACGTCACAGAGCCTTTTTGTCACAGAAAAATCGTCATGGCGTCGCGTTTCTCAAACAAGGAGTTTTTACAGCATTTTAATGGGACCTTGCTGACGAATGATGTTTTTTCCGAATGTTTTTTGGGTGTTTTCGTCCTTTTTTCCGTCAGGTTTGATTTAAGATCTGTTTTCTTTATATCATTTCAAGTTCGTTTTGAGTAAGTTCAAACCTTGACCTCTTTTGTTCAGGGATAATCTTTTACGGATACCATTGGCCCCGGGGCAAGAAGGATGGGTATATGGGACCAGTCATAAAAAGGGCGGACTACCCACTATAAAATTTTAAGGTGTTCTTACTTTGAGCTAAATATTAAGGCTACTTATGCTATATTAAGGTAAGCCTTTGCGGTCTTCCACGGCCACGACAGAAGACACTTCTGAAATTGTGAAACAAATTCCAGGCTACTCGTATTCCACGAAAAAATGTCAATTATATTTGACAAAAAATTGTATGAAATAGCTGATCATACAGTTTCTCAAACTAGCTGATATTGTTTTTCGTTATTTTAGGATTGGTCCCAAATAAAAAAATCATGATGATGGCTTAATTAAAATTAAAACTCTAGGCTAAAAGAACGCACACTGCGTTCATTAGCCTAGAGTTAAAAAAAAAGAAAATAAAAGCAACAAACAAAGATAATAACGAGGTTATCTATCTATCTTGTATAGGTGAAATTCTGACTACCAAAACAGTGCAGCTACCGAACCACCGTTTGTCAAACATTCGACGAATCCTAATGAAGTTTAAAGTGTTTGCGTACATTAATTAGCTGCATCGCAAACAACGCGCGATTTATATGAATGACCGCGTTAATGTTGCTCGGTGTGCCGACAGCCTATACCTACCCTGTGGAAGCATGCTGTATAGTACGGAGCAGTATGGAAAGTACAGCGCGAGACTTTGTGACTGATTGTGAGACGCCAGAAGAATTCTGCGAGTTCAAAATTCTGGGTGGCGCAGACCTGTTATGAGCAAACGTGACGTTTAACATCAGGCGAGCGATTTGCTCGTCTCGTCACTCAATTAAATTAAAAAAAAAGAAAAGGCAGCAGGAGAGTGACAACGAATGTGGGTGTTGGTAAATCAATGAGCATCTTAAAGGTGACACGAAAGCTGAATATACTTGAATAGGTGGTCTCTACGGATTGTGCGCCCCCAGACAGTCGCTCTCCACAAGCTCGGTAAGCATACAAAAGACTGAACTGCTTGGCCGAAGACAAATAAAACTGGAACCTTTACCTAGCCGTGAAACAGTATAAGTTCAATAAAAAAACTGGCTGATCAAGTTTTTGACCATGGCGGTTTGATACTCAAAACTTTGTTAAGGTTGTGTGTGATAGCATACATAGCAGCGGCCCAAAGTATTGCTTTTGTATCTTAAGAAATGTTCTCGGATACTAGAATATCCACACTAGGTTAATGTTAAATCTACCTATCCATAGTTTATCTACTGCTTGTCGTGTGTAGTCTGTGGGGATATCATTAAGGCCGGGCGCTGACCAATTATTCTGCCGTAATTGCCCGTCTGTATGCGATTCAGCAAACAGCCTAAATAATCGGTGTTACAGTAAACATATTTTATTATTGTAAATTGATTGCGATTCTACAATAAATGCAATAAAATTGGAATTGTTTTACTGTTTGTTGTTTTAATGTTATCAATTTTACTACTTGAAATTGAAAAAAAAACAATTAAAATAAATAAGTAAACAAATACAATTCAAAACAGTTCTCTATGATTATTTTGCCAACCTTTTCGTTTATCTTTATATTTCCGTAGAAATGAAGATATTTTCTGTGTACAAAACGTGAACTGGCTCAAAGTAAAATAAAACGTGCCAAGCTCCGGGTTTTAGCGATTGAGTCCAGATTCATCTCTCAGTGGGCCCAATGAGGGAATTATGGCGCTTTCAGACTAGGCTATAACGTATCGTATAATCCTACCTTGCGATTATAATAGGTTGGTAAAAAAGTGGCTTCGCATTTTTTAAGAAAATTCAAAACATTTTTTAATATAGTTCATTTACATTTAACTAAAGTATGTAGGTACCTTTTTGCCATCTTGTAGGTAGGGACATGATTCCATTGCTATAGAAATTTTGGGACTTCTGATCAAAATACCGCGACAAGTGGTTTTGGCAGTCCTCTCGTGATGTTAAACTGACACTGCCTAAAGAATACTGAAGAGACCGAAACCGGTGAAAATCTGAAGGTGCAAGGTCAGGACTATACGGCGGATGCATTAACACCTGCCAGTCAAAGTCTCTTAATTTTTGCTGAGTGGCTAAAGATATGTGAGGTCTAGCGTTATCATGATGAAAAACCACACCCCATCTGTTGATTAATTCCGGCTGCATTCTCTCAACTTCTTGCTTTAATCTCATCAGTTGTTCGCAGAATCGATGGTCCTGCCTGGTGGTAACAGCTCATAATGAATAATACCCTTCCAATCCCACCACACACAACATCACCTTGTTGCGAGTTAACCCGGGGTTTTCGGTAATAATCGAACGTACGAGTACATTTTATACAAAAATAGTTATTTTTTTTTTATATTTGTTTTTTTTAAACATTGTAGCGTAGTGTGAAGAGGGTCTGTGGGAATTATGGCGCGTTTCTCGACTGCCTCCATTAGTATTTAGAGGATTTACGCGTTCATACAACTCGAAACTTCAAACAGAATTTGATAAACAGAAATTAAAAGTTGAAAGAGGTCTTGTCCATTCACTAAGGTTATTTCTATTTTTATATCTTGCACACTGAACCTTAAAACTCGGTCTACCGTTTAAAAAATTAAAAAATACGATTTACGTTCATAGCTTCCCACTAGGATGTCGGGAATGCCAGAGAACTCGCATAAAAACAAGAACAAGTAACACCCAGACCCAGAGCCAGAGCAGATATTTCAATTTGTCATTCAAACATCTGCCCGGTCGGAAATCGAACCTCTATCTCATAACGAGGATATACTACCGCTGCGCGAAACAGGTCATCAAAAGTAAGGTAAAAATAGTTAGGAAACCCCAGTGACCTTGTAATGTTTTTATTTATATCTACTTTCAAATCAAATCTGAAGAATTTAGTTGACAGACCTTTTACCACAAGTATTGATGTAGTTTTAGTAAGTTTCCATGAGTCAAGGAAAGCATTAAAAATTGGCTTGATTCTGGCAGTAAGCTCATTTTATTTAATTTTTTCCAATCAGTTTTTTTAAAGTTTTATTACAAGAGTACCAATTTTGGTAAAACAAATTAAGTATAAACACCATTTTCAACCAAATGTTCTTCCTCCATCGTAGCATCTGTTCCAATCCTTATTTTCCTAATATAAAATATCAAACCCAGCTTAGTTCCTAGAAACTACCGTCTCCTACTTTATCAAAATAAAATTCAATAGAATTCGATATTTCCTACATAAATAAAAGTGAACCGAATTTGTTCCCAGTAATACAGCCGGTGGATCGTAAAACGGAACAGGTTGTATATCTTTCGTTTTGCCGCCAAAATCTCTGGATTTACGCGGGAACAAATAATAAAGTCACGGGAACAAAGCAAGGTATTACTTTTCTTAACCGTGGGAAAATATTCTATGTGGAATTGAAGGAATTGAATAAACAGTGTTGAAAGAGGTTTAGCTACTTGTGATTTTATGTATTGTATCTAGATTTTTAGATGGGCTTTTGTAACGTTACTTTATTATACGATTGAGTGACGTGACGAGCAAATCGCTCGCTTAAAGGTACGTCACGTTTGCCCATAACAGGTCGGCGCCGAACAGAATTTTGAACTCTTAAGAATTCAAGACCCTGCTCGGCACAGCACTGCGCTCGTCACCCTGAGATATAAGATAACCTATTTCCATGATAACGTTTTGAACCTTTGGTAGAATGCTACATTTACGCTGCAGTTACTTTTTCAAGCATCATTTGTTAACTAACTGCCCACCGGGCGTGGTGACTAGTCTAGAGGGCTTCAGTCTTTGACAGTGAAAGATCTAATCCCACTCGAACGAAAAATGTTCTGTACCGCATCCTGTAGAGAACAGCGTGCCTAATACCGCTGCTTTTGATATCATATATGATAATTATCAGAATATGTCATATCAAGAACAACCCATACAGAATGTTCTTGTCTCCATGTGTCTGTATTTATAAATCACTTATATAGGTACACAGCCTAAATTACAGAACCTTGGCATAATGGTGCATTAAAACAACCTGCGATAGCGCGGCACCACGCCAGGTGGCTTACGTCCGCGTGTAGGCGCGACTCGCGTTATCACGGACGCAGGCCTACTCGGGCACACACGCGTTGTGCGGTAGAAATCACGCCTGGTGCGGCGCGTGTTATAAAAATATTTTGACGAAGATAGAATAGGTACACGAAAATGATCTGAAAAGGCATAAAAGAATAAGCAAAGCTAAACCCACTACCAGTTGAGATACACAATCTTTAAGAGAGAGAAAAAGAGAGTGGTATTCTCCATAAGAACACATACTTTAGAACCCACGTCGCGTCGTATACATACTAGGCAACTATAAAATCATCCATGAAACTTGTATCTAGTAATCAGATCAAATACTGATCAAATCGAGCTGCACGAACTCCATTGCTGTTTTACGGGAAAAACAGCTATTCATATGTTCATAAGGAACAGCGCAGTGTTAAATGTAACAAATTCGTGAAATGAACTCGTAATATTAAAGGTAAGAGTGCACTAGAATAAAATGCAACTCATTTTCTATTCTATATTTATCAAACACTAGCTCCCATCCGGCGGTTTTACCCGCTGTTTTTTTATTTTTTTTTTAAACCAACAAAGACCAAAAAGATCGGATCAATTTCTGAACACACCTATTTATAAATATATTTGGCAACTAAGTGACACTATTTTTTATTTTTAAAAAGAGAAAAGAGATCGGACATCCCGAGTTTACCGCACCGATAGGACGAACATCAAATGTTTCACAGGTAGAACCAGTTCGTATTGGAAAATTAAATTGTTGATTTTAGTATTTTTCTTTATTTATTATTCATGTTTCTCAAATCGTGATATCAGTCCAACCGTTCTCGAGTTATAGCCAGCCAAACGAACAGCGATTCATTTTCCTATATAAGATAGTGGTAAAAACCAGCCTTCCTTCTCTTATATTCTCCATTTTGCTCTATCTTCGACAGACTCGTTGAAAATCATTTACTCTTTCGTATTTACCTACAGCACTATAATATTTCATCGTGTTTAAGGTCTATCTCTAGATCTTTGATTGTGGATATAATCGTATAGAGAACTATTCCAAAACTACTCTCATACGAGTATTGCGTGACAATGATACACGATTAATCACCACATTCGATACTCTTTTCTATTTATTTACAATGCCGTCTGCCTCGGTTACGTATATCTGAGTCTTATTCCAAAAAAAAAATATGAAAAATGTACCTATAGATACCATGACCATTTTATTAGAATTCCACGGGACTATTCACGTATTTTAGATTCTTGTTACATTTTTGTCAAAATGTGTCAAAACCACATCTTTTTACAGTAACATCTATGTTGCATTCTATTACCCCTACTTTTATAATTGGTATGAACTGTTTGTAAAAAAAGAATCTACATACACACCTTGCCGCCAGCAATAAATTGCGGGAAGTTATTTCTGGTCTATTTATTTCACGGCGTGTTAAAAAGCGATGTTGATTGCATCCCAGTGCAATTTTACCAGGAATTCAAGGTTTTTATTGAAATAAACGCGGCTCAAATAGCGAGAGATTTTTGGACATTTGCCCAGTGTCGCGCTTGAAATTTCATAGTTCGGTTGCAGTGACATGTACTGTACTAGTGTAGATAGTTTTATTCGATTTGCGAATTAAATGTGTTTTTAGAGCTTCAGCGTAGCCGCAAAGGCGTCTCTCTTGCCGTCATAATCTGTGACGTCAAGCTAATAATGCGTGAGCGCACGGGATGGCGTTGATGGTCCGACTATTGTCTGACAAACCAAGAATGCGTTTAACAGCTGTCTTTAAATATTGTGAAAATAAAGAAAAAAGTACCTTATTGATGTACTCTGAGTAAGCTGTACTTTTGACATTAAAAATATAGGAAAGGCGATCAGAGTTAAATTATTATTTTTTAAGTTTTACAATACTATGGTTCCGTTCATAGTTTCCTTTTAAAGTATACAAGGTTACACGAAACAGTAGTACTAATCCAAAAAGAGCTCATGTTTTACTAGTTGAAGCAGCGAGTGGCTTATTACCAGTTTGCATTACACGGAACGGGGTTAATAAGCCACGAAATATTACCTACTAAATATTTATAAAATCTATTAAAAACCCGCCCTTAATATCCGATTAATAAAATGTAAGGTACAACATGTCTTGCTTAAAAATTACCTATAGCCTCCCCACCCACCCTTACACTACTTCCTACCTTAAATTTAATACAAGACGTCCAAAAAGGACCTAAATAGACTTACAATTTAATACAGCAAAGAAAATCCCTGGGAAACCACACCTGCTCCAGAATTCCTGAAATTAAATTTTGTAGTTTATTTCATCGTGCTATGATAAAATTCGAGCAAACGAGATCAAGCGTCTTTCCAACATTGTTGAGTGTCTTTTTGAGTTAACAAGTGTGTTTTACTTTGAAGATTCTTTAAAGGAAGAGTTAGGATTATTCTTGTCATTCATGTTTAACTGACGAAGTAAACATCGAGACTGGGTTTTTGATGTAAAACTGTGATAAAAATATTTGATAAATTAAATTTAACTTAATAAATAAAACAGTTAGAATTTGGCATATCTCTACAAATTTATAGGCCAGGTAAACCAATATCCCGTCGGGGCTGCGGGTAGAAGTTACCGTGGCCTCGGCGTCACAAGGGCGTAGAAGGAACATGGGTGGTTTTTGGTCAGTAGAAGTCTGACACTCCCTTCCGCTCTGCCCAAAGAGTGGGAGGGGTCATTTGATGATTTCCCACCCCCCAAAAAAAAAAAAAAAAAAAAAAAAGGTAAACCAATATCGGATGTAACAATTCAGTATCTGCGAACCACGGTATTTCCCGCTATCTTGAATGAAATGTCAAAAAAGTAGCCTATGTGTTAATCCGAGGTAAATCCTATCTCCAAAATCTCCATACTAAATTCATCCAAATTCATTCAGCCGTTTTTGATGATTAAGTAACATAGACAGAAAGAATTAGAAAAAAATGGTGGACACTGTTTTTTTAAAACCGATAGCTGTGGGACAGTTAATGATAAAAATGAACATACACACTTTCACATTTATAATACTAATAATAATATTAAGATTGTGAAAGTTTTTACCTTTGGAGGTTTAGATACCAAATAGAATTTATCTCAGAAACCTTTTCAAACCATTCAGTGCCCAATTAAAATTACTTTCTCATAATAGGATAGAAACTAAGGGCTGAACAAAATCAAAAGAACTTCGAAACTTGTTTATCTATTCGAACAATAGAGACCAAGTTAGATGACTTTACCACCCTGCCTCGAATACGAAACTAACGTACACTACGATATTTATTGTTAAAACTTCGAGACATGTATCGAAAACGTAATTTACTTCTGATAATGTTAGACACTTAGACAGGTTAATTCCAGAAATCGTCAACGTAGTTATTCTCTTAAACTTACCTTTACAGGGTTATAAGAAAAGGGTATGCTAAGCCGAAAAAGGCTCATAGTACTCATCATTATGAACAACTTTTACTATGGGACCAACCCGAAATTCAGAAAAAAAAATCAGCTGTTCCATACATTTTGAATTTAGTTTAGAAAAATGCATTGACATTTTTCTAAACTAAATTCAAAATGTATGGAACAGCTGATTTTTTTTGGAGAATTTCAGGTTGGTCCCATGATAAACGTTGTTCATAATGATGAGTACTATGAGCCTTTTTCGGCTTAGCATACCCTTTTTGAGTAACCCTGTAGATAGATAAAAATAACTCTTTATCGATACCTAAATAAACAACCTAATAAAGGTAATTACTCCTTTCGAGTGCTTACTTAGATAGAAGAGCCTATCTTTAATTCTCTTCCAATTATAATCAAACAAAAGTCGTATCTGCGTAGTACCACGTGTGCCTAGCTAGTTACTATTACAATATCTGTGGCACTACCTACACAAATTCTAATCAACCGTGCCTCGATCACACGTAGCGAGTAGCTAAGACAAGACAGCAAGTGATCTTGATCGAGAGAGTCAAGTGGTCGAGTAGGAGTCTAGCCCGTTCTACAATCAGACCACCAAGGTCACAAAAAAGGGACACAATTTTATAGCTGATACCAAAAGTCTGCACGAATTTCATTTACTCGTATTGTGCGAAAAGCCAGACTGTGAAATGCTCTACCTGAGTGGGTCTTCCCAGATAGATAAATATTTAGTGTCTTCAAGTTAAAAGTGAATTGGAAGCAAACCTGTTCCATCGTAGACCGCATCATTGCTTACCATCAGCCATAAAGGCGATCAAACGCAAGCCTATCATCAAACACACCACCACCACGATCCGCCCACCATCATACTGGGTGACGCAGACCTGTTATGAGCTAACGTGACGGTTACATCAGGCGAGCGACTTCTTCGTCTCTTCACTTAATTGCATAAAAAAGTGTTTACACCGAGCACTCGCCCAAAGCACTGTCTTGCCCCTCAACTACATACTAGTGATTACGGCACAAGACGTTACCTTCAAGATCGATGCGAGTTAGAAAACAATTGAATTTACTACACAGGGTGGATAGAAAGCAGAACGATCTACAAGCATTACCGTTAATGCAATGTTACTTGCCAACAGCTCGAGACGGTACTGAGCGAGACAGTGACAGATTGAACTACTATACCCGAAACAGCAACAGTACAGACCTAACAAACAAATGAGACTTGATTTGACTTGACTCTTTACTTGAGTTTGTTTGGGGACTTTTGACGTATCATACAAACATTAAGGCTCTTACTTATAGAACCTGCTTATAGTTAATCATTGCTTAAAGTTCTTCATCTTATTTTTGCACGTGATATTTGAAGTTGTCAGAGCATTTTAAGCAGTAACTAACTTTACCAGTCTTTAAAAGTAAGGCGCTTTGTGTTGTTAGCGCGATTTTAAACATCGATAATTTTAATAAACGTAGTAGTATTTTTTGGAACATAACGTAGTTAATATATCGATATTTATAATAATAATACTTTTGTGTGATTGTGTAACAGCTTCTTTTTTTTAACTAATTAATAAAGTCAAAAAAAAGACTATTAACAATAAAATATTAAACAAAACCTAAATACAAAAAGTTAAACTAACAAATAAATAAGTTTTAAAACTTACAGTACTGTTACCATTTCCAGTGCCAACCTGTCTGGCAAGTTAATAGACTGGCTACCGCGGAAGCCATGTAAGCTGGTGGCCAGGAAATAAAACCAGAGATTCGTTTGGACGCCGCAGTATCCAGCTGATAAGTGGGAGGTGATCGTGGCTTAACTCGACCAGCTTAACTCCACGGGTTTATGAAGCTCTGGTCACTTTTTGTTGAAATGTACTTATACAAGTGAATGATGATAATGTCAGTGAGTGTAGATTTTGATACAACTTTTCTCCACAGTTTCATCAGAAATCAATGATGGTGTGAGTAGCTTTTGTTCGTTTCTGACGTTTCTGTACCCCGTTCCTGTGTAAAATAAATGAGTTGCCATATTAGCTTATTTGGTGAACAAATCGGTTACGTACGGTAAACTAAACTTCTTACAAGACACATCTAAATCTTCTCAAATGACATGCCACGCAATCCTATTTCTTATTTGGACACCAAGACTTATTTTACTTACATTACGAGAATCTCCTTCCTTGAATGACTTAGACATTTTTCTTCAAAATTTGTGCATTCAGATTTAATCTTTCATATCTTAAGGAAAATTTTACCTCATATAAAATCTGTAAGGAGCAAACTGAGTTACCTCCAGCAGCGGTTGGGCGGCCTACAACTAACGAAGCTGCGACCTACTTCGACGTAGGAAATTGGATTGACCGCCTACGACAAACTTCTAACTGGTTATTTATGTTTGTTATGTATATGGGACGCTTACTGCTACGAGGTTTAGGGAATACTCTCTCAGTAAAGCAAAAGCGAAGCTCTGAAGTTGCTGCGCATTCAAACTTGTTGGGAGCTGCTTCGCAGCCTTTGAGGACGGTACCATGTAAGCACATGATCGAATGAAAAATCAGGAATATTAAAATCAGTCAGTGGTAGGGTTCTTTTGCAGAGCCCGCCTGGGGAAGTACCACATCTTTGTCTTTGTCAGTTATTCAACCGCCAAGTAGTGATGTGCAAATATTACTGTATTTCGGTTTGAAAGGCAAAGTTGCCGTCGAAATTTTAGGGTCAGTAGGAGATTCAGCATCTTATATCCCAGGGTGACGAGAGCAGTGCTGTGCCACTCTGAGTGTTGAATTTTAAGAGTTCAAAACTCAAATTGCGTAGACCTGTTATGAGCACACGTGACGTTTAACATCCGGCGAGCAATTTGGTCGTCTTGTCACTCAATTGCATAAAAAAAGTCCTAGCGTGCGCGTGCAAATTCTTGCGAAAAGCGACCTGACACAACACGAGCGTCGCCATGCGCATTTCTTATGCTTATTCGGAATGAGGGCGATAGGCCGGGCACTGGCATCCCACAAAGGGTACATGTGTTTCCGCATGCACCCTCTGCGAGCGAAGCTCTGGGCCAGTGGTACAATTGCTCGATTAGCAAAGATAGTATGATTGGTGATAAGCTACAGTCAAGCTGTTGTGATGATAAGATTCCAAAGCCACCTACTGCAATCTGGTAGTGACTCTGATCTCCTCTGTGGTCTCACAATGCCACACCAATCACACCATGTGCCTTTTAAGCAGCCTGACTTGGTACGGGTCGGCAAAGTAGGTACGGATCACGACGCGCACGTCCGTCTGTGTCTAACCGCGCCGTTTAATCATTCGACCGTGCAAAACGCGACAGGATAACCAATTCCATAAAGAACTAACGAAGTTATGCTCTCCGAGCACTATTTCCGTGCGAAGAGAACAGACAGTATCAACAGATTTTATGATCTGTGCTAAAAAGAGACAAAGCCTCCAAAAGCACCTCGTCAGCAAAAATCTGCGAAATATCACGCATCATTCACTATATTGGGTCGGACAGGCTGTATGAAGACTGGAGTTACAATGGGCCCGCCATGACTGGCTGTTTCCAAAGCATACTGTGTAAATCAAGCCGTCATTGTAGGCTTATCAAGCAGAAGTGAGTTTGAAAAAGTTGGAGTGGGTACTTAATTTGTTAGGGTCGGGTTAGATACATTGTACTGCGACATACAGCAGTGCGCGACATGCGACCGGGTGTTTAAGACGCAGCGCGAAGTTCGGATTTGTCAGCTAAATACAAGCACACATAGCCCGAGTGGCCATCGTCGGACACGATGCAGACATTATAATTTCATTACTGCGACATTTCCAATGGTTAACCACCACACGAACCTGCGCGACGTCTTTCAAAAGTCTAAAAAAGTTCAAAAGGGTCAAAAGTTTTCACCCATCAAAAAATTCGGTGTGAATGTCAACGTTTCTGCGTTAATTTCTCCAATTTCCTCTCTCTGCCCGCATATCCAATGCGGTGCGGTGCTGAATCGAATTGTGGGCAAGCCATGAGTTTTTGATGCCCCGTCGCCGTTCAATACACGAACCCACCGCAAATCATCGTGTTTCCTGACCCTAACACTTACATAACCCAATATTTCGTAAAAATAAAAGTACTTTGTTCGTGTATATTGTTATTTTGTTTTGAATACACTTTTTGATCCGATTTAGAACATTGTTTTAACAACAATCATTACTTACATATTTCATAGTATATGCGTTGATAACAATTCAAGATCATAAAATACACAAAATAAAACGACATTCGGCCCAAGTTTGAAGCTTTTATTTGACAGATTTAAATAAACTAAAAATATACCTGTCTTTGTCATTGCAACCTATTAGACAAGAACACCAATCTACTATATAAAAATAAGTCGGGTTTTCCTTCCTGACGCTATAACTCCAGAACGCACGAACCGATTTCCACGGTTTTGCATTCGTTGGAAAGGTCTCGGGCTCCGTGAGGTTTATAGCAAAGAAAATTCAGAAAAAAATTCAACATAAAAGCGGGAAAATCTTTTTTCAGAACAATGTCCACCCGTGCGACGCCGGGATGGGCCGCTAGTACTTTTATAAAAATAAGATCTGTCCACTAAAGCCTTCTAAATTGGGCCCGATGTAAACCACTATAACATAATTAGAATTGCTGGTTACTTTGTTCAAATATTCAAAGGAAAGTGAATATCTTTTATTCACAACTTCAATAGTGGAGAAAACTATTCAAACGACACAAGACTCAAACAATAGACTTGTTGTAACTATAATTTTAATCAAAATAATATAACAATATGGTGGCTACCATATTGTTATATTATTAGAACAATAGATAACATTTTACTTTCGTAATAATTTGAAACTCACTGTAAACGTTTTAATGTCTCACCTAAAACGTGGTTCAATGGCCGACAGAATCAAATCAATTTCAGTTTTTAAAACGTTTTTGGGAGAGCGTGTTTTGCGTAGAGATACCCAAAACACACTCTCACACATAACATAGCACTTAACAAATTTGTTAGAACTTTTTATTGGACCCAAAAAGCACTCATCATATTTTACCTATTAAGTGTATAAAAAAACAATAATTACACAATTACTCTCATATAGTTCACACTCATAGCTCCCCATTAGGATTTTCTGTATCGAGGATGCAATGGAACACAAAGACATGACAAAAAAAATTAATAAATTTCAATTCAAGTTTTTCTTAAAATAGCAAGTAAAACTCCGTGACATTGTTAAAACTTTATAACACAGTAATAATTCACCTAACAAGATTACCAACAACGTTTACTAACATTATCGTAACAATTTAATCAACATAAAATAAACCGCCTTACATCTTTTGATCAATGATATTCCTTTTGCGTGACGCAGGTCGTAAGGAAGTGATTGATTGGTTGCTAGTTGGTTACCGAAAGGTTGCGAGTTGGTTATCAAAAGGTTGGGTGTAATACGTTGGTTACAGAAAGGTTGGTTTAATTACGGAGAGACAGTAAACACTGTTGCACACTATCGATGAGACAGCCCAGGGCCGAATAGGTCGGAGAACTTATTGAGGAAAGCGCCGTACTAAACTGTATACAAGTATAGATATTATAATAATAGACAAGTTGACTGATTGATTGCTTGTTTTATAAAGGTTTATTATTTTATTCAATTACTAGTAGTATTACTAGGTACTTAGTAAAAAAGGAGAAGCCATACGTTAAGCCGCTTAAGGAAAATATAGCTAAAATTAATTTCAAAATTAGGAAGTTTTGAGTCATTTGAGAAGTCAGACAAAAAGAGCAAAGTTTCAAATTCAAAATCAAGTTATATGATATCATATCTTGCGCGTATAGTAAAAATAT
Organism: Alcis repandata; assembly: GCA_949125135.1. NCBI lineage: Eukaryota > Metazoa > Arthropoda > Insecta > Lepidoptera > Geometridae > Alcis > Alcis repandata. The sequence continues at coordinate 2,014,814 of OX421237.1, forward strand.
ATATATATGTACAGTAATCATATAAAAATTGAAATATAAATAGTTTTATTTGCCATAAAAAAATTACAGCAGCATTTAACTTTAAGAACTAAATTAAAACTAAGCCTTGTCTAAAAAACTAGTTAAAGAAAACATGTTATAAATAAGTTGAGTGTTGTGCTAGATATTATACCTACAAATTTTTATCCTATAAGTTTTGAGCTATTTAAAAAAATAGTCAACTACCCCATAGCCCATACGGTAGTATACCTACCTATTCGGTATCGGTGTATCTCACCGAAAGTGTGCAGTCAGGGCTAAACGTATTACCGGAAGGAGGTTAATTAAAATTTGGTATATTGGAAACGGGAACTTTCACATCCTATTTGGCTATAATTTAAGATTAACAATTTTCGGAAAATAATCATTTTCTTAGGGACTTACTAAATATCTTAATAATTATTATAAAAATAAAATTTGTATCTTTAATGGTTAGTCATGAAAAATGGCTAAACTAATTTGGATGGCATTTGTTATGGTGGTAGTTAAAACTTTTCACACAATCTTATATGTACCTACCTGATATATTTTTTTGTGTAAATAAATAAATAAAAGTAATCATAAGCTATTGTTAACCGACTTCAAAAAAGGAGGAGGTTATCAATTCGACTGTATGTTTTATTTTTATTTTTTTTTGATGTTTGTTACCCCATAACTTTTGACTGGGTGAATCGATCTTGATGATTCTTTTTTTTATTAGAAAGCTGACGCTTCCCATATTTAGTCCATTTCTGATAATGGTATCCATGAGAAAACCATATAAGTCTTAAATTTGCATTAAGTACGTGAGCGACAAATAGATGAATAACTCAATAGTCGGTCTTTTGAAGTCGGTTTTTGTTTTTTGTTTTGTAAAAATAATGTTCTTGTTTTTAAAGAAAAATTAATAGTTTTTGTAGGATGGTGGATGAAGCCGCAGGGCGCAAGTAAGTTTAATAAAAGTGGAATCTGTGAAGTATTTTGTGTTTGATACCTATTTTCAGCAGGATTTTTTCCCAAATGCGATTTTTTCCCACTAATATTACGAAGGTTTGTGAAAGTTTATCAGGTTTTTTTTTCAGAGTAAAATGTAAAATGGTCTGTATACATGAATGAAATTATAGCAAGTCCTTTTATTACATGTTATTCCCACAGTTATTATCTCTGAAAACAATAGAACACTGAGTGCCAGATGTTATGAAAGCCTTTGCCCTAATTTGTATGTATGAAAAACTTTGTTCTGGCGTCGTTTTACTTTTTTAAACGGTGTGGTTAAGGAAAAAGTGGATAAAACCGCGGCACAAGCTAGCTCTCACACAACTTTCCCAGCATTTCTCCAACTCCATCATTAAATAAAAAAATGACCAGACTCGAAAAACAGAAAAAAGAAAGCAAATATCCATTATTTCCCTTGAGGAGGTGTCTCGGCGTTAATAATAAATATCACGCAATCCATTGCTCGGGCCTACTAATCTGAATTAATCTGTGAGAACGCGATGAATTCGTTATGCCGCTAGATTTATGAATCGTCTACTGTTTATTAATTGTAATTGAAGGAAATGGTCGTGACTGGTTGAGTGATGAAGCCTGGGCCGTACCAAAAGCATAAATTCTGACGTAACATACGTAGCTAGTATTCTATAGAAAAATGTAAAAGGAAATACTCACAGTTTCCATTTAGCTACTGTCCCATTTTTCATACATTTGTCTATCGAATTTTCGCTACTAAGGGAAGCCTCTGCCTCGGAATTCGCGAAAAAAAATCAGCTCTTCAATAGAAAAATGTCAATGACACTCGATGAAATGAATGGAACAACTGATAATTTTTTCGTGAATTCTGTGTTGGTCCCATAGTAAAAGCCCTTTGCGGCTTAGCATACCCTTTCTGTATAACACTGTATAATAAATGCGAAAGTGTATTTGTATGATTAACCAAAGTCCAAGTAAATTTCATTTCGATACAAGAATCCTGTACAAAACAACTCTATTCAAGAAAATTCAGTTGAATTCATCTCAATCAAACATTTCAAGTCAAAAAGCAGCCGTCTAGCGTCTGGTCGTGGCTAAACTAAATTGCCGACAAGGCTACAGAATATATAATAGGTCCTAAGTACTTTTGTACCCAATTTAGGCCGTCTGCTAACGACGTGGTCTCAACGAGCTGTCCACGGTATGGCATGAAAAGTAAACTGGTAAACGAAAGCTTAGGAAACTTCTATAGTTTGTAAAGAAACTAGCTGAGCTTAGTTATTTTATCCACGGAGTGATGTAGAATGGTAATGATAATAATGATGAATAAGTAATTACATTCAAATTTAAAGACCACCGACGAGAAGAAGGTAATTGTATTATTTAAGCGGCTGATCCAATTTTCTTGAATCAGGGCTGAAAACAGACGATTGAGTTACTTATGAAACCAAAACAAATATGAAAATTGGTTTAGCAGTTTGGGAGCTATGATGCCACAGATAACATTAAACTTATAACATACCTATTTTTGCATCAGGGGTTAAAAAATATTGCTCAAGTCTGTACTGCTGTTTACAAAATTTCATGATCATCAGTGGATAAGTTAAGTGAAATAGTAACAAATAAATCAAATTCACTTTAGTATTTATAGTATTGGCTAGTAGAGAAGTTTGACGCTAAATTATATGTCACAGTAATTCTGTTTAAAGTAATTCTGGTTTCTTCAATTTTAAGTTTTTATACAGTTTTGGTGCAAAAACAGATTACCTACACAAATATATACTCAGACTAAGATGTCTAATGAAACAACGTAATACTAAGTGTATACTATAATAAATAATATAACATTTGCTCGAAGTACAAGATTACAAGAGATGACGTCTTTGTTGATTGGAAGACTAATAGCGAGTATGTACTGAGAAAGTGTACGATATATACAGAGTGGTTTGTTAGACAACGAACATATATATTATTCAGAAGATACGAGATTTTTAACGTAGCTGTTACCGTAGGACCATAACTATGTTTTCCATATTTATTTTTAAACATAAAAAGCCTTACTAAACTAAAGCCTGCCTAAAGTTAGTCACTGCAATGCTCATAAACTTCTCGCTGACGTGAAACGTCATGAGCGAAAACAAGATGGAGAACAAGCGAGCTACATAAATATGGCCCAAAATGATTTTATTCCACAAACTACTAAACTACATAATTACAAATTGACTTCTACAAATATTATAAATGTCAAAGTTTATGTGTTAGTTGCTCAATCATGCAAAAACGACAGAACGGATGTGAATAAAATTAGGTATAAAAGTACCAAACCTTAGATGGCTAAACCCTAGATTATTATATGAATAGGCTACTTTTTATCCCTGAAAATTTTAACGAGTGAAACGGCTAGGTGCAGCTTGTGTCAAATAAAGGTATTTAAAACATTTTAACGATGTAAAAATTTGACCTTATTATCGGACCGGGTCGCTTAATAAATGTGCTGGCAAAATTGCTGACACAACATGACAGACTCGATAAGTTATGAGAAGGCAGTGATTTAGTTCAAGTCACATCGGTTTGACCATTCATGGGGGCGCCGCGGTCACCCAGATTTTACTACACACATACAAATATTTGTAGCGAGATTAAACATCTTATAATTAGCAGGGCGACGAGCGCAGTGCTGCGCCTTGCAGGGACTAGAGCTGTTATGGATTCAAATTCTGGGTGGTACGGACCTGTTATGAGCAAACGTGACATTTTTAATACGGATAATTTCCTCGTCTCCAAATTCTTGGTTTCTAAATAATATATGTAAAAGTTTGCTATAATATTATGGCGTACGTACAAAAAGAGTGGTTTATACACAGCAGTATAAACCTATCACAGCGGCGATAAAATGGGCTGACGATGATGTTTTTTTTTCTTTTCTTTCGAACTATCCAAGTAAGACTTAAACTATTATCATGTCGTCAAATCGTTGGTGTATTGTATCAAGGGGAACCCGTCAATGGCAAACCTTTTAATCAGATCGAGTTTAAAGTTTTTGTGATATGTCGGAGGATTGTCAATTAAATTGCTTTACGCCCCAGTTTATGCTCAAATACGCTCCAGTTATTAAAAAAATCACTAAAATATATAATAATAGATGATGATAATGATTCCAATAATCACTTTAAAAATTACTCTTCTCAAAAGTACCTACTTCACACTTTCTATAAAACACCAACAAAATTTGCCTGTCATCTATCATCACTCTGTATAACCCAAGACACTAATGCCAATCCTTTAGTGACAGCAATTAACCAGCCTTATACGTGTAAAACAAGCGTGTAATCCCTTTAATAGTAGATTAACCAGGCCACCTACCAATTACGAGTCTAGAAATACTCAGAAATAGATCAAAGGCGAAGAGTTTGGGGACGTAGAAAATGACATTAACATTCTGGTACCAAATGTCTACAATGGATAGAATGTCTAGAAAATGTTTGGTATATAAATAACCTTTACAAATACAAATTTCAACTAGCGAAGCCTTGCGGTTTCATACGCAGTTTCCTTGATAAATAGTAGCTTATATGTTATTGCAAGGTATAAACTACCTTCAGACCATATTTCATCTAAATCCATTCAACTCGAAAAGCTATAGTATCAGGTTCAACTGTTTTTGTGTTGAGCACCAAACTTCCAAACATCCACGCTTTGACATTGGACATTAGTGGAATACTACCAAATTGGATGTCTAGAAAAGGTTTTGGGATATTTTCAATACCAAATAGCTTATCTAGAAAATGTTTAGTTTATTTTCAATACCGAATGGGATATCAAAATTAGCATCAATTTGTTGAATGGAATTGTTAATGACACTGCCGTTCAAGACTGAAAACTGAACTGATTCCTTATTATTGCTAGGCGGCAGAATATCTATCAATGCACTGATACTTTTTACAACGAAATGATGCCACTGAAATATACTCAAGATTCTCTCATAATATTTTTATTTACATCTCATTAAAGACATCTTTATTCAACTCTCAACTAAGATCTTACAACTCTCATAAATCAACTCGACAATTACTGAATAGTGAACTGAATAGTAACATTTTTTATTGTTTTGACTAAATCCAATCCTGTCAGTCTATAAATCCAAAGGTTGTCTGATACTAATTATTTTTAGCGAAAAAGCATTGTATTATCGAATTTATTTCTACCGAGTCTTCGTTTTTACCGACTTGAAAAGGAGGTTGATTATCATTTCGACAAGTCATAAACTCATAATCTACTGTTTTAGTCCCATGTGCAAAAATATTCTATTCTATTGTTTGAATCCCATTGCTGCAAAAGATCCTCTATTGCAAGGAACAATAAAACTCACAGTCCAAAAGCGAGCTTTAATTACTTATGTCACAATTAAGGTACAAATTGTAGCATGAGTGCTTGAATAACCCTTAAATTTTTACGATTCATTTAGAGGATTCATTGCACTCGCAAGACTTTAACATACATGGCGCAGTTCGTTTGAGTTTGGAGTCGGAACTCTCATTTCAATTTGTTTGGTACTTGTTTCATTTAATGAACTGGCAATATAGCTTTAATTTAAGTTTTGATGTGACTGCACATTCGACTTAAATTCCTTTCTGTGAAAAGGTCAGATAGACACCCACACTGAGAAAAATGCCCATCTAAATTCCGTTAAAAGAATGATGAATTCACCGAAAGTACGGGGCACATTGATTTACCAAAAAGCAATCAAGTTAGCATCAAGCAAAAAGCAATCAAGCAAGTAAGTATCAGTTTTTCCGAGACAACTATTATAAACTAATCATCGTACTTTTTGGTGATATCAGTAATAATCAGTATGCTCCGTACGTTAAGTGAATTCATCATTCTTTTAGCGGATTTTTTTCTCAGTGCAACAAAAAGGGATTAACTTTATTTGGTGTATATCAGGACTAGTTACGATAACGAGCAGCGAAAGTGAGCTAGCATGATAATATGTAGCCTATATCCCTTTCTGTACTACACACAACGTGTATAGAAAATTTCATCATTATCGGTCGAGTAGTTTAACCGTGAGAGCATAAAACAAGTATGTTAGGGGTTATATTTTCCGTCGGGTTTTTTTTACTCAAGACTGAATAAGTTTGGTATTTGCGCTTGGATGTTTGGGTGAATGGTTGTGTTTTATATTAATTTCTGCATTAAAATCAGTCCAGCAGTTTAGGATTAAAGCCTAACAGACTGTCGAACACACTAAAATTTTAAACCCTAATTACATGTACCTACTTACCTACCGTCGTTCTGTCGGCTTGTCTTCTGACATACTCATTCGTACTTAAAACATTATGTTACCTATATGAGAAAAACATGATAAAATTCACGAAGAAAGTCTGTCTTTTTTAGCCTTTTTCCCTTCGCCTTTGACGACAGGACACTCTACGCATTGAAAAGTATCGTCAAAATGATCCCATGAACCAACCAACCGTAAATCCTAAGCCATAAATTACACAAAAAAGTCATAATATGAAAAAAAATCGCATCAAGAACATTCCAGAACATTATCCGTTACGTCGAAGTCCGCAAAATTTAAATGCATTTTCTCTCGAATATTTTAATGAAGCTGCTACATTTGCAGTTTTACCGATTTCCCGTGAGAGGTTTTCAGTTTACTGGCGTGAAAATAACGGAATTATGGAAAAAAATAAACTTCTGGAAAAGCCTGAGTTGGTTTAGATTTCACGATTTTTAGCTCACTTCTGAGCTGATTGTGCCTACTCGAATATCTTCATGGCTTATAGATTGACTTCACTCAAAGTCAAAACAATTTAACTGTTAATATGAGTATAATATGATATTATAATATGACTTTATCGAAACTATGATGAAGTAAGTACTTATTATATCTTTTTTTTTAAATATTTAACGGTTAAATATCTTATTCGTAAAAATTGCGTCTTAAAAAATTTATTGAAAATTTCACATACATATTCATGTATTAATCAAGAATTTCAACAAATTCGCGGCGACTCTTTTTTAACAATATAAATTCATTCATAAGTTCTCTGAAAGAAATTACGAATAGTGACAAGGCCGCCCATTTTTAACCAGCTTGTTAAATAAAAAATTAACCAGCAGAGAAACCCAAGTAAGTAATTGTTACCCAGTTCAATAAACGTCAAATCAATCATGTCAAAATACATCGCAATGTAGCGTTCAATGTACGAATTCCACATTGTATCTCACATACTGAAAACGATTGAAAAATTCCAGCGAGATAATAAAAATAATACTTCCCGCAACTTTAATCTATCCGAGCCATAAAATCGCTACAACTGGCGCCTTTAACTTAATACGATTTTTAACGTAACAAAAAAACTTACATTATTTTCATCCAATTATTTTCGCACTCTCACAACACACACACAAGTCACACACAAACACAAATGTGCACTGAAAAAAATCGATCTGTTTTTTTGCGTGCAAGGCGGCGGGAACGTGCGTCCAGGGCGGAATCGCGGCGGGACTGGAGTTTGGGCGGGTGGCGCTGCGATCGCTCGCCCGGACTTTCTTACATTTCAGAAGCTTTGAGATTTCAGTCGTTTCGATGATAATAGTCGTTTATGGGATGTTAGTTAGTTTTAAAAAGGAAAATGTGGATTGTTGGTATAAAGAAAAGGTTTTTGTTGAACAAAATCTTTAATTGGGCCAGGTTAGTTTCAAAGCTATGTGTTTTTTCGGCTTTTGAATTTAATGCTTGTTTAGACAATTTTAATTGGCTAGTCACGACAATCAGAGACCTTTTCTTACAACGAGGCGTGGTGAAAAGGAAAACTTTCTTCAGAATAATAACTAGATAATAATTACATAGAGACAATCAAGATTTTTCGTTTTTTACGATGGCGTTACCAAAGCAATGCTGTTTAACATCGAACAATTTTGCAAAAAAAGTTAAAAAATAAGTGGCATGGTTATTTTTAACTTGGGATGTCGAGGATGTCACGTCATTTTCTGAATTCTACGCAAAAGCATCATTAGTAAAAGCCATTGAATCGTGAACAAATTGAAGCTTTTATTTTATGTAGACAAGTAGTGGCATTATCGTGAGTTACCTATGTCAGAGGAGACATTCAGGCGGTCGAAAGGGTTGAACACGTAACGAGTACATTGACGAGACAGCTTTAAACATACCGTTTCTACAGGGTTTTACAAAAAGGGTATGCTAAGCCGAAAGGGGCTTATAGTAGATACTCATCATTATGAACAACTTTTACTGTGAGACTAACCCGGATTTTGCGAAAAAAATCAGCTGTTTCATACATTTTGTCGAGTGTTATTGACATTTTTCTATGGAACAGCTGATATTTCGTGTATTCTGGGTTGGTCTCATAGAACAATTTGTGCATAGTGAAGAGTACTATGAGCCTTTTTCGGCTTAGCATACCCTATCCTTATTACCCTGTATATTATACCGTACAATATTTTTATAAAAATAACTGAGCATTGATATCTGTACATGTGTGTCTCGATATTACTTCGGGGTATATTCGGACCGTTCGAGATTATCTCCGTCACTTTCACTCTCATGACATTTCTAATGAGAGCGAGAATGACCGAGATAATATCTCACTCGCAAGAAGAACTCAGTGAATCTAATTTGCGTTAAGACTACTTGAAATACAAAAATACCTCACAAATACTAGATATTCTAAAGCGAGCTTACGCGGCGTATTCCTGTAGATGGCAGCTCGACCCCTTCAGGATGAAACGTAGTAAAAGCCAAAATGCCATATTTCAGTACGGCCAAAAAACAAAAATGGTAAAGTTTATTTCCTGTATATCTTTTGATTTACTTAATCTATAATAAACCACTATAACTCATTAAGCTTAGGTTTTCGAGTTGTTTACTAAATATAAACTCAAAATAATCTACATTCATTAGTTCCAGAGATGGCATGGCTTTTACTACAAAAAAAAAAGTTGTAAATGGCTTCTACGACATTTTTCTTCAGCTTGGCAACTGTAAGCTTTTTTTATTAAGTTGTACACGACTTCATAATTTGTTTTATCGAAGGAATTTTTGAATTAAAAGACAATTGTAATAAGATGAAAGTGTAATTTGGTGTAGTAAATGCAGCACACATTTATGACCAAAATCATAATATTTAAATGTTTTTCATTATTTTAAAGTAATATTGTACTTTTTCTGACAAACACTAATAAAATTATCGAACTAAAATCAACACAACCTCTAAACTATGCAAAAATAGGCGTAACATCGAACTAAAAATCTTCTAATCTCTTGTTTTACTCGTAATAAACTACGTGATACAACTGCGCGTTGTGCGCACACGAAAACAGGTAAGTATTTAACAATAGCATCTCTTATAACAAATCAATTGTCTTAAAACAATCAGTACTTCGTAATAATAATTATGGCTAGGTAATCAGTTAAGTATTTTCGAGGTAAACTGCATAAGTACATATTCCTAAACTTATTAAAGAAATATCAAACTATCTTTCAAGTTTTTACGTAGTTTTATACGTACATTTAAGAAGAAATAACATACGTAACGTATTATTCGATCACGTCTTCATCTTCTTCATCGGTCTCCATCAAAGTATCGTTTTTATTACCACTGTACGGCATCTCTAAAAAATCTTTGTGAAACCTTTTAGGTATCGTTCCGTCGGTGCACAATTTTACTAAATCTTTGTGCTTTAGTGCAGAAATGGGAAGTTTGTCCACATAGGATTGTTGCAAGTTTATGTTATTTAGTTCTTGTAAATAATCTGTATCTTGTCTTTGACTTATTTCAGGTTCTTCTGTCTTCTTTGTTTTTTGCTTTTTCAAATAGTTTCACTTTCTCGCTTACTGCATCTTCGTTCATTGAATATTTTATTTTCATCTTGTTTAAGTTATTTTTCTTGAAAGTAGCTGTCCCAATGCTCTTGAATTTTATATTTTTTGATGTTTCTTTTGTAAAGGTTTTGGCCGCTAAGTCGTCCCAGTTGATGAAATCTGTATGTTCCATAACGCTGACTTTATAAGACTTAGGTTTCTTTCTTGCAGTCTCAAAGTAGGAAGCCCACTGAGTGGGACTCCATACAATGATTTTTTTGACTTCCGACTGTATTGTAGCGTGAACAGAGTCGGCAGGCATGTAAGTATGGCCTGGAAGTAGATAATTTATTTGGATTACTTGCAGATTGACAGATTTCAGTAAAAATAAATTCAATACGGATAAAACGATACTATTTTTGTTTTGACCTGTACATGAATCACAGTACAAAAGCGCTGTTTCAATTCCTCGATTGTCCAATTCTTTAAGATAGAAATACAAACAAGTGAAACTATTTGAAAAAGCAAAAAACAAAGGGAAAGGAAAGGGGAAAAGGAAGGGAAAGAGCAAGAATACAGAAGAACCTGAAATAAGTCAAAGACAAGATACAGATTATTTACAAGAACTAAAGATGAAGAAGATGAAGACGTGATCGAATAATACGTTACGTATGTTATTTCTTCTTAAATGTACGTATAAAACTACGTAAAAACTTGAAAGATAGTTTGATATTTCTTTAATAAGTTTAGGAATATGTACTTATGCAGTTTACCTCGAAAATACTTAACTGATTACCTAGCCATAATTATTATTACGAAGTACTGATTGTTTTAAGACAATTGATTTGTTTTAAGAGATGCTATTGTTAAATACTTACCTACCTGTTTTCGTGTGCGCACAACGCGCAGTTGTATCACGTAGTTTATTACGAGTAAAACAAGAGATTAGAAGATTTTTAGTTCGATGTTACGCCTATTTTTGCATAGTTTAGAGGTTGTGTTGATTTTAGTTCGATAATTTTATTAGTGTTTGTCAGAAAAAGTACAATATTACTTTAAAATAATGAAAAACATTTAAATATTATGATTTTGGTCATAAATGTGTGCTGCATTTACTACACCAAATTACACTTTCATCTTATTACAATTGTCTTTTAATTCAAAAATTCCTTCGATAAAACAAATTATGAAGTCGTGTACAACTTAATAAAAAAAGCTTACAGTTGCCAAGCCGAAGAAAAATGTCGTAGAAGCCATTTACAACTTTTTTTTTTGTAGTAAAAGCCATGCCATCTCTGGAACTAATGAATGTAGGTTATTTTGAGTTTATATTTAGTAAACAACTCGAAAACCTAAGCTTAATGAGTTATAGTGGTTTATTATAGATTAAGTAAATCAAAAGATATACAGGAAATAAACTTTACCATTTTTGTTTTTGCGTCATGCTCTTTATGACCAAAGTTAGCATTACTTTTCAATAGTGTCGTAGTAATAAAATGGTCGTAGAAACCATATTTTTAAAAGTCGTGGATATTGCGACGTAAATTGACATCGGTCATTTGTAAATTTTTACTTAAAAAATTGTCGTAAAAGCCATATTTGATAATATCGTGTCTTTTACTACTAAATGTTCAATAGTATTATTTCCTGATACTGTATTATATTATGTTGTATTAACCATGAAATGAAAAAATATGTCTCTTACTACATAAAATTTAAAAATTTACTTTAAAAATTGCTCATTACGACATTAAAAAAAAAGAAAACTGGGTTTAGAGAGGGAATCGGAGCGTGTTGTAAAAGACATTTTTTTGCGAATTTTAACATTTTAAATATACAGATCGATAGAGCGCGCGATTCTGACTAAGAAACCGTTAAAAACAGATTTTGGCCAAAATGGCTTTTACGACGTTTCATCCTGGAGGGGTCGAGCTGTCATTTCGTACAATTGATGAATCTCAGAACGTTTAAAGATTTTCTCGTATAATGAAGAGAATGATATTTTACTTGTTATTTTTTAAGATATATAATATTTTTATAGGTGGAATAACGATTGGATTATTAAATTACCTACTTTACAGTTACAGTTAATAGAACATTTAGTTGTTGTCAAGTTGAGTTTGTATTTTACGATTGTTTGTTATTTTGTTCTTTTTTTGTTTTTTTTATAGAGAAGGAAGACGAAGAGCTCGCGTAACGTTCATGCTAGCGTTTGGATTTATTACTTATCATTTTCCGCGTCGGTGCCCGCTTAACGCCCCACTTCTCCGTAGGCGAGGCCTTAACAAATTTACTGTTTATGACTATTACACACCATCACCAATGACACCTTAGTCGAAAAATCACCGATTGCAGCATTGTGCCATCGATTATCTAATCTGTGATGGTACCATCACTCCAACTTTTTCTAAAAAAATGTCCATTTATGTGTAGCTTGAATTGCTGATGTTGCCGTCACTCGCAATTTAAATCGCCACGACTGGCCACTGTCGAAGACAAATGACGTCATCGCTTTTTATAACGAAGCCGTTTTATTGCTTTCAATTAACACTGGAGGGAAATGAGGAAGGTCGTTGGAAAGATTGTTATTTTGTTTCTGAAACGTAAAAAGTTAAATTACGAAAAAATACTGTCGAGTTTGGGATACGTGTTTATTTTTAATGAAACGTTTTATTCCGGAGTTTCGTTGACGTAGCATGTTCAAGGTCTGGAAATGTTTAATTTCTATTCTTGTTTTGGATGTAAATGAGAAAAAGAAACTTTGTATGAAAATTGTCAGACAATAACAATCATTGACTTTAACTTTAGCTTTGACACTATGAAATTGATCCATAATATATCTCAAAGACTCTCTCTAAAATATCAAAATTTTCGCCTCCTGTCACCTTCTCACCTCACAGCTGAGATATACGAGGTTAATTTAATATCACGGGAGTGAAATTCGACACCTCGATGTTACTCCTCCTAAAATAGGATTATAAAACTATGTTCGAGTAAGTGAGTTAATTTAGGCTGTGTGGCTAGCCCCGATGCCAGAGCTTTTAGGCCGCCTGAAAGTCTCTGACATGGCTTGGCGATTGTTTTAGGACAAACCACCGGGATCTACGATTTACCGTGTCATGCGGTCACCGCGGTTTTACCACGGTTCATCCGATACATGGTTGTCTTAATATTGATAAACAAATCAGTAGTAACCGTAGTAAAGCGCATCCTAGCCGCTAGCTAATGTCCACTAACCCACGAAGCTATCCAATTCAATTTAAGCCGGAACACACGGCACGGCACACACTCTTAGCTCTCTGCCCCAGTAAGCCGCGACCACTTTATTTGCTGCGATCAATTTATATTTGCAGCGACAGCGGGGAAACAGATAGGAGCAGATGGGAACGAATCCGGATGTGGAAAAAGCGTTTTGTGACGCAGTAAAGGCAATTGGATAGTTTTATTAACACTCTTTACTGTGGGTGAGGCACCTCGGACCCTATTCTTGAGCGCTCAAGATTATCTATTTTTATAATGAATAAATCCGCGTTTGACCTTAAACTTGCCTGTTGGTAAGCGACGATGTGGTCGAAGATGAAGTACGCAGATTTCGAAGATATATTCGCTCTGACCTTGACAATTCCAAGATAACATCTATATGGGAACAAGGAAGCCGGAAGCCTGTTCTAGGTCACTCTCACTGGCATACATTTCAAACGGGAGTGACTGATCGAGATATTATTTTACTCACTAGAATAAGGTTCTTCTAGCAAGTGAAATTTTATCTCGGTCACTGTTGTCTCATTACAAGTCATGAGTGTGACCAACGGAGATGATCTCGAGTGCCCTATTCCCTATTCTATTCTACTGGGACCCTACTTTTGGGCGCATGAGATTACCTCGACCACTCTTACTCTCACGGCGTTTGCAATGAGAGTGACAGTAACCGAGACAATATCTCACTCGCCAGAATAGGCCTGATGCGAGTAAAGTCACGTGTCTCTTATTCCTAATTGCTTGTAAGGTAATTTTCTTTCTTAGGTAATATTACTCGAAGATAGTTTCGCATCTTGTAAGCGCGTTTCACACTTCACTCTGGCGTGCGTTTGAAGATTTTCAAGGCATCGATTTTGCTGGGTTGATGCAAATCAAAACGAAAAATGCTTTCTAATAAGCTAGAGGAAAAGAAAGAAAGTTATTGTTTTCAAGGTCAATAAAACCTTGAGATCCGTTTGTAATCTCTAAATTTTCTTCTTTTGTAGAAGTTTTCGAACAAAAATTAAGTTAGCGGAGCGAATTTCCACAACTTTTACAGATAGGTATAATTTGGATAGATTCCGCGTTTCTTACAATGAATGACAATTCTTAACTAGCTGATGCAGATACGTTTTAATTCGCTGATATACGAGTACGCAGCTCACTTTTTAGTGGAACACCTGCCTTAAAAACCTCTAATGACATTATCCGATTTTAAGTTCTATTTAGTTTACAAAAAGTCCGAAATCCTGCACTAGTTTGTAACAAACGCTAGTCTCGACTTAGGTACTTAAAAGAAACCAGCACGTCAAGTTAAATACACCCGAGGCACTTTAATAACAAGTTTCCAAGAATCTTCAAGATTTCTTTTACTTGAAGCCAAATTGACGAAGAAGCGTTGCAGTCCATACAATGTTCGGAGTTAGCTCGTATTGCTGTGGGATAGAGTTCAATTTGGTGGTGAAGTGATCAGGACAATTGTTTGATTCCACTCTATGCGCGTGTTTCTCAAGATTGCAATATACCTACCGGGTGGTTTTGGATGTGAAGTTACTGGAAAGGGCTGAAAACAGATGTTTTAAATCGATCGATTAAGCGATCAGACGTAGTCAAGGAACGACAAATTATCGGTTATGCCTAGTTCCCTAGACGTTTTTAAGAAATATCTCGTTTAATATTTCTTAGACGTTCTCTGCCTTGAGCATGATCTTGACGCGTAGTTACGCTCGTGTCTCAGCGCGTGCACTCGTGACGTGTCAAATGGGCCTCACGCAGTACTATGCAAAGCAGGTCCTAGCTTTACAAGAAGTAAGCGCTGCGTGATTGAGCTACGCTTTCGAACACGACGTACGTGGTCGTACGTCACTCTTCAGCTAGCAATCGATGCTCTTTTGTAACTACGCGTCGTGATCACGCTTATGACAGCGAACGGTATGCGAGTCATTCCCGGTGTGAGTCAATCGAAAATAGCTCGCTGTTAGTGACCAATACTGCTATTTAGAATAATTTATAATTGCCCACTTACCGCAAATTCCGAAATCACTTCAGTTTTTTCTAATCTAAAACTGTCAACAATTGCAAAAGGTTGTTTGACTCATCATAACTACACCAATTACCACTTTAGGTGTTTACAAATAAGGTACTTATTACTTCTCCTGCAGGTCACTTCCAGAAGCCGCAATCTTCAGCCAGAACAACTAGACAGCCAATAAATTGGGTCAGCAGTGGAGTACCTGCTAATTTCTGTCTGTAGAGAATGCCTCGTCTATAATAGTCTATAGTGATAACAAGTGGTCGGATCATGTTTGCTGCAGTCCTACTTTTGGTATGCTTATTGAGGGCTAAATTCTTAGTAGTTGTATCGGTAAAACTACCGGTAACAGTGAAAGATTTAATATGTAGCCATTTATGCAATAATAGAAACTTACGCATTCGAGGTCATGTGTGGTGAAAAAGGCAGTGTGTTACGTGAACTCTTTGCATAGAAGAGTTCGCTCTTAGCGGTAAGGCTGATAGTTGTTGTACTTGTCTTTAATCATTAATTCATTATATTAATATATTCGGAATGTTTGGTGTGAACAATGAAAAAAATATATCTATCAAGATATTTGATTTATGGTAGGTAAGTTTTTTTTTAATAGAAGAAGACCAAAATTTCATTTCACAAATTTGAATTAAATTACATGTCTGCGTCTAAGAATAAGCAAAATTATATAAATTCATCTATTAAGTTTGTACCAACAAAATCAAGCTATTGTTTTAGCGTTCTTTGTGCATCAATCAACAGACAAACGAGCAAACAAATATTCGATGTAGCTTCATTAAATTGTTGGTAAATATCGAGCAATTCACTCATGGATATGGCCACTAAGGCTGTTACCAAACAAACCATTCGTCACATCTCACGTCTAGATTCCACCATTATTATTCTAAAGCGCCTTATACACGAGCAATTCGCGAGATGCTATCGCTCCGCTGCCGCGGGTAGGGCTGTGCTGTAGGAGAATGAGCATGAAATATTATATCGATAAGATTGTTGGAAGCAAATTAAGAGCTAAGCATTTATGGTAATTTGTTCCTAGTATTTATGGGTTTACAATGATTAGATAAAAATAAAATTGGCTGTCACGGACGGGCGGACACAGACACAGCACTGGAATGTCACCCTAAGGGGTGACATTGCTTTTTTATTTACCATTTTGGCAAATCCTAAAAAATAAAAACAATGGAGAAAATAAGATTCAGATTTTAGGAAACAGCTTATATATTACTACTTATATTACTACATCGATATCTAAATTATTTTCCCGCACAGGTGAAATGAGAGGTCAATTTCGTTTACATTGATGGGTTGACAAATGATGTACCTCTACACAGCACACATACATCACTAATTCCACTCGCTATTGATCCACGCTCTAACCACAAGACTCTTGAGTTTGGTTTAACTATCTGTCGGAACTAAAGAGCTAAAACACAAGTTTCACCAAAATTCACGTCGGTTTTCAAAGAATCGATAGCTCACTTATTCATCTCCTGCACAGCACTAACCCGCGAATCATATCACGGATTCCGTGTCCCCGCGCGGAATCACGTACAATATTACCTCACAGTAAACGGTTAGGGTGTTTGCCTGGTTATTGTTACTGCTCATAACCGCGCCTTTTTATTGTATTGAATTGTTTTATAAACCTACTCGCGAAATATCACGGAAATGTTGTAAATGCTGAAGTGTGAATAAGGAAAAAGTAGCTGTGAGAATTTGATAAGCTGCAGAGTAGACTCGTCACGTAATTCTTCAAATTTATAGTTCTGTACTAAATTTTCTGTGGTACGAATTCTATGAAAATCAAACACAAAAATAGAGTCAACGAGCAATCCCAAACTCAGACCAAATATTTTAAATCAATCACTCAAAGACCTACCCGGCCAGAATTGAACCAGCGACCTCGGAGCTCATAACGAAACGAAAAACGATTTAATACTCAATTTATATGAAAAGATTAGATATTTGTAATTCAGCCTATTAATATAATGTACTCCCCTAATGAATCGTACAACCTTTTCCAGCTTAAACCTATTGATGGATACGACAGAGGGTAAGGGATGCGCTCGGAGAAAGAAGGAAGAAGACTTGGTTGCAGAACATCCGAGAGTGGACAAGCATAGCCAGCGTCGAACAACTTTTTCGCTTGGCCCAAGATACGGGCCAACATTTTTCAAGAATAAATCCGTGTTTGACCACCAACTCGCCTGTTTGTAAGCGACAATGACGATGATTTGCCAAGTTCACCGTCAACTTTCAGAGGCCGTACCGCAAGCTGTTAGTGCGAGCCTAAACTAGATCGCACTGACTTCTGTCTCGCTCTGAGCTATAGAAAAAACGAGACAATGGTCAACGCTATTCAGTTCAGGCAAGTGTTAAAAGTTACCGGTAGGGCTTTGGTCACAGATTAGATAATAGTTACTACGTAACCTTGGTGGTGAAGAAGCACTGCATAATAATCTTTTCATAAAGCAGATGCGCTACCTATTAAGCTAGAAGAATTAAGGAAGGTCAAGTAAACACTTGCCGATGCGATCTTTAGAATTTAATATTTCCCCTTCACACCAAAAAAGCAGGAAAAACCGTAGGTTCCTGCTTGTTTTATATACTGGCGGAATGTGGTAATATAAGGAAGAAGTAAGATTTTTGTTTGGGAAAAGGTTCAATAAGGCTAACTGAAACCAATGTTTCCATGTTACATAAGTATTTAGGGTTTATGAAATGTTTTTTTCTGTAATAAACTGCCGCAAGAGGTAATAAGGGTTGCTTTTTCTTGTTTTTAGTACCTTTGGTAATAGAGAAATTTATGTTACTTTAAAAGTAAACTGATATGAAAAAATAAATTTAATTCAATGGCGTATATGCAGTATGCACTAACTTACCATTGGCCAATGTAGTGGAATGCGGTCTATTATACCCTTCGACAGTTAGTAGACCTAGTATCCCAGCAGTGGGATATAATTAAGGGTCGAATTGACAAACATCAGTTTGTATCAACATCAAATTCTTTTTTAACAAAATAATAATTCTGGTCGTTTTCTAAGCTTGGAATAAAATTTCCGTAGTAAAGTAAAATAAGTAGCTCTTTTATTTAACTTGCAATGAATGTAATGTATGTAACTACCCTACTCTATTTGTATTAGGCATGGTCGGATATAACGAACTGAGGGTCAGGAGGGAGCTCACACTCGTTTCTTTTAGATTTAAGGTGCTCCGGGGCAGGATACAAAATGGCGACATAATTATTAGCGCAAATATGTCTGAACGTCCCGGACAGGTATGTGTGGCGGCGCGCGGCGGCGGCGGCCGAAGCTCGTGGCCGTGCCGCGCGCTCGCACCACTCTCCTCGAGCGGGCGCCGCGCCGCTGACGCGTGCACTGCGCACTCTAAACCTCATTGCGCCTGATACGGATGTTTTTAATTGTTCTCTAAGTGAATTCACAAAGATAGCACTATTTATAGTATGCTACCATTAGAATATTTAACCCTTTCAGGACCATAAGACTATGGGAGCCACTAGATTCAGTTAAGCTATTTAGAACGATTCTTTGGACGTTAAAAAACATATTTATAAAACAAAACAAAAAAATACTATTTTGGTTTATTTGGAAATTCTTGGGACAAATGTGTCCCTATGGTCGCTAAGAGACTTTTCTCCTGAAAATTAAGTCTTTACAATTACTAAGTTTACATAGGATTTTGGGAGTTATTTCAGCAAAATTCCTTTGTTATTATTGAAGTTATGTTTATTTTCTAAAAAATTACATTAATATTTATACTCAGTGGTACTCAGCGAAACAATTTCTTTCATTGGTGTAGCAAAGGTGAACTTTACATATAACGCAAGTGTTATTTGTGCGGTTTTCTATCTTGATTTTGGCACAGTTTACACATCTCTTTCTGTTATTTGATCTTTCCATGGGGTGAGAGGCCAATGGTCGTTTCACGGATTTGCGTACTGTACTTGTCTCTCAGTGATGGCAAGATATGATACCCCATAACTAAATTCATCCCAAGAAATGCTTTCATTTCATCCACTTCAGTAGTAAATTCCCGTCCATTTTGATGAGCGTATCGCACTGCAAGACATCAAAATTAGTTGTTGAACAGAAGAAGTCAAAAGGAGCCAATGTATCGGCTTGACATACTCTCACCTTTCCAAACTCATAATCGACCTCACGGAAAACAATGTTCTTTGGCTCCACTTGAAAACCGGTTGATTGTTGCAATGAGATTTGGTGACGGGCTCTACTGTCGACGGTAAAGGTTCAGGCGACTGTCTTGTAGATTCCTGATCAGTACAGTACATCCTCTGTCAGAAGTCTTTGGTCTTCTTCGTCAAGCAGCAAGTCATCTTCATTATCACTATTATCACCCATCAAAATTTGAAGAATTTCATCTTCCCTGAGTTCGAATACTCCACGTCTTTTACGAGACATATCCTACAACAAAATGAATAAAAAATGAGGGTATCTGAAAAAAAAACATCACTACAGTAAGTAAACTTTTTCATATAAAAGTCTTTGGTCTTCTTCGTCAAGCAGCAAGTCATCTTCATTATCACTATTATCACCCATCAAAATTTGAAGAATTTCATCTTCCCTGAGTTCGAATACTCCACGTCTTTTACGAGACATATCCTACAACAAAATGAATAAAAATGAGGGTATCTGAAAAAAAAACATCACTACAGTAAGTAAACTTTTTCATATAAAAAGTACCTCTTTACGGCCATAGGGACACCGCTGTCCCTTCGTGTTTACGATCTAATAACAAGGTACAAAAAATAAATATCGGTTAGCTAATTACATAGAATGAGAATTCACTTACCAGGCAAGGTTTATTTTACACTCAAAAATAATAATAAAAACTTTTACACCAAAAATTACTTTGACAAAGTTTGAGATTAGCGCGCCAAATGATATGTCAGTTTTCAATAACCCATAAACCAAGAATGGCGTCTCTTACGCTGTGTTTTCAGCAATAATAATGCGAGAGATACGTTCAAAAATGAATTTAAAGCAAAATCGTTTGTAATGGCGTAGTTAAAATGTAGTTTTTTTTTATTTTTTGGCTTGGGACGCATTTGTCCCCGTGGTCGTCAAAGGGTTAATATAGGATGGAAGATTGGTTTAGATTGCTTTTAGATAAGATAAGCTTATTTTATTTGGATAAGTTCTATGATGTTGCTGCCCTATCGAATTGGGGATTCCCTGTAA
Source organism: Alcis repandata (assembly GCA_949125135.1). Lineage (NCBI taxonomy): Eukaryota > Metazoa > Arthropoda > Insecta > Lepidoptera > Geometridae > Alcis > Alcis repandata. The sequence continues at coordinate 2,035,137 of OX421237.1, forward strand.
GGATAGTGGTAAGCGTTTGTAAATAAATAAATAAACTTCGTTCCTTCACGGGGAATTGTGTAACTCATTTTTTAACCCACTTGCTGATGTCCGATTGAGCTGAAACTTGGTATAGGTACGTGTGTAACTCCGATGACAATGCAATAAAAGTTTGTTCTTAAAAACCACTTAGGTTACTTTTAGATTAATTCAACTCCATTATGTTAAACTTCCTCTTTTGAAATCCTCACAAATACCACACATAGTTCTTAGCATAGTTTCAAGAATTAGTCAACATTACCGTCTTACACAACCCTTTCTGCCGAAACAAAGGCAGCATAGCCAGTCTTAACCCCCCTCCCCCCCCCCTTCCCCCCTATAATGGCTCTCCTATTAGGGCGGTCATTATAACTTTACCCTACATTAATTACGGGATAAACTGGGACCGGCGATTCTTGCAAGTTTTCAAGCTTTGTTGTCGATAGGTTAGACTTAAACCTGTGGAATGGTAAGTTTTTCTGAACTTTCCTGCTCTTTTATTACATTTAGCGGCCTTTAAAAAGTGATGATAAAAGACGATAATCTAATTCTAAATTAAATATTTAAAAATACCCGACGTTTTCATCAAACATAGCGAAGAACACTCCCGACTAATTCACCTTTCAAACAACAAATCAAATCGGTTCATCAGTTTGGGAGCTACGATGCCACAGGGGGTGCGTCGAGGGTTAGTAGCGCCCCGTTATAGTCACATTTAAGCCACATGATCACATCATCTAAACTCAATTCAACAATGTCATCATCATCAATAATCAATAAAAATAATAATTATAATAATCAAGGATGATACTTAACGAGGCTATGAAAATTGTGTGATGATTGTAAACGATTTTAAGATGTTGTATTTAACTACTCTCAACTAAAAGATCCGTTGCCAAGTTTTTAACGTCATAATGGTATAAACAGTCTCAGTTCGGTTAACATGGTATTTCAATCTACGTGCATCTCCATTTTCCAGCACGCTGTCAGAAAACATCAGATGAGCGGTCAGTTATCTCAGTAACATTTGAAACACAATTTCATTGCAACTTGAGAGAGCATCCATTATAATGCTGCTGTTTTCAAAACATACAGGGCTATACAGAGAGGGTATGATAAGCCGAAAAGGGCTCATACATCATTATGAATAACTTTTAATATGAGACCAACTCGGAATTCGAAAATAAAAATCAGCTGTTCCATACATTTTGTCGAGCGTCGTTGTCATTTCTCTATGGAACAGCTGATTTTTTTTTTTCGGGAATTCGGGGTTGGTTTCATAGTAAAAGTTGTTCATAATGATGAGTTATATGGAGCCCTTTTAGGCTTAGCATACCCTTTCTGTATAACCCTATATACAATATTATACGTGGTTTGTTCAGGTACCTAATAAGATGATTAAACCACCCGTCTTTGCAATTCATTTCAAAAGTTGTTTCGTTCAATTCCACAAACCGTCAAAGTCAGAGAAGAAAATAAAGATATTCTGTTGAGATCTTTATTAGATTCTGCGATTAAACTTTATTTCTTATCTCTAATCGAATAAGCTTTATGTTCTTGACCTTTGGTGAAAAAATGTCGAAGTCAAGGGAGGGCGTCTTATTCTTAAGCCGGGTTTACACGGACCTAATAGGCGACTGGTTAAGTCAGACAGTGTTGCCAGAAGAAGGCGTTTTGAGCTATTTTGGAAAAAATAGTAATTGAAGATTCTGTAAAGAATTTAAATAATTCATTGATGAAATTGTTGGAAGAACTTAATTTATTTCTGTTAGTAAAATAATCTTTGACAGTTTCTGATAATAGAATTGTTCACATAATAATTAGTTTTTAAATCAATTTTGTGTTACTATCACTACAGTATAGATAAATAAATTGGACATTTATAAAACCAAGAATATAACAATAATTTTCAGTACAAATTTTATCTGTCTGTCTTATTTACCTAAGTACATAAATATGTGGTAAAAATATTTTTTTCTTCATTTTTATTTCACCAAAACAATTTTACGAGTAATAGAAAATAATGTACAATTTTAGGCAAATTTATAATAGAATAGAATTATTTATTGGCCTTATCACTACTTTTGTTACACTAGGCAAAGAACAAATTATAACTGGAAATTCGTGAAATCACAACTGGTAACCCCAAGTTAGTCGAGTAAGCCCCTCACTGACCACATGTTCTGGTCGGTTAGCTTTACTATTGTCATTGCAGTGGGTTTATGTAGCGACATTGGGAGTTTATGCTAAAACGTCTTGTGGCAAAAATGTTCCGTCCAAGAGCTTTTCTAATGGCAATATGCCAAATTCAAAATTGGTATGTTCTTTTTTGCTCCAATAATATTAGATACAGTATTGGTATGTTTATGTACGAATATTAAAGACACGAAGATGAATTGCCTAAATAATCTTTACAAGCAATATTTTATTACTGATACAGCATTGTCCAACGTAAATTCTTGGTTTGTTTTATTGCACGATAGCATACCTTTTGGTTTTTTTTTTCTATAGAATAAATAAATACAAAACGCAGAAGAAAAACTGAAATCGAGTACACCCTAGAAATTATATGGATCCAAATACTTACTCTAAAACCTGTCCTGTCTATTCTGGTATGGCCGAAAACAGGTAGGTATCCCAAGCTATTTCTATTTCATTAAAAAAGCCAGCGAAGAATCCGATTAAATATAGAACAACCCGAATTTTCCTCGAAAATTGGGAATATTCAATCCAATTTCCAGCCATCCGGTTTCCCACTGTTCCTTGATCTCTCATGAAAAGACACATAACATTTTTATCAAGCAGTTGTCTATTCACGTTCGTTTTCGATTGCCATCCTGCTCTCGTCGCTTCCCGTCAAACTTTTGCCGCCTTAACACTTTTCACTTACAGCTTTGTAAACTCGTCACGTAGACCGACTCGTGTAAATCCGACATTAGGCTTTGTTACAGACAGTTAGGCTTGGACGGGCTTTGTTCGAATAGAAACATATTACATTTCAAATATTCGTTTAATGAGAACTTGAGAAAACTTCGAAATGACAAAATAATAATTACGCGTATCAAAATTTTCATACAGAGAATGATGATATTTAGATCTAACTTATTGACTAGGAAAGCATTCTGGATTTCTTTTTATTTCATTTTTCCCATTATTTTTTTGATTGGACCATCGTTATCAGCTCAGCTGTCTTTGCAGGAAGTTTTGATGTTCGATTTCCGGCCGTATGTTCGAATGATGAATATTAATGTCCATTCCGGGTCTGAGTGTTAGTAGATACGCATCTTTAGCTGACGTCCATGGCCTCCTTGACATAGCAATGACCGCGGCAATCCTAATCCGAGCTAAGAATCGAAAATATTCGATTATCACAAACACGTTTCCACAATCGAATAAATCTCGAATAGAAAATTATGAACGCTCATCTCTAAAATGTTAAGTAAATATCCCTAACGCGACGGCAGCTTAATTAGTAGTAAGTTGCAAGGCGAGGCAAATTGCTGACTACGTTTTAATCTTGTATTAGTTTTAGTCGCTCTTTGACTAGTTATTTAGTTATTTTGTAAGACTACCCGCCGTTTTCGATTAAATCTGCTAAATGCGACGGAGACGATTATTCCGTTTGAAGATTTAATTAAATGGTATCTAATTTATGGCTCTATCTTAGCCTCTTCAGACTAATCTATAAACTATGACGTTGGTGTACTTTTTGCCAGATTGCCTGCCTGCTTCGTGATAAGTCAAACAGTATGTCGTGTTACAAAGAGCTGCATAATTATCACATAAAAAAGATAAATTCATAAAGGGTTATTCATAAAGGGTATGCTAAGCCGAAAGGGGCTCATAGTACTCATTATTATGAACAACTTTTACTACGGGACCAACATGAAATTCGCGAAAAAAAATCAGCTGTTCCATAGAAAAATGTCAACGACACTCGACAAAATTATATGGAACAGCTGATTTTTTTTCGCGAATTTCGGGTTGGTCCCATAGTAAAAATTGTTCATAATGATGAGTACTATGAGGCTTTTCGGCTTAGCATACCCTTTATGAATAACCCTGTATATAGTTACGAGTACGAAGAGCTACCTATATAAGCATTTAGTTCGAATATGAACAAAATCGGTCGACGAATTGTCTAAAATCTTCAAATGTAATAGAGGTCCACACAGTAAGGCGCCCATTTATCACCAGGCTCATATTAATTCAAAAATTTGTGAGCGAGAGTGCATGTTTGTTTACTCCTTAAAGCTGAAGTCAGATGGCTAAATAGATTTTGGTGAAATTTGGTATGGCGGTAGCTTAGTTCATGTTTTCTTATTGGTACCAAATAAAATGATACATGTCAAATGTATAAATTACAAAAGTAATATCACATCTAGTAACATACGAGTATAACATATCTAGTGCTTCAGCCTTTAATCCTCCCACTGCTGGGATACAGGTCTACCCTCGAAGGGTGATTAGGCCGTATTCCACCACGCTGGCCAAGTGCGTGTTGGTGGATTCACATACGCCATTGAATTTCTTCTCCGGACGTACCTATGCCGGTTTCCTCACGATGTTTTCCTTCACCGAAAAGCCAGTGGTATGTAAATTCGTACATAAGTCCTAAAGAAGTCATTGGTACGAGTCGGGGTTTGAACCCGCCACCGAATGCGAAGCGGCTGTTCTCCCATTGAGCTACCACGGCTTTTTATCTAGTGCTTATACAAACTGATAATACATACATATTATATTCTACGAGTTATCAACAATTTGACTTACTGACGCACTAGGTACTGGGTGAGTACGCCAGTAGCGTATATTTGCGTATTTGCGTACCGAGCTACGCCAACCCTTCGAGCGAAATACCTTCAGAATACTTGAGTTATACCTGCCTGAGGACGTGGGCTTGCGAGCGGTTACATGGCGGCAAGTTCCATTGGAAATTTAGATTATTTATATCAGTGAATATCACAAGATTTACAATACTCGTATATCACAACTTACAAGGAGTTGTTTATTACAGTGGATGGGGGCAATCAGGGCAATACTAAAACACTTGATTTTTTTCTTTTATATTTTAAGAGTTGGTCATGTTATTTTCATTGAAATTGCTAGAAGGTAAAACAAATTTTGCAAGTATACTAGCTGCGCTCCGCGGTTTTATCCGATATCGTACAGTAGTCGTCAATTTTCGTGATAAAAGTAACTTATGTACAGGGTATATACTTTTTTAGGAAATTAAACCAGAATCTGTGCAGCCGTTTCAGTGTGAAAAAGTAACAAACATGCAAACAAACTAGCTCTTTTAATACTAGCTTCTCACCTCGGTTTTACCCAAGCGGTGCTGACAAACAGCAATGATGATAATGATGAAAAACATATTGTGGTAATCCAAGATACAAGCGATCTCTATCCCAGACATCTAAATCCGTTTAGCCGTTTCAGAGTAATGAGGTAACAAACAAACAGACAAACTTTAATATTTATATTTATTAGTATAATTATTTTTACAAAAAACAAAAAAACAAAAACCGACTTCAAAAGACCGACTATTGAGTTATTCATCTATTTGTCGCGCACGTACTTAATGCAAATTTAAGACTTATATGGTTTTCTCATGGATACCATTATCAGAACTGGACTAAATTGAAATGGGACCAAATGGGAAGCGTCAGCTTTCTAATAAAAAAAGAATCATCAAAATCGATTCACCCAGTCAAAAGTTATGAGGTAATAAACATAAAAAAAAAACATACAGTCGAATTGATAACCTCCTCCTTTTTTGAAGTCGGTTAAAAATGTGAAATTAATGTGATTACATAATAACTACATTACATAATAACTACACACACACACACTACTACTTACATTTTCCTTTACAAACCGCGTTAGTTTTCTTAGTAAAACATTATCTTCTTTCTTTCGCTCCATGTAAACCTACCGCAACCTGAGCTTAGGCATGAAATATCACCGCAATAATTTGGTTTTAATATCATTCCTTACGAATAAGTGCTTTTATTAAAATAGATCGCCTATAAAATATTCAAGGTTCACTAACTACCCGCTCCAGTCTGTATGTTCAGTCGATCTCTGAAAGATAAGTTAGATTTATTCAATTCGAAGCATTTGTTAGACAGATTCATACATTTGTTTTATAAAAAGAACCGAAAATAAGTCATTTTATTTTTGACACGCTTTTTATTGGCTTCACTTGTATGTTTGTAACCGATTTCTTTGGTTTTATTTAGGTACAAAGCGTGTTTTTAAGTTTTTTTGAACAATTAATTATTTATTTGATGACTAGCTGCGCTGCGCCCCGCAATTTCGCCCAAGGCATAGGTTATCTTTGCGCTAAAATGTCATCCAATTTTGTCCAGACATATCATTGCGAAGAGGTTTTAACAAACAGACAAACTTTCGCATGTATAGTAAGACTCGCGTTTGCCCGCCAGCCTGCCTGTAAGCAGTTGGGAGCTGTTATTGAAAAAATAGGAGAATAACAAAACATAATAAGTTTTACAAACAAGCCGCGAGCGCTTTAATCGCTCTTCCATGCTACTTCAGTAAAAACTGCTTAATTAATTAGCCCAAACAGAGCCCTACGAGTGCTTGAGAATTACCCCAACTAGATGCAACCAATACTGCCTTTGACGGAGACCAGCAAACAGACGCCGACTTCATCAAAGTTCAGCAATCAACTCCGAATATGCAATTAATTAGTTGCCACTGTGATGTGCTTCGGAGTTGTTCACTGGTTTCCTAGGAAAGCGGTGGTATTAACGGCCAGCGTACATGACAGTCTTTTGGCGTGAGAGTCTGTGAGATGAAATCTTTGTCTATGTTTGTGGAGTAAAAAAAACATGGAAGAAGTTGAGATTTGGAATCGTATGGCGAACGCACACGGCAGATCTCATTAGTTAATAGTGCTTGTGAGCCATGCACCAGGTGAACCTGTATCGCAAAACCCACAACAGTTGCGACTAAACAGTAATGTACCTATTTGTGATTTAATAGTATGAATAAAAAATCTCTAAAAAACAAAGTATACTCCATAAAATATTTCCGTTTCCGCACCTCTAATTTTATAAGGCAATAGAAGCGAGCGGCACAATATAATTCAATTCAGGCGTGCACAGTGGTGCGGTGGCGCAAGAAATATTCAAAAGAAAAACTGGTAAATCATGTGCGATATTAGCTATAAATCAACGATTATCCTTTTGCTCGAGGGTAAGGTGAGAGAGCTTATGTATGGCCATAAAACCGGATGATGACAAACGAAAAAAAAAATAACGCACAGTCTCTTGTAACCAAAAGGCAGCACCGATTTTGAAGATCATTCTTCATCGATCGTCGTGAGTTTCACTTTTATTGCGCGAGTGTCACTAGATTTATTATGTAAAAAAAGAGCGGATTTTAGCGCCAAAATATTTCTGCTTTTCCGTAGTCGGAAAGATCGCAGTAGATCGCAGTTTTTTAATTTAATTTTATTACTTTTTGCCTGTTTGAGGATGGTATCAGACTTTGTATGTTATGGTTCTACTAGCTTGTTATTACGTCACACGCCTGAAACATTATTTACACGTGCCAACCTATCCAATTGAAGTTTATTTCCATTTTCTTTTTTCCATTTTCTTTCTCTGTCCATGTGGACCCATAGTTATTATTAGGTACGCCTATTCAAATGTTTCGAAGAACTAATTTAAGTGCTGACCTTGTTACAAAATAGAATACTCGATTTGAATATCAATTGCAAATAGATCGCACTGGGAACATTACCCATACAAAAATAGCGTTCCACAAACTGACTTACAAAATGCTCACAGCAGTCGGTAATTTAATGGCCACACCTCAACATTAATGTTAGCACGCTGGACGCATACAAATACACAAAACACGAGATAAGACGTCTAATGTTTATGTGTGGAAACATTCACTAAATATTCTGATATCATGCTAATAATGTTGTTATTTTTTATGTCTGTAGCTGATGAGTTTTAGTGCACTGTGTCTTGTACTACAGTTATTTTATTGTCAACTTTGTCTATTTATTGTCAGTGTTACGTATTTTTACCTATCAGGCGTAACAGAAAGACGTGATTCTTACTAATATTATAAATGTGAATGTAAGTTTGTTTGTTACGCTTTCACGCGAAAACTACATAACCGATCATCATGAAACTTTATACACATATACATACTTGGAGGTATTATAAGTAGCAAAGCATACTTTTTATTTTTTAAACGCGGGTGAAACCGTGTGGCGTAGCTAGTAATACATAAATAAACAGTCTATACCAGAACTGATCTACACTTCATTCCGCAAGGAACTCTTGATTTATCGTGCGTATTTCATTTGCACTCAAAACTGTCTATAACACCTTGTATACCTAATGTATACCTACCCGCATTATATTAAGCTAGGCCAGGCCAAAGAAAACATCAAAAAGGAACCTGCATTTAGTTCCGAAAAGAAATTCAATGGCATAATGTAAATTTGCCAACCAGCACTCGGCTAGCGTGGTAGAATGCAGCTTACGCAGCCTAATCAACCATTTGAGAAGAGACCTGTATGACTTGTGTCCCAGCAGTGGGATGTTTAAACGTCGAGTTAAGACTATGTCAGTCTCGCAAACTTTCAGATGACATACCCGTACTTCAAAAGTTCCAACTCTTAACCAAGGAAGTTTGCACAAACTATGTCAGTGGGTTTAGCCAACTATTTACTCGTAGATTTATGTAATTTTTATTTCTATACTAGCTCCCTGCCACGCTTCGCTGTTGATAAAAAATAAAATAAAAATAAAAAATAGATAAATACAATCCTTGATGCGTAGGTATTAGGTATATATTCTGCTAAAATTTCAGCTCGATCGGTGCTCGACTTTTTGAGTTTTTGAAGCGTACACAAACCAACATAACATTTATATATTATATAGATATAGACTAGCTGTTCCCTGCCACGCTTCGCTGTGGATAAAAAAAAATAAAAATAAAAAATAGATAAAAACAATCCTTGATGCGGATTATATAATATATCATGCTAAAATTTCAGCTCGATCGGTGCAGAACTTTTTGAGTTTTTGAAGCGTACACAAACCAACATAACATTTTATATATACATAAATATATAGATTGTAGGAAACAAGGACAAGGATTTAATAATTAACGTGCTATGTGGCTATCTGTAATGGGATGATTACACGTAACGGGTACAGTGGCGAGACAGTGCCCTCAGTGTACTCGGTTTGTATAAACCGTTTGACGAGGTGAGACAGTCACTAGAAGCATGATTTGTTTGCTGAGCTGAGCATGCACATTCACTGTCTCGACACTGTACTCGTTACGTTTAATTATTCCATTAGTTGTACCTACTCGTCTACACATCTGAAGTAATCTATTGAAGATTAAAATAGTTTCATTGAACACCAAACAAATTACAAGAAAAACAAAACAGAGACTAAGTACCTATATAATTACATTCGGTAGTACAAGGATGACCTTATCGTCTATAGCTATTTTTGACTGGGTCTCAACGACCCCGCTAGATCGGCCCCGGTACCGGGGTCGCTTTGGAAAAGTGTTTGTTTTTGAAACACTTCGATCTAGCGGGGTCGTTGAGACCCAGCCCGATTTTTTCCTGTCGATTTTCTTGAAGCGGGCTAATTAAGACACTAAAGAAATAACATTGACGTAAAGGGTAAATTGCATTTGTCTACATTACAGCTATCAACGACAAACTGCGTTAACCATGTCATCTTATTCACACAATAGCACAATACTGTTAGTGCGAGTGAGACGGCATGATGAACGCCGCTTCGTCTACATACATTTCTTTACTTATAACATTTTCGGTCTATATTTGCCAACCCACATATATTTAGTCTACCTCATTCATCATTGCTACGCCGATATCTAGACATTTTTACGTCAACATGAAGGCTAGACTCTGCAAATGTAACATATCAGACAAGGTTATCAACTAAAGAGCTATCTGCTCGTAATGATTCTGTCAGATAAATACTTTATACTCGTAGCTATACTCTTTAATACAGTAAAGACCTCTACTTTATTTATATTTACAAAAATGATATGCTTAATGACAGTAAGGCAGGACTTACTCACTATTATCGTCACCAAACTTTTCAACAGTTTAGCTTGATTAGTACTTAATTTGACAATTAAAATGTATCCTACTAATAGGTTTTTTAAAAGTAAAAGTTTGAATTTTTATATGTTAAACTCGTTCATGCATAAACGGCTGCCTGAATTTAAACAAAATTTAGTATTGATTACATCCTGTATAATACATATAGTCCGGTCAATTTAGACCAAAAAATGAGAGTGAAGTTACATAAAGTCCCAACAAGCTGAATTTCAGTGAAATTGTTCAAAACTTAATTATAAACAATGTCTAGAAGTTCCCCATCATTCCCGTGTAAGGAAAAATTGTTATTCAAGGTCAAAGGTCAAAAAAATGAGTTTTTCGCGATTTTCAGCAAAACGGTAAGTTTTATCATAAAAGTACCTCAGACAAAAATTGTAGATCATACAATTATCTATAAAAAAATGTATCAATACTTTTTTTCTTACGAGCCACCGTTTCTGAGATATAACGATTCAAAAAGTTATAAAAGTTGTACACACCTAAAGACCGCATTTTTGCAATTTGACAAATGGGCCTTTCTCTAAGGTAGTGCTAATAGTCGGATCGGTGGACGGAAACGAATTTATCAAACGGAATAAATTGGCTCAGTCGGGAATTGAATGCTGATAGCTCGCGGTTAGAGACATAATCGTTATGTCGGTCGGAAGAGCCGTATTTTGGCGAGAGAGGTATTGTCTCGGTCACTGTCGCTCTTATTGGAAATGTTATGAGAGTGAAAGTGACGGAGATAATATCTCGCTCGTCAGAATAGGGCTCCAGAGAGCTTATTCTCGGGCGCTCGATATTACCTACGTCAATCTCACTGTCATGAGATCTGGAAATCTTACAGCTAGGTTTATGGCACTGATAAATATAGATAAAGCCTATTACAAAATTCCACATACAAATATTATTAATTTTCTTATTTTTTAACAAAAGCAAAACGTCGTGGGTAAATTTAAAAAAAAAACGCACTCGCGCACAGAAATTTCTAATGATAGCGACAATGCTCGATATATAAATAATATTGTCTGGCCAGAATAGAGACTTTATCACAATTTAAGTGAAGAATTGTTGGACGTTTTTGGGATGCCTAGACTAAAAGCTTTAGCGTAGGATTTATTGGCAGTTGAAGTATGGTCAGTTCCCTAGTTTACTATAAGCTATTTTTTACCAGTTCCAAAATCTTGAGGTATACTATTACACACCAAGTTCAAACGAATAGAATTTTATTTCATTTTGTTTGTTATGCACACAAACAAATCACAAACTAAACTCGATTGTAGCTCAAAAAGAAGTTCAAGAATTAGATAAATAGTTAGAATAATATTTCATAGAAAATAATTATAATCTAAAAATAGATTTTACAAATGTTATTCAAATACATTCTCTAGCTTTCTGTAGCTTTACTATGGAAACTAACGCGGTTTTCACACATTTTTGTTATAATTAAACACGGGAATACTCACGTAAAAATTAAGTCGTCTACTACGACTAGTTTCGGTCACATTCGGTGACCTTCATCAGGTGAGTTTACAAACGTGACGCGCTCGCGATTGCGTCTCGTTTGGCGTCTTTCTGTAGCGTTTCGATAATAGAATTGCATAACTTGGCTAGCGGCAGTCTCTCGCCTAGAATTTGGGGTACTGCCCCAAATCTCTAGTCGAAGTCTATCTCCAGAGAAGAAGCCTAGAACTTACCCGTAAATTATGATGCTAAAGGTATACGAGTAAGCATCACAATCCCATAGTCCCCGGAGCACGTTAAATAGGTCATTGAGCCCGACCCCAATATTTCAGCACGTACTCTTTATGAAACACAGGGCTCCAAGCAAATTTAATTTCGTCGGTATTATGTGGAGTCTTCATATATTACCATTGTAGGACATTGAATACGGAGTAGTTAGTGAGGTGGGGATTGAAGGGAGAGGTGGGTAGTTTTTTGGTTGAAATATGTTTTAGTTTAAAGCTAATGTATTACTTGATTATGAAAAATTGTGAAGCATAAGAAATTGCAAATAAAAAAATCTCGGCTGGCATTTGATATTTTCTTTTATTTTTGAAAAATAGCCTATGATTTAAACACTTAAAATGTCTCGTATCTGCTAGTTAACTCAAAATAAGTCCAAATAACAATAAGCTATTTTGCAACAAAATTTTGATGTGTCTTGGCTGGCCAAAATTGTATTAAACTTAAAAAAATACTTTAACAAAATTCGCCACATTTTTGTAAATATTTTTACCACTAAGCTGTCAAACTTTATTATTAGCGCATTGTTACCAAAGTGGCAAAACCACTGCAATCGCCAGATTTTCGTGCGATTTTCAGCAAAAAAATAAAAACAAAAAGCATTCTAATATTTTCAGTGAGTAAACATGCAAAACCAGGACAAGCACCTAGTAAAAGCTCAAAAAGGTACTTAAAAAAACATTACGGCTAAAGCACATTAAAAGAGCTTTTAAAAGATTTTTCTTCAAATTACTATCATAAAAATAAATATCTTTACCAAACACTAAGCATGTCTGAAAGTAATTTCAAGTTGAAGTTTAGTATGATGGTGAGCAGGTGCAGTAAATCGTTATACTTATTATGCTTAACACCACTTAGAGAATTTCTCTTAGTATCGTAAAATAATGCAAGATATTAGAATATATCAGTTTTGGATATTTTGCCTAGGGATAAAGAGCCTTCAGGTAAAAGCCCCTGGAACGCCCTAGGTAAGTAATGTGGATGTCTTGAATCTTTACTAATAATAATTTATAATTTTAAAGAGGAAAGATTCGTATTTTTGGATTTTTGTATGTCTTAAAAATTACTGGACAAATTTCAAAAAAATATTTTACCATTAGAATGCTACCATATCCCTGAGTAACATAGGCTATATTTCATACCGTGCAAAGCCGGGGCAGGTCTCTAGTTTGAGAGTCAATTGGTTTCTTCTTGGAAAGCCCTAGATGTTAGAGCACTGGGAGCGGCCTGAAGAAATACCTTAGGTATACATCTGGTATTGGAGGTGTTCAGAGGCACTTACTATAAGTTGGCCCGTCGCTTGCATGCTTCTAATTTGTTATCCAAAAAATGGAAAATAGAGTCCTTAACTACCTGTCAGACTCAAATTATTAGGAATTCCTCACTATACAAAATTTTTAAACCTACAACACTTCAACTAATATTATTTTCTGAGTCATATTTTGGTGCTAAGATAAATTTTGAGACAAAATTATCAACTTGCAGAAAAACGATTGTTTGGTCTAGCTAAGAAATTTCATTACGACCCTATCAAAAACTCTCAAAATTCTCTCAAAAACCTGTTTACCGACAGAATCAAATTTAAAATTAAAAGTAAATCTAGACCTAGAAAGCCAAAGAAAGACAAACGCCGGTAAATTTAGCCGGAATTTAGGCTTCACGACACAGCTATCTCTCAAATCTGAACACCTATTCTCCTTTTATCGGAGTGGTATCTCAGATCTAAACCTATTTGCAGTATATCGATAGTAGAGATGTGGTTCCAATTTTAGCCGGACAGTTGAAAGGATAGGTGAGATACAACCAAGTTTCTTTTCAAATAGTTATCCTTCTTTTTAAATGGACAAATATACTTTTCAAGTAACATGATGATTATTATTGTATTATTAGTAACCCTACATAATAATATAAATTCCTAAATAAATGGGAAAGTGAGTCACATTGTCATGAATATAAAAGAGGACATGGACTACTTTTCTTCATATTCATTAAACAATTTTCTACGCCACGCCGATGAAACCGTTCGACGTAAATACCTATAGTAGTCTGTTATATCTGAAATTACAGAATTTTTAACACAACTTTTGTAAGGGACCAACTGAAACTATTTATGTTTGGGGTATATTTATCTATATATCATCTCACGTCACGAAATATTCTGCAAGCTACAGTATTAAGTCTGCTTCTTCATTTCTTTTCTTCTTTTTCCCAAATGCATTGACAACTAAAACAAAACAGTACACTATTAGAATCACATTTGAAACGTACTTTCAATTCTGCCGGATACAAAACGCCGGACATTTGCCGAACACAACAATCCCTAAAGACACCACATCGACAGAATCTGCAAACGAAGCCATCGCACAGACGATTTGGCAATATGTACTCGAGGACAATGCCAAAGTGCCGACGAAATTGATATTGCATAAAATATTACTGTTTTCTTGGTGCAGTGGGCCATGTGAATGTGTCCTATTATTATAGCTTGAAACGTGTGAAGAAGTTTGCGGACAAGACTTTTGAAATGCTTTTAAGCCTCCGACGCAAAACGAGAGGTGTTATAAGTTTATCGTGTGTATTTATATGTATGTCTATATGTTATGTAGCATCGTAGCCGCTCGGGGGTCTGTTCTTTTTTCTCGTCGGTTTTTTTTTTATTTGAAGCTTAACTTCTAAGCAAATCAAATTTAAATTTGACACATACCTAGTTATCCTGTTATATATCCTGGATTAGACATAGTCATACAAACAACTATGATCTCAGTAAAATTAAAAGTTCGGCTAGTCAAGGTCTGCTAATAATAGAAAGATGTCTAATTTGCATTTAATTACATGTTTTTAGACTTATTGACGGTAATGTCTGAAACTACTGGTGCGATTTTAGAACTTACCAAATGAAAGTATTATCATCCTGAAATAAAAAAAAAATAAAAAACGACAACAATAACAAACACAAAACAATTGTTGATGTAATAAAAAAATGTTTCAAAATCACGTTACTTTTAATAGTATACTACACCTTGTTCAAACGCGGAATTCATAACCCCACCGCACCCACCGAGTCTCACACGCCCAGTGAATGCGCCCGCACCTCCTCTACACATTCACTTGGACATTAATAATTAGCCCTCAGCATCGTCTGATCTAAGCCTCGAGATAAGATCCACGTGTAAGGATTTGGGCTATACGTCCAATACGTACTTGGACTACAATATGCACCTAGATTATAATATGCATATAGATTATAATATGCACCTAGATCATAATATGCACCTCGATTACTATATGCACCTATCGTAGATTACAATATGCACTTAGATTACAATACAATGCATGTGGATAATATATTTTAACTCCTGACGCAATAAACCTCCAAAGTAATAAGATAATTTGAAAACAATATTTTAAAACAAGCTGTTATTGCGTTTTCATCAGTGTCTCACAGATGTATCAAATTTTGCTCATCGGGAAGTGGACCGTAATTCTGTTGCAAGATTTGACCCAAAAAATAAGAAACAGGGCAAGCAAAATAAAAGATTGTTACAAAAAACAAACAGTCGAATTGGGAACCGACTCCTTTTTTAAAGTCAGTTAAAAATAGAAATCCGCTCGTTCTACGCTCGTTCCATTTGAGTCTCTTATTTTGATTTCATGGGGGATAAAACAACACTACACCATAATCCTGTTAATCGGGGATCGAACAGTACTAACAAATAATACAAATCCTTGATAACAATGCACGCGGATTGCTAGTTTTAATTTTATAGAAAAAGAGGCGTTAAGGTCGTAGCCCACTTACACGACTCTGCTCCTACACCGCTCCCACCCAACACCGCCGACTGCTCGCGGTTCACGCGCCGACCAGTTAGCAGTCGCCCAGCTGTCCACGCGCCGACCGATCTCGCTTTTGCGACAAGTAGACACAGTTCACGACCTGTAGCTCATATTTGAATGACATTTTATTTGTCGGATGGGAGCGGAGTTGTAATTAGTGGGCTACGTTCTTTATAAGTTTAAACAATGTGCGTATCTGTGTGTTTGCCTGCCTGATATTGTAGGACCAAAACAAATGAACCAAAGTTATTATATTAATATATAACGGCAAAGCAAATATTAACATTTTGTAAAACAATATTTTCAAAGGGCATGCATACTTGATGCTACTTGTGTGCAAGTAGAAAAAAAAGACAAAAATTCAAAATATTTTATTCAGAGAACATTTGTACCTACATTACTTTTATAATCACAGCCTTCGAAACTGGGTGTGGAGAACCCGTGTCCGGAGTTAATACCAATCGAGTCGAAAAACCGTTGAAAAGAAATTTAAGGAAGTTGTGTCACTTGTACCATCAATGGTACAAATCAATGGTACTAATGACACTAAGGCTCTAAAAGTTTAAATTCATAGCCAATGATCGGATTTTATATACAATCAAATAAAACGAACCAACACAAATTCTAGGAATACGATATTACCTTTATTAACATTAAAATAAATTCCTTTCAAAATGTTAATTTCCCTACCAGCCAATACCTATTTCTTTTTCTGGTATATACTCGTAAATATGACTTATTTACGTTCTGAAATATTCCACAAAATTATGTAAGTAGCTACGAGCGTAGGCGTGCTACGGTACATTGGCGTGCTACGCACACGTAGGCGTACTACGGAAATTATATTGCGTAGAAGTTTGTTTTTAGGTTAAAGCGTTTGTTTCTTGGTGATATAAGCATTCATGACATACTCGTAGTTTGAGAAGATTGGCGCGTCTGAAGATGTAACCACAAGTGGTATTCACAACTGAATACTTGAAAATTCGAATGGCACGTTATTCCGTTGCCTCGTTGTTACTGAAACAAGAATTAAAAAAAAATTGGAGCCACTTGACTACTAAAATATACGGGCTGACATATCCTAGGTTATTATAGTACTCATCAATATGAGCAACTTTTACTATGGAACCAACCCGGAATTCGCGAAAAAAAAATCAGCTGTTCCATACATTTTGTCAAGTGTCATTGACATTTTTCTATGGAACAGCTGATTTTTTTTCGCGAATTTCGGGTTGGTCCCATAGTAAAAGTTGTTCATAATAATGAGTACTATGATAACCTAGAATATGTCAAGTGTCTAACCAGTCAGCCGGTATAAGATTTATATCTTACTCTTCACTACCTCCGCTCCACGTTTCACTTTTTATTTTAACGACCTCATTGGCTCAGCGGTAATATATCCGCTTTATAAAGCCAGAGGTCCTGGGTTCGATTCCCGGCCAGGCAGATGTTTGAATGATGAATTCAAATATCTGTTCTGGGTCTGGGTGTTAGTTGCCCTTGTCTTTATGTGTGTTCCGTGGCATCCCCGACACGGAATCCTAATATCATTATCCTAATGGAAAGCTATGAGTGTGAAACGTTTATTTATTTTATTTATTTAAAAGTAGCCTATGTTCTTTTCTGAACCCTTTACAATGTGCGTGCAAAATATCTTGATTTTTTTTTTATGTAATCGAGTGACGAGACGAGCAAATCGCTCGCCTGATGTTAAACGATGATGTGTTGATGATAGTAATCAAAGTAGGAAAGTCTAACAAACAAACAAACTCACTTTCGAATTTATAATCTTTGTACGAATTTCATCCAATTTTAGCTTGAAGATATACGAGATAGTAGACACACTCCCACAAACTTTCTATTATCATATCAGTGTGAAATGTGATGATTATTCCCCAAAACTTACAAAACTTTTCTCATATTCTTTATGGCAGAATCCATTACTATTTCGGTAGTTGTTGCGGCCTTATTTTGTTTTTAGTGTCTGAAAAACTCATAAAATAAGAATTATGGCCGCGAATGAAATATCTCAGGCCTATTTGTGCGTAGCACAAGTGCTTTTAAGGTACAAAATAGCAAATAAATTATGTATATTTTTCAAAAAATAAAGACAATTTGTTAAGAATATTCATTCGTTTATTTGCTAACTTTTTTGTTTTGATCAAAATGTTAGAATACTCGTAAAAGACGAATAAAAAACGCCAAAAATCTTTTAAATTTCAACGCGTGAATAAAAATGTTGGAAAGATCAACGGCCAGGTGGCCCTATTCTGGCAAGTGAGATATTATTTCAGTCGCCCATTAGAAATGTCATTAGAGTGAGACGGACGAAGAGTTTGAGTGCTCAAAACCAGAGTCTCTGTATTATGCTAGCTGACATAGGTGAATCAAGTATTGAGTATTTTAAAACAAACTACGTCTTCCTTAATAGAGTCACCTTAACCCAAGGAAGTAAACCAAGTAAACCCCGACACATAACATTTTAATAAACAGTGTAAGCTCCACAAATACTCTTAAAACGTATGTATTAAATAAACTCAACTCGATCTCTCCTACGTGACTTGTATATTTATTTAATCCCGCACTACTTTACTCCATCGTCACATTGCTGATACATCGCTCGTTTTCTTAGACCTCTTCCAAAGACTGTAGTATAAAACCATCAATGGATGTCGTGTTTTCAAAATTGCCGCCTAAAGGGTGGTTTTAGAGAATGGTGTAGTTATTGCGTACGGAATAAAAGTGTAGTGTCGGAAAACGTGAGCGGAATGTTAATGGCAAAGGTAACGCATAAAATGGTGTAGTGTAAAAGAGACATTAGTTACAGTTTATCCTGAAATAGATCTTTGTGAAGGCTTTTCTGTCTCGGAAAAGGAAACTTTAATGTCAGAATGTAGTGAGTTTTTTTGTACTTTTGCGCACAATAATGCTAGGTCGGTTATTGAAAAGACGACGGTTAAGATTAAGCTCCAGAGCCAAAGCAACACGAAAAAGTAATCCACGTAAATAGAGTATTGATGAGATAATATTGTTTCGGTATACTTAGTATTTTAGTAAGTTTTTATTACACCGTAGGGCATAATAAAAAATAAATGTCAAGAAAATAACCAGGCGAGTGTTTTTGAAATCCTTAGTCCAACTCAAATAAAATTGACATGCTTTAAGAATTTAAAGTGAAACGTATTTTTTTTTTTTTTTTTGTAAAATGTATTTCAAAACAGTTTATGTGGTAACCATCAAACTGAGATCAGTCCAAGTAGGACTAACGTTAAAACTGAAATCGTTGAAAGCTAAAAATCCAATTTAAACATTTTTCAATAAAAAAAACAAAGAGCACACATACACACTTATTATTTACCTATGTTTTATAATGATTGGATTGGTATAACATATTACTATTTAGTGCAGTGGCGTAACTATAGGGTGGCAGGGCTGGCAAAATGCCACGGGCCCCCGACCCGAGAGGGCCCCGGGCCAATGGCCGCGATCTCAGAAAAAACCTATCATTTTTAACAATATTTTGTACCTATAGGTATCTAAGTTCTTGAAAAGTAACTACTTATTAAAATTATTAAAATTAAATTATAACGTGAAGTTTTTACTTGGAGGGCCCCCATCCAAGAATTTGCCACGGGCCGCAGATAGTTACGCCACTGATTTAGTGTACCAAGTATTAATTATAGTTAGATAATAATATTTCAGGACTATTCCATCAGAAATTTGGCGTACATAAAGCCGAGTAAGTGGTTATGGCTTCAACCGTTCTTGTTCAATAACCTTCAAGCTCGAATTTAAGTGCAATTCGTCAAGTAACATGAATCTTGCTACGAGATACTACAGTGTCAGGTGTCTCGAGCCAGACACTCCAGACAGTGTCTTGGTGTCTGGCTTGTTACTCGCTAGACATTGTCGGACATTTTTGAAGTTAAGCACTTTGTACTTTTTGTTCTGAGATGAGATATGGACGATGAAAAAGTTGTGACGCTAAATTTATAAAATAGAGTTGGTGATATTTTTGGAGATTTGATCAAAAAATTATGTATAAATTGATAATGGATCAACCAAACTTATTTTGCTTTTCATTGCTTTTAATTACTCTCAAATAATTGTAACTATATTTTATTCTAACGTAGTTTTATCAGCTACGCCCCGTTTGCTCGCTGGCTATATTACAAACTATTTTCGAGTTAATAAGTAAAGCTTATTTTATACCAAATTTCATCCAAATCCGTCTAACCGGTAGTTGTGTGATTGAGTAGCAAACATTCAAAGATACAAACGTTCACTTTTTTAGTATCTAGTACTTAAGTGTGACCAAGTTTTTGTTCTGCTTCACACAGACTAATAAGATTGTACATAATTAGATTGGGAATAACAACATTAAACGGCCAGTAAAATGGTTACCTGTTTATATAGGTAATACTCCTTAAACTCGTTAGCGATTTATTTTAAGTCTTTGTCATATTAATGACTTAGCCTTATAATAATGTAGGTACAATTCAATTGATTTATTTATTTTTGTGCGATTATGGGTTAATTTAACCTACAATAAATTATTTTTGATTTGATTTGATTTGATGTAGGTACTTTATGTTTTTATTATGGTTGTGCTAAACAGCTTTTTTTTTCTTTTTTTCATCTAGCATTGTAACAAAAAACTTATCCCAAACAAGTCGAAGTGTTCGACCGCATCTCACCTCACCTGATAAAACTCCAGTCTGAGCCCACAATTAAGAACTTCACAAAACTTACCTACATATTTCATTTAGGTAATTACTCACCGTAGATAAATTGCCGTAGAAGTTCTTCAAGCAAGTTATCTTAGCTCCACTCTAAACATGAGCTGCGCTCTTCACTTAAGCAATGTCCTACGAGAACCAACAATGTAGCAACGCGATGCGATGCGATAGCTCGCGATGCAGCATAAAACACAAATCAAGACCGTTATTGCAGTGCATTTACATACAATTCTGCCGTCATAAGCCCAAGAGCGGTATCTCAAAAAAATATGATTTCTGTTATTTAACGCATCAGATGCATAGTTTTTGAAGCATGAAAAACAAAAAAAAATAGATACTGTTCTTGAGCTTATGAGGGCAGAATTATATTGGCAGCATACAAACAAAGTAAAATAAAAACATTAAAATAATGTTACTCTCTCATATGGTGCTCAATTATTGCAAGACATTTTAATTCGTTTTTGTCATTAGTATGTAATTTTCTGGAATCGCAAGTCAACCCAGGACCCAACTTGCACAGGACCAAGTTAGATGTCACAGCAAGAGAGACGCTTATACCCAGCACTGGGATAAAAATACTATGAGGGATGATCATTGATCATGTATGTAACTTGTAGTGTAAACAATAGTTTCCTATATTCATTTCAGCAATTTATTGTCAATAGACTATTTGCATCGCCTCGCGTTCAATTTATCGCTTGCCATCGCTCACCTAGGACATGGTCGCTTTAAGATTTCTCAACAATTTTCTTGCTTTGTGAAACATCCTTCAAACTGCTAACGCTTGTTTGCAACTTTTATCGCCTCTTGGTTACGGCACGTAGATATACATAAGAGTAAATACACAGATACAGGGTTATAAAGAACGGGTATGCTAAGCCGAATAGGACATAATATATAATGCTCATCATTATGAACAACTCTTAATATGGGACCAAAACTGTAATCCCAAAAAAAATAGCTGTTCTATACAAAAATGTCAGTAACATTCGCCAAAATGTATCGACCAGATGATTTTTTTTTTCGCGATTTTAGGATTTCTCCCATAGTAAAAGTTGTTCAGAATGATTAATTCTGTAATATCTTTCCCGATTAGCATACCCTTTCCTTGTAACCCTGTAGTGAGGAGGTACTTATAGCAACTCTATAGATATTTTAATAAAGACGGGTAGTAGACGTGCTAAAGAAAATGCTTTTTAAGGTAATCGTGCACTTTCTTGAACCAAATCTAAAGCTTTGATTTAAGGTTAGAAAACAGAGTTAGGTCCAACTTCTAAACTGGAGATGAACTCTCTAATTTGTAAATTAAGCGAGACAAAGCTGCTTAATGGAATCAAAGTAAAGTTTCTTAAATGTTTGTGACATTCAATTTATTTTAAAACTGGATGAATTGGTTTGTCTTTCTGTACCAGAAGACCCGAGTTCGATTCTCAGCCGATGAGATATTTGTATGATGAATTATATTTTTATGACTTTTCTTAGTTTTGATGCTAGTTGTTTTTGTGAGGGTGTATGCGCGTACTTTCTATTTCCTTCCGTTACAGGGATATACTCGTATAATAATAGACGGCCATGAGTGTAAAAATAAAACCGTTTAATAAATTATTACATTTAACGTTTCTGAATTCAGGCGGCCTAAAAACTTTAACACCAGGGCTCAGCCTATATGAACTTACTTACCAATCTCCTATAGTCTCCAGTTAGTTATCAGTTTCCAATCAGTAACGTCCAGCCGTATCACAAGCGTTACTCGTGAACATAAATTTATGGACGGCGTGGCCGTGTGTATTGAAGTGCACTAGGACCCTAAACAAAACATTTTCAGCTTAAAATTCGAAAATGTTAAAGCTATAACAACGTCCATTTTAGCAAAACGCTTCAGCTAGAAAGCTGTCATCGCGCAGATTGCTTCGTAACGCGATTTTGCACTATAAATTCCATGGCGTTAAGCTGGATTCATACTACGCCTGGTCCGGGGCTCGACGTTGAATCATGTGCACGATGACGTTATTTGCACCAAAAATTGAAATGATAACTGCGGCGTAAGTTACACAGTAACTATTAAATTAACTGTGGTGCGAGTATGGATTTTTGTCGATCGATCCCGGTGTCTTATCGTTATTGTCAGCCTAATAATAATATAATGGCATATATTATCATTCTATCTAATTTATTGAATCAGGCGGTAATTCGCGGAAGTTCATCTTCAAATAACTGTTTTCAAATGTAATTCTAGTGTATTTCATTTTTTTTTTAAATAAAAAAAATATTGTCATTATTATAGAGATTATTATTATAGAATTTAAAAATTAGTAAATCCTAAAATTTCTTGTTTATATCCGATGCGGTTTGAAGGCTGAAATACACTAGAAATATATTTGAAAACAGTTATCATTCTATCCGCTAGACATAAGGTTCGTCAAAACTGTACATTTAAACTCGACAAATCGTTAAAATTTGTCGTTCTTGTCCATATCAAAGACAATGTAATGAAGCTTTCACGATTTAGTCGAGTCTAGTCGGTTTCTGAATCGACAAAGTTCCATAATATACTCATTACATAATACAAAGTTACATACTGCTGATTTCTCATTAAACAATCTATAGGTAAGAAAAGTATTGTACGTAAGTAAAAGTATTGTATTTGTCATATTTCAAAATTTGACAAATTACATGTCAATAATATTAAAGTATAGTAACTATATATTAAATTAATTAATTAGTATAAATAAAGCCAAGCCGTCAAGCAGTAATATGCAAATATTTCTGTGGTCCGGTTGGAAGGGCATTGTTTCCAGAGAAATTACAGGTCAAATAGGAGATTATAGTAGTTTATGCAACTGTCATATAATGAAGGGTGTAAAACTCGTTTCTATTATGAAACGAGCGGAGCGAGTTTCATAAACACACTCGTGTTTTAATACCTGTGTTATATGCAGTTGCATACACTACTTTATCTACACTAATGCTGTTACATTCTACTTATGTTTCCAATACTTGATAAAATACGTTTATCTTCACTAATAAAATCATGTATTGTCACAGTGAACTTGGCGCGCAATCAGGAGCGAGCGCGCATGCGCGCGCAGGGCGGCGGAGCGAGCGCCGCGCATGCGCGCAGGCGGCCAATCAGGAGCGAGAGCGCGATGTTATAATGACTCATTACGACATCGATCGACTCATTATAACATCGCTTAAATGTTGTCTGTGCTATAACAGTAGTCATTATAACACCAGTATTGGAAACATAAGTAGAATGTTATAACATTAGTGTAGATAAAACATCTTATATCTCAGGGTGACGAGCGCAGTGCTGTGCCGCGCGGGGTCTGGAATTCTATGTGGCACATCCCTGTTTATGGACAAACGCGACGTTTAACATCAGGCGAGCGATTTGCTCGTCTCGTCTCCCATTATCATAAAAAAATAAATAAATAATGTCGAGTATTATACGTCAAATTAAATTAAATTAAAATAAAATTAATTTCGTAGTATCATTTAATTATTCGTAGTTTGTCGCGATAACTTCTGCAGTAGCCAGAAGTCCGAGCCCGGTGTAATGTTAACCTAAAACTGTCTTGAAAGTGCAAACTATAACGACCTTTTAGCGTATTTAAATGTGCTTTTTCACACCTAGCAACGTTAGTATTTTCAGGTCTATATCATCATCATCATCATCATGATTATCTCGTCTTGTATGCCACTCATCCTGACTCTGTGCCAGTCTTGTCCAGGTTTGACAGGTTGGGTTGTGCCATATCTATTTACTAACAAAAAAGTAAAATGAATCTGTGGACGAGGAAAGTCTATCTATCCTTTGAAACTACTGAACGGATTTTATTAGAACTATTTATTTTATTTTTCTTGCTTTTTTTTATTTTTATTTCATTTTAATTGTAATTATTTACAACTTGTAGCTATGCGAACAGTACTGTAGACCTCGCGAGAACTTTTTTGCGACAATCACAGTCTTTTATCTAGATCTAGACGACGACTTCTTGACCGATTTTACTCATCTTCGAAATTCTTATTTAGAACTAGCTGCACCCGGCGATTTCACTTGCTATCTTTTAAACCTTCCCTGCAATTCCAGAAATAATTCAAGATCAAAATTCGCGAAATCGGTCCAACCGATCTCGAGTTATAGCGAGCCAAACAAACAGCGATTCATTTTTATACCTAAACTAGCTGACCTCCGGCGGTTTCACCCGCTTTTTTTTTACTTTTAAACCTTATCTGTAGGTATTAGAGCAAACAAAACAAAAAAAAAAACCAACAAAGCAGACCAAAAAGATCGCACCAATTTCTGAACACATCTAGGTATAAATATTTGACAACGAAGTGACACTATTTTTATTTCTAAAAAGACAAAAGAGATCGGACATCCCTAGTTTACCGTTCCGATATAGGACGAACTTCAAATGTTTCACAGGTAGGAACAGTTTGTATTGGAAAATTAAATTGTCGATTTTAGTATTTTTTTTTTACTTTATTATTCATGTTTCTCACCGTTTAAACCTTCCCTGAACTTTTACAAATATTTCAAGATCAAAATTAGCAAAATCGGTCCAGCCGTTTTCGAGTTTTAGCGAGACTAACGAACAGCGATTCATTTTTATATATAAGAGAAAAGAGAAGAAGAAGATAAGAGATTGGATTTCATGTAGGTACATATTTCTGTTAAAATGTTATCAAAATCGACCGGTAAATGACGCTGCAGTTTGCAAGTCGTTACAGAGACGCTTCGCTCGCTCGGTCAATAATAACATTTATTAGGTATAAATGTATGCTAATTTTTATCCTATAAATATTTAAAGGTTAAAATACGATAATGGGTCAAACCGCGACGCGCATGAAGACTCATTTTGTTTTAATTAACACGGGAGTACCTACTCACGTAAAAATTAAATCGTCTACTACGATAACGATTTCAAAATGTGTTAAAACCACGTTATTTTCCATCGCATGTAGACTATAAATAAGATTCACATGGAATAATTTAGAAACTTTCGCCGTCCAAATCTAGCTATTTTGAACTAGCTAGTCTCGCTTTTCGAGCCGAATTGTACGGAAAATCGGTACGAACGGCCATTAAAACCATTTGAAACTTCCGATACGCGAATGGTTTTTCACACGCATAACTGGACGGCTATAGGATTTCTATTTCAACAGCGTTGTGGTATTCGTAACGTTGGTAAAACCTTACTGAAATGGCAAATTTCCAAAATGGGTCTTTGCCATGCCGTATCATCGAATGTAGGTATTGAGCGCACTGACTTTCTATGATATTGGTTTTACAGAACTGCTCTTTCACTTCTATTTTTCAAGGAAATGTGAAATGATTTTTAGAATTATGTTTAACGGTCAAAAGCCTAACATGAACTACGAATACTAGGTACCTACTACTGAAGAAAAAATTAAGAAGCTGAGAGTCGACCTTCATTAATGGAGAGGCACTTAGAGAAGAAGAAGTTTAACTAATGGTTTAACATTTCTAATTTGTACAGCCAGGTAATGGAACAAACTTCCAACTTCCTCGATTCCTAAAAGATAACATAATATTGGACTTTTCAAGGTGAGAGTGATCTTCTAAATGTGCGTGCTTCATCTTCGACCACATTGTTGCTTACCAAGAGGCGAGTTGGTCGTTATAAAAAAACTAACCGGTCTCAATAAATCAATAAAGTTTCGTTTGTGCTTTGTTTATTTTACCAAAAGAGAATAGTTTACTTTTGTGGCGAAAAAACACAATGCAAACAATGAAAACGATAGAATATCAACAGAGATAGTTTGTTTTTTGACAAAAACTAGCGGCCCTAGCGGCTAACTTCTCTCGTGCTGGATTCTCACTCCATGAAATTGAAATAGACCAATCTGGTTTTTTTCAAGCCCAAACGACGTTACTCTGGCCTTTAATCTTCGAATTTCACGATTGAAACCGAATGAGTGAACTAAATTGTGTACTATGATATAAAAGCTCGATCCTCAAAGTTAAAGTGATAGTCCTAAAGCTAGACAATAATACTAGGGTACTAGGTTGAGACTAACAGGCAAACGATTTTGAATTCGCGCTTGTCATTTCAATCTGCCTTGTTTCCCCATAACACCGATCATTGGTTAAGACTGGTAGGCAATGCATTTTGAATTCACTCGCAAACGATGACCTGTTTGGCTCAGCTGTAATATATCCGCCTTATAAGCCAGACGTCCCGGGTTCGATTCCCGGCCGGGCAGATGTTTGAATGATGAATTTAAGTATCTGTTCTGGGTCTGGGTGTTACGAGTAGCTGTCCTTGTCTTTGTGTGTGTTTCATGGCATCCTCGATACAGGATTATCCCAGTGGTGAGCTATGAGCGTCAAACGTTTATTTAAAAAAATAATAATAATAATAACACAACGAAAGTATAAAATAATAACAAAATAATAATATTAACACTTCAACCTCCCTTGTTTCTGGAGTTCTTGTAGTCTCGCCCTAAAATCCAGCAAGCAAACTATCGTGAAAACAGTTCTGGATTACTCGACATAGTTTTGTCTCTGTCTTGTCATTACGATTACAATGTGAAAGAAAGTAACAGGTGAAGATAATATCTTTGCTCCTGCAATCTCACTGTTCCTATAGTTAGAAGTAAGAAACTATAGCGCTCTAATTGAATCGTCAGATAGTTATAATTGAGTGGCGAAGTTAAACGAGCAATGGTTTATTCCACAGAACAGAACGGCATAGAACGGAGAGTTGTAGTCGGGGAGCTGTGGTGCGGTATGGTTACGAGTTTGGTACATCAGATCTAGTCGTTTTCTTTGTAATAAAAAACAAACAATGGTTGTGATACTAATTTTACGGAACTAAATGATTAGTGGTAACTAGGAAGCTGATAAAGTAATAATATGTTTAGCAAAATAAATTTATAAGTACTACATTGTTTGGCCTTTGCCACCTTGATTTTGACAGCTATGACAATAGTATAATAACTATAAAATAACCGAAAGAGAAAGAACTATCCGTAAATACCTTCTACGTTATCACTAAAGTAACCAGTAGAAGCATTACGTTTGGCTCTAAGCAAACCACCAAAAGAGAAGGAACCATCCGTAACTAAATGTTGCGTTAGCTCCCAAACTACAAGAACCCAAGTCGTCTTTTCTCAACCTCAGTCGAGGAAATGAAGTTTACGTCACTCGCTTCAACTTGATTCCTATTCGCGACTCAACAAATAGTGTTCCTGTTTGTTGCGAAAAGTTTCATGCAATTTGTTCAAGCCGTGGCAAGACGAGGCTAAAGTTTTTATCAGCGTGACTTATAAAATATTGTGAATCTTAGTTGACGTTGTTTAAAGTTTATTTTAGGTTATTTGACTACAATATTTAGTATAGGTACCTATAGGTATAGTATTTTTTTAAATAAAGCAATAAAGGCTAATTTTATTTTTTTTTTATATATTTTTGGCCTATATCCAGCATAGGATAAAGAACGCTCTGGGCTGATGATGATGATTATTATTGTTTCGAATTCAATGACTGACTTTTTAATGATCCGTGAGTGATTTGTTTGTTTTTTGGTTCCCTTGTAGTCGTTAATGAAATTTACATGCTTTAGGTACATAACGCTGCTTGCTTGCTTTGTTTGTTTATTCTAAAACTAGCGACCTGCCCCGGCTTCGCACGCATATGAAATATAGTCTATGTTACCCGCTAATAATGTAGCTTTACATTGGTAAAACAATTTTTAAATCGGTTTTGTAGTTTTTGAGTTTATTTATTACAAACACACAAAAATATAAATCTTTCCTGTTTATAATATTAGTGTAGATGATTTATAAATAATTCACTCTCATTACACCAAAACAATTTCTCACTAAAACCTCGATATTGCAAACACAAAACAAAATAATTTCCCAATTTTCCAGGCCGTTTTCCGAAACTAATTCCCTTCAAATCTGCCAACCGAGCGACAATCATTTCCATCTAATCTAATTACATAGGAAACGGAGAATAAAATTAAATTGGTTCCAAGATTGTGTTTGAACAGGACTCTCGATTCGACGAGTCTGTGGGATGTGCCTACAAAAATTACGGGAATTTACTTTAATTTGCTTGATACGTGAAACGTAAGGAATTAGACTGCCGTGATAAATGTTGAATGAAATGGGTGACGAAATGGAACCTTGGTGAACTCTGTGTGACTGAGATACGCACGAATTGTAAGGTTATGTGGTAAATTACTAAGTTACAGATGAAAAAGTCTCGAAATGATGATGAATTCATCGGAATTTTGATAGAAAGTACGGAGCATAATAAATCACAATCACCAAAAGGTACGATGATTAGCACCAAAACTGGTGCTAGTACTAGTTTTTACGGTGACTGAACTGAACTGAAGAGTATTTTTGTTTAATAAGTTACTAACATATAGTAGGTAGTTTTTTTGCTTAATTTTGATGTAGAATTTTGGATACTTATTTTAATCTTTTTATTGTGATATTTTGCACAATATCTCACAAATAAGACAGAGAACACAAACAATTAAATGAGTTCTCTTAGCCAAACCTATTTTTACCAATCAGTACCTATTTAGTCTTGTCTGCTGTAGATTAGGTAGATTGGCCAAATGCAAACTGAATAATTTAATTGCGAAATGGAACTGTTATGATATAATCTTCTAGGATCTTCATTCCAGACACACCCATGACGATACAGTAAATTCTAGCTTGCATACTTTAATCCAAATCCGATATATTTTACTCCGAAAGCTCGTGATTTGAACGTTACTCCAAAACTTCGTAATTTTAGTTTACGTTACTCCGAAATTGTGTCACTCTAACAATCCGTACATTGAAGTTTGGAATTTTGAAGAAGTGTGAAGCCGCGTACAGATTATTTGCAACGCGTCATGCAATGCAACATTTCCCATACATTTTAATGTGTTGCTGAACTCACAAACTACTGCACGCACGCTACGTTCATTCGCAGCGCGCATCGGTTCAGGCCGATTTTTCGTCGGTTTTTAAAAGGTTTTATTTAACTTGCAATGTATGGAACTATGCTTTTCGGGTGGAATTTACAAACTCAATTTTGGAACTCTTCCCGATGTCCTATTGAGCTGAAATTTGGTACAGGTACGAGTGTAACTCCGTCTGATGACAATGCAATAATAGCTTGGTTTTGAAAATATTTTTAAAATATATTTTTTTTAAACATTTAAATGAAATAACTTTTTCACTAGTTTTCATGTAACGCTTTGTTTGTGCACAGACATACGTTCGTGTTGCATCGCATGTTGTGTTGCAAATAATCTGTACGCAGCTTTAGATTCACTCAATATTTCGAATTCAGAACATCAATGTCCCGTCGGAAGTTTGACGTACATTGTTATGACATTTGCAGCCAAATCCTTATACCACTTCACGCCAAACGTTTTCAATTACGAAGACAGCTAGACGACAACTTTCTTCGCACGAATTAATTCGCGGCGCGCAACAGCAAAGTTAATCTGCGAACAGATGGAACTTCAGTGTACTTGAAACTTTATATTTTGCTCTCACGTTGGGTTAATTTCACATGAGTTGGTTTGGTACTTTTAATTTTATTTGTTTTTTGTTTTACTGTTGTCTGGCCATCAACTTGTCGGTAAGTGACGATGTGGTCGAAGAAGAATATACCTATTCACTCTGGCCTTGTTCCTTATAGAATACATGGTAATCAAGAAAGAGTATGCCAAGCCGAAAAAGACTAATACTCATCTTAATGAACAGTTCTTTATTAAAAGTGGTTCATAATGATGAGAGTACTATGAGCCTTTTCGGCTTAGCATATACATATATACCCTTTCCTTGTAGCTCTGTATATTATGGGTGTCTCAAATCCATGCTCCATCGTAAACCGTATGGTTGGTCACCATCAGCCAAGACGGCGGTCAAACGGAAGCCTATATTTCAATATTATCCTAAATCATCACCCAAAATCTGAAATCTTGAAGTTGTTGTAAACATAGCCTTATTTCTTTACTCGTATAGAGGTGTTCTCAGAGTTTAAGTATTAATTTAACGTGTGAAACTTCTTTATTATGACTTCGTGCTTTGAATGTTGAGTTGTAACTTTTATTTCAATTTTATTCCTTTGAGTGTCGGCCATGTTGCTCAACAAGTCGGAAGTATTTAGTGCTGAACTCGTTCCCATTAAAACTTCCCATTTGGCTCCATATTTATATAGGGTTATTTGACAGACGTTTTATTTATTAATAACTAGCTGCGTCCTGCGGTTTCGCCGGCGTGTAATGAAAATCGAAGATGTAAAGTAGCCTATATATGTTGTTGTAAAGTAGGTATGCAAAATCTAATACTTACTGATCGGTTGAGTGGAAATTTCAAACTGTTTTTTCGTCCTTGGAGCTAGATCGGGTAACTAAATTAATTAATACGAGAAATAAAAATCGTTGAGCATTCCTTACGATATTTTGTACTCGTAGAGGTAATAAACAGTAATGCTGAATCTAACAAAATAGCTAATTAACCTTTAAATTTGCGATCAAACACCATATTGACATATTTGAGTAATTACTCAAACTGCATTACTGTTTACCTATAACATTTCCAAAACATCGTAAGTAATGCTCAACGATTGTCGCAAATTCTATTATTAATAATTAATATTGTAACCCATTTTAGCTCTAAAAGCTAAAAAATCAGTTTGAAATTTAAATTTCGAGCCACGACTGAAACGTACCACCTTAAGGAGTGAAAGCGTAACAAACGACTGCAGCAACTTATAAAAACTTGCATATGCAACATGTTAAACACCAAATTTCAAGTTTATGTTTTAAATTTCAATGTTACGTAGGAAATGTGTTACTAAACTCTCTTAATGATTTCACTCGCTATTCTACATTAATAATTAATTTTCTCGACATAAAAAGTAGCATGTTTGTTAATCCATGGTAAAATATCTATGACATTTATACCAAATGTCTTTCACATCCATTTAGCTGTTTATGCATGACTGTATTGTGTAAACAGACATATTAAACATACAAACTTTGACATTTATAATTTCAGTACAATAAAGATAGATAAGTAATAATGATCTTATTTGGTGTATGATTCTTGTTTTCACGGTACTAACTAAAATAAATACAAATAAGTAAAGACAGAGCGCCTTAATTCGAACAAAGCCTAATTAATTACACTTCAACAACATTTTCTCAGCGCTCGAGATTTAATTTCTTCATTAAGCAAGATAACTAGAATTTTAGTAATAATAATCACTCGAAAAGCGCTGAAGCGCTGTAGTACGCTCGTTCCGCTCACGTTTAACGCTAGATAAAATAGTTTGCTTTTCACTGGAGCGACGACCCGGTCGAATCGTAGGGTTAGACCAACCTAGAATGGCTGACAACACTTTATCTCTTCTTATTACACTGAGAAAAATGGCAATCAAAATTCCGGTGAATTCACCTAAAGTACGGAGCATACTGATATCACCAAAAAATACGGTGACTAGCATTAGCTTTTACGGTGACAACTATCATTAATAATTAGTTGTCACCGTAAAAACTAGTACTGACACAAGCTTTTAGGGTGACAACCATATTATAGCTGTCACCATAGAAACTGGTGCTAATCTTCGTACTTTTTGGTGATATCAGTATGCTCCGTACTGTAGGTGAATTCATCATTCTTTTAGCGGAATTTAGATGGACATTTTTCTCAGTGTTACTGTAGTCTTTCACAGTCTTGGCAGAGTGGTCGTGGTGGTATTGTACACGGAGGCTCCTCACTGTCGTCTTCGCCCCTTTCCATTGCTGCCGCGTCTCGCAATGCTTCTCCATTCCTGGCGGTGGTTGCATCGCGAGCACTGAACCACGGTGGACTACGTATCCGATTATTATGGTGTTATAAAAGAGTGATACCTTTTTTTATGTAACCGTGTGACGAAACCAGAAAGTCACCAGCCCGATACGTGCTATTCCATTTAATTTTCTATCGATACCACGTATTGTTCAACAGAAGTCATGCTTTTGTTTTTCTCTTTCTCTTTCTTTTCTTTCCCACAGTTTTTCCTATTTTCGCTAAAGCCATTCTCTCTCACTCTAACACCGGTTCAAAATTAACTTTCAGCTGATAAAGCATGCCGGTCCGTTAAGTATACTTACATACTTTTGCAACTATTGCTGCTTTTGTTACGTTCTGAATAATGACCGAGATAATTGTTGCCGGAATGTGCAGTAGAAATGCGGTTGGAATTTCTGGAACACGAAAGCTTTTCTGTTTCACTGAATCCGTAGAAAAGGATAGAAGCTACTTTCATTTGAAAACATACAGTTTAGCTAAAATTAGGTTTGTAGCTATATACCTACTTTCAATAAGTATTTTATTTCATTTCATATGCATAAAATATCCATAAAATGCGTCTATTAAAACTTATAGACTGAGCAAAGCCAAGCCTCAAAGTCTAGCCCCTTGTATCAAAAACCATCTCTAAAATTTATCTTTCTATTTTATTTTCTAACTTATTTTGAACTCGATCGAAAAATACTAGTGATTTTAAAGACAAAAAGGGGTGTAGATTACTCGTATGCAATTACCTGATAAGACGTATAGAAATAAATAGGCGTTTGTATGATTGTTCGATTTTCTGCATGAAATATTCATTGCTTCACGAACAGCGCAAAAACAGGGAGAAGTAAGAAATTAGTTCAAACAAAATATAATGTAGTATTTAGGTGTCTACATTAAATTATGTACTTACCTACTTATTGTAAGGTCATGGTAACGTTTTTGATAAATACATTACATTGAATTACTCTACACTAAACTAAACAAGATATTCTTCATTAGCAAGATTCTAGAAACTTCCGTCAGACAACAATGATTGTAAAACACAATGCATCCGTTTCACAACAAATCTGCCCCAAGAGACAACAAACCAACAGTGGACGCTCTATCCTCACTTCGCCTCA
Organism: Alcis repandata; assembly: GCA_949125135.1. Taxonomy (NCBI): domain Eukaryota; kingdom Metazoa; phylum Arthropoda; class Insecta; order Lepidoptera; family Geometridae; genus Alcis; species Alcis repandata. Next base: position 2,068,568 of record OX421237.1, read on the forward strand.
GCGACCTTATTCTCAGACAATATCCACCTCTCTCTTACTCTTACTGAGAAAGACATGAGAGTGATAAGAACGGATAGATAGATGGACAGACAAACTCTATTTTAATTTATGTTTAAATATATTTTTTTTATTTTTTTCGTTTTTTTTTCTTTCTCCTTTACTAATCTTTTTTTTTCTTTATCTATTTTCTTTTTTAAGTCCTTTTTTTGGTTTGCATTTCTTCCTCTTTTTTTTATTTTTTGGATAGGTACAATGTCGATTGCTCCAGAATCACCTCGCAGGTCGTGTACGGAATTGAGAAATACGGTTCAAAGGCCTTTGAAATAGCGAAAGACGTGGTAACTATCACTTAACCTGTGACGAAGGGTTTGTCCAGTCAGCGTCTTCTTTGGATGAGTCTAGCATGATACTATGGCCCTTACTTATAATATAAACAATGCTTAAAATTAGTCACTGTTTAAAATGGTCTGTAAATTTCTCACTGACATGAACTATCACTTTTTTTTTACTTGACTGCCGTCCACTATCTATAAAGCCGTTAAGCCTCAAAACCAAGTTTGGAGATATCAGCAAAAAACGCGGGAGATGTTTAAAATGAATGCTACTTTATAACCATAAACTTTATACGAGACTTCCTGATATAGAAATATATGTTTTTTATAGTACTTTCTAATAAATGTACTTTAAAATGAATACACCTGTTTATTTAAATGTAAAATACATTTTTTGCTTTATAGCCGTGCTTTAAATTTTGATAAAAGTGAAAACCAAACGCTAAAATGCAGTTAAGTTCACCGTAACGGCATTTTAGCTTAGTGTTTTTAGGTAACTGACTATTGAAATTTATGTTTCATAAAATTAACTTAAATTACTTAAGTAAAATGCCGTTAATGTATTTTAGCCACATTCTTAACAAGCATTATGGATAACTTATATAAAAAAAAATATTTAAGCATTCAAATACTTATCTTTAGAGCAGTTAAACATAAAACATCTGGGACATAGCCACTTTTTAGTTAAGCATTTACTACTAATAATTGAAAATACCATTTCAAAATAAGCTAACTTGAAAAATAAAACTACAATTATCTAACTTAAAATATATGTTTATTATTGAATTTTGCAATTCTAGTTAAAAATAATGTAATATATACATACCCATAATATTTGGTTTCTGCTATATATTAAAGAATAAATAAATATAATAATAAATAAATTAATTAATAAACCTTACAAATAATTTGGGGATTGGTTTAGTAATACTACAATTATAAACAGTTCAAGTGCTTCTTGTTTTCCTCGCGGTCTACCGCCTGCGCCCACACGCTTGAGGCATACATGATGATGGGTTCCACCACTGCGACGTAGATGGTTCTCGTGATCGCGCTCTTTAGACCCCAGGTCACTTTCGCCGCACGTGCAATCTGTTTGGAGATATCCGCCACCTTTTTACACTGGGCTTTCACGTGTGCTTTGAAATTGAGCCTACAGTCGATCAACAGGCCAAGCAGCTTGACTTCTTCGACGAGATTAAGCTGGATGCCAGACATGACCAGGTTTGGGGGTTCGTACTTCAACTTTTTCGTGAAGAGCATCGCATTAGTCTTCTGCGCTGCAAAGTTGAGCTTGTTACGTTTTCCCCATTTCACGATCATGTCCAACGTGTTGTTGGCCTGCTGCTCGATGATGTTTGACTGTGTACCTGTGAACACGAGAACGACGTCATCCGCGAAGGCTTGAGAGTATACTCCCTCTGCTTCCAGCAGTCGCAGCAGCGAGTCTAGGATTACGTTCCAGAAGGTGGGTCCGCCGATAGATCCTTGGACACACCCTTTGGTAGTTTCGCTCTCGTGTGCTGCTCCTGCATAGTTGACTTTGACTTTTCGGTCATTGAGGTTTGAGTTTACCATCTCGTAGAGGTTTTTTGGACACCTCTTCTTCGCTAGATTGTCTTTTAGGGCGGGCCAACATGCATTGTCGAATGCGCCCTCTATATCTAGGGAGACTATGAGTACGATGTTTTTGCTGTTTACTCCTTTTTTAATGTGCTCTACCAGGTCATAGATAGAGGGCGTCTTCGGTTCCTCGTTGGGGCATGAAACCGTACTGTTTCTGACTGATGGTCGGGAGGAGATGCCATTGGAGTCGGTTTACCAAAAGCTTTTCGACGTTAGACGTTTTGACGGTATGACTTCGGATGTGTGTAATCTGTTTTACCGGGTTTGCGTAGGATAATCACGTGCGCCGCTTTCCACTGCTTGGGAAAGTACCTCAGCAACAAGCATTTGTTTGCTATCGCTAAGAAGATTTCCCGTTCGCTTCGGATGGCTGCAGCGCAGATGTCAACGGTGAGCCCGTCGGTTCCGGGAGCTTTTTTCGGGTTTGATGAAGTAATGAGTAAAATCATGAAGTAAAACGACAATAGCAAATATCAATAACACACTGGCGAAGATCTTAAATAAATTATTGCGTTGAAACCACTGTTTATCTTGGAGAATAAAACGATAGACTCGCCATTACAAAGTGACACTAATAAAACCAGACATCTTTTTTGACGATTAACGCGGGAGTCACAAGCCTACCACTAACTAGATAATGATTATCAGATCTAGTTCTTTTTTCTACTGTGATAATATTAGTGTAACAAAAAAAAATAAAGCGCGGGGTGATGGCAGATAACGACGTTTTAATTAAGGAATGCTGCTTAACGTTTTTTAAGTTGAGGAAATATATAAAAAAATATACAATTTAATTTTCGAATTTCTTTTGACGACTTGCAAGTGTAGTAAATTGTCTAATGGAATAAGGTGAATCCTTATCTAAAAAACGGTTAAGCGACCTTAACGTCTTTTATTCGAAGGGTTTTCTTGTAACTGTGTTTTAGTTAAGGAATTTTTCAATAAATTAAAACACACACCTCAACTTAAAAGTAATTAAAGTACTATAGCTGTGTTTTAGCGTACAAAACACAATAAACGGCTTTATAGGTAAGTAATTATTTGATATTTTAATACATTATTTATGTCGTTATGGGATTATAGCGGCTAGTTAGTTAGATAATGTTATATGACGACTTTATAGACGTGTAATGTTGAAAAGAAATGTCATGTAGCGGCGTTTGTGCTATTTTTATCTTAGGACCTATGACAGATAGGAACACGTTTGTTAGACAGGTAGATAGAGAATTTTCAACTCTATCCTATCATGTTTAAAAGTAAAAATCGACCCCCTGTGGCTTAACGGCTTTATAGTTAGTGGACGGCAGTTGAATAAGTCCGCGTCTTTAACCTCCAACTCGACTGATGGTAGGTAAGTGACGAAGTTTTCACGTGCGAAAACAAGTCGGAGACTTTTAAGCAGTGCCTAACTTTAAACAGTATTTTTAAGTAAGACACTAGTGTTAAACGTTCAACTAAAGACGTGTCTCTTGCACGTGTTTTGGTCCGCACACTTCAAAAAAACACCTAAAGCGAAAGTTTGAGTAAAATGTAACACGTGCCAAAATTAGATGACATACAAACATAACTTAACATACGAGTAACATAACATAACATAACTTAGGTACTATAGTTTGACTAGAGTTTTTTTAAACTGACAAGCCAGTAGTTACCAAAAAGCTTGTCTTATTGTAAGCAATAATTCAATTAGACGAGTTCTACTCGTAATCCATACTTTTTAAATAAATGTAGGAAATAATTATACTAGGGATGAACCTCGGATATGCTGAAGTGTTAAGTAAATTAAGAAGTTAATTTATTAAGTACTAGCTGACCCCCGGCGGTTTCACCCTCTGTTTTTTTTTTTTTTACTTTTAAACCTTCCCTGTATTAGAGCAAACAAAACAAAAAAAAAAACAAACAAAACAGACCAAAAAGATCGGACCAATTTCTGAACTGAATTTCTAAACAATATAAATATTTGGCAACATACGAGTATAGTGACACTATTTTTTATTTCTAAAAAGACAAAAGAGATCGGACATCCCGAGTTTACCGTACCGATAGAACGAACATCAAAATAAATGTTTCACAGGTAGGAACAGTTACTGTTTGCATTGGAAAATTAAATTATTGATTTTAGTATTTTTCTTTACTTATTATTCATGTTTCTCACCGTTTAAACCTTCAAGTTATACAAATATTTCAAGATCAAAATTAGCGAAATCGGTCCCGCCGTTCTCGAGTTATAGCCAGCCAAACGAACAGCGATTCATTTTTTATATGTAAGATTCAATGAGTACTATAAAAAATACTATGAACAATTATCTAATCACAACCTGTCAAAACAAGACAATCAAACATTAATGTTCTCTAATTGTTATCTATACATAATTGTCAAGTTTCATGACACTAACCTAACTTTTCCATTACGACGACAAACTTATTTTTGGTGTTGGCAAAATAATGGAACAAGAAACTTACTAAACGATTTTTTCAAAACTGCGATGGTGGCTCCCTCACTTACCTGTACGTTAACTTAGTTATTGTACCGAAATCCTAATATTAGATAGCCAGATTCTCAAACACTACTGTAACTTAATTAATCTTGCGATTTTTTACTCTGTGCTCTTGAAGATAAAGTTGAAATTCAGCTAAAGTTTTTGTCTCCAATATTGTCATTTGAAAATTAAATTTCTGGTCAGCTAACTCCATTAGGCAATCAGAGGAAAATCATCTACATAAACGAGTTACGTCGAAAATTGATTAGGTTTGAAGGAAAACTAATGATTCCCTTTGTATAAAAGTAACCTTGTAGAGAGTGAGAGAGTGAGATAGAGACAGAGAGTATTCGAAGATTTGAAATTAGATTTATTTGGGTTATGAGCATCATAATAACAGTAAAGTTGGCAAACAGTATGGAGAGTTTTATTTCTTTGACAGTTGGTGGTTTCCTTTTGGAATTTATGCTCGTATTTCGCAGTGTCATTTGCATAGTGACGAGAAACGGTGTTGGTAATGATGATATGAAGTAGCCTATGTGTTAATTAAGATATATAGCGTATACTCAAATTCCAACCAGCTAATTTAAACGTGGAAGAGTAAAAAACATGTGGATAAACTTTCGTGTTTAAACTATTAGTGTTATGCGCACCGAGATCAAATTTGATCGAACAGAGAACAGGCTGCAAAAATAAGTATTAGTGTCCGACCGAAACTAGTTTTACGACCGAAACCGAAACCGAAAACGAATTTCGGCAACGGTCTCTGTTTCGGCCGAAACCGAAACCGAAACCGAAACTTCCTTACAAGAATCATATTTTGAGGGAAAAACAAAGAAAACTTTATTATCTTAACTTTATCATGACTGAAAACAAAACAATAAATACGTTTATTGTTTTGTCTTAAATTACATAGTTATGCAGTCTTCGACATTTTCATTTATTAATAATCAACATACCTCGTGTGTGCATAAGTTTTGAGACGAAATATAAGTTGTAAAACTTTTAAATAATTAACTTATATTTCTAAAATTTTCAGTACACATTAAGTTAATAATAATCAACAATAAAATATAATTGAGATTCAAAACGACCACCTTTATTTTTAATACAGGCCCTTAGACGATTTGGCCAGTCATCAATGGCGGCACGAATCTTTTCCAGCGGAATTCGCTTTGCTTCTCGGATAAGGGCTCGCTTCAGTGACTCCAAGTTTGGGTGGGACTTTCGACAGGCCCTGAGCTCTAATTCAAGCCATAAAGAATAATCCAGCGGGTTGAGGTCAGGGCTAGAGGAGGGCCATTCGTTCGCCGCGATGAAGGCGGGCATTGTCCCTCAACCAAGCTTGGGTGGTTTTTGCCTTATGGGATGGCGCTGAGTCTTGCTGAAAACCCCAATCCTTGTTGTGAAATAAAGTATGAGACAGGGGTTTCACAACAGGCTCTAAGATGTCACTTTGGTAATTCTTGGCTTTCACCTTGACGCCTTGTTGACAGAAATGGAGCGGAGTGACACCTTCATATGAAACTCCCCACCATACCATCACACTAGCTGGATGATGCGTACGCGAGACATTCTGTGCTGAAGCTGGGACGTCCTTGCTGCTTTTGGCATACACTTTATTGTTTTGTCGGTTAAACTTTTCTTCGACAGTAAAGACTTTCTCGTCGGTGAAGAGTATCGTGCCTCCTAAGCAGTATTGGACAACGTTCGCGTCGCAATTTACGAAGACTTTCGTTTAAAAAGTGAACTTTCCTACGGCTATACGCCTTTACCTTAAGATCATATTTCAGTATTCTGTTGACTGAAACGCGCGAAATATTTGTCTGCAGAGCGAGTTCCTTCTGAGTGCGGCATGGATTTCGGCGAAGTCGCTCTCGGATGATTTTGATGTTCGCAGGCGTCCTCACAGAGCGTGGCCGATCACTCCTTTGGTGATCTTGCAAAGAACTTGTCTCCTTGTATCGTTTGATAGTGTAATACACGAAGTTTTCACCTCACGGAAAATCTCCATTGATTTTTTTCCCGCCTTAAATAACCTTAAATCATCACGAGAAAATTGAAATAAATTAATTTGAAAATCAAAGAAAACAAAAGTTAACATTCCAAATTCAAAATTGGAAAAAGAAATAAATAGCAGCCAGTAATATTTTATTTAATTTTTTTAAGTACAAAGTTTGTCTCAAAACTTATGAACACACGAGGTAGTAAGCGAATCACGAATTTGGCTCTGATGGGATTCATTATTTAATTCATTTAACGCGCCGTACACGACCGATCACAGCGCGAAAACTCCCGAATGCACATTCGGTTTCGGTCGTAGTTTCGGCAAGTTTGCCGCCGAAAACGAAACTAAACCGAAACTCGTGTTTTTGCCGAAACTCAACCGAAAACGAAACCGAAACCGAACATTCGGTCGGACACTAATAAGTATATGGAGACTTTTAATAAATTTATAATCATCTTTATCACGTTTTTACAAACCATACAGACAAGAAAAAATGTTCACATGTTAAAAACTTTCATATTTATAGATACTCTAAAAATATGAAAGTTCTATTAATAAAATTCTACTATTCTACTATTAAAATAAAAGTTAGGTACGAGTAGGTTACACACTCCTCTATCTAAATATTTAACACAAAGAAAAACTTGCGATAACCCTTACTGTCATTACAACGGCCATTAGGTAGCATTTTAGAAGTGGCTACGAGATTTAACGACTTGATTATAAAGGCTTTTCAGAAAATGGGGCGCCGTTTTTAGGTGCCTAGGTATTACCAACCCTTTGAACATTAGAGGGCTGTCTGGTTAGCCATTGTACAAGATCATCCTCGTGTCTCGCAGAATTAGGCCGGAGTTTGAAAGAAAATATTCGTAATCCATCAGGTAAATAAAGGTGGCGTTTGTATTTTGTTTTATATTTTGTGCCTGAAGTTTGAGAGGATTTTGTTCTGAAGGTTGAATACACGTAAAGAGAAGAGTGGGGAGCTAAGACAGCTGTATCCGGGCTCAAAGACCTAGTCCAGAAGTCCTTCTTTGTAAAACGTCATATATATTGTAGTAGTTAGGTACTTTAAACAAATCTTTTCACTTCTTACCTAATAACTATTACTACTATTCCTTATTAAAAAATAATATGCCCTTAAATTGCACACCTGGACTCTATTCTTGCGAGTGAGATACTATCTCGGTTACTGTTGCTCTCACTAGAAATGTTATGCGAGAGAAAAATTCTCACCAAACGTAGCGTTCGGACCGCGGGAAACACCAAGCGCCGCGCCATCCCTCGTTCCAAACTGCATCGAACTGCCATTCGCTGAGCGCTGAGCCATTCGCTACATGTTCGGTTTGGAACGAGGGATGGCGCGGCGCGTGGTGTTTCCCGCGGTCCGAACGCTAAGTATAGTGGACGCTAAAGTGACGGAGAAAGTCTTAAACGCTCAATAATAGGGTCTACGAGTATAAGGATCTTTCAGACGCAGCTTAAACGCTTATTCTCTGACAACTTGTCACTGACGCGAAATATCATGTGCAAAAACGAGACAGATAATTCTAGACACTAATTAAGTTTAACCAGCGTTTGTAAGACCCTCTGCCCAGCTGTCCACGGCGATTTCACCAGCAACTCTCAAACTCTTCTATCATTCCACTATCTACGTATCTCGGGACAGATTTCGACAGCCCCTACGAACACTATCGAAACTGCAAATGGTTTTTTTACGGGAGAGCAATTTAAAGTCAAAAGACCTAAATTAATAAGTTAAAATGTGTAGTATCAATTTTATTCCATTTGATACATGTCAATGTATAGGGCTTGAATTCTAAGAATTCCAAAATCTGGGTGACGTGACGTTTAACATCAGGCGAGCGATTTGCTCGTTTCGTCTCTCAATATCATAAAAAAAAATTGTTTAGATTTTTTTTGTTTTCTAAAAAGTGTAGTAAATATTCGTATAATTGGTACAATGAAAAAATCGTGATTTTGCAGTTTCGATAGAGTTCGTAAGGAAAGGTTTCTCGCACGCGTGTACTTGCGAAAGTTTTAGACGTTGATTTATGTGTCGTGTCACTCGGGACGATGGATCCTATGGCCGTGAACTGGCTGTCAGGTTACGTGGCGTAGGGATGGGCCGTGTTTTGGCCGGTAGCAAGGGTTATCCGGAAAAAAATAGATTGCTTAGTTTTAAAATTTCTTTATTTTGCATAAGTATACAAAAACTACGACAGTGAATGTTTGTTTCCGGTAGTACAATACAATGATTATGAAAACCGCTTTACAAGCAGGCAGGAGGCACGCATTAGAAAATAGTGTAAGAAACTTGAGAACGCATTCGCAACATAATTGTGGAAAGGTAAATGAATTATTTCTTTCAAAACTTTTTGGCAGCGATTTTTAACTGTTAGTAAAATAATCATGACTTGCTTTCAGCACTACCAGATGGAGCAAGCTGGTAAACTACTAAGCAATCATAAATAATAGACTTCTTTATTCCATGGCTGAATTAAGTAGATAAATAATAAGCTGATAAACCATTTCTTTTTATGCTTTGTGCTAAATAGATTAGATTTGATACACTTTAGTCGAATGCCAAGCGCCATAATTATCCGGCAAAAAACGCTCTAAGTACAAACCGGTAAGATAAGTGCTCTCATTACATCACAATGAATGCTCACACGAGCTACATAATAATATGATAGTCAAGTAACCAAATAAACAAATATCCTGAGAGTTTTATGATTAGACGATTAATTATATCCAACTGTCCGGAAACTAGTTTTGACCGGATAGCTACCCCATTTCTAGTAACAAGACCGGCAATCAATTCAACTACCTCTATACCGTCCTTCAGGTAATATGTCCTACCTCTGAGATATTGTTATAAATTAGGAGTAAACACTAGGGCTGTATTATTAAGCTATTGCATAGCTTCTATCGCGGGCCTTGAGCGGGCCTTGAATCCAGAAATTCCGTAACGAAAATTTTAATAACTTAAGGTACAGCGGTGATACTTTTTAGTTTTGCCATCTATTGATGAATAGCAGAACTTTTAATGACTTTTTGAAATGTCACGCTTGTCTCTTTAGTTCAGCAACTCGCCTCTAGGTGGCATTGGTTAATGAAATAATTATAATTGCATAAGTTGATAAAAAATGCTATGCTTTTACTATGGGACTACTTTTTAATATCACACTAAAATTTATAAGCTCGTTAGTCTCCTAGTTACGAGTTCTTTTGTTTGCTTTTACCTTTTCATTGCAGCCAAAACGAGATTTTTGAGATTTATAACAAGGAAAAACGTGTTTTACCTAGCCAGTTATTTTATACCAAACAGTACTGCAAAAAATTGTGGATTTCAGCAAAGCGTTTCAATGTTTCTCTTATAATTCCGGAATAAATTAATATTTTTATAAAAGTAAGTAACTTTGTAGGTTTTAGTCTAGGCAAGCAAGTTTGTAGTATTGTCTAGGATTGTAGGATAATAACGAAACAAATAGATAGATAGATAAACTCTTTATTTTTCACACCAGAAATTACAAATAACACTTAAGACTAGTGCAACGACTGGCGAACTTATCGCGTAGTGCGATCTCTTCCTGGTAACTTTAGGATGTTAATAAACAAATAGTTAAAATAAACATGAAGTAATAATGCCTGAAAAAATCTTCTATTTTAGCTCAATTTTAATACCACACTAATTTTAAATCTTAAATAACGGCGCAGTTTAATCCATAAAAATTTCAAATATCTAACTTTAATTAAAATCGTATATTTAAAGAATGTATTTAAAATTAAATATATTCAGTAGTTTATATACACAGCCCTACAGGAAGTCGAGAAAAACATAATATATGTAGGTATATATATTATGTGTGCTCATTTTGAAAACAATTTATTGCGCATCATGACATCACACTATCCCTTACAATATAACATCGAATAACTCTCCCACTATATTTTATATCAAAATGCATTTCAAATACGTTCCAAAATGAATATTCAGGGCGTATTATCTGTCGGTAATGGCGAAATTACGGGCTAGCGCGAGCCACGCCGCAATATCGGCCGCCGCAGACTGGACGCCCGGAATTTATGGACTAGGGATGCAGCAGGCTTAGAAAGTCTGTTAGATTTAGACGATATAAATAAGTAGTGTTCTACGAACAACAGAACTTGCTAGCACCAAATGTTATGGACTAGGAATGCAGCAGGGTTAGAAGGTATGTTAGATTTAGGCGATCTAAATAAGTAGTATATTAACGAACAGCAGAAGTTGCTTGCACCAAATTTCATGGGCTAGGAATGCAGCAGGATTAGAAGGCATGCTAGTTTTAGACGATATAAATAAGTAGTAATTCTACGAACAACGGAACTATGAGCATAACATTTTTTTTTTGGACTAAGATCGCAGTTAGTTGAGAAGATAGGTAGGTATGTTAGATTTAGGCGATCTAAATAAGTATTATAGTGAATTAACAAACAGCAGAAATCGAAAGCACAAAATTTTATCGACTAGGAATGCAGCAGGATTAGAAGGTCTGTTAGATTTAGACGACATAAATTTATGTCGTAAAGCTACAGTTTACTTATACTACTAATTAGTAGCTGTAATTAGTAAACTGTAGCTTTGTGGGAGAACAGACGCTTCGCATTCGTGAGGCATCAAACCTCAACTCGACGTACTAATGAGTTCATTTGAAGTTTTGAACGAATTTTCATAGCAATGCCTCCCTGTTATGATGTCCTCGATTTGTATCGCCTGTCTACATCACTCATCCATATTTCCACGTTCGTATATACGAGTAGGTATATGTCTAGCTCGCCAGCCACTAATTCAATATGAGGTATCAACCTCGATACCTCGTCCCTATAACACTAGTACAACTAATTATTTAGCAGCGCGATGTCCGCATACTAATGCCGTGTTCCGATACGTTAACCCGCTTGTACCTTGATGTAGTTATTGCGCTGAATTACCATCTACATTGCGCTATAGTCGATAACATTTACATGGACGGTAATGAGGACTTGTTAGCTGTCACCTTATCAATGATAAATGGTCATTAGATGATATCAAAATGAAAGTTGATCCTATTCTTCTTTCTACTGTTATCTTAAATGTCAAAGTTTGTGTTTGACTCATTGAGTTCGTTACTCAATCACGTAAACACGGCTGAGCAGATTTGGATGAAATTCAGTATAGAGGCAGCTTAAATGATGGACTAACACATACAATACTTTTTATTCCAGTTGTTTAGCGGCCTCGATGTCTAACGATGACTAATGTGGTGTCCCGATGCGTTAACTCGCTGGTATCTTGATGTAATTATTACGCTGAATTACCATCCACATCGCACCGGTAGTCGGTAATAAACTGATGAGGCTGGTGTGATCTGTCGAGATATCAATGATGACTGATCATTGGGTGATATCATGGTCTAATCTAATATTATCATCGTATTAGTGCCATTATAAATGTTAGAGTTTGTTTGTTTGTTGTGGATATTTACTCAGTCAAGCAAAAACGGGCGAACGGATCTCGATAAAAATAATGAATTGACATTCATTCACAAGTCATCATAACATAGCATGAACCAACAGATGTATTTAATAGATGCTCTATTAACTGTAAAAAGGGTTGGCACAACCTTTATGATTTTTTAGTGTGAATCCCCTAAACCAGTCTTGTGCTCTACGTCATCTTAAGCTGGTCACAGGTCATCCACACATCAACTAGCCCACGGGTGCCTGTTAACCCACCGGGCCGCAATCAATAACAGCTATTTACAAGTAAACCGCGGAATATATCAAACGGAGCATAAGCGGCATCTGAGACGCCACGTAACGTTGTTAATGTGGACATTATGCTGGAACAGCTGCAGTGACCGAGGTTGATGGATTCCCGACCATTATGTGGTGCGCCAGGTTACTAACAGCAGTAGGAAAGGTTTAGTTTTCTGTGTGGATGTATGGTCTCTATCGTTGTAGCTATGGGACTGTAGCTTACTGAATAGGTACTCCACTAGCATAGTACGTTTCATGTTTTTTACTTGTTCACGACTATTTGCCTGTGAAAAAAAATCCTTTATAACAGAAACTGCAAGTTTGAAGTTGACGTCTAAACTCTATTAAATCGTGATCATATTTTTGTCTATGGTCCGAATAAAATTGTAAAATGTTAACGACTTTGTTGAGTCTAAACATCGGTTTATAGATCGACCAAGTTCCATACTTGCACAGCAGATTAGGTATGCGTACCTATCCAAAATCTCATCTGATAGGAAGTGATGATGTTATCGAAGAGTCCTGCTACCTTCTTACCGTTCTTGTTCAAGTAAGTTCTGAGACGTACATATTATCATGCCAAATATTTCCTGTAATTGTACATCATTTTTAAATTCCTTAAATTCATCACAAGAGCATTCAAACTGTTCTCGGTAAAAGGCAAATCGACTCTGGCCATATTTCACCCGGACAACTTGTCGTGACAAATGACGTTGGTCGGTGACGGCGAGCGGCGCGCTGGTCACAACTCTACTTACGTCTGCGTTGTTCTACTCGTAACTCTAAATAATATGCATAAACGTACAGCCCGATGTCGACGTGAAGAAATGTTTTTGTGCCATACAAGTGTATTGTACCTAGTCTGACCATAAATACTGATACTTACAATTAAAAATAAACAAATTATTACATTAGAATTTGCTGTCATTTTTATATGATTGTTCATTGTGTTTTCTCAGATGGTGAAGCTATGAAGGAGTCACTAAGCCAAAAAAAATATTTTTCTTTGTAACAATATTTATGGCAAGACTAGGTATATTGAGACGCATAGCAAGTTAACGCGCCTTAATATACCATAAACTAACAATTAACTTCTGACGTTACCTAAGTAGCCTAAGCTAAGCTTAAGTAGTAGGGCTTCATCTGAATGTAAAACTATTTTGACTCTCTTGATAAACTTTTTAAATTAACTAAATACCGGCCCATTTTCAATTTCAGTCTCCAATTTCCTGTGTCTATATAATTCCTTACAATTTAGTGGTTTTAATTAACATCAATATTTTAAAGGAAATTTTTGACGCTCGTTTCTCATTACCTTTTAGCCATTACAAACTCTATCTTAACATTCTAACTACCCGTTCTACATATACAAAATATAATATTCCTTCAAACTCTCAGCATATTCATGGAAAATACCGCCGATCATTAATCAAGCAGGTCGATTTTAAACTATAAACCCTGTCCCCGACAGCGGAGTGACACGGCCGTATTTCACCCGGACCTGACCCCCGTCGGCCGGTGACGGCGGGTTATATCGGACTGCTTGTTTTATATTGACACGGTATATTAACGGGGTGCAAATATCTAGCACACCGTAGGAGGTTAGTGCACTTTCAGATGGCGAGACGTGTCATAGGCCGGTAGCCTAAAAATTGTAGCCGCTCGACTTACACGAAACTTACTTAGATACTATAGATACTTAGATAGGTATAATGAGACAATTAAGGCAATCATTAGATACTAGACGTATTAAACTACCTGAACTACACTTTCAGAGATAGCTGGAAATTTGAATAGCAAATAACTAAAATGCACACCAAATAAATTACAATAAAGAATGGCACTAGAGGTAAGTAGAATTACATTCGGTAGTCCAAAAGCGGCTTTATCGCCTAAATTAATTTCTTCGAGACAAATTTATTTAGAGTTTGATATACCTATATGAATAGCTCAGATTTATAGTATACCTATTATAGTTATAGTTCAATTATTTTATGTGGCGCCAAAATGCACCGTGAATCGGTTAGAAATAAAATATAATAGTTATTTTTGTTATAGACGACTTAATTTTTACATGAGTATTCCCATGTTTAATTATAACAAAAATGTGTGAAAATCACGTTAGTTTCCATAGTAAAATACTAATAGATAGGTCACGTATTGAAAAATTCCCCGACCATGTGCATCATTATCAACAGCCTTCTCTTTATCATTGCTTAATAGACCTGTCTTGCTGAGCCATCTGCCTCGGCCTTGCACAACTACTTTCTATCTCACAAAAATTTAAAAGTTCCAGCAAAACAGCAGTACAACCGCTGAACGCAGCTATTCAATATAAATATTAAAACAATTCAACAAACTGCATCAAAGTTTACCCGCGAAGGGTGCTTTTTGTAAACGCTGTACCAAGTTTGTTTTTACAAATCTGAAACTAGCGCCAGTCTGGCTGTTTCGCAGTTGAGAAAATAGCAGAATACAGTTTGTTGCATCCTTTGTTAGCGATCTGGGAAGAAAATAGCGTTGAATAATATGGATAAGCTTGCTTGTTGCAATTTTTGTAGATACACTATTTAGCCAGAATCACCAATAGACCTGCAACAGTAATAGGTTGATGATGCTTTGCCAGTCTGAAGAGGTGTTTGCAGACGGATTCTTTTGTTGTTTTTTTTTAACGTATGTTGTAGTTTGGCGAGAAGACTTTCAGAGGAAGAGCAGCCCATATTTGTCATAATCAGTCAAGTTTAGTCCACTTCTAGACGTTTACTTAGGTTGTTCTTCTCTACCTGATCTTTGTTTTTCCACCACCAGCCAGTATTACCTTACAAAGCACTTTCGTTACTCCATTGAGGCTCCAGTGTTTAGTTTGCCAACATGTACTCTTCACATTAAACACGTCTTCTTAAATAACGGGTAAAACATTACTTATTGTTAAAATTAAACTCAATCTTTTCTTTCAAAATCACCTAAATGCTGCACTTTGACACCGTTCTTCTACCCCCAACTCTCTGCAATTTCAAATTACACCACAACTGTATTTTGCTGTGCCACAGTTGAAAAACCTGCAAACTCGGTTTGGTGCATTCTTTGTGAGATCCAGCGATGAATAACAGCCGGTAACTGGTTGGGGCGAGTTTATCTTTGTTACCAGACGGTGTTGGGAGCTTAGTGTGTTGAAAAATTCACTTTAAAGGACAAAATTCACTCTAAAAGACAAACAAGATGGAACGAAAGAAGATTATTATATAAGTTATTTATGGTTTTGTCGAGGTTCAGCCAGCTTTTTAAGCTTAATACTATAGTGCAGGAAAAATCCTGATTTCTGAATGTTTTTTGTACCCACCAGACGTACTTCAAACTCCTGGCGTGAGGTGAAATTGGATTGCGTTGATTTTTGTCTCACTCTGTCAGCTAAAGAAGAAGCGAGACAAAAGCCGATACGATTCAGTTCAGACTCGCAGAGTTCGCGGTACTGCCTCAATATTGACCGAACAAGAAAAAAGATACTAACAACGACCTGAAAAAAGGCATTAAACACACAGAGTGATAATAAGAGAAAACCACACAAACAAATTACATTGTCAATGTAAAAGACCAGTTTTCCAAAGTTGGGAACAGTTGATACAAAGTGGGAAGCAATTTGAAACACTTTCTGGCATCGCCCATGACTGTTTATACCTAGTCTGTGCAAATACTAGCATCCAGTTGTAAAGGTTATATCATTATCGCGAACTATCTGTCCGTACCTACGCGGTGAAGAAAAACGGCAATAATAAGAAGAAAAGCCTTTTCTGTACCAATGACAACTTTTATGCAAAATTTTATCGTGGTCAGTTGACAATAGACAATAGACAAATATTTATTTATGACAAAAATAATAATAACAAACTAAAAAAAAAAATTAAAAGAAGAAACAACACAATTTTTGCCTGAGGGTTATGGCGTGAAAGCTTGATAAAAAAACTCACTTTCACCTTTTTTATAATTTTAGTTGGATATATATCGTGTACTAGCTGCGCCCTGCGGTTTCACCCGCTAAACTGCAAGATCCGTTAATTTTCCCGAGATAAAAAGTAACCTATCCCTGTCTCTCATAAACTTTCTCATAAGTAACAGTCATAAAGCCTCAGATCTCTTCTTTGCTTTTTACCCAACTGTTTACCTAATTCTGACCTATTTTTTAACTTTTTTTATCCAGGGTAACTCCGCATCTAACCACCAAAGCTCATCATAATTTTGGGTCATTCCCAGTTGTCACCCTATTTTCGTCCCGAAGGGTGACAATCGAGAATCGTTTTTAAAATTTGTCCCAGTTATCACCTCACCACCAACCTATTGTCACCCTTGGGGACGAAAATAGGGTGACAACTGGAAATTACCAATATTTTAGTCTTGTAATTTTTGGGGTATTGATTTTTCCTGTCCGGGTTCGGAACTATCTCACTGTTTCACACTGCACAAGAAAGCCAAAAGCCAAAGTTTAGGTTTATGACGAGCTGCAGCTACCCCGACCTAACAGGCGGCTCGAGGTAGCTTAGCTGAGTTGTTGCTTACTTAGATAAAGTTCGGTGAGATTTTATTTGGTTGGATGCTTGCGTGAAGTATAATAGTATGGACAAAGCCTGCTTTTATTATGGCGATTTTCCCACAGAATTATAGTTTAAAGTTCAGTACATGAGAAAAGCTTAGGTTTGAACAATATGACCACATAATCTTTATTTAATCATTCCACAACAGCAATACGACGCCTTGGGCGTGTCGCACCACGGTGTGAATCGCCCAAGAGTTCATTTTGAATGGATCCTTTCACACCGCGGTGTGAAACGTCTAAAAACTTTTTGTGATGGGTTGATTGGGACCGAAGTGCGCAACAGTTCTCTTTTCGAAGGATGTACGATGTTAAACATGTAATTTATGTAACGATTACTATAGATTTGTTAAAAAACAGCGGCTGTTGAAAATAGTGCCTACCTAGGATCTCGGAAAATTTCTAAAATGTAGAAAGCTTCGCGGTGTACCATTGTGTTACAAAGGCTTTTCACAAAAATAGCAGTCTTTATAATAATCACCAGAATATCACCATTTAATTATTTTATACTTATTTAAAAATACCTACTTTGTTTGATGTTAAACAAACGCCAATCTGTTTTTTCAGCGAAAAAATCTCACATGCTCATATTGCTAAACTAAATTAAATATTTGGGTCCGACATTAAAAATGTTCTGGCCGATGAATATTAAAATTGTAACGTTGATATTAAAAAAATTGGAAAGGGTAAAAGGGTTTTAATGTCGAATTTATTTAGGGAAAATAAAATTCTCCCTACTTTGAGGGACCTAAATGTGGGAATGTTTGAAAAAGGAATTCCGATTTTAGGGGTTTTCGAAGAAACTTATTTGACTTGATAATTATTCATTAGTTATTTTTTTCTTGTTATTTCTTTCAATCTAGAAGTATTTATGGTATTGCAATCCAAAAAAATGTATTAGAATGAATTTAAAAAAGCTTATTCCAAAAATGCTAGTCGCTCTGTCTGTATGCGAGTCCTTTTTTCGCCAGTTTTTATCCAACCATTTTTTTTTTTTTGTTGACCCAGTGGAAATCCTTTATGGATACCCCTAACCCGGGGGAGCCGGGGTTATGTGGGAGTCTCCGCTCTGCGGCGGCATACCCACTAAAACCACTGGGAAGTTGACCTCATTCCCTTGTGGCCGGGGGCAGCGGGGTTCCCTTTCGGAGTCTCCGCCACCCTCAGCCAGGGTCGGCCCTTCGGCCCCGTCTTCCGTGCGTCAAGAGAGGGACGGCCCTGGTCACCCAAGGCCGCCCCCAGACGTGTGGAGCCGGTGCAAGCCAGCGGAGAGCCCCCCTACCCTCCGCCAGTGGCCCCACTACGGAGAGGGAAGGAGGCGATGATCGGATCGCCCCCTCCTCCGTCCCCGTCGTCTGCGCCGGAGCGGATCCTGCGGGAGTCGTCTTCCCCGATCCGCCCTGCGGCCCCTTCTGCGACATTACCTCTTCGCAGAAGGAGACCACGGCCTGCCACGATCTCTCGCCGCCGAGCATGGCTTTCACCACGCCCGGCAACGAGCGATCCCCTCCTCCTTTCCTTGCACTCCCGACCGCGACCCACACGCGGCGAGGAGCACAAGGAAAACCCCCCCTGGTGGATTGCTGCCACCAGCCAAGCGTGGAGCGCCGTATCCTCCAACGCTCCACACTCCACCACACACCATCCGCTGTGCCCTCTGCTAGTCAGAGGGACACGCGGACGGGCCCAACGTGTCGGGTTATTGGCCACCGTGCGGTACTACTGCATAAAAGCTATGCAGTAGTACCGCACGCTGTTGCCCAGGGTGCACCACATGGAGGTTACCCGACCTAGCACCCCAGTTTTTATCCAACCAAGCCTAGCCTAGTTTAGGATCCACTGCCATTCTTATTCACTAACAGGTCAACACTTATTTATTACATTGTACCAATATGTTTGGAAATAAACAAGTTCACCTCTTTTATCTTTCCAACCAAAGGTAGAGAAATCTCTATTTGCAATATACGTTAAGCCTCGTACACAACACAGCTGGCACTTGTCAACAAGTAACATAATTACCGCGTCTCGTGTGAACGCGCCCTAGCTGCGATTAACACTGGTGACAGCTCTATGACGGGGGTTACCGTTCTTAGCTGAGCTGGGCGAGTAGACCGGCGACAGTGGGGCTACTTGTGGCCTATACTATAAATGAGCTGGGAGAGTAGACGGGCGGAAGTGGGGCAACTTGTGGCCTATAGTATAAGTGAGCTGGGAGAGTAGACGGGCGACAGTGGGTCAACTTGTGGCCTAAACTATAAGTGAGCTGGGTGACTGCAGACCAGCGACAGTGGGGCGACTTATTTTTAAAACTAAGCATCTATACTATTAATAGGTATAAGTCAAGAAACACAGCTTTAGAAAAAAAAGCTTTGATAGAGAAGGTTTTACAGATACAATTAAAAGTAGAGACAAATAGCTGTTTAATCGATGATAAGCGCCAGTACGGCTTATAATATAATAGTTCAAGGCACATAAGGGAACATTATTTTAATATTTGAGGGCCTGATATGGCGCGTTTAAAACTATATCTATTGGACACATCAGAATAAAGGATTCAGAAGTTTAAAGCCTTGGATACACTAGCTTGCTCTCGAGGCGGGAGCAAGCAACATGCCCCGCGTCACTTAGATTGTTGCGGGGCATGTTGTGGGACACTATGGAACGTTGCAGCGTCACGTAAATTAAGTGTTGCGCGTCACGTTGCGGGACAAAATGTTCCCTAGTGTATCCGGCCCTTTATAGTGCCATTTTAATTATGTACACTTGAAATTAATACAGAGCAAAGTCAGTTTTAATGTTTTACTCATACATACAGCGAAAATCGAAACTTGCAAACAACTGCCATAAAAATGAACTGTCATCTGTCTTCAACGTCACCTGTCATCTGTCAAACAGCGCGTACACGCCTTTTCCGACCGTGGCGCAGAACGCTTACCAAAACTACTCAACCAATAACTGGGAACAGTTAATTACACGAAACTTATTCACGAGGCTGAACACGAAAGTTTGTGTAAGCGTAAAGGGTGAAAATTAATTAATACTTTTTAACCCTCACCTACTTTAGTTGCCCGTGTACCTAAAATAGGCCTAATGCGCCCTCTCGCGGAATGCGGGCGCGTGTTTCGGATAATCCCCGGAGGGCACCAACATTTCCCTGTATTGAGGAATCCGCACCAATTTTATCAACCGCGGGGCTCAAACGCGGAATACAGATTTGATAGATGACAAACTTCGTAAAAATAGAAGTAGGAGTAATTTTTTTGAAGCCAATTTTTTTTTTTAATACTGATGTCAATGGCTCATAGAAGCTGCTTGAATGGTTACGCATATAAAATGTATTGAAATAAACATTGTTGACAAATAGAGATGAAATTAGATGTTTTTCGTTAACAGGTTGACGTTGGCAGATTGCTGGCTGTGTATCGCTAAATGAACCACAAGCGATAAACGGTTGCATATCAACACGTTGGTTCGAGGAATTAATCAAAATCGTATTGAGCCGAAACCATTTCACTTGGATGTGTGGCGTGAGTTATTGCAAACATAATTGTTGTAATAAAATTTCTACCCTTGCGAATGACAACTGATAAATTCATGTTTCATTTCTATTCAGTATCTGAAAATACTTATTTGTATCGCCACATATTATACAAAAACTGGCAGTACCTTAGGGTTCGTATAAGAACCACAGATGGCGTTTTTCACTGCTGTTACTTTTGGAGTTAGCTCTCTATATTATTCTGTGCTACAGCTAAATTGCGAAATAATAGTTAGCTGCGGAAACCTTTGATGAACGGTTGGAATGATGAGTAGCTTCTTAGATGTGGTTTTGGAGAACTTAAGAGTTTTGTTTTGGAATACGAGTAGTAAGGAATTCGAAGGTCTCTCAACCCATTATCGTCAATATTACCAACCTTTGTTATTTACGCGACGAATAAATGGTTTTACTTTCCCTAAATGTATTACCTTAGAGCGATTTTATCGCAAACTAACTGCGCTCCACGTTTTCACCCGCAACTGACAGTACGAAACCATTATTTTTTCAAGGATAGATCAGCCTATGTGATAATAAGGATAGGTGTAAGATCAATTACGAAGTTCATCCAAATTCGTTTAGACATTTTAGCGTGATTAAGTAACAAATACTCGTATCGAAACTGCGAGTTGCGAGTGAATCGGTTCTTTCTAGGCGCGCGTGCTCCATCGTAGACCGCATCATTGCTTACCATCAGGCAGGATGGTGGTCAAACGCAAGCCTACAATTGAATAAAAAAATTAAAATTACAAAACTTTCACACTTATAAAATTAAGTAAGAATTTAAAAAAAACTTGAAATTAAGTAGAATTCTCAAACTGGAAAGTTCGTGGAAATGAACAATATTGACCGAACATCCAATCATGTTTCAGAAAAATAACTTGCACCAGATTAATATTAACTTGTCAAGCGCACAGCAATTTATCGTCATCATTGAGTGCGCGTGCGCGTGCGACGCACAACCCGCCTTATTTATGGCGTTCATTGCTCATTCTCTCGTTTATTTGGTTTTTGTCGGCTGGCGCTTGATTTGCCTCGTTAATTTTGAGTCATTTATTGGTTTGAAAGTAAAAATAACTCTGTAAGTACTCGCTACGGGTGTTTCAATTGAAGAGTGTCGTGACGGTTACTACTAAGCTAAGGACTTCGTGATCTCGTCACTCAATAAAAAAAAACTATTACACTGGGCCCAAATTTGAAAGCTTTAATTGACTGATCTGATTTTTATAAAAGTATCAATGTCCTTCTCTGATAGGTTTGCTAAGACAAAGGCGGCCATATTTTTAGTAAGTTTAGATCTGTCAAATAAAGCCCTCAAACTTGGGCCCATTAACTAGCTTACTATTATACTTATACATAAAATGTGAAAGTTTTGTATGTCTATTACTGTATTATACTAAAACAGTTGAAAAGATTTAGATGAAATTTAAGGCAACTCAAACCCTAGATTCATTGCTGTTTTTTTTTAATAAACGATTTCTGCGGTATAGTAGAGAAAGAATAGAATTGAACACGAAGCAAATAATAAAAAATACTAAGACCAAGTAGAAACAGAGAATGTTATAGCTGCATCATCTAAATAATATTTCAAAATCAAAATAAAGTCAATTTCGTCTAATAACCCAGCGCACCATTAAGTCACCTGGCAGCCGACGCCATTTTGCGCAATAAATAGGGCAATTTACGTTTAAGCGAATTGCCCTGTCTTGTCACCGTAACTGTTAACCGTTAATCGACAAAGGTTGTATTATTAACGACGGTTGTCATCACTTAGCTTTGTAATCAACCAATCAACGGTTAATGCTCAGTCAAGTGTTTTGCTATGGCAATCCATTTTAATCACCCTTTGAAGTTTACGTATTTGATAGATTTATTTTTAAAGTAACGTGGTGACACAATGTTATAATAATAATATAGTATAATAAATAATATAGCCATTTATTTCCTTTCCTCATAAAACATGCATTTCTTATCTTAAAATATAATGAGGCTATTCTAGTTTTTACTAATACTATTCTTAAGTTTTAAATATTCTATTCACTATCACTATTTTCAGGGATAAGAACCCCTCTTTGGGTAAAGGCCTCCTCTAGATCTTTCCATTTATCTCTGTCTTGCGCTTTTGTTTTCCAATCTATTCCCGCAGTCGCTCTTACATCATCAGTCCACCTTTTCCTAGGTCTTCCTCTTCTTCTCTTGCCAACTGGCCCATGCCACCTTGTCGCTTCTATTGTCCACCTTTTGTCATCATACCTCGCTATGTGTCCTGCCCAGCTCCATTTTAATTTTAGACTATAATGTAGTGCGTCTATTAGTTTAGTTTTCCTTCTAATATTTTCACTTTTTATTTTGTGTAACTTTCTTATTTTCAGTATGCTTCTCCCCATCGCACATGACCAATTTAGATTTTACTTTTGTGCTATTTGTCCATGTTTGGCATCCGTATGTGAGTGTTGGTAGAATACATGTATCTAGCACTGTCTTTTTTAGATGGAGAGAGAAGTTACCTTTCATTATCTCTTTGAACGACCAATATTTTTTCCAAATGATGTTGACTCGACGTTTTACTTCTTCTTCTTCGTGGTTATCTGCTAGCGATTTTTTTTTTGGCACAATGTTATCTACTACTAAATAAATAAAAGCGAAAGTTTGTATGTGAATGTTTGCTATTCTCGCACGTATCTCTATAACTGCATAAATGTTGATAAAATTTGGAATAGATGGATAGGCTTATACTTACCCTTTTTTTTTTGGTGGGGTGGGAAATCATCAAATGACCCCTCCCACTCTTGGGCAGAGCGGAAGGGAGTGTCAGACTTCTACTGAATAAAAACCACCCATGTCCATGTTCCTTCTACGCCCTTGTGCCGCCGAGGCCGCGGTAACTTCTGAACGACCCGCAGCCCCGACAGGATAGCTTATACCCTGGATTAACACACTACTTTTCATCATCAACGATTTTATCATCTCATGGGTGAAACTGCAGAGCACAATAAATTATTTTGTTAGTTTGTTAGTATTTAGCGTGGTGGAATATGGCTTAATCATCCTTCGAGGGTATAGACCTGTATCCCAGCAGTGGGAGGACTAAAGGTTGCGTATGTATGTATGTTAGTATTTTGCTCGGGAAAACTTACTTTTTATTGAATCGGATACTGGTTTTAGCTTCGATCACATCAGGCGATCTTTTTCAAGGAGTGATTACAAGTGTGTGACATGCTCGCACCGCCAGTGACCGCGTCCAGTCACATATTTTAGAAATAAGAAAACCCAAATTATATCAGAGGTTTTGCGGTGGCCTAAAAAAATCTGACACCAGGATCAAGCCACTCGGCTTGTATGAAATAAAATAAAATAAACTTTATTGCTCAAAACTGTATGAGTATAAAAGTGGTTTGAAATAATTGAGACAATAGTTTTACCCAACGGACATGCAATAACTAAAGTATACGAAATTACTTGGGTACTTTTTATAAGAAAAGCTTTAAAATATTGTTTGTTTGCTGCATTTTTCCATCTCTCTGAAAATATTAATCAGGGAAGTGTTTTACTATTCCTGAGCTTTTTTAAAGGTATTTTTACCCCTGACACAAACAGAGAGTGTTTTTGTCTGTGGCATAGTGAAATAGTGACTCGGCTACTCCCACTTGCCTGAATCAATTTTCATTTCGTTTTCTGAAAATTGACACAATCGACAGGTTCTATTCAAAAAGATCTGTAACGCCGTTTTTTTTTATTTTCAAGAAGTATTTTGTGTTCGTTTAGTTTAGTGCAAATAGGGGCGTTTCAAAAATGATTGAAAGCCACAAAGCCAGATAAATCTAAAAAGTTTTTTACATAAGCTAAAAAAATTTTGAAACTGATTTAAATTACAGAACTAGATAAATACTTTATGTTAAACTAACATAAACCTTTATAAACACTACTAAAATGTTACAGATAAACAGATAGGCAAAACTCCGTGGGCATCAAAGTTAGACCATTTAAAAAAAACTATTAAATAATTAGTTATTCATCAAACTATTCTCAAGCTTATATTCGTATCTAAACAGGAATTTCATTGTAACAAGAGAGATGTACCCATTTCAATTTTTAATAACCCTAAAAACGAAATGAAAATCTACGAACTATCGCGAGATAGTCCTGATTATTTTTTGATTTAGAAATCCCCAAGGAATTTATTATTTAGTACGGCTTAATGAAACGATTTACATTTAGGTACGTTTCTAGATATAATCATTTCTGACAATTCAAGATTTTCAGCCGCTCGGTAGATTCTTGTCTCGAATTTGAAAGCACTGAGTAGGTAATCAGTTAGAAAGCTACGACTTTCTTTTCATCTAAATCAGAATCTGAATTTCCTTTATTGCACAGCGAAAAAAGATGTTTTAAATTTTTTTTTTAACTAGTCTCGTGATTTCACCCGCTGTTCAACGGGAGCTTTAATTTGGAAAAAAAAAGACTATTTATTATTCGACGTAAAAGCTCGCATTCTTATTTATGTTTATGTTTCAAAACCGACAACTTTTCTAGGCTACCTGTATTTTGTTTGTTAACACCATTTGGCCATTATTTTGAAAAATAAGTTACTACTAGGTACTTTATTTGACCATGTTATATTTCTAAACTTCACTTCACTAAATATCTATGAAATAAAAAAAAAACAAAAACCATAAATTTACTTTTTTACTTTTTTACCATAAATAAAATAAAAAATGTAATTACACTATTTATAGCCCAACTTACCAAAATAGGACCAATCCTCAAGTATTTTAACGAGGCTGTGATTTTATCGCCTCCACAGAAATAGTTGATTTAAAGACAACCTGAATAAAGCTGGAATGAGGAGTGGGCTATAAATAAGGCCAGTCGGTGCGTGCTACTGTAGGAATGGCTTGGGAATTGGTATTTTGAATAGCTTTGTTTCATTTAGTAGCGCTACCTAGATTACAAACAATACAAAGTTACTAAATTAGTAGCTGCGCTTCGTAGTTTCACCCGATATTCTGAAGGAAACTTTAAGTTATCCGGGATAAAAAGTATCCTGTGTATTATTTCAGGGTATAAGCTATCTCCACACAAAATTTCATGCAAATCCGTTTAGCCGTTTTTGTGTGATGTGTGCCCAGATTAGTGTTGATGACATTTACATATTTTATTGGCCTAAAAGAACATTGAACATTGAATGTTGCCTGTAACATTCAATGTTATTCAGGTAACAGTCAATGGTACCTACAGCAAACTCATATCGCGTATGTAGCTACTTTCTATATTTCTTTTTATTATCAACCTTTAATCCTTCCACTGGGATACTGGTCTACCCTCGACACGCTGGCCAAGTGCGGATTGGTGGATTCACATAAGCCATTGAATTTCTTCTGCGGGCGTATGTAGGTTTTTTTCCTTTATTTTACTAAAAATAATGATTCAATGAGAGAGACAGAAATCTCTGCTAAGTATTACTTTTGTTGTTATCTCCGTATAACAAAAACATAACTTCAAAAGTCATTGATCCAGTTTGCTATCTCAATGGCTCAAGCACCTTCTCTCATTAAAAAGTCTCACAATTTGCATTGATTTTTAGAATGATTTGGAACAAATTTATTACGACAAGGTTGTATAATCTGGATGTATACCCAATAAACTGTATAAAGACAAAAAGTTAATACATCAATGTCGGCGCAAGTTGGGTACTGTGTGATGGATTGTGAAATCGTTCATTCTGTAATAAGGAGATAATATTTTTGAAAATAACAATCAGGACAAAGGGCAAGTACTTACAATTACGCTCTGGCCTTTATTTATGTTTTTCGAAACAAAGTTTTAAATTATCAGTTTTGGTTTTAGGAATATGTCAAAACAGTAATTACGATTTAAGTTAAACATTTGTTATTTTTCGCAATTTTTTTTATGTTTTTTTTTTTTTTTTTTTTTTTTTTTTTTTATGTAATTGAGTGACGAGACGAGCAAATCGCTCGCCTGATGTTAAACGTCACGTTTGCCCATAACAGGTCTGCGCTACCCAGAATTTTGAACTCGCAGAATTCAAAACCCTGCGTGGCACAGCACTGCGCTCGTCACCCTGAGATATAAAGTTGTTTAATCTCTCATTTGCCCTGTAATTTCACTGGAAACAATGCCCTTCCAACCGGAACACAGTAATGTTTGCACATTACTGCTTGGCGGTGGAATAACTGGCAAAGGTGTGGTACTTCCCCAGGCGGGCTCTGCAAAAGAGCTAATTGTAGAAGCTAATTGTAGAACGTGGTCTCGAAAAATTTCACTGTTTCTCATAAAATTTCATCCAAATCTGTACAGTCATTTTTGCGTGATTGAGTAATGAACAACAAAGCATTCAAAACATACAAACTTCCACGTTCAATATCAGTAGAAAATTATTAGAAACATTAAAATGAACTTTCTAAAAACGGAGAAATTTCCAAATATTTTGCAAGTCTGAAAGCTTTTGCGCTCTGTTAATACTTACGAGTACGTACCTTATCAAAACTCTGATGCTTCACCTAACATAACTTTAATATGAAATTCCTTCGAAGTTCTCTTGAATTATACAGAGAGATATAATGGTGTTGTAATATTAAACAGACAGCCAGCTTCACAACTTCCTGATTGGCCCGAACTTTGAAGATTAATCCCTGAAAGGTTCTGATAAATGGGGTCAATTTTATATTTCGAATTCCATTTTGAGTATACTAATTGATTGATTGTGTTCGTTTGTGACTGGTCAAGTCAAGTTTCAAATGACTTGAAGTTTGAACGAAGCCGATTTTGATAATCAGTCAGTTAGGTAATGAGATCATTGGACTAGAACTTTAGTTTAGCAGTATTATTGACTAACTGGCAGTACGTCAGATATACTCGTAGATAATAAAAAAAAAACAATTTATTTCAAAAAAAAAAAAAAAAAAATTTATTTCAGGAATCGTTTTTACTCATATACAAAAACAAATTAATTAGAAGTCCAAATTGTCTTGTTGACTAAAGACGACACGCGATCCTTAAATAACATTGAATGTTACAGGTAAATCATGGTAACAAAGATATATTTAAGAATTGAATTAAATGTACTTTGAAGCCTAATTTGACAAAATGTAATAACTTAAAAAAAAACAAGCATTGAACACTCATTATTACGACTATTCCGTATTGATTGTGTTAGCTCCGTTTATAAACTAAGAAAAAACCCACCTAAATTCCGCAAAAAGAATGATGAATTCACCTAAAGTACGAAGCATCACCAAAAAGTGCGATTATTAGCACCAGTTTTTACGCTAATTGTCATAAACTGGTGCTAATCATACTTTTTGTGATATCAGTATGCTCCGTACTTTAAGTGAATTCATCGGACTATAGATGGCCATTTTTCTCGGTGTAATTTTGATAAAACTGAGGATGTTGGAAATGAAAAGTTATCCGTTATCCAACGCTTGGTGACACACACTCCCGTATTTATACAAGTCCCGTACTTGTAACGAAGACTTCAGGATTCCCTTCAATTACTTGGCAATTTAATTTTCATTTGGCATCGTCGTGCCGTCAACTGTCATATGGATGAAGAGGTGGGCAAAGATTAGCTAGGTACAGATGTTAACTTGTTTTGATAACTGTGTCTTGTCTGCCTTCTGAAGTAAAAGAAAGAAAGAAGTTAAATAGACTCGTAGGAAGAAATAAGAAATTATTTAAACTAAATTTACTATAGTACCTATAGTGTTAAAAAATATGTTTCTTAAAGTTGCGTTAAATATAGACCCATCTTAGCATTAATGCGAAATGCCTAGCCAAGTCTTGCTCCTAATGTCTGAGGGTCGTAACCACCACCTTCAAATAGTATTTATAAATAAAAATAATAAATGATTCGCTAGTCTTGATGTCTTAAATACTAACAGTTCCTACAGTTTATCGGATGAAGCCACAAGGCACAGCTAATAAATACTGAATCCTTTACTGGAACCTTTCCACCCAACAACTTTCTTTAGAGTATAAGTGTAAAGTTTACAGAAAGCTATGTTCTCACCTTTCACCTAACCTAGCCTAAACCATCGTTATAAGTTAGGCACACTTAATAGGTAAAGTGTCCCTTCTGCAATAAACCTATCTACTAATCTACATCACTACCACTGAATCGCTGTATATGCGTCACATTTGTCTCCTGACAGAGTACTTTCAAAGCCAAAGGTATGCCAAGTCCATATCCTTCCTTCATTCCAATTTTAAACCTTATCCAAAAACTATAGAGTTCACTTTCGCGTTGTTTCGAAGCCTGAAATGTCATGTTAATAAAATCGGAACGTTAATACAAAATGTTAATTAAGAAACGTGATTTAGGGAGGTGACTGTAAGGTTTAACCTGTTTTAGGAAATGGGGTGTAAAAGAGCCGTTAATGTTATGAGCTATGGGCGTTAGGGTGCATTCGTGCTCCTTGGTTAAGTGATCTAGGGATTTCATGACATCATACTTGAAGGAAACAATTTTGTTTATTAGGTTGGTAACTGCGAATGAGACTGGCAAAGGATAGAAAAAGATGGCACGCTGAAAAGGAGACCTATATCAGCCGCTTCCACCCAAGCTGAGTATAATACTCAGCCGTGGGTGGAAGCGGCTGATTATGATGATGATACAGTATTCGTTCTTAACTTTTATAAAAACATTTTGTGACACCATTATTTGGGAGAGTATTCAGTGCCCTACGAATTTTATTTTTTAAATCAATTTAGCTATAATTGTACGAAAATACAATAGAAACAGGATAGAGAATACTAAAGAGACGGCGTTGTTACTAAGCTTGTGTAATTTCCATAAAACGTTTAATCTGTCTGATACCTAATAAAACTGTCTCAAAATCTCGTATCGTGATCCAATATTAAAAGAAGAAAAACAATAAAATAACGCATGTAAAGCAAACATACTGGCCATAGACAAACTTTGCATTGTCTATTTGCAAAAAAACACAAACAATTTGGTTAAGCAAACAGCCAGTGATATTTGAACTGCACAGCAGTATCAACACACAGATCTACGCATTTTTAAATATCGAATGCATTTAAATGGAGCGTAATTCGGGCGGTTTATTGCGACATTAAAATTAATTTGTATGGTTGGCAGCGTTGGATTTAATGGTGGCGATACATGGTTTGACATCACGATAACAAAAAAAATTAGAAACTCGAGCTAAGCGTGTTATACTTACCTAACTTGTGGTTTAGTCTGTAGATTAGATACTTTTAATTCAATTCATAGTATAGTATTCAATTCATAGATATAAAAAAATTGTAATTTAAAAAAAAAATATATATTGCCTCTTTTTACTATATAATTTTGGATCGACAAATAGTTAAGGTAAGTAGAGGTAACTTTGACAAATTTAATCAAAATCAGTTCAGACGTTTAATATGAGTAGGTAAAAAAATTATAACACATAAAATAACAGACCAAAACTTCGTACCTCCATTAATTACAATTGTAATTTTAGTTAGATAAAATTTTAGCATCCTTAACGAGCGCCAGAAGACTTCTCTACAAAAATCTCTGAAAACCCAGTCTCAATCTCGACGGCAAAAAGAATCGAGTCGGAAGTCGCGAGTTTAAACGAAGCCGCCAAATGCCCGGATTAAGTTCACGTGGATTATCCCGAATGCCTGACACATTCGGATTTGTGGAACCAAGGAACATAATCTTCGCCGATGGAGTCATATGTCTGAGTTTCATGCGAGGTAACACTGATTACAGCTCGTGTGTTGAGAAAATCGGGTTACAATTGGCGCTGTCGCTAATGTTTTTATAAGATTTTTTCAAATTAAGGGCGTTTCTCTCTCAGGCTCCATCTCTTTCTTTCTCGTTTCTGTAGAGTGAGTGGAAAATAGATTTTGTAGGTTTTATTAATACTGTGGTGCTGTGTTGCATACTATCGTAGGCTATCCGAAAAATCAAACTTTTGGTGTGAAAAAATTGATTTGACATTTGATTATTAATTAACCTATCAATCAAAGGCATGAACATTTTTTATTGGAAATATTTTTTCATCTATTTATTTTATTACTTAATATAATGTATTTATTTTATGTTAATTGAAAACCATGTAAACGCCCCATAACACACACCTATGACGATCATAAAAGTTAATAATCATCGATAACCGCGCACAATATGGCGTCTGCAAAATGGCGGCACGAAATCGGCGGGAAATCTCTCGATTGTGTACTGAGCAGGTTTTCCCGATTTAAATAAATAATTTTAGCCATGACTGCCAGTATCAGTGCATTGTAATTCTTAAGAGTATTATTAAAACAATTCCATTGATACAGTGATTCCACAATTCCATGTAGGTAAACATTTTTGTATTTGACGTAGGCTAAATGAAAACAAGAGTCAGATAAACAAAACGAAAAAATCAATCGAGTACGTTTCGTGACAAATGATTAAAAAGTAACAATGAGAATCGACGACACCTGCAAAAGTATACCTATAAAACTGTGTCGCAGGTGTCAACGCCCTCCTCCGAGAGTTTAACCAAAAGTTTTACGTTTTACAAAAAAAAAACATTTATTCCTGTTAACAAGTATAAATTATTCAAAGCCAGGTAATTTTTCAACGCTGCTGCTTATAGTCTTATAATAAAAAAGGCTGACACACACGGATATCCAGACAAAGAAGAGTTCCTAGTTCAGTACAGAACCTAGACCATGAATAAATCATCGCAGTTAAATTCAAATTAAACCAAACTAAGTACGTGCTCCGTACCGTCTATTGTGGTCCTAAACAGCTTGTATTTCCTCTCTTAGGCACTCTACAGTGATATAAGATGACAAAATTCACTTAAAACGCCACATTAGATAAGTTTCTAAGTGTAGCTACGTAGGCTTGTGTGACATAAGGATCTCTGAAATTACGTCAGTGGGCTCAGGGACTCTATTCTTGGGCTCTCGAGATTACCTCCGTCTCTCTCACTCTCAATGTATTTCTAATGAGAGCGACAGTGACGGAGATAACATCTCACTCGCCAGAATAAGGTCTCAGAAGGGAATGTAGGGAAGTAGGTTACTCGAGATGTAACGCGAAGACTGACGTTTCATTTCAGAGTTATAACTTCCTGCAGTTTTAATTGTGGGAAACTCCTGTATAACAGTTTTATGAAAATCTCTCTGTTTTAAACTACACGGCGCAGGGTTATAATGGATATCTATGCTAAACTGAAAAGGGATCATAGCACTCATCATTATGAACAACTTTTAATATGAGACCAACCCTAAAATCGTAAAGAAAAGCTGGCAGACGAAGGAAACGGTAATGAAAAGACTCATTTCCGTTTCCAAATATTGTCTAGTAATTTAACACTCACACGGTATTATTTTAGTTGATACAGATGTCCAACAAAAAAGAAAATAAAACACAGCAAAACTATAGACAAGTATATATTAAATTAAAATCGTCTTTTTTTAGAGAAAAACTTAGTTGTATCGGGCTTCATCTTCTTTGTGCCATATTTCTACAGGGTTATTCATAAAGGGTATGCTAAGCTGAAAAGGGCTCATAGTACTCATCATTATGAACAACTTTTACCATGAAACAAACCCGAAATTCGCGAAAAAAAAATCAATGACATCAGTCAATGACATTCGACAAAATGTATGGAACAGCTGATTTTTTTTTTCGCGTATTCTAGGTTTATCTCATAGTAAAAGTTGTTCATAATGATGAGTACTATGAGCCCTTTTTGGCTTAGCATACCCTTTATGAATAACCCTGTATATCTCTTGCCTTGTTGCTTCTTAATTAAATACAGGAAATGATCAACATAATAAATACCAACAAATGCACTAAGCGAACTCCTCAATAGACCTACTTAGTACCTACCCACGACCTCAGATCAAGTAGAAAGCAGATAATAGTGCTGCCTCAGATACAGGTGAAGCCAAAAAACTACCCTACTTCCCGTGGTATACTTCAAGCACATATTGAACCCACCATAAAAACCCCTAAAAAATACCCTTTACTACTTATTTTTCTTGTCCGCGTTCTCTGAGCAACTGACGTAAAAACAAAAAACAAAAAACCGACTTCAAAAGACCGACTATTGAGTTATTCATCTATTTGTCGCGCACGTACATAATGCAAATTTAAGACTTATATGGTTTTCTCATGGATACCATTATCAGAACTGGACTAAATTGAAATGGGACCAAATGGGAAGCGTCAGCTTTCTAATAAAAAAAGAATCATCAAAATCGATTCACCCAGTCAAAAGTTATGAGGTAACAAACATTAAAAAAAAATTTAAAAAAAAAAACATACAGACGAATTGATAACCTCCTCCTTTTTTGAAGTCGGTTAAAAATTGACGATTGATTCGGGTAGTTTTTATGCGTCAATGTGTGCTTTGGCTTCAGGACTCTATCTGCCTTTCTACTTGATCTGAGTCCTCAATAGACCTACCCCCGGCAAACTTCCGTCCAAACTGCAGAGCCCGACTTCAGATAATATAAATTAGTTTAGAACGTCCGGGGGCGGGCAGCTCCGGGCGACTGGCTCCAAGTTCACTGCGACCGGCGACCGATAGACTGTATTAGAAATCTAGTTGTCTAACTTGGGTTCTTAGTGATCATAACTAGGACAATAATACAGGGATAAGAATAGAAAGGGTATGCTAAGATTGCTAAGCCGAAAAGGGCTCACAGTACTTACCATTATGAAGAACTGTTACTATGAGACTAACCCGAAATTCGTGAAAAAAAATCAGTTGTTCCATGGAAAAAATTCAATGACACTCGAGAAGTTGTATGGAACAGCTGATTTGTTTTCGCGTATTCCGGGCTGGCCTTTCCTGTATAGCCCTGTACAGACCAAAAAAAACTAAAGACTATTATCGTAACGATGCCACACACCATAGTAGATATTATTTTGGGAATAATTTTTGGTAGTAAAATATTATTAATTCAGTAGATTATTTTAAATGCATGCTGTCTTCGCCAAATACTGCGACATTTTATCTGAATTTTTATTATTTTTAGTTTTTATGGATGTAGTGTAGGTGGACTTAAATACACAATTACATAGATACAGAAGGTCCTACATCCACAAAGAATCATTACTGATTCGTTTTCAGCGGTTTCCATTTGCAATTTCAGGGTTGTTCCCATTGTAATTAGTGTGAAAGTATTTTGACATAATTAACACAGGAATACTCATGTCATATTGTAATGTTGAGTCGGATATTCCGACTAGTTTCAACCACAATTGGTGATCTTTTTCATAGTAAAAAATATTTCATAGTAATGAGAACAGTACCTAAGCTTTTTTTGTTATAATTAAACACGGGAATACTCACGTAAAAATTAAGTCGTCTACTACGACTAGTTTCGGTCACATTCGGTGACCTTCGGTTTTATTAATTATAACAAAAATGTGTGAAAACCACGTTAGTTTCCATAGTACCTAAGCTTTCTCAGCTTACTACCAGCGATCTGAATGGCCTTTTTTTGAGATTCTCACAATCACAGGATGAAACCATTTTACTCGTACTCTTAACTCGTACGAAACGCTTTGAATCCACCTTTATTGTGCTAACTGCTAGTATGAAGTGTGGAACGCTCTGCCCGTGTAGGTGTTTTTCGATAGATATACAATATGTCCGGTTTCCGATGTCCGATACTTTAAGGGGTTAAAATGCAATTAATTTTATCGACAAATCACGGATTTTTTTTTATTTTTCTCCATCAATAAAAAAATGGCAGCACTTTAAAAAAAATTAATGTGTTAACCAATTTTATTTATTTATTTTTTAATAATACAGGATATTTGCTATAAATGTACATTTAAATCTTAACTGTGAGTTAGATAGTTTAGGAGCTATGACAGTGTAAACATATGTACTTGAAAAGCGCGCATACCCCAGCAAATGAAATAAAGCAAAAAAAATAAAATAAGAGATAATGAGAAAAATAAAAAAAAATCCGTGATTTGTCGATAAAATTAATTGCATTTTAACCCCTTAAAGTATCGGACATCGGAAACCGGACATATTGTATGTAATCTGGCTGTCTTCAAGTCGCGAGTGAATCGTTTCTTTTAGATAAGCGTGCTCTAGCGTAGACCGCATCGTTGTTTTCCATCAGGTCCATCATCATCCATCATGTCAAATTTGTTGTAAAAAAAAAAACATACAGTCGAATTGATAACCTTCTCCTTTTTTGAAGTCGGTTAAAAAAGGTGAGATGGAGGTCAAAAGCAAGCTTATTATTAAATTTAAAAAAATCTACAAAAAGACTCTTTAAAACCACTTTTCAAGAAATACCATAAATCCACATCAATCCACTCAAGACTTCTCCAGGATTACTGGAACTGTACAAAAATGCCGTCCATCCGAGTCTTCGAGGAATGTAAATTGTTACTTTATATATAGGGAGCATTTGTCTGTCTGTCCGCTTTATTAGTACACGCCAGATTTACGGCCCTTGGGAAAACAACGCGTTATTTTTGTACTCAATGTATGTGTGTAGTGATGTGTGTTTGTCCGGATAAAATTGAATAATTTGGCCGGAATAGTTAACTGATAAAGTGGTTTATGGTAGGACGGAGTGCGCTCTGTTGAGTGTAGATACCTACACTCAACCTACTCGTATATATTTCCAAACTTTATGTTTTTAAAAGTTTTTCTGCCATGTGAATATTTTACCATTTGTTTAAATGCTTACGTCAAAAACCTTTGACTTATTTAAAAGCTCTGATATGCACGAGAAACCAGCAGCAATGTTTTATTTGTGTCATAGATATCTCTTCAATGCCTAAAAATTCAATAATACATGGTAGATCGAATAAAAAAAAACAATGGCAATGAAAAGTTGCATGCTTTAAATTTAGACAATTTGATACACAGTACACACTAATATAATAATTAATATGGTAATTTCCTACTCCAGAGCGCTATTATTATACTTACCATTAAGTTTATTCTTATAGTGTTTGGTTGAAATGGGTAGCAGATAGACCTATATAGTATAGTATTTGGTTAGTAGAAAGTTACCTACTTAATAAAACTCATCACTACGACCAAAATTTCCTAGTAAGCTTAACCGTTGTTCCGGCCAAACCTACAGCTGTCACATCCCTATATTCGGTTAAGTTCAGTACAAGGAAGATACGGAATGTGTCCGCTTGAGACGATATAAAATTTTATGTTAAAAGATTACATTCACATGGAGAGTTCAATAGCACGAATATCTATAAAAGTGTGGTAAAAATCAAGGGGGTGGTAACAATTTTAACAGCTCCGCTTTGAGTTTTGGATTTATGCGTTTAGTTTATGCAGTTGGCTGCGCCGTAGCTTTTGGATTATTTTTCCCGTTTGCCCCGGTACCTGACTCATCGGGGTAGATGGGATCAAGTCGGATTGAGAGGTCGTAAAAATTATGGGAGACCTTTGCCC
Source organism: Alcis repandata (assembly GCA_949125135.1). Taxonomy (NCBI): domain Eukaryota; kingdom Metazoa; phylum Arthropoda; class Insecta; order Lepidoptera; family Geometridae; genus Alcis; species Alcis repandata. The sequence goes on from OX421237.1 coordinate 2,104,349, forward strand.
GATAGTGGGACATTAAAGGTTAACTAAAAAAGTAGATTCAAACAGCTATTGGTCCGACCTGTAGGCCTAGCACAACTTTGACGTAAGCTTACTTATAGTTCCAATGTTACTGAATTTTGAACTTCGTCGATACAAAACACTTTCAAAACACTTACGAACAGTACAGGAGTACACTAATGACGTTTCTGACACCATAATCTGAATATATATATAAATTACGTGTCACGTTGTTTGTCCGCTATAGACTCCTAAACTACTTGCACACCGTGTGCAGTTCGATCTAACTTAGGAGATAAGATAGCTCACATCTCAATTTATAGTAAAAAAACATGAAAGATTAGAAAATTTAAAAATACTTAAACCATAATTTAACTTTAGCGCTTTGGACAATGTAAACTTTTGACATTTGACATAGAATTGACGCAATGGCTTTTTAAATTTTCTAATTTTTCATGTTTATTTACTATAAATTGAGATGTGAGCTATCCTATCTCTTATGTTAGATCGAACTGCACACGGTGTGCAAATTTGATTGAAATCGGTTAAGTAGTTTAGGAGTCTATAGCGGACAAACAACGTGACACGTAATTTATATATATATTAAGATAACCGTACTTGGCCAGCGTGGTGTAAAACGGCTTATTCACCCTTTAGAAAGTAGATCCGTATCCCAGCAATGGGATGATTAAATGGTTGAGTTGATTGTTGACTTGAAACAAAATAAAACTGAATTTATTATCTATTGACATTGCCCAAGAAACTTTTGTGACACCCATCAATTTATTTTTATAAACATTAAACCAATGTAACTTCAAACACTCAATTTAAGCACCATTTTACCGTCACCCCAATCGCCCCCTCAAACTGTATCATCGTCTTAAATTGTATCATCGTACACGCTGAGTCTATTACGAACCGACTCTTAATAAAATGATATCCATTCCAGTGACGAGGCGCTCAGACTGATTGATGACGTCACTTATGACGTCAAGGGATGGCTGTGAGATGTTTGCGGTTATTTTCATCTTGGGAAAGGGTCGTGTGATTACTATAAATAGGGAAATTTTGCCAGCAGCCGGTTCCTACGATCTTCTTATGTTCCGGGGACGGCATATAAGAAAATAAACAGAAATTCAGTTCGTAAGCTTGTTTGACACCTAAAGCATGAAAAAAAAAACAAATTAGGATCCTTCGAACAATACCCGTTACGTCATACCGTTAGAAAAAGCAACGCTGACTGTCTGGCATTCGATGATGGGATGGTTATTATTGGTCATGGTACCTGATGACACCCTTCTCACACGATTACAAGCATTTACTTCTATTGTTTGTTTTTTGTTATAGTTTTGGTCTTTAATTTAGTGGCCTTTTTTACTTGTAATTACTGTCATCGTGTCAAATAATTATCAATCTCTCATCTTCTTACTTTAATAATTTTAAATTTTCTATAGGTATTTCTTTCTTTAATAATTTATTTTACATTGTCAAAATCCAGATAAAAATATTGCGCTCGCTACGCTCTCCCATTATTACAATGTGTGTGCTAAGCCTAAACAACTGTTCTGTCTGATTTACAATCTCAATCTCATTTAGAAACTGTTCTAAGACGAAGTTTTTTTTAAGACACACTAGCTTTGCAGTTAGATTTTCCTTTGCGAACCGTTTTCTTACCCACAATATAGCCAAACTGCGCTTCTCGTATAATGCAACTTCCTGAAAATAACACTAAAAATAACACTACTGATAAAACTTCTCATTTTTCTAGTGCTGTGGGTCACCAGAGATTGTAAAACAGATGAAAGGAGCCTGTGCATTCGAGAGAAACGTTTTCGACGCAATAACAGTCACTGTTTTATATAGTCTTAGCGGAAAGTGGCCGGTTGACTCAACTAATGGCCAATTTTGTCCGACTACCGAATGACCCCGCTCTATTCAAAACTAGAACCTATTCAAAAGTGTATAGAACGTAATTTTCCCTTTCGCTTGCACAGTTCCTGTACCTATTTGCAAAGAGAAAATAACGACCATAATTTTACTTGGACTTTTAACTACCCACGCAAGCCAAAAGTTAGGGTAAATATTTGTTGGGAACTACTAAAACGCGATTTCTCTCGTTTGCCAGTTTTTGGGGGTTTTCAGAGTAAGTTATCATATAAAACAATAATAATTAGCAATATAACTTTACTGCTACCCTTAATTATCTTAATAGGTATATATAAATTACGTGTCACGTTGTTTGTCCGCTATAGAGTATAGACTCCTAAACTACTTAACCGATTTCAATCAAATTTGCACACCGTGTGCAGTTCGATCTAACTTAGGAGATAGGATAGCTCACATCTCAATTTATAGTAAAAAACCATGAACAATTAGAAAATTTAAAAATACATTAACCATTTAGCGCTTTGGACAATGTAAACTTTTTTAATGTAACTTTCGACATTTGACATTTGACATTCGTATTAGGCGTGACGAAAGATTTTAAAATCCTCTTCTATAATGTGAGTACACATTTACTATTTACAAAAAAGCCTTTATTTCGGTAATAAACTTAAGTTTAACGAAGTTTGAAGCCATTTTTAACACGCTTTTATTAGCTTCACCTGTATGTTTGTATGTTTGTATGTTTGTATGTTTGTATGTTTGTATGTTTGTATGTTTGTATGTTTGTATGTTTGTATGTAACCGACTCCTTTGAGCGCGTTTTTGACCCACTTTAAACGGTCAGATTTCTTTCAAACTTTGTAGATATATCGAGGACCGATGACAATACACTAAACAAATCGTGTTTTTTAGTTTTTTTAACTATTAATTTTTTTAACACGCTTTTTCTATAAAGTTTCTTTAACTTTTAATACCGTTTAACTTACAAATGGTAATTTCGTCATTCGTGTCAGAGAACAAAGTGGCGCAGTGGAAGCGTGCTGGGCTCTTAACCCAGAGGTCCCTGGATCGAAACCACGCGCTAGAAATCTTTTTGCTCAATATTTTTTGTTACAACGCATCAATTTTATTTTATGAGGTCTAAGGATCGAAACCACGCGGCTACAAATCTTTTTGCTCAATATTTTTTGTTACACATCAATTTTATTTTTAATTTGCTTGAGCAGACGGCCAAAATCGGATAACACCAACACATTTGTACATATTAAGGATGGTTAATAGTTAGCAAATCGAACTAAAAAGCGAAAAATAAATAATAGTTAAAAAAAACTAAAAAAACACGCTTTTTATAAAAAACCGAACTAAAAAAATAGAAAATAAAATTTTATAAATATAAATTAAGAATAGGGTTGAAAATTTCAATAAATATAAATTAATAATAGTGTAAATAAATAAATATATGTATTTTATTTTTAAAAAAGCGTGGGGTGCTTTCTAAGATATTATCAAAATGCTAATCACTCTACTCATGTCTGTCAATACAAATATAATAAATATAAACAAATATATAATATCTATTGACCCATGCACCCCACGCTTTTTAAAAATAAAATACATATATTTATTTATTTACACTATTATTAATTTATATTTATTGAAATTTTCAACCCTATTCTTAATTTATAAGTATTTATAAAATTTTATTTTCTATTTTTTTAGTTCGGTTTTTTATAAAAAGCGTGTTTTTTTAGTTTTTTTTAACTATTATTCACATATTTTTTCAACAGTGCCCGAAAACAGCTTGCTTGTGTCATGGCGTCGATTTGACGTCACGGCTAGTAAACATGTCATTGTGTCTATGCGTGATGAGCGGCGGATGACCTGAGTTCACTGTGGCGTGACGTCATACGCTGTGATTGTTGTTTCTGACAAGATGGCCGATTGCTGTATTTTAATGTTTTAATTTATTGAAAATCTTAATAATCTGTTTTTTAAAAATAAAACTAAACATGTGTTTTAAATTTTTCTAATCTGGCTAGTCCCCTGAAAGCATTGAATCGGCGATTTTTTGATACTGTCGTCATGCCTATTGACGCAATGGCTTTTGACAGGACAACGTCTGTCGAGTCAGCTAGTGTGATATAAAAAGTCTTAGAGGCTTAACCATAAAATCAGGGATTCTATTCTTGGGCGTTCAAGATTATCGCCGTCACTCTCGCTCTTATGACACTTTCAATGAGTTCGACAATGACCGAGATAATATCTCATTCGCCAGAACAGGGCCTCAGAGCCATGTTGTGAACTTACAAACAGTACCTAGTAGGCCTAGTATGCCTGGAAGACACAGACAATACAACCAGGTTATTAGGTTGTATTGTCTGTGCTGGAAGAGGAATCAGGTGTTGCACTAGTTTTAGTGTTATTAATTATTATTATTTTGTTACAGGTCTGCCCTCGAAGGGTGACTAGGCCGTATTTCACCACGCTGGCCAAGTGCGGGTTGGTGGTTGGCAGACCTGTATCCCAGCAGTGGGAGGATTAATGGTTGCTGATTTTTGATCCTTTTGTTTGTAATTTTTGGTGTGAACAATAAAGAATTAATCGATCCATCTACGTTTTGGGTTTTAGAAACTGTGTTAGTTATCTATGAAGCAATATTACTATTGTCACCGCGTTACCAACTGAGTCGTGCGGCCATAAATCATTTCTCTACGTCTATCTCGCTCGCACTTGTGGGTCTCATGGAGCCGCATAGTGATGTGCGTAAGATGGTTATAGTATAGGCGCATATCGATAAGAATAAAATCAGACAGAAACATACAACTAACGACAACGACGACTACGACGAAGGCCCTACGACTCAGTTGGTAACGCGGTGACTATATTATTATGTTATAGCGAACTCTGGAGATGCTGTAAGAATGTTTGTGCAGTCAATATTTACTAATAGCTTACTACATAAAGCCGTATATTCACTAGTTGAGCTAAATTTGCCGACGAGTCTTTTTATTTAGTCCAAAAGCATCCTATTTTGCTTTGGACAAAATCAAACGACTAAAACGTTATATAAAAAAATGTGTTTCTGCAACGAATTCTGGATATTTTGAGAGAAATATCATGTTAACTTATTGACGCCAATCAAAATGTCTGCCCGGAAAGCCAAAACAAAATATGAATTCCTGTACAATTGTAGGTAAAACCGCAGAGCACAGATTTTAATACGATTCATAATACGTCTGGTTCAAATAAAACCATCAATATGATACAAATATGCTTATCACGGGCCAAAGTAGCTAAAATTCTCGAATAATCTCCAAATCTCCATATTATGAAAAGAAAAATATTCATGTTTGCAGGTTAGATAGAATTCGAGAAATAACCATTAGATATCGTATAGATTCCAGAAAATGTCCATATTTTTCGAAGAAAGTTATTATCCACAAACGCGAAATACGCAAAATAAACAGGGAATCCGGATAAAGTAAAGTTTATTCATAAAAACATTTTCCTATAAGTATACCGTTTCATGCGGAGGACGTTGAACCAAACAAGTATCCAGACAGGGTTATAAGGAAAGAGTATGCTAAGTCAGAATGGGCTTATAGTACTCGTCATTATGAGCAACATTCATTACCTATTTGGCCAATCCTGAAATCTAATTTTTTTCGCGGTTTTAGAGTTGTTTTTTTCCCATAGTAAAAAGTGTTTATAATGACGAATACTACGAGTCCTTTTCGGTTTACCATACCCTTTTCTTTTAGACCTGTATGCCCTGTACAGGATAGACACCTTTTTTTTTTTTTTTTTTGGGGTTGGGAAATCATCAAATGACCCCTCCCACTCTTGGGCAGAGCGGAAGGGAGTGTCAGACTTCTACTGACCAAAAACCACCCATGTTCCTTCTACGCCCTTGTGACGCCGAGGCCGCGGTAACTTCTACCCGCAGCCCCGACGGGACAGGATAGACACCTAGATTGACTTTCTATCCAACTGTGACAACAGCAGTCTAAATCTCGACGCTTAAATCAGCGACCAAAAAACGAAAGCCCCTCCATGTGTTACTCTAAAAATACTACTAGTACTCCAGGAATGTACTACGGACCGTGCAACAATAGATCTGTCTGTCTGACTGCTCGAATAAATTTACTATTGAGACATACTGCTTGGAAGTTGGGCGAGCGAGTTTAGGTGTACTAATGAGTGTAGTATAGCTGGGTTTTTTATCTATAGGGGCGGCAAACAGGCCGACGGCCAGCCTGATATTAAGCAGAACCATCGCTTATGAACCTGCAACACTAGCGGCGTTGATGATGCTTGGCCAGCCCGGAAAGTTGCTTGTAGACTCCCTTTTTAAAACGCCCCATGTTGTGGTAGAAAATATTCTACCTTACATTGTAATGTTACGTAACCGTTGGTAACATTTCTGACTGACCTATTATATTATAACTCATTTTAAAGACTAGACGTTTGATGAACACGTAAAACTCACATTGTACCTATAATAATATATAATTAGTTACGCACGAAGGGTCGTAAGTCAAATACACACGATATACTTAAACGTTTGTTACCGAATACCGACACAGAATCACACTTTGATAAACCGTAGGTATATTCAAAATAACGTCATTTCAGACGTATTTGAAAGAAATATTATATTCCAAATACTAATTTATATGTATATCTTTTACACCAGCCTAAGCACAGAAACTCGAACTTCTCGAGAAACTCGGTTTCCCAAACTTAAGGTCAGTATGTATCAAACTTAAAATTAACTTAAGCCATGGCGCCGCCTCTCGATTTATTCCTGCTATCCTCGAGACGTATTTACGCGTTACCTTCGTTAGAAAGTAATCCAAAGAGAGATTATGATGAAAATACTATCTAAGATAGCAATTGGGAAACTTTTATCTACTTACGTCAATAAATTTAAAAGACAGTTTGTAAACGGAGAAAACATTGATTTTATCACATCCACAGCTTTTTTTATCCCGCTGCTTGGTATGGGCCTTTCTCTTACTGTGCCATCTAACTACTCACTGAGGATTAATTGTACAACTGTAAAATTTACCCATTTCAATGATTTAATCTAATTCCGAACGATTTAAATTCATCTCAGTAAGAAATTAAAAAAGGATGACGGAACCATAGCGAAAAAGTAATAAAAATAACGTTTTAAACTTATAGCTCTCCAATTGGATAATCTGTGTCGGGGATGCCACAAAGCCATATCTGCCCAGCCGGGAATCGAACCCGGGAATTCTTGCTCATAAGATGAATGTAATGTAATGTATGGTTGGCAAAGATGCTTGTAAAGAATTTTCTGTTTTATCTTCAGCGTGCTACCTACATCTACTACAAATTTCACACAAATTTAAATCAGACGAAAAGCACCTAAAAATTTGTTTCAGAAGTTTCATTTTCGAGCCATTTCCTTTTCCAGGTATAAACGTGTTCACCACCGACGCATCACCCAGGTTTGAGTTCTCAAAAGTGTATCCTGTCAACATAACAAGTCACAAATTACTTTACGTTTATTTTTGGTACGTTAAACTTTATGAATATTTCCCTGAAATTCGACCTTCAAAACGCCAAGTAAAGGTCGAAATCATTACAAAAACAAGGCCCTTTTCCGAAATAACAACCTTCCATGTAGATCCTAATTCAGCGCGACTGAAATACGTTCAGACTGTACCACTGAAAGAGCAATTTATAGTTGCCGACAAACTGATATTTTATAACTTTAAAAAAAAAATATTTCTAATGTATTTCCGCCTTCATCTTCAATCGTGTTGGGTATAAACAAGAAATTTTGGGATTTACAATTTTTTATATTTTTTATTAAATAATATTCTCCATAATAACAATAATAATATCTAACCTTTTTTATTAATACTATTATACTTATATTTTTTTTTTTATTTCGAATTATTTGTTTTTTTTATTTATCTACTTTATCACTTTATCAAGAACTCTAAATCGCTCTTAGAAAAAAATGCTGTTAGGAAAACCTTCAAAGAACTAATTTAGCTGTGGGTAGGTTTTTTTAACCCCCGACTAGCGCTCTCGCTCTACCAGCTTACAGTAGAGTGAGAGGAGCACTGCTCTTGGCACTGTGTCGATCGCATTCGCAGACGATTTGTTCGCAAAGATGTCCAAATAGGGAAAATGATGACTGCATCTCGTTGAGGTGTTTCTGTTCCCGGAATATCGGAGACAGAAACAGAGACCGAGTACAGACATTAACTTCTATTTATCTTTAACATGTGTATATTTGTGACTGTCTGAACTGATAGAGAGGCCAGAGGGCCAGAGGCTCAAGTGTTCCTAGTTAAGATTCAAGAAATAAAAACAACAAACAGTCGAATTGAGAACCGTCTTAAAAAAAAATAAAAAAAAATGGTCGTTTAAAAATAGGTTTAACCGTTCGTAGAATATTATTACCAATTTTCTATTCGGTGATATTACAAATTATTTGTTGATTCTATTTCTATTAAAAAACCCAATACCGCTAAATCAATTAAAAACAAAACAATTTTGAGACTGGAAAACCAATTTATTTCCGTATACTTGCTACGCTTCATGAAAATTGTTAATTGGTTGGGTATCGGTATCGGTCAGTGTAAAACCCCCAACACCCCTGACTGCGGTTGCTTTACTCATCCATAAAATTGTCTGGACGTCTGTCTGTACTCTAGTCTCTATTACACTAAGCTTTGTGGTATTACAGCTATAAATTCTTCGAGTAATTTATGAGAACAGGCTATCTTCTTCTATTGGTTGTCAGATAAAAGTGAACGAATGTGGAGACTATTGTTTGAGTTATATGACTAGCTGTGTCCTGCGGTTTTGTCTGCTCTTTGATGAAAAACGAGGATAAAGATCATAATAAAAGTAGCCTATGTCTTTTTTTTACACTTCTGACAACATTTATGCATAATTGCACGGTTATCGGTAGGTAAAACACACAACGTCAGTTTATCGTAAAATATAATAATCATTATCATTGTACATAGTCCATTTACACCATCTTACTGTGTCATCTCCCTCGGTCCTGTGTCAATAATAAAATATCCAGGTTCGACAAGCAACATTATTAATATCATCCTCAACGTTCTACTGCTTAAAAATGAGATTAGGAAACTATTAAAAAAAAATTATGCGTATTTTTTATTTATTCTTATTTATCGACGTCTCAAAAATAGGAATATATATTAAAAACTAACTATATCTACGCCGTTCCCTTAAATATGTTTTTTCGTATTAATCAAGTAAACCCACAACCAACAGTATAGTCCGAAATGATTGGCTAATTACAAAATGGATCCATCAATAAACCATTACACAAAGCGCGTGCTCACCTCCTGATCCGCGTCATTACTCGCACTGCCCACTGGGCTAAGGGTAGCCGCACACTGTCAATATTTCATCAAGCTTGCTTAAATAACCACAGCAGGAATTCATTTACATTCTCTGCTGCAATCAAGCAAGTATTACCTGCTTTTCTGACTTTCACAGAGCTAAAGGTTGCCGCACACGGTCAATATTTCATCAAGCTTGCTAAAATAACCACAGCAGTAGTTCGTTTACATTCTTTGCTGCAATCAAGTTATTTTTTTAACAGCTCCTCTGAGTTCCACAGGGTTAAGGGTTGCCGCATACTATCAATATTTCATCAACCTTGCTCAAATAACCACAGCAGTTGTTGTGTTTGTTTTGTAGCATTTACAGGTACCACAAATTAATTATTTTTTTATTACATCAAGTTAAATCAAATTGATTTTATTTTTTAGATAAATATTTTTTGTTTAATTCCACAATTTCCCTATGAAGCAGTACTTTAGACAAACCAATCGCATGACACTAATGCCGCGCGCACACCGTCAGTCCGCTCGCTGTGTCCACTAATTAATCAATACTGCCTGATCAATTGCGCGATCGCGTCGCTTTGTACGAATATTACCGTCAATGGCTACGAATACGAAGATTAATAAATGTTATTGTGGATTTGAAGTGTCGTCCTAATGCCCTAGTCTATAATTGTAATGTTATATTATATTAAGTATAATTATATATTATATAATAACTAAGCAAGGTTAAGATTTTATGGGTAACACACGTAACGAGTACAGCGGCGAGACAGTGCCCTCGGCTGAGTACTTGGTTTGTAAAAACAGTTTGATGACAGTCACTAGAACCTTCGAACCTGTTCAAACGAATATGAATACTTCGTTAACATAAGCGCACAGCGTGAATAATTTAACTTAATCACATCAATTTCAAGTTTCCCTAAGAAAGGACAGGTTAAAAATTATCAAGATTTTTCTATTCATTGCCATATCCACGCCTTTTCATTCATAGGCGGTCAGGTATTTGAGTTAATAGCGAAAATACCAAGCTCGGGCGTGGAACTCAAAAACCCTATGCGTTTACGTCAGGCATAGCTGGTTCTAATATATTTTCTGTGGTAATGCTATGAATTTTATGATGGTACCTTTTTTTTTATTCGAAAATAGGCTTTCCATTAGACTGCCTTTTATTCTTTTTTATTTTTCTACTTTATTCTTTTGATTTTTGACGTGACAACGTCTTATAAATTGGTTTGCCGGGTGACACTTCAAGAAACTGCGTTACGCTCCGCTCACGTTATGCGCTCACAATGAGAGCGAGTGAGAGGCACGCGTCCCTTCCACTCGGGCATGGTTAGCCCGCCTAAGAGCGAGAGAGACAGACATAAGTCGTTGTCACGTAAAACTTTCGCCCGTATACCGACTTTACAGGCAACCAATATTTTTTATAATAGTAATTAGGCTTGCGTTTGGCCGTCATCTCGCCAGATGATAAGCAACGATGCGGTCTACGATGGAGCACGCTTGAAACCGATTATTTATTATTAGATGATGTTCGGTGATAAACTATACAACAACTATTTAACTTGTTTATTAGCCGACGCAATACCACGCAACATTTTGCTGTCCTACCGACTCTTTCTCTTCCTGGCTATGTATCCCACATGGTGGTGGGGTCAGCCTTCCTTACTATTCTTCTCCACTTCGGTATATCCTCGAAATCGACCGACTAAAAATTAAAAAGCAGCACTTCAAAAAAAAAGGTCCTATTAAATCACGTAAGATCAATCATGCTCATCAGGTCATGCTACATCGTATAACATTTGAGCGTACCTATTCTTGCACAGCAATGCAACCAGCCGATTCTCGTCGAACAACTTCTCAATTAAGACCAGACGTTGGCCGTCGGCCGCAAAATGGAAAAGTTTCGGGACGTTTCTTCAAGGACTCAACTTTCCGCAATGTTTTTAAAAAGGGGTTCCTTCAAAAACAGCCAAAACTTTAGATCAAAAACAAAACCGTCTGTATCTTTAGTACTTCGGTTCGGACAAAAGGGAGCCCTTTTTTGTCGGGAACAAACCATCCATGTAATCCTTTGATACTTCCTACAAAACAGTTCTTTATACTTGACTAACGATCGCTCCCGCTTTGTCTGCTGAAATGCTCAACAGATTTCCATGAGGAAAACAAGATGATTTTTAACAGACTGTTAGAAAACTGTGAAGATGGGGTAGAATAGATGGTGGTGAATAGATACGGTGTTATTTTCCAATTCGGTGTTTAATCTAGATTTGAGTAGTTGAGAATGGAAAAACTCTGGCTCATTTTGGATCGTATACTGTCTAGCACACAGTCAAAATAGATTATATTTAACTAAAAAAGTGAGTGCTACAAAGTGCTACATTCACAATTAGCCCAGAGCTTTCATACATTCCACCAACTTTAACTAATTTAACCCATGACGAAACGATGAAAGTTTTCTTTTCAGAATTGACACAACACAATGCAATCAGATATAATCAGGTTATTTTATTGAGATGTAGATGCACTTGTTTATAGTATTTATTGCTAATGGATTAAAATAACATCTGAAAGAAATTCACATTAAACTCACCAATCTTTCTTTATATTTACATTAACGGTAACTGGTCCCCAAGCCATTGTTTTATCTTTGCATTAATCAAAACAAGATAAATTACTTAATGCTTTAAATTTCGTTAAGATTGATGATATCAAGGGTTGATATTCTGACACAGTTTCCAACAAGAGTCTAGAAAAATCACACTAATATTTTAAATGCAAATATACAAATATATGTATGTGTGTGTTTAATATAATATGTGTACAAATTTTGATGATTCAGGTGAAACGTTGACATTGCCACGGACGTGAGACGTAAGATCAAAGACGTGGTGAAACGGATCACTGGACTTGAGTGGAGTTGGGCCGGACATTTTGCCGTAGAAGAAGACGGATGGACAAAAGTGGTCACAGAATGGTGGTTTACGAATGAAAAGCGACCACTGGATTCGCCTTCGGCCTGCTGGTTGGATGACATTGTGAAGGCGTCAGGAAGGCAGTGGATACGACTGGTACATGGTAAGGATGGCGCGCTTAAGAGGAAATCTATAGGTCGGTGGAAAACGGTTGATAATGATGTTAAATACTGGTAGTGCAAAATATAAACTAACCTAATCTATGTAGGTATGTATAATGATAAGCGGCAGTTAAAGGTCGTTTTGTCCATATATAATCAGAAAGTTAGTTTTACAAGGGAAGAGGCCTTTAAAAATACCGTAACAACATCGAAGAGAGTCAAGAGTTCAACATAAAATATACCTATAAGTCAATTACTTTTGTAATTTATACATTTGACATGATTGTATCATTTTATTTGGTACCAATAAATAACTATGAACTATAAATTATTTCTGCCTGAAAGAGATTGGTTTTAGCAATAAGGCTGCTAGTTGAAACACTAGGTTAGTAAGTAGCTACCTACAGGGTTATAAGGGAAGGGTACGCTTAGCCGAAATAGGCTCATGGTGCTCATCATTATGACCAAGTTTTACTATGGGACTGCCCTGGAATTCGCGAAAAAAAATCAGCTGTTCGATACATTTTGTCAAGTGTCATAGACATTTATCTATGCAACATCTAATTTGTTTTTCCCGAATTCCTTGTTGCCTCTACAGAGTTATTCATAAAGGGTATGCTAAGCCAAAAAAGGGTTTATAGTGCTCATCATTTGTGAGTGGTTGACCAAAAAGGGACCTCAAGGGAAAATAATTGATTTCGAGTAAATCGCGTTTGAAATTTCGTGTAGAAACAAGTTTCGACTCGTGTCGACTCACAAAACAAAACCATAAAAAAAACACTACGGCACCTAAAAATATTCAGGTTAGACCAAAACAAAGCTAAAAGACCACAGATTAAAAAATTCAAAAAAAATAAATAACGGTTTCCAATCCCTCCAGGTCCCTTTTTGGTCAACCACTCACATTTTGAACAACTTTTACTATGGGACTAACCCGAAATTCGCGAAAAAAAATCAGCTGTTCTATAAAAAATGTCAATTACACTCGACAAAATGTATGGAACAGCTGATTATTTTTTCGCGAATTTTGGGTTGATCCCGAAGTAAAAGTTGTTCATAATGATAAGTACTATGAGCTCTTTTCGGCTTAGCATACCCTTTTTAGATAACCCTGTATAGTAAAAGTTTTCCATAATTATGAGTAACTACTATGGGCCTTTTTAAGCTTATCATACCCTTTCCTTGTAACCCTATATAGTTTCGTGTAACGAAATTCTGACTTGGATAAGACTAACTTGTATCGTAAAAAAAAAAAAAATAGAGTAATAAAATGACTGTAGTCTCCAATAAAAATATTCAGTACAAGATGGCGGATACGCTTCTATCACCATACGAAAGCCAAAAGAACATTATTGCTCAAATCTCCATACAAACCGGCTCGGGCGCTCTCGCAGTCCATAAATCTGTAATCTTGATTCCAGCTCCAAGTTTTATCTTCCATCTCTAATTTTGACCTTGAGCAGGGTCACCTAGTCTATACAGACTTGCAACTTTTTACAAGACAATTAAAAACAAAAAATAAAATAAAATATAAAAAAATATGGCTTTATAAAAATGGTAATACTAGATAAGCCCCGCGCTTTCAACGTGACGGTGAAAATTATCTACTTTCCAAATCTCATCAAAATCGGTTTAGTAGAACTAAACGTTCAGAAACCAACAGAGTGGTAGCTTTTGAATCAAGCTGGTTAATTAAACCTAAAACCTACTGTCAACATTGTTCGATACAACGGTAAAGTTCACGCTGACATAAAATGTCACGTACGAAAACAATACCGAGATCTACGATGAAGCACGTTGCCTAGAAAGAACCGATTCACGCGCAACTAGAAAACACCCAGATCATATGTATCAGGCAATACCCAGACGGGTAAAGGAGTACGCCCTTAAGAGTGATTTAAAAAAACTTTATTACGCAATTTCAATATAAAAAAAAAAATTAAGATTTAAAAAAAAAAATAAAAAAAATTAAATCGCCGCCACAAAAAGCCGCCCGTCTGCAACAAACCTCATTCCTTACAAACTTTGGCGGTCCATTGTCCCGGAGACAAAGCGTTTTTATCTTTGAAGGGCTGAAATTATCCTGAAAACTTTAGCTCGATTAGGTGTTTCGGCCCAGAATGCTCTAAACTTTGGCCAGAATGATTACTGGGTTATAAGGAAAGGGTAGGCTCAGTCGGAAAGGGCTCGTTAGTACTCATCAATATGAACAACTTTTACTGTGAAACCAACCTTGAAACCGCAAAAAAAAATTGTTGTTCCATAGAACAAATTCAACGATACTCGACAAAATGTATAGCACAGCTGTGCCGTAAATTTTTGCCATTTCGTTGGTTCCATAGTAAAAGTTGTTCATAATGAAAAGTGCTATGGGCCCTCTCCAGCTTGGCATACACCTTTTCTTATGCTTATTCGAAATGGGGGCGATATGAACTGCAAGCGCACGGCATCCTGCAATGAAAACATTGTGTTTTTCCCCTTGCCAGCGGTCACCCAAGCCAAGTACCTCCTTCTAAAAATAGATAGATAGGTAAACTCTTAATATACTCTGATAACTCACACTCACTCACTCTCTCTCTCTCTCAATTTTTTTTTTTTTTTTTGATAGCATACTCTTTTCTTACAACCCTCTATAGGTGTTTTGGCCCAAAATTAATATTTGCGCTGAAGAGAAATTAACTTTGAGTTTGTATATCTTCATGTTAAGGGCACTTATTGAGAACTTCAGTTTAAGTTTGAGTTGTTATTTGTAAGTTCTACAGTTAATTGCCTGTGTTATTTGGTGTTAAACAATCCATATTAATGTCACGTAAGGTCTTATGTTTATTTAGGATCGGATCAAAGTAAAATAGACTTTAGCACTTTAGTGTAGAGTTTGAAATAGGTTGTCTTTATTGGCTGTAAATGATGTGTGAAGGTGTAAAAGTTGGCATTGTATCGTTATGGAGAAATTGTGCGTAAAATTTTACCTTCTTTTTTCGCAACAATTTTTTTCGTTTTAAAATAGTCTTTTTAAAAAGTATGTATTAATTTTGTTATTTTAACCTTTATTGTAATGTCAATAAGCTAGAAGTCAGTTAAAATTTAAAGACCAAGGGGTAGTATTCTATGCCATTCGAGATTATCTCAGTCATTCTCAAAGTTATGTAATTTCTTATGTGGAGGAACAGGTGAAAGTAAAATAAAAACATTTAAAAAAGGAAATCTAATATATAAAATTCTCGTGTCACAATGTTAGTTACCATACTCCTCCGAAACGGCTTGACCGATTTTTATGAAATTTTATATGCATATTCAGTAGGTCTTAGAATCGGCTACTATTTATTTTTCATACCCCTAACTGATAAGGGTTGTCCACCCCTAACAATTTTATTTTTTAGACTTTTTTTTTTTGTAATGTGGCTTTAAAAAATACATACAACCCTAAATTTTCACCCTTCTTTCACCAACTATTTTTTAATAGTCACTAGAAATAATTTATATGGCAAAACAACGTTTGCCGGGTCAGCTAGTTTCTCTATAAAGTTGGTATAATAAGCCGCTTCACCAATATCCAAGTTAATATTCACATTCATTCCTACAAACGATTGATTTTATTTCAGTTTTAAATTCGATCGGGTTTACGGCTGCCAACTGCCTCCGTAAGTTTCCCATGACAATATAATAAAATTCAAGCAGATATACGATCTCATTGGATGCTGGTACAGTGGCGAGCAGGGACCAAGTTTTAAATTATTAAGTAAAAGTTATTTTATACATCGATTTTTTGACATTGCAATTATTTTATATAATTTTTTGCCATTCTATTTTTTTTTCTCTTTGACATTTAATTTGTGATGTATTAATTTATTCGTAAAAATATTTGACATTCATAAGTGTACATTGATGTACCTATGTTTGAATAAATTATTTTGAATTTGAATGTGAATTTGACTTGAAGACATCCTATAACCATCAGAGAACGCCCACTCAGCAGAGCATTCCACACTGGAGGTTCATATAACAAATGTGGAGTCAAAGCGTGTCTTGCGGGTTTCATATATCTACAGGCTGAGTCAGAGTTTATGTCACTTGATGGTATGTGATGGTTGTTGTTATAGAACAACAGGCTCTACAAATTAACGCGTCACTTGATCCAGGGTAGCGCTCAGTTCTAAATGCCACCCTCAGAAAAGAATATTTTTATTGGAAGAAGCCTTGATATAAACAAAGGACCTTTGATATGAAGTATTTTTTGTTTATCATACCTTTTTTTATAATTTTATTCTATAGGTTAGTACTAATACTAATAGCGTCTTTAAATTGTTTTTAAAATAGAAAATGTAGAAAAAGTTTCAGTTTCCAAATGTTTTTAGGACTAATATTTAAAGTTTCCTGATTACCTATTTATTGCTTTAGGTTATTTAAATTCAAAACTGTTTGTTCCTTTTTCTTGGAAAGATTCGGTTATTTATTAAAAACTAGCTGCGCCCCGCGGCTTCACCCGCGTTTTCCGGGATAAAAAGTAGCCTATGTGTTAATCCAGACCATGAACAACCTTCATTCCAAATTTCATGTAAATCCGTTCAGCCGTTTTTGCGTGAAAGAGTAACAAACATCCATACATTCTTACAAACTTTCGCGTTTATAATATTAGTAGGATTATATCTCGAATGTTATCTATTGTAGGGTTTTCTGTTTCCATAACACTTTTTACTCTTTTCTTTTCATATCCTTGTAACTTTTATTACTTTCCTTAATCAGTTTTATTCCTGTCCTTGCGTGCCACTATTTATTTCGTGTTCTTTTATAATATCCTTTCTAAATTATTCATATTTCTGTATCTTTTTTATGATTTGTTTGTAAACATTGATCTGAAAGCTGTCTAGATGTATTTAATGTCATGTAACTTTTTAAATTCTAAATCTGTCAATGTATTCTCATACAGTTCCTATTTTCTTTGTATAGAACCTATTTTCAATTTTATGATTTGTATCTGGCTGCCTATATCTTTCTTAATATTCAAATTTAAATTTCAGAATTCTTTAGATCAATTTGGAAGGGATGCCTGAGAACCGCTCTGAAGCGGCCTCCAGACTCCCGCGAGATTCACGGCGTGAAGTCGCGCCGTGATTCGTGCGCGAAATCTCGCGCGTACGACGTCGGCTACACATTCACGCTAGGTTCACAGTATAGTTCGCGCACTCGACCACGATGGACCCCGAAATTGCTGCTGCGGGACTTCTTTAATTTAATTTAATTTAATTTAATTAATTTAATTTTAATTTTAATTTAATTTCTTTAATTTAATTTTTTTTCTTTAACTTCTTTTCTTCTTTTCTTTTTTTTTACTTCTTTTTTTTTTGCGCATTAGCTATTTATAACTACGCTTCTGTCAAGCTTCTGTCAAATAATTCTGGAAAATATAATATAGCCTAAAAATATATTAATATAAATAATATAAAATATATTATAGCCTCGAAACACAACTTCACCAACACTACCGCTCTCGACACTCGACGATGCACGACTGAGCGGCCTGCGAATATGTACCCAAGACAAGTTCGCGGCAAGTTCGCGGCCCGCGAGCCCTTTGTCGCGGGACAAAATACCGACAATTTTCGGGGAACGAGGCGCGAACCCGCGAAGAATATGCGAATCCAATCTACACTCACGGTTCGCGGGAAGTTCGCGGCTTCGCGCGCGATCCGCGCGCGAGTGTGGAGAGGCCTTGACAGCGGGGAGTTCGGATTTGGTCTTGGATCGAGGTGGACGTGAATTGGCTTGGAGGGCCATAGTCTGAACACGCTTGAACCTTGAAATCTGAAACAAGAAAAAGTCCTCAAGCCTTAAATCTTTTCTACTTAAGTTACAGTGGTGAACAGGTTTGCAGTGCAATAACCAGAGTCCCCTTTTACCCAAATTGATGAGCTCGTGATCCTCGGCGAGCTTCACGACTGTCTCCAGGCCTCAGTAGCAGGCCTAGCGCTACACGTGGGCTTGGCGGACCTTCATCCTGCGGGCTGTATCTTAAGCCTTTCTCCAGACCTCCTTCTCTACCGTATAACTTTCCTTGATCAGTGCATCCCCGAGTGTGACTCCTTCAACATTTTTTATAACCTAGAGACTTTAAACTAATATATGTACTTTTAAGCTGTCTCCTATCTTTCCTTTTACATCATCTCGTAGGAATAGGGAGGTAGCCTTAATAACTTGTGCTTTACACCCTTTTGCCTTAATAAGTAAAGGGGTGTAACGTTACAGTTTGGCGCCCGACTTAAAGAACCCCCCCTTTAATTTCTAAATTCCTTTTAAATTCCCCTCTTTCTAAATTCTAAAACCTACTTGCTCAAGTATATTAATTTTCTTTCGTTTCCTTTCAGACTTCTACTATCTACATCCTGGTTTGTGAAAATTATTTTATTTGGTGACTTTCATATACTTTTCAGCATTACTCTTTACGTAGAACACTTTACAGTACTCCTACAACATTATACCGCACCCTACACACAAACATCACTTACGGTTTTGCTAACGCAAACCACATCCATTCTTCGCTTGGGATGTTTTAAACCCTAGTGGTTACTCTCAAGTGGGGTTTGGCATACTATACGGCGTGCTACAGGAGAGTATCCTGTAGTAGACGGTCATGCAGGTTCTCGAGGAAACCTTGAGAACTGAAGACCTGACATTCATTACACTCATTTACTTTTTACACTCTTAGCTTGGATAACTTGGATATTATAAAATATTTCTCTCGGAAGACAACAGCTGGTAAGAATAATTTTGCTCTTAATTTTATGAACTTACGACTTTCTACTTTAATCTTTTCTCAACTTCTTAAATCATCTTAAACTAAAAAAATTTTAAACCATAAATCTTAAACTTAAAACCTTCTTAAATATTCTATTTTTATATTGAACTTGTAAGTTTCATAATTCAACCTTCTTTTTGTTTCTGATTTTGACTTTCGGAATTTTCTAATCATGTCTGGAATAACTAGATACTCGTTTTTAAACAAACTTGAACTTGAATATGAAGTGACCATCAGGGCAGAGAAACCTGCCGAAACTTTGACTGCCCTTAAGGAACAGATGACGAAACTTAGTCATGTTCTTCCTGAAGACATTAAGTCTTCTCCTTTTCCTGTCAAAGTCGACCTATCTCAAGCAGAAGTTACGCTCAATTATATTGAAGAAAGAGTTGCGCAACTTGAGTCTTCTTTTGATAAAAAATTGCTGAGAAAGATAGAAGCTTTCGTAACCCATTTGCACTATCGTCTCGAACGCATAAACGCAACGCCTCCGTTGGTTGAATTGTGCTCTTCAATTAGATCTCGTTTTTTCGTTCTTGAAAAACGGTTTGAAGTTCTTCTTTCAGAATCTTCTGAAAATGTGGTAGTTGAAGTACATGATCCTCCTCCTCAGATTCAACTCGATTCTCTGCCGATTTCTTCAATAAATTCAATAATGCAGTCCTCTGAAGTTCTTGTTGCGCCTCAGCCATCTCCGGTTTTAACCAATTCGCACATTTCAATGCCAATTATGCAAAATAATTGTCACATTTCTTGCAATTTTGTTAGGGAACTTAAAATGTTTTCTTATGATGGAAAATCATGTCCTAGATCATTTCTTCAAAGGTTAGACGAGTTTAAGATATCAAGGAATATTCCTGACGCGACTCTTTGTAAGCATGCTTTTGAAATTTTTACTGGGAACGCTCTTCATTGGTTTCGCTTTCAACATACTCGGAATCCCGCTTTGACTTGGAATCAAATCCACACGTTGTTGATTAAAGACTTTGGGATCCACGATTATGACTATAAGCTTTTAGAAGCTATAAGAAATAGAACGCAAGGTGAAACTGAGACTATTATCGTATATGTGTCTATCATGTTTGGAATGTTTGCTCGTCTTTCAAAAAAACTTAGTGAAATTGATCAGTTAGAAATCTTGCTACACAATATACGTCCGTGTTATTCAATCTTTGTGGCTCTGAAGGATATTCGGACTATTGACTCTTTAATCTCAACTTGCCAAAGTTACGAACAAATCTCTGAGAGAGATAAACATTTTCGTGAACCTTCGAATAGACATGAAGATATACCTTGTGCTGCAGAATTTGCTTATCGTCCTTCAACTTCTAAATCCTTTATAAGACATTCTAATGCAATTCAAGCACCTTCTCAAAATCGTGAGAAATCTAAAGGAGACTATTGTTTTCGTTGCCGTATGACAGGTCATTCTTTACGATTTTGTACTGAACCACGCTACCTGATTTGTTTTAAATGTGGTCTTAAAGGTGTGAAAATAAATAACTGTCCTAAATGTACTCAATCTAATGAACAAAAAAACTAAATGATGACTTGAATAGTTGTTCAAAATTTCTAAATAAAAATTTTGACCCTGATGATTGGATTAAATGGTTAAATACTATTCGGAATTTTATGCGTTGTTATAAAACTACATCTGTGCTTTATGATACGGAGAAAGATCATAATAGGCCTTTTATTAACGTTTCTATCAATAATGTATCTTTTTCCGGATTATTGGATAGCGGAAGTTGTATTTCTATTTTGGGAAATAATTCTCATAAAGATATTCAAAAGTTAGGGTATAAACTATTCAAGTCACCAACTCAAGTTATGGTTGCTAATAAACAAAAAACATTGTCTACTGGTTATTACAATTTACCAATGAAATTCAATGGCCAGACACACTTTATCAAAGCCTATTTTTTTCCTGAGATTTACCCTTCTATGATTCTTGGTTGGGACTTCTGGAAAATATTTGAACTGACTCCAAAATCGTTATATTTTGAATGCGACTTTAAAAATAAAGATCTATCAACTGGAGCGATTGAAAATAAGGTTTCATCTTTTGAACATCTTTCGGAAAACCAAGTTGACATTGCTAAGGATATTATACAACGTTTCAAGGATATTTCCTTTGAACAGAAAGGCGAACTAGGTCGTACTAGTCTAGTTTGTCACCGAATCAATACTGGTGATTCTTTACCGATTAAACAACGGTGCTATCGTCTCTCTCCAGAGAAACAAAAAATTCTTATTGACGAAGTCGATAAAATGTTAAAACTTAAAGTCATCGAAAAATGTGAGAGCCCTTGGCTATCGCCGGTTCTCATTACTCCTAAAAAGAATGGTGAATGGCGTTTCTGTGTGGATAGTAGAAAATTAAACGCAATTACCCGAAAAGACGCTTACAGTCTTCCTTTTGTGTCTGAGATATTAGATAATCTTAAAAAATCGAAATACTTATCAAGTATTGACATTGCTAAGGCCTTTTGGGAGATTCCATTACACCCTGATGATAGAGACAAGACTGGTTTTTATGCACCAGGTAGGGGATCGTATAGATTCACTGTGATGCCTTTTGGTTTGTCTAACGCTCCCGCAACTCAACAGAGACTTATGGATAATCTATTTACTCCAGAATTTGATAATAAAGTGTTCTGTTATCTTGATGACATTGTCATAATATCTGACACGTTTGAAGAACATATCTCTCTTTTACTCAAAGTTCTTCAAAAGCTCTCTTATGCTGGACTTACAATTAACTTCGAAAAGAGCCAGTTCTTTCGTAAAGAACTGAAATATCTTGGATATGTAGTTGATGAACAAGGTCTGCGTGCTGATCCTAGTAAGATTGAGGCTATTTTGGCTTACCCTGTTCCTACCTCTAAAAAAGAAGTTAGACAATTTTTGGGTACATGTAGCTGGTTTCGACGTTTTATTCCTAATTTTAGTTCAATTGCCTCTCCTCTTTGTAAATTAACATCCTCTGGAAAAGACTCTCCAAAGAATTTTATTTGGAATGCAGAAGCAGACTCTGCTTTCATTAAATTAAAAGAATGCTTGACCTCAACTCCGATCTTAGCTTGTCCTGACTTTGACCTTCCTTTCTCTGTTCACTGTGACGCTTCTAACTTTGGGATAGGCGCTATGTTGACGCAAGAACAAGACAATAAGGAGGTTGTTATTGCATATATGAGTAGAACTCTTAACAAACATGAGCAAAATTATTCTACTACTGAACGCGAAACCTTAGCTGTTATTACAGCCCTTGAACACTGGCGTTGTTATCTTGACAATGGCAAACGGTTTACAGTTTATACTGACCACGCGGCTTTAAAGTGGTTTCTAAATTTATGTAATCCTTCCGGGAGATTAGCGCGATGGACGCTTCGTCTGTCTTGTTTTAACTTCGATTTGAAACATAAGAAAGGTAAAGATAACGTTGTTCCTGATCTTCTTTCTCGTAACAAAACATTTGAAACAGCCGTTATTGGTAGTGTTGAACCTATAACTGGAAACACTTTGTCTCAAGGCGAGCTATATGATAAACTTTTTACCAATTGTCGTGATAATCCGGACGCTTATCCGAATTATAAAATTATCAATGCTAAAGCTATATCGTCATTCTAACTCCTCTGATTACCTTAACGAAGATTTTACTTGGAAAGAAATTCCACCCCCTTCTGAGAGACTAAATCTCATTAAATCTTGTCATGGTATTTCAGATAATAATCCTCATATGGGTATTTTCAAAACTTATAAGAAACTCTCTTTAAAATATTACTGGTCTGGTATGTTTAAAGATGTAGCAAAAGTATGTTCCATTTGTGAGACTTGCCTTGCTTATAAACACTCGAATCATTCACCCTATGGCCCCATGGGTAAACCGAAAATTTGCTCTAGACCTTTTCAAAACATTTCTCTTGATCTTATGGGTCCTTTGCCTATGACTAGACAACGTAATCAATATATTCTCGTGATTAATTGTTCTTTCTCTAAATATTGTCTTATTTTTCCTATTAAACGTGCTACGGCTACTAATATTATTCAATGTCTAGAAAATTTCGTATTTCTGGTTCACGGTGTACCGCAAACCATTATAATGGACAATGGTTCTCAATTTCAGTCTAACGAATTTCAAAGATTATTGAACAAATATAAAATTCCGTTTATATTTTATTCACCTAGATATTGTCCTCAAGTTAATCCTACTGAACGATATAATAGAACTATTATCACAGCCCTATCACAGTTGGTCGGCGATGATCATCGTTCATGGGACATACATTTGCCTAAAATCCAATTTGCAGTAAATAGTTCTGTAAATTCTACGACAGGGTTTTCCCCGTCTTTTTTAGTTTTTGGCCGTGAGACTATTCCATGCGGTTCAATTTACTCCGATTGTTCTAATCTTGATAGTGTCATTTTTCTTCCGCGTGATATCTATGCCTCTAATTTGGGATTATTATCTGCCATCTTCGATAAGGTTCAGGTTGCGTTATACACTGCACACTCTAAAAACGCTGCACATTATGACTTAAGACGCAATTTTAAAGAATTCAATGTCGGTGATACCGTCTGGCGTAAAAACTACGTTCAGAGTAATGCTGGCGCTTATTTCAGTTCTAAGTTGGCTCCCAGATATGTAAAATCCACAGTTATTGAGAAGTTATCTCCTCTTGTTCTTATTCTGAGAGATTCAAATGGCTTAATTGGGAAGTGGCATGTCAAGGACTTGAAATCTTAATTATAACTTTATTTTTATAATTCTACATCTGTAATAATTTTCTGTAAATACTTCCCAAGGAAATCTAAACGCAATTTGACTTTAATTCTTTTGATCTTTAATCTTTTTAAACTGTAATTTTACAGTTTGGAGACAGGGCAGGTACTCTTGCCTTTCTTAGGTTCAACTTGAACCCTATGCCCTGCCTATAATTCTTTTCTTGGAGCGGTACTCAAACTCCTTAAATAAAGCCATATGAGCTATATATATATATATATATATATTTTTATTATTGGGTTTTCGAACAGGTGCGGGTAATGACACCTAATTCAAATAAATAAGCCTTCATTATTTAACTGAATATTTCCTTGAGGAGTATGCGTCATCGAATGTGAACCATATCCCCTACGTATGATAGTATGTGAGTGTCTGTAGAAGTGAAAGAAGTGTGTGAAAGTGCAAGGTTTTATTCCTAACAGCAAAATTTTCTCCAGTCGAAAATTTTCCGGGGTTTTTGGGGAAATGTAGGGTTTTCTGTTTCCATAACACTTTTTACTCTTTTCTTTTCATATCCTTGTAACTTTTATTACTTTCCTTAATCAGTTTTATTCCTGTCCTTGCGTGCCACTATTTATTTCGTGTTCTTTTATAATATCCTTTCTAAATTATTCATATTTCTGTATCTTTTTTATGATTTGTTTGTAAACATTGATCTGAAAGCTGTCTAGATGTATTTAATGTCATGTAACTTTTTAA
The DNA here is from genome assembly GCA_949125135.1 of Alcis repandata. Taxonomy (NCBI): domain Eukaryota; kingdom Metazoa; phylum Arthropoda; class Insecta; order Lepidoptera; family Geometridae; genus Alcis; species Alcis repandata. The sequence continues at coordinate 2,128,954 of OX421237.1, forward strand.
ATTCTAAATCTGTCAATGTATTCTCATACAGTTCCTATTTTCTTTGTATAGAACCTATTTTCAATTTTATGATTTGTATCTGGCTGCCTATATCTTTCTTAATATTCAAATTTAAATTTCAGAATTCTTTAGATCAATTTGGAAGGGATGCCTGAGAACCGCTCTGACAGCGGGGAGTTCGGATTTGGTCTTGGATCGAGGTGGACGTGAATTGGCTTGGAGGGCCATAGTCTGAACACGCTTGAACCTTGAAATCTGAAACAAGAAAAAGTCCTCAAGCCTTAAATCTTTTCTACTTAAGTTACAGTGGTGAACAGGTTTGCAGTGCAATAACCAGAGTCCCCTTTTACCCAAATTGATGAGCTCGTGATCCTCGGCGAGCTTCACGACTGTCTCCAGGCCTCAGTAGCAGGCCTAGCGCTACACGTGGGCTTGGCGGACCTTCATCCTGCGGGCTGTATCTTAAGCCTTTCTCCAGACCTCCTTCTCTACCGTATAACTTTCCTTGATCAGTGCATCCCCGAGTGTGACTCCTTCAACATTTTTTATAACCTAGAGACTTTAAACTAATATATGTACTTTTAAGCTGTCTCCTATCTTTCCTTTTACATCATCTCGTAGGAATAGGGAGGTAGCCTTAATAACTTGTGCTTTACACCCTTTTGCCTTAATAAGTAAAGGGGTGTAACGTTACACTATAAACTCATGTTATCTAATAGGGTACTTATTTCTCTAAATTTTTCATTGGTTTGAAAATAAATATTGTTTTTCAGAGAATCCTTTTTCAGCATAATTTTAAAGTAGATTTAATCAAGCTTGCACACCACAAACCTTTCCCAGTATCGTAAAAACACTAAATAATTATATATATATTATAGCTATAATTATCACTGGCTAGCTGACATATATAATAGTTTAAATCATGTTGATTATATTGAAGTACGCTTCAAAAAAATTAACTTGATTACGATTACCTTTTTTTTAGTATAGGCTTGCGTTTAACCGCTATCTCGCCTGATCTGCCCTCCTAATCATAAGCAACGTAATCGACATTTTTGGGTGATTTGAGTTATATATATATCCAGAATCTGCGTAATGAGATCTACAAGTATCACCGACTCTTTTTTTTGTAAATTAATTACATCCCATATTTCTATTAAGCATAACCAACGCAATCGACAAAAAATAAGAGGATTTACTAGTGATAACCGTCGTAATGGCTATTACGGCTTATTTTTTCACTCTTCTTCACTCAAAAAATCATATAATACTAAACATAAATATCATAAAATCACTTACGACGATTATGATTTGGTTTAGCTACTTATATATCAAAATAAGAACTAAACATAACCAACGCATTAGCGTACTTGCGACGCTTATGATAAGTGACATGGAAAAATAAATAGCAGATTAACTAGCCATTAGCACCGCAAAATACAAGACATTTAGGAATAACAATCGTATTTGCGTCGTTTGCGTCGCTTATGTCTAGACAAACATATTGACAACTTCCATGTTTTTTAATTATAAAACGCGCAATTGCAATGCGTTGGTTATGCCTAGTAATATGCATAAGTTTCTTTTATGTTTACTAGGTAAAAAATGTTTTTCTTATTTTATTACTAAATAACAATACTAAGAACAATAAAAAGTTGTATCCTGTGAAGTTAAACGTTGTGTGCAAAGTAATAAGTAAAAATTATTATGATATTTATAATAGTTTTCTCACTACACATCAAAAACGAAAATAATCTTTTTGGCGCCATATCTCAAAACCGTTCGGGATGCAAGTGCGTTGCTTATGATTATGAGGGCAGTGATGGTAAGCAACGATGCGGTCTACGATGGCACGCGCGCCTAGAAAGAACCGATTTACTCGCGACTGGAAGACAAGATTATATCTATCGAGAAACACCCACTCGGGCAAAGCATTCCACACTCTAGCAGCGCGCAATATAAAAGTGAAATCAAAGCGCTTCGTTCGAGTTTTTGGTATTTCAACCATAAAACGATGTCGATTTTTGTGCCTTTGGTAGTCCGACACCACACGTCCTTGGTACTTTGACAAGAAAGCCGCAGTTACCCTTTAGTGGAACTTAGCCATAATATTTCGTAAAAGCAAAGAACAAAATGCGCTTTCACTTCGACTGAAGTATTCAAACAATTATAATTATATACGTACACCTACAGTTATCTGTTTCTATTACTCAGTTACTGAGGCGCACAGCTCCTAGCGTGAACCTGGACTGAATCGCATTGTCTTTTACCTCACTTTTACTCTAGCTAGCAGAATGAGACAAAAGCCGGTACGGTACGACCACTACGAGTATACTGTTTGTACAGCCATAATTTGTGTAGAACATCGTAGTTGCGGTCCTCACAAGGAGCTTGATATTTTAGTAGAAGCATAGCATGCCGATGTCTCCAAGCAAACGTTCACGTACAGGGTTATTAGGAAAGGGTATGCTAAGCTGAAAAAAGTGCTTAGTTCACATCATTTTCAAATCATTATGAAAAACTTTTACTATAAGACAAACCCTGAAATCGTGAAAAAAAAACATTTATTTTGTCGACTTTTATCGACATTTCTTTATGGAACAGCTGATTTTCTCAGGGTTCAAAGTAAAGGTTGTTTATAATGATAAGTACCTACTAAAAGCCGTTTCCGGATTAGCATACCCTTTCTTTATGACCCTGTAGAAGCAAGTGCCCATTAAGTAAGCTACTGTCGGCATTAACTATACTATGTCTGTATACAGTCGCAGTGGCCTAGAACGCTCGGCCGAGTGCCAGTTCATATAAATGCGAGATAAAATCATGCTTCGTTTGCATACTCGTAGTGTGTGGAGCTGGGAAAGAAACGATTAAAACTAAAGCTGAAAATCTAATTCAATTGCATTTCAGACCAATAAGAAGATTACAACACTTGGTAACGTCAAATTCAATGGATTTTTTTTCTTTACTAACCCATGACTCAAACTTGTAAAATTGACATAAAATACCTTTTTACTATGCAAACTGTGCTAGGCGAGACGCAACCGCGAGCGCGTCACGCTTGTAACTCACCTGATGGAGGTCACCGAATGTGATCGAAACTAGTCGTAGTAAACGACTTAATTTTTACGTGAGTATTAATTCCCGTGTTAATTATAACAAAATATACTCTGGCACATGACAGAAAATTGGCACACTATAGAGGAGACCTACTCAGCAGTGGATGGGATAAGATTGATGATGAATGACGATACCTACCTATATTACATATCTATGTACCTATAGGTAGATGGATGGATGGTTTTGATTTGGCGTCACCTGCGTCGTTCCGGCAATAACATTTTGATAACATGAATCTGTCCACATAGACACGAACACAAAAAGACAAAGCAATTATTTCTGACATATTTACACTCCTCTTTACACGTTTAACTATTTTTAATCAGATTTCATTTAAATTTTGATGTTGCCTTCAACTCACACTTTTTTTATTCTGTGATGATAGGCTTGCGTTTGAATGCCATCTCGCCTGATGATTTTCTCTCAACTCTAGTATGTTATTATTAAAACTGTAATTTATTAATACTGAACTAGCTGGAGCTGCATCCAGTGGTTTCACCAGCTGTTTTTTTTTAATCCTTTTAAACCTTCCCTGTTTTAAAGCGAACAAAACAAAAATAATAATTACTCAATTCGGTTCAGCCTTTTGCAAGTTTTAGCCAGACAAACGAACAGCGATTCATTTTTAAATTATATTTAAGAAGTAGAAGAGAAGATTAGATACTGTTAAAAGTTGTAAACCGCCATTTTAAAAGCCCCACATAGTCTCACTTTCCTACAGTGTAATCTCCATTACAAAATCGCTTTCCTATTTCAATTCCTTCGCAAATATGTACCTAGTAACAATAAGCGAAAGAAACTCGCAAAGTAACTTTCGAGAATTCTGTATTTTTCCATAGAAATACTGCCGCATATAAATAGACGTCTTTTTCTTTAACTTTGTGGAAATAACCTTGTCTCAAGCAAAAACTGGAAAACCAATGAGGGAAGTTAATTTGAAAATATATTAGCTGAAATGTTGTGATCAAATTCGATTACTTTTCTATGTTAAAAAACGGTTTCGCTGATTTTAGATCACGCTTGCCTAGAAGAACTTAATTCACTCTCGACTTGAAAACACCCACATACCTATCGGTACATTTCACGTTATATCTATCGGGGAAACATACTCAGGCATTTCGCTAAATACGAGTGGAATCTGTTTTCGAAGTTTGTAAAACTACAGAACACTAAGTTATACCAGTAATACTATCTAATGAAATTATTGGAACAACTCTTAACGACTATGTTATAAATAAACTTTCTATTCATCAATTTGCTAAATTGCCACCCACATCACAACAAACTTATCAAGAAAGCCAAACTTACTTCTTCTCAAAAGCCACCTCTTCTGCAACTTATAAATTTCTCCGAATTCACCTCATTTATGTGATGTTCTAATAACGAGGTACCCCTAGGGAAATCACAATACAGACTGACCATCTTTTTTATACATGCGGCCAAATGTTAGAACTAAAACCTTTCAGGGAAAGCTATGACTCTTGTACAGAATTTACGATGCTGGCCCCCATTTGGGGTCACAAATAAGTTGGTGTCACTTCACCTACGCTTTGCGACGATAAAATTATAAGTTTGGTAGGTCGCGTAGTGTTATGGTAGCTAGTGATATTAAATCTAGATGTATTATAACTTTCTATCTATAAGCAGTACAATGGTATGTGTAGTTTGTTTATCTGAGGCTATGGAGCAACCTTGGTAGTCAGGAGAGTCTTTAAGCCTCCCAAAAGCCAGATTTTTTCTGGAATACTAATAATGCTCTACTAGACCGAAAGGGCATTGTAGGTAACCCAATCTCATCTTGTACCAGTAGAAGACGTTTCTAGACGTTTACGATAAGAGCTTTTTTATTATTTGTAAAAATTAAATAAAAATCAATAAAATAAAACAAATAAAAAATAAAATAAAATAAAATAAATGTGTCGGCGCTCTGAGCCAATCTTTATTTAGAGTGGTAAAGAAACGTAACTGACAGTGACAGCTGCTGAGCTGCTGACGTTTACCACTCTGGCACGACTACGATCCGTAAGGCGGGAAACGATACTTTGGGAATCTCGAGCAGAGCCACAAGGGCAAGGGTTGATATTGCTATTTGATACGTAGAAAGCTGATTACAATAGTTGCAATTACATCTGGAATTACAGTGGTGGCCATAGAATCTTATTGTATCGTGTACCTATGCGCATTACGTGATCGGCGGAGTGCCTGTTTGAGTTGTATTGTGAATACTTGGAATATCCATTGGAGATCATAGTAGAACGGATCATTGTAACATTAATGTACTGACATCATTCAAGATTATAATCTACGTGTGTTGCAAGTAATGGTTTTATTCCTCTCGCCCGATTATCCACGCCTGTTTGTCTAATAGAACCTAACTACATGCCCACATTATGAACAGAACCGCTTGACAATACCTAACTTCTGATAATTGGCAACTCCTCAACCTAAGAGTGCCTTTATCAGAAGTGGGATACGAAGGGCAAAGATCAGAGGATAAAACCAGCAGCTACAAAACATCGCCATGCTAAACTTTTTGCTACATGTAAAGTCGTCGAGATTTTTGGCTAGCACTTAACCTCAAAACTACAAACAACAGAATATGAAAGGAGCAGAATATGAAAGTACAGAAGCCGATGTTTGAAAAATTTACATGGTGACGGAGATTTCAATATCAATAACTGATAGGAAGAACGATAGTAAATTTGAGGTCAAGGAACTTGACAATGTTGTCAGTGTCAACCCTTCCACGGGTAGGTACTTGTGATACCCATGAACTATTAGTGAATCGTCCAGTGAACTATCAGGAGGCCGTGATGGCGTTAAGACATGTAGATCGATTCTAGGTCTCTTTCTAGATCAAATCCAGTTGAAACACTCTCAGTAGCCGCTCTGATCCTGAGACAGAACAAACAACAAAACAAAAGAAAAAAAATTGCAAAGAAGGCAATAGAACTGATCTAATTTGATCCTGAGATGCTGGAGCAGAAGTATAAAGCGATGAGAAAATATTACTGCCAAATAGAAGACATCCAACCAAGCGTTGATGTCAATAAGTTTAGATAAAGCGAGACTAACAAAGAACGCAATGCAACTGATCTTATTTGATCCTGAGATGCCGGAGCAGAAGTATAAAGATTTAAGAAGATATTACTGCTGCATAGAAGACAGCGAACCAAACGTTGTTGTCAATGAGTCTAGATAAAGCAAGACTAATTACTGAGCTTGTGCGCAGAAAGACATGACATGTTGCAAAAGTGTGTCCAGATGGACACGGAGAGATCGACCGAGCAGCGGCTTGTAAAGGTTCACTCCGTGAACTTAGACCATCCTCATGTTGCTTGAACACAATATCCGGTGAGCTTGTTCCTTTACTGTCTTTGATTGTTGGTCACATATGTGAAATTGTGAATGTAATGATCAATAGAATCATTCTAGTTTGTTCATATTAAGAGATGATGATGATGATCAGTAGAATTGTTGGAGCTGGTTCACATATGCGAGCATAATCATTAGATAATTTGTTCTACTGAATATTTGTTTTATGTGTAAACCCTGTGTACTGTCTGTGGTCATTCTCATATTAACTGCATGCTGGCCTTTTTTTGGGAATAGTGACTGTGTTGTGTAGAGGCCGACAATACTGGCTGGGGAGCAACGGATGTCCCCATGTACGATATTGATGTGTGCAGCTAGTGGGAGGTCTAAGGAGCTGGCTTATGCAGGTCAATGTTCCGGATCAGACCACTAGGCTGGTTTGGGGTGGCATTTGGAGAGCTGGTCGAAGGGACGCTTATGGGTTGTCCGGTCCATGTCATCATGAGAAATGATGACTGGTCGAAAGGACGCCTGGGTCGAGTTGTCCGGTCCATGTCATCATGTGAAATGATGACTGGTCGAAAGGACGCTCATTGGTTGTCCGGTCCATGTCATCATGAGAAATGATGACTGGTCGAAGGGACGCCTGAGTACAGTTGTCCGGTCCAGTGTTTGTGGTTGTAACTTGTATGTGGAAAGGTTCTATTCGGTGGGTGACAAATAGAGATGTGTCAGTGATGGACGAGCTTCCATAGAATAGTTTACCAGGTGTGTTTTGTCTTTGCAGATCAAATGGAAGATTAACACTGGATAAGTGTTGACGAGCTTGGTGGAGTATCAGAGATGCTATGGAGAAGCAGTTGCATGAAGACTTGCTGGGTTCAGAGATGCTATGGAGAGGGATTGCTGGAAGACCACGAGAAGAAGGCGCACGAGGACGTGCGATAGTCAGGAGAGGCCGTGTCGGCGCTCTGAGCCAATCTTTATTTAGAGTGGTAAAGAAACGTAACTGACAGTGACAGCTGCTGAGCTGCTGACGTTTACCACTCTGGCACGACTACGATCCGTAAGGCGGGAAACGATACTTTGGGAATCTCGAGCAGAGCCACAAGGGCAAGGGTTGATATTGCTATTTGATACGTAGAAAGCTGATTACAATAGTTGCAATTACATCTGGAATTACAGTGGTGGCCATAGAATCTTATTGTATCGTGTACCTATGCGCATTACGTGATCGGCGGAGTGCCTGTTTGAGTTGTATTGTGAATACTTGGAATATCCATTGGAGATCATAGTAGAACGGATCATTGTAACATTAATGTACTGACATCATTCAAGATTATAATCTACGTGTGTTGCAAGTAATGGTTTTATTCCTCTCGCCCGATTATCCACGCCTGTTTGTCTAATAGAACCTAACTACATGCCCACATTATGAACAGAACCGCTTGACAATACCTAACTTCTGATAATTGGCAACTCCTCAACCTAAGAGTGCCTTTAAATGTAAAAGTTAAATAAACACGAAAATAACGATTATAATGTACCTAATAGATGTTAATGTCTCCTTTTATCTTAAACTTTTTTACAAGTAATTTCTGGCATAGCAGTTATTTTACAACGTTGCTGATAATGAGACGGGACTTGCTTGAACAAATGCTCTGAAAAAAGGGAGAAATAAGTGTCTTCCCTAAAGTGAAACAGTCATAGCTAAAATAACAATGAAAATAAAAAATAAGTTTATGCTTAGTTCGGACTAAGTTCCTTTAGTCCAGTAGAAAATAACCACAGCATTTCAATTATAACCTACCAAATAGTAGGTATGCGGTAAAGTTTTGGCTAGTACGACTATTCGCAACTTATCTAAATGGCCAGTGTACAGGGTTATACAGAAAGGGTATGCTAAGCCGAAAAGGCTCATAGTACTCATCATTATGAACAACATCATTATTATCATTTTGTTCTAAAGTATCGTGACCTCCGATATCGACCTCATTATAAAGAAAACCTTTTCATAGGCTTTATCATTTTCAGACAAGACACAGACAAGCACTGTAAGTAAATCCACAGAGTAAGGGTGACAAATCAACATCGAGCTGTACTGCGCTTTGCTTAGCTCAGTATAAAGCCGAACGTCCACCGCCGGCTAAACTAAATGAAAACTAAACTCACTGAACTAATCTAAGCTAAACTAGAACTACGTTGTCCGTCCATCAAAAAAGTAATCAGCATATAAAAATCCATTAAAAAAAACATAGCACAGTTCGGCACAGCGCGGCTCAGCACGGCGGGTAGCGCGCCTCGCTCGAGACTGCTGCGTTTTTAAACAGAGCGTAGCCTCACACAGCGCAGCACAGCATGGTTTGTTTCTATCCTCATTAAAATATTAGACGAGCGAGTTGACCAAACATAGCACAGCGCAGCACAGCGCAGCATAGCTCGATGTTGATTTGTCACCCTAAACATATGTTGCTACAAGAAAGGGCGCCATAATATAAATGCATATAAATGCCAGCTGGTTTTTTTGTACCTTTTTTTTACAAATAGGCTAACTGCAGTTCGCATAATGGCCTAATGATATCTATTTATTTAATGTAGCCTGTACAGAATATACTCGTACATCATAGTCATCTGTTGTTTGTACCCCCTCTGTGTATATAACGCTTGTAAAGATCCCTTAGACGTGTACAAAACAATTACTAAGACGTTGTTTAAAGCTGATAATTATTTTCCAGGAAAATTTGCGAACTCGAGGCGAAGTTTGTCATTGAAACTTACTTACGTTACTTGTTAGGTTGTTGTTTATCTTTCGGTCATTTGTCGGAGCTTTAACTATTGTGTTTGTTGCAGGATAGGTGGAAATTGGACGTTTGAAAAAGTAGTCACAAATGGGGATAACAGGCGCAATTGGACTTTTCTAGAAGGACTTATAAAAAGGTTTTAAAAGTGCTCAAAAAATTAAAAAAAGCAACGTACTACGTTTGGGCAGAAGATAATGATACATGCGCTACTGCACCAACAAGAGGCTCCTAAATAAGAATGAGACAAAAAATAAAAAGAGCTGCAACTGAAGACTTTTGTTAATTTTACTACTGCGAGTTTTGTTACAATACTAAAATCAAAAATAGTATAAACAATAATGACTTACATTGAACCACATCATGCATCTTCTATTTATTACAGTTATTAGAATGAAATTGAAACTTTATGCTTCTAGCGTAGCTTTTACACTATATTCAATTCATTTCCAGAAACTTGACTAAAACCCTGTTTTTACTATCTCCAGCAACATGTTAGAGATTAATTATATTTTAGTTCTATTTGAGTGTTGATGTTGAGAAATTACGAGTGGGTACCTACATACCTGGGGTCAACGTACTCCCGTCGTATTTTGATTAAGTAGGTTTTAACTTGGTGTTAGGGACTTTTTAGCGTAGCGTAGTATAGGTTGTTTGCGGTCTATTAGCGTAGCGTAGTACTCTAGCCCTCGTAGCGTAGTATAGGTTGCAAACAATATTTTGTCATAGCGTAGCTCGACTAGGTTGTTAATGACCTTTCGGCGAAGCGTTGTAGCACTCGTAGCGTCGCTGTACTAGGTTGCTACCCAACTTTTAGCGCAGCGTCGTAGCACTCGTGGCGTACCTCGACTAGGTTGTTAGCAACCTTTTAGAGTAGCATTGTAGCGCTCATAGCGTAGCTCGACTAGGTTGGTTGCGATCTTTTGGCGTAGCGTAGAAGCGCCCGTAACGTGTCTCGAATGCGTTGTTACTAACCATTTAGCGTAGCGTAGTGGCGCTCGTAGCATTGCTCGACTAGGTGTGTTCGTACTGATCACCGTTGTTAAGCAACGGACGGTCAGTCTTCGGTGGATGGTGGCTTTTACAACTGAACGCTACTGTATAGAATACGTCGTATGACAGGTTTGATTATAAACCTTGGTTTTTTGTCCCATAAATACAACTTCCAAGATACGTTTTCATGTTAGTCGATTGAAGATACATATAAATACACACCCTACCTAAAAGTTCAGCTGTTTACACCTAAAAGATCCTAGTCGAAGAACCATCCGTTGCGACATTTTTAGAACTGCGGCGCGACTTTTGGGATTCAAGAACTTTTGGGTCTTTTATCCCTTTTTTTATTTCAATTCTATACAAGTCTGCGAAAGTGTGAAACAGTAGATGGCAATAAGATAAAAACATTTAGAACTAAGTTTCGGGAGGGTTGCTGAGGAGTACTTGGGATCTATTGCCTTATTTCTTGGAATGAATGTTGACAAAAAAATATCTTGGTTGAAAGCGAGATTCTATTGGTACTTATAATGAATGAATCGAAATATGATCGAAACTAGTCGGGGTAGCCGACTCAATACGACGTGAGTGTTTCCGTATAAATTATAACAAAATGTTTCAAAACCACGTTAGTTTTCATAGTAAATTCTATTGGTACGTTATTGGCAACTTATTAAATATAACTAAGATATAATCAGCTTCTTCTATATTACAAGAACATTATTTTTACAAAACAAAAAACAAAAACCGACTTCAAAAGACCGTTTGTCGCGCACGTACTTCATGCAAATTTAAGACTTAAATGGTTTTCTCATGGATACCATTATCAGAACTGGACTAAATTAAAATGGAACCAAATGGGAAGCGTCGGCTTTCTAATAAAAAAAGAATCATCAAAATCGATTCACCCAGTCAAAAGTTATGAGGTAACAAACATAAAAAAAAAAATAAAAAAAAAACATACAGACGAATTGATAACCTCCTCCTTTTTTGAAGTCGGTTAAAAAGCGATGTTTATTATTAACTAAGTATGGTCTTAAAAATTTCGGAATACTAAAAATAATCATAACATAATTATGCTAGCATGGCAACCCTCACTTCTTGATGGTGGCACTACTGAGGCTGACTTGCGGATGTTGTGTCACTCTCACGACTAGGGAGTCGTGAGGGTATCGGCAAGATGGCGGTGCCGGTGATAATACGGAGGCGATATAAAAGATGGAAGATTGGAAAGGCTAAGCCGCCTGTCCTCTGATTGTGATTGTGAATAGTGAAGTGCTGTGATATTATTAAAATTGTGAGTAGCTTCCATAAAACCGATTGAGTATGTGATTCTAGTGTATAATTCCCCGAAACTCCATAGTAGTATACCCATAGGTAACGTAAGTCGGAGGTAATGCTCTGACACATAAGGTTGTCACCGTAAAAACTAGTACTAGCACCAGTTTTTAGGGTGAGACCCAATATATTATGATAGTTGTCACCGTAAAAACTGGTGCTAATCATCGTACTTTTTGGTGATATCAGTATGCTCCGTACTTTAGGTGAATTCATCGAAATTTTGATGTCCATTTGTCTCAATGTAATGTTTAATTAATGTTAACACAAAACTTAAAGCCAAAAACATTATATTTACTGATAAATACAAAAATGTACCGAGCTTAATAAAAGCCTTATCTGAACATTTTGTGGCTGAAAACATGGCAACAGTTTGAATACAAATTGAAAGCAAATTAAAAGTTAGGTTTTCTTACAACTTTTAAGGGGAATTTTATTAAATTGGGTTTCTGTGGATTATTTAATTAGTTGAACATAATTTTGAACATAGTTTTTAAAAAACTTCTTATCTAATTTTAACTTATAACCTACATAACGAACTGTTGTAAAATGCTATTCGCTTTTTCATAAATTTTAATGTCTACTTAATTTCATAACAAAATCGCTTAGAAAACTACTTATAATTTTTTATTTGTAATAAAAAAACTGTCTTATCTTAATATATATAAATTACGTGTCACGTTGTTTGTCCGCTATAGACTCCTAAACTACTTAACCGATTTGCACACCGAGTGCAGTTCGATCTAACTTAGGAGATAGGATAGCTCACATCTCAATTTATATTAAAAAAACATGAAAAATTAGAAAATTTAAAAATACTTAAACCATAGGTATGGTATAGCGCTTTGGACAATGTAAACTTTTTTAATGTAACTTTTGACATTTGACATAGAATTGACGCAATGGCTTTTTTTACCAATTCGAATTAAATAGTCATCGTGACAGGACAACGTCTGTCGAGTCAGCTAGTTAAATTATAAATCTTAAAATTCGTGTTTGGATGTTTGTCTCAATTACTCATAAACTGCTGAACTGATTTCGATGAACTATGAAAACTAAAATTTAAAATATCATATATATAATCATATATGTATTATATATATTTATATTTTATAATTTTTATTTTTAAATATCTGTTCTGGGTCTGGATGTTAGTTGTCCTTGTCTTTGTGTGTGTTCCATCGCATCCCCGACACAGGATTCATTCCTAGTGGGGAGCTATGAGTGTGAAACGTTTAAACGTTTAAAGTGGTTTTGACACAACCACGACCGCAATTGTGGGTGCTTCACGCTTGTAATCTCCTGATGAAGATCATCGAATGTGATCGAAACTAGTTGATGGAAACGACTCAATTTTTACGTGAGTATTCCTGTTTTAATTATATTGTTCGATCTCTGCAAGTAAAATGAGGGTAGATGGAATATTTGCTCCATCGATTTTTATATACGGACGTCAAAATGATAGACGGCCACTCTGTCATAGCGAATCGCATCGAACGCACCCTTGCGCTCGTATTTACTCGCGACGTGTGCTCAGTAGTCGATTCCGTCCAGAACATTCCCGAAACCTCCGTGTCCGTGACACTGTGCTGTGTTGTGACGTCTGTTGGAGAACTCTTATAACCAGCAGTTCAGGCCGTGCCGAGCTGTTCACCAAATCGCGACGGAAGCTGAAAGTCATTTGGCGGTCGTGGATGAAAGGTTGGTGGAGTTTTCTTATCTGCCTTCGTCAGCTTGCGGGGATAGTCATCCGTTTCCTACCTACTGTTCTGGATGCACCTCATACAGTCCACTTACCAAAAATAATTTCCCCGAGACTGTACGTGTATCGTACAATCTTTTTGGTCACTTCGTAACCGGATTTAACCGGATTATAAATCACCTCGTAATTATTGCCGTGCATAATTACTTTTGTTAAGACGTTCTTAACATATTGGCCGTGCCAATTCTTTTATTTTCCCTACATTTTATTCAATTGCATGCGCGTGGTAGACGTTCTACACGTGACGTGTCCATACTTAACTTCCCTAATCTGCCCTGGTACTTTATTTATTTCACTATACACATTATAATCTTGTCGTACAAGTATTTATTTATGTATTGTATAGTTTATTTGCATAAAGTATAACGTATTTTCGTAAAAATATTCATATTTGTACTTGTTGACTGCTTCGTGGGTCATTTTACAAAATGGCGCCAACTAAAGAAAAAGTTGACATTGAAGAGAAAAGGCCGAATGATTTAACCGTGTTAATTCATCGCAAGCAACGAATGTTTCAACAAATGCAAGTAATTTATGATATGACCCGTGATTTATCAGATCCTGATAATTTACAATTATTTTTGATGCATGTCTGTGAAATTAATAATTTACGTAGTTCGTTTGAGAAAATTATATTCGAAATATTCGAAAAGGAACTTCAATTAGATCCAAAATCAACTCTTAGAAGTCATGAATTGCAAAGTTTTGATGACTTGTATTTCCGTGTGAAGCTATCTGCAAACAAAAATAAACCTAAAGTTGATAGCAATAAAAGTGATAACATTTCGCGCTCTGTGGAGTCGAAGCCTCGTTTACCTAAACTCGAGTTGTTTACGTTTGATTCGAATCCTGAGAATTTTACTACCTTTTACGAGACGTTTTGTTCTATGGTGCATAATCAACCTCATATTCCGAAGATAGAAAAATTCCACTATCTATTGCAGAGTGTAAAGGGGACAGCCTTGAATATTGTTAAAAGTATCCCGATTACCGCCAACAATTACGATCTAGTCTGGCAAAGTTTGATCGAGAAATACAAAGACGAAAGGTTATTATTAGGTAGGTACATTGATAAAATGTTAAACTTTTCACCGCTAACAAAAGAGTCTTCTACTCACTTGAACCTGTTCATTGAGAACTTTGATCATTCATACAAAGCGATTCAAGCTTTAGAAATTAAAAATTTAAATAGTTACGTAATGTGTCACATTGCAATGCGGGCGTTAGACCCACAAACGCGGAAGAACTTTGAACAAAATTTAGACCAAAATTCAATACCTACTTTTGATGAACTTATCTGTTTTGTTCAGAATTATATAAAAGTTCTGGATCATTCTACCTCTTATTCAACTGCGACTGTGCAGCAAAATAAGCGACAAAGTGATGCAAAGCAGGGTAGTTCAAGAAGCTACTCGCATGCTTCTTCGACCAGTTCTAAGATTATTAAGTGTTTACATTGTGGCGGAGATCATATGATTTTTCGATGTGATCAGTTCCGAAAATTGTCAATCGGTAAACGCATTAGCCGTGCTAATGAACTGAAGCTGTGCCACAATTGTTTAAAACAAAACCACTTTGCAAACTCGTGTAAAAGCAACTTTAAATGTTTAATTTGTCGATTATCTCATCATGTACTTTTACACGAAGAAGTTACCGTCAATAACAACAAACCGGTATCTCATCCGATTCCAGCTGCGCCGGCGTCTTTGCCGTGCATAGTAGATCAGCCAGCTGTTATCAACAATACCTGCCATGTGACGTCATCGACGACTAATTATAGCGTTATCTTAGGAACTGCCGTCGTAAACTGTTTAGATGCATTTGATAATTTACAACCTTGTCGTATTTTAATTGATTCGGGAGCACAATCTAGTTTTATTTCAATGGATTGTTATCAAAGACTGGGACTGTCAGCAAATAAATGTCCGTTTAATATTTTCGGACTTGGTGGTATAACGAAAACACCTCTTTTCACGCCAGGATGGTATATATTTATAAAACACTTTATATATCACAATTATATTCACAGTAACAGTATTACATCGACGTCTGATCGAAACTAAAGCTAAAACCGAATTGCCTTTCACTTCTCAACATGCCACCTCGCCAAGTCTTAATCCCCTCTACTTTACTATCGTTCTTCCTTTAGCGCTATTGCGTTTACTGGGCGGGGCGACATGTTTCCGGTGACCATTTTAATCAAAAGACTGTTTATCAAATTAAATACCAAATGATATAAAATCGAGTAAATGACATTAAGGTGATTAAATTTATACTATACATAATTAAAAATCATGACACTCGGCCATCCGGCAACGTGATGCCTCCCGGCATTACCCACAAAATACACATAAAATATAAATTTAAAACATCTTTGAATAAATATTACATGGAAATTCGGTCTGTCTTAGTAAAATCATAATACAATAGACAATTTCAATAAAAATGATCGTTAAAACGAACTATAACTATGATTAATGACACAACACTGATAATTCAGGTTAACATTTTAACAGTTTTGGTGTACTCAGAAAACACACATTAATTACAATAATAATTTCTCTGAGTTATCTATTACAATTACAAATCATGACATTCGGCCTTATAACGATCTAGTTACTTGGATTCAACTATTTATATACAAGACTATTGTCGTCAAAAATTTAAATAAGTATTTTCATTTACACATGTCTGTACCCTTTTTGATACATTTATTTCAAGCAACCTTGAGAAAACAAACTTTCAACTGATATGGTATCTAGTATTCTAAACTAGTATCCCTGTCAAAACGAATTTAAGAAGCTGAATCATAAAAATGAAAACAAAGATCATAATAGCTTAAAAAAACGTAAAGTGTAAAAAAATATAGAAACGCAAAAATAGTAGGCCTTGTAAAAGAGCATATCCTATGGACACATTTTAACTAAATGCAACGAAACAAGTTAAAACTGTAATTATATTACACTATTAGTACCTAACCTATACTAGTGTTAAATACTGTAAAACACAAATCTATCGAAATGAATCATTTGTTTACATTTATTTATTCAAGTAACCTATATTGAAGCACGAAATATCGTTTATCATTAGTATCGCATTATTATAATATTAATGAAGTAATAGAATATTATATAAGAACCACCTTGTGTACACAATATATACATATTGAAGCTAGATATTTCACAAAGATAGGCTAGAATTTAGCAATAATACAGCATGGATGAAAACCAAAAATGATTCAGGAATAAACTAATTACCATTTTATCAGATATCTCAAAATATTAAAGAAAGTTTTCATTAGTAAAAACTTAGTGATTGAAATAAGGGTTTCTGCAAAGATAAAAAAAAACAACGTTTGCCATCTTCAAAGTGTTAAACCATGTTTGGGAAGATCTGATTAATATTAAAGAACTGATATTTCTCCGTGAGTTTTGATTGCATCTGACATAAAACATTACACCAATGCTCTCAGCTAATGGTACAGGTACGCGGAACCTTATTAATATTGGTAAAATTATATCTGCAGAATAGAATCACTGCCCATACAAAAAGAGCATGAATGTTGCAACGACTAAATTTAGGTTTTATGAATGACAATCTCGACGTACCAAATAATGCTATTATTGTACAGACTACTAATTACATTCCTGATTTACTGGCAAATTGTGCATGATTATGCCACCATATTTGAATATTCATATTCATTTATTCGAACTAATAGTACCTATACGTCAAATATAAAATTATATAAAGTTTTAATGTTAAATTTTTAAAACATTATCCAAAACAAAGTTCAGCTGAACTTAATAACTTAGCTAAATAAAAACAAAGCTAGCACCGCACTTAAGATAGTTACAGATTGGTTACAATTACAATATATCGATTGGACAGGAACCAATACGGAACATGAACCTCATTTTATTTCAAAAGTAAGTATAACTCTTAACATCAGTATTTAAAACACCGTAAACAAACCTAATTTTTAGGTTAGCATTAGCTATAGATACGTATTTCAATTTAATTTTTTTTTTTTTTACTCAAATCTAAAAGTCACTATTACCTCTTGATTACTCGCTTTGATTTACCCTCTAGCAACATTTAATACGAGTGCCAGGCAACATCATGATCGTGAGCGCGTCACGCTTGTTATCGTTGAGAATAAAATTATAGTCCTATCAGACTTAACAGTTCGCAAGTTCGTGTTAATCTTAAAAAAAATGTGTGAAATCAAAACAACATTTGTTTTCATGGTAAAAAAGTAGTAAGTAATGTAGTAGTAGTAATAATCGTAGCAAGTAATATTACATAAACCCCAACAAAAAAAACACGAAAAAATATATATATATATATATATCTTGGGCTATACACGGGTATTCCATAAACTTAGACTTTTCATATCCACAAAAATTAAAATTAAAAAGTGAAATAGTAGTATTCCGCGGTAGATTACGATTTAAAATTAACAAAACTTTACTAAACCAACATTTATCATATATTTGATTGAAATTTAGAGATAACCAGCTTTACCAAACACAAAAATATTGTTGATTCGAATGTTTTGGAACTGGCATTGCAATGCCCATTCATCGAACAAACTACCTCAGAACAATGCTTACTTAAAAAGCAGTTCAACTTTTAACAAAATACCTTCACAAGTTACAAACAAAAATAAACTCACTTCACTCGTTGATAAAAACAAAACCTCACATTATATAGACGATAAATCATAATCACTAAACAACAAATACGTAAAATGGATAATTTGCTACAATACTTTCATTTACTAGTGGATGGGAAGACGATCACTTCATTAATTTAATTTAACCATATTTTCACAAAAACGGTGATCTCGTTATCAATGTTAATAACGCTCTTTGACTCTATCCAAAAACTAAGGTAACGTATTTAATTAACTTCAAGTCTACTCGTTGCTATCAAAAATGCAATTGAAGAAATATTAACAAACTGAGAATTACAGATATACTGAGCCAACCATTCAAAGTTAACAAAATGTTAAAGTTAACTAGTCTTTTGTTCAATATGGAAACTATGTTTAATTAACAAGAGTTTGTTGTTACTGGCAATTAACGTGTTTTAACTTTCAGGTTACACGTAACTTTTACAGGTTTTATTCTTTTTGTGCTCCATCTAAACTTTTAGTTAAAACTTTTACTTGCTTTTAGTTTTAATACTGTTCTTTTATCAGGAGGAAAATTACTAAATCTCATAACACAGGATCCCCTTAGCATGAGTCTATTCAGGGTATTAAGGTTTACAGACTCATTGGAAATCAAGTAGTTATCTAAAATTATGCCAACACGAGTCAATAGTTTTTTTCAAGTGTAACCTCCATAAACAATGTATATTTCTTAAATAAACAAGCTATTATCATAACTAAATTCTTCTAATGCAAGTCGGGTTGATCCTGCGACCCGAAGTAAACTTAACATTCATATGCTATCATTGCATAACGCCATGTACACTAATGTACAATATACCTATTATACCTTTATTATAGTTATAGAATGCCAAATCATAATAAAAGAAAACAAATTTTGATGGGTACATTGCTCAACAGAATTCATCGTGTGTTAAACATGAACGACAAGTGTCAATCGAACTGAAGTTGTTTTCAACAATCTCGTGTTTTGAAAAAAACGAAATAGGATTCAAAAATATTATTACCTAAATAGCAATTCACCAGAAAAATACCAAAATATTTATATAATAATTTTTAAATTTGATCTCCATTTACCTGCCTAGTTTTCAAAACGATTTCATTATTAAGATCGAAAGCACTGAATCTCAAAACAGACCTGCCTTAGTCTATTCAGGGTTTACACCCAAATAACATCATGAAATGAAATGATCCTAAAATTATCCACTACACGACAGTCTATCCAAAATAAGAAGTACCTTTTGAAGTTTAACACCTTTCATGGTGCTCTAACTTTGCACACGCGTGCTTACATATATATATTTTTTTTGACCTTTGAGGTAAGACCATGGAGAATAATTAAACCGTTTTTATTAAATCGCAATGTAGTAGAATTACAAATCATCATTTATTTTTTTTATTTTTTTTTTATCCTTTTATATAAAATTTACAAAAATAATTAAATCAATTTAAGTAATAAATTATATTATTTTCTTAACGTTGTTTTTAAAGTTACGTAGCCTATGTTTTTTTTTTGTGAAGTGCACATTCGAATTTAATTGTGAATTAATTATTGGTAAAATTCTAGTATAATCGTCGCAGCAATTATTATTATACATTTGGAAAATTAAGTTTGAAGTTACTCAAAGTACCTATTATTTTAAGTATGTATTTTATAGAACGCCGTTTTACACGGGATGGCAGTAATCATTTAAACAAAAAATATTAAAACGTGAATCATAATATTGCTAAAACTTTAATCAGTTACCAAACATTAGAAATCGATATCTTTTAATAATCGAATATTGGCACAATTTTTTTTTTATCCTCGTTTTAATAAGTCAAAATACATCTCTATTGGATTAGATAGAATGTTATACTATTCATCAAGTATCTCAATTATTATAATTACATATGCGAGTCAAGTTGAATTGACGACCCAAAAATAACAACGATTTTGCTGCCCCGTTTCGATTGTAAATCGATTTTAGTTTCTAGGCTTGTTACGAGATGGCGCTACTAGAAAAGTTAGATCGCGCAAGCAAGTTATTCACTCAAATCTCAAACAGTACGGTGACACGTCTTTTAAAATATGACTGGGTAAATTCTAACCTAACATGGAGTTTCAGTTTAGTCTTATTATAAGAAAAGCAACTCTCAGAAATGCTTGAATGTATAGATATACTCTGATATATTACTATGCTCTTGCTTAACACCCCGTGTATAATATGTGTACTTTTTATACCTTCATCAAAGTTTAAAGCATTATAAACACGTCAAATTCAAAAATAGGAAAAAAATTGTTTTGAAATATGAAAGAAGTGTGTCAACTCGTGATTTGAAAAGAACCAAATATTATTCACCAATATCATTATTTCATTAATTAGCTATTCGGGTAAAATGATTAAAAATTAATGTCAAAATTAACTAAATTAGCGTGTTTTTATATGATAACGTTATATAAAAGAAGACCAATCCACTGAAAGATATCAATAGAAATAATGTAGAATTATCAAAATCATTTTAGGTACATTTCAGAAGTATGGAAAAAAAATACCCTCCAAAATTTAAGTAGGAACTCCCGTAAAATAGCACAACCATCAAAATATTTTATTATAATTGTTATCTTTTTGCTAAATAGCATAAACCATTATTATGTAGTTTGACTGTGACTGAAGTAAATTATTGATGCAAATATCGATTTGTAACGTGTTAACTGTAAAACAGTAACATAACCACCGAATTCGGATAACATAGCGTAAGTTACGGTAATTCTGTATAGAATTTTATAACAGCCTTAATTAATAGAAAATTTGTTTGATACCTTCCGGGTCTATCAAAGTCTTTCCAGTTACAGCGCTCGAACAGCATGGAGCTCTCGCGAAAAGCATGAAGGTCTCTTCGTTTTCTGCCGATGCCTAGGCAGCATATCACGAGCAGTACCGTCTACGGTGAACTTCATTGACACCAGTCAACACCCTGGAATGTATACATTGTCTCCGGCAGAATACATTCACAAACTAACAGTTAACATTGGGGGGAAAAAAAAGGTTCATTTTTAGTTCGGCAAACAATAAACTAAAAGCATATAACCTTTTCAATTAAATATTTAAAGTTCATTGAAATAAAACAAACTTAATCATACATGACTCACTCACATCGCATCACATCCAACAGAAAGCATATTCTGTTCAACTATGCAGTGAAATATAAGAATTCACTTAACATTTAGCGGAAATATATATATCCGCGCCATTAAAAAGGGACATCTAATGTTTACTTAATTTCCAGTGAGAAACATATTATGCACTAGTACATAATTTTTGTACAATTTCTGTGTAAACAAAATGAATAAAATCGTTAACTTCGTAATGATATTAATATGTAATAAAAAAAAAATTAAGAAAATGAATAAATAAGTGATTAATAATGAAAAGTTTAAAAAAATAAAATTACTTCTTATATCCGGCAAATACAGATATATATATATTTTTAATAATATAAACTTTATAAATAATGGCAAGAAGTGGTTTCAATCTCGCACAATTTTGGCGGTTTTTGGGAATAGCAGCCTTAACTAGTGAATCTAACGATCCACTTAACATTCATCGGGAAGCATACCCGTAACAAACCAGTGAGTGAGTTAACCAACAGTCTGACTTTACTCAAAAATTAAATCTTAGCTCGTAAATCTCGAAGATATACTTTCAACATAATTATAATAAAGTCAACTATAAACATATGAAAGCCTTTTCTCTTTCTCTTTATAAAATGTAGGTAGAAATAAATTAAACGAAAACAAAACGGTATTCTATAAATACTGCTCAGCTATTTTAACGACTTCGCGCGAAAATATCAACTTCGTTTTCCAAATTCAAATATACGTATACACAATGGGCAAGTACCAAAACATATCATGTGCTATTAAAAAGTAGGCCTAACCTACCCTCTTCCGAGTGGATGTTTTATGAAAATGCGCGCCATAGTACTGCCAAGGAGTAGCCTTGGCCAAGTACCTACGCGCACCTGCATTTACTTTTAATTAAAATCACATTATCAAAAAAATTACCCCTATTGAAAACGGTAGGTACGTGAATTTTACCACCCACCCAATGCATATACGTACATTACATTTATTAATTTCTATACAATACATTAATTTTAAGCACAAATACCTTGGTAACAGTAAGATGAAAAGAGAAAGAGAAAACAAAAGCTTAACACAATAACAAGATTAGCATACCTTCATTTTTTTTGGTGTATCCTGCACATCGTCTACGTTTAGCTCTCCATGATGCTGCTCGTGGTGATCTCGCTACAGGGGGAGCTCCCTGAGCTCGGTTAGCTTGTGGAGCAACGGCGTTCACACGTCTGCTGCTTTTTTAACATCATGTTTTAACATTTTCTTTTCTTCGTTTGCGGCTTGGCGTGAGTTTTTTAACACTTCTGAAGTATAACGAAAACACCTCTTTTCACGCCAGGATGGTATATATTTATAAAACACTTTATATATCACAATTATATTCACAGTAACAGTATTACATCGACGTCTGATCGAAACTAAAGCTAAAACCGAATTGCCTTTCACTTCTCAACATGCCACCTCGCCAAGTCTTAATCCCCTCTACTTTACTATCGTTCTTCCTTTAGCGCTATTGCGTTTACTGGGCGGGGCGACATGTTTCCGGTGACCATTTTAATCAAAAGACTGTTTATCAAATTAAATACCAAATGATATAAAATCGAGTAAATGACATTAAGGTGATTAAATTTATACTATACATAATTAAAAATCATGACAGTGGCGAGTATGTGAAAAACCACGGTATGGTTTCGTGTGGCATTCAGCCGCGTCATAGCGCGACGCCTGTATTTAATATTGATGCCGTAATATTGTCGAAGATTACTTCCGATTTGCCGACCGTACCTATTCCTGATAACGTGGTCAATGAATATAAAAGTCTGCAGTTAGCAGACCCGCGTTTTTACGATAAAAGACCGATTGATATAATTTTATCCGGTGACTTGTTTCCGTACATTTATGACGGTAAGAAATTTATAGTAAATAGTGATTTCCCAGTGGCGTTAGGGAGCGTATTTGGTTATGTAGTAACCGGAAGACTAGGGATGCCTTCCCCTAGCAACAGTGATGTAGTACCGTGTGCGACATCATTACACACCTCGTTCACTCTAGAGAGTGACAATTTAGATGAAACTCTCAAACGGTTTTGGGAGACGGAAGCTTTGCCGTGCGAAGTTCCGATGAATCCGCTAGATGAGCTAGCTAATAAAATATATTCAGAAAAACATTATCGCGATGACACCGGTCGTTACGTTTCTCCGATTTTATTAAACCCAGACCACGCACCTCTCGGTGATTCCTATGACGTTGCGTTGCGGCGCCTCAACCAGGTCGAGCGCCGGCTCGCCCGGTCTCCAGACCTTCATAAAGCCTACGTAGATTTTATGCGAGAATATGAAGCCCTCGGGCACATGGAGTTATACCAAGGTTCTGAACCTTCCGCGTATTTTATTCCGCACCATTGTGTTCTACGTCCGTCTTCACTTAGTACACCCCTGCGCGTTGTTTACGATGGATCGGCTCGTACTACTAACGGGATCTCTCTCAATGATGCACTTTTGACTGGCGAAAAACTGCTCCAAGATTTACTGAAAATCATTATCAATTTTCGACTGTTTGATGTATGTTTTACCGCGGATGTGTCAAAAATGTTTCGAGCCGTGTTAATTGATCCTGCCGATAGAAAGTATCAACATATTCTGTGGCGTGAATCTCCGACGGAACCGGTGCGCGTCTACGAATTGAAAACAAATACCTACGGGCTCCGTAGTGCGCCGTATGTAGCTGTACGCACGTTGCATCAGCTGGCGGCTGACGAGTTATCACGCGCTGAAAGTTCGCGATCTGAAGCCGCTAGGGTAGTCAGGCAAGGCTTTTATGTTGATGACCTTTTATGGTCATGCCAGTCAAAGGAAGAAGCTAGTAAATTACAAGACGATTTAGTTTCACTTCTTAAAAGTGGCGGGTTTGATTTAAGAAAATGGGCTAGCAACTGTCCGGACTTGCTAGGTAGAATGCAATCGGATCAGGTGTCTGCTATTAATTTTCAGGACGATACGTTATCGTCATCTCTCAAGGTTTTAGGTTTGATATGGCTTCCTTCCTGCGATAGTTTCGCGTTTAATTATAACATGACTGACACAAAACAAACCAAACGATCAGTTTTAAAACTACTCGCTAGTATTTACGACCCGATAGGTATGATTTCGCCTTGTACGTTTGTTGCTAAGTGCATTATGCAAGACGTTTGGAAATTAGGAGTCGGTTGGGATGATCAATTGCCACCCGAGCCCTGTGCGCAGTGGAATCAGTTCATCGCCGATTTACCGCTCTTATCAGAATTGCGTTTCGAGCGTCATGTACTAATACCCAATTTCTTTGAAGTGCAATTAATAGCTTTCTGTGATGCGTCGACCCGTGGTTACGCGTCGTGTTTATACCTACGCAGCGTAGATAAGGAAGGCAATGTCAAGGTTAGGCTGTTGACTAGTAAGTCGAAAGTCGCGCCGTTAAATCCAGTCATGTCAATACCTAGACTCGAACTCGAGGCAGCCGTGCTGCTTAGTAAATTAGTTAGTTTTGTCGTACAAAACTTAACTGTAATAAATTATTCGATTATCGCACTCAGCGATTCAAAGAACGTTCTAGCGTGGATTCAAACTCAACCTTATATGCTAAAAACTTTTGTAGCTAACCGTGTTAGTCGAATTACATCGGTAGTACCACCTAATTGCTGGTTCCACGTAAGAACTCACAACAACGGATCAGCTGACATGTGCTCGCGCGGTGTGTTGCCGGCTCGCTTCGTGGAGGTCGCCGCGGACTGGATGCAGGGCCCCGCGTGGCTGCGCGACGATCGAGATCAATGGCCGATTGAGTCATTTTACGTAAATAAAGAATTTAAGGTTCCCGAGCTTAAATCAAATAGTGCAACGTTTGCATTTAATTCATCTAACGACAGAAACGTTTTCTGTAACGACCTCGAAGAAACTTTCGAAAAGTTTTCTTCATTTAATAGATTACAGCGTGTAATCTCGTGGTGTCACAGGGTTGTAAATAACTTGCGTTGTAAAACTTCAGAGCGTCTTGTAGGACCGCTGCGAACCTCTGATCTTATTAAAGCTCACGACACGATAATTAGTGTTTTACAAACAAATCATTTTGGTTCCGAAATATCGTTACTGAAAAAAGGTAAATTTGTTGCCTCGCTACGTAAGTTATCACCTTTCGTGGACACTCACAATTTCCTCAGGGTGGGGGGTCGACTTGTACAAGCCGACCTGCCCTATAATACGAAGCACCCGGTGTTGCTTCCGAAATGTCAAACGAGCAAGTTATTAATTTATTATTTTCATGTAAAATATTTACATGTAGGCCCTCGTACGTTACAGGGAATATTGTGTAAAAATTATTGGCTTGTTAGTGCTCGTAGTATTATTCGATCCGTGTTATCGAAATGTAAAATGTGTTTTAAGTGCCGACCTACCGCGTTACAACCGGAAATGGGTACGTTACCCGCACCTAGGCTGTTGCCGAATAAAGTCTTTGATCACGTGGGGTGTGACATAGGTGGACCTTTCTACATTAAGGAAAGCTTGCGTCGTAACGCGAAGGTACATAAGGCATATTTTTGTCTTTTCTTATGCTTTTCGACTAAAGCCGTTTTTTGCGAAGTTCTTTCACAATTATCATGCGACTGCTTCTTAGCTACGCTCGATCGTTTAGTAGCACGACGCGGAATCCCGTCTTGCATGTACTCAGATTGCGGAACTAACTTTGTAGCTGCCGCTAAACACCTTAAAGAAGTAGCTCAATTTTGGAACGACAAAGATAATAAAGATGAAATCCTTGATGGATTGACAGTATTTTGCAGAGTTGAAGCCGTGCTTAACTCGCGACCTTTGTGTTCGTTGTCAGACAACCCTAACGAATTTGAAGTCCTGACAGCAGGTCATTTTCTGATAGGTAGAAGTCTAGTGGCTGTCCCGGAATATGAGTATGAGAACGTACCTATGAATAGATTGTCACGTTGGCAATTAATTCAGAAGGTTTCGCAAACATTCTGGAGACGATGGTCTGATGATTACCTCCACACTCTGCAGCAGAGAGCGAAGTGGTTTTCTTCACCTCCCAACGTAAAGATTGGAGATTTAGTTTTGTTAAAATCTAATTTGACTAGACCTTTACAATGGCCGCTCGGTAGAATTGAAGCGACACACGAAGGCGTTGACAAAATTGTGCGCGTTGTCACACTTAAAACTAAAAACGGTGTAATTAAACGACCCGTTAATAAAATTTGCCCTTTACCTTATGCAAATTAATTACCTTTAAATTATTTAAGAAAGTTATATTTAAGATATTTTTTACTAGTTATCTTTTACATTATAATTTATACACACACATTTTATTTTCTATTTATGTTTTATCTATCTAACACACCTCGCTAATAAGCATCCCAAATTTATGAATTATTGTTTGACTCTCTTAATTTTAGATTGTTATATCCTTTACTTCCCTTATTGTATGAGTAAGGAATTCAAACATGTTGAATTCGGTAGGGGGTATGTTCGATCTCTGCAAGTAAAATGAGGGTAGATGGAATATTTGCTCCATCGATTTTTATATACGGACGTCAAAATGATAGACGGCCACTCTGTCATAGCGAATCGCATCGAACGCACCCTTGCGCTCGTATTTACTCGCGACGTGTGCTCAGTAGTCGATTCCGTCCAGAACATTCCCGAAACCTCCGTGTCCGTGACACTGTGCTGTGTTGTGACGTCTGTTGGAGAACTCTTATAACCAGCAGTTCAGGCCGTGCCGAGCTGTTCACCAAATCGCGACGGAAGCTGAAAGTCATTTGGCGGTCGTGGATGAAAGGTTGGTGGAGTTTTCTTATCTGCCTTCGTCAGCTTGCGGGGATGGTCATCCGTTTCCTACCTACTGTTCTGGATGCACCTCATACAGTCCACTTACCAAAAATAATTTCCCCGAGACTGTACGTGTATCGTACAATATCAAAATGATTTCGATGAAATTTGTAAAAATATAGTTTATGCCCTGAATTAACACTTAGGTACTTTCACCCCAGAAAAATTAACGGTTCTTTTTGCAAATAAAACGTGACGAACTTACAATAATCAAAATTAACAAACGAGGAATTTAAAAAAAAATAGAACTGTGACAAATTCACACATACTTTTTTTCGTGACGAATTTACTTTGTGATGAATGTACAGCAACCCAATGAAACATTGGCACTGCAAATTGTATAAATAGTAAAAAAATACCAAAATTTCATTTTTTTTAACAGTTATATCAAAAGAGACGTCACACGTCTTAAGGTTTGGTATTCAAAACACAGATTTGTAGTTTCCCGATTTTTTTCTCCTGCATTTTGTATTGAAGTTCATCGTTAACATGAATACTGAAAAGCTTTCGAATAACATTGTAAATAATGTAGAATCCACGCGATAAAATCCTCACAACCGTTTTAATTGCTGGATGTATAGTATATTATTTCGGTTTAAAATAAAGCGCTCATCAAAATTAGTTAACGTGTATCAAAAGGAGAATGGGCACTTTTGTATGGGCGCCGTCCCCGTGTTGTATCAAGTCGTGACATATGTCATTTGAAAGATGATAATATTAGCTTTATTTAATTGTATGACTCAACCTTGAATGACGTGCAGGGAAAAAGATATGATCGTTTTTAGATTATAAAAAAAATTGCTGATTTTTTTGCTTTCTAAAGCTATTATTAGGAATTTTATTAACATGTATGTCAAAAATTACTTTTATTATTGAATCCAGGGTTATTCATAAAGGGTACGGTAAGCCGAAAAGGGCTCATAAGGGCATTATTTTCATTATGAACAACTTTTACTATGGGACCAACCCGAAATTCGGGAAAAATTCAGCTGTTCCATAGAAAATGTCAATGACACTCGACAAAATGTAAGGAACATTTTGGCAATGGTTTGCAAGAAATAAAGAGTATTAAGAGTGCTGTCTGATAAAAGGCATTTTATGTCAGTCGCTATGTATCCAGTAGCTGAATATGTCCTCTCTGAAAAACATGAAAAAGCTAGTCGTTTCCATTAACACCTACAAAGCTTTCGACAGGGTTTGGCATAAAAGCCTTATAAACAAGCTCCCTTTGTTTGGCTTGTTTGCTTGGTTTGTTGCATGGATATCGAACTTCCAGCGGGATTATTTAATTCGAGCAGTGGTCATTGGTGGTTCTTTATCTGATTTAAAAGATATCAAGGCCGGTGTTCTCCGGGGGTCTGTGCTCTCCACAACGCTTTTCCTTGTTCACAGTAATTATCTGCTAAAGCCTGGTGTTTTGGGTACGCAGACGACAAACCGTTGCCGTTGCACATCCGACGCGCGGTTCAGCGGATGAAAATCCAGCCTCCGAGAGAAGCCATAGTCAAGCGCATAAGCTTGTCTCTTGGCAGTTTTCGATTGAGGCGGTACTAACCTGGTTAAGTTTGATGCGCACTCTGACATTCTATTGAATAATAAAGCAATACCTACAGTCAAAGCACGAGCTTTTGCAATCGGTATTGTATAAGATACACGTTTGAAAGTAGTGTTACTGATGGATTGTCTATTATGGATAGTTTTTTTTTGAGACTGGGGGAAACCTAGAAAATAACCGGCTGCATTGGGGGGCAACCGGGTCAAGGGGGTTTTTGTGAGGTTATACCTACTAAAACTACCTCTGTTACCATCCTCTGTTGGTGGTGATATGAGCGCTTTCTCATGTTTTCGATAGTCTCACAGATGTGAGTGGTAAGATCACCAGTAGACCAGTTTCAGCAAAATCCGTACTGCCAGTCACTTACGAGGTCATTAGCTTCTCGGTACGCCAGGAGCTTGTTCCATAGTATGTTGTCTTGCAGAGTATGAATAAGATCGGGATAGGCTTGTAGTGAGATTCAGCATGACTACCCTTCTCAATAAATGCAATTCTCAATAAGATTTCTTAATTATTTTCTAGAACATCAATAATGTCGACACAGCCGATTTTATCGATAGTATCTCACACCGTTAGCAGTATTATGACGTTTTGAGCCAAATTCATAAAGATTCATGGCTGGCTCTGCAAAGAAGGCCTAATTGACCACTATTTTCAAAGTCGAAAGCATTTAAAAAGTGAAAATCTCTGCATTTAGTCTATGATTGCTCTCTGCTCTATGCCTTTACTCTTATCTGTAACCATTATTTAAAGTTTATCTCGCTCGCTTACATTGTCTTGGCAAAAGGAGAGATAATTAAAAAAAAGCAAACTAGTTCGGGCTTTAACCCTTCGACAAGACAACTTTTAATCCTAATCAGACTTCACTTACAGGTAAGTTCGCTTAATTTTTCAAATATTGATAATATTAATAAATCGATATTATATTATGGCATTATTCAGACAAAAACTGTCGATAATCAGCAATGTAAGGATTTTGGCATTTGCCAGTATAAAATTAAAATAATTACAACTATTTAAACGTTTAATAATAAACTATTATTATCCAATTGTTACACGGGAGTGATAAAATAGTCACAGAAAATGGATACACGATAATAAAATTCGATAAAATACTTTTATAAAACAAAAAAAACAGCACTTTTTGGAATCTAAAAACCGTCATATCTTTTTCCCTGCACGTCACTCAGGGTTGGTGTCATATAATTAAATAATGCTATTGTTATGCTCTTTCGAATGACATATGTCATGACTTGATACAGCACCGGGGACGAAGTGCCCATCATCCTTTGTCCATCAAGTCTACTGTTTGTTGATCGAAATCGATTTGACTGTGGTTGAAAGGCCGAATTTGAATTGAACTATAAACTGGGTTAGGCTTTCGGTTTTTTCATCTAAATAGAAACATACACTTCTACTACAAACGTTTTGGTTTAGAATTTTAGTTTTAGACGGAAATTTTGTAACGTTACGTTATTTAACCAATGTATGTAAGTGAGTGTTTTCGGATCCAATCTTGCAACTGCGCGTGGAACCATTTTCAGATGACCAATTGAGCTGAAATACCTGTGTATTTCCAACAGTGTAATAAAAATAAAAGCTTGTTTATAATAAAAAAAATAATGAAATCATTATTTTGATGAGCACGTAAATAGCGTCCTATCATTTTAATTCAAAATACAGCGGACCGCGCTTGCCCACATTTTTTGCCCATGTATTTGTCCATTCGAACTAAATGGTTCGGAAAAATGTTTTTCAAATTGAAAACACTCAATGTTTTTTGTCCGTTTTGTAATCCTTTGGGATTTCGTCTGGATTTTTTGTAAACTATCAGATTTGAATAAATGGAGTAATAAAATATTACCATAGGCTCTTTGGGTACAGGGCTATCAGGAAAGGCTCATCATTATGAACAAGTTTTACGATGGGACAAATCCATTATTCGTGAAAAAAATCAGTTGTTCCATACACTTTGTCGAATGTCATTGACATTTTGACTGTGAAACAGATGTTTTTTTTTACATATTCCGGGTTGAAATCATAGTAAAAGTAGTTCATAATGATGAATACCATGAGCCTTTTATCTTGTAGCCCTTTCCATACATCCTGTATAAATTAGAATAAAATTACTATCAGACATATTCTTTTCAGACGTATTTTCTTCAGCCGTTAAAAATTTAATAAAACGTAAAACCTGAAGAAAAACAGAATTTATTTCAAAGTTTTTGCCCGCCATCTGCCGTATCCTGCGGAATCTTGGAGATAATTAGCGGCCGCAAACAATACCTAATATTGAGTGTCTCAGCTCTACTGAAACTAACTAACTAACCTTAATTACCTTTACTTACGGGTTGATTACACCTAACGAGTACAGTGGCGAGACAATGCCCTCGGCCGAGTACTCGGTTTGGATATACAATTTGACGAGGCGAGATATTCATTAAAACCTTGACTTGTTTGCTCGGCTAAGTGTGCTCATTTACTGTCTCGCCACTGTACTCGTTACGTGTAATCAACCCATTACAATATACACCATCGTTCAATAAATACCTATCCTGTGGCACAACACTCGTAAGCCACACAAATCCCACCCTACTAGTGCATATTTATAAATGAGAATGTGTGCGTGAGTGTGTGAATTTTTGTGACCTGTGACTACTCGTATTATACTAATCTGATTTTGACAAAATTTGGAGTGCGAGTAGCTTATGCCCTGGATTAATAGATAGACTTTTAATCATCAACACATCACAGCAAATGGGTAAAAAACAAAGAAACTAGCTCGGGGTAATACTATAGTAATGTATGTATGTATGTATGTAGTTATGTATGTTGAGGGCATTGTTTCCAGTGAAATTACAGAGCAAACGGGAGATTAAACAACTTATATCTCAGGGTGACGAGCGCAGTGCTGTGCCGCGCAGGGTCTTGAATTCTGCCAGTTCAAAATTCTGGGTGGCGCAGACCTGTTATGGGCAAACGTGACGTTTAACATCAGGCGAGCGATTTGCTCGTCTCGTCACTCAATTACATAAACATAAACAATGTTACGCTTAGCAACGCATAAGCTACGATTAGCCTTAAAGTCCTTAGTTAATCCGTAATTTCACCTTCTCTCTGAACTCGATAACTCAGAAACAAAAGACGGAATAACTATTTCATACACCGAAGTTGGATTATACTAGATCGATGATTTCATATCTTCTCGACGTTTATTAGTTGAGTAGTATAATAATAAGGTATAAGTAGCCTGGGGAATCCTGGGGAACAGGGTCACCCCTCCATAGGTGCAGGGGGCCCTAATCGGGCCCATCGCCGGGGCGAGGTGGCGATTGCTAACGCGACCCCACCTTGCCCCATCTCAGGCGGATGCCGAACACCCCAGTGGTTTTAGTGGGTATGCCGCCGCAGGGCGGAGACTCCCACATAACCACCCTGCCTCCCCCGGGGCGGGCGTGGTATCCATAAAGGATTTCCACTGGGTAAACAAAAAAAAAAAAAAAAAAAAAAAAAAGCTAATAGTAGCATCGGGTAGCGTAGCCTCAACGTGAACGTAGCATACTTCGCTAAAACCTAACTAATAACTGCCATAGTATAAAATTACTGTACTGTCTACATAACTATGACTTGGCCAAGTAAAAAACGTTTCGAAGGAAATGCGGTCAGTTTCCTTCGAATCGGGCGGAAAAAACTC
The DNA here is from genome assembly GCA_949125135.1 of Alcis repandata. Lineage (NCBI taxonomy): Eukaryota > Metazoa > Arthropoda > Insecta > Lepidoptera > Geometridae > Alcis > Alcis repandata. The sequence continues at coordinate 2,161,195 of OX421237.1, forward strand.
TAATGACTTCGAGCTTTCGTTATAAACTTCTTTTATGGAATTCTTTAATTGGTGTATGCTGTAAGTATTAAAACATAAATACGTAGAATAGAACTGTTGAAGTTTTTGTACTTGAAATGTATATTTTGGTCGGCACAGAACTTTAATGGGCAAGCGCGATGCTTAACATCAATAAAGTGGTCTGCTTGCTTAGTTAATCCTTTGCATCGAGAAATTGTTGTATTCTAAACTACGATAAGGGACGACTCCGTTCAACGATTGCAAATAAATGAATACCAGCTGCGACCCGCGGTATCACCCGCGTGGTATCATTATTATTATTATAGGAGTTATAATGATAACTGTGTTGATGGTGATGATGGTAAAACGTGACCTATGTTTTTTTTAATACCCCTGACAACGTGTATGCAATATACAATATTTCATAATAATCGACTGATAAGACCTGAAAGAGTTTCAAACAAACTTACTTACTATGTTATGGGTTGAATACATGTAACGAGTAGAGTGGCGAGACAGTAAATGCGCATACTTGGCCGAGCAAACAAATCATGGTTATGGACTGTCTCGCCTCGTCAAACTCTTTATACAAACCGAGAACTCGGCCGAGGCTGTTCTCTCGCCACTGTACTCGTTACGTGTTATCATCCCATTACTATTCGGATAATTGAATGAAACTGAATCTGTCTCATTAAATTCATAATTTGAATTGCGTACAGCACCTTATCAAATTAATCACAGTTTAACCTTGCCTGAAACCTTTGCTGAAAAGGGCTGTAATTATTATAATTAAATTTTAATTTATATTTATCCACATTTCACTAATATTATATTAAAGCTACTAGTATTAAACCACTAGCTACCCCCACAGTTTATTGCTAAATATTTTTTCATTCTTTCGCTAATTTTAAAAGTCGTAAAACAAGAGTTATTTGTCTTTCAAAAACACTTACTCTTTACCAATAACCTACAGCAAATCCAAAAGCTTTTGAGTGAATGTGTGTCTTTGTTACTTCTTCACACTGAAGTTTTTTTTTTACTTTTTACTACAACATTTTATTTGACCAAATTTTTGAATGTAGCTTAAATTATTTGAGCAAGAATGTGGCTTATTCCATAAATAAACACATAGGCTATTTAATCTCGAAATAGCGAGTAAAAATCTGAAGCCCCTATTACTGTAGTATATTGTAAACTTTACAATACGAGTACAGGTATAAAATATAAAATCAGATAGTGCACTATCTAATATGATGCACTGCACCCGAGGGTATGCTGTTGGCCATATTTTCTGAACTGCTAGAGAAACACGAGTTAAAATGGTAGTGCGGGCTAGAGATCTTATTTCTGCTGATTATACCTATACATAGATAGACAGATAAAATGTAATTGCAAAGAGTTTGAAGTTCTGGTTGGCGCAGTCCTGTTATGAGCAATCGTGACGTTTGACATCAGATAGATAGATAGATAGATAGATAAACTCTTTTTCCCTCTCTCTTTGCTCGATTTCCTCGTCTCGCCACTATTGTATGGAATTACATATATTTTAAATAATTCTATTATCTCTCTCATATAGAGTCTTACTTTTAAACCATGTTTAAACTTATTTATGGCTTAAACATTTCTGTCAACTTTTCGCTGACGTGAAATGTCACGTGAAAACAAGACGGAGAATTTTATGAAAAGGTCAATGTAAACAATAGAGCAAGTAATAGTGGGTATAATACGGTCGTTTACAAATTGTCTTTCGCTCATTAAAAATTAATGAAAAATTGAAAAAACCTGAGACCTTGCAAAGTGTTCTAATTCAGTTTCGACATGGATTGTTTGAGTATGCAGCACTGATGTCCTTATTCTTACAGTCGAAATTTATTCATTATCAGTCAGTATTTATCCGTCAGCACAATTTTCTCTTTTTTAATCCTCAAAGTCTTTTATTTCTAAAGTGTTCAAAGTCTACACTTTTTTGTTACACATTGTATAGTTCGTTTACCTATGTACCATCAGCCATTATACTTTCCTCTCAGTTTCACCTTAAAACTCATAATACCCCATCGCTAAAATCCCAAACTACCGTCATTCCAACCGTCTCTTACAAACTTGCACCGAACTATTATTAAAGAAGCGCTCTAAACTCCAACTCGGTTTGTTGAAGAAATCTGAATAAAGGGGGATGATGTTTACGTAAGAGGCTTATTTCTACTTAAGTTAGTGGTAGAGGCGGAGTTTCTATGGAGGTAGATATGGAGGGTTCTATGAGACCGAGTTTGTGGGCTTATAAAGCTGGGTACCCACTGTTAATGATGTTGCGATGGACGCGGATTTCGGATCTATCAGCTATCTTCTCTGATGTTTGATTCTGGGATACCTACTGAAATTTAGAAGGGGCTAATTTGGCTTTAATTTTTGACGACCTGTTTGGCTCAGTGGTAGAATTTCCGCCTTGTAAGCCAGAGATCCTGGGTTCGATGCCCGGCAGGGCAGATGTTTGATGACGAATTCTGGGTCTGATTGTCAGTTGTCCTTGTCTTTGTGTGTGTTCCATGACATCCCTGACACAGGGTATCCTAGTGTGGAGCTATGAGTGTGAAACGTTGTTTATTATTATTTATTTCCCCAAGGCCAGGGTGACGTCACTCAGTCCTTCAAGTTTCGAGCTGCATGATTTTAAATCCAAATGAGTGAACTTTATGTGTTTCCTGCTGTGCGTTTTAGTTACCTATTAGTAAGTAGAAAGTACTATTAGTAGTAAGCAATTCAATTAATATTCTACGATATGAAAATCAACAGATAAATAGAGCTTTATCAATTCAATAGAATCCATAATTTGAGGCACAGAATTTGCATAGTATCTAGAGATTGACTTCTCAAAGCCGAGCTTTAGATTGCTAATGCTCAAACCGTTTGCTAAATACAATTTAATTGCTAACTTAATAGACGTTTGACTAACAAGAGTCAAATGTAGCTTGTCTAGCAACGACCTGCCGTTTTACTCGTGCAAGGAGAAAATAAAGGTTATTATTATGATTAAATAGTAGCTTATGTACTTTTCTGTGTCCTGACAACGTGTATGCAAGATTTCTTGACGCTTGGTTGAGAAGTTTAGGAGTAAAAGTGTTAACAAATAAAGTCACTTACGCATTTATACAGGGCTATAAAAAAGGGATGCTAATCCGAAAAGGGCTCATGGTACTCATATTCGTTGATAAGCTTTGACCAAGGTGACTTGCCTGATGGTAGGCAACGAAATTATCTCTGCTAAAAAGACTCGATTAATCTACCTTTCAAACAATATATCAAAATCGGTTCAGCCGTTTGAGAGCTGCAACACCACAGACAGATACACAGATACAAACGTAAAACTAACAACATCGACTTTTTGCGCCGTAGGTTAAAAATAAATTAGAAGTTATATAAATTACCAAGAACTTTCTTTACATTTCGACCTAGTCTGCTCTTTTGGCTTTCAAAATACAATCATTAAACTTGAATTTGTAAGCTTGCACTTTTCAATTAAACAAAATCGCAGATTAAGCTCTTTCATTAATCTTTAAGAAACGTTTATTGAAGGATTTAGATTAATTTATTACTAAGTAAGTAATTCAAACCTTTTTAAAATACATTCTAAATAAAAATGTTCAACTCTATATGTAATCGTCTAAGTAAAATATAAGAAAAAGGTAAAACTAGATTCTTAATTATTTTTTTTTAAACGAACTTATGTTGTATAGTAGAGTAAGATATTACTCTACTGACACGTAGGTATACCATATTTAAGTTATTCAAAATTTAGTAGCAAGACCAAATAATTAACATAAATTAAAAGTTAAATCAAAGCTTGTAATGAAACGCCACATTCAATTTATATTTCATTTTTTGTTCACTTTAACTTGTAGAACACTTTTAATTATTACTACACCTTTCCGTTACACCTTGTATTGTTATAAAACTAAGTATTTATTTAGTTTTAGTAACTTTTAACTAAATACTAATGAATCAATTTCACGTCATATAATTTTTCCCCAACATTTTTAAGTACCCTATTTTCATCGGTGAGATATTTTTTCTTCCAAAAGCTTTAGAATGTTTCAGTAATTAATTTCATAATCACGAAAGCTATCGCAGTCCGAAAAGGTTTTTAGGAATTAGTTAAATGAAATACGCCCAATGAATGGGCGCTTTTAAAACTAGTGGCCCAGAAGGGTAGATAATATTTAAATTACTGTAAAAAATATATTTGATGCTTTTGAATATTTACTCTCAAAATGGAAATAGCTACTCTCCGCGGATTCACTTACATATTTTAGATTTTTGGATTTTTTTCTTTATTTTTATATGCTGAGACTTTTTTCTGGAGTAAAGAGAATTATGTGTTAATAAAGAGTTTTAAGCAACTTCCGTACCAAGATTTACTCAATTCCGTTCAGCAATTTGTGCGTGAATTAGTAACGAACATCCAAACACGCAAACTTTGACATTTAGAGGTATAAATTTGGTAACATTCTTAAGTTTTGTCACATTAAGGCTTGGATTTTAAACGTTTTAGACTATAAGTTTTTGAGTGCAAATCTAAAATCGATCAATCTTTTACCAAAATTTATAGTTGCATCTCTATTTACCTCGGTCATCGCATCACGCGTGAACGGATGGAACTATTTCGCTAATTCTTTTTTTGTTGTGTTAATTATTGTCAGGAGAAGTTTCTTATCAAAACAAAAACTAAGGAAGTTGAGCGGAATTTTAGGAAACAAAGGCAATTCGAATTAAATATTCATAGTTAAGGACAGGACAACGTCTGTCAGGTCAGCTAGTCTTATATTATATTTATAAAATGAATCGCTGTCCGTTTGTCTGGCTATAACTCGAGAATGGTTGGACCGATTTCGCTAATTTTGATCTTGAAATATTTGTGGAAGTTCAGGGAAGGTTTAAAGTAACAAAAAACAGCGGGTGAAACCGCCGGCTGCAGCTAGTAATAAATATAAATTAAATATAGGGAACGTAAGATATGTCATATTTACGTCAATTTTCATAGCACAACAGCAACTATTACGTTATCTACGTATCTAGGCTGAGATTCATTGGTCCGATCCCTGATTTGTGCGTTACATACCCCAACCCCCATTAAATTGGTATCCGGCCGAATGGCTCCCAGCCGGCTGCTAAACGGCTGTGATTGCCTTCTTTGATTATCTAGCTTTAGCCGGAAACCATTCGGCTAACATGCTAAATCTTGTAGAATGGTGCGTTACGGCGTGATTGCTTTTTTATTGATACTAGCTGTTACACGTGGTTTTGCTCGTGATTTCTTTTGTCAAGGTAAAAAGTAGGTCTGGTATTATTAACATCTGTTAATTTTGTTTACATTAATTTGCATTTAAAAAAAAACTATTTTCTACCCAAATTATATCGCGATCAGTTTACTTGTTTATTGCGTAAAGATAATAAGCAGACAGACAGACAAAGGGACATATTTGCGTATTTATATTAGTAAATATTGTGGATCAGACATAATAAGCAACCAACGCTCCGAACAGTTTTTGAATGGGTGACCGCTAGTGCCATTTATAACTAAGCTCTAACATCTCTTTCATGTTACTGTCAATTCATCCTACAACAGTAAAGGAGAGTTATTTAGAATCAAAAATTGCAGGTGTTGTTACTAACTGTAATTTTTTCAAACAAAAATTAGGTCTCAACAAACCATAACAATAAATAAAGATAAAGCAACCAACAAATAAATATTACGATCCGCGAGGTGGCGAGAGCCTAACGCAATTATCAGTAAATTTCGCGGCGTCCCACGGTTAATCCGGTTTATTCCAGTTTCGAACTGGTTTCAACCGGTATCATCCGGGGGCGTTGGCCCTTTCAAACCGGTTTTCTAATCGTTTGGTACAGTTTGTTTAGTGCTCAGAATGACCAATAACCAAAGGCTCTACAATAATAATTTAATAATTTATTTATTTATTTGCAACTAATAACATGATATGGTCTATTTAAATAAAGTTCAAGTACAATAATTGCTTAAAATTATTAATTTAGAAAAGTTAAACTATATAAACTTAATCTATATAATCTTACTATTTAATATCTTTATTTAGTGACAAAATATTATGCGAGTCGCATTTGATTTTTCAAACTGGATGCAAAATATTTGTCAACTTCAATTTCTTATCTGAAATTTAGTAAATTAATAAAACTCTAGTCATCGCTGTAGGATTCCCTGTGTCGCGATGACTAGTTCTCTTCCGTTGATGATTTTAATTAATGTGAATAAAATAAAGGATGTTAAAAGAAAATGAAATAATAATAATATGTTATTTGTGTGCCTATGTTTTTGAATGTGTTAATTTACCTAGAATATTTGTATTTATAATACATAATTGTTAGAACATGCAGTTTATTTAGTAGTAGTATTAGTTAGTATTTAGTAGTACTAGCTAACTGCTAGTCGGTGTTATGTATTGGTGCATCATTATTAATTAACTGACAATTCGAATCATTTCCTCTGTTTCATTATACAATGGCTCTAGAATAGCCAGCGTTTTTAGAGAATGGTCGAAATATCCTAATAATATTGTAAAAAACCAAATTTCATAAAATTTGGAGCAAAGATAGCTTATGCCGTGAATTAACTCATAAGCTACTACTTTACATCGCCACCGTTTTTCATAACCGCGCGGGTAACATCGCGGGACACAATAAATTTTTCATACAAAATTCGACGTCTTTGTTTATTTCACCAACTCTTCTGATGGAAAGCAACGCTATAGGAGAAAACGGAGCATAAACGGTTAGACTTAAACTTAAACGGTTTTTATTTACTCTGCCTTTAGACTTTGACGTTTATTTACTCTGGCTTTGAAAATACTTAACTAAAGGCAAGGCAAGGTCAAACAGAGCGCCAGCGTCGCGTACTGCTAGCGCTGGCGCTCTGTTTGACGGTATATTATCATAGTAGTACAACACAACTCGGCGTCATAGCGCGCCGTCAGGTTAACGCTCTGACGCGCGCTAAGAACGCGTTCTGTTTGAGGAAGCCTTAAGGCCCTGGCCACGGGACATTCGCCGATGCGAAATAAACTCATAGCAATGTCCTAAGTACATTGCTATGAGTTTATTTCAGTCGCTAGACGCTGCGCCGTTCGCACCGCGCGAATATTCGCATCGGCGAATATCCCGTGGCCAGGCGGTAAGAGTCGTTATCGTGTTGTCAGAAACACTGCAGCGTGAATTCTAAAAACCACACATTCGGAACACTAATTTAAATTTTATGTGATTTTTTATACGACAAGTCGAGATCTTATTGTTAAGCCAAACCCAATCAGAACTATTGTTATTCATTAACAGGCTCATATTCTTGCCACGTATGGTACCTACACATTTTTAATAAGAATAATAAATTAGATTGATTTTGTAATTTTTATTGTACTAAATTAAAAAAAAACTCCAAAATGTTCTGTAAAATCTGGATTCCTTTTTAGAGCAAATTTTAGCATGAAAAACATGTAATGTTCAGAAACTTTAATCAAAAGATACCTTCTAGCCACAGCTGAAGTTTTTAAACTTTTCTGTTTGTTTTTGTAGAAAAAATATCCTATTTCTGTCTTCGTCGAGTAGGATATTACTTGCTCGCTTTTCATGTAGTTCGGACAACAGTTTATCATTAAAAGTTGACAAACTAAAAGAAGGGGCGAGATTTAACTAGCTACACACGCAGTTTCACCCGCTACCCAATAGAAACGAATAATACTATGGAAACTAACGTGGTTTTCACACAATTTAACTAACGACGACGACGACTTAATTTTTACGTGAGTGTTCCCGTGTTTAATTATAACAGAAACGAATAATTTTTCGGAATAAAAAGTGGTCTAGCTGATATAGATGTCCATATCACATTCAAAGCCGTTGAGCCGTTTTTTCTTGATTGAATAACACACATCCAAACATACTTACATACTTTGACATATTTTTTTTTTTTTTATTCAGTTATAGGCTTGCGTTTGACCGCCATCTCGCCTGATGGTAAGCAATGATGCGGTCTACGATGGAGCACGCTTGCCTAGAAGGAACCGATTCACTCGCGACTTGAAGACACCCAAATTATATCTATCGGGAAAGACCCACTCGGGCAAAGTATTCCACACTCTGGCAGTGCGCACAATAAAAGTGGAATCAAAGCGTTTCGTACGAGTTTTTGGTATATCTACCATATAACGATGTCGCTTTTTAATACCTATTAATACCTTATACCTATTAATTGAACAGATAGGATTGTTGCGAAGTGATCATCTAAATGAAAAAAATGTATCTACTCTAATCATATAATATCTAAATGTTAGTCTAAAGCTTCGAGTATATCTAGCTATACTCAGAAAATCCTGCTTACAACTCCATCTCAATATATCAAACAGTTTATTTTCTAGGACAAGAGAAAATAGTTTTTTGTCTTCGCTCGATCGGATATTTGCGCAACCCCTAGCCCCTATTTCAGCCCCTAGAGGGCAGTTCATTACCCTCAAGCTTGTTATGGAGGATTTTTGCGATCTCTCCGGATGAATTATGCTAATGGCCAATAGTCCAGCCTCCTGGAATTGCAGATGCTGGAAAAATGTTAGGTCAGATTTAGGGGTTTTAGGGGTACTTGTAAGAAGGTCGAAACCAGCTGTGCCTAAAAATAGAGCAAAAATCACAGTAAAAAGAAAGCTTAAAAAAAGTGAATGTGATATTAAAAAGCAAGCGAAAAAAGCTATAGGTAATGTACTTGTGGGAATGGCGTCGATTTCGTTGTGCCGATTTCTGAGTCAAACTAAATTTGACAACTCCCAAATCGTTGCTGTCTTTTTCTCGTACGTAATAACTAAAAGAGACGCAGAAACATTTTGTTCAGTTTAATAAACTTAGCACCTACAAAAGTTTAATGTTTAATTAACTTAAAACTTACAAAGTATCGGAACAATTTTTATTAACCATGCGTCTCGCTAGAACTCGAAAATGTCTCAACCGACTTTTTTCCGTTTTCACGAAGTTTAGAACAAAATACGGATGAGACCGCGTGTCACCGCTAGTCTTACTATAGGTATAAGTATATTGTATAACTCAGTTCGCTCATACAGTCCCCTATACAAAGACTAACGTTCATTTTCAAGTCACTTTTCCTTGTACAAAGTAATAAAAGCCGATCTTCGCTCAAAAGCTTCCATAAAGTTGGCATTTAAATCAAAATTTAATATTGCGTTGATTTTAATTTGATAACTTGCATGTTACGAGTATGATGACAAACAAAGATCGGCAAACTTGGGAGGAAATGGCATCATAAAGCGATTTCTAAGCACTTGCGATATCTCGTACGGAAATTAAACTGACTTGATCTTTTAAAACGATCACGAGGAAAAGATGAAAAGCGATGAGGAATAAACAAAAATGTTTTACGATTTTCCCTAATTTCTAATGTTTCCGGAATATAAAATGCTCTATTTATAAGGGATTATATTTCTGGCTGTTTATAGGTATAGGATTAAAAAATATGATATTTTGTTTGTGTGCTCACGATTTCCTGGAAAATTTTAATCAACATTGGTTGAGCAATCTAGTCATGAAAGGGTAACAAACAAACAAACAGAAAAGATAAAGGGTTGGAGGGACTGAGTAATTCGTTAGGACTTTTTACATTATTTTTGAAACAGGTACCTACTAAAAACACGTACCTATATACGGTGTGCCGCACAGTGTATATCGCATCCATCTAACTTTAACAAGTTAATAAACTATACATAAAATTACATGAAAGTACAGTTTTTTCTAACAAACTTCGCATCGCAACAATTGTCTCACAATTATTTACGATAATAATATATATAATATAATATTATAAAGAAGTAAAGTTTGTGTGTTTGTATATTTGTTAAATTGTAAGGGGTAATCTCGGGATCTACTGAACCGATTTTAAAAATTCTTTCACCAATAGAAAGCCACATTATTGCTGAGTGTCATAGGTTATATAAAAAACCGAAAAATAAAAAGGCTTTTACGTGGTAGTCCGTTTTGCAAAGTGAATCGGAGAAAAAACGGTCCGGACGGCGCGCGATGGCTTCGGGTTTAATTAACATTATGCCCAACGAAGTGGGCACGGGTCAGCTAGTTTACGATAAAGAGCGCGGTACTAACGGTAACTACGAGTAATTCGGTTTTAGGATTAATGTACGTACACCTCACCAGTTCATCATCTTATCCGCTGAATTCAATGAAGTATGCTAATTTATCAGTAGTTTGTGTGAAATCGCGTGCAGTGCGTATAGGTAAACGATAACTGTAACGCCAACTCCATGACTAAAAAAAAATTATGCATAAAATTATAAATAGAAAATACCTAATCTTATTTTTGCGCAGCTGGGTAGATATTTGATTCATATTATCCGCGTCGGCAGTATTGCCGTACAGGACACAATTCGCGACAATAAAACGATGGATCTCGGAGGGGTTCGTATCATTTGTGGAGTTCCCGGACCGAAGAACGTCGCTCATAAATGCGTCATCGGGTATGAGACGTGCCTAAACAACTGTGGACTTAAGCTCTTTTTTAAACATTCTGTTATTATTAACAGGGGAATACTCATGTAGTATTAGGTTGTCTACCTCGACTAGTTTCTATCCCATTTGTTAGTTTACGTAGTAAAATTGTAAACCTTTGCGGTTTTTTAAAGATATATCTACTAGGTGTTCCCCGCCGGTGCTGTACAAATAAAGTTGAGTCGTGGTTTCACCTGCTTGCTATCTTTATCTTTACGGTTACAAGTGACGAGTGATGATTATGGCGATAGCGTTTCCGTAGTCTCGGCACATGGGCGCTTGGCTGAAACTTTGCAGGGCTTTTTATTTTTAGTGGATAATTCACCACTTTAGCGGAGATTTACACATATCCTAAAACCTAATAAATTTTGCCTTAAATAATATAATAATATAATCCTTTAAGTGTCCAATCAGCCAGATACGGATCGAGTTTATTAATCCCATCGAAGGTCATTCGCGGTTACGATTGGCCCGAGATAGAAACTTGCACCAAGGGGAAACCTTATACCCAATAGAAGATACAGGCTGTCGATAATGATAATGATAATCCTAATCAGAGTTTACAACTAGACTATGGGCCCAAGTTTGAAGGCTTTTTATGACAGATCTAAATTTTCTAAAACTATTGACGTCCTTGTCTAATGGCTTGCAATGATAAAGACAGATATATTTTTAGTTAGTTTAGATCTGTCAAACAATGCCTTCAAACTTGGGCACTATATCAGCCTATAAAATATCAAGCCCTAAGTCCACAGTAGGTATACGGGTTTGTCATAGCCAGCTATTCGCCGGCAGATCAAAGGCGCAGTTTGCACATCTAACCGGTATTATCAGGATATTGAAGCTTGCTCAAGACAGCCCCGAAATACCGTAACACAAATACCGGAAAAATACAGGAAAACCGCGTGTAAAACCGATAGGCAGGAGCTTTGTAGGAAATAAATATTCCGTGTTGTCCTTTAATGTTGTATTTTATGTGATAAGCTGAAACTTACAAATATTATTCTTGAAAAACCTCAGGGTGACGGGCGCAGTGCAGTGCCACGCAGGGTCTTGAATTCTAATAATTCAAAATTCTAGGTGGCGCAGACCTGTTATGGGCAAACGCGAGCGAATTGCTCGTCTCGTCACTCATAGCAAAAAAATAAATCGCGGGTCAGATATGAACCAGCCTAGCACAGGACCGGGATGCGTGCACTGAGAGAAATTTTAAAATATGGTGACAAAATATAGTTGTCACCGTAAAATGATTGGCACCTTATCATCGTACTTTAGGTGAATTCATCGGAATTTTGATTGCCATTTTTTTTAGTGTGGCGTACAAGAAGAGAGGCCTTTTCTCAGCAGTGACCGATCACTGGCTGCTGATGATGATGATAGCTGGTGAGACAGCGATGCGCAGCATACGAAACTGTTACCTATATACCTAGCCAGAAGTCAAAACACAACTTTGTCAGATAAGACTTAGAACTTTAAGTCCTAAGTTCGAACTGTACAAGTTCGGTGTAGCCAAGCCATTCGATAGCAGATCAAAGGCACAGTTTGCACATCTTGGACTAGCTCGGTATAGTGGGATATTGGGGCTTGCTTAGGACAGCCAAGATAGTTTGTACCTGCCCAATCTACCTACCTATACCTACTAGTCGCTAGATAATACTCGTAAGTTAGACGTTCTACGAACAATAGACTTGGCGAGTACAACATTTTAAGAACAATAACGCTTTACCTTGACATCTTTACAAATTTTGGTAATAAACTATGAAAATGTTGAACATGTATAGCCCGATTTCGTCAAAATTAGTTGAAAATATGACAGGTGCATCTATACAAACATATCTACCTACTATATACGAAAGATAAAAGCAAGCAGCTTCATAAATTAAGAACAAAAGGAGCGTACAACCTGCGCTCATAACGCTCAGAGCAATTCCTTTCAAGACAACATTATTGGCTTGTTAGGTAAGATAAAAGATTATCTTTAGTGTCAGGGTTTGTTTGTCGTCAAGTCGAGAGTGAATCGACATGTTCTAAGCAAGCGTGATCCATCGTAGACCGCATCATTACTTACCATCAGGCGAGAAAGCAGTTAAACGTAAACCTATCACAAAAACAACGTGTTACAAACAGTCGAAAAATATTAACCGAAAACATTTCCCAGAGCGTTGACAGAAGAGAATAATGAAATAGCTTCAGGGACCGATTCTTGAACGCTCGAGATTATCTCGGCCACTCTCACACTCATGGCATTTCTAAAACGAGCGACAATGACCGAGTTAATATCTCACTTGCCAGAATAAGGCTCGTGTGGAGAATATTGAGAGCACGTACGAGGAAACTCGGCAAAAGCAAACCGTGTCAAACTTTTACGTGTCAACAGTACGGATGACCTTTTACATGCTGACAGCTGGGGCCCTATTCTGGCGAGTGAGATATTATCTCGGTCACTGTCGCTCTCATTGCAAATGTCATGAGAGTGAGGGTGACGGAGATAATCTCGAGCGCCCAAGAATAAGTCCCTGTTCTATTGTTGAGAACTGAAACAGTTATGAAATTGGACGGTGAAGATTGAGTTTACTCTAATTTACTCGTATCACGTAGGATACTAAACCAAAAGTTGTGTAAGTTTCTAAAGAATTTCATGTTAAAAATAATTGTGGTGCTCGTAGCGTATTAAGCTCGACTAAGTGTCCTAAACCGATCACCGAAGTTAAGCAACGGACGATACGGTCAGTCTTCGGATGGGTGACCGCTGGTGGCATTTACAACTAAGCTCTACCATGGATCGAATGGCTTGTTAAATTCTAAATCGCGGTTCTTCTGTTCCTGTTCCTTCCTATCCTGGTGTCCTTAAAAAAGAACTGCCAAGCCATGCCAAAGGCTTTCAAACGGCCAAATTATTTTGACACCAGGGCTAGCTACTAGCTCTATACTCGTACGAACTTACTTACATTATGTTAAAAATAATTGTATCCTCATTCTATTAGGTACGTACTTAAATCTTCATGCACGAGTCTGGCAACACCGCCTATCCCTGTGTCGCCATGTCGTTACAATGTTGCCATGGCTTGGCGCTCCGCCAAACACCCGCTGCCACAGACTACTTATTAGTTGCTCCGTACCGGTGAACTTGTAGCTTGTACCAAGTTGTATTACGACCAACTTATCTGTAGACTCGAGTGAGGGCGCCACAATCGTAATTTCTTACCAAAACTGAAAACTCAATTTGGACAATTTTAGTTCTCGCATTTGGTCGCTTTTGTGAATAACGTCGTCGGTTTGTATTGTAAATATCTTGGACAGGCCACTTATTGGCAGCCGTTGAGAGTTTATGAAGTTGGGAAATAGTCTTGGAAGGTTTTTTCATAAAAACTGTACAAAAAGCCAAAAATTAAGGGTCTATTACGAACAAAACCTTTTTACATCAACTTTTTTGTTAGCTATGGATTTTCTTACCTTGGCTAGTTATGCTGGAGCTGTAATTCGTCTTCGTAGTACACGGCAGTACCTGAATAAAACTATGCATCTTGGTAATGTCTTTCCATAAATATAGACTTTAGCGATAATAATACAAATGGGGCTTTAGGTCTACAAACCCTATTTTTTTTCATCGTCAAAACTGAAAAAAAAATCTGAGAATATTATTTTCGGTTATTTAAAATATGTTTAACTCATTTTTCGGTTTTTTTTAGAAAAATACTGATGTCTGAGTGATGTCTTAACAGTTTTTTTATTGCATGTCTGCTAAGATACACTGTTGAGACTTACCATAATTTATACCACCATTGTGCAGTTTCATGTGATAATTTTTTCTTTACTTTACTTTGCTAATTGTATTGTTTAATATATTTTGTGACGATAGCCAGATTATTCGCGTTATCGAGATGAGCGTATTTCATGCGATTACATTTGCGCAGAATTTCATCACGATATCACGACGTGTGACTTGTAGAGTCTCTCCATAGTAATTGATTTATTTTCCAATCAGGTATGAAAAATATACAAAAATACACCAGGTTCATTTTACTGTGGAAACTAATGTAGTTTGGAAACATTTTGTTAAAATTTACACGGAAATAATCACGTAAAAAACGTTATTAAGTAATAATTACAATAATACGTACCTAATACTTATTTTTACGTGAGTAATCCCATGTTAATTATAACAAAATAGGTACTTCATTTTGATCTGTTTCAAAGTGAATTCATCCCAACTAAAAATGTAAAAGTGAGTTTGTTTGTTTGCTTTCATGCCTATACTTAACCGAAAATAATGAAATTTTACATAAGTACACGTTGTCAGAGGTATAGAAAAGGCTATTTTCATCATCATAATCATCACCGTTCTCAACACTGCGCTAAAGATAACCGCAGCACGCAGCTGGTTGAGAATAAATAAAACATAATTAATTAATTCAATTAATTATTTTTGAATTTATGCCTTTCTCATCCAACCTTAATTTTATCTTCAAAATATTTCGAATAATTTACCGTGTCACCGAAACAATTACAGATAAATAATATACTACATAATTTGTACCTTTGTAATTAATGCTTGAACAGATTTACAGTGCGACCAACTTAACTTGTGCCGTTGGCCAAATGATGGAACTAAAAATGTTCTACCGATGACTGGAACTTTAGTTAACAAAATGCGACAGTGGCTACTTCAATCAGATCTACAGATGAGTTTGTCGGTCTGTATTAATGAATCAAGTTATAGTCGCGCTCATTAAATTATACCAAAGCATTGGAAATGATTGACGATGATGAACGGGGTAAGAACCTGCTCTATATAGCTATCTCGCTCGTGACATTCAAAATTTTGAAGGACGGATGGATTAAATAAAATTGATACAATAAGAACACAACGCAATAAGTAAGAAACAGTAGGTAGACAAAGTGCACTTAGTAATTTTAATAGCTGAAATTGGTTATACCTATTTTAGAAACGAGATCTACACACTTACCTATACTTAACAGCTGTTTCGTGTGAAACTGCATTTTCCATACATTTTTCTGTTGAATTTGAACAAAGTTTTTGTTCAAATTAACCTATGGTGGCCCACTGATGAAAAGGTCTCTATTAAATATATTACAATACACATTTAAAATGTATTCGTTTACAAATAATTATAACTTCGATATACCTATCTATACAGGGTTATTCATAAAGGGTATGCTAAGCTGAAAAGGGCTCATAGTACTCATCATTATGAACAACTTTTACTATGGGACCAACCCAAAATTTGCGAAAAAAAAATCAGCTGTTCCATACATTTTGTCGAGTGTCATTGACATTTTTTGGAACAGCTGATTTTTTTTTTCCGCGAATTTCGGGTTGGCCCCATAGTAAAAGTTGTTCATAATGATGAGTACTATTAAATTTTTCGGCTTAGCATACCCTTTATGAATAACCATAACCATAGGTATATCGAATCGAATGTATTACTACATTTATCTTCAGAAGCTATTCTAGAATCTACAAGTTTAATAGATAATTAGATACGTAAGCTCCTCACGTGTAGCTACCTTGGTTACCAGCTTTGAGAAGTCGCAATCGGCCATTATTCACAAAAGTCATTAATTTCCCTCACGCAGTCAAACCATTAAATACTGATAAAGGCTTTATTTTAGGCTAGTTGCAGAAAGTAAATGAGTTGAGTTCAGTTGAGTTGGGGATGGACAAATAGGCTTTGAAGTAAAAGTGTCTGTACCATTTTCAATCCAAAATGTGACTGTAATGTTGACAAGAGTTGCTTTGTCTTGCTATGGCCCTTGGAAGTTTGTAAAAATTCTTTGAATCTAAATTAAATAATTGTATGTAATAAAAGGTCTACAGTTAACATATTTTTTTATTGAAATTGGTACTTTGGGTGATGGATCTATTAAACAACAATTCTAGAAATTACAGTGTCTAATTTGGGTAAGCCGAAGACATAATACCACCTCCAGCGTATTTCATCGACAAACCCGCGTTTTGTGTTTGCTATGAAATCAATTCCTTTGTTTCAAAAAACAACTATTTATTACTCCATAGTTTATTAAAATGCCTAAAAGCTTTTTAGAAGCAAAGAGGTGAGAATATAGAGCCTTAGAGTATCTTCAGTGTGCCCTCGGACTAAAAACCAAGAAAGAAAATAACTTTACTCTCTTGTAAAGCGTTTGGTGATAATTGAATGCGGCGATGCGTGATATGATTGTGGCCACTTCTTTGTTGTTGACGGCTTTACGTAACTTTTAATTCAACTTACTCTGGTTATAATTTGATATAACTTTGTAATTTTATTAAATTGTAAGATTTGTTAGCTTATAAGAATATTGATCGGGTATAACACAATTTATACCCGATTAATATTATATTTGTAAAAGTGAAATTGTTACGTTTTTCCGCCTGAAATGTTCCATACCTTCAGTCCTACAAGTTGTCAGAGGAAAAAGGACATTTTATGCTACTTATGATGATTATCGTCACCATTAGATATATATTTTTTATCAATAAAATTGATTCAAAATGTTTATTAATTTATTTACTCTGCAACGCAGTAACGAATTTGGGTGAGATGGGATGTGAATTTGGGTACACCCTCAATTTATGTATATGTTATTTTATCTCCAAAAAATAATGGTTCCAGTAGATTAACGGGTAAAGCCGCAGGAAGCAGCTAGTCTACTCAAAAATCCAAACTGCAGGCCTAACAAACTACAAAGAAAATAGTCTAAAACAATCATCGCATGCTCTGCAGCAGTATTATAGAGTAGGTGACGACGACAGACGCGACGGACACCAGCAGCGGGTAGTCGAGAGTGAAGTAGTTGGCTCCGTGGAACCGGACCGGTCTGGACAGCACCAGCGCGCGGAGCTCCACGAGGGCCGTCTTCATTTCTACAGCTGGAACAAAATAAAAAGTAAATAGGTAATAAAATAAATGAATAAACGTTTCACACTCATAGTTCCCCACTAGGATACCCTGTGTCGAGGATATCATGGAACACACACAAAGATGAGGACAACTAACACCGAGACCGAGCAGATATTTAAATTCATTATTCAACCACCTGCCCGGCCAGGAATCGAACCCGGGACCTTTGGCTTATAAGGCGGATACATTACCGCTGAGCCAGACAGGTCGACAAAGTAGTTTTAACAAAGTGGTTGAAAGGTGCCCGGGTGGGTATTTGCCGGTAGCTGTAATCTGGGTGTCATCAAGTCGCAAGTGAGTCGGTTTTTTTTCAGTCTTTAAATCCTTCCTTCTTCCAGTCTTTGGTTCATTTAGATCGAGAATCTATATTTACAAACGTTAATAAGTTATAGTAAGCATTTTTTGCAAAAACACTTGACTCGAAAACGATACTTGGCTTTTCATATAATTTTATAGCACCCACGTCATCGAAAAGTGCAATCAATAAAGAACAAATCAACTTGAAAGCTGACGCATCTTTCACACGACATCCAGACAGTCGTAAAGCTTCACTTACTTGAATTGAATTTAGTACTAAAACACGGGATGTGATGTTTACAATCAATATTCTAAGTTCTAACGGTATGTTGAAAGTTTCATAAAATGTGGCGAATTGTGGTGAGGGTGGTTGTAAAGCGAAGCGTGCGGGGATGAAAGTAGAGCTGGTATGGGACGAAATGTGTCAATTTTTCGTTGCCTTGTAAATGGCTTGGGTTTGACTAAACCCAATATTATTATATTGGGTTTTGTTGATGTTTTGACGTCATTGGTGTTTTGTTTATTTCGGATCTAGATTTGAAAGCAATAACAAGAATTGTATGATAACTAGCTAGTTATACCGCCTGAACCTGAACCTAACCCTGTATTCGTAATCTCATAAATATTGTTATAAGAATTATAAGAAAGAGTATGTTATGAAATGTCAGCATGCGATAAGCACATCCTGCCCACAATTCCAAGTAATCAATCACGCCACCCAAGCTTTCGTTAAACATAAGTTAGAGAATAAGTTTAGTCATAATTTGTCATCAACTGAATAAAGACGTAATTTTTTAAAATATTAATTCGCTTTTTAAAAAGTTCTTCCTGCGTCGCCCGTCTATGTCTGGCGCAGCCTAACGGATCTTTCAAAAAACGCGAATGTCGGTCTACGCGATTTTTCAAAAATCAAAAATCAAGTGTAAAGACTTTCGGTTCAACTGAGAGAAGAACCTAAACAAATAAATAAGACTCCCCGACGTTCGGCGCAGTATCAACGACAATTGACTCCTGTGGACAATGCGGACCAGCAGCTTGCAGTGAGTAAACACTTTCACTATACTGTGTCGTTCCCATCTGTCCATAGCAGTGGTCTCGAACCTACCGATTTTTCGGTATTTCTACCGATATGGGGTCTGTCCTACCGAAATACCGATATGCAACGATTTTTCCACGATTTCAGATAATACAAGGAAATTATCCCGATTTTTCTACCGATTTTACATTTCTAAGTTGGCAACCCTTTTAATTTATGTTTTAGGATACGGGGAATCCCTCAATAGTAAGAATGGATGAATAGTTAGTTATTGCAGATTGCGGAATGTTCCATTTATTTTGGGGAATACCCTTGAGTTCAGTCCTTCAACTTGATGTTATAAGGGATTTCCTGTTTTTCGTTCGGAAATACATACACTTGTCTATAATTATAAACAGTAATTCGGGTTTTATTTTTTCATTAATTTTCTTAACTTCGAAGATTGAGAAAGTTTTTAGATGTGAAGTGCCTACTAAAATTTAATAATGATATTAAAATGTCATCTAAATAATTTGGCTTAGTTTGTTTTTTGATAAATAAACGTGTTTGACTGAATAATGTATTTTTTTTTGTCATATACCGATTTTGGGTACAATATACCGATTTTTAGTGGGCAGCTCTACCGATTTCGCTCTTTGACGTTCGAGACCACTGGTCCATAGTCCCCACCGATCAACTTAATCGGGTAATTTAATTATTCCATCGCGGAAACTAATTAAATTATAATTTTTATTAGTTTTATCTGATTTTGGTGCATTTATGTAAATTAAAATTATTACATGTGTATTAAATATTAGATAAGTAAGTACCTAATTGATTCGGTCAAAAATCGCCCAATCGATAGTTATAAGATTTGATATTTACGAAATCGAGATATCAATAACTGTAATTAAAAAATTTTGGATACGTTAATTAAGTGTGCTAAGTCTCTTTAGTGTCGTTTTAGATTTGCATAGAAATAGTAAGTAGATTTAAACTAAACGTTGAAATGGCGGAAATCCGGATTGTATCAAAGGAATTCGTTTCCCTAATCCCTCGTTATGAAGGTGACGAAAGTCAGCTAAACCTGTTTTTATCCAAATGCGACTACGTGATTGCAAACAGCCGTATCACCGGCAATTTAAGCCAGGAAACTTACCTGTTTCATGTCATCACGAGTAGACTCACGGGTAAAGCTGCGTCACTACTAAGTGACCGCCCAAATGTAGTATCATACGAGGCGTTAAAAGAACTATTGACGCAACATTTCGGAGACCCTCGTTCCGAGGAATGTATAGCGATAGAGCTAGAGTCCCTGAAAATCAAACAACACGAGACGTATATCCAGTTTTGCCAACGAATCCAACAATCGAGAAGTTCGTTATTTGCAAAGGTGAATAGACTTACAGATGAAGGAATAAAAGCAGCGAAAATGATCGTATACAACAACATGGCGTTAAATGTGTTTTTGTATAACTTGCCTGAAGATATGATTAGGATTGTAAGACTTAAAGGTTGTCCGTCACTCGAGGATGCCTTAAGCGTCGTGACAGAAGAGGTCAATTTCAAATACCAATATGACGCGAAAAACAAATTAAATAGAACCTCACAACCACATACGCAAAATTCATTTAAACCACCTAATGTAACAAACTCATTTGGTTTCAAATCAGCGCTCGTTCCTACACAACCACCGAATTTCAAGTTCGGCATACCTCAAAATAACAATTTTAGATTCGGGAACAACCCCACTCAAAACGCGACGCAACAGCAATTTGGTTATAGACCTAATTTCACAAATAACCAACCACGACAGACTATGCCAGTACGTCGTCTCAGTGCTTGTTTGGTCTATCTGCCATTGGTTGTTTTTTACAGTAGACGAGTTTCTTTCTCTATTTTAAAAGAGAAGCTATAGTTATAGGATTTGAAAATCTTTCATAATACATTGGTAAAGGTAACCAATGTATTATGAAAGATTTTCAAGTCTTATAATTATAGCTTCTTTTTTAAAATAGAGAAAGAAACTCGTCTGCTGTAGAAAGTAGCCAATGGTAGATAGACCAAACAAGCACTGAGACGACGAGTATTCGGTTATAGACCTCCATTCCAACAGCAGAGGCAGTTCCAACCTCAGCGACCATTCCAAGCACAACGTGCGCCATTCCAAAACAATGGATATAAATTTGGAATCCCGACTAACCAACAAAATAGACCGGTACAAAACCAACCGATAAGACCATTACCAGACTCAGACGTTACTATGAGAACAGCACCTTTCAGACAAAACATGCTGACTGACGATTCTTACTTTGACGAGACAAACCAAGAATATGGATACGACGAGACCGATTACGCAGGTTATTACGGACAAGAATTTGACGAACAAGAATTCGCTTACCAAACTGAACAATACCCTGACTATTCTTACGAAAACACTTGCGAACAAGAACAAAATTTTCACACAGCTCCGACAAATGCAACGGTGAAATAATACAACTCAATCATCTTGATAACATATTAAAATTGCCGCACATTATAATCCCGGAAATAAACAGTAAATTCTTTATAGACACCGGTAGTAGCAGATCATTCATAAGCCCAGCAAAAGCCGACGAGTTCTTTAACAACTATAAATCCTACGAACCGTTTACAGTGGTCAGTACACATGCACAAAGTACGCATGACGAAGTAGTTGCAATTCCATTACCTAATACATTCAAAGGCAAAATGATACAAAAGTTTTACGTGTATGAAGTAGACAAACGTTATGATGGAGTAATAGGTGTCGACCTCCTAAAAAGATTAGGTGCAAAGATAGATATGGATAAGCAAGTCCTTCAGACTCGCAATGCGCGTATACCCATTTTAATCAACCCACTTGGATCGCTTGTCAAAGCAATTACTGGCAATCTGGATAACGATGACGCAATAAAATATGAAGAATTAATCAGAAAAGTTAAAGTCAAACAAGATCAATTAAATTATAAAATCACGGTAGTCTCTGAAATGTTGACGGCATTCACGAAAATCGCTAACTCTACCAAAAGCAATTTTGAAATAATTCAACAAAATATGCAGGATATATACTCGAGCTTAAATGAAACCAAGATACTCCAGCTTAACAATCAGATTATAAATATGTATCATGCATATATACATAATTTTCAAACGCTTTTTACAAGATTAAGTGAAATTGAGACAGCCATTGCTTTTGCTAAAGTTAATCAGTTACACCAATCGATCATAGACACCGACGAACTGATACAATTGTTGAAGAAAATTGAAAAGACCGATAACCTTGTATTCCCTGTAACTTTAGAAAACATTGTCAAAATCGAACAAAGTATGGAGATAAAAGCTTACATGAAACAAAATCAGATAAAACTAATTATGCAGATTCCTTTGATTCACGACGAAACGTTTAATTATTACAAGTTGATCCCATTACCTATCTACCACAAGTCCTATGACCTCACCTCTACCATCATTCCCAAATATCCCTACCTCCTAGTGCAAGGGTTGAAAACGCAACTGCTATCCCAGCCATGCAGCGAGATAGACGAGGATCGCTTCCTATGTTACGAGAGCGACGCATCATCACTAATCGAAGATAACTGTATCACCGAGTTGATAAACTTCAAGAGCAACATCACGAGCTGCAACTCAGTTCCAGTAATTATCGACGACGTCAAGGCTTTCAATCTCCAACCGAACTATTGGATCCTGTATTCTAAAGTGGAAACAACTCTCATTGAAAACTGTGAAGATGAAGTAAAGCATCACATCGTTTTCGGCACGTACATTTTAATTGCAGATAATAACTGTGAAATCAAAATCAAGAATCTCAAGATTAGGCAGCATCAAGAAACTCAATGGAAAGACGTGGTTAACAGTTTTCACGTAATCAACTTGCCTGCAACACTGACGGACACGGCAGCCTGTATGCAGCGAAAACCTGTTGACCTTAATAGTATCGATTTGACTGAGACGCGGTTCCTTAATCTTTTATTGCAGAAAAGTGGAAGTAAGATTAGTGATAAGAACTATGTTAATCAATTAGATAATAAGATAATTGATATTGGAAATTTGTCTTTTTGCATTATGTTAACCTTCTGCTTTATATTATATATGTTTAGGAATAAGATTAAAAAAATATATAAAAATATATGTTGTAAGGTCCGAAATCATCCCGAAATAATGGATAATTTCGAACTCACGGAGGGAGGAGTTATACCGCCTGAACCTGAACCTAACCCTGTATTCGTAATCTCATAAATATTGTTATAAGAATTATAAGAAAGAGTATGTTATGAAATGTCAGCATGCGATAAGCACATCCTGCCCACAATTCCAAGTAATCAATCACGCCACCCAAGCTTTCGTTAAACATAAGTTAGAGAATAAGTTTAGTCATAATTTGTCATCAACTGAATAAAGACGTAATTAAAATATTAATTCGCTTTTTAAAAAGTTCTTCCTGCGTCGCCCGTCTATGTCTAGCTGCACCCTACGGTTATACACGCTGTTTTTTTACTTTTAAACCTTCCCTGAACTTCCACAAATATTTCAAGATTAAAATTAGCAGACAAACGAACATCGATTCATTTTTATAAATACCTCTATAAGAAGAGAAGAAGAAGAACAAGATTAATGCACAATGTAAACTACATATATGTCGATTATGATTTTAAAATTATTTTTACCCGATATAGCTTTGGGTAGTTATAGTAATAGATTCTCCGCTTACAGATGCTATTTTCTCAGGGATATTTTCAAAAAAGAATTGGGTTCTTTGTTCGTTTTTTTCATAAAGTTATGGGTTTGTTTTTTATGTGATTAAGTGACGAAACGAGCAAATCGCTCGCCTGATGTTAAACGTCACGTTTGCCCATAACAGGTCTGCGCCACCCAGAATTTTGAACTCTCTCTCTCTCTTTTTTTTTTTTTTGGGTCGTTGGTGTTTGAAGTCTCGACACATAAAATCCTAGTGATAAGCTATGAGTGTGATGTTTTTTAAGTTAGGTCCTTATTTGTACTCACGTATCTTTTTATTCACGATTATGAGATCAACCATTCGTACAACAGCACTGCACTTCTGATACGTTTGCTCGCAGCGCCACACCAGCGCGAAGAGCAAGACTGCGTAGTTAGCAGCCCTAAGAACAGTCGAGGTGGTCGGAAGATGGTACGTAGGGTAAGGAATCATCTAGAAAAAAAAATCTAGTTGATTGCATTTTGTATTTCAAAATCCTTCTGTACGTTGCTCTGTCACAAAATCAAATTACTATACCTAATACTTTATCTACTTAAAAAAGTATCGTAAAAGTAGTAAAATTTATTAAAATTTAAGAAATAGAGACTCTCACTACGTTGCAATTAAGATAATTGTAGCGTGCTCGATCAGTGCTGCGTAATAAGTGTAGCGTAATATGTGTTGGGGATAGTGCGGGATATTTTGTTTAATTTTATATGTATTAGTTTCCTTGTTTGTCTTTATTATTATTTGTTTTTGTTAATTTTTACGTGAAATTTTGTGATTAGCCTTATTTATATAAATATGTATTAGTACCATAGCTGTAAGATTCCCAGATCTGTTAAAATAAAAGAAAACAATGAATTATAGCAAAGTCGTACTTACAAATTGTCCAAGTGACATCCTAATGATAACGTTGGTAAGGTAGACCAGGTAGATCAGTATATTCAGACAAAACGCCCCAAGCTGAAAAATACAGTGCTATTTGAGTTGTTTTTAATTAATTTACCCTTTTAATTACGCTCGGCTTCTAACAACGGTATTGAGAAACTTTTCATTGGTAGGTATAATGTTTTTACTGGAAAATCACGAAAGGATTACGCGTGTAGCACACCTTCACCGCGAAACCGCTAAAGCGACTTGTTAAGGTGCAAATAGACATGGTATGCCGCACTAGTCGCACCAAGCTCCGTTTAAACAGCCTGACCGGGCTTGGTTTTGCACGGATCAAGACGCACGCATCCGGAACAGCTCGTAGTATTCAGCGGAAGGTACAGAGCATGGCACGAATAAAAAGTCGAGTGAACACAGGTGGCACCAGGCTCGACAGGTCCAGTGCACTATAGTTAAGCTTCAGTTAGGTTCAATGCGAATGCAGGTTACCTGGTGCGACTTGCGCTCTCACGGGCCGCAGGCCGTTTAAATGCACCATAATAAGAACCCAGTTTCAGGTTACACAGAGCAGCATTTTAAATATGTCGTTGTTTGTAATACGAAATAAACAGATCGATAAAAACTATTTATTTCACACACAAAAAAAGTACAGCATCATAAACTAACGCCACAAATGGCTAAGATCATCAGCACTATCGCTCAGAGCAATCTTTTGGAGGCAATCAAAATCTTTACAAAATCGTCCTAATTCGACGATTAACAATTTCCCGGCGAAGGTGGGCTACACGTGTTTAGGTTACCGCGTACTTACACGAACACCATAAGCCGCGTTAATAAAATTAACTTGTTCCATTAACATCACATAGCTTTTACTTAGCAACAAAACTCCATAGCTTTTACTGTACGAAACAGTTTTCAATCTATCTATTTTCTTTTTTTCGACTGCCCCAAAATCTATGTCATCCATTTCGCCAGTTAGTGTCAAAGACGAAGCGTAATAATCTTCAACGTAACCAAGAATTTCATTAACTCTATACTCTATTTGTATCACATTCGATATTACGTCTAGGATGGTCAATGCATTGATAAATCCGTATAAATAATCCAAGCTATACAAAGTAGGTGCAACCCAACCATAAGCACAAGACCAAGCGATGTAATCAAATATCGATGTCAAAGTAAAACCAGCGGTTATTAAAAACACAAAAGCCAAATTCTTCATTCTTATTCGCGAAAAGTCTGGGACTTTCAAGACTTTATCGATGTTTGCGTAGAACTGTAAATATTTCACGAGGCGATGCCTCATTTTGTATACGAAAACTAAGTCCACGATGTACTCTGTAAACCCGAGTATGTAAGTCAGCTGTAAGGAATCGACGAAGTTTATTTGTCCGAAACTATTCCTAAAATTTCGGACTTTGACCACGAGAAAAATTGAATTTACAGTCAGCATTATGATTAAAACTATGATAGTTCCAATCCACGACCAGCATTGAACCAGTTGGTTCTCATCTCTTTTAATATTGCTCAAGACGAAAATCCTCAGAATCCAATTCACTGGGCTTAGAGTGTAAAACGTGTCTTTTATTATTTTGCTTCCGACTTTAAATTGGTAAGACATCATGCACTTTCAATGCTCAATCGCAATTTTTAACGCAAAATTGTTTTTTTACGTGAAATTAAAATTTTGTTTTTTACTTTTTGTTATTACAAGAATTGGTAAATTTAATGTATGTGGAATTACAACTGAAATTTAATTAATTGTATTAATTGACTCTTTGTGGCGTAGACACAACTGACAGCAAAGGGATCTGGAACTCTGCTGACACTGTGTTTGACCATTATTGTAATAAAGGTAAATAGCTTACAATTTATCCGATAGCATGCTCTTTACGTATCGAGTCTAATGAAATATTATACATAGGGTGTTCAAACTTACTTACAAATTTTAAGAACATCAAAAAATTCCATTTCTTTGTCATTATGTTTTAAAAGATGAGATCCCGGGTCGGTCCCGGGTTCGATTCCCGGCCGCGCAGATGTTTGAATGATGAATTTAAGTGTCTGTACTGGGTCTGGGTGTTAGTTGTCCTTGTCTTTATGTGTGTTCCATGGCATCCCCGACACAGGATTTGTTCCTAGTGGGGAGCTATGAGTGTGAAACGTTTATTTATCCGCTTGCTTGCCCGTGTCAACTAGTAATTAACAAATCGAGAATTTAGAATTGACCATGTCAAGTAGTAGTTAACATAACCTTGAAGTCAGCTTTGCCCGTGTTAACTGGTAGTTGACATTGCATGTCACTCAGCTTTGCCCATGTCAACCTGTGGTTAACATCGCTCCCGCCGTCAAAAAAGCTGATTCTATCCGTCTTTATCGCTCCTGGGCCTAATTTGTATTATTTGTCCCGTTTCTTCGTGAAATTTCCCCTCCATTCAAGCATCCAAGCCACAGACAAAAGTAAACAAAAAAAAACAAAAAAATTCCGCTTCGCTCCAGTTCGGTTCATGCTCGTGTCGGTGAGTGATGTGATGGTGATGTGGTGCGATTTAGAGTGATTTTCTACTTAAATTCAGTGATAGATCTTGGAGATTTTTTCAGAACATCAAGGTAAGTCAATAACTAACACGTAGATATAAAAATTCCAGCATGAAACATAAGATTTAACCTTTTTTCGAGACCTAACAACATACGGTAGGTACCTACATGTAAACGCCCTACTTCTAAGTTCAGCGCAGCATAACTCCGCACCAAAGTCGTAATTTGATAAACAAAAGATAACATTGTTTAGTTAGTTTCATAACAAACATAAATCTAAATAACACTTGACAGTTTTTTAAACAAATTGAGTCACAAGAAACGATTGTGTGAAACCCGACCCGCGCGCTGGCGGCGCAAAAAATGGTGGGGCAAAGTAGGGTCGTCTCGTTTTTTTCGTGGGACATTTGAGATAGGCACGCGCTGAGGGCCCGGGCAAAGGCGCGTTGCGCGCGGACCCCCCCTGGGCAAGCAAGCGGTTATTAATATTTATATAAGAAACATAACAAAAGAGCTGAACTGGGCAGGCCTGCCTTTTACGGTTAAGTCAGTGCAAACTTTCCAACAGCATCAGTCTGTATAGTCACTGGTCAGGATATTTAAAGAGTTGACTGTTCTACCATTTAACTTACCTTGAAGTTTGTTATGCCAAGATTGTACAGCGAACAGCACGAGCCCTAGATAAATTGTCTTTCCATCATTTTCCGCGCGTAGATGTGACAATGTTAGAATATAGACACCTTCATCATTTTCTCGCCTTTGAGTATTAAGCCAGAGTGGATATGTTTATTGTTGATATTTTTAAAAACGGTGGAAAGAAAACTCGTCCATGGCCTATGCTAATTATGATAGGCCGCAGCCGAAGGATCCAAAAGAAAAACCAAATTGACTTAAACTCTATTTAATGTATAAAATTATAATCTATAGCTACATTTCGCTAAGTAAATGTGCGATTGCACCCGATGCGATGTTAGGAATACAATGAATTGAACAATCGGTAGAATTAATACAGTAATAAACTCTTGGAATTGAAGCGCTGACTCGAGGGCTTCATCGGAAGGTATGTTTTATGGGTTGTTTTTGGTATGTTTGGAGAATCGGTTGCAACACCCTTGGTTTGAAGCGGTGACTCGGCGACCTGTGTGGTCGGCGGCTCGTGGAATCGGCCCGACGCGACGTAACATGCTAAAACCTGCTGAGGGTTACATCTGTTCCCCAAAGACATGTTTAAAAAGATCGGAAGCAACCTAATTTCCAATTTATGAGTTTGAATTTTTTTAACCAACTTTTGTGATAAATTAAATCATACTGTACGCTTAGTCATCTATATACCTATATTGTATAGTGTTGGGGCTAGTATATCATTACTCTAATGATGACACCACATCACAGAATATGTGTTGAAAATACGATCAACATTTTGAATCTTGATATCGACTCAAAACAAAGTGGAGTCATAAACTAGTCTAAGGGCGGCTTGCATAACGATCCTTAAACGTATTTAAAGATCTCCTAAATGCAATTAAGTAGTTAATTACGATTAGCGTCTTGCACAACAAAAAATTAAGCCGTAATCATGTTTAGCGAGCTGTCAAAGTTAAACGTCTCAAAATGGCCATTTAACGATGCTAAACGTGTTTAGCGCCATTTGCAATGACCAGCTGTTGTTATAAATTCAACATTGTCTTGTCGTAATATGAGTGTATGCCTTCATGGCATTAAAAAGTAAAATTTGATCCTTTTTAGTAAAATTCGGAGCTCGCGTTCTTGTGCCTTTCAACTTTCCAGACATTATTTTCAAGTTTCCTCCACCAACAAACACAAAATGGTACAATACACAGGAGCACAGGAGTATACGTAATTAATTATGTATTTGTAACGTGATAATTATACCGTATATTTTTCGAACAAACTGCTATTTCTATGATGAGCAATCAGCAAAATTAGCAAAACACCGGCAAGCGGCAACAGCAAATTACAAAGTCACAACTGTCATAACATAAGTCATTCTGACATACTTGACAAGTATAAAGCATTCCGATTAACGTAAGATGTAAGATTTAGCCGAAAAAAAAGCAACAAAATTGAAAGAACGTCAAACGGAGCGCATGAGACTGTTTTACCGACGCGCTAACAACGTTTAGCTAAACACCATCTGAAACAGTGTCATGCAAGACAATCCTAAATACGTTTAGTTTAAATGTGTTTAGGCAGCTAATCGTTTTTAACTAAATAAAATTAGTGCCGATTTAAACCAAACGTTACGCAAGCCACCCTAAGTATTATTATGATAAAACTTGATCACGTCATATAAACAACTTTAGTCTATACTGTGGTTAATAAAATGTATTTATTATGACAAAAATAGAAAATGATTATTTTATTTGCGGCTGAACAATGCTTTTAGTTTAATTATTAATTTATTTGTCGGTTTAAGCAGCTGTAAAGAGAACATAATCATCAACCAGTCTTTATTACTTCATATAATTATGTTAGCCTCTTGCTATGTTTTGCTTTGGACAGACTTCAGGTAGTCGGATCCAGGTTTGATCGTCTGGTAACTGCGGCGCGGAACAACTTGCAATTTTTTGTTTCTAGAAATCACTTTTACATTTATCCTAAGCTTGATTAAATATTTTGCATCAAGCATCAAATATTTTATTCGTTAT
Organism: Alcis repandata; assembly: GCA_949125135.1. Classification (NCBI taxonomy): domain Eukaryota; kingdom Metazoa; phylum Arthropoda; class Insecta; order Lepidoptera; family Geometridae; genus Alcis; species Alcis repandata. The sequence goes on from OX421237.1 coordinate 2,190,859, forward strand.
TTTTTAATACTTTTTCCTATATTTCTATTTTATTATATAATTTCGATAAAGTACTCTGTAAGCATCGGCTTAACAAAAAAAACTAGCATTTTTTTTTTAATTAGTCGAGCCATGTTTTATGTTACTTCCGCTCAGAATTTCCCAATCCTTCCCACCGATCTCATGATTTAATACCGCCATAATGGCCGCAAAAACTGCTTATTCACATACAAAACATTGGCAAGCATCTGCTCCGCGTTACATAAACCAGTATGAGCTGTAAACCCGGCGCGGGCCCGACAAACAACTACTTTATGGTTAGTAAAAACAATGTGAAGTACGGCCTGGACCTTGGAATATTGACTGATAGAGAGACCATACATTTCAACAATGTGACTTAAGTTACAATTGAAACGGAAATGCGCACCTTTAATTGAGTGAAATACAAATTATGTCAAAACCACATTTGATACAATTTGTGTGCAAATTGTATCGTTAGTTTGAATAGTTACAAAATATAAATGGCATTTACTAATTAGGACTTCTTGCTTCTCCTTCTTAATTAAATAACTACTACTATTACTATTTAAAGTTCACTTTCTACTCATTACAAATTTTCTATAGGCGGCCATGGAACCTTTAAAGCTACACCAATCAACCCCACACTGTCATACTAGCCAACGTTACAGCTGAATTTACTTATTTAGTATCTACAAAGTTCGATCTAAAATTATGACGGCGTGCTCTAATAAATTGAACTGGTGGATAACTAAGTTGTTAGGTACAAGTTTATAATTGTATTATTTATCGAACTGTAACTATTATTAAATTATTTGTCTAGATAATTAGCGTTTCTGTGTTTTTATTCACGCCTATTACTTGAAAACAGGGTTCCCCAAAACCCCATCATCTAAGAAGTTCTGCTCACACTTGCAGCGACGCTTAGGTATGTAGCACACATGGGTAATGGGTATTCCAACGACTAGTCATTCCCTGTTACATCTAGTAAAAGTACAGTTTTCACGGTTTAGGAAACGGGGTGGTTATAACGTAAAAAATATGACGGGCGAATGCCACGGAGCAGTTACTTTAGTGGGAACATTTTGTGTGCGGGACCAACAATGATATATTTTTATTCTTGTAGTAAAGTTCACACACAATAGAACTGAGGTAAAGGAATCTTTTGTTAGCTACGGTTGAAGTGCATTTTTTTTTCTTCATTTAAGGTCAAACAATATTCGGTCATTTAGTAATTGTACAGTATAGTACAAGTGTAGGTACATTAATAATGAATGAGTACTAAGTTAGCACCTACTCGTACCAATAACAACCTGAGGACATAAGTATCTTGCGTATCCTGATCACACGTACCTACTAAGTGTAAATATTAAAGTTTATGCTAAAACGGCTCAACGAATTTTAGTGAAATAGAATAGGTTGGCAATTACCCTGGATTAACATCTATTAGACTACTTTTTATCCTGGTAGAATAAACGGTTTCTGTTTTTTCAAATAATATTAAACTATTACTTTTTCTGGGAGGAGATTTTTGAACAGTTTGTATGAATATTTTCATGTGAAATTACCGACATTCAAAGAAAAATTCTGTAAAGATTTTCTTAAATTCTATGCGTCCTCGACATACGCGTAAAATTAACAAGACAAAAAGACAGAGCTAAACACACTTAGACATTTCCATTGTGATTCCTATAACAAAACTAAATTATATTTGAGGCAAAAAAAAATATGCCCTTTCTGGTCCGTAAATGAAATAACCGTGTCCTCGAAAAAGCCTTCGAATGATAAAGAAAGTAAAACAAGCACTAGAAATAACAAGACAGAACTCTTAGCTTATGTTTGCCGAATCATCCGTCATATCAGATGACCGGCCCCTGTGGAGTTACAGTCAGTGATAAAACTTTAGCCAGTATTGGGGCGTTCACTGGTCTTAAATGTGATCCCGCAGCGTGAACCCGCCGCGTGGCGAATACGCCTCACGCAGCCCCGCCAAGTACTAATATTTGAAAAGCAATGACGTGAAGCAATAAACGTACAGCGAGGTCGTGATACTTGCTCTCAAGCACGCGGCGCGTGGTCGTACGTCACGCATCAGCTAGCGTTGCTCTTGTGTTTTGTGAACGCCACGCGCGCGTAACTACGCGTCGTGATCAGTGATCACGCTCATGGCAGCAAATTCTCTGACTATGAAAACTGAACTTTGACATAAATTAAAAATAAATCGATTTCAAAAGGAAATTAAAATGAAATTATTAAAAACTAACAAAATCGAAATCAAAAGTAGGTAGGTGTAGTACCTACGAGTATGAAACAAATTAGCAGCCTAAATTTTTTTGAGGTCGATTTAAAATTGTTGCTCTTTTTTGCATTCCACAGATGAACTATGATGATCAAACTGTTACCCAGCCTTTGCTAGTCTTTGATAAAACAATACAGCTAAATAGTATAAAAAGAGAGCTCTGCAACTGCGTCGATCGTTTAACAAGCGCCCGGTATGAGGGCGAACAAAAAGAGAAATAACGGAGGAATTACATCAATCCAATTTAAGGAACGGCTCGCATTACGTACTTTGAGATCCAGAAATTATCGTGTGGTGTCAGGCGTAAGGCAGGAGAGGTTATTTATTTATGCTCTTTTAGATAAGATGAATTTGTTTTTTTTTTTTATCAAATAAATCATCGACATCAAAGTTTGAGCGTAAGGTCAACTGTGTCAAATTTTTGAGCAGTAGCTGCGCTGATTCTTTTTCAAAATCAAGGTTGCTCCCTTATTTTATATTTCATTCAGTAAGAGGCTTGCGTTTGACCGCTATCTCGCCTGATGGTAAGCAACGGTGCGGTCTACGATGGAGCTCGCGCGCCTAGAAGTAACCGATTCACTCGCGACTTGATGACATCCAGATTATTATCAAAGTAATCACTATCTCAATACTCAATGCTTTATTGCAACCATTATGTGCAGTGTACACATTATAATTATATGAATCTTAATTAACATATCTAATCTCATTTATTTAATCTAAAGTAATATAATTAATTAGGCAGGTTACGGAAGTTCCTCTTAAAAACTGTTAAGTAAATAATTATCAAAGTATAGAAAGTATAGATAGTTTTTAATATAACTGTTGTTCAAATAAATTATTAGGGTGGAAATATACTGGATATTCATTAGAAAAAATTGAAAAAACTATCTAATATCTCTCCTACCAATTAGCTTGATTAGTTCCTGCAGCCACGTAACTACCGTGTCATGACCGTAACTACCAAGTAAAGGTAATTTTAAGTCACTAAATTATATTTATAGCAAAGAGCGGCATCAAATTGAGGCTCTATTTGATAGAAAGGCAGATAAACTCTTTATTGTTGACACAAAAAATTATATGTAAATGGACAATTACGCTTTAAAACTAGTGCAAACAACTCTTATTGCTAAAAGCAATATCTTCCAGGCTTAAATTAATAAAAAGAATATTATGATGGTGATTTAGTTTGTGGTAATCCATATGCAACCTTTGATCCTCCCACTGCTGGGATACAGGTCTACCCTCGAAGGGTGATTAGACCGTATTTCACCACGCTGGCCAAGTGCGGGTTGGTGGATAGTGCGGGTTGGTGGATAATTTGAGAATTGGAAAATAATCTTTACTACTGTAAAAATAATATGACAGTGTTATTTTTGGGCCGAGCATGGCCTAACACTTAGAATCATTCCCGTTCCGTAACACTCCGTCGTCATAGTCTTGAGACCACTCAGTTTTTTATTCAGCTTTAGGATTGCGTTTGTCCGCCATCTCGCCTGATGGTCAGCAATGATGCGGTCTACGATGCAGCACGCGCGCCTAGAAGGAACTGATCCACTCGCGACTTGAAGACACCCATAATATTATATCTATCGGGAAACACCCACTTGGGCAAAGTATTCCAAACTCTGGCAGTGCGCACAATAAAATATATTTATTGAGTATCCTCACAATGCTATCACTTCCTCCGCAGTCCACGCCCCGAACCGAACCAAAGGCTCAAATAAAAATGAAATGTTACGCAGTAAAAAGAGATCCAACTCGATTGTCCACGACATGACGATGTACTCTGAGAATCAGGGCGATACTCCGGCGATGCTTTAATGCTGTTCGGCTGAAGTGGGGGTTAACTTTACAGTGGGGTGGCAGCGTTTGTCATAATTTATTTTGGCATAAAAATGATTAGAAGTCTTTTGACATAATTGTGTTGAGAGGAATAGTTAAATCACTTTGTAAGATAAAATAATATTTACACAAAGGAAGGCATTCGTAGAAATGTAGAAACCTACTTTGAAGACATTTTAAAACTTGTGCTTTGTCGCATTTACAGTTCGGTGATTAAGTAAGTACTCGTAATATTATAAAATGCATAGAAATAATTATGTGATGTAAGCCCCATCATCACATCATCATATGCAACCTTTAATGCTCCCACTGCTGGGATACAGGTCTACCCTCGAAGGGTGGCCTTAAGCCCCATATAAATACATAAATTCACATTCATTGCCTATAAATTTTCATTTACCCACCCACAAAATAACAACTCCTAAATTTTACCAATATTTATATTTATGGGAAATGTTTTATGTCAATCGGCGACAACCCTAAAGTAGCGTTGTTTCAAGAAAAATTGGGTCACTCCGTCAAGTGTACTCCTTTAATGTAGGACTGAAATGAAAGTCCGACGGCGAGCCATTTCGCGAGATCCTTTGGATTTTAGATCTTCGGACGTTTGGACGACGCGAAACTTTAGGCCACGTACAGAATAGATGTGCAACGCAATGCAAGCTAAAGCTGACATCAATGGTGCAAGCGTTGAACTTAGAATCATATTCTATGTTCGTTAATAAATGGAAAATCAATGAATTCCTACAGATTCAACGACCACTCCGTACACTTTATTTTTTGCCATTTTATTTGACACATTGTTGGTTTATTGGACTTCTTTTCACTTCAGGTTTCATGGTTATTTAAAGCTCATGAAAGAATCAATCATCAAGCATCAAGAAACCAACGCACATAGACTTAGCTATTTTTTTTGTCCCTAATAAGTCTATGTGTGGCAACCAACTAACCTGTTGGTAAGCGACGATATGGTCGAAGATGAATCTCGCAGATCTAAAAAATACCACCATTCACTCTAACCTTGCAAACCCCAAAATAGTATCTGTCAGGTAACAATGAAGTCAGCACTCTGTTCCATTCCCTGACTACGAATTGCGTTGCAAGTTGCAAGCACTGATCTGCTCATCTATACACGGCCTTAGCAGACAAGACGTAGTAGATGGATCATTTCCGTGCTTTCCGTGCTCGGACAGACTAAAGTACGTTGAGCTATTCACAATGGAGTGCAGTTCTTGTTTCTGTAATTCTAAATTCACTTGTTTTTCGAGGAATTGTTTGCTTTAGTTCTAACGTACCTACACTTGAAACAGTATAGCTGAGGAACGACGGAACACTATCGAAGTTATTCTAGATCGCGGCACAGTAAAGCATTGCGAAGTGACAAACATTCGTAAACAGCCACTTGCTATCCTGTACATTTAGTGTATTAGTAGGTACATATTTGAGTATCGTGAGATTATAAGAATTAAATACCCACTTCTCACGTATTCGTATCTGCTAACTATAAAACGTGTAGTTCAAAAATTAATTTCTTTCAGTAAAGTACTTAATTCGTGCTTAGATATATAGTAGATGTTTCAGTCCATAGGGAATTAAATTAGGTAGTTATCATAATGCTCTTCATTTCTTCACCTTTAAATATAAATATAAAAACAATGCACTAATACTCCATTTATTTTATCAGTACAGTACAGCCCACTTCGACGTAAAACACTATTCCATACCTATATTTAAGCTACCTTGATTTCGTAAAAACCGCAATGTTTTAGATAAATGCATCAAGTCGTCAAACAAATCCTCAGATTTTGTAGACTAGACAAAGGTCCAACTTGTCAGGCACCGTCTTCATACTACGGTTAACATCTAACGCGACGCACTCCAAATTATATAGATACAGAAGTGCAACTTAAAAAAAAAACAAGTTTGAATGCTTTATTTTACAAATCTAAACTAACTAAAAATATATCTGTCTTTGTCATTGCAACCTAAAATATAAGAACATTAATTATTATAGAAAAATTAGATCTGTCAACTTATGCCTTCAAACTTGGGCCTAATGTTTAACTAAGAGCACTAGGCCCGATAAATTGTGTTAGATAAATGTAAATATGATGTACAAAACGCGAAACTTTAAAGTATCTGTAGTTTAATTCAACTAAATTTTCGCATACATAAAGAATCGACTAAACTGATATTGTCGACGGCAAATGTCAAATTAGGCGATTTAAAAAAATACGACGCCGACACTGACCAAGATTCTAGGTACAGAGCGCAACGGTGCATCCCAACACTTTATACATAGTTGTGAATCTGTACATTCTTCGTCTGCAACAGCACCCTCTATTTTTGCAGCGGCTCCTCGAAATCGTTTTAGTTCAGTCTCTCGCCGTGTCCCGTCTAATGGATTGTGAGTGGAGGCGCTCGCGCGAACGAATCTGCCTCTGTTCGAGGATTGCGGCCAAGGCACAAGATTTAGAGGGAAATAGGAAGTTTTACTATGAAAACTAACGTGATTTTCACACATTTTTGTTTTAATAATCCTACTAATATTATAAACGCGAAAGTTTGTGAGTATGTTTGTTGCTCTTTCACGCAAAAACGGCTAAACGTATTTACATGAAATTTGGAATGAAGGTTGTTCATGGTCTGGATTAACACAAACGCTACTTTTTATCCCGGAAAATGCGGGTGAAACCGCGGAGCGCAGCTAGTTGTATATACTCGTAATTAACCGACTAGCCAGGCCAGACTCCAAACTCCAAACTCTCGAGCATCGGCGCAAAGTTGCTAGTCTGTCGGTTTTTTACCGGATACATTTCGGAGAGTGTGCTTCTGATCTGCATGATCTAATTCCCTCTAGCCCTTTCTACTATCGGTCTACCAAGGGCACTAAAAAGCGTCACCGTTTTATGGTTGATATACCAAAAACTCGTACGAAACGCTTTCATTCCACCTTTATTGTGCGAACCGCTAGGGTGTGGAACGCTCTGCCTGAGTGGGTGTTTCCCGATAGATATAATCTAGGTGTCTTCAAGTCGCGAGTGAATCGGTTTCTTCTAGGCAAGCATGCTCCATCGTAGACCGTATCGTTGCTTTCCATCAGGCAAGATGACGGTCAAATGCAAGCCTATTAATCAATAAAAAAAAAAAAAAAAAAGACTGGACGCCGCCACCACGAACGCATCACACTTGTAACCATTCTTTGATAAAGATCACCGATTGTGATCGAAACTAGTCGGAGTATCTAAATAAAAAAACGTGAGTATTCCCATGTTAATTTTAACAAAAACAGGAAGTAATTTGACATTTTGATTAGCTTGAAAATTTGGTTTTTAAAGAGAGTAAATAGATTTATTTGTGCGAACGAATCGAAGATAAGGTATCCACTAAAAACTGAACAACTTTTCTCAGATTTTCAAGTATGTAGCAAAAGAGTGACAAATCAGTCGACAGTGACTCGTTTGACGTTTGGTGAACTGGTTAAGGTCCCACAATCGTCACTTAATGCTTTCAGTTTTGGAGTATTGTCTATTTACAATCTGACTTTTTTAGGTATAAATGTTGCGATGTATTTAACCGTTGTGAATAGTTTATAATAAACATATTGAATAGTTAAAAAGCTCAACATTATATTCCAAAGCCTTTTTCAGAATCGCTTCACCTTGGATCACAGACCAAAACTAAGTTTGCACTATCCACTAAGCAGTACCCAACTTTTATAAACGCTTAATTTAGTCTCTAAGTCAACAGAAATAACACCCATTTTCCCCTGAACAAACAGCCACTGCATTTGTAATGGTGATGTTAGGCAGTCACTTTTATTTTAAATACATAGATATAATCTTGTTAGGATAAACACTTTTCGGGGAAAGCTAGCTCTTTGTCAAACTCGAACCGTTGAAGCGTAACATTGTTTCAACAGTTTTATACAAAAGGAAAAAAAAGGTATCTCTCTGTACAAGAAACATGGACCAAAATAACTTATTTTGTTTGAAATAAAATATGGCGGTCGCAAATTGAATAAAATAATGCTTGTATTATTTTTGTCCGAAAATATCTTAATAACCTGTAAATAAAATATTCAATGGGCTATTCTCAGAACGCTCAAAAAATGGTGTCCAAAATATAGAAAATGCTTAAGATTTGAGATTTTCTGGTTATACATCTTAATTTGCAAAAAAAAATGTACCTACCACCGAAGTTAACGAAATAATGACGATTGTGAGAATGACCGCAATGTTATTTAATGTCCATAAATATTTCTGATTTCTTTTCTGCGATCAGAAAATAAAATTAATTGCTACCGTTAGTATGAAATCGAGCAAGTCTGTAATTTCAAAGCTAAATATAACGTAGAATAGCGTAGGTTTCAAACTCTTTGGTATAAAATCGTTTATTTCGCGGTAACACCGCTCGATAGGTTTCGTATCAAACTTCTAGGTAGACCACAGTGCAGAAACACCTGCTAGGTGGACCACAGCGCTGTAAGAGACGTAGGTAAGGTTTTGAAGTATGTATTATTTAAATTAATTAGAATAGTTTGGTGTCTTTATTGTAATTAGGAGAGATGGCAGTCAAATGCAAGCCTATAGTATGTAAACATTTTTATCTCAGCGCTTTGACAGTGCGACCAAAACGATTCCACTATTTTGTAACTAAACAAACAGCTAATCTATGATGAAATTGTGAAAAAATTAATCTAATTTTTGAGGATTGTCCAAGATATATTTGGTCTGAAAATAGATACAGTAAAATTCCAAAACGACACGACGCAGCTAATTTTATCAATAACGCACGTTCTGGCCAATTTTCTGCCTCATATTTTCTAGCCTTGTTATAGACTTGTCTTACTGCTTTTATGATACGTCAAAGGTCACAGTCAAAGGCTTTCACGGCCTCTAATCTCACCTTATCTGACGTGCTAATATAATAAAGGGAAAAGATAAAAACCCAGACAGAAGAGGTTAATGTTATTTGTCTAGCTTTTATCAAATTTGGAGAACTGTTATGTTACGAGTACATGCAGTAGGTAATGGAAAATTAAGAAGATGAGTGGCTTTTTAGCCGACTGCGGCGAGTCAAAAAGGGAGGGTTATGTGTTTGATTGGCATGTATTATTTACGTTTCACACTCATAGCTCCCCACTATGATACCCTGCGTTGGGAATGCCGTGGAACACACACAGGGACCAAGACAAGTAAGACCCATACCCAGAATAGATATTAAAAGTCATCATTTGAACATCAGCCTGGCTGGGAATCGAACCCACGACTTCTGGCTTACTAGACGGATATATTACCGCTGAGCTAAACAGATCATCAACTATGTATGTCCGAAAGCTGTTCGTGACTACTAAACGGCTGAACCGATTTTGATGAATCTAATAGCGAAAATCAAAATGGTAGATTTTTGGCAAACATTATGGGTTGACTACACGTAACGAGTAACGCGAGACAGTAAATAGGCATACTCGACCGAGCAAACAAATCATGGTTCTAGAGACTGTCTCGCCTCGTCAAACTGTTTATACAAACCGAAAACTCGGCCGAGGGCACTGTCTCGCCACTGTACTCGCTACGTGTAATCAACCCATTAGTTTTGATGGTTCCAAGTTTATCTAAAAGCCTTCTCGCTTTACGCATTTCAGCCACTTAGCTTTCGCCGAGACGTGGGTTTCGGTAAATTCGGTTTCGGTTTCGGTTTATGCATTTGATTGACTATTATTACTGACTGATAAGATTAACTTCTCTGATTGGTTCACACCAATTAAATCATATTACACATCAAAATTTCTGTAGTAAGGTCGAAGTTCCAAATAAATAAACGTTTCACACTCATAGCTCTCCACTAGGATAAATCCTGTGCCAGGGATGCCATGGAACACACACAAAGACAAGAACAACTAACACCCAGACCCAGAACAGATATTTAATTAATCTGCCCGGCCGGGAATCGAACCCGGAACCTCTGGCTTATGAGGCGGAAATGTAGATACTACTGAGCTAAATAGATGCAGATGATTTGTCAATTGAATTAATTGTCATTGGTTTAAATATGATTCTGAAACACCAGTGTAACTCTTACACTTAGTACTATTCTTTTTGATTTATTTTGTTTTATACCTAGAAATTTTAAGCTTCTTCCAAAAACCCGTATCTTCTTACACCTTTATAATTTTAATCGGATTATATACACAGTACATTTACTTCCAAAACGCGGTTGGTTTTCGTAGCCCCGTCTCAGATGGACGCTTTAGTTGCAGTACATAAGCTTGATCATTTTTAATTTTGATGCCACCTGCGCCCCGCGGTTTCACCCGCGGTCAAAAAGCTAACATGAGTTTTCCGGGATAAAAGTAGCCTACGTATTAATCCAGACCATGAAATGTCTTCATTCCTAATGTTAGCAGTTTCAGAATTCGTAGAGCCGTTTCAGAATTTGGAGGTAACAAACATACAAACGTTCACTTTTGTATAATAATATTAGTGAGATGAGATAGTGAGATTAGGTTGTATATTTTATTTTATTAACAGGCGGGTTGATGGCCACACGTAGACATATTTGCGTTTAAAAAAAACATGGTTACTTCAGCTGGCCGTTAGTTAAAATATATTAAAATTTATAAATATCTTTATGTAGGTACCTACATAAATATAGGCCGAGTGCCCAGAAGGCCGTTTAAATAACTTCTAGTAGCGATGGATTGCGTCGTAGATTGGATACAAATGTTAACAATGAATTTAAGCTGCCGATGATGGTAAGCCACAGAAGGAAACCATAGCACGGTGTTAAAGTATTTTTAAGTGCTTGGCTGGCTTCCAGTCTCAGAAAATCACAAAACATTTATTCAGGAGCTAACCATGTCCGAACACACCGTCACTCACACATTAGACGAGTCCTGGTCAACCTAGCTAGCCTGTCAATTATCTTTAAAAAGTAATAGTTCAAAAAATTTAAAAACACGCTTTGTCGGTTACAAAAATACAAACAAACATACAAGAGAAGCTAATAAAAAGCGTGTAAAAAACCCTCCAGTGTAACATAATATATTTCAAAGGAGATTAATATCGAAGGAGATAAGGCACTGTGCGCTCGCAGTGCGCTGCATCCGGCGCTTATCACCGGTTTCCGGCAGAGTGCGCCTCCGCCAATTACCTCCGCGGGTAATTATCGCGAGAGAAAACATTTTGCACGTATTTATGCAAGAAACTTTAGTTTTACCCATTCTTGCGGAGATAAGAATTGCTTGGAAAATTACGATTTTTTTGGTTCTTTTACAAAAGGCTACGTTAACTCAATATAAGTGTATAGTAGTACTGTAGTACAGTAGTAGTTTTTAAAATATAATTTCCCGTGACATACAAACAGAGGGACGGAAGAGCAGACACCGGAGTCTCGCCATAAGGGTTATTTTTTACTATTTTGGTACGGAACCCAAAAAACCTGTAGTGCTTTTGAATATCGGTATGTTTGTATTTCTGTACGTGCCATTTTAATTTACTTTAATTTATTATTTTATTTTAAGTTATTAACATATTTTAGTACCTACGTACTTATCACCTACCAAAATACACAAAACGCGATATAATATTTGATCTCATTGAGGAGTGAGGATTTATTAGGAGCGGTAAGTGGGTCACCGAACGAGCTATCCCACTCCCGTTGAGTGGACCACTACACTTGTGCCTTTCGACGCGATCAAATAGTTGGAGTTCCGTTTAAAACTTTTAGGATCTTTTTTGAACGAAAATAATAATTAAATTAAAATAAAGTATTTTGTATTCAATTTTTTTAATTACCGACGAAAATAATAGACAGGGAAATTTCTAAAATCAACGAGTATGATTGTTTTTTTTTTTATCATTCTGTTTTTATGGATAACAACTTGTCATTTAATTATTGGGAAAAAAATTTTAAAAAACTAAAAACTTATTATTTAACTTATTACTTAGGTAGGTACTTACTATTATATAATACTAGCTGACTTGACAGACGTTGTCCTGTCAAAAGCCATTGCGTCAATTCTATGTCAAATGTCAAAAGTCAAAAGTTACATTAAAAAAGTTTACATTGTCCAAAGCGCTAAAGTTAAATTATGGTTTAAGTATTTTTAAATTTTTCATGTTTTTTTACTATAAATTGAGATGTGAGCTATCCTATCTCCTAAGTTAGATCGAACTGCACCCGGTGTGCAAATTTGATTAAAATCTGTTAAGTAGTTTAGGAGTCTATAGCGGACAAACAACGTGACACGTAATTTATATATATTAAGATTATTAGTAGTAACAACCTTTATTTAATTAAAATTGGATGAATGGTGTGTCAAGCTATCGTCAAACAGATAAACACACTTCATAAATGCCTAAAATACAAGTTTTATTTAACTGAGCACCACACGTGACCCGGTATGGATCTGATGACGTCAACCAATCTTGTGTTGCCTTAAAAAAATCAAAGGTACCTTCAAATACGAAAATCAAACTATGTTACACCACACTGAAAAGTACGTCCCTACCTATTGTATTCGTCTCTTTCAATCCAAGTATTTTATAAAAAGTAATTAATACGAAGTATAGACGGCCCGTATTCATTATTATTCATGAAGGTTCCAAGTCGAGCCCTCATCTATCGGACTATTAATTAATTTTACGCTCCCATTGGAGCGCCCACTTGTGCCAAATTAAAGAGAATTCGCGAAACATAATTTTCAATTTAATGGAAGGGGTGTTAAAAATTGGTTAAGTATTTTTTGATCGAGTCTATTGTCCATGCAAAGTGAAAAGTTATGAGCAGGTTTGACAAGGATGTAAAATAATGTGTTCATTTTTATAACATTTTTATGTAAAAAGCTTTAATTGCATTGTCGTCGGAGTTACGCGCTTATAGTACCAGTTACCAAATTCCAGCTCAATTGGACATCGGGAAGTGGTTCAAAATTGAGTTGCAAGATTCCACCCGCATCCGAACAATACATAACATACTTCGCAAGTTAAATACAAGCTTTTAAAAGATCTTAAAAGCCGAGTGGCTTGCTCTAATGTCACAGTTTTTGGGCCGCTTTAAGGTCTCTAATGTGGCTTTCAATCTGTATGAATTGAGAGCGCACGGATGCAAAATTACTTTTTTTTGCGTTGAGAGCACTGTTCTAATAGTTATTTAGACATTTTTGGAGTCATGTTAAACCTCTTTGGTAGGAGTTAACACTTGACATATGCGGGTCGCCACAGATTGAGTTGACTTTGGAGTTGCCACACTGAACTCTGCGAGTTGCCATATAAATTAAAAATCTGAACGCTAGTTAACGCCACGACTCGTATTTAATTTTTTGCGCAGACTCTTGCACCCACTCCGGTGATCACTCATCGCGTATTCATAGCTCAAATGCTATACTGCCATAAAGTAACACTCCTGAAAATTACGATGTCATAACCCCATTTAAGCATTTTTATTTTAATGTTCATCATTTCAACTTTAGTCCATTGCTGGAAAAAGACACGTTCAATCAACCATTACAGGACCACTCTTTCCGGTTCTACTACTTAATTCATAGATAAATGACTCATTTTTTTTTAATTCAAAGATAGACAATAGACAATACCTAGTTTATTTAAAACAAAAATATACATATACACACAAACATACTAAATATTTAAAAAGAAAGAACATTATTTTTGCCTTAAACCAGTCTCAACTCAGCATAATGCCAGTCGTAAACAACCGGCGCTGGTCTTCCGTTGAGACTGGCGGGTGACGTAACGGACATTTATGTATGGATACAAAATAAAAAATAACAAAGAAAATACAACAAACAAACAAATAATTGAATTAAAATCAAAAAGTTAGTATTGATTTATAAAACAAATAAAAACAAAACATGATACAAAAGTGAAACAATTAAAAAATAAAAATAAAGATAGGCCTGTGTTTACGGCCATGACCGCCATCTCGCCTGATCGAGTGCAATGATGCGGTCTACGATGTAGCACGCTTGCCTAAAAGAAACAGATTCAATCGCGAAGGAAAAAATCCAAATTATCGCTACCGGAAATACCCACTCGGGCAGAGCATGCCACTCTCTGGCAGTACGAACATAGCCCAATAATTCGTATTCATAATGACATTTAAGCACAACGCAATAATAGGCTCCCTGCGTTTTAGGTACGCAGCGAGCAAATTCCTTATCAAACATTAAAATTATGAAAATTTAAGGCCAGTGTGACGCCACGCCAGTCTTCAGGAGAGCATCATCCTTATTCTGTATTTGAACTGTCAAAAAACTAACCACAAACTTTTAAAAGGCGTGAAAAGACTAACTTTCCCCCTAACCTACAACCTACTTTTCACGTCTCCAACGAGCCCATAATTTAATAAAGCAAAGTTTATATGCAAAGATATGCAATAAGTTTGTAAGAAGCGCCTTTGTAACGCTGAATCGCGGATTTGCATTCTGAGTCGAGGGTCCTTGGAATTGTGCTTACTGTGTGTAGGATACAGTTGTCTTGCGGGATTCCAGTTGAAGTCACTGGGTTTGAGACTACTCCTATTATTATGAAGATCTCCAGTATTTAAAAAAAAAATCTTATAAAAATTGTAAGTACATTACTTTTATAATCACAGCACTCCAATCTAGGTGTGGAGAACTAAACCTAATATGAACCGATATAAACCGACAGACTATACAAACCGTAGACAGTTTTTATAAGTCCCTATACAATATTTGCTTTCCGCTGTTTCACCTACTTTTTCGCTAAACAATCCCGTATTGGGCTAAAAAAGGAGAAAAAACCCAATCGATCGAGCCATACTTATTTGAGTTTTCGCGTGGCTAACACACGGCGATAGATTTTTACTCGTATCTACCTATACTCGTATTATCTGTTTCAGAAGATAGAATACAGATTTTCTAAAACTCATTTTTGTATTATAACAATTCATTAATAATCGATTCTTTTCGGAAAGATAGGCTTGCGTTTGACCGCCATCTCGCCGCGCCCAATTGTAAGCAAAAATGTGGTTACGATGGAGCACGCTTGCCTAGAAGAACCCAATTTACTCTCGACTCGAAGACTCTCATGTCGAATATCTAACTCCAGACGCTGACTGCGAGTACAAACCTCATTCCAGCTCTGCTGTAATGAAATTGCAGCATCGACTCGTTTAATCTAGACATGACAGGGTGCCTAGGCTAGGACTCCACTTATAGGTCGGGAGGTTCCAGTCTAGAGAAATTAAGTTCTTTCATACGCACACAATTGCGTACCCAGCTAAAAAACGCTTTTTATAAAGTTATTAATCAACGTTTATTTATTTTAAAAAATTACTTGTGTCGTTTTAGTGTCGTTTGCAGAATATGTTCAGTTTTACATCAGAATATTAACGACCATCTATTAAATAATTTTAGGCAAATTGTTGTCAAAACCTGCTAAAGTATGATAAGAATACAAAATATTAAAATGAATAAACACACTTATATCTCAGGGTGACGAGCGCAGTGCTGTGCCGCGCAGGGTCTTGAATTCTGTGAGTTCAAAATTCTGTGTGGCGCAGATCTGTTATGGGCAAACGTGACGTTTAACACCAGGCAAGCGATTTGCTCGTCTCGTCACTCAATTACATAAAAAAAAAAAAAAAAAAAAAAAACACATTTTTGGCTGATTTATTTATTGTCAGCAATTCAGCATGCAGATTTAGAATACATAACTTCTTTTTCTAGTAGTATTTGTAAACTTATTATGGTAACAGTATTACGGTAACAATTTAATTAATCTCAATTTTCAAAATTTTCCTTAATTTTTTCATCAATTGCATTTGAACATTAAATTGACAAAAAAATATTTTCTACTTCTGTTAAATCTTCTAGGTCCCTTACCAAACTTGACTGTTAGCTCTCCGGCTATATACTTTAGTCCTGCTTAGCGAAGAGACTAGAAACGAGAGATTTTGTAGTTTAAATGCAAATGAGAGAATTTCATCTAAAAATAACTGCATATCTAGAGCAACAATTGCAAAAATACTTACACGTAACCAAGAAATAAAAATATGTGGTACAACGTTTTAAGAAAATATAAAAAGAAATACATGGGCCGCGGAAAGATGTGTTTGTTAATTTGATTATTATTATTATTTGTTTGAGTTCTGAATCAAAATAGAAAATGAAGAATTACTATTATTATTTTATTATTTGTTCAAGTTCTGAATCGAAGAAGTAAATAAAAATTTAAACAAAAAAACAAAAAAAAATCATAATCAACTAATAGAACCTGAGTGAAATTAAATAAAAATAAAAATCTTGTAAAGAATTTAAAACTATTAATATAGGTAAACCAAACCAATCACAAACTTTCTTTCTTTCTTCAAAACTTCAACTTTCTCGCCCAGTGCAACCTTACTGTGACAGTTAATTTTTTTCCCAAATTCCTGATGGTCTCATACACCGACTTAGGATTATTCTTGATCGATGGTCCCGTAGTAAAAGTTGTCCATAATGATGAGTACTATGAGCCCTTTTCCTCATAGAATACGCTGTCTCTATAACCCTGTATATTCAGAATACAAAGTACATAGATGTTCGCGACCGAGAATTATATAGGTCGGTGAAATAGAAGCTATTGGAGCTATCCACAGTAGATCAGTACGAGCGATCTACGGCTGTGAACTGTGAAGTAATTAATGACTCTCCACTTGCATTCCTGTTTGGTGCAAGTTATAGCCTGCGCAGACGATTCTTCATCGTCATCATTCTCAGCACATAATCGCCCACTACTGAGAATAGCCAATATGCCACTCGTTCCGGACCTGGCCCAAGATTGGCGCAGACGATATTGATTTGTTTTATTGTTCACACTAAAACTAACATACTCAAAAATACTTCAAGGTTACAAAAAAAACAATCAAAAAAAGGAATCACTTTCAGTCAACTTTAGGATTAACAAAAAGTACTAAATAGCAGAACCAATCTTCGTTCAGTTTCTTTTGTTTGAAAGGTGACTTGTTTGATCATTTTCTTAGCTATGATTGAAGAAATTCGGTTCAGCCGTTTCAAGATTATTAGTTCTTTTCTAATTGCGGATTTTAAACTAATTATATTAGTTTTCTTTGTCCAAATCAAGTGCTAGACCGAGATCAATGGCGTTCTCTGATTTCGGAGTCTAAGACCCTCTTTAGGTCCCAGCGCTAAACGAGTAAATCAGTAGAGTTTTCTTTAGCCTGATCAGATATAAAACTGGTTAAACTTGTACCAAGCGTCGCACTTGGGTGCTCATTGCCGCACGTGCTACATCACGATAGCATAGTCATTATACACTCACGGGCAATCAAAATTGCATTAGTGATACCTACCAGTCTAACTCTCGACACTTCGGGCCATGTGCCGTATGAATTGACAGTTGTATTTATATCAATTGAACTAGTCATTATGAAACGATAACATATAACATAATTGCACATACCTAAATAGAAAATTATAGATTAAAAACAAAGCCCAAGTCACTATTCGGTTAAAGTAACCAAAAGGCAGGCATGTCTGTGAACCTGGCATATCATTGTCCAGCAGATCATGAATAAATTAGAGTTCTATTCTCATACAAGTGAGCTCTATATTCCTGATACTTTTCAGGAATAGTTCAGGCACTTTCCTGAAAGAAAAGTTACTTAAAAAAATTACCTGTCAACATCGGGTATTAGTAGACCAATTTACATCATTTCAACAATTACTGCAAGTTCTTTTCGCATGCAAGTGGATTTATTAGATCCTGATGCTTTTCAGGCGTAGTTTTGGCAACTTCAGCTGAAAAACTGGCTAGCGTCGTGAAAGTACGCAAAAGGCTGACGACGTTACCTCGTTACATAGCAATGGTAATTCACTAGCCGATAAGCACCAGTATTTAGGTAAAATGATCTTTATATAAAAAAAAATCACACGTTCCCAAATTTTTTTAATTTTCTCGAACAAAATGCGTAGACAAAATAATATATTAAGTAAAAAAGTAGACAAGACTCTACGGCGTAGATAGGGTCTACGGCATAGACTCACATACGGCATAGGTTGTAATGCTAGACTAACGTGCCTGTTAATAATAAAAAATATAGTTTACATTGTCGAAACTGCAGTTTAAAACTCTTCAACTTTTAGAAGATTTATTTTGTAAAACTTGCTTTATTCTAAATACTTTTCAAATACATTAACGTACAAAACAAAACCGCTTTACAATTTTTCCGTTAAACTAAACAAACGATTCCAACAGATTCTATTCGAATAAAAGTGCTGAGTAAACTGTATAACTCGTTTTGAAATCGGCTTGCGAATCAAACCTGTGCGCATGCTGTGAGGTAAATTGAAATGTGTGTGTGCCATTTTTGAACTAAGACTGAGTACATAGTTCCTGACTGTCCAATTGTCTTGTCCCTACAGGATAAACAAAATTTAAAATGACTGCCTATCCTTTTAATCCGGGTTTAAACAGAAATAAATATTTCCTGACGACAAATTTAAATTATTCGACAAATCGAGTAAATTGAAATTAGGAAATACAACAAACCTCATTTGGTCAATCGTAAATAAATAAATTATGGTGAACTAGCTCCGCTCCGCGTTCTGATTATGATGATGATGACAACAACTACCCGTGTCCTTTTCTGTACCCCTGACAATGTGTCTGCAAAATTTCAAGATGATCTATTGAGCAGTTAGCGCTTGAAAGCGTATTAAACAGACTTACAATCTCATTTGAAGTATTAGTTAGGATTACGATTTTGATTAACACAGCCTAAAGCTGCCAAGCGAATATTCCGCAGATACCTCGTCCCAATTTACCCCAGCTATCTTGTTTTATTCAGCTAAAGCACGTGGATTGCGTGTGCGGCCCAGTTATTATTTTATTTACCTACGTTTCGCTTTCGATTCGCGTGGAATCAAATATTGCTTCCCAATTAAAGTAGATTGTTTGGTTTTCGTGGCTAGAGGATAGCGCGGTTTCATTTCATCAGATCAGGAATCGGAGGCCGTGGTAGTTGGGAATTATCCATTTTAATTTTGCCCGTGATTTTGCAAACGTAAATGATTATAAGGACTAAAGAATTTAGTAGTTTTGTATTTGGTAGAAGATTAAATGGAGAACCGTAATGTGGTTTTAGATTTCTGCTTTTAAATGTGGAACCTTTGAAAGTATCTTTTCGAAATGGTAGCCGCGAGACGGAAAGCGATCACCGGGCAGATCTACGGCTCGCTCGGATGACATTGTAAAGGCTCGAAGGTAGTGGATGAGACTGGCACAAGACTGAAAAATACGGCGTAATACTACCGAAAAGAAGACCTAATACTCAGCAGTGCATGGTTTGAAAACGGTTGATGATAATGTAGGCAATTCTTAAGAACGTATTGTAATATATTGTTTCTCTAAAGCTACGTTTTTGACCTGGCAATGATGAATGCGGCTAGCCAGAGCGAAGCGGTAAACCACTGTTATTTAGACGGGTCCTAGGGTTCTACAAAAATATCTCCGTGCAGCTAGCTAAGCATCGAAAACTCCACCAATATCGCAGAGTCTATAGCCGTCAATTACTGTTTACCAGCCGGACAGTCTACCTATTAGCATCTCTTCTCATACAGGAACCATACGTATAAAACCGAAACCACCACAGCTGTCATCACCGCCGCCCCGTAAACCACGTAACCACGACTTTCCAAAATAAAATATATCTTAAGCTCGCTCGTCCCTATAAAACTAACCCCAATAAACCCTTTTTTAACCACGGAACTCTAAAGATGGGTACTTTTCCCTACATTTAATTCCTACATGCCCAGCATTGTTTGGGCGGTTCTGTAATTAACTTAAGCCCTTCCTATCGTGGACAATGAGTAGTGTTGTGCAAAGTCTCAGTCTTGCGTTTGGAGGCAAAAGACCAACTTGGTCTTAAAATGATTTCATTTACTTAATGGTAGCATTATTCATATTTATTTTAACCAAACTTCTAAAAGGAGACCTTTTGCACCTACGTTTGTTTAAAATCAAGTGTAGCTAGCATAGCAAAAGCCGAAAACTTGAAACAAGAAACTAGACCAAAACTAAGCCAGCAAGACTCTTGTACCTACATAATTATATCAAAGTTATGGAAATTTTAAAAGCTACATTCGTCCTCATCACGTTTTCTTTTCACCTTTTGCAGAAACAAATATTACTTCCTTTACTTACTTTTATTTGTGGCAAAAAGGCTGGCTTAGCAATAGTTTGGCTTTCTTCAAGCTCAAAGTGACGTCACTCTTGTCTTCAATTTTCGAACTTCTTGATTTCTATGTCGGATGGAGGAGCTAAATTGTGTGTTTCGACATAAGAATTCAATTTGACGGTAACCTGAAGGTAAAAAATTTGCCATTCCATTACCCAATAGGAGCGTCGGCCACAGGTATGCAAGACCAAGACCGAGTTAGTCTAGTCCTGGTATTCCAGTTGCGCAACACTATCATGGACAATGAGGTTCGCCCTTCGCATGTCTGCCTAATAACATGTTATATTGGATGTCTTTCTACTTTGGGCGGATCGCGTGCCACGGCAAGGCGGAAATTGTTGGGCGGAATTGGTTTTTATTTTGATCAATTTGCTGTATCATTTAGGAAATAATAATGGAGTGGAAATGATATTTTTCGGAATCCGTTTCTGCTTATGATATATTTTTAGATAAATATTTAATAGCGACTCGGAAATAATTAATTACCATCAAAATATGTATCTCAAGCTGTGTTTGATCTACAATATTTTACGTGACCATCGACATAACATTTTCTCTGATAAATAAACATTTTCGATAACGCCCCAAAGAAAGTGCTTCCTTTCAAAGTTTTCACAAAGACCGCGGTTGCAAACGAAGCCGTAAACAAAAGGCTAGTTTAATAAAACGTCGAAGCGAAACAAAGCGAGCGATAAATAAGCTGTATTCATTAAAACGTCATTACCACCCGCTGCTATTAATTAGACAGGTTCATATCGGTAACCGTTCAGAGCAGGGAGGATGGTGGCGCCATGTCCTAACAGAGAAAAAATACGTGACTTATATCGTAAAAAATATAAACGAAAGCCAAATGTAGCCAATGATACTTCGGACACGAACGTAGATACCTTCGCAATTCAAAAAGTCGCAACCAACACCCGAAAAACATAATTCTCCTTTTGGGCAATCGAGTAAAAAAGTTAAGGTGTGAAAGATTTATATTCTAAAAAAATTGTAACAGTTAATAAATTTTACTGTAATTGTAAAAACTCACGGACCGTGGAGCCTGTGGTGTATAATATACATTTAAAAAATGTGAGTATATATAATTGTGAAAAGTCCTAGCTGGTCTGTTAAGTCTACTTTACTGCAAACACACTTTTAATAAAATATATTTCTTTAAAAAAACAGAAGATTTAATTCCAGCGCGACTCAAAGTAAACAACTCACTGAAATTAAATCACATTTTCCGACAAAAAATATTCTAAATTCCATACCCTTAATTAAGTTCCACCCATTCACCACTCGCGATGCACACGCCCTTAGCGGAGCATAAAAAAGCCCTTTCACATGATGATGAAATCCGAGATAAGTCCCCAGAGATGCAGGCAGCTTGACTAGGGAGATAATAGGGGCCCCTGACTTGTGATAATCTTGTGCCCTAAAATTTATAAGATTGCAAGTCAGGGGCCTCGTTATAAAACTCAATGCCTGCGTCTGTTTTTCCGAACACGTACAACGCAGGGTTGTTTCAAAAAAGTGAATAGGTACCTTTTAGGCAGGTTTACTACTACATCTTCAACCAAAACATCGGCTCCCTTCAGATGAGATTGTGGTCAAACGCATGCCTAGTCCGCTGGTAAAAAAAAAATAGACACGCTTTCTAGTACATATTATTTGTTTTTATTGTGTTGCAAGGAACTTAATTAAGAAAGATTTCCCAGGTGTTAGTAGAGAAACTGAGAACGAGAACATTGTATTCAAGCCAAGTATTAGTAAAAGTTCTACTTACCAAAAGTTTATTCTAGGAAATCTATTCTTATACTTTGGTATAGAACAAACTGGAATAAGAAATTAAAATAGAAATCCCATTATTCCCAAGTGCCCGTCAGTACGCGTAAGTCTCACACTATATTCCAGCTCATTATTTTCCAAAACCTCGTTTATCAGGGGCCCTATTTCGGGGTCCGTACACTAAATCCGGCCCAGGCCGCAAGTCTCGTCGTGTCTCATTAAGCCGGGGACCCATCAGCGGCTCGGCAAACACGATCTCAAACGTGGGCATTATGCTTACAAGATACCACGAATGGCTTTGATTCACGCCTTTCATGCACTGAATACAGTCTGCTGCGACCTCCCTGACCTTTTATGCATGCGAGGAGTGCTTTAGGACGCTTTTACATTGGGTAACTTAGACGCATAGTAACGCTGCATCAGTGGTACTGTTCTGTGCAGGTGTGTATCTACTATGTTCTGACGAATGTAACAAATATTGAATCTGAGTATGAATAAACATGGAAAAAGTTTCTGGAAAAAGAAAAACTGATCTTAGAAGAAAGTTACAGTTGCATAACATCCCAGAATGGACGGGGATTAAAAATGAAATTGGCCTTGACAACAAGAACAAATACGCAGCGCTGCCAACCTTCACTAATCGGCGAGGCATTATAAGAAGAAGAAGCAGTAATGCGACTTAAGCGTTTTGTTACATAATGGACCTATACGGCACAACTCCTATTTCGCGGCTGCAGTTCCACTACAGCCTGTTTTCAGCCCTACTCGCATGACCAAGCAGTACAACACACCGCGCTGTTTGGTCGCGCGGCTGTGCTGCCTGATGTGAAAACACCCTTGTGAAGGGGGAGGGATAGACTTAGCTGGAGGTGAATGCATATTGCCGTTGACGTAACGTGTGTCTATTTTTATCTTGACCGCAAAGGTTGCTTTTACAACTCTTATGCGAATCGTAGATCGTTTCAAAGTACAAAAACTGTGGTTCCTACCCGATTATTTGCTAAAACTTTATTAGAAGAATATTATATTAGTCAGTCAATCATTCAGTCATGTCAGAGAATTTTGGACAATCTACAAAGAAAATGTAATGGTGGTTGTAATTATTTGTTTATGTAGGTATGTGGTGCTGGTCGAGGTTGTTTGCGTGAAAGCCTTCAAGGCGTTCAATTTTCGAATCGCATGAGTTTGAAGCCGGAGTGAGTTAAATTATTGTATATGGTAAATACCGGCTAATTTCAACGACAACCTAAAGTTCGATCCTCGAACTTCGAAAATTAGCCGGTAGGGTTGCTAGTGTAGTGGCTAAATTTATCTCAGATTCAATCCCAAACGCCATTAGCATTAGTACCCTAACTACATAATATTACAATACCAATTATGCTGTCCCACAAGTCTATGAGAATAAATAAATTAACTAACTGCGACCCGCGGTTTTACCCGTTATTCCACAAAAATTATTCATATTTTCAGAATAAAAAATAGCTTATACCACGCTGTAATGTTAAACCACGCTGGATTAAAATAGGCTAATACCTCTATACCAAATTCATCCCAATTTTTCTTATCCATTTTTTGATCTATTAAATAATATTCGGCTTTTCATCTTATTTCGCCTGATGAGCAACGTTGCGGTTTATGATGGAGCACGCTAGAAGAAACTACGATTAATTCACTCGCGACTTGAAAACACCCAGATTATACTCGTAATTGCTACTTTTAATTTAATTAACTCCTCATGATTAACAAACATCGAGATAGAAACATACAAACTTTTACATTTATAATATTAGTACGATAATTATAATCAAACAGTCACAAATCCAAACCTCGCTTCATTCCACCGCAATGATTTCTACGTGATACAAATATTGAATGTGGCGATGCAAATACATGCCCTTAATTAGCTGTTTAACTGGAGTTTAATTAAGTGTATGTATGGAATGAAGACGTCAATGTTATCCTAATTGATATTTGCTTCAATATACTGACATAATGGATAAGTTGCAACAATATATAGACAGAGATTTACAAATACATAGATTTAGTTACGAGTTAGTATTCGGAAAAGGCTAAACTTGGCCTAAAAAAGAGCAAGAGTAGAGAGGTAGAGTTTAAAAAGGTCGGCAACGTTTTCGTGACGACTCTAGTGTGGTGTTACTGGTATCTTTCATAAGCGATGATGATCGCTTACCATCAGCGATCTGTCTGCTTGTTATTTACCTATTGCACAAAAAATGTACAAATCAAACGTAAGCTAAAATCGAAGTAACCACGAATACACTATGAAAACTAACGTGGTTTTGACTTATTTTTTCGTAATTACATCGGATGTGATCGAAACTATAGGTATGGTCCGAAAATCCTACTCTCATTAACACACGAAGAAATGAAAAATCCTGTGCCTAACAAAAAAATGTTTTTTTTTCTTTAAGTTAATGTTAATAAAGTCAGGACTTGAAATAAATTATAAATAAATAACGTTTCACACTCATAGCTCCCTAGGGGATTTCATCATTCAAACAAATGCCCGGCCGGGAATTGAACCCGAGACCTCTGACTTATAGAGCGGATAGCCACCGCTGAGCCAAACAAGACCCAACATCATAGGTTTACCAATCTACGATTTGGTAAACCTATGATTACTTTGGTAATTGATATTTTCTGAGCGACTGGTTTAAGGGGCAGTCATGCGGCTACCTCGGTTAACGGTCAACTGCACGCGTTTGACTTTACTTGGATATTTTTCATGCGAAATGGGTTTAAGTAAGTAAATATTAAAGAATTTGTAGACGTAATTAAATACGTTATATTTTCTTATTATTAAAATTGTAAATCATTATACATTTTTGCAAATATATACAGACTTTTAGAGTAAAATTTGGAATATGTCATTGAAACGAAACTCTTCAATTGGCGAAACGCTAGACTGTAGGATGCGCTGTCTGTGAGTGTGTTCTCCAATAGTTATAATACATATTTACACAATTGAAGAATTGTGTGATTTTTTATCAATAGGTTAAACCTAGCTAAAAAGAGGTGGAAGCACGAACTCGACGGTTTCGAGAAGGATTGGCTTGCACTAGCAAGAAACAGAGATGTAAGGAAAGAGGGAAAGGAGGCCTTTACCCAACAATAAATCCTGAATAATAACAGGTTATGCTCCTTTTTCATCATCAAATGCAACCTTTTTCCACCCACTGCAGAGTATAGTTCTCCTCTTCAGCGCACCACCTTTTCCGGTCCTGTTCCAGTTTCATCCACTGTCTTCCTGCCGTCTTCACAATGTCATTCGACCACCGGGTCGTCGGTCTGTCATACTTTTTTTTAATTTATAATTAATATAAAAAGCCGTCACGCATTTCCTCTCAGCATTTTACTACCCCAACCCATAAAAACAGGAAGAAAGTGAGTGAGTAAAATAAAATCATGGCGTAACGATCATCATTCGATTAGTGCGGTCCCGGCGGGCTGGACGCACGCTTAGCTCTTCCAGGGAAATTCGGGGCGTCCCGGAGGACAAACTCAAGAGAATTAGGTTAAAAAGGTCGGCTTATTACATAATAGGTTTTGGAAAAGAATGCCCAAGGAAATGAGGGATATTTAATTAAAGTTTTACGAATTCTTAGATAATGTGAAATAAGGATTACGTTTTACCGTTTACGTTTTGGTAAACTGTCTCCATCATGCACCTGTGTTCTACATCCCCAGCTGCAAAAAAGGTCTAGCAGGTCGTAGCTGTACCTTACCTAAATACACTCAATCTACAGTTAAACTTTTACTTTCAAAAATTATCTGAACAGTATTATTTGTCTTCCCGATTGAAAATTATCAGAAATTGATAGCTTCAACAATTTTTCAAATCCCGCTTTCCAGTCCCAAAACAGATAACAATTTTAAAGTGATTACAGGCCCGAACGGACTGTCCGATCAGATGGGCGGCGATAGCCGGTTCCAGGCAGCTCGGACCAGTTAGAACCGGCTGAAACCGGTTCGTATCCGGATCAATGCGGATGATTTAGCAGATCACACCCGGGAACTTTGCTCGATTAATAGAAATCCAATTTATGACCCTTTGTGTGGGCGATGGGAGTTAGTAATAGTGCGTCGTTAATTTATGGAGGATCGTAAACTTTGTGGTGATTATACTGAAATTTTAATACTGTTCCAGAAGTTACAGTAATACCACGGAGTAACCGAAGTACCTTTGAAATTAATATATAATGTAGTACTGTTTCCTTAACGAAGTTTAAGTTTATTACAAGAAAGTCCACGTTTGACCAACTCGCTGATAGAGACTGTAGTCAAAGATGAAGCACACAAAACTAGAAAATCACCAAAACGGAAACAGAAACAACACAGATGCCTTGTGCACATAAAACTGAAACAGAGATTTAGTAACCCTCAACTTCTGAACCACACATGTAACATTGTCTACATACAAATTATCTAATAATCTATCTATCTATATCTATCTATCTATATATATATAAAAATGAAACCCGTTTTCCTTGGTCACGGCCTCACGCGTGAATGGCTGGACCGATTTCACTAATTCTTTTTTTGTTGTATTTGTTATTATTAGGAGAAGGTTCTTACGGAAAAAAATATTAAGAAAATCTCTCAGAAATATTGAAAAACCCTAAAAACAGCCCTTTTATTTTTCCCTTACAAACGTTTTCTAACTAAAACGAGCTTTATTGCTATTGTATAAAGTTCATATTGAATTGCAAGCACTCACTGTTGTTTAAGCAATGTAGGTAAGTATGTTCCTGACGTCCAAG
This sequence comes from Alcis repandata, assembly GCA_949125135.1. Taxonomy (NCBI): domain Eukaryota; kingdom Metazoa; phylum Arthropoda; class Insecta; order Lepidoptera; family Geometridae; genus Alcis; species Alcis repandata. The sequence goes on from OX421237.1 coordinate 2,217,778, forward strand.
AGTCAATTTGCACTTTATTACCTCTGTACAAAGTTCAAATTCAATCATATCTATCAAAACAGTGTGCATTTTATACTGATAATCTATACTAATATTATAAAGAAGTAAAGTTTGTGTGTTTGTATATTTGTTAAATTGTAAGGGGTAATCTCGGGATCTACTGAACCGATTTTAAAAATTCTTTCACCAATAGAAAGCCACATTATTGCTGAGTGTCATAGGTTATATAAAAAACCGAAAAATAAAAAGGCTTTTACGTGGTAGTCCGTTTTGCAAAGTGAATAGGAGAAAAAACGGTCCGGACGGCGCGCGATGGCTTCGGGTTTAATTAACATTACGCCCAACGAAGTGGGCACGGGTCAGCTAGTTTTTACTATAAATTGACAAGTTAGCATCAACAAACTACGGTTGCTATAGTTACGCAATAGCATGAGAATAGAGGTTATAACAAAGAGTTCCTATAATTATTCTCAACACCTTTGGTCACGCCATCACGCGTGAACGACTGGACCGATTTCAATTTACTATACGTTTATCCCAAAGTCTACCCGTGCGAAGCCGGGACGGGCCGCTAATCTAATGATAAAAAACAAATAAAAAAAAATAAAAAATAAGTTATCTAATAATAAAAAATATTTTTTTTAGTTATCTAATAATTATAGCATCAAGTTTATATCAAAGTTATTTGAAAACTATTCAATGCGTTAACGCCATACTAGTTACCTTGGGAGCACGTAACTCGATCGCAGATTGAACAACAGTTAGCACGTAAACTGTAGCTCGCTCCTAATTTTGCCCAAACGTCTGAAAAGTGGCTGTACTCGCATGTAGCTTCAAATATTTGTTGTTCCAACTCTGACTGCGTATTTACCTGCTCTGAGTGAAACGATGGGGACGGATTTAGGGAGAGTACAGGGGCAGGGGTAATTTTCGAATGTTTTCGATGATGCGAAACAAGGTTCTGTTTGACGGCCTGCTTGATGTTAAGTGATGATGTCTAGGTTGGCGCATACTTATGCTTATGTAGACCCATATTTTTTTTTGCTTAGGTAATGTGACTTTCTCAATTTCTTAAAATAGTAACATAGGTTAGGTACTAATTATAATTATAAATGATTATGGAGTTCTTTTTAAATATTACACAATTTTCAAGAAAGAATGGTTTTTACAAAAAAATAATTACCATTTATTTGTTCTTCATGTATGAATGTTCTCTCCAGGTGTCATATTTTGCCGCACCAATACCCTGCCCCACATCCTTAGTCTTTCCCTGTGCCCAGTTGACACATGAAAAATTAATGAACGGATGAAAGCGCCCTGACTTCGTTTGTATTTTAACTGTATTATTAGAAGACGATGTTTGGCTAAAATATGCATAGCTGCGCCGTATGTGCCTTGGATAAGGAAGTGTTTTCTATGTAAAGGTGCTTTCTTTGTTTTTGTTTTTTTTAACGCTTCAGTGCAGTTTTACGTTTGTACATTATGGAAGAATATCTGAGAAACAAATTTATACTTCTTCTTATCCATTATCCGTCACGGATACGCAGCCACCTGTGAATATTCTATTAAAAGCCTTTTTTAAAATCAGCGAATTAAGTCTAATTCCTACTCATGCCATCTGGTAACGACGAAAATCCAAACCCATCAAGTATAAGTTTTATTAATAATTATTTTTACAAAAAAAAAAAACCGACTTCAAGAGACCGACTATTGAGCTATTCATCTATTCGTCGCGCACGTACTTAATGCAAATTTAAGACTTATATGGTTGTCTCATGGATACCATTATCAAAACTGGACTAAATTGATATGGGACCACATGGGAAGCGTCAGCTTTCTAATAAAAAAAGAATCATCAAAATCGCCCAGTCAAAAGTTATGAGGTAACAAACATAAAAAAAATATATACAGTCGAATTGATAACCTCCTCCTTTTTTGAAGTCGGTTAAAAGGCATAATTATTGGACACGTCCAGTCCAGATCGTGTTTTTAGAATAGGTAGTCAAGATACACTTGCTTAAAACCATTAGAACCTAACCTTTTCAGAATAAAGCTAAACCTACGGAACACCGCTAGTTATGATAGCTTATAACATCAAACAATATTGACAATTAGGCTTACCTTTTGAATATCCATCCAGTCTTGTTAGTGGATTACAGCAGGGAAATCGGCCGAATGGATTAAAACGTGTTGCCCGGCAAACTTATCCATGCAGTTTCAAATGGAGACACCATCGTATCTTCTGAACAAATGTGACACCAATCCGTGGAAAACGTTTAGTTTCGTCATTTGGCCGGTTTGAGAGATGAATTTGTCGGTCTGTAGTTAAAGATGAAGCGAAACGCCAATGGAGCTTATGAATTTAGGATTTCAGTCGCTTTGTAATATTCAGCCTTTGAAAGCCTAATATTTAAATAGGTTGTAAGACAGGCTTTTATGCCTGCGGAATTAGCTGTTCCCTGCGGTTTTACTCGCTATCATACAGGAACCGGGATAATAAGTAGCTAATGTGTTATTTCAGGGTTCAAATTTTATTCTACTTTTATACCAAATTTCTTCCAAAGCCATTGGGCAGTTCTTGAGTAATAAACATCTAATCGTCCAAATAAGCTTTCACATTTAAAGTTTTGACTAAATTAAAAATAAACATAGTCGGATGATTTGATAGAATTGAATTGTTCACATTCTCACTTAACATATTATTTGCTAACAAAAACTACACTCTGAAAATACATAAAGTTTAATCTAAGTAGCCTCTTATTTCAATTTCATAAGAACAGATCCAGGGCCTAAACTTTTAGGTCCTGAATCTGGATTTTACTAATATAGCCATTTCGCCAATCACCGCAGCCGAAAATATGACGTCAAAATCACTGATTGGACGATGATAGAACAAGACCGCGTGAACACTTCACCTGCGTTTCACCTGAGTCTCCACAATCAATAACCTAATAATATAAACCAATCTCAAACAAAACTTTTACCCAATAAAAAAGTACCTCAAAGACTGTACCCAATTTTTTCTCGGCTGTTCAATTCGGTTGCAATTAAACTTTTGTCATTAAAGTTAGTCGCGTCCCGTCTCTAATATTAACTCTTTTGAAATAATAATGACGATGGTAATACGAAAGGAGTTTTTCAGCGGCTTCAACAAAATAGAGGGCTCTCAATACCTATAATGAAAGGGTATGACAAACCAAAAAGGGCTTACTTACCATTATGATTAAGTTTTATCTACAGGACCAACCCCGAAACCACGATAGTCTCCACTGAAGCAGACGTAGAAAACATGGCTGAGCAATGTTTTATTTCTGTATTTTTATAAGGATAAATATAGAACTTTCTAGAATAGGTACGTTATCGCATTTTCATAGCATAAATATAGAACTTTCTAGAGTACATTATTATTATTCCAAGGTTACTGCTCTAGCGGCAAGGAGTATGATAATGCTCTACACCGCGCGCCGTTTGCTACAATATTTTAAACATATCTGAAAGAAAGTGCTGCTGAAGTGCAGTCGAGTATCGTCTTATTTTAATTTTTACATCGATTTTAATAATTTATTTCATCAAGTGTTCTTCGTGGAAGTTCATCTTCAAATAACTGTTTTCAAATGTATGTTGAAGGCGGAAATACACTAGAAATACATTTGAAAACAGTTTAATTATCGATTTTAATATCACTATACCCATTTTGTTTTGTGACCTGCCAAAGATGAGAACTAGATTTCTCAACAATTTCGAATGTAACAGGAACGTCAGCAGAGGGTTATTTTACGTTGATTATAATGTTTTTTGGAAAGATTTCTTCCGTTACCAAATTTTAATATTAAGGATCAACCATCTTTATGCGTAGGATTGAGTTGACAGTTGAGAGCTCAGGCACAATAATTGCTAGTTCTTGTCCTTCACCCCTATTACATTGAAAATACGTATGTCTTATTCGACAGGTAAATGTAACATTCTATGACGCCTACTATCCCAGTTCCATTAATTTTCTATACAATACGTACCCACTACAATTTTTATAGAATTTATTCTATGCTTACAGAACCAAATGTTAGCACAAGCATGGATAAGTTATACCAAGCACACCTACATTCCCAGGCTCATAAACAATGGGTGTGGTTAGCGGTAACTAGTAACATATAGCTTGCACTGAGCTTGCACTAAGCTTGCACTGTTTATTGTGTTCTAGTAAGTTACACAGAGCTCTTTACTATACTGAATTTAACGCACTGGATAAGCAAGCGTGACTAGCATCAGGCGAGCGGTGAGCTCGTTTCGTCTCTCGGAAAAAAATAAACGTCCATTTTCCCGTAATTTTTCAAAAGATGCTCTCTCTGTTTATAAGTAAGATTTACTTACTTATAAACAGAGAGAGCAGCGAGAACATTCTGGGATTTATTTATAAAGTCTGCTCAAACTTGATCACTGCTTAAATTAGTCGTCTTGTTATCGTACGATACTTCACGACAGCGAAAAGTTTTCAGAAGTAAAAAATAACTTTAGACAGGCTTTATAAGTAAGACTCTCTTATACTAGACAAACAAGAAGGCACATGTCTTGTTGTACAAGGAAGTTAAAGCACTAGCAGTCGACCGCCAAGCCTGAAAATCTCTCCACCAATGAGAGCGTGATCGTAAATACAGGGATATAAGGAAAGGGTATGTTAAGTCGAAAAAGGGTCATAGTACTCGTCATAATAATCAACCCTGAAATCGCGAAAAAAATATCAGCTGTTCCATACATTTTGCCGAGTGTCAGTGACATTTTTCTATGGAACTTTTTTTATTTTTTCAGGGGTGGTCCTATACTTTAAATTTTACATAGTAGGTACTCATAGTGCCTCATAACCCTGTATAGAACGAACTAAGTATACTAAATCCTCAGCCAAACTCCAAGGTCAAAGAACACCATTTTTCAATTTAATAGCCATAATCGATGGCCATAAAGCTCATTTCCCACCACAAGTGACCAGTAATGGTGCTGGATGGGTCTAGGTACGTTCATTAGGGGTCATTAGTCCCCCCCCCTCCCTCCCCCTCGGAGTCTGGACACTGTCTCAAGCAGACACTAATTGCTGTAGTAGACCTTTCGGCGTAGTTTGACTAGCTAGATCTAGACTGTAAATTAATCATATGGACGCTTAACTTTGTTCTTGACTATTCTCCAAAGTAAACAAAGTTTTACTGCATCGATTACTCCGCGCCTTATTTCTTTTTACATGACAAAAGGATGAAAACTATTTTAGAATTATCTATATATATAAAAATGAATTGCTGTTCGTTAGTCTCGCTAAAACTCGAGAACGGCTGAACGGATTTATCTTATCTTGGTCTTGAAATGTTCGTGGAGGTCTAGGGAAAGTTTAAAGGGTGAGAAACATGAATATTAAGCAAAGAAAAATACTAAAATCGACAATTTAATTTTCCAATACGAACTGTTCTTACCTGTGAAACATTTGATGTTCGTCCTATCGGTACGGTGAACTCGGGATGTCCGATCTCTTTTGTCTTTTTAAAAATAAATATAGTGTCACTTGGTTGTCAAATATTTTTAGGTGTGTTTACAAATTGGTACGATCTTTGTGGTCTGTTTTGTTGTTTTTTTTTCTTTTGTTTTCTCTAATACAGGGAAGGTTTAAAAGTAAAAAAAACAGCGGGTGAGACCGCCGGGGGCAGCTAGTCAATTTATAATATTTAGTTTAGTTTAGAAAATGGTCTTATACTTACCGTGGTTTTGAAACATTTTGTTATATAATTACCACGAATCATTTAAAATAGTCAGTGTTCCTTTATAACAACATTAGTCCAGAGTTCAAATTAAACTATAATTATAAGTGGACTTTATAACATTCCATAATACATGAATATTCCAGAATCTGTACCATTTTACTTTAAAAAATAATTATATTCAATTCAATCCCAATCTTCGCAGAATTAATTTAATAATTAAAGGCCCTAGATGGCGTATCGATCGCACACGATCGTACAAAAACCAGGAATCTAATTTCGTATTGTAACTCGGACTGGAACCCAATCAGGGTCCGGAAGTGGCCATTAAACGGGTATTTCACTGTTACACTAACGGGGCACTGTGACTCAGTTGTTAAGGTACCCACGGACCAGCGGCGCGCGGCGGATTTACCGGCAGAGTTTAGGGGCGGCAGATTTTAGGGGCGGCAAATTCAAAGCCAATTGCTTTTTGCGTCGAACATGATATTGATGTGAACAGGGATGGGGATGGGGGTTGTTAATGTGTATCGAATTTTGGAGGTCGATACGGGCGGCAAAATTTTGAATAGTCTACTGACAGCAAATGTGTAAATCCGCGACTGACACTGACTTACTAACAACTGAAAGTCCAATTTCTCGCAAGATTTCAGCTCCAGCGAATTCCGGGTACCATAGTAAAATTTGTTCATAATGATGAGTACTATTATGAGCTTTTCTCGGCTTAGCATACCCTTTCCTTATAACCTTACAGACCTACCTACCTTTCCCAATTCGTCTGTGATTCCAGTACTGGATACCACAGGTTCCTACCGTGCTAACGACCCGGATATCTAGTATCAATACTAAATTTCGTTCACAAAGAGGGCGAAAAAGACGTGAAAACGAATCCAATTTTAAGATGGTTGGCGAAACGAGGCATGATCCACTTGGGACCGCTCGCGCTATGAGTAAAAGAAAAATAAGTACCGTGGATATAAAGATATTTGTAAGTATGAAATGGGAAATAGAATTATGATACTAAAATTTAATTATATCTTTAGGGAGCTAGAAAAAGTGAAATATTACTTGAGGTGTAATATTTGGTAATACGTAAGAGTGTTCTTCTACACATCAAACTGAACAACTTCTAGAACACAAGTTTGCTAAATTCGAGAAACAAAATATCAAATCGCCATACAAAATTGATCACGTGTATAATATTTTGTATGGAGACTCGACTTTTTTTTTCTCGAAATTTACCTTGTATAGTACTAGTTGCGTCTCACGGTTTCACCCGATATCCTACAGAAGCATTATTTTTCTGAGAAATGGGAGAAATATCTTATGCGAAGGCTATGCTATGCGAATAATCCAGGGTATAAGCTACCTTTTCCTTTATGTATCCAAATCCATTTTTCACATTTTTGCATGATTTAGAACAAACATCCATACATGCAAACTTTGACATGTATAATTTAGTAGGATACAAAATATGAAATTCGAATCATTTCTATTTAGTGTAACGATAGCAATTGTCAATACGAATTGTTCGTGGTAAATTGAACTAAATAGAAACCTCCAAAGATGCACCAGTGCGGTTTTGTATATCTTGCTTGCTAAACTAAAGTTCGAGATAAAATCTTGAGAAATACTCCTTTGTCGTCAGTTTTGGATGCTGTTGCAGAGCGAATGGACGAACAGATCTGTGGTAAGATTAAGATAGTTCAGAGCCTCTATTCTGGGACAGTCGATAATTTATCTCTCAATTTCAATTTGCCACTGAAATGTACTTCAAGTAGTATTATGTTTGATGACATACTCCTTGAAAAACTGACAAGTGGCATTTTTAACAAGGTTTCATATAAAAACCTAGTTTTATCTCAAGGAAAAACGAGAATTTAATAATGGTGTAATCCAAAATTGTGTAAATTGTGCACAGTGTTTCATGGTTCATTTTTCCAACTTAAGTACAACCGACGTACTAGTAGTACCAAGGTGTTAAGCGACCACTACATAATAGCACTACTGACCAATTGTCAATGATATCACGGTTGGATAAAAGTAACTGTGATACTGACAACTTAACAAAATAAATCAGTCATTGTAAAAATACCATGAGTCAGTTTCGCAGAAAATCTTATCTCGACCGCGCTAGAATAGGCACTCAGCACTGCATTTATGAAAGTCAAGATTATTTTTGCAAAATGTCCAGCAGTTTAATAGAGTTCAACTCTCTTTTCACAAAAATCTCTAAAAATGCAGCAAAAATATATGCATGTATAGGTATTCACTCAGTTGTCGTCTACGAAAACTGAAATAAAATTTTGTTTCGAATATATTTTTCAATAAAAATTTATACGGTCGCTTATTATGAGAAATAAAAAGTGATGTCTCCGTAAATGCTTCCAAATTGCGATAGCCAATTATACGACACTCAAAATCGGGATTACAATCAAGCAAGCCGTTATAAACATCAATGCGTCCCATCAACTCCCTCATCAAAGGGGGTCAAGCAGACCCTCGATAAAAGGCCCAAGTGGACCTCACGGGTAAACGCTTCCATATAATTGAAATAATCATAAATTAGCCGAAGGACCGCGGGCGACATTAAAACTTCGACGGAGAATCGAGAATGCGAAGAAGAGAACCGGGAATGACCGAGAATGAGGCCGAATTGAAAAAGCATTTCAATTCGAATGGCGCGTGCCTATTATAATATAACGGGTGATAAATGCTGTAGGCGTTGATTTAAATTTTATAGCTGGTTTTTATCCTTTTATTATTATAAAATGACAAAGTTTTTATGTTTGGATGTTTATTATTCAATCCTCAATCCCAAAATGCGCCCGAACCGCACTACTTATTTGTTTTCACCGAGTAAGTAAGTAGGTAGGACAATTACAACTTGCATGCTAATTACATACTCGCTAATCGCTCGCAAGCATGTCCAAAGCTATCCATGTTCTGTTCATTTGAGTACTATGTTCCTAAGATGCACGCGGACCGCACTGTTCGTGTTTCCCTGAGGACATGATAACATGCTTGTGTTGCGAATCTCCTCAAGCATGGAAGGACGCCAATACAGGGCTATAAGGGTAGGGTATGGTAAGCTGAAAAGGGCTCATAGTACTCATCTATATAAACAAGTTTTACTATGCGATCAACCCGGAATTCGCGAAAAAAAAAGCAGCTACAAACTCAGCAAACTCAGCTACCAACTCATTAACTGCTCGCGAACATGTCCAAAAGTGTCATGTGCATGTCCTTACACTGTTCCTAAGATACACGCAAGAAGCCCAAGATGCACACTGTTCGTGCGACGTGGTATAGTCACGTACCTACTAAAGACCACGAAAGGTAAGAAAGACCACCATTTTGAGAAAGAAAGAAAATACTAAAGTAGCTTGGTTAGGTACACTTAGTTCAGAGCTTGACTCGAAAAAGGGACTCATTTTATTATCAAGTTGTACCACAAAAGATACTAAAGTCCTAAATCTTTTAGATCCACTAAAAATTAAATATTCCCTCATGAAAGTTTAATGCACCAAAGCCTTCTGAAAATAGCCGAGCTCGGACGAATTTCGAAATATGGACTCATCATAAATGCATTCCCAATCGCGAAGTACATTTTTAAAACATGAACAACGTCACGCCGTGTCTGGGCACTGCCCCAATTTCCGGGAAATTCGATTCATCGTGCAACATCTTTTCTAACTGCATCTCTTTCATTCCTAGTTCAACACAATACTGAAAACGTTTTTGCTTTCTCTTTTCCCCGCCCGTGTTTTTCACACCTAGCGCTGAATGAAACACCTAGTGTTTCTCTCGCTGGTTATTATAATTTCAAGCTTTAGTGCTGAAGAAAATACAAACTGGACTGAAATAATATTAATAAACTAGCTGCGCTCCGCAATTTATCTGCATATTTACAGCCACCGTACCGTACAAACCACAAACTGAAAAGCATTAGTCTATCCAATGTAAATAAATAAATAATTTATTAAAAAGGAACCTATTTTTAGCTATGAATATAATAATGAATCCAGCGTGTTGTATATTTGGCCCACACAATTTTATTGTGCTCTATAAATAGTAGCGGCAGGATGGCAATAGATGAGACTGGCACATAGCCGAAAAACATAGCGCGCCGAAGAAGAGACCTATATTCAATAGTATTATATATTATATGGAAAATAAATAATGATGATGATGATAAATAGAAAAACATATATTAGTAGAAAAATAGCATAACTAAGCGATAGGATACTTTCTACATCGTGTTTTAGCCACGCTGTGGTCATATGCCTAGCCTGTCAAAAGCAGTGTATAGGTACAAGCTTAAAAAGGCAACTCTATCATTTCGAAAGCCATAATTTTCTCGTCCCCGAGTGATTTTACGTCATAGAGCCAATCCGGTCAGTAAACATCCATGATGGTCCATCATGGCGTTCATAAATTCGAATCTGTTTACAATCCGACCAACTTATCTACGGAAGTGGCAAAATCATGGAACTAAAATTTTACTACAGACGTGTGTCAGTTTTGTTCAGAATACGCGATGGTAGCTCCCTCAATTAAATCAACATATAAGATGGATTCAATACGCAGCGGCCACAAATCAGAGTTGCTAGCGTGTAACGGAAACTCCCGAATATGCCAATATTTTTGCCGGCGCGATAAATAACTGGACTGTGTTGCCATATTTTTTGTTTCCACAAACAATTTTCACGGTTTGATGCGTTGTAAACCAGTTTTTCTTGCGAACGTCATGGAATTTTGAACTACTTAAATTTTTAACGTGTTTTGAGCTATAACAAAATTTGCTGCGCTCTGGGGTTTTCCTGCATCTTCACAAAACCACATCGTCAGAATTTCAATACTCTTTGACACATTATGCTCATATTTTTCGAACTTTATCTTGCCTAAAACAATAGATCATGTCAACGATAGGTATCTACTCAGTTAATCTTTAAACTTAATACACAAACATCTTCGATCAAGAATCTTGAAAGAAGATTCTTGATCGAAGACAAACATACTTACTAGACTCGACTCGACTAAATACATCGACATGATAAAGTTGTTATAAAAACATCAAACCGTCAAGTAAACACATTTCACTACAATAAAATTACATTGTACAGTTGCACCGCTTTTAAACAAACCTAAGCGCCACCACCACACTTCCTGAACAAACCTAAAAGCATTCTGAAGAAAATTTTAGTTCCCTCTTTTGTCCGTCGTCACAAATAAGTTGGTATTGTTGTAACATTCTAACAAAACGTTACTAAATTAATTAACTCATCGTAAACCACAGACAATATAAACTTTTGAACTGTTGGATTTACGGTCCAGCGTAACGAGTAAATTAAATTAGTTTTACGGTGAAATTGTATGCTGCCTCATTGGTGTCGATTTTGTTGTAAGTACGTACTAAACTTGTTAAAAGGTACTAAAAAGAAAATGGCGTAAGATCTTTAGATATTATTTTACAAATATGAAAAGTTTTTGTGATGGAAAAGTTGGTTCGGATGTTACTCAATCACGCAGAAACGGCTGAACTAATTCGGATGAAATTTTGAACCGAGGTAGCTTATACCTTAGATTGACATTTAGGCTACTTTTTATCCCGAAAAATTGATTTGTTCTTTTATGATAGCGGGTGAAACAGGGCGCAGCTAGTTTGAAAAGCTACCGATTTGAAGGCGGAAATACACTAGAAATACATTTGAAAACAGTCATTTGAGTTTGATTGATGTCACCACAGGCCGCCGCCGCAAGGTCGAATTCGAACCTACATTAAGCGACAAATCAACTCGGCTTGCTCCAATCAGCAGACGTCTAATTGCCGAAACCGATCCTACCGCGGGACGTGACGGTCAGAGGTAGTGATGTGCCGTCGAAACTACGTATAATCGGACGATAGTCCTGAGTGAGCTAGAGCTCGCGCTGGCTTATGAACGCCATACGAAAGAGCGAGATGACACGCGATTACTATTGCCACTGCGGTTACACAATACGGCCCGTGGAACCGGGGTTAACGTCTTGCTTTTAATTGTAAATTTTTTCTACTCTCTGCGATTTTGATCGTTTGAATTCACTTACTTTTATCATAAGCCTAAAGTTATAAATACGGCATCATTTCAAAATTGAACATATCTCGTGTTTTCGTTTTTTATGATTTTTTTTTAAGTCTGTAACTAAATGTCTATAGTTCTAGTTAGTAAATTAGGGTCTAATTAGTCTCGTAAATATTTTAGACAAAACGATATTACTTATCAACTAAATAACCTTTACCTTAGCCGCCATCCCTTTGGCAGACTTAACGACTTGAAATGAGTCTAAAAGATATATTAAAAAGAACATAATTATAGTAGACTGGCTCACCAGTCTCATCACTAATGTCCGCTGATTAGCAAGACCGCTGAGAACCGGGCCAGCTTGTGTTTTAGCAACTACAGATTAGAGGGTAACGTGAAGTGGCTAGTTAGTAGCGTGATTACATTCGGGAAACTCGGTCATGAGTAGTCATGACTATGGAAAAGGAGTTAAAAATTACTGGAAACGACTGTCCAATCAAAGAATTGGGTGCAGATTTTGTCTACAGCTTTATGAGGAAAATCTACTAATGCTAAGCTGAAAAGAGCGCATAGTACTCATCATTATGAAAAACTTTTACTTTGAGACTAGCTCTGAAATCGAGAAAAAAAATCATCTCTTCCATACATCTTGTCGAATATCATTGTGATATTTCTAAATCTAAACTATACTCTTTCCTAATAAACTTGTGTACCATGTACCTACGTACACCATACCTTCTACATCAGCGTCTATATGGATGACTAAATGCGCCCCGCAGTTTCACTCACGCTTTGATGAGAAATAGTTATGATCATATCGATGAAAAGCATACGTCCTTTTCTATACCCCTGACAACGTGTATGCAAAATTCATCGATAATCGGAGATTGATGCCGAGCCGCGTCGTGCAGCGCCGGGGAGAAGCATCAACTGATCAGAACAAAACGTACCTCACTGCAGTTGCCCGCATGCCCCTTAGTATCTGCAATGAAGATCTTTTATACTTTTTGAGGTCAGAAACTAACAACGCTACTTTATACTACCGACTCGGGGCGAGTTTCAAATTACGCCAACATTGCCAAAGACGCTAACATCGCCAATAAGAACCAACCCAGCACCACGTTATTTTCTGCGTGCCGTGTTGGTTCTCAACAGCGCTGCTAGCTGCGTTGACGTGTAAGGTTAGTTCTGACTGCGCCTTTAGTAATAATTCTGATCGTTACATAAGGGCACTTTCGAAAATATTTTACGAGCAGATGTTTCTCGTGCAAGGGTGTACTATCATTAAACGCGGTCCATATTTTCACGTTTACAGAATCATCGCTGATTGCAGCGTTCCAGTGTTTTTAGAAGCTGGTATAAGCCAAAACTAGACGACGTGGCGTGATAAATACATATCTGATCAATTTGACGTTTATGGTTACTATGAAAATTGTAAAACAAGATGAATATTCTAACATTGTTGTATTTGTATCTATTAATGAATTACTTGCAGACGACTTCATGACAAACAAGACAATCGGATCAAATGCACGAAAATAAGGAATATCATCAAATAAACACATAAACCGATTTCTTTTCATATAGAGGTACCTACTCTGAGACCTTCGCATCGCCCTATCAATCACACTTCACACTATTATTGTTATAAATATTGGTAATATGAAAGTTTGTGAGAGGGTAGATAAGATAGATAAGTTATATAAGAGAAGTTTATTTCCAAAAAGATGACAGTGAAAACTTAAACAGTAAAAACAACAACAAAAAAGTAAATGTGAAAAGAAAACAGTAAGTTAACATTTTCATATTTTGCTGCGGCCCCACGCTATAAGTATAGGCACGAGGCCCGTGTTGTAGAGACCAAGAATCCGTAAAATAATAATATTAACAAACTAGCGACCTGCCCCGGCTTTGCACGGGTATAAAATATAGCCTATGTTATGTTACTCATGGATAATGTAGCAATCTAATGGTGAAAGAATTTTTGAAATCGGTCTAGTAGTTTTTTGTGTTTATTCAACACAAACATACAAAAATACAAATCTTTCCTCTCTATAATATTAGTATAGATACATGTGGGCATATATTTATTACTTCTTCACGATGAAACAGCTTAACGGATTTTGATAAAAGCAAACTACCTATACAAAAATTAACATACATGGACTGCTGCATACCTTTTTTCTCGATAAAATTAACGATTTCTGTAAAATAGTGAGTAGTAAAGTTATAGGTAATACCCAGATTAAAAAAAAAGGCGGATTAAAGATTTGAAGGCGGAAATACACCAGAGAACACATTAGAAAATACTTGAACCCTGATTCAAGTAGCTAGCCCGATGCGAACTCCCCGAGCGCCGCTGCACGAAACACGCCGGCAAAAACCTGATGATTATGATGAATGGTGGCGCGCCCCATCCATCACCCCGGATGTTTCCAATGTATTGCCGAGTGAGGCACTCATTCTATAATACTTCCGAGAGGTAAATATTGTTTGGGAATACCTACTCTTGTTTCTTGTACCCTACTCGTCTATGGTTGTACCTACTTGGCTTGTCAATTATTTATTATACAGGGTTATTCATAAAGGGTATTGTGACGGGTCAGATATGGGGCCGTCGTCATTCACAAATAATATTAACTCTATTGGTTGATCTAAATTTGTTAATTTACTTGAATACTGCTGTAATAACAATTAAAAATGTCTATTTTTAGCTATACATACGTATTATGAGAACCAAAACGGTTTATTAACATTCTACTCACATCGAAAGAACAATGAACAAGCTTTTTTACGAGCCGCGGTGTAATATGAAATTTAAATTTGAGATTGTACTTTGAATAACCGCCTTATATAAACAATTATCAGGGACGAATCGGGGTATCGCTACTGACCGGATAGACATATTATTTGACGATATTTCTTGTGAAAATCAGTTAGTTGCTGTCATGTTAATGATATTAGATCTAGGTAGCTATAACAACTTAGTTAAAGTTGGAGGGAGTTGAATGTCTATTGGGACAGATGATCAGGTCACGTTACTTCATGGAGCTGAAAAAAAGAAGAGAGTAGTTAGTTCATTCTAGTTTCAGTTTGTATGGTCATATACTTTGGATAATTTTCATTATTAAGGTTACTTACTTGAAACAAAGGAAGATACTGCTTTGTACATACAAGAACAGGCGTTTATTACGATTATGTAAATAATTTAGTTAACTTCTTAATTACAAAATATTGTGACGATTGTTTAAATCTTAAAATACATCTTAGACAGAGACATAAGTTATGAAATGATAAAGAAAAAGAAAGCCATTTTAGAGATTTCATCCTGAGTCCTCGCATTTGTCCTGTATATGTGCGTGAGTGAGCCTACCTGACACACCAAATAACTATGTGCACTTAATCGCTATAAGAATCTGGGTGAATTTTGCTTGACAAACGACATTTGATAAATCGCTGACTATTGGTTTTCTATCTACACATAAAACTCACACAAGCCTACGGTAATTAAGAGGTCTTTGTGGAAAATCTAGGAACGTCGAGGATTATTATTCATTAGGCTCACACGGAAGTCGGACGTATTGTACTTGTCTCTCAAAAATCTTATAAGGTTTAACTAGGGGTAGTGGGAACTCTGTCCATTTTATTCTTAAATTAAGGGTTGTTTTGCAAGTTTATTAGTTATTAAAATTAGAGTCATTTTATTTAACATTGGGTAGTAAGGGGAATGCTATTTGACTTGTTTTTAAGAGTAATTGTAACTGTTGTGGTTTTAAATAATTTAAAGGTTTGTTTTCTATTTAATATTCAATAATAAGGGAAGTGGACTACATCTATGAGTTAAAGGTTTATATGATAGAGAGACAGGATGTTTATTGTCGCTTCAGTGTCTTATTAAGGGATCTGTGTTTCTAGTGGTTAAATCAGTTAGTGTTTTACGAAAGCTCGTAATGAATACTAACTTGTTGTTGATAGGTTATTATAGGGGTTGTGTTATGGTGTTTTTCAGTGATCTCTGTGCTTCGTGAATTGTTTGTTAACCTAGAGACTACTATCTGGGAAGACTGCTTTTCGCGTTGAATGGAATCATTGTTGAACATTGTATTGAAGTGGGAGTTAGTGAAACACAGATCTCGTAGAAAAATCGGATATAGCTCCAAAGTTGCTCAGATCCGTCCTTATTTACAGTGATCATGGCTAACTCAGACCCATTTGCTGTTTATATTGTATTGCGTCCTTGGGGTTCAGTGTAGGCTCTTCTCTTGAGACAGAGTCGAGAGTTAAGTTCACTACGTACGGTGACTTAACCGGATTGTCTCCGTTCAGTTTTCATTTTTTATCTTTGGCTATGGGAAGGACGCCGAATCGAAAGAACGGCGGCTCTTCACTCCATTGTGCGAACCATAGTATCTGATTCCAAATGAATTCCGGATGTCCCGGGCGCGATAGTTGAATCATTACTGGAACCTGGGCCGAAAAGGGACCAGTGATCGTTCGTAGGGTCTTCAGGGACTGCTAGTTTTTCCAGGGTTCGTCACCCTAAACTTAATAGGGCTAATTAGTCGGCCGATTGCTCCTTCGTAAGTGAGAAGCCGTGTCTTAGTTTATCATTGGGCTTCATAAAGGGGGGAGAGATTTATCTCAGTGCTTAGAAACTTAGCTTTTCGACTAGGGCCGTCGTTTTAAGAGTAGGCAGTTGCAGGTAGTGGTCAGGTACACACCCACACAACAGTAGGGCACTCACACACAACATTCAGACAAATAACACACCCAGAACCTATATTATCTGGTTACACTTATAGTGGTGCGAGACCCATCGCTAAAACTTCTAGAAAGAATTTCTGTAAGTCGAGTGAAAGGCAGGTAAAGCGGAATAAAACTACATGCTAGGTCGATAAAGGTTTCAAATCTCGCGGCGGTATTTCAATGTTAGTAAGGTAGATAAACTCAGTAGAATTCTTTCGCGTTTTTCAGATATTAGGAGGTAAGTATTTCTGAGAACAGGCGAATTATTAGTCATCGCATTTTTGAGAATCTTTAGAAATAGCGCAACATGAGGTTAGTCTTCAACTTAAGTTAGTTACAGAACCATTGAGTCAAACGCTTAAGGAATTCGAGCTAATCTAGGACTTAGTACTATTACGTTAAGGTAGAGTTTCTAATACACCGACATTGTTAGGTTGTTAAAGTAGCGTCACACACATTTCCTTTAACTTATCACGATAATGTTTGATTTTTGTAAGAAACTATTATTCTAAAGATAATGAGAAATAATTGTAATATAAATTACTCTTGGAAATAGAAAGATATTAGTCAATTTGTTATTAACGAGTCATTTATTAGACACTGAATTGAGCAGTGATCGAAATCAATTTCAATATAAAACAATTTGGTACATAAATGTATGTACAGTAGAGTTGATTTTGCTCTGAGATTATAACCTAGTTGATATTATTGTTTTAAAGAAGACAGATAGACCATGGAGTCAAAACGTAATAATAAAAGTACTGATTTAAAGAGTTAAACGATTATAGCAGGATAATGCTAACTGATTTTATTTTGATAATTGAAATAGTCGAGAAATAGACTTACCTATGTGTAATAAATAATAATACTTTAAAATTAAGTATTAAACTAAATAGAAGTTCGAATAAAATATACTCGTAACTCAAGATTGTTTGTATTAGCAGAAAGCTTGACGGCCATTTTACGCTGTATTCTTGGGAGCATTATTAATAACTCATGTTTGTAAATATAATGAGGCAAACTTAATACGATGATTAAATTACCGAATAATTGTGGTATTTCTTTTACATTAGCTATGTGTTTATACATAACCATAGTGCTGAGGAGTTAATAGACTGACTTAATAAAATCTAAAGAACATCCTATACGATAGTCTCGTAGGCGAAATAAAGCCTTATGTTCTAGTCAGTAAAGTCTATTTGGCCTAGCATAGCCGTGCCAGTTATGATTCTCTCCAACAGGAGTGCAGAGAACATGACAATTTCGTAGAGTTTATTTACTAGAATTATTTGAATGAGACTTCTACGTGCTTCTACTTTAATTACATTTCAACTTGAGTCCTTCTAGGAAACTCTTTAGTATTGGTGTAGAAATATAAGTAAACGTAAATTATACTTAGTCAGAGATTTACATAAAGAATATCGTTATTAGGTTATGCCGATTATATACCAAGGTTGTTCGATTTTATATTAAAGGTAGGTAGGACAGACTTTAAGTTCACATAGAAAGAATTGTCAATAAGTTTCGAATTCATATTAGAGATGTAAGATAGTGTTAGAATCCAGTTAGCTAGGATCTATAATGACTAGATATGTAAGATCTGGATTTAGAGTAGGTATGAATTAGGCTAGGTTTAGCTAGGGGGAACCAATAGAGGATCTTCTGATTCTATTGATTTAGAATTGGTTGATCTTCGCCAGAAAACGGGTGTTCGCGAGTAATTTTGCTAAAGAATATGTCCTCTTGTCCCATAGCTTACCGACATTAACTTGACTGACAACTTTGACGTCCGAGGATTTATTACTGTATTTAATGTTACCAAAATTAAATATTGTCAATAAAATCGTCGTTGCGGGGATCTGTGTAGTGTCACGCACTATAAGAAACACATGGGGGAGACTCCTATCCCGTCAGGAATTGTCGTGGGAGATCGTCGGAAACATACGTAAATGTACATAATATGAATATAGCAATATTCATTTGGCGCGGATGGCGGGGCGCCCGACCTTAGCCCCAAATAGGAATGTGTTTCATTAGTAGTCACTAGACACGAAAGCCTTAGAAAAACTAGGAACTTCTGAGTCTAGTTACTTTGAGATAATGGGAGCTTAGATTAGAAATCAGTTATACAGATAACAAACACCTTTAGATAACAGACCAACAATCATACTAATAAGATTTCTTAAACGCTAGATAGCTAAGTAAGACGAATTCATATTATAAATGTAAGTTATGAGTAGAGCTTTAGAACATGTAATTCACTAGGAATAGTAGTTGACTGTATAGGAACCAGGTTTGTTAGGAAGTAACCCAAATTACTAAAACTCAGGTTTATTACGATCACAACGAAGGGTTTTCACTAAACGATTACGTGGCCAAAATCAAGATAGTTTTAGATATATTCAAGTATTTTACAATCTAGGATTATTTCAGTAAATAATATTTTCAACAAATATTTTAGTTTCAAAAAAAAATAAGTAAATTCAAACGAGTAAGCGTCGTCTCAAGAATCCTTAGAATTATGTAGACTAAAAATATCTAGGTAGACTAAGTAGGTTTCATAGTTTAAAAGATAATAAATAATAATAAAAAATTTAAATTTAAGTTTGGTGCTGATTAGGTAGGATAGGGTCTTTTAAGTTTTAGTGACGTGATCAAGATTCTCACATCTTGGTGACGCTGCCAAATTTAAGACAGGTTAGGGTAAGGGGTTTCACAATTAGGTGTGCCATGACCAGGATTCAAGTGACCAAGATCCAATTGACTAGGATGAGTACTTCAGTTATTACGTGGTTAGAATTCATATGGCGGTGTTAACTTAGTTCAGTTAAAAGATAAAAATATAGTTTTTTTTTATAAGTATCAGGGTACTGTTACAAATAAAAGTACCATGATAACCCAGGATGTGTTCCTTGGTTAGCAAATAACAACACAACAATAAACAACAACAGTAGCAAACAAAAACAACTTGTTAACATAACAATAGGCTAGCGAGCCATGTTAAGCATAGATTGAGATATAGAGCCTAGGTAGTCAGAGCACTTATTCGAACTAAGCTGCCATTGATGTGTGACTAAAACTTAAATTTTATTAGAGAACTTTTTAGTAAGACTGTTTTATTAGCATTTTATTAATCAAGATTTACATTCACATTTTACATTTTTATAATCACAATGAAGGTCTAAACTAAACTAAAGTCAGATTAGAAATGGTTATTTAATAATAATATTATTCAATAGGTAGGTCAATGATTGAAAGTTAGGTATGTTAAGTTATTAATAGTTTATTTAGAGGTAAGTGTCCTTCCGGACACAATTTGCTGCCGTAGAAATGGAAACGAGTGATTTGGGTTATATTAGTTCAATTTTCTGATGAGTCTTATCTTATGCGTTACATGTTTAGGAAATGTCAGTTTTCCAATAGGAAACACTTAGGTTCTATACGTTAGTTAAGTTGGTTGAGAGTTAAAATAAAAATAATACTAACAAATAAATAAAGTGTAGGATAGAACTGACCTGTTGAATAAAATAAGAGGAACCAAACAAACTAAAAATAATTAGTGAATTAAGGAACTCGCTATCCCTGATATATTAATTACATCAAATTTTGATGTAACTCTACAGGTTCTTTTCTGCTACCTGTTCGCTGAAGACTAGAATTAGCTCCTAGAACAGAGTACCCTTCCATCCATTAAGTTAGTAGAACAGTAATGCGATTCTATTTTATATTTATTAAATTGTATAAAACTATTCACTTATAAAGGGAATAGAAAGTATTCTCTAATTCGTACAATTCAGCTTTTACAATTGAAAATTTATAGAGAACAATTACTTTTACCTAATAAAGAGATAAAAGATGCAAGTTTAAATCAGTATCTAATATCGATTTTAACAAAAATTAAGAAAGTTTAAAAATTTGGTTTCCTCTAACACATGGTTCTAAGTTCTAATCTAAAGAATAAAGAAATAGGCAAAACAATATGAGGAAATGAGAAATAATTAGTCTTGTTCATGTGATAAGAATTCTAGGAGTATTATGGTCGAAGTCAGAACTAAAAGAAGATATTTGTTGTACATTAAAACCAATATATATTTAAAATTAGGTTTCTGAAACGAAATATTAAATAGATCTAGAAGAGATACTAATAGAATTAAAGGTTATTAGAAATTCAATATTAAGCCTAAATATATTTAGGGTAGCCTTTAGTGAGAGTACTAGTTGTAAAGATTGTTAGAATAGAGAGAATTTTGTGCTCACAACAATCGCACATTAGTTTCAATTTTCAAATGTTAGTTTTAATGATTGTTGTCCGTTATCAATGGTAAAAGTTAAAGGAAAAATAAAAGTTACTAAATTTTGTGATAGTTTACCCTTTAGCTTAATAGAGGATAATTGTGTCCTTCTTCTCCAGTAGTTTCAGTGAATATAAGCCAGGGTCCAGGTCAGTCTAAAATAATAAAAAAATGTAATGTTAATATAAAAAAGGAGAGTTCAATCAGTTAGCATTTCAGACTTTAAAGTTAAAAATTAACGCGGTCAAAGATTTGAATTTAGGAACATAAAAAAAAACGGGACGTAACGGGACACCTTTTTTTGTGCGTGCAGCCGGCGGTCATCAAATTATTAGGCATGTTCACGTCAAAAAGAAAGGCTTAGACATTTACCTTTACGTTTGTAGATTCCAGTTAGTTTCTTGAAGTATTGGAGTGTAACTTAGAATACCAACAGCTACTGCAGCAGCATAGTGTAGTCATAAAACAATAACTCGTTCGCCAGCATAATAACGACAGCTAGATAGTTTCAGGCTTTCTGTAGTGATGAAGTTGAACATTTCAGAATAACACAACACTTACTCACTCACATCAACTCGCATGAAATATTAAGATATCGATTATCGAATATCGATCCTTAACTCGAACCAGATGCTTAAATAAGTTTTCGAAAAAAAAAAGGGGTAATATTTATTAATGCCATCTAATGTAAAAATTCAGAAGCTTTAGATTAGAAGATCAAGTAGGCTGATCGATAGGCAAGCAAGTATTTTGGTAGATGTCGTTGTAATCAACGAGGTTAATTTTAGTAAAAAAAAAAAAAAAAAAAAAAATATAATATTTGTAATTGAGACTTAAAAACAATATTTGTTAGGATATTAGTAATGTGTCATTGAAAATGACTTATAGTTTTGTCACTGACTAGAGTTCGAGTTTTGGTTGGATGACTTTTATCGTTTTCTTGCGAGTGGGTTAGCTAAATGGAAGTAGGTACGATAAAGATTTCAAATTCGAAATTCAAAGCAATTTATTCCAATATGTAGTACTTCGATGTACCTACATTTATGAATGTCAAATACGAATAAAATAAACCACAATAAATGTAATGTCTAAGAAAAAATAATATTAAGATACAAGTCAAGTATTATTTTTACAGTCTGTATTCGGGTTACCAAATAAAACGTACAGTCGAATAGAGAACCGTTTCTATTTTGGAAGACTTTATCACAGATGAATTCGTCGATTTGTAGTATGTATAAGCTTTTCAATTAGTCTTTCAAAATTTCTTTTAAATTCCGAGTCTTTCTTATTTATTAGAGTACAGTCAACAAGTTGTAAAATAATACGCCGTTCATAACAAAAGAGTAGCCAGATTTAGCCAATCTAATTTTAGGTAGAACAAGTTTAAACTTGTCCCTAGTTATGCTAGTATTTTCATTTCCTTTGTAATATTTTACGTACATAAAAAAAGGTCATTTAATAGAATCTCAACTAAATAGAATTTCATCACTATTAGATTATATACAAAGTAATAATTCGAGAAAATGATTGTGAGAGATTTTTAAGGAAATTAAAATCTGGGGGTTGTTTGTAATGTAGTAAGGTAAACTTACAGAGAATCAATGGGTTTTTGAGGTAACTACAAATATACCTACTATTAACCATCTTATAAGCCAGAGGTCTCGGGTTCGATTCCTGACCAGGCGGATGTTTTATTGATGGGGGTTGAAGTGGATGTTAGTCAAGGTGTTCTGGTGCGAGCTACGAGTGTTAAACTTTTAATTTTTTACTTTAGGTAAACTTTAGGTTGTTATTCAAGAGAAGAGAAGAAAGAAGCGGATTTTTTTTAACCGTTATGATTTAAGAAAATCAAACAATGTAAACGACAATTGAAAATATTGTAAGAAATAACATCTGTTTCAGCTTATAATTAAGATAATTTAATGAGAAACCGAACTTAAAAGTAACAATTGTTAAAATTTTTGAATATTTGGTATTAATTTTACATAAGGCGAGTTCAAACGCTGTTAGCCGTATTCGGTTTTTCACTTTAGTTCATTCACTCAGTAGAAATGAATCGGAAGTAGATGGAGCTAGTTGTTAGTAAATTAAATAAATATCGGACAACCAAGGGAAATATTGTAAATCATTATGTTTAGTGTTAGAAATGATTGTTAACATGAAAATAAATTTGCAAAGATAGAAATTAAGTTAAATTAATTCAATTATTATTGGAAGATGCTTTGATAGAATGAATTTAAAGATGGGTTAAACTACTTAAATTTTAAAGCATCTAATTAAATGCATAAAGTAAAATTTTAAATTTGAATTAATCAAAATTTGTTTCAAGATAACTTTGAAAAAAAAAAATTACACATTTGTGATGATTGGCGGTACGTTCTACTCGTTGGGTTAAAAGGAGAAATGTGCAAAATTAGTCATTTCTTATCTAGAAGATAGTGATATGTTTTTAGTCAGCGTGAAACCCGCGAAAGGAGGCTATGAAATAAGATTGAAGTAGTTAAATTTAAAAATTAATGAATGGAATAAGAAAGCTTTGTGTGAGAATGGTTATGTGGTAGCATGTGAGGGTTTATCTTTTGTTAAAAGAGGGGCTAAAGATTTTAACACTGTTGAGATTTGAAATGGTTTGTCAGAATTCGAGTCTTTTAGCAGATCAGTGATCTGAGGTCACTAATACAATTGGATTTAATGAAGGGGTTGGAGTTAGGTTAGGCCAGAAGGCATTCATCGACATACGTCGATTTCATAAAGTCCCATACTCTACAGGGTAGGAAGAACCGAACTAATACACTCTACATTCTCCGGTTAAAGATAGTTAAAGTTAATCTTCGGCTCTTAGCGGGATATTGAAGCTATACGGATGATTTTTATATTTCACCTTTGGGGATACTTAAAATCTGGAAAGAGTGTGTTATCTGCTCTCGGTAAACGAAAAGTAGGTTTGGTGAGAGAATTTAACGTGCATCTACTAGAGATGGTTCTGCCTCACAACCAGGATTTCTTTACAGAAGAGGGTGCCCTGTGGAAGAGAAATCTACTTTATAGTTGAAATATTAACAAGCTATGAGTTCGTGGTTTAACAGCGATTGTCTCTAGACCGGTTTAAAAACATTTTATCATATTGTGATAGGGAACACACACACACACTCACACCCACACGTCTTTACACATAATTATTGTTAAAGGAATCGAATATTGACAAATATAATTTTGCACTTATAACTATTAATATGTAATGATTATGAAATATTTGTGAATGAATTAAGATTGGGAAAATTTACTCCGATTAAGAAATAAGCATCTATGTAAATTTTGGGGGTTGCTGTGACGGGTCAGATATGGGGCCGTCGTCATTCACAAATAATATTAACTCTATTGGTTGATCTAAATTTGTTAATTTACTTGAATACTGCTGTAATAACAATTAAAAATGTCTATTTTTAGCTATACATACGTATTATGAGAACCAAAACGGTTTATTAACATTCTACTCACATCGAAAGAACAATGAACAAGCTTTTTTACGAGCCGCGGTGTAATATGAAATTTAAATTTGAGATTGTACTTTGAATAACCGCCTTATATAAACAATTATCAGGGACGAATCGGGGTATCGCTACTGACCGGATAGACATATTATTTGACGATATTTCTTGTGAAAATCAGTTAGTTGCTGTCATGTTAATGATATTAGATCTAGGTAGCTATAACAACTTAGTTAAAGTTGGAGGGAGTTGAATGTCTATTGGGACAGATGATCAGGTCACGTTACTTCATGGAGCTGAAAAAAAGAAGAGAGTAGTTAGTTCATTCTAGTTTCAGTTTGTATGGTCATATACTTTGGATAATTTTCATTATTAAGGTTACTTACTTGAAACAAAGGAAGATACTGCTTTGTACATACAAGAACAGGCGTTTATTACGATTATGTAAATAATTTAGTTAACTTCTTAATTACAAAATATTGTGACGATTGTTTAAATCTTAAAATACATCTTAGACAGAGACATAAGTTATGAAATGATAAAGAAAAAGAAAGCCATTTTAGAGATTTCATCCTGAGTCCTCGCATTTGTCCTGTATATGTGCGTGAGTGAGCCTACCTGACACACCAAATAACTATGTGCACTTAATCGCTATAAGAATCTGGGTGAATTTTGCTTGACAAACGACATTTGATAAATCGCTGACTATTGGTTTTCTATCTACACATAAAACTCACACAAGCCTACGGTAATTAAGAGGTCTTTGTGGAAAATCTAGGAACGTCGAGGATTATTATTCATTAGGCTCACACGGAAGTCGGACGTATTGTACTTGTCTCTCAAAAATCTTATAAGGTTTAACTAGGGGTAGTGGGAACTCTGTCCATTTTATTCTTAAATTAAGGGTTGTTTTGCAAGTTTATTAGTTATTAAAATTAGAGTCATTTTATTTAACATTGGGTAGTAAGGGGAATGCTATTTGACTTGTTTTTAAGAGTAATTGTAACTGTTGTGGTTTTAAATAATTTAAAGGTTTGTTTTCTATTTAATATTCAATAATAAGGGAAGTGGACTACATCTATGAGTTAAAGGTTTATATGATAGAGAGACAGGATGTTTATTGTCGCTTCAGTGTCTTATTAAGGGATCTGTGTTTCTAGTGGTTAAATCAGTTAGTGTTTTACGAAAGCTCGTAATGAATACTAACTTGTTGTTGATAGGTTATTATAGGGGTTGTGTTATGGTGTTTTTCAGTGATCTCTGTGCTTCGTGAATTGTTTGTTAACCTAGAGACTACTATCTGGGAAGACTGCTTTTCGCGTTGAATGGAATCATTGTTGAACATTGTATTAAAGTGGGAGTTAGTGAAACACAGATCTCGTAGAAAAATCGGATATAGCTCCAAAGTTGCTCAGATCCGTCCTTATTTACAGTGATCATGGCTAACTCAGACCCATTTGCTGTTTATATTGTATTGCGTCCTTGGGGTTCAGTGTAGGCTCTTCTCTTGAGACAGAGTCGAGAGTTAAGTTCACTACGTACGGTGACTTAACCGGATTGTCTCCGTTCAGTTTTCATTTTTTATCTTTGGCTATGGGAAGGACGCCGAATCGAAAGAACGGCGGCTCTTCACTCCATTGTGCGAACCATAGTATCTGATTCCAAATGAATTCCGGATGTCCCGGGCGCGATAGTTGAATCATTACTGGAACCTGGGCCGAAAAGAGACCAGTGATCGTTCGTAGGGTCTTCAGGGACTGCTAGTTTTTCCAGGGTTCGTCACCCTAAACTTAATAGGGCTAATTAGTCGGCCGATTGCTCCTTCGTAAGTGAGAAGCCGTGTCTTAGTTTATCATTGGGCTTCATAAAGGGGGGAGAGATTTATCTCAGTGCTTAGAAACTTAGCTTTTCGACTAGGGCCGTCGTTTTAAGAGTAGGCAGTTGCAGGTAGTGGTCAGGTACACACCCACACAACAGTAGGGCACTCACACACAACATTCAGACAAATAACACACCCAGAACCTATATTATCTGGTTACACTTATAGTGGTGCGAGACCCATCGCTAAAACTTCTAGAAAGAATTTCTGTAAGTCGAGTGAAAGGCAGGTAAAGCGGAATAAAACTACATGCTAGGTCGATAAAGGTTTCAAATCTCGCGGCGGTATTTCAATGTTAGTAAGGTAGATAAACTCAGTAGAATTCTTTCGCGTTTTTCAGATATTAGGAGGTAAGTATTTCTGAGAACAGGCGAATTATTAGTCATCGCATTTTTGAGAATCTTTAGAAATAGCGCAACATGAGGTTAGTCTTCAACTTAAGTTAGTTACAGAACCATTGAGTCAAACGCTTAAGGAATTCGAGCTAATCTAGGACTTAGTACTATTACGTTAAGGTAGAGTTTCTAATACACCGACATTGTTAGGTTGTTAAAGTAGCGTCACACACATTTCCTTTAACTTATCACGATAATGTTTGATTTTTGTAAGAAACTATTATTCTAAAGATAATGAGAAATAATTGTAATATAAATTACTCTTGGAAATAGAAAGATATTAGTCAATTTGTTATTAACGAGTCATTTATTAGACACTGAATTGAGCAGTGATCGAAATCAATTTCAATATAAAACAATTTGGTACATAAATGTATGTACAGTAGAGTTGATTTTGCTCTGAGATTATAACCTAGTTGATATTATTGTTTTAAAGAAGACAGATAGACCATGGAGTCAAAACGTAATAATAAAAGTACTGATTTAAAGAGTTAAACGATTATAGCAGGATAATGCTAACTGATTTTATTTTGATAATTGAAATAGTCGAGAAATAGACTTACCTATGTGTAATAAATAATAATACTTTAAAATTAAGTATTAAACTAAATAGAAGTTCGAATAAAATATACTCGTAACTCAAGATTGTTTGTATTAGCAGAAAGCTTGACGGCCATTTTACGCTGTATTCTTGGGAGCATTATTAATAACTCATGTTTGTAAATATAATGAGGCAAACTTAATACGATGATTAAATTACCGAATAATTGTGGTATTTCTTTTACATTAGCTATGTGTTTATACATAACCATAGTGCTGAGGAGTTAATAGACTGACTTAATAAAATCTAAAGAACATCCTATACGATAGTCTCGTAGGCGAAATAAAGCCTTATGTTCTAGTCAGTAAAGTCTATTTGGCCTAGCATAGCCGTGCCAGTTATGATTCTCTCCAACAGGAGTGCAGAGAACATGACAATTTCGTAGAGTTTATTTACTAGAATTATTTGAATGAGACTTCTACGTGCTTCTACTTTAATTACATTTCAACTTGAGTCCTTCTAGGAAACTCTTTAGTATTGGTGTAGAAATATAAGTAAACGTAAATTATACTTAGTCAGAGATTTACATAAAGAATATCGTTATTAGGTTATGCCGATTATATACCAAGGTTGTTCGATTTTATATTAAAGGTAGGTAGGACAGACTTTAAGTTCACATAGAAAGAATTGTCAATAAGTTTCGAATTCATATTAGAGATGTAAGATAGTGTTAGAATCCAGTTAGCTAGGATCTATAATGACTAGATATGTAAGATCTGGATTTAGAGTAGGTATGAATTAGGCTAGGTTTAGCTAGGGGGAACCAATAGAGGATCTTCTGATTCTATTGATTTAGAATTGGTTGATCTTCGCCAGAAAACGGGTGTTCGCGAGTAATTTTGCTAAAGAATATGTCCTCTTGTCCCATAGCTTACCGACATTAACTTGACTGACAACTTTGACGTCCGAGGATTTATTACTGTATTTAATGTTACCAAAATTAAATATTGTCAATAAAATCGTCGTTGCGGGGATCTGTGTAGTGTCACGCACTATAAGAAACACATGGGGGAGACTCCTATCCCGTCAGGAATTGTCGTGGGAGATCGTCGGAAACATACGTAAATGTACATAATATGAATATAGCAATATTCATTTGGCGCGGATGGCGGGGCGCCCGACCTTAGCCCCAAATAGGAATGTGTTTCATTAGTAGTCACTAGACACGAAAGCCTTAGAAAAACTAGGAACTTTTGAGTCTAGTTACTTTGAGATAATGGGAGCTTAGATTAGAAATCAGTTATACAGATAACAAACACCTTTAGATAACAGACCAACAATCATACTAATAAGATTTCTTAAACGCTAGATAGCTAAGTAAGACGAATTCATATTATAAATGTAAGTTATGAGTAGAGCTTTAGAACATGTAATTCACTAGGAATAGTAGTTGACTGTATAGGAACCAGGTTTGTTAGGAAGTAACCCAAATTACTAAAACTCAGGTTTATTACGATCACAACGAAGGGTTTTCACTAAACGATTACGTGGCCAAAATCAAGATAGTTTTAGATATATTCAAGTATTTTACAATCTAGGATTATTTCAGTAAATAATATTTTCAACAAATATTTTAGTTTCAAAAAAAAATAAGTAAATTCAAACGAGTAAGCGTCGTCTCAAGAATCCTTAGAATTATGTAGACTAAAAATATCTAGGTAGACTAAGTAGGTTTCATAGTTTAAAAGATAATAAATAATAATAAAAAATTTAAATTTAAGTTTGGTGCTGATTAGGTAGGATAGGGTCTTTTAAGTTTTAGTGACGTGATCAAGATTCTCACATCTTGGTGACGCTGCCAAATTTAAGACAGGTTAGGGTAGGGGTTTTTCACAGTATGCTAAGCCGAAAAGGGCACATAGTACTCACACATTAAGAACAACTTTTACTATGGGACCAACTCGAAATTCGCGAAAAAAAAATCAGCTGTTCCATACAATTTGTCATGTATTGTGTCATTGACATTTTTCTATGGAACAGCTGGTTTATTTTATATTATCTTCTTCTTCTTTTTAGGGTTCCGTACCTCGAAAGGAAAAAACGGAACCCTTATAGGATCACTTTGTTGTCCGTCCGTCCATCCTTCTGTCTGTCAAGACCATTTTTTTAAATAATGGTTTAGTTAGTCTCGCTAAGACTCGAGACGAGCTGCACCGATTTCAATACATTTTTTTGTTTTGTTCCATCGACCATCGAAATAGAAACAAGTACCTACGAGTACTTACAAAGTTTCTAAGCCTACGCGTAGTTGATAGGTTTAGGTAGTTCTCGGCCAGAGCTGTCTAAAATAATTTCCCCCATACTTTACTACTTCGTTCGCTTCCGCAATATTTGCCAAGCGCGGTTTTAGCTGAATGAGATTTTAACGTGGTTTCCAACGTTTCTTTTTGCGTTTCTTTTATTTTAATGTTTTTAAAAGTATGGAAAATGTGGTGCTTTAATTCCTTTCGTAGGATAATGTTTTGAAAACTGTTTTTTGTGTTTTAAATGTGAGTTTCAGGTTCTGGGCTGATCTTTTTTCGTGTATGCGTAGTAGTTGGTCTTAGGGTTTAGAATTAATTCTAAGCCAACATTCACCTTCGCCAGTTATTCCATCGCCAAGCAGTAATGTGTAAACATTAACTGTGTTCCGGTTGGAAGGGCATTGCTTCCAGTGAAATTACAGGGCAAATGGGAGATTAAACAACTTATATCTCAGGGTGACGAGCGCAGTGCTGTGACGCGCAGGGTCTTGAATTTTGCGAGTTCAAAATTCTGGGCGGCGCAGACCTGTTTTGGGCAAACGTGACGTTTAACATCAGGCGAGCGATTTGCTCGTCTCGTCACTCAAATACATAAAAAAAAAAAAATAATTACCGAAAACAGGTGGGGACAAAGTACCTACGCTAAAGAATATTATTTTATGGATTCTGTTTTTTTTAAGGAAGTTAGTTATTATTTTAAATTTCGAAACAGATTTGCGCTCTCATACATGTCATTATAATGGCTGTATAATACGAGAGCAAGAAAGTTCTATACTTATCTTCATATCCTGATCTAGATTAAGTAAGTAGGTAACTCTAGATTTGAAGATAACAAGAGTAACTTGGTATATAAATATGAAGACCAGCATAACAATATTCTCTTCAAGTATAATACCTTTTGTTTTGCTAACAAACAAATATTGGTCAAAGCCTAGATTAGTTACGTATGCCTATTTATCTATCTATCCATCCGTCTGTTTATATAGCTCAAGAGATCATCGACAAACATTATTCCATTCTTAATAAAACCCTTTTCCAATTTTCTTACGGACCTTTTTCTCAAATTAAATAAAACAGCCAGGCCAACAACTGACCTTTGCTTTTACGTCCTACTCAGTACTCACTCTATTTACATAAAAGAAATGTGATACCTAATTGTTTTATTATTTTAAAATATATTTATAAAGTATTAACCTACTTCTAAGAGTAAGTAGGTACAACCCGGTCACAATATCTGTGCACCTCGCTGGAATGCGTATAGCCTTATATAGTCGCACTGTCGCACCGGGAAGTGCGCGGAGAGGTGATAGGGGAAGCGGGAGCCTCTCCCGCTTCCCCTGTCACCTGTCACCTTTCAGCGTCACCTGTCAGTGCGACTATTTAAGGCTATACGCATTCCAGCGAGGTACACAGATATTGTGACCGGGTTATACGTACTATTTACCTATATTTATCATTACTATTGTTTAACATTGACCGGGTTAAAAAAAACTCTCACTCCTTTTCTTTTTTTTTGTACGTGTGTGTGTATGTTAAAGTTTTATTTCCAATCTACAAAGCATTGTAACTCCTGAACAGTTTTGATTAAAATTTTGACGAAAGTAGCGTATACCTAAATAAATATTTCGGCTGTTTTATAAGCCTTTATTTAACTTGCCCTGTTACTATGGGAGTATGGGTCAAATCTTGAAATTGAATTGTGAACCAATTCCCGATATTCCATTGAGCTGAAAATTATAATGCCTGTGTAAAGTTTGGTATACCTGTTTTACCTTATTTCACTTAGATGACAACACATTCAAAATATGTAATTAAGTATAGTTTTTAAACTATTTTTGAAATATTTCTATTTAATTTTTCCATTCAATTGAATTGATCTCCTATTAAATAGCAGGTAAAACCGCGGGGCGAATTTAGTAAATACTGCGGTTTGAATATCAAAGCCCCTTCGGCGGGCGCACTCAGGACGGGGCTGCGAGTGCACGCGGGTTCTATTCCGTCACGGCTCGCTGAACGTTCGCCACCTTCTGTGCACGCGAGATACAATTTCCGCCGGTAAATGGTCGAGTGTGAGCGGAGCGGACAGAGAAGAATCGAGGAGCTTCGGTGTGGCGTGCTAAAATATTAAGGCAGGGAACTAACGGAACTGTAGTCGACGATATGTGCCATGACAAACCTGATCAGCAGTTATTTTTGTTAAACTTTAATTCCTGGTTATTTGTCTTATAACTACAACCGCCAAGCTATATCTAAGGCTATCAGGTGGCCTCTTATAACAACAACGATCCATCCAACATTTTACGATCCTACTTACTTAGTTTTGTGACCTTTGAATAATAACACATACACAATGTGTAATTATTCTAAGTTTGTGACTAAAAATCTCTCCAAGTGAGAACAGGAAAATAATTACATATCTGCGCAAGTTATAACGAGAAAGCACTTTCCGTTGACTACAAGCCCGTCTCGGAAAACGGACTTTAAATACTTTTTATCTGGAAAATTGCGAGAAACTGAAAAACCACGCAGTGCAGCATACGATATGATCGCTACGAAGTTTTAGCGTCGTCCATTAGTAATATTAGCACTGTAGATTATTAAAATGGATGGCTTTATGCTGTGTTTAATCCATGCATGTAAGGAAAATCGAACTCGACCGTGCTTTGTTGGATGGCAGCCAGCAGGCTATAAAGATAAAGTAAGCTAACGATATTTTATTTCACGATCTTCGACATCTCTTGACCGATTTAGTTCATATTTAAAAAAAATGTACATGCATGGTTTTTCAAAATCGGTTCAACTTCAATCGTTCACATGACAATCAAACAAATATAACTGTTAACATATAGGAATACGTTCGCGTTCCCTTATTTCTGAGAACTGGTTCAATAAATTTCTTTGATTGCCGACATTTTTGACAGCTCTCAAAATCCGTCCCTGGCGCGTTTGAAGCGAGCCTACTGAACCTGATAAATTGGGATTCGCGCTCGTTTCCGGGAAATGGAGATGCATCCAAGTAATTATAGATGAAACTTGGCCTGGGTTCCCGACAGAAGTGTGCCTCGAACTTCTTCAATACCCATTGAAGTTAACTGAAGTGCAAATTTCCTGTTTTTCTTCTTTAAACTGAAACAATTAGGTCCACTGTTTTTGTATTTAGTAACTTTTTATTTCCTACTGTAACTATTCAATTATTTACTACTTTAATTAAAATGCTTTGGGCTTATAGCAAATATGTATGATATAACCGTGACAGGAATTTCTCTTAAACCTGAATAGGTCCTAAAAAGTTTTCGGGGTCTCATTTCTCCACGGGCTCTTTTTTGATGTCTCCCCAGACAAGAATATACCGTACAATTGAAGGGTCACTTTTATTTTAAGAAGAACTTTCCCACATGTCTCCCATCGAGAAAGCAGAGTCGGAGATACACCTTCGTTCGCCCAGGTGGAGGAAGCAAAACTGAATAAAATGAGTTTAAAATATACAATGTGACAGAGGGTCAGTATCATCTTTATTAGCCTGTATCGAAACTCTGTTGGGCACAGAACCCTAAGTGATGATGCTGATGCGTCAGTCGCGAAATTACATTACCCTGAAACAAATTCGTGCATAATTAATTAAAGTGCATTTTCACAATTAACTGGCCCGTAGAGGCAAGTCGGTAACGTCATTAACATTAAGTACGAAGTTGAAACAAAAGCAATCGAATTGTACCAGGGATATAGGAGGAGGGGGTATACCTTGCCCCCTCCCGCTTTCCTGGGTCACGACTGTAGTAGTTTATTTCATCCTAATCATACCAGAATCTAGTGCTCGCTTCGCTCGTACGCGAATTTTTTGATGGGTATCTGCCCCCTTGAATGAAATTCTGGATCCGCGCTTGAATTGTAGTACTTACTTCAAATACTTACAGCCGATCAACTTAATCTAAATGAAGTTCAATAAACCAAAAAAAACATATTTTAATTTGTCGTTTCAAATATTATTTTCCGTTGAAATAAATTACTTTGACTTTGACTAGACAAAATACGTTCTGAAAATAATACCAATTTTGCTAGCACTCGCTCAAACGCTGAATTGTTACAATTAAAAATTATGTCCGAATATCTGCTGGCAACACTCCAGGCGAAGCACGCTGCGGACTCTAAAATAAAAGTTAGATTGAAAATAATTTACAGATTTTTACCGGTTTTTCTACTATTGAAACACAAGTGAAATGTTTTCACGGAAAATCCTTCTTTATTGTTTAGGTCTATACAGAGTACGAATGGACTATAAAAATATTTGAGACATGATTAATTCCCCTGATTGTACCTTGTATAAATGTACCTATATGCCTTTTTACGGGCTTAAAAAAGAGATTAACATTATCACAAATAAATACGCGATTTACCACCAACTCGCTAATTGGTAAGCAACTTTATGGACGAAGATGAAGCACACAAAAACTAGCTTTTATAGTTCCTGAGATTAGTTGTAATTTGTAATATACAGACAGATAGACAACGGAGTCACGTCATAAGGGTTCTTCTTCGAAAGAGGTTCGGAACCCTAAAAATCATGTAGCAAAACGATCGTCATTAAAATTAAGTGTAAATCTGTTATGATATTCACTTGTGATTATTTATTTTTTGGTTTTGTATGGAATTATTTAAGCCATGCATTTTAACGATTGGTTAATTAATAACTCAAAGTGAATCGTTCCAATTAACCTCAGCACTTCTTTCATTAAGGTGAAACGTTTCGCTTATGTAAAATCTCAAATAGTTTTTTCGTTTTTATAGCTAGACTGGGTAACTAAATCAAGCAATAAAAAAATTGGCGACAATCGTTGAGCGTTCCTTACGATATTTTGTAGAGGTAATAAATAAAAAATAATAAATAATAATAACGGTTCACACTCATAGCTCCCACTAGGATAACCTGTGTCGGAGATGCCATGGAACACACACAAAGACAAGGACAATTAACACCCAGACCTAGAGCAGATATTTAAATTCATCATTCAAGCATCTACCCGGCCGGAAACCGAACCCGGGACTTCTGGCAAAAAATAAATAAATAAACAGTAGAAATGCATGAAATAATTCAAATAAGTCAATTAATAGTTAAACTTGCAATCGAAAGTGTTATTAACATAAATCAATGAGTAATCAGGTGCATTACTGTTTCTTACCTCTATAAAATATCGTAATAATGCTTAACGGCTGTCGCAAAATTCATTATTAGGTACTTAATTAATAACCCGGTCTAGCTCTAAAAACGAAAAAAACAGTTTTAAATTTGAATTTCGCGTCATAAGCGAAACGTTGCACCTTAACAGATTAATTAAAAACGGTGGTGAGCTGAAAGAGGAAATTAATTTATCATTCTTCATCATTCTATCGTAGATATATTATGAGTAATTTCTATGATAGAACGTCGAGAGTTAAAACGGCAAAATTAGTCAGTATTTTTGGTCAGCATGTACCTGCCAAGTTATTTAATGTAGTAGAAGGAGAAGCAGTCGACAGATGTACGCTGATGATGATAATGCCAGGGTGGTGATCTGAAGACATAATACACTCTTTTATCTTCTTTTATTTTCATCTTTATCTTCTTTCTTTCTTTTCTCAATAAAGTTGACATCTGTCACTACCATTCTTTAAATACCAAACCAAATTATCCTCCTATTCCTCAGGCAAAGTTACCTTCTAAACGTAGATTTCATGTCGTACAAAGAGATTGTATACCTACCTAAGTTGTAAACCTGGTTAAAGCAAAAACAAACTTAAACTCTTTTTGAAGTCAGATCTCATTTCATACAAGGAGGCTAAAACACTAGAAAAACACCGCCAAGCTTCGAAATTAGAACTGAACCAACAAAAGCAACTCTCTTAAATAATGAATCAATGAAAGCAATCAGATCGGAAAAAACTCAATTGATAACATTAATCTTTGTTCATTAAATCTTTTTCAACGCATCCCACATGCAAAAGGTCAATGCGATATGCAAACGAAAATATATCCCGAAATCCTGCCATTCATTGTAATCTCTGGTACTGGTGCGATAATAAAAGAAACAGTGGCGGAGCGAGAGCAGGGTTATGGGGGGACAAGGGTTAAACAATTACATTAATAAATAGAAACACTCGAACTAGAGTGGAATGTTCTGCCTGAATGGGTGTTCCCCGATGGTTATAATATGGGTGTCTTCAAGTGAGAGTGAATCGGTATTTTGTAGGCAAGCGTGCTCCATCGTAAGCCGCATCGTTGCTTCCCATCAGGCAAGATGGCGGTCTAACGCAAGCATATTTTGAATATAAAAAATATATATAAATAAATATATATATAATAATCTACTGCCTCCCAACTCTACGAATAAGTTCAAATTTTGAATGAGTTGATGTGA
Source organism: Alcis repandata (assembly GCA_949125135.1). Classification (NCBI taxonomy): domain Eukaryota; kingdom Metazoa; phylum Arthropoda; class Insecta; order Lepidoptera; family Geometridae; genus Alcis; species Alcis repandata. The sequence goes on from OX421237.1 coordinate 2,253,611, forward strand.
CTCCTGAGCTCTGAATTTCCTTAGAATCATTTACAGGGTAGTCAAAACATTTCCCATTACCTTTATAAAAGTGAAGCAAAGGATAATTTAATCAGTCAAAAATTAAGTAGGACAAAAAAGGATCTTTTAAGTAGGTGCCTGCCTAAAAGTTATAGGTTGTATGTTAATAGATTTAGAAAGTCCAATCGTCTCCCTGAGTCCGTACACAAGAACGAACATACAAAACGTCCAATTTAGCGGCAATATAATAAAATGGTATTCAATGCCCCGGCAATAAATGGCGGGATCGAGACCGCGGGGTTGTTCGATTAATCATTTGATTTGGAGTTGGTGCTGCTGTGATTATCGGGTTTATACGTTGCAGTTATTTTTTCATGTCGATGAAGTATAGTAGTTATAATAGGGACCTACCTATAAAATCAAACATTTGCGACGAGCGGAGACCACGCGGAAGACGCTATACTCGTACATACGAGTATATACCTAGTCTTCACAACCTCTCCAAAGAGTTGTCTAATATTTGAACATCATTATAATATTTTATTTAAGTACATATATTTTTGCCGATGGAATATGGAATCGACGATTCTCAAGTTATGGTTGAACTAATATTCAAATAAACGTAGTAACTCACAAGCATGCAAGTGCCAATTTGTTTCCCTGAACACTGCTTTCCATTCGATCAAATATTTTAATTATGTAATTTGGCTACAGTAAATAGGTTAAGACGTGTTATGCCAAAAATCACAACAAAGTTAACAACATTCTAATTTAAGAAAAAAATACAACTATAGGTGGCTCAGACTAACAGACAGAACCATAATAGCTACTTTGTAAAAAAGAGCAAGATGGCAAGTGCCAAAACACGGTTGAAAAAGAGAGACAGACCTTTCATTTTTTGTCCCCGTCGCTGTAACCGTGCCAAGGTGGGCAAACCACAGATTAGGAATAATAGTTACTGCGTGAGCCGTCTATGATTTGTAGCTGCCAGGTTGTGAATTATGTTTCCCCAGGATTGTACCCAATAAATTAATAAATAATTAATTTATTGGACTATTTCATATTTCCTGCTGGCTGACCCAAAACTAAGATTAGGTACATTATTTTCGCAATCGCAAGATTGCCTATTTAATAAAAGATGTTCATAATTATGAGTAGATTAGTATAATTACTAGTAGTTATTTTCCTACTATTAGACTTTTTCCTACTATGAGCAATTTGCGGCTTGTATATCCTTTCCTTATAACCCTGTATAACAATGTTTTATTTTGTGAAGTATAAAGATTAGAAATATTTTATGAAATTTTTTCCTCTAAGATGGGGGAAGCATTCCTATCCTGGCATTATTTCAAGAATATAGCTGTCGCATGTGCGGTTACACTTTGGCTCTATCTTTAGGTAATAAATCTATGATAGGTGGTATAAATTAAAAAGTTTTAAAAAGAGAATTCGAAAATGAAATTGAATTACTTACCGAATTGCGGTCGAACAATAAAACGTGACCACGTACGAAAACCGCACAAGGAAAGGTTTTATAATAGCTATTATCCTTTATTGGCTGGTTATTACTGATTCATACAGAATGAACTGTGGAAGGAAAAGAAAGAAAGGTCAACATACGAAATACACATCCTTACATAAGTACCTATCTAATCTACTAACATACTTACCGACAACACGGGAATACTCAAATACAAATTAAGTCGTTTACTACGGACTAGTTTCGATCACATTCGGTGACCTTCATCAGGTGAGTTGCAAGCGTGACGCGCTCGCGGTTGTGTCGCGCCTCGTATTAGTATCTACTTTCCTTTATTCTTGAATAAACTACTTTTTTAACAGTATTTAGCGTCTGTTGATTAAAAAATCTAGATTTAGTATTTTTATAACATTTTTTGTTGTAACCGTGAAAAAGTCTTAAACCGAAAGTTAGTTTATGATATTGAAATAAGCGCCATCTATGATGAATTGCATGAACCACTTCAATTTCTATTTGCTGCTAGGAAAGGTACGTGACGTTACGTTTATGGTAGTTGCAAAGAAAATGCGACAACAGGCTACATTAGGTTATGTACCTATGTAAGTAATTTCACCTAGAAAACCTAGATGTCGCTTTAACAAATACAAAATAATTTTATTTTGGTAGTACTTAAGATAGACGCGGCTGATTCAGCCAAAAAAAATACTGAAACGTCAGAACTCCGATAAATCTGACAAAATTATATAAAGTCCCGTAACCATAGGTAGGTAAAAAGCTGATTGTCATTTGTCATTAACGGTACAATTCATAACAATCGCGAGATTATGATTGTCCTACTAGCGGTCGACGATCGACCTATTAACCTAGCCAGTGGTGCGCAACCTTGAAAATATATTAGTTTACTTTTTACCCAACAGCATATTAAGAGGGTCTTCGTCTGTAAGCTGTAAGTTAGTATAAAAGCATGTTTGTTTGTTCATATGTGACCTCCTGGCGCCAAAACGGCTCGACTGATTTCGGATTGCGATGTGTTACATTCGTATTATATCCGGAGTGTCAGGCTTAATTTTGTATTCGCTTAATAAATACGTACCTACATCATTCTCTAAATAGACTTTTCTATATCTACCTAAGTTAGAATAATAAAAATAGTCCTACTTAACAAAAATGTTTAAACTAACATACTAGTAACTTTGTATCACCCATTTTAAATTTTTTTTCATTTATTTTTAAAATCATCAAACCGCTAGCAGAATCATGCACAACGCGTGCGATGCCGAAAAGAAATAAAAGTTCAGCATTATAAGTCGCGTTCAAAAATAGAACAACACAAGAATGAAGACATCTGCAAAAACTGCCGCAGCATCTGTGCGGGATTCGCTAAACAACGACCTTTCTCGCGTCGTCTGTATCATCAGCAAAACAACCAGTGCGTCCGCGCGCGCGCTTCCTACCGGCTGTATACCGGTCACGCTCAATGCCAAAAAGAAAAAAAAGTTTTGAGTATTCCCGCCAAATCTTACTGGCTGAAAACAATTTTCAATAAAAAGTATAAGACAAAAAAAAAGAGAGGAAAAAAGTGCTTGTGCCTTTTATGTAATTTATATTAACAAAATAAGTTATAAGTTTAAACAAACAGTTAAACATTATTGTCTGCAAGTTAATAAAGTCAAAAGATAAAATATTTTGATTAAGCATTTGTATTTTTACAATCGTCACGGTGGGTAGTTTCAGTAGCAGCTGCCTGAGCCAAAAAACTGTAACAAAAACAAAAGTGTCCTTGAAAATATCTGTTTAAAAAGTGGTTTAAAAATACAAAATAACATGTCAGTTATTTCAAGCTCTAAAAACTAGTAAGTATGTGAGAAAGTGAAAAAATAATGCTTTATCAAAGTGCGTTTGTGACAATGCAGTTGATTTACTTCGTGCTAGTGCTCGTGCCAGTGCACTCGCATTATTCCAACTTTACTGAAAAGGCTGAAAGCCGGTAAGAATAGTTATTGTTTTTAATAGCCTATTTGTTCCCACTACTAAGAAAAGGTTCTAAAAGTTCATCTTCACACTACGTCTAACGATTTACAATCATAGTGTGACTCGTTAGAAACTTTTTTCCTATCGAGTTAAGCCAATCGTCCACGGCCAGTTACTAAACTTAGTTTTTTAGTGGAAGATTGGACAAAGTTTAGTTTAACTCCCAAAGTTGAGTCAGTTTCTTCCTTGGCATAGTTTGCGGTGGACGCAGATGTATGAAAAACTCAAATTCCAATTCTTTATTTTGTGCAATAAACTTAGTGGCTAAAACATAGAGAAACGATGCTACACGCAATAGTTAAAACAGACTGTGTAGCGGGTAGCAACGCCCACCTACGAGATATAAGAATTTACAAAATAAATACAGGAATAAATTCCAAAATTTAAAAAAAAATTAAAAAACTTTAGCAGGTAAAGTTGAAATTAGAGTTAGAAAACTGACTCAACTGTGTGAGCTAAACTAAAGTAACGTAGTTTAGCTGGAGGTGGACGATCGACTTTAAACTGTCGTCCTGAACGTGACTCGATGAGAACCTTTCTAGAAAAACACGTTAGAAATAACAATGCAGCTGGGTAGAATTTTTTCTATGCCATCAATTTGTAAATTATTTATCTGGCGGGCTAAATTGCTGGAATTCCCGGTGCTGCTGATAACAGATCTCAAAATACTGACACAACGCAGAGCTTAAACCTGTGGCTAAAAGCAGTATATGAAATATAGAGTTCCAGTTAAAATTTTTTGGTTGACACTAAACCGAATTTTTGAAAAATAGTCCCCCAAGTGTCACTGAGAGGATGAGGATGCTAAGTCGTACTACGAAGGTATAAAAGAGCATCGCGAGTCGCGAGCATCAGTTAGCTATCTACACAAAATACTTGCCTTGGCTCAGTGGCGTAGCGTAGTGGGGGCGGGGGGGGCGGCCCGCCCCTGGCGGCACTTTTTAGGGGGCGGCAAAATTTCACAATAAATAATAAAAATATTTAAACCATTTCATATTTTTATCGCAATTACAAATTGGGACCGATTGAAAAGAGCACGGAACTTTTCATTACTTATGCTGTGACGAATTCAGTGAATCTCTTTTCTTTGAATGACATTTTGTAGCGACTGTTTGATTTGTATTTCTTGGCAAGAAATACAAACTTTTACTAAGTTTAAACGTTTGAGTAGTTTTCTTTACTACACTTGAAAAACTTGAGTATATTATTTTAAAAAACATATTAAACAGCATAATTTTCAAATGAATAATGCACTTTAGTTGGGTAGTAAAAATTACAGGTAAATAGTTAAAAGTGCAGTAATAGCAGAATTTACTACTAGCCTAAGATCCCGCTATACAACGATCTTCACCGAGATATTTTTTGATGAAATGTATTTTATATTCAATCTAATATGTCAATAAATATATTGCATATGGGTTGTCTAGCAAATTTCAGTCCAGGAAATGATTAATTAATAAAAAAAAACTTCAAACATTTCCAATCGAAAGTATGAAGCCCATAGAATGTGCAAACGTTAGGATGCCTGTTCTTTTCCGGTCACAACTCTCGGGTTGCCAGGTTTAAACAGGTAAATCGATACTTGTTAGCATTATGCACCGGTCTGATTATTGAATTAAAATTAAATGAAATTAAAGATTATTTCATTATGAACACGGTGATATAGGGTTGCCTGCGAAAAATCAGTCCCGAATTCCGGTTGTCGAATTTTGAAAAGTGAAATATTGCTGTGAGTGAATATGTGCGAGTGAGAGGTCCCAACCAACCATCCTATGCGATAGAAGAGGACACAGTATAGCAGCTGTTTGAAGTCCGTCCATTTAAAGAAAGAGAGTGCACATGCTATATTTTGTTCTTGAAAATGAAAAGGATAGCGATAGACTCGTACTATATGCTGTGCATCATTTTGGAGTAGTTTTTTTATTAAAATAAAGGAATATTTATTTAATTTTTTTCAAAATTCGACAATTCAGGACTGTTTTTTCGCAGGCAACTCTATACCATCGTGTTCATAATGAAATAATCTTTAATTTTATTTTATTTCAATAATCAGACCGGTGCATAATGCTTACAGGTATCGATTTACCTGTTTATATCAGGCAATGAGGGATCCCGAGAGTTGTGACCGGAAAAGAATAGGCAACCTAAACTTTGCGTATTCTATGGGTTTCATACTGTCGATTGGTATAAAATTTGTCTAATAATCAAACCGGTGAAATGTTTATAGATTTTTTTTTTTTATAATTATTTAATCATATCCTGGACTATAATTTGTTAGGCAACCCATATGCTATATATTTATTGACATATTAAATTGAATTTATAATACGTTTCATCAAATAAACATCTCGGTGAAGGTCGTTGTATAGCGGGATCTTATGCTATTATTGTAAAACTTAGATAAACTTTTTTACTTAAAATCTAACCTGTATAATGCAAAATAATGATGACTGTTCTTGCCAAAAAGTTATCTACAAATAATGTATTGTATACCTACATTAAATTGAAATACCTATTAAAAGAGGGCGGCGAAATTGTCATCCGCCCCGGGCGGCCGGCACTCACGCTACGCCACTGCCTTGGCTGTTTAAAATATCTGGTAGGAAAGTAACATAATACGTAATGAAATAACCAATAAAAGTAAGCACTCTGTGTTTGCAAACATTGCCCGCTACTTGAAATCGAGCGTTTCCATAACATTGCAATTTGATGACACATGTCTTCAAATTTACACACTTATGCTTCGGCTACATTAGCGGGCGAAGATTCGTATCGTGTTGGCGCGACAAAAACATCGTGTTCGGACATAGGCGATGTTCTTGTCTACATTAAGGCGGGCGAAGATTCGTGTCGAGTTGACGCGATGCACCGTGCCGGATTGTGTCGTGAATTGACACTGAATTGACGTAGGTGTAGCCACCCAAGCGAATATTGTCGCGACAAATCCCTTTGATCCGTGCCAGTTTACCGACAGCTCCCCGAACTACATCGTCTTCGCCCGAACACTACGCGATGACACGATGTACCCGGCCACATTCATCGCGTTAACACGAATATTCGCTGTAGCCCGCTAATGTAGCCCCAGCATCATAAGTACTCTAAGTTTCCTCCAAAAAGGTTTAATAGTAAATTGTGTGACAACTAAAAAAACAAATTCGTATTCCTAATTTAAACATATTCATGTTCCTAATTCAAACTCATTTATGCGTTTACGTGTGGAACTCTCTTTGAGAAAATAACTATTTTGCTCACCCTTTTGTCTAACCAATCATCGTTTTTCGAGCATGAGACTGATGAAAACACCTTCTATACGCCTAACAGGCTTCTGGTGTTAACTAAGAACCAAAATTCAGTAAATAATTCACATTTGCTCAGGTGTCCAAATAAATACTTAGAAACATTTAGTCGAGGTGATCACAAATGCTACCGGCACGCTTTGTTCGAAATATTGTAATTCAAGGCGCGGGAGCGGCGGACGACACGGCCGGAACAAACACAAATTCTGTCATTCATAATTTGTATTCAATGATAAAATTATGACTGTGTTAAAATACGTATAACACATAAGAAATAACAAAAATAATAAAAGAAAAAAAAATACCTTCTTTTTCAAATTCCTCTGTGAACAAAAAAATTGCCGATTAAACAATTTTTTTGTTTGACTGATCTAAAAAAACTAAATATGTTGATGTCCTTTTCTAATAGACCGCAATGACCAAGACAGCGTTATATTTAATTTGTTAAGATCTGTCAATAATAGCCTACAGAAAAATTGGCCGCATTGCGTCCCTGAATTACCTTCTCAAACAGTCGCTATTTACCTTAATTCTTTGACTTCCTACGAACAACTTAATCAACACATTTTTAGAGGGCTATAATAATACTAAATCATTGATTTCACGTGGGATAATCAACAAACCATCTACAGAATTAACAAGCTCAGATTCTATTGTAATCAGTCTAATAAAGGTCTTAATGGCAGCCTTGATTTTTACGAGCCACCTTACAAGGAAATGATTGGATTCCATCGCAGCACGTTTTTTTCCCTTCGTGACTTCTGCAATAGATGATATGCCCTTTAATTGATGGACGATAAAAAAACACCATTCAATTAGCATAACAAACAGACGCGGCTATTACTGGGATCTAGCGAAGCGGCGCTAATCATATCATCTCGCTCAATTGCACAGTTACAATTGCTAGTGCTCTTCTCTTCTTCTTCAGTCGTTCCCTCATTTCTGAGGATCGTGGTCACCGGAACCCCTTAGCCGGGTAATCTGTCTCCATCTATTCCGGTCCGATGTTGCCCTCACCGCCTGGTAGAATTTAGAAGAGGAGGTATCTTCTTTCACTTGGTCAGACCATCGTGTTGGCGACCGGCCTCGTGCTCTCTTGCCTTCGGTATTGCCAACAATGACCAGCTTTTCAAGGTGCTACTAGGTTAGTAAAGAAAATAAGACTATTTGCATCAGGCTCACCTCAACAACTCCTTGGAACTTTGGGAAGTCAGGTCTAACATCGATGAGTGATTGGGCCGTTTTCTATAACGCTGGCAAAGTGCGACCAATCAGACTGTTCAGCAGTAATTTTTGATTGCCTTATTTTTAGTCCAATCAACGAGAAAATTATTTGTATCGACAATAATTCCTTTATTGCTGAAAGTTTACAGTATACTGCTTAGGCTTATGAGGGCAGAATAGACTGCAATCTTATTACAGCTGGTAAAATCGTTTACTCGAGTATGATCTGTAGAACAGACAAATTATTTTGCTTATTCAAAGACACACGCAAGACTGATCTCTCTGCTTTGGTTTTTTTATCAATTTTGGCCAGATGTCTTGCCAAAACACAGATCCACAATTCCACATTTTTGACCTCCCAAATTGGCGTTACCATTTTTAAAAATGTTAATTGGTTTTAACGATGATTAGAAATATGTTATATTTAAGATTATTCTATTATGGTAAGTTAAAAGCTACCTGTTTGCCTCGAAGTATTTTGAAAGTCACATAATACACAGTTACCATCGCATTTTATATGTAAGCTGTTAATATTAGGAACAAGAACATTATTTTTACAAAACAAAAAACAAAAACCGACTTCAAGAGACCGACTATTGAGTTATTCATCTATTTCTCGCGCACGTACTTAATGCAAATTTAAGACTTATATGGTTTTCTCATGGATACCATTATCAGAACTGGACTAAATTGAAATGGGACCAAATGGGAAGCGTCAGCTTTCTAAAAGAATCATCAAAATCGATTCACCCAGTCAAAAGTTATGAGGTAACAAACATAAAAAAAAAATAAAAAAAAAAATACATACAGACGAATTGATAACCTCCTCCTTTTTTGAAGCCGGTTAAAAATTTGCTAATTTTGCAATATCGTCTCATCTATTATACTATTTTCTAGTTGACACTACTTTTGTTTTCTGAATCAGTAAATGCCAATAAAAATTAAAACGAAATCGTTCTACCAGAAAATCTACCTATTCGGTTTTTTTACCGTGCTGCAGTGAGTGAGCAAAAAAGCAGTTGAACTAAAACGTGTTCAAATGTAGGTCAACCTCTTTCTAGCTTAGCGTGTAAATAGACTGGATCCAAGTTTTATTGGACGGCATATGAGTAGACTGCTTTTTAGATCACACATGGCGGCGTAGATCTTCTATCTACCAAGTAAAGTATAGGTACTATTATGCAGATAGAGTGATAAGTCATAATATTACCCCAACATCTTAGAATACTAACAAAACTCCTCGGTTTTAGTTCACCATGTACAGACAAGAGCCACTTCTTCTTAGCCCCGGGAGTCCTCACAGCTGGCGGTTCGAACAGGGCGTGCATATCCAGGTTCTACCCTGAAGGTCCGGCTAGGATGCTCCTCTCGCTTATTTCTGAGGATAACCAGACCGCGACAGCTTCTAGGGAGCTTCCTCAAGGTATACTATCATAATTTATTCATAATAGTAATAAATCGTAATCATCGATTCATCATCATTCAGTGATCAAAGAGAATGAACAGGTAAGTATAGCGAGTTCCACTGAACTCGTTCGCTAAGCCACAAATATGAAGACTGATATTCACTAGTTGTAAAGGCACCCAGGTCAAATAAAAAGTCAATTCCTTTAACGATCCAATGTACTAAAAGATAAAAATTACCTTTGTATTCTTCATCTTGTTTTTTGTCTCTCTTTTACTGTCCTTTTCTGTTCTTTACTTTATCTGTCTATCCTTTTCAGGTGATGGTGGATGTCTCGATATCTCAGTGCCGCTGCTCCCAAACACGAAGGCTGATCTAGTCGTCAATATGTGGTATGCATACCTAACTATATTTATCTGGAAATGACAAAATAGGCGTGACATACAGACAGATGGACGGACGAAAGGACACCGGACTCTCAATATAAGAGTTTACTAAAAACCATTCAATCTAGATCTAGAAAATACTTCTAAGCTTCCAATCTTGGCTTTAGAGTTATCACATAGCTTGTTATCCTTTTGCTTGTAATTTCTAGTGTGATCAATAAAGAGTTTATCTATCCATCTCTACTTGTTATAAATCTTCTTTCTGTCAGGTATCCACAAGTAAAATGCACCTGGGAAAGGCGCGTCACTCTCCGCATATCCAGCGGGAGGGTCGTCATCGTGCATACAGAACGAGCCAGGTACAGACCAGGAGAGACGCTGCGAGCCAGAGTCTTTGCTCTGAAGGCTGACCTGACGCCTGCGCCGGGGAATGTAAGTTCTTGATGGTTCTAGAAGTACTTTTATGCTGGAATAAGTTTAGAGCCGCTTTTTCGCTTGTCACACTAGAGGATAGGCTTCTTCGCTTCCAACCAAAGTCAGACCGGCCCAGGCCTATCTTTCTTTCGTTGATATGAATATTGAGCAGCGTAATATCCGACTTATCACTCCATTCCCTGAAATGAATTAAAATACTGCAATTTTGAATTGTGTGACTAATTGAATTGACGTTGGATACGTAAACGATTGTAGTATCTAATGATGATCACCTATTCTTAATTTCGGGCAGCAAATGGAAGCTCCTGCAGATTTTCTTCAATAACGTAGGTACCCCATTTTAGTCCTTTTCCTATTAGCGTTTACATTCCGTAAGTTTTTCATTCTGCCTTTTCAAGTTTAAACTTCAAGAGGATCTTATTTTTCTCTTTCTAAAGTTACCCATTTACGACTAAGATTAAAAAGCAGCAACAATTGCAAAACGCGATACCCTGCAGAGAACAAGTTGGCGTGCAGTTAAAAATAGACGGCACTTCAATTAACTGCACCACAGTTTACTTGCTAGCTACTGCAGCAGTAAGGTCATCGTCCTCTTAATTACTAACTACATATTCTTACACTTAAGTCTTTATTACTTAAACGTCTGCATCTCTATTAATTAAATGCTGTAAAAAATTGTAATTAACTTTGACACATTGTCTCGGAAAGTTTTAGTGTATTATAAAAAAATACATAAAAACTAATCGCTTTGATGAATTATGACGACTAGCTCCGATAGCTAGGCAACCCTAGCTATCGGATCAGGGTTACAAAAATGCCAAACCTCTTTACCCTTACATGATTATTAATAATTAATAACACAAAAATAGTCCAATAAAACAGTTTTGTCTTTGTGCCATGTACAAAGGGGCTATGAATATAAAGGGCTTTGAGGAAGGGGTAGGCCGAAAAAGGCTCAAAGTATGACCAATAAACAATTTAGTACGGGACCCACCATAAACTCGCAAAAAAATAACAGATGTTACATAGAAAAATATCAATAAAACTCGAAAAATTTATGGAATAGCTAATTCATTTCCTGATTTCAGGGTTGCACAGTTGAACTATTCGTAATGATAATGAGTACCTACTATGAGCCCTTTTCGACTTTCCTTTCGTTACAACCCTATAGTACCGTCAAGGTAAAGCTTACATAACGAACCACTCTTTGTCGATTAAAAATAATTGTAGATGAAAGAATTGTTAATTTTTTGTAATTACATTAATTGTTTAGAAATTCATAATATTTTATTTATGTTCATTTACGTTTTCTTGTGAAATAAACTAATCCTACAAGTAAAAATGTGAAAGCTTGCATGTTTAAATGTTTGTTACTTGGTCACGCTAAAAGGCTAAACGAATAGGATGAAAGGTAGCATGGTAACTTTTATCCTGGATTTACACAAACACATACTTTTGCTTTCGATAAAACATTCTCATAGGACAGCGGTTGAAAACGCAGGGGAAGAAGAGTGTCCTACTAATATTATAAACGAGCTAGTATTTCAAACAAATTGGTCGGTAAAATTTTATTCGCTAGTAAAAATCTAATTTGTGTCCACTTATACTCGACCACAATAAATTGAGCTTCGATAGCCTCATTTCTAGTCCATAAACCGAGTCAAGCTAATTTATTAAGTTGTATGAAACCTTTATAACCTGCTGCGAGTGGTTCTACAGCTTTCCAGTAACTCTCTTATCCAGTCTCACATGTATATATGCGGCTTTGGACTTTACTGCTTTTTGATAGAGTTTAAAGTAGCTCGGCAAGTTTTCCTCAGTTGTAGAGCCTTTGAATCATCAATTTCAAAAACGCTTGTATGGTCAATTTAATTTTCGTATGTGTGGGTGAGAAAGCATTTTGATCCTAGCGTAAGTGTAATGGAAAGGTGTAGTAATACTTAATGGTGTTCTTCTACATGTCATTGTAAACAACTTTTGTGATTCAAGTTAGCTAAATTCGAGAAAAAAATATCGAGTCTCCATCTAAAATATTGAGCCACGTGATCAATATTCTAGGAGATTCGATATTTTCTTTCTTCTTATTTTTTTTGTTTGTCCAATAAAAACCAGCTAAAGCTTTAATTTTAGAGCTGGCTTAGCTTTTTTTATGACGAATAAATTCGCGTTAGACTAAAAACTCGCCTGTTTGTTAGCACTGTTGTGTTATGTACACTCATAACAATTAACTTACTTAGGTACTCTACCTATTCCAGAAAATAGTCCTTCTATCTGTCTGTACAACGTCACCTTCAAATATCTGAACAATTGTTCTAGGTCAACAACAGTACCTAATAGTTAGATACAGCGTTGTCAAAAGCACAAAAGGCTTTGTAACTACCAAATAACTGAGGCATTATCAAATAATTACTACATGTATAACTGTTTAAACCAAGTTGGTTCGTCCGTTGGTTTAACCAACCAACGGAACTTATACGAACGGTGGCCAAATGCTGTAACTAAATTTTCCAATCTAATCAGCTTAGGGAATACGATTGTGGCGCCGCATTCAACTAGTCACACAAGTTGGTTTTACCAAGTAATCCATCCGTATATCCTGTGTTATCGCAAAAACCTGCTCTAAAGCCTATTCTGGCGAGTGACATATTATCTCGGTCACTGTCGCTCTCTTTACAAATGTCACAAGAGTGAGAGTGACGGAGATAATCTCGAGCGGCCAAGAATAGGGTCGGGCCGGTGATGCCGGTGCGCAGATCATAATGCGCGAGCGCAGCGACCGTAACACTGACACAGATTGAGATGAGCTATCTATGCAAAACGTGTACCTTTATAATAACTATACGATGGTAGGTACCTTACTATACAGGGTTATACAGAAAGGGTATGCTAAGCCAAAAAGGGCTTATACTTAGTACTCACTACTAGGTATATTTAACTTTTACCATAGGACCAACCCGGAATAAGAGAAAAAAATTGCTGTTCCATAGACTCGACAAAATGTATCGAACAGCTGACTTTTTTTTTTTGCGCATTGCGGGGGACCCATAGAAGTTTTTCATAATGATGAGTACTTTGAGCCCTTTTAGGCTTTGCATACCCTTTCTGTATAACCCTGTATGTTGGTAGGTATGTTAGTGTCTACCTTGGATAACAGTAATGAATGACCCGTCCTCTACAGAAAAATTAATGTCAGCATGAATATTTTAGACTCAAAACAAACAAGTAGCTTGATAAAATAGTTGACGATGTGCCCTACCATGCTCAGTTTAAAAAAAAAACAATCTTCATGCGCCTTTAAAATAAGAAATAACAATATTGAGCGACCCTATGGGCTACCTTCTTCGATGTTCGATTTTGGCTTAATGAAATTCGGAATGGGTTAATCTGCCTTTCCTCGAGGTGATCCCGAGATGATGTCACTCTGGTTTTCATATTTCAAACTTCATTATTTTGAAGCCAAATGAGAGAACTATATAATTGAGTGTTTAATATAAAATTTCGTATAGGCTAATTTTGTCGACCACCTGAAATTAGATCTTCGAACTTTGAAAATTCGACCTGACCTGATTGCAGTCCTACTTGACGGTACTTGACGGTAGGGCCTCTCCGTTCTTATTCTTAAAACTACACTTTTCGCTCAGTCACGTACTTACCATAAAATAAGAAAGAGAGAAAAAATATTAAGCAATTAATTTCGTGACATTTGATTAAACACTTCCCGATTTAGAGGTCACTAGGTCGCAGTACCGACTGCTGAGCAAAGAAATTTTTTAATTTGCACTTGTGTAATTAAAATGTACCGCTAGAGGTTTTCAAAAGGCTGCCGCCGTACAGTTATGTTTATTTTGCTTTATCATTTGTGAGGGTCTGAGAGGACCGTAAAGTAAAGAGGCGTCCTCATTCGTGACATTTAATTTATTGCAAAACGAGTATCATGCTGATGTTTTCAAAAAGAAACATCAATTCGCAAAAACTTGAGTTATTCTCGCTAATCGAGGGTTCCGGTTCCGGAATCGAGGTTTAAATAACTTTTTTTCGATTTCCCAAAAAAACGTACCTACAATTTAATCAAACTACGTTTTTGTCGGCCCCTATTTTTACCTTTAGCCTTAAGTCTTCGGCTCTATGTAATAAATTGAATTCAATTGTTACTTATTTATTCGTTCTTCAGGTAAAAGATAAAGCCTTCGGATCAAGCACACAGTTGGCAGTATACCCAACAGCTTTACCACGCTGAATTTTATCACGTTTTAGCACAGAATAAATTAATATTTATTTTTGTTTTAAGTACTTTTTAGACTAACTATACCATAGTTACCTTTTCACCGTACCAAAACAGAGCATTCCAACATTACAGGTAGAAGAAATCTGGGTAGAAGGCCCACCCGGCGCCTGGGATGGGACTCGAGTGGCACAGTGGACTAAAGTGCGAAGCAAGCTGGGGCTGGCGCAGGTTCAGCTCGACATCGACGAGCTGGCGCCGCCGGGCCGGTGGACCGTCCGGGCCAGGCTTGGAGATGGCAGTCAGGTAACAAAAAAAACAGTTTTTATTGCATCATCATCGGAGTTACACAGGTAATGTAAATGGAAGCTCAAAGAGCCTGGCGCCGACTGTGTTACCTTGCAACTTTTGCTTACTCTAAAGGAGACTCTTTGTCTTTTATTTCAGGGTTCAGCAGTATTCTGGGTCGGAAATTACGAGCTGCCTCCATTCCAACTGACAGTCCGGCACGCGCCGCGCATCCTGAGATCCAGTGAGAGACTAGTGTGGACTGTTTGTGTCAGGTATATCTTCAGTGTTTCTGATAACAAACTATAGAATAGTTTATGCAACAATACAGCCACAAATTCAAAACTGTTTAAACGCAACTGTCGTGGATCTTGCGATACAGGTTCGCCTAGTGCAAGACTCACCAGCACTCAACAGTACTCTACTTATTTTAACATGTTTTCTTCTAACTACTTTTTTAGACAAGACAAGTTTTTGTTTAGTCCTGAAGGTCAAATGCTACTAATTTCTTTACGGCAATTAAAACCTCTGCAATCATTTAGGATACATTCAAAAATATTATTTGTAGATACCCATGGACGGAAGCAGTAGAAGGCATGCTAGTGATCCGCCTCCGCGGCGCCGGCAGCGAAAGCAGTGGCGTCAGGACTGCAGTCCGGCTGCGGGCGCCGCGCGCCTGCCACCGACACGCGGTGGCGGCGCGGCGGGTGGGGCTCGGGGGGGGGCGCGCGCCCGACGTGCTCGTTGCTGACTTCTCCTTCCAGGTGAGGGGTACCAGCTATACAGGTGGGTTTGGGGGAAGAGTGGTACATAGTTGTAGTGAGAGAGTGGTATTAGAGTTGGTGCCAGGGGGAGCGGCCACTGGATGTGCTTGTCGCTGACTTTTCTTTCCAGATAAAGGGGTAGGCGAAGAGTGGTATAGAGTTGGGGTCAGGGGGAAGAATTTTTTTTTTTTTTTTTTTTTTTTTTTTTAAATAATTTATTCAAATATGGGTACATCAATGTACACTTATGAATGTCAAATACAATTTTTACGAATAAATTAATACACAATAAATTAAATGTCAAAGAAAATAATATTATTAGAATGTCAAAAATTATATAAAATAATTGCAATGTCAAAATATCAATGTATAAAATAACTACAATAGTAGGTATAATCAGTCAAGTATTATTATTACAGTCTAAATACAATTTACGTAAAGAGACTTTATCACAGATGAAGTCTTCAATTTTGTAGTAAGCCTTTTCAATTAAAAAGTCTTTTAAAATTCTTTGAAAATCTGTGTCTTTCTTATTTACTAGAGTAACAGGCAACATGTTATAAAATAGTACGCCGTTCATTACAAAAGAGTTGCCAGTTTTGGCTAATCTAATTTTAGGTAGAACAAGTTTAAACTTGTTCCTTGTTATGCTAGTATATTGACTTCGTTTGTGATATTTATGAATATTTTTACGCACATACATAATGTTCAAGAAAATATACAAACATGGTAACGTTAAAATTTTCACCTGCGCAAAAACTTGTCTAAGAGATTCTCTATAACCTAGCCTATAAATAGCCCTAACAGCGCGTTTTTTGTAAAATAAAGATGCTATTTACGTCTGCTGCATTACCCCAAAGCAATAATCCATACGACATAACAGAGTGGAAGTAACTGAAATAAACAATTCTTGCAGTTTTAATGTCTGATAGTTCTCTTATTTTCCGCACTGCAAATGCTGCGGAACTCAATTTGTTAGATAGTTCCTTGATATGTGCTCCCCATTGAAGTTTGCTGTCAACGATAAGGCCAAGAAACTTAGCATCCTTCGACAAAGTAAGTTGATCGTCGTCAATAACTATAATGGTATAGAGTTGGGGTCATATGGAAGAAAGGTACAGAGTTGGTTTCAGAGGGAACAACCGCTGGATGTGCTCGTCACTGAATTCTCTTTCCAGATGAGGGAGTAAGCTTAGAGTTGGTGTTTGCTCATCAAAATAGATGGATAACGCTGTCACTGAAGCAGTTGTGCCAGTGGGCCAGAATCTCGTTTCGATATTTGGAAGTGGGTTGGATCAGGTGCTCGTTAGCAGGGGTGGTGCACCCTGGGCGTGCGGTAATACTGCAGCTTTTATGCAGTATTACCGCACGGTGGCCAATAACCCGACACGGTGGGCCCATCCGCATGTCCCTCTGACTGGCAGAGGGCACAGCGGCAGCGTGATGGCTTGGACGGTGGCGTTGCTGCCACCAGGGGGGTTTTCCTTGTGCTCCTCGCCGCATGTGGGTTGCGGTCGGGAGTGCAAGGAAAGGAGGAGGGAAGCGCTGGAAGCGTGTGCCGCATGGGGCCCCCCAGCGGCATACGCTTTCGGCCTACATCTCTCGTTGCCGATCGTGGTGAAAGCCGTGCTCGGCGGCGAGAGATCGTGGCAGGCCGGGGTCTCCTTCTGCGAAGAGGTGATGACGCAGAAGGAGGCCGCGGAGCGGGTCGGAGAGGACGACACCCGATCTGATCCGCTCCGGCACAGACGGGGGAGCGAGGAGGCGGTTCGCCCGTCTCCTCACTCCTCTGCAGTGGGGTTGCCGGGAGAGTCGGGAGACTCTCCCGGCCTGCACAACCCCACACTGACTGTCTGAGGGGTGATCCTGGGGAACAGGGTCACCCCTCCATAGGTGCAGGGGGCCCCAATCGGGCCCATCGCCGGGGCGAGGTGGCGATTGCTAACGCGACCCCACCTTGCCCCATCAGGCGGATGCCGAACACCCCAGGGTTTTTAGTGGGTATGCCGCCACTAGGGCGGAGACTCCCACATAACCACCCTGCCTCCCCCGGGGCGGGCGTGGTATACATAAAGGATTTTCCCTAGGTCAAAAAAAAAAAAAAAAAGGTGCTCGTTAGCAAGAGATAAAAGCACAATGAACCTTTTGCGGGACGCCGAGGCCCCATATCGATAAATAAGAGTGTCATCAGTTTGTGCGAATTTTCATGTTGACTCAACTTGTGTGTTTTACAGGAAGAAGGCACCAGGATCTGGCAGAACACAACAGTGGTATCGCAAGTGGTAGACAAGCACATAACCTTGGAGTTTGTTACCAAACATCGCACTATCATTTCGCCAGGCCTACCTTACAAATTGAAGGTAATTTTTGCATTTTATTACTCATTTTAATTGTCGCGGCTTAGTATAGGTTACTTTTTTAATATATCATTTACCGAGGGTTTGGTGCCAATTGGGTCCAGGTTCGACCCGCGGCTTTGACAATATTATCGAACCATCTCGCCGCCAAACGACCAACGCTTTGCTTACATGGCCTGACCTCACTCTACCTTTTACTATTTTTCTATATTTTAATCAAACTATAGTACAATAAGAATCGTTATCTTGAAGCCTTGACCATTTGTTCTTCAGCTATTTTGACGAATACGCTATTATCTCGCTAGAAAGTACCGACCGTCTATTTTTGATAAGTTTCATCAGAGGTCAACAATTCAATAGGTACTTCAAAAGATAAAACTAGACCATATTGTTACTTTCAATCCATTTACGAATATTTATACGACAGTCTTATTTAAATATTAACTCGACAGAAACAAAACGATGACGATAGGGTACCATTTCGAAAACAGGCTCAATAATATGAAGAAAAGTTATCATTCTTATCATATTTCCTAGGTGAAGGCAACTCGCTGGGACGACAAGCCATCATCCAGCGAGAGAATCCGCGTCTGTCGCTACGCCACACAAACAAACAAGCCAACTGACACTGACACCCCAACTTGCATCAGTGGGGACACTGACAGTGGCGGGGTGGCGAGGGTTATGTTCGCTGCTGACGATGATGGCAGCCCGTTCTATAGGTTTGAAGTAAGTAAATGCTATCAGCTTTTGGCAACTATGAAAAACTTCGAATAGCCCGGTAAAAAGGAGTAGCCATTGCTTATTGGAGCCACGTCTATTTTTTCTCTAGGTTTTTTCTAAAATGGTTTGTAAACAAAAAAGCAGCTGGCAAAGTGGACATCGCAAAAAATTGGATTGAACATTGTCAACAAAACAACCAAATTTTGAAATCTTGTCTTGCTGCCTCTCTGAAGTCATCAGACCACCTTATCATATCAAAATCTCAATTCCTTTGACAAAAATGAAATAAAGCACCACCACAATTACCACAAGTACATAGATACCACAAGAAATCTAACATTGCCAACAGTAACTTTTTCACTTTCACTTTCCTCTTCCAGGCGTCTCTATACAACGACTCTACCACCTCAACCGGCCCACTCACGCTAGCCACGCGCCGCTCGCCCATACAAGCAGCTCTCGGCCCGCTGAGAGCTGACTCCAAAGGATCCAGGACCTTCGTACCCTTGTATCTAAGTCTGCAGAATGTGACCAATCCAGTTACTGTGCACTTTGTGGTAAGTCTAATGAAAACTAGGCTTTTTGACATTTAAGTTTTTCACAGGGCCTCTTCAACAAGGCCTCTTGTGCATTCATAAAACTACAAAATGTAACCAATCTAAGTACTGTCCAGATTTTGTCCATAACAAATTTGATTTGTCAGATTTTGTATGCCAAGCAATTGAAAAGCAAAACCAAAATAATTCTAGTATTTTACAACACAAAATTCTCCATTTCACAATATACTAATCGTAAAATTTCCATTCTAGGTGATCACACGAGGTGGTATAATCTACCGCTGGGGTGCGACCACTCAATGCCCCATCGCCAGCGCAGCCACTCGCATACAAACCGTCACTAGAGACCGCAAATGCTACGATCCAATGGAACAACACGACAAAATCAATCAACAAGACATAAACAACCAACATGACAATAACAACCAACAAGACAAAAACAACAACGGAAATGAATACAAAGATAAAACCAGTCGTAGCTATGACGTTAACATCAACTTATTTATCAATCAAACCCAAAACATTAATATCCACAATTACTTCAACAAAACTAATAGGTACTTAACTAGAAATATGAACCAGAATGACAAAAACAACTACTTACACAAAAATGATCCGAACAATACAATATATGACAGATTTAGCTCAGTGCATATCAAACCTAACTTTGAAAGGGTTTATGATGTCAACAGTATACAAGATGAAGCAAATGCGTCTGATGCTCTTCTAGACAGATATTTACTAAGAGTAATGTTGCCTATAAAAGTGACCCAACAGATGTGTCCAGATAGCCATTTGATAGCATATTTCTATTATAATGGAGAGTTTGTCAGTGCCAGCAAGCATTTTGAGATGGATGACTGTTTTGTTAATAAGGTAAGTTTTGAATTACAAATGAATGGCCTCAAGTTGTAGAATCTCGATCACCACTTCGAAACTATATTTTTAAATCAAACAAAGAACTACAATATCGGATCCAACCAAAAATGAATCCAAAATTAAATACGGATAGATACTCTTGAATTGCCTTTAATATTTTATTAACTTGTATAATATCTGAAATCATCGAAACCATCACTGTCATCGTTGTTAACTTTTCAAGTCGCAAGACTGAAATTTTGTCGTGTAATATTTGAAGTTTTCAGTTGTAACACCCTGCCATTTTTCAGGTAGAAGCAAACTTCCTCTCCCGTCAAGCTATCCCCGGTTCCCAAACTACCCTCCAAGTATCGACTCCTGGGCCAGCGCTCTGCGCGCTCACTGCTTTAGACAGCGCGGCCAAATGGAGCCCTAACAACGCAGTGAGAGACGTACTCATACGAGGGTTGAAGAGAATGATCGATGAGCACAGGAATGTGACGGAGTATGATGCGGCTGGAGAATGCTTTTTGAGTAAGTTAATTAAATATTTCTGAATCTGGTGAAGTTAATTCCTCGTAAGAGTGCTCAGAGATTTTTTTTTCACATTACTTTGTTTTTTTTACTTTGCGGGCTGTATTTTATCTTCTTTTTTAGATACAGAAGATTGTCTGTTGCTATAGTACTCGTATCAAATCAGGCATCAAAATGAAGATCTACAAGCTATTGACTATTACATGAAACTTAACCAGCACAAAGTACGTTCATTATCCAAAGTAATGTCGATGTCATAACCATTTTTAGGTTCTCAAGACCCACAGCCTTTGACAAACAGCCTAGAGCTGACAACCACATGGCTGGCCGCTGCCGGTGTGAGGACAGTTGGGGACATACCTGTGATGAGGAACTGTGACACTCCAGCCTTGTTGACCGATGAAGGAACGGTGCCTAGAAGTGATTTCTCTGAGGTGAGAAGCAGTGTTTTTTCAAAATTTTCGAGGAATGAAATTAGCACCTTGGCTTTAATTAAGTATTAGGATTTGGTGAAAATCTAGTTTTCAGACTCAACAAAAAAGGTTAAGTGAACAATTCAGTATTCAAGTTAATACACCAATGAAGACGTTTATGATAGTACAGACAGAGAAATAAGGGGCACTTGAGGTGAAAACCTTTACTCATTTATTGGTGGTATATGTGCCTCCAAAACTCAAGCTCAAACTCAAGCATGATTTTGATTCTAGGCGTGGCTCTGGCGTTTAGTGACCGTGGGTGCTAACGGCTCCGTTTTTACCACGGCCAAAGCTCCGGACTCCATCACGAGATATGAAGCCAACGCCGTTTGTCTGTCCAAGACTGGAGTGGCTGTGTCACAGCCGGCGGTTTTGCAGGTACGAAAAACGTAGCAAATTAACTTAAAAACTAAACTCAACTTAAACTAACTTATCGACCTTTATTAATTTCATGTCTCAGATAATCAATATTATATCTTCCTTAGTCTGACCTATTTTATTGTTTTAGGTTTTCCGAGAATTCTTCATCCACGCGGACAGTCCTAGAAGGTTACGACGTGGAGACTCCACCATCATTAGATACCGCCTCTTCAATTATCTTTATGAACCTCTCAGCGTAAGTAAATACCAACTCCATTTTTACCTATCTTGCATTGTTACTGTAGCTAACTGTCACATGGACACAATCATCAATGGCCGTGAGACATGGCCTGTTGATATGATCAATGATCATATCGACGTAAATATCAGCACAATCAAGTCGTATTCAAATATAGGGTTATTCATAAAGGGTAGTACGCTAAGGCGAAAAGGGCTTATAGTACTCATCATTATGAGCAACTTTTGCTATGGGGCCAACCCTAAATTCGCGAAAAAAAAATCAGCTGTTCCATACATTTTGTCGAGTGTCATTGACATTTTTCTATGGAACAGCTGATTTTTTTTTCACGAATTTCGGGTTGGTCCCATAGTAAAAGTTGTTCATAATGATGAGTACTATGAGCCCTTTTCGGCTTAGCATACCCTTTATGAATAACCCTGTATAAATATCAAATACTTGTGATCTTTCTCGTCATAACCAGCACTGAACGTCTGCAGATTTTCTCAGATAAATACTTTAACTTTCCAGGTCCAAATCCAAATCCTAACCGGCCCCGGATTGCAAGGCCCAGCAGAGCTGGTGGAATCCTTGTGTGTTCCGCCGCGAGCCTCCTCCGCGCGCCGAGCGACCCTCACCGCGACCGGCGCGGGGGACAGCAGGGTCGTGATCAGGGCTAAAGCTGTTAACGATGGGGGCTGCGGGAATACTACTAATAGGAGGGGAGTCAGGTCAGAGATGAGAGAAAACAAGATGGATTGAGTGTTTATACTAAATTTAAAAGCTTGTGACTGTAGATTTGGTAGATTGGCTTCCATTCTGACTTTTATTTGAGAGCTTAAGTTATTAATGATGAAAACAGCAAAAACACAGACCAAAAAGATTTGAATCAGCAAAAATAGTACATATTAAATATTCTAACAGTTTTGTCTATAGCCCATACCATGTATACCATCTATATATATAAAATATATATAAAAATGTTATGTTGGTTTGTGTACGCTTCAAAAACTCAAAAAGTTCTGCACCGATCAAGCTGAAATTTTAGCATGATATAAAATACGCATCAAAGATTGTTTTCATCTATTTTTTTTATCCACAGCGAAGCGTGGCAGGGAAAAGCTAGTTGAAAATAAATTAGGAACTCTGTACAATTAAGCTTCTAATTAAAGTTCACACACATGTCTCAACATTACTTCATTTCTTTTCAGTGACGAAATTATCATGAAAATAGTAGTAGACCCTGAAGGAGTACCAATTGCAGAACACAAGTCAATGCTGCTTTGTGGAAAAGGTAAAATGTTAAATATGTATTTACAAATTAAAGCATAGATTATTCGAAAGCATTTGACCTCGTAGATTTACGGCACATATCATTTTACCCATACATTTGACTGCTTCATTAATTGTTTCTCATCTAACAGTCAAGTAGTCAATTTGATACCTTGAAAATCCATTTTTGTGGCATATACCAATGTAAACAGAAAGAAGTGTACCATAGGGGTCGGTTTCGGGACCGCTACTATTCAGACATTACATAAAACCTTACCACTTTCATTAAATTTGATTTTATCGTTTTCAGACAAATCAAATTCCACCAGCTCTCAAGTATCTTGGACTTTTCCTCAAGCTCAAATGATTCCTGGCACAGAAAGCTTGACTGTGTGGGCAGCAGGGGACATCATTGGACCTTTGCTTGCAGTGAGTCTTACTTTTATTAGCTGTTCTAGGAACCATACATTGTACATTATAAATTCTTGTAAAATTTTTGATTTAGCAGCATGTACTGTTCTCATCCTATTTCACATTATGTTGATTTGTTCCCATGTACTTCAATTTGCCACGCCTCATTTCTCTCAATTTTTATCTTATTTGCTCGTCTACAACCTCTCCTATTGAACGCCACTAAACTCTATTATCGATTTATTTTCATTTTCTTTATCAACACTTTGGCTTGAATTCTTGCAAGTTCAATTTTTTTTGAAGTGTCACTGTAATAACCCGAACAAGGCAAACCACTTAGGCTTGGTTGGTCTGTTAGGCAGACCGCCTTTTATGCTTTTCTCTTTTATATTTTTACTATTTTTGTGATTTCAAAAAAGAGTTATTGTATTGTAACAAGGCAAATAAATATACCTATAGTAAGTCTATACCCAGCAGTAGGATCAAAAAATCCCTGAATGATACAGTCTAGTGTTCCCCCAGGACGCCGACTCGCTAGTCCTGGCCCCCCGCGGCTGCGGCGAGCAGAACATGGCGCGGCTGGCCACCAACCTACTCGCACTACGCCACTTACACGCGCACGCGCCGCAAGCGCTCGTCGCCAGGGACCACGTCGCTAGAGGTATACTAGTCAGCCAAAAAGTGGGGGTCGAACTCGAGTGTGACCAGCCCTGGTGTCAGAGTTTTTAGGCCGGGGTCGTTGTTATAGGACAAACAACCGGGGTCTACAATTTAACGCGTCTTCCGATCCATGGTAGCGTTCAGTTGCAAATAACTTTCGTGGTCCCCCATCTGGAGACTGCCTCTTATACTATCTTACATGAACTTGCTACTTACTTTAGTGACAACTGGACGTTTAATTCGTTTCTGCAACAAACCATATCCAACTGGCCATGATGCCAGGTATGTAAGGTATGATATTGGGTAGGTGCCATTTAGAAACATCTCAAGGGCTTGCACAATTATAATCTAACGTCTTCCCCAGGGTTCACGCGGCAGTTCCAATACGTCCACCCCTCGGGAGGTTTCAGTGCGTTTGGTGCATCTGACGTCACTTCCTCCACCTGGCTCACGGCTTTCTCTCTTAGATACCTGAGAAGAGCCCACCAGGTAAGAATCCAAAGCTTGTGAGAATTGTATTCTCTTTTGAGGTAATCATAAATGACCACTATTGTACTATAATATTCATTCATGTTTGTCATAATACTATAATGGTCAAAATGTGAAAGAAGTTAACTATAGCCAAACCGATTATCTTAGTCCTCGCCTGCGCGGGGGTGTGACGGCGCGGGGGACTGAGAGGGCGGCGCGCACTACCGCGCAGGCGAGGACTAAGATAAACAGTTTGGCTATAATCTACATTTTCTGAAGAAAACACGTAGAAAACGATTTTTGGCTTAGAGCACAGATGCATCCTCATTGTCTTTTGTTTGTATTGATTTTTTTAATTGACTGTGTTTATGTATCTGTGCTTTTGTGACCCAAAAATATTTTTTCTGTATTTCTGTAAGTAAAACAACCCAACTAAAACGCTAATCCATAACTAATTTAGCTGGCTCATTTGCTGGCTGGTTAATACTTACTAATGCATCCTCACTACACTACGCTTTGCCACAGTCTCTCTGGTTGACTATAAGACCAAATGTTCTATCAGGTCCTGATGCCAAACCAGCCCCTTCCTCCCGCGATCGAGAAGGCCGAACGCTGGTTACTGAACCAGCAGATGGAGAACGGATGCTTCAGGAATGAGGGACAGGTGTTCCATAGGGAGCTCAGGGTGAGCTGGTTTATCACTATAGCTTTAATCAACCTTACCGTAGTGAAGTCACTTTTACATTGCTCTTCTTATTTTTACCTAAAACCTGAACAGAAATTTGTCTGTTTTTCTATGAGATTATAAAATATTATTATAGGATATTATCTACGTTAGAAAGAGCTCATAGTACTCATCATTTTATGCAACTTTACTACTATGAGACCAACCTTGAAATCGCAAGACAAAATCATCGCTATCCCATGAATCTTGACGAATATTATTGACGTTATTCTTCGGAACTGTTGATTTTTTCTCGATTTCAGGACTGGCTCAGACCAACAATTGTTCATAATACTGAATACTTTAGCTATTTTCAGCTTAGCATACCCCTTCCTTATAGCTGTATTAGCACTAATTAGCAGTAGGTAAATGTAGAACTTCAGCAATCATTATTTCCTTCCAGGGAGGTTTAAACGAAGAAGGCGAAATAGCCTCAGTAGCCCTCACCGCTTACGTCATCACCTCCCTCCTAGAAAGTACCTCCCCCCTCCCCGCTCGCGTGCTCCGCAACACCCTCTCCTGCCTCCGAGCCCTACCCCCCCTTAAATACAACCCCCCAGCCAGAGTCTACGCGCACTCTCTTCTAGCGTATGCGTTTATACGGCTGAAGAAGTATGAAGAGGATCTGAGAAAGTGAGTATTTTTATGACTGTCCTCATTTCGTTCCTTGACCAACAAACTTATACAAAAATATAAGCATCTAAATATTGCTGTGAAACAGTAAATTATAAATAAGGATTTAAGGAAGCCGCTAAGCACTCGCCCAAAAACAGGCTGCCTAGACTTCCCAATCACGTATCAACGTATCACTTTGCTAATATGTTAAGAACAGCTAGTTGAGCGACAGTAATATGAGCGCTGGATAGCTTACTTTCAAGAATATCTCACGCTTTTATCAAAATGTATAATTAGTAGAGGAGTCTCTTTTCAATCAGGCCAATCCAGTCCAGATTTCAATTTTTAATGCCAATTTGTTTCATCAGGACAAATGAAGCAAGATACGAAGACCTTCGCACCTCCAAACCTAGGTCTCAGTCAGAAGTCAGCCGCCTGCAGAAGAGCGGCCTGAAAGAACACGAGGGTCTATTAGAAGTGATGGAACTTATCAAGATGGCCACCAAGGAGGGAGAGTTCCTGTGGTGGGAAACAGGTTAGTAAAGCAAACGAGACGTAAGGTTAAGCAAGGTTTAGGGTCCACGGGTCTTACACCAAGGGGTCTTACACTTGTCTTATAAACCCTTTAATCACTGCCCGAAATTTTTCGTCTTATTTTCGCACGTATCATTTCACGTTAGCGAGAAGTTGTCTTTTTAGTTTTTAGTGGTCAGAGCCTTTTACGCAGTGATTAAGTTGAAGCAAGGCTTTTAAGTAACACCCATCGGCGATAAAATAACCGAATTCCCCCAGTCCAAGCTACGGCAATGACAACAGATGAGCTCTATTTTTTATTATTTAATTATAGGCTTGCATTGGACCACCATCCTGCCTGATGGTAAGCAATGATGCGGTCTACGATGGTATTTCATTCAAACAAGATTTTGCAAGCTTCATCTGGGTTCAAAAACTACAAATCAGTCAAATCCAACTAAGTACTTAACTTAACTTTTGATTAAGTTCTACAACAAATAACTGTTAAAATGATAAAAAAAACTGATAATAAAACAATTGTAACGATCGATGATTGTAACCATGTCATCGATTCCAGGCAGCCTATCAACGTCAATAGAAGCAACAAGCTACGCGCTACTAGCGCTGCGCTCGAGTCCGTCCGCGCTGCGCGAGTTCGGGGCGGGGGCCGTGCGGTGGCTGGCGGCCCGGAGGGGGGCGGGAGGGGGGTTCGTGGCCACACAGGTTAGTTGCACAGTGGACACACGCTTTCAGGGGGTACGTGGCCACACAGGTTAGTTGCACAGTGGACACACACTTTCAGGGGGTACGTGGCCACACAGGTTAGTTGCACAGTGGACACACACTTTCAGGGGGTACGTGGCCACACAGGCTAGTTGCACAGTGGACACACACTTTCAGGGGGTACGTGGCCATACAGGTTAGTTGCACAGTGGACACACACTTTCAGGGGGTACGTGGCCACACAGGTTAGTTGCACAGTGGACACACACTTTCAGGGGGTACGTGGCCACACAGGCTAGTTGCACAGTGGACACACACTTTCAGGGGGTACGTGGCCACACAGGTTAGTTGCACAGTGGACACACACTTTCAGGGGGTACGTGGCCACACAGGTTAGTTGCACAGTGGACACACACTTTCAGGGGGTACGTGGCCACACAGGCTAGTTGCACAGTGGACACACACTTTCAGGGGGTACGTGGCCATACAGGTTAGTTGCACAGTGGACACACACTTTCAGGGGGTACGTGGCCACACAGGTTAGTTGCACAGTGGACACACACTTTCAGGGGGTACGTGGCCACACAGGCTAGTTGCACAGTGGACACACACTTTCAGGGGGTACGTGGCCATACAGGTTAGTTGCACAGTGGACACACACTTTCAGGGGGTACGTGGCCACACAGGTTGGTAAAACACACACTTTGAAAAGGTACGTGGCCACACAAGAACACACAAGTTGGTGGAACATACTTAATAGAACATACAAGAATGAAATAACTGTTTTCAAATGTATTTCTAATATTTCCGCCTTCAACAAAACGAAGGCAGAAATACACTAGAAATACCTTTCAAAACAGTTATATATTTGAAGAACTTCCGCGAAGTAACCTGATTCAATAAATTATACAAGAATTATGCTTATTGTTAAGAACTCTAGGGCCGGTATTTTTAAACTAAAAACTCTCCTTCCATTTCCAGGACACCCTAGTAGCCCTAGAAGCCCTCTCAGCCTGGTCGTCCCTGCAGACGTCTCCCTCCAACCTGACGGTGTCGGCCCGCAGCGGGCCTGTCTCGGAGGCCGCGTGGCTGGACCCGGAGATACACATACCGAAGGTGCTGAAGATGGGGACGGGAGATCAGATCAGTATCGGAGTTGAAGGTTGGTGAAAATTATTTTTTCTCTCAAGTCATACTGCTATTTCAAAAAACTCAAACAATCTATAGGCAACTTCAGAAACCAAAACTGTAAAATACACAAAATTGACAGTTTTCCAGAGACTTAATGCTTATTTTACCCTTTTTTAGAAACACCTCAAAGTTACAAAATACTTACTCTCTATTATTCCAAAAGTTACCACAATTAAACAAACCATCTCCAAAGTTATAAGTTATGGATACTTCTAGGATTTATCATATCCCGGCCGGGCAGATGTTTGAATGATGAATTTAAATATCTGTTCTGGGTCTGGGTGTTACTTGTCCTTGTCTTTGTGTGTGTTCCATAGCATCCCCCCCGACACAGGATTTATTCGTAGTGGGGAGCTTTGAGTGTGAAACGTTTGTACTATACTATAAGCTAAGATAGATATATCTATCATACATATAGTTTATCACAACCCTCGGCCAAACCGCCTCTCATCAGCCTCAAGGTCTATTAGGTATACTTCTTATCACATACTTCTCTTGCCCCCAGGGTCTGGCTGCGCTCTAGTCCAGGCAATCCGTAGCTACCACTCCCCCGCGCCAGCTCGCAGCCAGCAACAACTCTCCCTACAAGTGTCAGTGCACACTGACGGCACATTTGACTGCGACGCTGCTGACAACTGCTTTTGTGCTGCTGTCATTGAGGTGAGGAATCAATAGCAATATGATAAATAAGAGTTATGAATTATGATCAATCTATTCAACCCCCCCCCCCCCCCCTCCGTCTCTAGCCCCACCCAACCATGCCAGGTCTTCAGGCGTGACAACCTGACTCCAGTAGCCAATCGGCCTTTACGATCTCACTTTGCTACGTAACCCCCAGGTGTGCGCGGCGTGGCGCGGCTCGTTCCCCCAGATGGCGCTGCTGGAGGTGTCCCTCCCCGGCGGGTACGGGGCCGACGCGGCGAGACTCTACTCGCAGCTCAACGAGCCTAACACATGTGAGTTCCATGATTTATTTAAGTCTCCTTTAATCACTGACACCAAAGATTTCAATATTTGTTTTCTAATTATCGGCGAACAAAATATTAAGCCCAATAAATTCGCCTCACAAAATTCTGTACTCGTAAAATTTATTCCACTAGTTCTACAAAAATGTTGTCCTGTTTAGTTTTTTATCCCAGTCGATGCTAGTTAACTGTCACGTAGCAGTTTGGCATTACGTTCAATCACCTACTTAGTAAGTTAAGTGGGTCGTTCGCCGCCTATGGCATAAAAATAAACTACCCCCAGTGGTCCGGCGCATCGAGCTGTCCCCCCGCGCGTCCCGCGCCGCGCTGTACCTGTCCCCCCGCGCGCCGCCCCCCGCGCGCGGGCTGGCCTGCGTGTCCCTCCCCGCGGTGGGCCCGCGCGCGCGCACGCGCCCCGCCTACGTGCGGCTCGCGGACTACTACAGCCCTAGCGTCAATGACACACAGGTACGAGATACACAATACAATACCCAGCGACATCTTTGGCCCGGCGCCATCTGCGCTCGCCACTCACCAGGTACACTGTAGGTATAAGACTCGGTGGCCAACAGTCATTCAGAAATAAAAGACCCTAACTCACGGACTAGCATACCTAGTATTTTCCATGCAAATTTTAAATAAAACCCTATCGCAAGATAAGAACCTTGCGTTATGTTTTTCATTAACCAAAAATAAAGAACTTCTAATGCCACCCTCACTAACCAGTTACTTCATTCCAGATCTACACAATCCCAGAAGATTGTCCGTCACGCGTCTCTCACGAATCGAGCCAAGACATGACATCAGACAACCTCTACAACAAAGCGAGATCCATGTCAGACAAGGACGAAATACTCATCACGCATGAGTTCAGTTTCGAAGATATACCTGAAGGGATACCACTGGAAGACCCGCTTTACGATAACTTAACTAGAGATCAAGAAAAAAATGATTTGAAGAAGAAGGATAGGATAAGCACTAATGCTTATGAGGACAGCTCTAGTGATAATGAAGACATTAACAATAGTGATAGCACAAATGACAGTAACATCAATCCAAGTGAACAATCTATTTACACGAACCCTTTACCATACAATCCTAACACTAACCAAGAAATATCGCTAATGAAAAATATTCTATTCAGCAGAAACAAAATGATTGAAGCAACTAAAAATTTCCAACAAAGGCATAGTGTTCGAATTGACGATAAATTAGATTTGGAAAATAAGGAAAATCAACGAACCACAAAAAACCTTTATCGAAATATAGTTTTCCGAGCAGAAGGGAATGATGTTGTGAAAAAGTCATTTAATTCTGGAAACAAACAAATTGATCTGTTTTATAAAAGTTTTGATGAAAGTGACAAAGATCAAATAGATAAAAAAACAGCCTCGTCAAACGAAATTAAAGACACAACGACTCACAGAAATCGCAATGAAAAACAAAGATCGATCATTTCAGAAACAGCTTCAATAAATATATTATCTAGTAATTTAAGCAACGACCCAAATTCAGACAACGACACGAACAAACAAACAACACCAAATCATATTATAGAAGTCAGAGATGAACATAAAAGTAATCCACCAGTTGATAATCCCCTACTAGCTGATTTTCATGTTATAGATTCGGAGAAAGATCTAGAAGTACCGTCCGGGATCGAAGGACCAATTCCAGCAGTTGTTTTACCACCTATGAGTTTTCAACCTCCCAAACGTTTTTCACCTTCAGAGCGATTTGAACTACCAGACAATGGACCGAAACCCCCTCTGAATGGTGTACCAAATGATTTTGGCCCCCAGGATGGGGTACGAAACAATATATTTAATCCACACGAATCTCTGATAAACTATTTTGCCCCACAGGGTACTGTGTCAAACAACTACGCCCCACACAATTCTCGGCAACATACTTTTGGCGCTCAGAATTTTGTTTCACCTAATTCTGCTTCACAAAATGCGCAAAGCAATTTTGATCCACAGAAACGTAATTCAAATAATTTTGCCTCACAGAGAGCACCAAATAATTTTGCACAGAACCCAGTACCAAATGGTTTAACCTCTCAATATGCACCTTATTACGGCCCACAGAATTTCGTACCGGATGGTTTTTCCCCCAATAAGCCGAATAATTTTCTCTTAGACATCAACCCAAATAATTTTGCGTCTCAGAATCCACCAACTAATTTTTCCCCACATAATGTAGTACAACATCATTTTACCCCTCAGAATACACCAAATAACTTTGCCCCACAGAATGCTCCTCAGAGTTATTTACAACCAAACTTTGCCCCACAAAACTTTGCCCTCAATAATGTCGTCCAACCATCCCGTCACATCGTACCACCACCAATAAGCGCAAAGTGATGATATCTCAACTCGAAATGTGAAGTCGACTTACCAATATCCGACTCAAAACGAGTCAGCTAAATCGACTATCGATATCAGACTCAAAAATAGTCACAACATCCGAATTCTGAAATCGTTTGTTCCAATACTATAGAATTATTATTGTATTTGTGCGTACGAAATGATTTTAAAATAAGGTACAATTCCAACAGTAGAAGCCATTTCGGGCATTGATATCGTACCAAATTGGTCCAAAAAGACCCTTTATAGAAAACATAATTATTACCTATTACATTTTTTTTAATTGTTGCTATGATTTTCACAAACTGATATTTGAGCTATTAGAAGCAACAGACATAATGTATGAGAAAGAGCAAAAATCGTAATAACACTGAACTAAGATTTTCCGTGCCTTACTTAACTTTAACAGTATAAGAGTGTAGCAATATAACGTGCATTTAATAGAGTAGAGTAGGTGTAGGTATGTAAGATATAAATTTTTAGTTCTTAGTACGGAGCTACTTTTACTTTAAGTTTTCTTCCTACTCTGAAATCGCGCGAAAAATCAGCTGTTCTATAGAAGAATTTCAATGACACTCGACCAAATGTAGCGAACAGCTGATAATTTTTTTCGCGATTTTAGGCTTGACCCTGTGCTGAACCACAATTTCACGCTACAATTTGCAAGTGAGTAAGGTAGCTATTACTCTCGAGACAGCATTTCTCGATGGCATCAGTCTGTCAAATTTGTAACTCATGGTGCCGATTTTGTATGGCAACGGCTTAAAAATGTTACTCGCTGACATTTAGTTCTCGATACGGTGTTTACTCAGCGACTCATGGTGCCGATTTTAGTTCTACATGTAACCGCAAGGGGCGCTGTACAATTTGCCATACAAAATGTTTACGCGGTCGATAGCGAGTAAAATGGCTAAAAACTCATGGTAGATGTACTGATGGCATAGTGAAAAATGTTCATAGTGATGTGTACTACGAGTACGAAAGCTTTTCGACTTAGCATACCTTTCCTTTTAACGGTAAAAGGCTATTTTGGTTGAGTAAAAGAGACTGGCTCCATTCAAGTCTCTAAGTTGGTCGCAGTGTTGGATGACGAACATTGTTAAGTAGATGAACTATTGAACAGTAGTCATTGTGTTCTATATTTAGATACAGCCTATCATTGTGAACGTAGAGCAAAATCTGCAAAGGTGACTAGCGGCGCCACCGTCGCAATTCCTGAACTTGACCGGTGCCATCAAGTGAAACATTTTAGTTCCCTCATTTTAACACCTTTACAGGAGAGTAGGTTGGTCTACCGTTTCTGATTTTCCTCTTCCGCAGTAGAATGAGACAATAGTACAAACAAACTAAATGAATCACTTTACCATGCCAAGAATGCGCAATTGGTAATATGGTGAGTTGATAAATAAATAAATAAAACTTATTTTGTCCCAAAAATACAACAATGGCGCGTTCATTCAGTAGTAAGTACAAATTATTTGGTATCTACTAAATAGTGAAACTTGATTACAAGCTTCTATTTAACTTGCAGTTGATGAGTTTAGGTCAAATCTTGCCACAGATTTTTGAACCAATTCCTGAAATTTGATTGAGCTGAAATTTGGTATACTTACTTGTGTAACTCCAAAGCAATAAAAGCTTGTTTAATATATATATTTTTTTAATTAATACATTTTTAAAAACCAAGGAATATAAAATATGATTATGATCAATTTTTTATGTCTTTATCATATTGTACTAAAATTAATTTAATTTTAATGTGTTATGAATTCGTACTTAAGTTAATACATGACACATGAGCCATGTAGAAAGTAGATTTTATTTATTTAAGGCTGTGAATATAAAAAAATAAAACATCTTATGATATACGACCGAAAATGATTATTGCAAACTCTTGGCGATGGCAAACTCTAGCCAATTTGTGATGACCTATTTTCTACTCAAATATCATAATGCACTATTAAAATTAGTTTCATTTCATTTTTACCTACTCGTACCTGCATCTTCCTTTATAGGTTGCCTAAAAGAATACGAAAATTTACGATTATTCATGAAACTAGTAGTTCTGCGAACAGAAGAACTCGCGAGTCTGGATGTTCGTACTCGCACTTCACAACAAATCTCAACGAATCCCGGTATATGTACTTACAGGCTCAACGATTTTATATATTTTTTTGTCGTTGAACCTGTTTACCAAGTTTCGTCGAGATTTGTTGAAAAATGCGACCTGTACGCGAGCACCAACATACAAACAATTCAAACAAACGAACAGATGAAAGCAAATTTGGCCAGTCGTTGCAGACGCTTTGCTCGCTCGGTCAATAAATTAAGAAACGAAAAAGCAGTTTTCTTGGTTGTAAACGGGTTATGCCTACCTCATACCTGATATATGTAACATATACAAAACCGCTTTGACCATTGACAGATTCGTGAGATACGAAAATATTTTTCTTAAGTATATCAATCGTTCGCGCCCCACAGACACCCCATGAATTCTACCAAAAGATGGCTTTCCCTTTTAAATGTTTATATTATAGTGCGCCCTGATACTTAACATCAAGACTTCAAACGTTAAGAATTAGTTGTACCTAGGAATTTATTCTGTGAATTGATATATTATAATATTGGTGTTTTGTAGAAAGGGCGAACCCGCCTATGATGAAACTTTTCTGGGAAGTAGTTTTTTATGGATGGTCGAAAGGCTTTTTATGGTTTATTGTACGCCAGTAATGTATGGCATAGTATGGCTTGCTCGTTTAATTTCATATTACTAAAAAAGAGCTATAAAAAAATCAAATATGAACATAATTCCTAAAACTCTAAAGAGCTGCTCTACAGAGAAGTGATTTTAACCCTTTTTACAAATCACCGACGCTAATATCATCAATATCTGAATATTCATGACACAATCTAATCTGAGCGTAGCCTCTCCAAATGAAAAATAATGCATTTTCCACATACAATCCTCGCAAATGGTTTTGCCTACAAAATGACGATAAATAATTTTATGTGGTCCACATAAAATTATTTATCGTCATTTTCCAAAGTTAAATCACACGACTAAATCGTTGGTCACAGAGAACAGGATTAAAGTATGTGTCTATTAAAATGTTACTGACCCTAAAAATACTGATGTCTCCATACATAAATAGTTAGTAGGTCAAGTCCACAGGTTTGTATTGGAAAACATCACTTTGTCACCGCACCAGCCCATTAGCGGTGCGGTGGTGACTCACTGCGCGGCATTTAGCTGTCATATCCACAGTAAATAAATACCACAGCGCAACCTACTTAACAGAGAAACTGAACGAGGGAGCCACCATCGCAAATTCTGAGCAAAACTGATATCCTGCTAACGAAAAATTTTAGTTCCGCTGTTCGGCCAACCAACAGATGAATTGGTCACTACAGATACAGACCACGATCTACGCCAATAATAACTAGGTAACGCCTATTAATAAAATGTGCCGTGCTGGGTACTGACCTCACTGCTTGCTTAATTTATGGATAACATTTGATATGCACATAAAATATCTTTGAATGAAATAAAAACAGAACTTAGCAACATTTTAATATATATTTTTATTCAAATGAATTCAATCATACATCAAAGAATACTTGTATTTATAATGTATGTTTCTTTATTAAAATAATTATAATAATTACAAAATAAACCTTAATCGGCATTATACATAATAGTTATTACACATTATTAAAAAAAAATACGCTTTCATACGCACTCTCGAAGCAATTCTTATGGACAATATTATATTTTTCCTTCCTTTTACTGTATTAGTATCATACATTTGAGCAACACACAATGTTTTATTTGTAAATTGAAAAATATTGAATAATATTGTGCTCTTTGCTCATAAACATGGCGTTTAAAGCTAAAGTGGACAAATCGTAAATTAACTACATTAAATGCACCATGAGAGCTCCCCTTACTTCCTGTTTAACTCACCAACTGATACTCTGTTATGCAAGCAATATCTGACAAATAATACTAAGAAAATAACAATCACTTTGTTGACAACTCCGAACTTTCATGCACAAATTCAACAATTTTTTTATCAGAGATAATGCTTTGATAGAATATCTTTTCCTGGTAATTGACATGCATTGCAATAGAGTCAAAGTAAAATCAGTTCAACATATTGCTCACACAACTGTCAACCTTATTGGGAAGCTGATAATGAATGTTATCAGTCGTAGAATGTCTACTGTCGGACCCGACGCCTTCAGTACCACACCTAAGTACATGTATTTTGTATAATTCACTGCTACCAACATACACAGACTAAATTTGTTGAATTACTCATTCTATAAGCAGAGTGGATTGTCCATCGCATTCGATGCATCAGCTTCTATCCAATAGTATAAATAATTCAATCGAAAATGATAGATTCCACCCTTTCAACAAATCGTTTGTAGTGCAATGTGTGATGTCCTGATGATTGCTTATATTTATTCATATTTGTGTGGCTGCGCCCACATACATAATAAAGTGTATGCCAATAGAACATTACACAAGCACAAAATTGTACTCCAGAGCCAAGCTAAGACACATTCTCACAGCAGCAACTACATTGTAAAAAGCTGAATGAATGCTGTAAATTCCGAACATTATTGCTAGTTTTTTTTATTTATATTGTGTCTGCTTACCAATACCCAATGAAAAAATATAAAAAAAACTTTTATTCAGCTTCTTATTTTTATTCAATTGTTATTGCAGGTGTCAGAACATTATTAGCGGGGCTTAAGTATAAGTGACTAGAAGAAAGGGTGGGTCCAGTCTTCATACATTGAACTATCTGTATTCGCTCTGCACTGAGAGTAACAAAACACAATAAAATTTAACAGTTACGATAGCATTTTCTCTATATAATCATAGATAAATACGCTCCGGAAGCACGGCGCGCGCTCCGGGGCCCGTAAACATTTGAACAAGATTTACTCTTACGCGACATATGTACAGAGGCATGGCGCGGCCGCTGCGGCTCAGAGCGCAGCGGCGGGACATCATTGGCTCTTGAGCTCCTTGCCGATCGTGTAGGACACGAGCCGAGCCCAGTCTATCTTGCTGCGCGTCACCGGCAGCTGCCGCCGCAACGCCTTGAACGTCGTATCGCTCATCGTCTTGTAGTTGTCCGATATAGCCGTTTGATACGCGTTCTCCGCTTCGCACACAATTTTAACGAATTCCTTGGCGGTGGCGACTTCTCCGGCCGCCACGATGGGCGCGCGCACCTCCTTGGAGCTGACGAGCTGCACGTTCCCGTCCTCGTAGTAGTGCACCTGCACACGCAGCATGCCGCGCAGCTCGGCGGCCGGCGCGCCCACCACCAGCGACCAGACGGAGCGCCACCGCCCATTCCAGTAGTTCTTGGGCTGGAACTGGTGGTCCTCGATGCAGGCCACCAACTGCACGGAGCCCGAGTCGAGCGCGCGCCCCACAACGAGGCTGGCGCCGTGCTTGTAGTGCGCCGCCACGTACGCCGCGAGCTGCTCGTCGAGCGCCGCGCGCCACGGCTCCGCGCCGCGGTCCGGCTCGAACGGCTCGTACTCGGACGCCTCCTTGCGCAGGTGGTCGTACTTGAACGAGCGCTTGGAGCGCGGGTCGAAGAAGCGCCCGCCGCCGAGCTCGTTGTGGTCGGTGACTAACGTATGCAGCTCCGAGCCCTCGAGGCGAACGGGCGTCAGTTGGTCCTTGTTGTACTGCGCGAACGCGCCACTCGCGCCTTCTTTCAGCAGGGTATCATTGTTCAGCAGCACCCTCACATCGTTGAACACTTCATTGAATTCGCCCGGGGGTGAATGTAAAATGAAATCTGAAACGATTCTAACTTTTTCTTGATCGCTGATCACTTCGTCACCGTCCGCCGCCATTTTTGATACTGTTGACACTAATGACAGATTGACGCCTGAGTCTGGCTGACAGATAAAAACATGTTGTCACTTTTTCGACGCGTTCACAATTAATATTCGTAGAAAATGAAACGCACTGGCTTAGCCATAGATTTAGGAGGGCTTAGCAAATGACTGTCCTCTTTATATAGCCCACCCGGTGGCCTCCGTGATCAAAAGTCAAAACGGCGCGGCGCAGCATGGCGCCCGGCGCCGGCGCGTCAGCAAGGCTTGTATTAATTATTATATATTTTTCTCTACTACTCACCCCAGTTCGAATTACTTCGAATTCAAACCAAACCAAAAAAAGGAAGTGAAAAGGAGATGTGAAGCAAAGTGTGTGAAAAGTATGAGCTATGAGCCTAAATCAACGACGTAGATTATGAATGAGCCCCTTGGTTAGTGTGCAGATGCAACTAGACTTACGACCTTACGACGTACACGTACATACAAATCGTACAGATCCTTCTCCACATAAAAAAAAATGTGCGTGACGTTGAAAACTTGAGAACGTAGAGAACGCTCCCGCGAGAAATAGTGCCACGTACTGCAGATGACTTTAGGACTACAGGAACAACTATATGAACCGCAAAAGAGTATCCGCTAGCAAGGGCGTCGCCAAGGGGGGGCAGGGGGGGGCAGTTGCCCCCCCCTAGAGATCAAATGTAGCTAGCCGCAAAGCGACCAAAGTGCGAGCAATTCACTTCCTTACCTATTAATAAATTCCGCATCGCATGACAAAACGTTAATAAATTCACAAGGTTTAATGTAAATTGTAGAAAATATTGAAATATTCAGAATAACATTAAGATTTAGACATCCGTTTTAAAAATCGCCGCCATTTTCATCACGATCATCAGATTTGCCAAAACGCAAGACCATTAAACAGTGTAATAATATGTAGACCCAGATCCAAAATATCACCCTCATAGTATCACTGGAAGATCCACTGGAATTTGACGAAAACATGAAATACGCCATCTTGGATTTTTGTTTCTGAATCTCGATTGTCGTTATGAACCTCTATAATATTTCTTCAAGTACATTCCATCCATCTACAGCGGTTCCATAGCTGTGAGCATTTCCTTTTTTTTTATTTGTATGACTGTCAAACTTTTTTGTATGGCGATGGCGACTATATTTTTTTATCATTTCCCCAAAAATTTGATCTACATTTCAAAAGTCGGGTGTACCCCTCTATATCCTTCTACCGTTTCCGAGATACGAGAGGTAAAATTTTTCGTCAGCCATCATCATCATTTATCCGATTTGAGCCACAAAGAGTCATTTTTCAAAGTGTTTCTTGAGATTGTCGGATTTAGCGATGTTGAAAACTTGAGGAAAACTCATTTACAAACTTGTGATATGATCTACTGCTAACCGACGCTTCGTTAAGAGAAATTGTCATCTTTTTGGCCTGGTCTGAAATGAATATCAACATATCTCAAAACCATGAGTCCTACCAACATGCATTTAAAAGCAATACTGTAGGGAATGTTATAGAGAACATACTTGTCTTGAACAGTTTCCTAGTAGCTTGAATTGTTTTTGAGAAAATCGCGAAAAACCCATTTTGGTGACCTTCTACCCGGAGTAAGATTTTTTGCACGTATCGGATCGATGGTGACTTTTTAGATTTCATTTATGATGGTGTTTCAAACAATCCTACCAATTTTCAGCTGGGTGGAAATTACTGTACCCTCCAATGTCTAAATTGTCCCGACTCTATTGTGCTGTCGAGGGCTTGTGAAGTTTTATACATTGATATTAGAACCGTGTTCTTATTACAATCGTCATCGAGGCAAAGACTTCCAAAGTGTAACGCTTTATGCTCTCGGCGTTTATTTTTTTTATCCTCCATAATATTGCCCCATTGCCCCCCCCTTAGTCATAAGCTGGCGACGCCCTTGTCCGCTAGAGCGAATCGTGGTCAAGAGATTACCGCGGGCTATGCCGCGGAGCAGATGCCCTGTGAGTTGAAGCCAGGACAATGGAACAATGGCCTGAGGCAGCAACCTGCCACCATTAAAAAAAAAAGAGAACTTGAAGTACTTGACGTTGACAATGCTTGGGTGTTGACTTTGACATAATTTGATTTGAGGCTATAAAAACCAGCCGCACGATCCTTGTTGTGTAATACGAAAAAGTAACTTACTTTTCGCAAAGAAATGGATAAGCTACTGGCCTACAAATATTACGACTCGCCCGAGGGCCAAGATATTTTTCTCAAAACTGTAGCATTCTCCAAATATGCCGCCATAACAGGTCTCGTCATGGGTTCGTACGATGTTCTCATGTACACCAAACCTACAGGTTTTCCAAAAACCATAGCCCGCTATGCCTATTTCGTTGGGCCTCTAGTAGGCATGGCGACGGCGTTCACAGTTACAGCTAACGTAACGAAGAACATTCGAGGCAAGAACGACAAGCTGAACTATTTCTTGGGTGGAGCAGTTGCTGGGTCTATTTACAGTGCTTGGCAAAAAGCCCCGATCCTGACAGTGCCAGCGATGGTGATTCTGGGCGTTGCTGCGATGGTCAAGAAGACCGCAGTTGACGCCGGACACACATTCTTCCCTGACATACCACAAATGACCAAAACGGCCCAGTCTACGAGACATGACTGGACCAAAGCTGAAGATATTGAAAGTTTGAAGACTTGGTCCAAAGGTACAGTATTAATAAATTCCTAAAAAGTTTTAACACTTTACAGAAACATACTCTATCTTTATAGGAAATGTTCTAATTAAAATGTTTCTCATTTTGGTTCCAACCCTTTCCACAAGTTTGTTGTGAGGCGACTCCTTGGTATTGCGTCTGCCTTCTTATGATACAATTACCGGTTGGGGCAGAAACTTTAACGCAAATTAAAATACAGGGTTATGAGGAAAGGGTATGCTATTTCGAAAAAAATCTCATTAGTACTTATGATTATGGCCAATTTGATTTAATTAATTGGACCAACACGGAATTGGCGGAAAAAAAAATGTCAAATCATTTTGTAGAATGTCATTGACGTTTTTCTATGGAACAGCTGATGTTTTTTGCGAATTCCCTGTTAATGCCATAGTCTAAGTTGTTCATAATAATGAGTACTGTGAGCCCTTTTTGGCTTGATAACCCTTTCCTTATAACCCTGCTTTACCTTGCTCTATAGCTTAATTTTAGTTGTTAGTATCTCTGGACACAAACAACTAAGATCTCACCAGTTATATTTCTAATGTTGACTCATGATATGGCTCCTGAACCGGTCAACAAGATAAAAAAATATATACCTACTCCATTAAAACCTTTTTATTTTCTTTCTTACAGGGTCCGCTTAAGGCGCCCAAGCACATCAACATGAGGAAACTTAGTAGAATGTAAATATGATCAGTTTGTAATTTAATTTCGGGTATAAGTGTTACAAATAAACTGCAGAGAGAAGGAATCACACCTTTACTTTATTTATTTTTTTTGCAAATGAAACTGAATATGGTATCATGAGCATCTGCATCTGTAACATCCGTTATTTCACGCACTGAAATAAAAAAAAAAAATTATATTTCTACTTGCCTGCAACAACACAGGCATAGCAATAGCAAGTTGATTCCCATGTTAGTCTATGTTTTTCTTTGTTTGGCTTCGTAAAACGGGCCATACAAAACGGGCTGTATATCAGTGGCTTGTGCAAAATGTGTACAGGCAGTTTTACACAACCGATTTTTCAAAGCCATTTACACAAAAAACGGGCTGTACAAAACTATCTGCACAAAAGACTTTGTAGTAATCGCGGTCGTACATTATCCGATCCCCCATGGATGCCTAATTACAGCCAACCAGCCCAGCTGCTGCTGCTGCTGTGCTACAGCATAGTGACGACGCTGTGGTGGCTCATGATCCGGTAACGATGCAGAGTCATCAATATCAAGTTGGTCATTAAATTGATATTTAGGTTGTTGTCGTTCGCATAATATCTCCAGGCATGCTGCTGCGATCAGCAGAAGAACTACTGAAACAGATTTACATGGAAATCAGAATTTTGTTAAGACGACGTCACATTTTTTTTTTTTTTATTCAAAAATAGGCTTGCGTTTGACCGCCATCTTGCCTGATGGGATATTAGGATATTATTTATTTAGGAGGATTTTAGAGCTGTATAAAATCGATACAACTTTTAAATCATTCTTAGTCACATGGATGAGGAGAGCCTCGCTTCGTTATTTTATGGAGATGGGTTGGTTCGGGACTCGGGTAAGCGCTTGCAAGGGAGAAACGCACAATGCACGCTGCGGGACGCAAGTGCGGGACCTATCGCCAATGAGCCACAGTTCTTTGTCAGCCAAGCGGTGGACACGGCTCCTTTGACCTGCAGGACTTGATAAGGATAGGGTGAGGCATCTTGCAGGGTGACAGTCTGACTTTGTAATTTCTTTCCATTGAGTTAGTTACTAAAGTTAGAATTAGCCCCATGTTCCCCAAAACTTAACAAAGCGATTACATTCTTAATCAACTGTTTTGACAACTATTCAATAAGTTAAATGTCAACAATAAACGGTTAATTAATAATCGCCATGTTAAATTTTGGTGAATATGGGACTTAATGGTATACATATTACTTACTTCGCACATACATGTTCTCACAGTAAAAGAAATGCAACTACGAAAAATTAGTTATTTCTTCTGCTTATATAGGTTTGTCGACACGTGCCGTAACCTTACATTTCAGGTTTTTATTCTCTATAAAGCTAGGTCTACTGCGACATTTTCTTTTTCTGCCATCTTAATTTGAGAAAGTGGGCGTGCCTTTGGAGTTGGGTAATTAGTCTAAAATAAACACGTAGGTAAACAAAAATAGTTCGCTGTGACATACAGGACGGACACACGAGCCTCGCCGTAAGAGCCTGTCCAGATGAGGCGTTTTGCACTCGCGCGTTAGCACTCGCGCGTACCCAAGATACTAGAGCTACTTATGTCCCGTCCAGATGCCTACGCGCGTTTCCTCAGTCGCGCGTAAAACGCGTGCAAATAGCGGAACTCTGGACTCGCCCGTTTTACGCGCGAGCGCCGCGCGAGTCGAGATACTCGAGCGCCAATGCTGCGTCCAGTACTACGCGCGAGTTCGTTGCGAGTGGACGTATTTGATTTAAAATGGAGCGTGATAACTTCGATACGGAACTTTTTATTGATGAAGTTGAAAAAAGAGTAGCCATA
The DNA here is from genome assembly GCA_949125135.1 of Alcis repandata. Taxonomy (NCBI): domain Eukaryota; kingdom Metazoa; phylum Arthropoda; class Insecta; order Lepidoptera; family Geometridae; genus Alcis; species Alcis repandata. The sequence continues at coordinate 2,296,259 of OX421237.1, forward strand.
TGGAATCATCAGACTATTCCAATAGTTTTTATTTTTTTCAATTTTTTTTTAATCCATGTTTGCAACCTGACTAGATCCCTCCCAGCGTAGAAACGCGCGTAAAACGCGGTATCTGGAAGGAATAGAAATCAAGGCGCGCGAGTGCACTCGCGGGTAAAACGCCTCATCTGGACAGGCTCTTAGGGTTCGTCCCCGAAGGAGGTTCTGGGTACCTTTTTTTTTTTTTTTTTTTTTTGTTTACCCAGTGGAAATCCTTTATGGATACCACGCCTGCCCCGGGGGAGGCAGGGTGGTTATGTGGGAGTCTCCGCCCTAGTGGCGGCATACCTACTAAAACCACTGGGGAATTCATCGTCCGCCTGGTAGGGCAAGGTGGTGTCGCGTTAGCATTGACCACCTTGCCCCGGCGACGGGCTCGATTAGGGCCCCCTGCACCCATGGCGGGGTGACCCTGTTCCCCAGGATCACCCCCCAGACAGTGTGGGGTCGTGCAGGCCGGGAGAGTCCCCCGACTCTACCGGCAACCCCACTGCCGAGGACTTAGCACCACCCACCCCGCCTTAAGCCCACGTTCCTTTCACACCCGGCCGCAAACCTCACGCGGCGAGGTGCAAAAGGAACCCTCCTCTTTCCCTTGCACTCCCGACCGCGACCCACACGCGGCGAGGAGCACAAGGAAAACCCTCCTGGTGGCACCGCTATCACCGCCCGAGCGTGGAGCGCCGTTTCCTCCAGCGTCCACCACACTCAGACCCTCCTCCTTTCCTTGCACTCCCGACCGCGACCCACACGCGGCTAGGAGCACAAGGAAAACCCCCCTGGTGGTCCGAGCCATCGCTCAGACCCCGGCTCATCCGCTGTGCCCTCTGCTAGTCAGCCCTCTGCTGCCAGAGGGACACGCGGAAGGCCCCACCTCGGGTTCCTCTTCGTTTCACCGGGCTCAGTGCCACGGCTACTTATCCCCCCCGCCACGGAAAGGCGGGAACCCATTCGGGGGGGGAGGTTCTGGGTACCTAGCACAACTTTGACGTAAAAATACGTAGCGAGTATTCGATAGAAAAGTATATGCCATTTACGCCTGTCAAGAGCGCCCCTCATATGCAACCTTTAAACCTCCCACTGCTGGGATACAAGGTCTACCCTCGAAGGGTGATTAGGCCGTATTCCACCACGCTGGCCAAGTGCGGGTTGGTGGATTCACATACGCCATTGAATTCCTTCTCCGGACATATGCAGGTTTCCTCACGATGTTTTCCTTCACCGAAAAGCCAGTGGTATGTAAATTCGTACATAAGTCCCAAAGAACTCATTGGTACGAGTCGGGGCATGTCTTACGCCGGAGCTCGACTGCGAATTGAGCGAGGCCATAAATGAGTCCGGTTAACTCGCACCTTTAATGTTCAAGTCAGACCGCTCGGCTAGCCTCTTTCGCGGTCGAGCCTCAATTATGAAAACTATCGTTGCGAATTTATTTGAATGGGGTGTCTTAGTAAAAAATAACACTAACATTTGGACGTTTTTTTTGTAAACGTGTTTGAAATATTATTTTGGTTGAATATGATTAAATTACTCGTAACATGTATTTTTTTATAAGCTATACTTATAAGCTATACCCTGTAAGCTATACACATTGTATAGCTTACAGGGTTGAAAAAAATATGAGAAAATTTTATCCAAGTTAGGTAAATTTGGGTGTTTTCATGCATTTACTCGTAAGCGGGCTCATTATAATAATTTGGTCTCTCATTTCGCGGTCGAGCCCAGGCTTTAAGATTGTCTCATTGTTTTTCTAATTTAAATGTTAATTATACCCTAACATAGCTATTAGTATAAACATAGGCAACTATTAGGCACGCAATTATGGAGATGGAAAAACAACGAATAACAATAATTTCACAATAATTGTTTAGTAAAATTCATTTAAAAAGCAATTTCTTCTACAATTGATTCTGTTGATTACCTACTTGGTGATTTATAATTTGTATTTACTGGGCGTAGAGAATGTAACATTTAACTAGTTAGGGTGACGAGCCCAGTGCATTGCCACGCAATGCAGGGTTTTAAGAAAAGGGTATGCTAAACCGAAAAAGGTTTACGAGTAGGTACTACTATGGGACTAACAGAAATCCCTGAAAAAAATCAGCTTCCTACGTTTAATCGACTGTCATTGCCATTTTTCTATGGAATAGCTGATTTTTTTTCGCGAATTCTGAGTTGGTCCCGTAGTAAAAGTTGTTCCTAATGATGAGTACCTACTATGAGCTTAACAGAATTCTGTATTGCACTAGACTGGTGAGCTAGCGCAACGCTTAACATCAGGCCAGCGATTTGCTCGTCTCACCACTTCAAACAAAACTTTCTTTGTACCTACTAGTCTCTATGGGGCGTACCACGGACTCTTAGGACAAGCCTGAACAGGATCGCCCTAGCTTCCATCACGCTCTGTCAGCTAGACAAAGAGACAAAAGCCAGGACGATCAAGTTTAGTCCTGCGCTATGAATTCGCGATACGGTCCCAACACAATTTTTAACCCCCGACGCAAAAACGACGAGGTGTTATAAGTTTGACGTGTCTGTGAGTGTTTGTCTGTGACATCGTAGCTCCCGGCTCCCGAACAGATAGGGTTCGGCCACCAGGATCCCCTAACCTGATCCCCCAGGGGATCCCAGTAAACTCATCGGTTCACCAGAATCCCCTTGAAATAAAACTGAGATAAACCGATTTTGTATTTATTTTTCCTTCGAGCTTTTTGTTTTTCGTATAAATACTATTTATTAGTACTTGTAGATATCAAATAAAACACATTTTTACCTCAAGTTACTTTACTTTTATTACATACTTACAACTAAAAAACAAAACTTGCAAGCAACAACAAAAATGCTAAAAAATAAATGTAACATTCAGAAAAACAACAACACAACAAAAAATATATTTTTACGTTAAAACATGAGAAACTATTTAAAAATCTGTTAAAAAAATATAATTATAAGTAATTCTTAGCTCTCTTGATGTTATCATTTTCCTATTATTTTTATGCATACATAATAACATATTTTTTAAATGCATATAAAATAAGTAACAAATCACACAGTGCAAGAGATTTATTACTCCTCTGTTAATTCAAAAATCTCATCACCAGGGTTTCTTTATACAGTTAGGTAGCAAACCCTAAAAACGAACTACCCTAAAATAAAGGGTGATATTTTTTCTGATAAAAATCACAATGTATGTTTTTATTGTTACAATTATTTTTGTATAATATCTACAAAAAAACATTTTATACCTATTTAAAACGATATTAAAAGATATCCTAAAATGCAACATATAAAAGAAAAAAGAGTAATCAGATAACCACTGGCACAGGGTATTTTAAAAATATGACCTAATATAATATTATCTAAATATAAAAAAAAAATACTTTGGCTGAAGACCCCATTTATCAATGTGGTTGTTGGGAATTCCAGTTCACATCTGTATCATTAGAAATATTAGCGGGGACATTGGGAATATCAATTACCATCAATTCCCTTTGACGTGGAGTAATATAATTTTGATGACCGTTTTTGGGGCATCAAGATTAATAGGTAGTTTTAAAAATATTTATTCTCAAGCTGGAAGAAAATATTTGGCACAAAATACGAACACTGAAATTGATAATTTAATTTAAATTCGGGTTTTACATTTAATCAATAATTTTATAAATGTTATAAAATATATAAGTAAACAATATTATATAAGCATCAAACAACAAATGAGAACAAAATTTACATCTTTAAATAAGAACAAACTGTTCAAAAATCAATTTAAAATTTGCTAAAATTGAGCTGTTAATATAACTCTGGTATTTGACCCCAAGCTACCCTTTAATTGGCTTTTCTTAATACTACCCTCTTTATAAAATTGTAAAAAAAAAACTTAACATTTATGAATCAAATGAATTAAAATTGGTAGTAGAAGAGTATACACTTTATGCCTTATTATTCAGAAACGTCGAACAAGCCTACTATATCTGTCTCGTTTTTGCGTGTATCATTTCCTTCAGGAGAGAAGGTGACAAAGCACTTTATAGTGTAGCTTTATCGAACGTTTGTGAATTAGGGTGTTAAAATAATAACTACACACAAAATACTGTATAGAGTTAATTGTTTACTTTACGAAGTTTAATTGATATTATTAAGGTATTATACGTGGATTACCCCTCATAGATTCCGCACACAAGACGAAGCGCTTCGGTTAAAAACACAACGACAAAAATTCACTCTCATTGGTTGGTTGTTAGTGGCTAATCGTAACTAATAGCCAATGGGAACGCTTGATCTCAAGAGACATTTAAATATTACGTAAGCGGATTTATTTTCAAACTAGTCTTTAAAGAGTCCGTAAGTGAACGGTCTCCAAATTCCGTAACCGCGTTCCTCTAATTTTGTAAGTTTTAGTCAAATCAATGATCTCGTATTGTGGTATCAAGGGGGTAATTTATTGTTTGTGACACGGATATACTACTAAATTACACCACGGAGCAAATACAAAGAAGCGATGTTCTACCTTTTTTTTTTACCGACATTGCCAGTGACATCGTTTTTATTGTACAGTTTTCTAAACCAAGCTGCATTTCACAGTTCAAAAACTGTTGCCATCCCTTTCCGACAGATTGAAAAGAAAAGAAATCCATATAATTTTAGTACCGAGAAATAAATTTCAATTTAGTGAATAGCATAACACAGCCAACGTCAATGACATCATACTTTCTTACTACTTTCCTCCCTTCTTTCTCCCTTTTTACCACATTTTGCCCCTTTTACCCCTCTTTGTATTATCTCCGTGCATTACACCTATCAGTACGTAACTCAGTTCCCTTATTTGGCATGTTTCGGCTTGTTCTCCTCTTTCACATCGTCCACCTCTTCTTCTTCTTCTTCCTCGACCTCTTCTTCTATCTCTTCGATCTCAATCTCCTCTTCTTCGACCTCTTCTTCGGAGTCGCTGCCCTCTTTCTGTAATGCGGAACAAGATTTTTAACAATCAATTTATTATTAAATGAAATTAGTTTACAGTTAACTATAGTTTGTTTTTTTTTTTTTTGTATCTCACCAACGCATCATTGCCCGGTTAGCTTAGGCTTGACCCGCTGCAGAGTGGCGATTTTACGTCTAACCTAACGAGTGCGACAGTGACAGACTGACTCTGTATCATGTTATGCTTCGTGCGTACTAAAATTTACTTTATTGCGTACTCGCTACTTCGCTAGTGTTTTTTTTTAATTTTCGTTTTCCGAAACGAAAAAAATAAAAATAAACTAAACGCATATACCTGCTCCGTTCCGTCGTGGGTAAATAAAAATAAATTAAAAAATAGCAGAGTCCGCTCTGCTATTGTTTATTACTAAGTGCGGAATCTAGAGTGGGTAATCTGTGAGAAACTTACTTCCGCTGGTTGAGTGATCGCGCTGGCGGTCGTGAAATCATCCACTGTTGATTCTGTAATTACAAAAGGTAGAAAAGTTTAGTTGCAAACTCAACAAAAACAATAAGAACTTTTTAAATTAATAAAAAAATATTTGTAAAACAACTTTTCATCACATTGTCATGTTACACATTCGGACATCGGGTAGTGGTACAAAATTCAGTTGAAAAATTTGACCCATACTAAAAAGCAAGTTAAATAAAAGCTTGTAATACAAAACTAAAGAAAAGAGTCCTAAGTAAATACTAACCGAGGTCCCTGTCCGGCGTGTCTCGCGGGGCGTCCTGTATCAGAGACAGCGTCATCTTACCGCTCACCACCGTCTGAAACCATCGACATCAATGTTTGAGCGTAAGGTCTCTACCTACTGCTTCACATTCTTGAGCACTAGAGTTCTGCTGCTAATTTTTTTCGCGATATCAAGGTTGGTCCGATTTTTCTCTTTTCCTTTTTTAGTACCTATTAGGCTTGCTCAAAAGCCCCCAGCTTGCCTGGTTGTAAGCAACTGTGTAACCTTGTGCTACGTACCGGCGAGTGTGTATGTTTGTCTGCGTCGGAGCGGTCCTCGCAGTCGGTGACTAAAACGCGCGACTGCTGCGGGATTGCGGTCTCCAGGAATATGGACTTCACCTCCTCCGCTTCATGCTGGAACAAAGTTGAAGGACTATTTTATGTAAACTGTGCCTTGAAAGGATATGCCCTAGTACTAAAAGAGATCATTAAGCTTTAATTGCGAAAATTAGAAGCAATTTTAGAATATAACGGCTCCAACGGCTAAACCCAATTCAATTCGATTTATTTCAAATATATAGGGTTACAAGAAAAAGGCCTGCTCTGCTAAACCAGAATTATAGTTACAACGGAAAAAATATTTTTCAGATTTTCATAAAAAAATAAAACCTGATTTTCATGATACTGTCAATGGTCAAAACAAAATCGTAATAGCAATTGTCTAGACTCTAAAGGGCTTCACACACAGCAGCTATAATGTATATTAATGTACATTACATCCCGGGATGTAATAGCTTTAAATTATCTTAATGTATCACACACACAACAGGTAATGTAATGTATCTTTCCCTTCATTTCATTGGCATACGTCCCGATTAACACACTATCCAGCTGCTAAAGTGTTATAAAGAGTGTTCTTATTTTTAATGTTATAATACTATGGACCCGTCGAGTTACTTACTATTAGATCTACTAGATAGTTCATCAGAAGATGATTTGGATTGTGATTTTGACGCGCGTATTGCCACATGTGCCAAAAACAGAACGATGTGGATTGAAGATCACATAAAGTTTAAGGAAATTTCCGGAGAGTTTAAAATATTTGATGAATTATCTTACGGAAAATTTTGTGATTATTTCCGGGAGTCAAGATCAACCTTTTCCGAACTTCATGATCTAATTAGAGAAGATATTAAGAAAAATAATACCCACATGCGAAAAAGTATATCTTCCGAAGAACGACTTGCTGTGTGCTTATGGTAAGAATGAAATGAAAATATAAAATATTCATCAAATTTTTAATCGCTTATTCCAATGACTGTAAAGTGCTTATTGTAATAATTATTATTGTAATAAAGTGCTTATTGACTGAGTGACTGAAACAGACTGTACTGTGTGTGTCTCTGTCTATCACAGATACTTTTTGAACATCCTTTTCGAAGAGAGATATACGGAAATGTATTGAGATGTATTAAGATGTATCGAAATATAAATGTATATTTTCGTATCGCTCTGTATTTTAAGATTCGAAGATGTAAAAATATACATTATAGCTGTCGTGTGTGGTCTCCTGACGATTTCTATGGAAAGATGTAATGAGATGTATCGTGCTATAATGTACATCTTTACATTATAGCTGCTGTGTGTGAAGCCCTTTAAGCTCAGTTTATCGATCAACAAAGCTGCACTGTGGGTCAGATACGTGAAAAAGTGCTGTGTTCTTTGTGGTATGTATACTGTGACTGTACTAAGACTACTAAGCAAGGCTCACCGGCGTCCGCTGCGGCGGCGGCGCGGGCGGCGCGGGCGGCGGCGCGGGCCGCGCGGGGAACGTGCCGCCGTCCGCCGCGTGCGCGCGCGTCTCCATGCCTACCACCTGGCGAAATACGAGTAAATATATTGATATAATATTAGACTAAAGTCGATCCTGTGTCTTACACTAAATCAAAATAGCATATAGGCATTTGTAACAGTAATCAAACGCTTTGGCATTATATTTGTAGGATGTCAAAGTTTGGATGTTTGTTGCTCAATCACGCAAAAACAGCTCAACGGATTTGTTTAAAATTTGGTATGAAGGTAGCTTATACCTTGAATTAACATATTGGCTATATTTTATCCCGGCAAATGCGGGTGAAACTGCGGGGCGCAGCTAGTTGTAAATAAGTTTTTTTAACCCCTCATACAAACGTCGCACTTCATCGATAGGTAGACGGCCAGCCGTCCTGCTATAACAGAAAAACTCACCTTCACGCTGGATTTCTCCTTTTCATCGTCTTCATCTTCTTCACTCTCTTCCTCATCAAGAGCCTCTTCTAGAAGTTCCTTCGTCTTCTCATCTTGAATCCTTTCTACAGACTTTACTTCTTCTTTTAAGAAATCCTCTACCTCGGTGCGTATATCACCATTTCTCTTTATATCTACGGGTTCTGTTAAGTCTACTAGATTGTTTAACTCTTCTTTTTCGGGCGTGGATTCTTTGTCTTCTGTCTGTTGCCGTTCTTCTACTTGGATTTCGTTTTTCGTATCTGATTCTTCCGTTTCAATTGGTTCCGTTTCTTTCTCTTCGAGTTTATCATTCTTGGAATCTTCTATGAGAACATCTTCTTCAGCTTCTTTTTCGAGAACTTCATCTTTTTCTTGAACGCTTTCCTTTTCTAATTCGGGTTCTTCGTTAACTTCTTCCAAAGCTACTTTAGATCTATCAGGTGTGGGTTGTTTGTCAGGACTGGGTTCTTTGGGTTCAGGACTCTTTTCTTTGGCCTCGTACTCGCTAGCTATGATGTGGACGGGGCCAGAGTTGTGTATGATTGTACCATTGGTGTAGGGACGGGTGTGGTTATCCTGCGGATCCTGGCAGATAAAAGGAAGAGATGTAACATTCCGAATATCGTTAAAAGTATCTACGTATAACAAAAAACTGCTAAATCTTGCTCTCAATGTATAAAAAATAAAGAAAACTTGAACAAAACCTATTCTTATTTATAGCTTTACGTAAGATTATTTGCGTAAAGCTAGGTAATATTATAGTTTTGAATATTATTTTTTTTGGCATTTAGCAATTCTTTGTTACGCATAATGGTACTAAAACTATTTAAAAAATCAAACATCACGCGTATTTCTATGATTACAAATTAACAGCTACTAAAACATACACAATTAGAGAACATCCAAGCTAAAATTACGCGATCCTTTGTTAAATATCAAGGGAGACTAGTGCGTAGATGCTTCGAATGTACCTTCAGTTTTAGCACAATACGCTCTATGTTTTGTGATTTTAGCTTCAAAGATCTCTATATTGTTTAAAAGAAATATTGAGAATGCAACTATAGCTAAGAAACTCTCTATTACTAATTGGTAAGGCGTTTCACGTAGCTTTTATGATACCAATCACGAACACAGAAACAGAAAATCATACTCTCTTTATACTTTCTATGCATTTCTAGAGTTTATTCATAGCATAAAGCGGTTTTCAAAATAATTCGATCATTTTAATGGCTGATATACGAGTATGTTAATGTCAATTCAAAATTTAGTTATATAATAATAATAGGTATTTTTTTTACTATTAAAACTTAGAATCTGCCAAAAGTAGTCGAATTATTACAATAACTAAGAGTAGCTTTACACGACAATACAAAGCCAAAAATGTAAGCGCAAATATTAACACTTGAATCATTATTTCTTTTCGTTTTCATTTAGGTATTTAACGCAGTTCAGGAATTATTTGTTATTTTACGAATAAATGGTGTTGTTTTTAGTAGTATTTGTGATTTGATTTTATTAGTCAGGTGCAGAGCAGACAAAGGCGACAATACAGTACAGACAACAAACATACATGAAATTAAAGAAGCAACAGATATACCTACAAACTATAAAACTAACATATGAAAAAACTAACTGAATATAACTAAAACGAATTGATGGAGGCCTACTCATAACCTTAAAAGAGCAGACTTTGTAAAACCGGAGGACAACAAAATAGAAACACCCGAAAATAGACGATTAAACAAAGAAGATAAAGTAGAATAAATAAAGGAGGGACACAATGATATCCCAGCCACGATCTTTGGCACAGCCTCAAAACTAATATAATATCGATGCGTTGATTAATCATACACTTATTTATAGATGCGAAATTGTAGGCTATTGGCGAAGCGTATATACAAATAGTTATGAACTACATATTAATGACTCTAACTTGAAATAAAACTAATTTTAGTTACGTGAAATCGAAGCAAACGGCATCTTTGTTAGAAAAACCAAAAAGATTTGTAACCAAAAATGTATGTTTTAGGATGATAAATAAATAGTCGCATCGAAGGAATGGTAAGAAAAAAGCCTTTCTTCCACAACTTATAAACGACACAACTAACGAAAGTTTAAACAATAAATAAAATTTCACCCTGAGATACAATTTCACAAACAAAACAGCGCATCTTTGCGAATTTATGCGAGCGAAGGTGCCAAATATATTTCGGGTGGTGTTTTAAAAGATATAGCACTTAGAGTGCCAAATACGTACATAGCACACATGTGGAATGCTAATAAGGACTGAAGTTAAGCACTTAATATCGACGCAGTTGACGAAATGGGAACAAAGACGGCATTGTTCTGCAGCAATTTAAAATTATTACATTGTCTATGAAACCCTTCGATTGAATGACGTTCTTTTTAATAAGGAAGAAGTTTACAAAGACTATCTCTATAAGTATACTTAGAAAGGAATTGAAACATATTTTCAAACAATCTATAAACTTAGGGCAAAGTAAATGAAAAAACTAAAACAAACGATGAACCTGTTACTAAAATTAAGTGAATTTCGCACGAAACTGGAAGAACAAAAATAACATGGGTTAAAAACATGAATGACCAATAACAACTCAAAGTAAGCAGATGAAAACGAAAAATACAAAACTGAAGACAAACGTGTAAACATAAATGAAGATTAAACAGAGCTTAAAGGTAACAGAACAAGAAAACAATAAACACATCACTGCAAATGAGACGGCAATAATACAACGTAACGAACAAACAAAAAAGTGGAAGGGAAATAAAACGCAATCAGTTAAAAATAATGGAACTAAACAAAACGCAAATGAGAAGGGAATGACTTCGATTCTTTTGGCACCACTCTCTTAACAGGGTTAAAAGCACCTGTCTCTAGTTTTCAGCATATAACGCAACAACTTTTTTAGGGTTATCAAATAACATTACCTTTCAAACTACGCTATAATAAATATAACGCAATATAGAATTCCCCGTACTATCCCGTCGTCCCCTTGGTATACTAGCTTTAAAACATAACATCATGTTACCTATATGGGGACAGGCCGAGCAATACGGGGAAACGTATGCAGCTATAATGCGATATACAAGTATTATATTGTGGTCTGAAAGCTTCAGAGAATGGTACAAGAGAAACGACTGGAGGCACTCTTAGAGGCGGCATGCAAAGACCTGTCGCTGCTGGTTCTGAGCGTAGCCCGCCTCCATCTGCTGCTGCACTTCGGCTACCAGCCCTGATATGGCCGTGACAACTGCGCGCAAACGTCCACAGTTAGTTTAGGTGTTTCCTGTCTTCAGACTAAGAAACTCAGATCAAATTTGTCTTCAGATAACGTTAGCGTTGTTAACGTTAGACTAGTCTAGTCGGAAGTTGAAATGTAGAAGTTTGGCAACATTTTTATACTTGTCTTCAAAGGAAGTTTTTTGGAATTTAGTAAGTGTTTTCAACTGTAATGTCGTTGCGATCTACATTTTGAAATATGTATTTAGAACTTTGATATGTGCGTGATATGTTATCATTACTTTAGTATTGTTACTTCTTATAACATTTGCTTTAAATTTGTAAATATTATGTTTGTACTTGTTTATTTTGAAGTACTTATTTATTTTTATATATAGGAAATCAAACGAAAACGAAACCCAACAAAAATAGATACAAAAACCAAAACAAATAACGAAGGACGCGGAGATCAAAATAGTCTGGATGCATCGTGCGATTGGGCATTCTCCCGTCTGGAGCGGGGCCAAGACATGGTTAGTTACGGTACTATGCTAGTTATCTAAGACATTGCAGGAATTACGGTTTATAAAGTGAATTTTTGGTACCCTTTCAAATACTTATTTAACAGTACAGCGTCTCTTGGAATTCGTCTAAATCAGCTAATTTTCAATTATCATCTCATTAATCAGATTGTAAACTTGTATTTTCTAATTTGTTAGAGCTTGAGTCGCCTCGCAACTAAGCCAGTTCGTGTAATTGGGTAATTTTAAATGTACATAATGTAATGTATTTTAATTTAGTAGGTTTGTCTTTTGTAACATGGGATAAAATCTAGAGATAATAATCCGAAAATTGCCTTCCATTATGTTTGGTACTTGTAGATTGGTTTTTGGTGATAACAGTCCAAAACTAAACTCACCATCATTTCGAAATAATAAATAAATGCCAATGAATAATACACAAACTGACACAAAACATAAATTGGGAAATTTAAAGACAGGAGATACAAAGTTATGACATAAACACATAAAGGATAACATTTTACGTACCATCAATACCATCATCACAAAAATCCACTCTATAAACGTAGACAAAGAACCCTATTTTCTAATCTAGTAAAATCCACAATCGCTTGGATGCATCTCGTGCCTTCGAGCAAGTTACTTTGACCATTAATTAAATAGAAAAAGGGCGTAACCGTCACCATGCCTCAAGCTACTACGTAAACAACTAGGAATCCACGCAATCGTAAGAAAAAAAACAAGGAAATAATGATGAACTGGCTTTGTAGGAACCAAATTAAGAAGAAAGCTACTTTTGCGTATCTGGATGATCTGTTAATCTTACATCTGTCAGGCGCGTAATTGGTTTGTTGCATAGAAAAACGATTACAGAACTAAAGTTTACAAGTTTTAAATACTTTTCTAATGAATCTTGCCTTGTAGCAAATGGAACAGATAAGCAAAGGAGATAAAAGACTATGGGCGTTGTCTTTAAAACGACTTTAAATGGATCATGGCGCTTAACTTTGTAGCGTTTTGTAACGTTGCCAGATCTGATTCTTTGTGCGAGTTCATAGTACCAAAATGTATTTCTAGAATTCTAGAGCATTTCACTAATAGGACAGAAAAGCATATCGAAAAGCAAAAGAATCCGGTATAGTCTACAAGTATTTTTAAATTTAGTACATCGTAACAAAACCAAAACTTCTTACAATTTCTTGGTTAAAGTTCTATTTGACACTTTATTTTTTGCTACTTGTCCTAATCTGATTCCTTTCTTTCAACCCTATCCCACACTTCTATATAAAAGTCCCGCAAGCCAGTCCATCACCCTCCCACAAGTGAGCAGTACTTCATCGCGCCGCGCCAGCTGGCCCACGATCCTTTGCATGGCGCGCTCTGTCTCCGCCAGGCGGGCCCTTAGGGCTTCCAGCTCGATGTCCCCTGAGCAAGGCATCCATTCAATAACCCATTTCACTAATTATGCTAACCCTAATAACGGGTAGCGCAAAAGTACTGGCACAATAGCGAGTAGGTACATACCTAAATGATAGACACTACTTTTGCGCCACCTAGCATATATATAACACTGAGAATTTGTGTGTGCGTGTTTATTTAATTTTCTCACTTAACTTCGTGACAGCTTGAAGGATTGTGATGAAATTTGGTGGAACCTACTTTGGATTAACACATGTCTACCTTTTAATCCAAAAAACTAAAGTTTCCTACAGACCATAGAGTAAAAGTCTTGCACAACTGTAAACATTTTCAAATAATGTAGAATCGTCTCATTTTGAATAGAATAAAAAGAAACCGTCAATAGTTCCACTTTTTACCTGAACTGATTTATTACCTCTCTTTTTTTCGATGTTTCGATCGACTGTTATTTTAATATATTATCAGCGTTACAGTTCCCACTAACGCGATTATGCTTTAATTATAGAAATACCGCCGACTAGTCCCCTTATCGGTAATACCCTTTTCCTGTTGTGTAAAAATAATATCTATAGCTACTCGTACAGTTATAAATAAAATAGTATACTTACTTGTGTCCCTTTCTTTGTGGCCTGCATGCGCAAGATAAAATACGTTTTAATCTCAAGTTTAAAATGAATGGAATTAAATTTTATATAATAAAAAAAATAGATTGATCTGTAGGAAGTCTTATGTAAAATAGGTTAGGCAGTCTAGAAGGTCCTTTTGTGTTTATTATGAGCATTGTCTAAGTAACTAATTCTATTTAGGGAATTTCAACAAAAAAAGCATCAGAAATCTGACACGGCACATGTAAAAACTAACATTGGTTGAGACTTGAGATAATCGGGACTATAGGACGGCATTAAAGAAATGCCTTTGTTTCTCCTAATGCCACCTCATAGTCCTGCTTAGGTTATCATGTAGATTGCCAGCGTCGTCTGCCGCCTACTCTTATAATACTGATCAAATCTTGCAGTTGGTCTATTCCCTCTTTCCCATCAAAATTCACGCTAAGCAACTGCTCCATATCACATAACATGAGATACTTGACTTCTTGCTGAATTACACTAATTGTATTAAAGACTCAGCTTTTATTGAATTTCATTCATGTTTTAATCAATTGTTACTTTTTATCATCATCACTGAAGATGAAAGCTAATGATTCATAAGTCTTTAGACATCTTTACAGATGATAACCAGCGTCAGGCCGGAGTTTCTGGAGCACTTCCGCTCGTGGCAGGTTCTTCAATTTTAACTTTATTTCATTAGTTTAAATATAGTAATCGACACGGAGTGGCTTACCAAGTTTATCAGGCGAGGCTCTAGAGTCATCCCGGAACACCCTCCTCCGGAACTGAGGGTCGGGAGTCACCGGCTCGTACGCGATCGTGGCACGTTTGAAGAACAGCTGTCGATTTACATACATACACATTTAAGGATTAAGGAGCAAAAAATGAGGGGAGGGGGGGAGGGTTAAGTGTGTTTTTTATCGAATAAGTCTGTGTTTGTTTGGATTTGTTTGGCTTCTTTGTTTATTTGTGGACTTAGCACCACAAGCGGGTATTCTCCTTTTTCTCTTGAAATAAAAAAATAAGTATTCCAAGATCATCCGCATAAAGCAAACCACACACCACCCGTTGTGTGTACTATCATCGAAAGACTTGAAATGAAATGCTGAAATTGAAGTAAGAATCCAACAAGTTGCACTCCTTACCTTACTGATGGTGTAAACGAAGAAGACGATGATACAGATGGTGTAGATTGGCATCACAAAACCCATGGAAGACTTGGGCGCCGCCACCGGACCGCCGGGCGAGCCCAGCGGGGGGCGCATTCCTGGTATCGGGGGAGGCTGCAGGGTTTAGAGAAAACAAGTCAGTTTTAGGTAGCTTAAGAAGGATGATAGGTGTTGGCTATGGATTCCAAAGAAAACAATTCAAAAAGAGCGATAAAAGACTGTGTAGGGCTAGTCTGTAGGGACGAGAAGTCAGTAAAGGGGCTTGAAGTCAGTACGAGGTCCAAAGAAAGAGTCAAAAGTGGAAGTCGGAATCTTGAGCAGTCATCATAAGAATCTCGGGCTAAAAACTTATATGCCTAAAAGAGAGCGATTAGACCGCTTTTTGTGCCTATCTCTAATGATTGCCTGTCTTTGTATTTTTCTAATGTTATTATATCATAATTAGTTGGTGGATGGAGGTCAATATCCACTTAGACAAGGCAAGTGATTGGTAGCCGCAAAATTCCAATAATTACAGTGAGTTCAAAGTAGTGAATAAATTAGCGTTATCACACTAATTATGGCCATGGGAGTTCAAAGGCTGGCTCGTGCTGAAGTGCTGTTGGAGCAGTCGAAGAGGCTAGTTGGTTCCAGTCCAAGTCTTAATTGGTCTAAGTATAGAGAATGAAGTGTCTGTGTGAGACGGCTGATTTGTTTGTAGGAATTAAAAATTTCTTTTCGTAAGACTTTCTCTGAGGCAATACTTTTCAAAGACAAGAGATTTCATTTCCAATGATTTTATTTGTAACAAAGTACTTTTCTAAAAGTATATTTTCTTACGTTTTAAAGTAAGAATATCTGATAACGATAGATTTTGCATACGTTGTTAAAGACAAGACAAACCATGCAGTTAGTTTTAACATCATGTAAGTGATTTTTTGTTAGTTCAATAAAATTTACAAAAACAATGTGGTATTCACTTCCTTTACCTTTGCTTTTGGAGAATTTTTCATATTCGCTTTGTACTACGTTTATCGGTTACTGGTTTATCGAAATAACTTTAAAATTCAGAAGAGTAAAAAAAATTGTAAAATTAAGTTTTTTTTATTCTGTCACAACGATGTTACACTTTTGTTGGCTCCAAGTTTTTACAAAAGCAACAACTTTTATTTTGACCAACTTGTCCTGGAATGATTGGCGTCAAAATATACTACTTTTTTGTGGTTGACAGACTAGGCGTTCGATCACAGCTCACGTAATCTTCAGGGCAGTGGCGTAGCGTAGGGAGGGCGGGGGGGGGGCGGCCCGCCCCGGGCGGCACTTTTTAGGGGGCGGCAAAATTTCACAATAAATAATAAAAATATTTAAACCATTTCATATTTTTATCGCAATTACAAATTGGGACCGATTGAAAAGAGCACGGAACTTTTCATTACTTATGCTGTGACGAATTCGGTGAATCTCTTTTCTTTGAATGACATTTTGTAGCGACTGTTTGATTTGTATTTCTTGGCAAGAAATACAAACTTTTACTAAGTTTAAACGTTTGAGTAGTTTTCTTTACTACACTTGAAAAACTTGAGTATATTATTTTAAAAAACATATTAAACAGCATAATTTTCAAATGAATAATGCACTTTAGTTAGGTAGTAAAAATTACAGGTAAATAGTTAAAAGTGCAGTAATAGCAGAATTTACTACTAGCATAAGATCCCGCTATACAACGATCTTCACCGAAATATTTTTTGATGAAATGTATTTTATATTCAATCTAATATGTCAATAAATATATTGCATATGGGTTGTCTAGCAAATTTCAGTCCAGGAAATGATTAATTAATAAAAAAAAATTCAAACATTTCCAATCGAAAGTATGAAGCCCATAGAATGTGCAAACGTTAGGATGCCTGTTCTTTTCCGGTCACAACTCTCGGGTTGCCAGGTATAAACAGGTAAATCGATACTTGTTAGCATTATGCACCGGTCTGATTATTGAATTAAAATTAAATGAAATTAAAGATTATTTCATTATGAACACGGTGATATAGGGTTGCCTGCGAAAAATCAGTCCCGAATTCCGGTTGTCGAATTTTGAAAAGTGAAATATTGCTGAGTGAATATGTGCGAGTGAGAGGTCCCAACCAACCATCCTATGCGATAGAAGAGGACACAGTATAGCAGCTGTTTGAAGTCCGTCCATTTAAAGAAAGAGAGTGAACATGCTATTTGTTCTTGAAAATGAAAAGGATAGCGATAGACTCGTACTATATGCTGTGCATCATTTTGGAGTAGTTTTTTTTATTAAAATAAAGGAATATTTATTTAATTTTTTTCAAAATTCGACAATTCAGGACTGTTTTTTCGCAGGCAACTCTATACCATCGTGTTCATAATGAAATAATCTTTAATTTTATTTTATTTCAATAATCAGACCGGTGCATAATGCTTCCAGGTATCGATTTACCTGTTTATACCAGGCAATGAGGGATCCCGAGAGTTGTGACCGGAAAAGAATAGGCAACCTAAACTTTGCGTATTCTATGGGTTTCATACTGTCGATTGGTATAAAATTTGTCTAATAATCAAACCGGTGAAATGTTTATAGATTTTTTTTTTAATAATTATTTAATCATATCCTGGACTATAATTTGTTAGGCAACCCATATGTTATATATTTATTGACATATTAAATTGAATATAAAATACGTTTCATCAAAAAAACATCTCGGTGAAGGTCGTTGTATAGCGGGATCTTAGGCTATTATTGTAAAACTTAGATAAACTTTTTTACTTAAAATCTAACCTGTATAATGCAAAATAATGATGACTGTTCTTGCCGAAAAGTTATCTACAAATAATGTATTGTATACCTACATTAAATTGAAATACCTATTATAAGAGGGCGGCGAAATTGTCATCCGCCCCGGGCGGCCGGCACTCACGCTACGCCACTGCTTCAGGGACGATGTGGTCAAACTTGGTAGACAACGCTTAGTATAAGAGCGAGGCCTAAATACACCATTAGCGGGCTCCACAACGCAATACCAGAGGTACTTTCTTATCTTTACAGATTTTTTCTTAAACAAAGTCTAGCTGGCGTCTTTTAGCACAGAAAATTGTTCCCACAGCTACTTTTGTAGCTTTTTACAGATTTTTTCGTCAATAAAGTTTAACAGGCGTCTTTTGGCACAGAAAGTTGTTCAGAAGCACTTGTGAGTTAAACTGATCAGCAAAGTTAAAGATACTGGTATCTCCAGCGTTGGAGATGAGACTGGTTGTGTATACAGCGGGCACAGCGGCTGAGCAGATCCGTTTTACGACGCGCCACGATGGCTTCCGGTGTTTGATCGGGGAAAAGCGCGCGCACACTTGCGACTCACTGCGACAGATGCTACAGAGAGTCAGAGACAGGGCCTCAAAACAGTTGTCAGCAATAGAATACGACATCGGCGGTGTTACTTGGTCTACTAAAACGAGACCGACACCTGACTGGGTTAGGAATGGTGGAATCAAACCTCAAACAAGTTTGGAACGTACGATAGCGCCACACGACACCTGGCTGAAAGGATTCTTGAACCCGAGACGCCTGACTGACAGAACTCTTAAAACCGCATATAACCGGCTGCACTCGAACGCAAGAAACGGATCTTGTAATTTTTTCAATACTTTTTTGTAAGTTAGTTGATACAATGAAAGAAATAACACATTTATAAGTATCGTTTCTGCTTTTCGAATCATCGTGAGTCGCGAGCAATTGCAAGTGTGCGTGCGACCTAACGCCGTTAATATCTTCAATGCGTCCTCTGTTTTTGTACGGATCTGCGTAATTTTGGAATATTTACGTCGATTTTACAAAAAAAAAAGATTTATGAGATAACATTCGTGCGGTTCATAAAGATGTTATCATAAAAATTATATGAGCGGGTCAGAGATAAATAAATCTTAATTTATTTAAAAAAAAATATTTTATAAAACATAAAATACAGGGTTGTATAGAAAGGGTATGCTAGGCCGAAAAGGGCTCATAGTACTCATCATTATGAACAACTCTTACTATAGGAACCAACCCGGAAATCGAAAAAAAATCAGCTGTTCCATAGAAAGATGTCAATGACTGTCGACAAAATGTATGGGTGATTTTTTTCGCGAATTTACGGATCGGTCCCATAGAAACAAGTTGATCATAATGATGCACGCATCATTATAAAAAAAACCTAATACAGGGTTGTACAGAAACGGTATGCTAAGGTGAAAAGGGCTCCTAGCACTCTATGAGCCCTGTATTAGGTACTGAATCAAATAACTGTAGATCCCGGTTGTTTGTCCTATGATAACAACCAGGCCTAAAACCTTTGACACCAGAGCTAGCCACTCGAGCTAAACTTACTTTTTTGATTAATCAATTATCTCAAAAAGTTAAAAAAAATTAAACAACAACGGCCTCATTGGCTAATAGTCGAAGTTCAGCTGCAGGTTGTCGTCAAAATTAGCGGATACAAACTTCTATGTCAAAAGACAATTTAGTTTCAACTGGTTAGAATATCACCGACTTCAACTTCTAAAATTGAAGGCCAGAGTAACAATCACCTCGGCCTTAAAAAAAACCTGAATCTAATTTCGGCCCATTTCTAATTTCATGACAATCAGAATCAAATAATTATAGAAGTTAGCCGATAGGATCGCAGAGCGTGGTGTTGATGCGGGCTTATTGCGGGCTAACCTTCATCCTACTAATATTATAAATGCGAAAGTTTGTGTGTGTATGAATATATGTAAAAATGAAACCCGTTTTCCTTGGTCACGGCATCACGCGTGAATGGCTGGACCGATTTCACTAATTCTTTTTTTGTTGTATTTGTTATTATTAGGAGAAGGTTCTTACGGAAAAAAATAGTAAGAAAATCTCTCAGAAATATTGAAAAACCCTAAAACAGCCCTTTTCTTTTTCCCATACAAACGTTTTGTAACTAAAACGAGCTTTATTGCTATTGTATAAAGTTCATATTGAATTGCAAGCACTCACTGTTGTTTAAGCAATGTAGGTATGTTCCTAACGTCCAAGAGTCAATTTGCACTTTATTACCTCTGTACAAAGTTCAAATTCAATCATATCTATCAAAACAGTGTGCGTTGGTTCACAGATAAAACAAAAAAAAAAATTGGTTGCCTGTAAAGTCGGTATACGGGCGAAAGTTTTACGTGACAACGACTTTGAGTGGTAAAATAATTTTAATGTGAATATTCATTCGTATAGTAGGAAGAAGGATGAAATAATAGTAACAATTTAAAACATTTATTTATACAAAGAATTATATTTAAAACATTAATTTATACAAAGAATCTCGCACTGAATTTCATATTAACAAAATTTTATGTCTGTCTCTCTCGCTCTTAGGCGGGCTAACCATGCCCGAGTGGAAGGGACGCGTGCCTCTCACTCGCTCTCATTGTGAGCGCATAACGTGAGCGGAGCGTAACGCAGTTTCTTGAAGTGTCACCCGGCAAACCAATTTATAAGACGTTGTCACGTCAAAAGAAAACGAAATCGAATAGTTCATTCATTTGTTTTAAATTAGGCAGTACCATAGAGAAGTACTGTATGGCAGTACAAAGTCTGCCGGGTCAGCTAGTAGCTTATAAAAATCAGCTGTTCCATACATTTTGTCGAGTGTCATTGACATTTTCCATGGAACAGTTTATTTTTACCGCAAATTCCGGGTAGATAAAATAGTAAAAGTTATTCATAATTATGAGTACTAAGAGACTTTTTCGGCTTAGTATACCCTTTCTAACTCTACTTTTCCCCGTCACCGTTATTCATCAAGGCGTGGGTGAAACTGCGGGGCACAGCTTGCAAGTTCAAATTCTTCAAATCAATGGCCAGAAAACGAGAACCCAGTACCCTTGCATGTTTCATTCATAACTCCTTCAAATCAGTTTTAAACTCCTTCAACTACGAGGTAAGGAACACACATGCATGATTCAGTCTAGTTGCACAGTTCACGCAAACAGTACAAACAGGGCATGGCCAGGGCCGGTCCTAGGGCGGTGCGAGCGGTGCGACCGCACCGGGCGCCTTCAAGGGGGGGGCGCCAAAATGAACCAAAACGTGAAACAAAAGACGCTCGACCGAGCGCGCGAGTCGCGTAACGAACACGCACGAACAAAATTGCGGGGGAACGGGCCGCGGGGTGAACTTTCGTCCGTCACTTGTTTCACTAGGCAGGCATCGTCTATTATAGTCAGGCCATTTTAATAGGTCACATTTGACAATTCATCAAAATTCAACAACGTAACCTTGTAACGGCGGGCATAAAATAATTTTTTTTTCGTTTTGTTAGAACTGCAGAATTGCTTAACTTTTTTCAATAACGATTACATATTTATTGTAATAATGACCGATGCGAGTTATTTTATGACATAATAAAACATAATAAACAATTAGTGATTTACGAGATAATCTACGATCTCGTAAAGAACTGAACGTTGTTACAATGTTGCGTCAGTTAACCCCTTTTTCTTTTTAAACACTAGGGATGTTACTCTAATTTACAATTTCTATAATAACAATCCATTATGATTAACTTAACTAATATTTTAGCAACTTTGTTAATATTTACTTATTTATTTATATTTATTTAAAATAAGTAAGTATATATGTAATTATAAACTTGGATTTTTTTTTTTATTTATTCGAAATTTATTTTTACAGATAAAAAACATGTCACCGCCTTCAAAAAAATTATCTGGTGCACAAAACTTAAAAACTGTGATTTTCTATTCTATTTGTGTGTATGTATGTGTATTATGTTATTTTGTTTTTTTTTATTGACAAAACAAATTAAATTAGTTAAATCTATTTCTTTGTATTTTAATTTAAAAAATAATAAATCAAAATATGATTAATAATATAAAATAATTTTAATTAAATAAAAATGAAGAATTTTAAATTAATTAATTATAGTAAATTAAATATTTTTTAAAATAAATTTTTAATGTTTTTATAATTTTGAAATTTTTATTTTAACCCCTCGTCTGGCAGCTGTCATTTTCGCAAAATGGCGGAACTGGCACGCCTCCCCCCGCAAATTTTCAAAATGTCAGCGCGTTGTAATAAAGTCAAGATTTCGTCAAGTTTTTGTATCGAATGATTAGATGAAACTTAGCTCAATCGAATCGTTATGAACAAAGCTATCGAGTCATAAATCGATTCGTGTAATTTTTTTCCTACAAGTATTGTCAGTTTAGGCTTCAAAAAAAAAAAAGGGTTTTTTTTTCACCTCACAGCAAATAAATCGGTATAATTCAAGTATAGAACTGTTTTTTAAAAAGTGTATTGCTTTATCTACCTAACTAACCAATAATAGACGTTACGCATCCAAAATATCACACCTTCCCATAGTTTATTAACATAGTAAAAAAACAAACACCCACTTCACTTTCGTTCCACGGTCGCTCAGGATCCACTTCAAAATTCTCAGAAACAAAGCATGGGACCGACACTGGCACTTCGTTGTATATTGTTCTTTGTCGTTTTATCAAGCTAACGCCGTAGTTACTACGAGACTGATACACTGGCAGTATTTTGTTTATAATTAAAATAGCGAGCATGACGTCACCGACCGGCTGCCGGTGGCGTGCCAGTTGCGCGCTAAAACATAGCGACCGGCAGCCGGTCGCTTGCCAGATGAGGGGTTTTTTTTTTATTATTAAAAAAAATGTTTTTTTTTTTAAATTTTAATTTTTAAATATATATATATATATATATTTTTATGTAGTTTATTTAAATTATACTTTTATTTATATTTTATTTCATTATTTATTTTATTATTATAATATATTTTTTATTATATTTTAATTTATTTCCTCGCAATCGATGTGAAAAGTCGAGTGTAAAACTCGGGCATAAAACCCATTTTATCCCATCGAACTATTATTACTAGCGTATGGAACCGACGCAACGAAACAGTTTTTTGCGCCGTGCGTTGTTGCCAATTGGCAACAACTGGTTTAGTCACTCGCGCGACGCTCAAGCGATTGCCTGTGTGCCGAAACTCTGACGAACAACATAGAATAATCTAAAATGCCAGCTTGCGTGTTAAAAACGTGTAAAAATCGATCCACTGCAAAGAAAAAAGATAGTGGCGTGACTTATCATCGGTAAGTAAATACAGTTATTAATTAAAACCAATCAAAACTAATTTTATACTTTATTTCCACGACATGCCGACATTTTGTTTGAAAATCATAGATTATGAAATGTGAACAATACAGATAGGACGTGTAGTCACTAAAAGGCGTCACAGACTTTGAAGAAAAGATACTATTACACCTTAACATGAAATATTAATAATAATAGAAGAACTAATATAACTATATATATAAATATAACTAATATAAGAACTTAATAGCTCGATGTGTTACTTATTATGTATCAATGTTGTAGCTTATTAACTATATTATGTTAATAAATAATTTTAAATGCATTGTAATTTATTTTTATTAACTTTTCTAGCTTGCTATTTTTTTTATTAACGTAACTCATTAAAATTTTGTATGCATTCAACCAAATGAAGTTATGTAGGTACAAAAGCTGTGTCACTTCGGCGCTGTTAATCTATGAGAGTAAGGATGTCCTTACAATACATTGAACAAAACGCGTAACCGCCATGAAATTCACGGCGCTTACGACGTTTTTGGTGGCGAGAAAAATGTAACCTCTAAGCGGTACTGCGCTGCATGTTTTAATAATTTGTTTAGACAACAGTTGCTAAATTAAGCGCTGCAGCACAGACGAGAGCTCAGGCCGCGCTCCCCCCGCGCAGACCAGCCCCCTTGTCATCAAGATGTGACAGGTTTTTAGTTTGGTATAGCTTCTCTTTAAGTAGTAATTATATCTCGATGTTTTATCCTCGACTTTATATCCGCCCTCGCCTTCGGCTCGGGCTAGCTAAACGTCTCCTATACAAGAACATTATTTTTATAAAACAAAAAACAAAAACCGACTTCAAAAGACCGACTATTGAGTTATTCATCTATTTGTCGCGCACGTACTTAATGCAAATTTAAGGCTTATATGGTTTACTCATGGATACCATTATCAGAACTGGAAATTGAAATGGGACCAAATGGGAAGCGTCATAAAAAAATAATCATCAAAATCGATACACCCAGTCAAAAGTTATGAGGTAACAAACATAAAAAAAAAAACATACAGTCGAATTGATAACCTCCTCCTTTTTTGAAGTCGGTTAAAATGGCTTGTTTTATGCCCTCGTTATACAATCTACTATTTCAGTTGTCCACCACTTCACTTATAGGTATAGTATTCGCACAAACTGGATAAACGAACTTTTGACAGCTGAATAATCTGAAGCCACTGCTTTTTTTCTGATGGAAAATAAAGCAACTGCAAAAACATTTTTTTTTTTTAGAGGGGCGCCATTTTTGGTCCTCGCACCAGTTAAAAATGTTAATAGGACCGGCACTGGGCATGGCATTGGATCGCCCACGTCCGCGGCCTAGACACGCCGCAGAAATAGATGCCAGTGACATACTAGCACTCTCGCATCTCTCTGTCTACTATCTATAGTAGTCTGCGCTAATACGTCTACATTGGGGTTAGACGCGTTATTGCATTAGGTACTCAGAATTATGCTTCTCCTATGAGTTTTGATTTTATCATCGGTTGGACAGAATATAATATACAGAAACCACTGCTTTACAGAACTGGAAATGTCACGATTTGAACTTTATAATTCAAGCGTGCAATAAATATAGAAGCCATCCTAATTCCTTTGCTCTATAGGTTTAGGAAAACCTGTATAACTACAGGGTTTAAAGAAAAATGTACGCTAAGCCAAAGAAGGGCTCGTGGTACTGTTTTAAAAAAACAGCTGTGCCATATGATACTTAGTAATGTCAATGACACTTGACAGAATGTGTGCAACAGCTGATGGTAGTATGTGAGGTGAAATCCAATTTGATAACTTGAAAACGTTGGAAATAAGAAAACAAATTAATACTAAAATAATAATAACTTCGTAAAAGCCGAGTGCTAGCTTCAAACTTTTTGAGCACATTTTAGTTTCTATGAGATTCTATTTTTCTAACAAAGTAGGCCTGTTACATCGAGATAAAAACCATTAAAAGGCGTACCTTGTTACCATAAGTGAGGACATGTGGCCCAAACTGGTACAACATGAAAACGGCCCAAAATAATGAGAATGACATCATCGGGGTAGCAGTACGGAGCGGTGGGCTTCTTTCTAACTGCGGGGTACGGGCCACGAGCGGCGAGCGGGCCGGAGTACTTTGAGGTATTTTGTTTTGATTTTATTTCATAAAACGTTCTATTGTTATTTGTGTTTTGTATATTTTTAATCATTTCATTTTCTGAAATACTATGACCAAAATAAATCTAAAGAAGAACGAACTTGGTAATTTCGGCTTTAGCCGGTGACAAGACAACTTCCGTTTCTTAGTAAGGTGAGATATAGTGTACTTATTTAATTTTTAAATTAGATACCTACTCAACTAGGTATTATTAAAGTGTAATAAAATATTCAATGGTAAAATCACAAAGAAATAAAAGATAAAAAAGAGAGATAAGTAAAGACAAAAAAAAAAATTTTCAAGATTATTACAAGATTTTGCGGTTGTTTATCTACCACAATACGGATCAAAATTGGGTATATTATGCCATATTACTTAGTATTAAGAGCCTGTACTGTTTCTTCGCTGGGCAAAGGCTTTGCAATTGTCTTTCCACTACCCACTTGAAATACCCATTTGAAACTCGGTCTATTTCTAATAATTCAAATATTTTATTTATACAAGCGTAGCATATTTCTAAATCTCAACACCCATAACTTGAACCGCACCAAATCTTCATGGCGACGCACACGCGTCGACAAGTAGGACAATGCATGTTTAGTTTAGTGGTTTGCGTCGCCGTTGCCTCACTGTGTGAACATCGCCGATTCTGGCTAAACCGGCGCTGGACTGCCTTGGTTTATTTACTTACTGGCATCTTATGTTATTGGAAGATTCTCCAGTATTCTATTATAATACTAGCTGCAACCGGCGGTTTCACCAGCTGTTTTTTTTTACTTTTAATCATTCCCTAAACCTCCACAAATATTTCAAAATTAGCCAAATCGGTCCAACCATTCTCGAGTTTTAGCCAGACAAACGAACAGCGATTCATTTTTATATATAAGAAGAAGACGAGAAGAAGAAGAAGATATCACTAGCTATAACATAATATGATAAATAAATATCTACTTAATTCACGAACCGATAAATTTTCTTGTAACTATACAAGAAAATGTGTATACGAGTAGGTTCGTGAATTTATAAAACTCACGTCTAATCACAATCGGGTGAAACTCAGTTGGTGATTATTGAGAGTATTTAACTTCAGAAAGTCAAATCAGACGAAACAGCTGGTTGGGTTCTTTTGAAAGACTTTCTCTACTCAAAGTCAATATTAGATTTTTTAGAAGTCACTTTTATTTAACCAATACCAAGTCTGTGTCGAATTTTGCCAAATAGGTCAGGTGAAATAAATTGTGTTTCAAAGTTTCACCGTAACTATTTTCTTGTGTGTTATGTACTATTAGATACTGGTTTTATACATAATAGCGTTTATTACCTATACGGTTTGAAACATGTAAAACACGTTGATAGTCTTCACAATCTAGTTATTTCACGTCATTAAATAAACAAGGTCGACACGTATTTTCATTTCCAATGACGTGTTCTCATTCTCATCTCGCACTCTTTCAATTCGCCATAATATTATCATTCCTGCTAAATTTAACGTCATCCTTCATTATTCTAGTATATTTTATGTTAACATGTTATAAAGCTTGTAATGTAATAGTTATGGTCTATTCTACATCTACTTACGTTAGAAGATCCAGCAGTAGGCGAAGCTGTAAGTACTAGATTATTGAAGTCAGTGGGAGTTTCCAATGGTTACCCAAGCAGGGTTAATATTATGACACATATTAATGGCAATGTCACGCACGATTTGCACTTGAAACTTATTGACTATGTAAAATCCATTCTTTATCCTATTTTAAATTTCAACAAAGTAATGCAAATGCAGAAATTTTATACTCATAGATTAGATTGAAGTTCTGATCTAGACAAATCTTTTTAACAAAAACATTACTTACATTGTACAGTACCGAAAAGGTTATAAATAATAAAATCTGAATCTAAATATAGCTCCCTTTAATGTATAGCCACTTAATCAGACCGAGTCTCTTTGGCCAATCTAAGGCTGTTGATAAATCTTGAATCAGCACACGATAGAATTAATAGCGAATATTCTTAAATTAACCAATCAATATTATTCTCGCAATACAGTTCCTTGTAAATTATGAATAAGATTTTCTAAAACACATCGCGTGCGTGCTAAAATACTATAAAGCCTTGACAAGGCAAGTATTCGTGTTTGATTAAGTACAGATTTAAACCAAGAATCAAGCAGTAACTGGTGCATAAATAACACAATTTTCTAGAAACCTAATTGTACCATAGGCAATTAAAACTTGTGTAACATCAATACTACGGAGGCACGCAATGACTGGTCTAATAGTGATTTAGCATCACCAACAACATTGAATATTCAGGTATGTGGAATATTTAGAATTTAATCAAAATAGTTCTGTTTTGGGAAAATACAGAAGGCGTGGCCAATGATCATATCATAGATACGCCTTGTCTATAATGAAAAACTTATTTTCAAAACTTAAAGTCAAGGTACTCAGATAAAATTAAAATTCAAGCTCAATGGATCGACTAGACTAGATCTTCCAAATGTTTGTGCGATTTCATCTCTAAGTAGTTCATCAGCCTGATAACAGGTGCACCATTGGAAACCCCCAAACCTACCTCGCCACGCCAAAGCCTCACTCTCCACACCTCCAGAGACTGACCTTGATATCCAGTTCATAGTACCCTTGTAGGGGTGAGTTGCGTACCCGGACGTTGGGGGGCATCTGTATGTGGACCTGAGGGGCCGCTGGGGGTGCTCCGGCGGGTATCGCCCGGCCTCGCTCGCGCAGCGCCGGGTGCGGGCCGGCGCCTCGGATTGGTGGACGCTCTTGCTTTATTGCTGGAGAATAGAAGACTATGAGACTTGCAGGAATTGGTTTGCTTGTTAGTTTAGATGAGGGAATTAATTGCATGGCTTAACTTGCATACGATTGTCTTGGCAAACAAGCGCCATTAGGTTAGATTAGAATAGTGACAGATTTGTTGTTATGTGCTTAATCGTTGCTTTGGCGATTAAGGGATAAAGTGGTTATTTGCTAACATTCTTAACCTGGAATGGAAATGAGCTCCTAGGTTAGATTGCCAGAACAAAACGCTAGGTACATGTGACAGAAAAAAGGGAAAAAGTATTTTTTTATAATACATACATATGTATATCTTTGAATCCCAGAACCTCAGACAATCGACTGGTAGCCAATGATCATAAAGATAATCTTAAAGCAAAGCCAATTGTTTAGACAACCATAGATAGCCAGAAACTTCAGATAATATCTATGAATAAACATGTATATTTTTACAACGAAAATTCAGTGAAACTAAAGAAAATATAATTGCAATTCAACTCATTTCTCAATATCGATAAAGAAAATAATTACCATTATTTTATAACATTAGTTACAGCGAGGAACAGTCATGGCAATGAATCGTCGATGGTTAAACTTATAACATAGTAATTCAATGATAAAATCCAAAGCAGGTTAAAACAACTGTATTTACATTGTTATTTGGAACAACTACGATAACACTTAATTAGTAAACATGGAAAAATATTTGTAACTTGGCAACACAAAACGGCAGTCGCTCTCATTAGTTGGACTGTGACGTCAAAGAACTGTTAAAATCCGCTCGGTCACACGAGATTAGGTATACACACACTCGTAGATATAGTTGTAATAATCATAATAATAGTAGTTATAATAATAATACATGTAATGTAATAACAACTCGCCTATTGAACTAAAAATAGCTCATTTTTATAATGAGCCCTATAACACTATAGAAACAAACGTGGTTTTGACCTGTATCAAAACTACGTGGATTTTTACGTCAGATTCCCTGTTAATTATAACAAAATGAGCCTTAGGTATAGTCTTTTTTAGGTGCTATAATCCTTTTGTTTGTTTTGTGTATAATGTCAACCAATGTCAATAGCATATAAACTCACCGTCTCTTTCAACTTATATTATCAGTAAGATCTTTGCGGATTAGTCATGATGGTTAAATGTCCGAGCTCGAAAAGATTTATTACGCAAATTGACTTACAAACTTATTTGTTTTAAACGATTCATATTTAATTTTTCTCTTCTCTTACTTCCGCTAACTCTTCACTCGGCGCTTCAATCGTTATGCCAAAATATGGTAGACATGTAAAACTTTGTAGGCCTTAAGTGACATTCGTTACTTAAGTTATATATTTTATTTTATATTTCACCATCCTAATCATTTCCAGCCCATAATTGTCCACTGCTGAGCCTCTCTACTTGTACGCTGCTCATCTCGTTCCTGTGCTAATTTTATCCAGGTTCAGCCCACGACTTTTATCAATAAAAAACTATATTTACTCAACTGTATGTTAATATCCTTCAACAGTTCTAGACTGATTCCATTTCTCCAGTCGTTTGTGACTTTGTGACCCAATTAGTCATAATTAACTCATCTATTTCAGTAAACAGCGTTTAACCAGTCTATAAACGTATTAGTTACACGTAATATTTAGTTGGAGGTCTATTAGAATTAGCAGCATATAGTGGTGATGCAGTGCCAAACTGGTCATATCCTAATTTAGCGCATACCACTCGTGAATCATGCTTCATACCGTGAATTACCGAGTTTGCGCTTGAATGACAACTGTATGTATAAACTATTCGACGCAAAAAATGCGCTACTTCCATGAATTTGAATTTTATGTTGTTTTATCGCTTTAGTTTTCAATGTATACCTACGGTATAACCGTACACATCGTCAAGGTAAAGTTGTGACGGTGATTAGTGTTGACGATTAGGCATTTTATATCGACATATTTGACATAGAAATTGAATAAGCTTATACCATATTATCGTAAAAGAAACAATCGGATTGACGGAAAACGCTTTAAATTAAATTAAATGAAAAATAGTAATCGGTTCGAAATTTACGAAACTACCACGAAATTACGGCCTTACTTTTAAAATTTACTTAGATTGACAGATGCCAATTATCAAAAAAAATGAAGTGCACAGAATTAACAAATGTCACTTAACTTTAAGCAGTGTTTACACGTTCCCTAATTTTTGTTTTAAAACCTTTCTGCGGTGCGTGCAACAGGTCTACATCAAAACCGCTGCCGCTTATGCGTTGCGTCGCTGCAAGCAATTCCATTTGACCGAGTCCCCCAATTGACACATTTCCTAATTTGTTTAAAGCCATGTGACGTCAAGGTTGCTTCGACATGAGTCAAACTATAAAATGTGTAGGTTAAAAAAACGCGTAAAAATGTAGCCACGTTTCACATTTCTACGTACAAAAAGGAAATAATAAAACTATATTATCATGATCAAAATTAGTATCTATCATTTAATTATTTATTTATAAAAACAATGCGAAAAGAAAGGAAGAAAGATGAAAAAGGTTCACTTCTGATTCAGAACCAAGAATACTTAAGTAAGTCATATAAAAGTAGCTGTGGTTTGAGATCAACCGTGTAGGCCGCTATTATGGAACACGCCCAAGTTTGTTGTTGATATTTTTTCTAAAAGTATTAATGTCCTTGTCTAATAGGTTTCAATGATAAAGACAGATAATATATATATTTTCAGTTAATTTAGATCTGTCAAATAAAGCCTTCAAACTTGGGTCCATTTATGTTATTTTAGGATTGTTTGTTAGGGTAAACTTAAACTGTAGACTGGTTCTTGAGTGGAGTCAGCGGAGACCGTAGATCGGAAACCTAGAGTATGGCGCCCTGCGGAGGTGGAGCGACGACCTGTGAGGCGGCTGGTGGAAAGTGGATGCGTAAGAAAATTGTGCCAAGTTTTGTTTCCTGGGGGAGAGGCCTATGTCTAGCAGTAGACAAATATTCAAACTTTATATAAAACAAGATTAAAATTAAAATTAAAAAAACTTTAACGTCGAAACGGCAGAAACGATTTTCATCAAACATAGCTAAGAACACTCCCGACTAATGGCCGGTTTACATTATTCCAGTCCAGCGATCCAGTCCAGTACTGGATTGCTTACTGGAAAAATGTAAACCGGCACTGGAATAAACTGAATCCAGTAAGCATTCCAGTCCAGTAACTGGATTCGCGGTCTACTTTTGAATCCAGTGCGATCAATCCAGTGCAACTGGAATAATGTAGACGGCCAATCCAGTGCCATTCCAGTGCTGACGAAGTACACACGTGTTGGTTGTTTTTGTGGACATTTTTTTGCGAGAACATTTTCGAAACATTTTCGAAACTGATCTCTTCTTGAAATCATTGTCACTGTAGTGTTCACACTTCAACGGCTTCTAAATAACTGGAATAATGTAGACGTTACAGATCCAGTCCAGCACTGGACTGGAATCTCGCTAGATCACTGGACTGGAATAATGTAAACCGGCCATTATTCACATTATCAAAAAAAAAAACGGTGCATCCGTTCGGGAGCTACAATGCCACACACAGACACGTCAAATTTCACCCCGTCGTTTTTGCGTCGGGGGTTAAAAATAAACTTTATTGCTCAAAACTGTAGGTACAGAGGTGGTATAAAACAATTTAGACGTAAGTTTCTCCAAACGGACAATAGGCTGATTATGCCTAAGCATAGGACATAACTGTCAGAATATTTCCTAAGTAGGTACATACTATTATGCAATCGTTCATATGTTCACATTATATTAGCCTTTGACGTTATGTAAGTTAGGTAAACATTTCCCAGGCGCAAACGGCAGATGTTTGGAAATAGGCGCCGGCAAACATGTGGCGGCGGGTGACGGCACTCGAGAAGATCGGTCCTATCAACGAATGTTGCCGATATTACAACTAAAAATTGTCTAAGAATCAATTAGGTCGTGTGAAGGGTTACCATCCGTCCGGAATTATGGGCTTCTGTGTTGACTTTGTCGGGCTTTTTGGGTTAAAATGATGTACGGTACGAGTAATAAAACTTACACAAGTTGTATCAAATCAGTATCCCCGTTCGTGTAATGTGCCTGCGCAGTCCGCGATTTATAGGCGACATAAAATTGTCGACATGAAGGGAGCGCGAGTCCAATGTCCGGACTTTTAATGATGTGTCAGGCTTTTTGCCCGGACTTTTCAAATTTTCATATGGTAACCCTCGTCGTGTGTCTCGTTCACAGACACTTACATTTTACTACTACTATAACTTACTCAACCTTTAATCCTCCCACTGCTCGGATACAGGTCTACCCTCGAAGGGTGATTAGGCCGTATTCCACTACGCTACCAACACGCAACTTCACGCAAGTGTGGATTACAAGTGCTGCACTTTACACTACTGTAAATATACTGGTTTGCCGCAAAAGGGTTGCCACTAGTCTAGAGGTAGTACTAAATATCTATTTACTTTTCTCTTTATAAAGGTTTTCGTCTCACTTAGTCAACTGAGGATAACATCGCCTAGATCTAAGGATCAAGCGAGACAAAAGCCAACGCGACTCAGTTCAAGCATAAATTATTGATTTATTTTTGTGTTTCAGGCTCGCGGTACGGCCGCTGTACTAAGATCGAACTTGGGCCACTTACCATCACGTGGCGTGTCCAGCAAGTAGGTGTGAATCTGTCAATTATCGACAGTCGCGTCGTCTTGAGTAAACGGTACGAGTACTGTCCGACTGATTAGGCTGTGTTCGTTTAAGGAAGCGACAGAGGGTTGAAACTAAGACAGCGAGTTTAGAACGCTAGGTCAGCACAGAACCGCTGTCGTCGAAGTATTCGCATCAGATTAAATATTACAGGTTCAGAATGAAAATCTGCGAGCCTTGAGCCATTTGAAATAAAGCATAGATTGCAACTGCAACCCAATAAAACTATTTATTGATGGTCAGGCCAAACTAGCTCAGGTTTTAACATAACGCTAGCACATTTTATACGTCCCATTTACTCTCTCTCTCTGTATGTCAAAGAAAATATAAGTGCCAAAATTCAATTCAGATTTTTTTTATTGCATACTAGTTAAGTAGTTACTAGCTGCGCATTGCGGTATCATCCCCTTTTTTTTAATTAGTCAAGCTGTTTTTGAACTTTAGCAAGACTAACGAACAGCGATTGATTTTTATACAAAAAAGAAAAAAGATCTGAACATTGCAAAATGCACTAAACATTTTTTTTATTCACCAGGCAATTTTCCTATCCGCCGTCGCTCGCGCCATCGTCGCAGCCTCACACTCGTTCTTATGACCTTACAGTATGTGACAATGAAGAGCGTTAAAACTTTTGTTCTTGCAGAGTGAGGCCTCTTTCAAACGAGTATTACTTGAAACAGACTTCTACTCGTATTGTGAAAGCCAGCGCACGCGCAGCCGACTTAGAACCGTGTCACTTTGAGAATATTTTGTCAAATAATCCGTCTAATATCTTTTAGGCAGTTTGACTGGTCTAAATGAGGTATTAAGGCCTGTGGCAGCCTAACGATTATGTGTTTATGCCGCCGAAAGACCTAATATTTGTTATTCTACCTATAACAAACAAAAGAAGATAAAGAAAACGACTAAAGTGAGTAAATTGAGATGCTGATGATAATAAGGTGGTGACTCTATTGCTAGAATACGTTTTTAACGTTGTCTCTCCATCTCCACCCATACCCACTGGCGATTAGTTGTAAATATGCCACGTGATTACCCATGTGAAGATTAGATAATGAGGTCTTTTACTTTTGCTCGTTCCAGCAACCTGCTATACCACAATATCAGCACCAATTCTAAGTTTACACGCTTTGCTTGAGTTATCTATAGATAAGTTACAGGTATCTTCAATAAAAATTTATAAAAATGAAAAGCCCAGGTCACTTTCCGCGTGTAGAGTACCCAAAAAGCTGGCGACGTTACCTCGTTGGATAGCATTACTAATTATCTGGCCGCGGTAAGCACCAGTGCTTTGGTCGTTTGATAATTTAAAAAAAAAAATTATAATAATTTTCTCAAATAAATCAGTCACTGAAACTTACTCACAATTGCCACAGAAGCTGTTGCGTACAGTAAACGCGGTCCCGCTAACTTATAGTTCACAAAGTATTGGACATCTCTCTATTGATTCACTGTGACAAGATTCTCGCAAGACTTTCCACATCAGCCGTAGGACGGACAAACGAACTTTTGAGTTCTTTGTAAGAGAAAAGTTGTGCTGGTTTCCAGAAATTTGCGTTTTCTATTTACTTACCGAGAGTAAAGGTAATAACTTACCTTCACGTCTTCAATTTAAGTAAACATGTTGGTATTTATTTGAAAGACTAACATATCGATGTTGTTTATAAGTAGGTATGTTATTAGCTAACCCTAACGT
Source organism: Alcis repandata (assembly GCA_949125135.1). Classification (NCBI taxonomy): domain Eukaryota; kingdom Metazoa; phylum Arthropoda; class Insecta; order Lepidoptera; family Geometridae; genus Alcis; species Alcis repandata. The sequence continues at coordinate 2,330,715 of OX421237.1, forward strand.
TAAACACTGTTGTTTTAGAAAAAAACCTGTAGGTTACTCATAAAGCGTTGAAAATACTAAGTATGAAGAATATTCATGAAAGCATAAGAGGCCTTACAAAAAGTAATTGCAAGTTTTATAAGATTTAACGTCCCGTACTTTGAGGACAAACCAAAGAACGACATTTTTTTGACAGCTAATAGGTAATGTTTGAACGATTTTTATCCTTATTCGAATGGAAACGATAAGTTGTGCACTAGCGTCTCTTTGAGTTGTATTTTGGATTTCCCCCTGCCAGCAAAAACTAGAGCTAACCTAAATCTAGGTTCTTCAAAATCTAACTCAGCCCAGTTCCTAGAAATACCTAAGTGAGGCTCTGGGCCGCTGGCAGCTGGCACATTGACTTTACGAGCCATGAGACAGTAAAATATGGTGAGTAAAAGGTATTATAGTGACATAGATGAATCAACTGCTTCATGAAATTCGGCAGCGACTTCAACAATCAAAATTCATAATTCTATCGGGAAGAATGACAAACAGACGAAGGAAATGGCGTAACCAAGGCCGGCGCAGCGGAGTTGGTCTTCCGTGCTATTTCGGGAAGCACCTACGATTTCACACCAAGAAATTAGATAAATGAGTAACGAATTAAGATGAATGAAAATCTTTCAGGGTACGGTCTTTCTTTGGAAAGTTATATCTATCATAACAGATATAGCTTCAGGGCCAGATTAAAAGTTTTGTCAAGATCTGGCCGTGAATTACGATATGACGAAGAGATGCCTTTAATAACTTTTCAATAATTAACGCCATACTTACTCGTGACGATATTTTTGTACACGCAACATCAAAAACTAAAGCGACCGAAGTCAGCTGCGCTGATTAAACTACCTACTACTTACTACCTACAGTTGAATAGATCTATACATCCAATACCGTCAGATCACTATATTATGCTACCGTTCCATTTTATTATGATTATGCAAGGAAGCTTAGTGGAAGTAGTTTTCCGTTGTTATTAGAAACTTCAACATCATCGGTATCACTTGCCTATAATAAGAGTCTACTAAAAGGGGATTTGTAAGGTCAAGGGCAGTTAGAGGAAATGCTCAAATAATTCACACAAATGAACACGAGAAGAACGACCACGTGACCCACGCTATGGTACGCTAGTTTTTTGTAGTGGTAGGGCTCCTTTGCTGAGCCAGCCTAGGGAAGTATCCCACCTTTGCGAGTAAAGTCAATCCACCACCAAGCAGTAATGTGAAATATCACTGTGTTCCAGTTGGAAGGTCATTGTTTCCAGTGAAATTTCAGGGCAAATAGGAGATTAAACATCTTATATCTCAGGGTGACGAGCGCAGTGCTGTGTCGCGCAGGGTCTTCAATTTTAAGAGTTAAACATTCTGGGTGACGCAGACTTGTTATATGGGCAAACGTGACGTTTAACAAGCTAAAAAGTTTAAGCTAAAAAAAACGTGGGTTTTTCGGGATAGCATGTAGCCATGTAGGTGTCCTGAAAAGAGGTGAACCGCAGTTCTGAGTGCTCAAGTGATTGTTTGAAGTTCCCGGGGCCATCTGTCTAGCACCAGAGCACGTCAACGGGAGTCATAACCTGCTGTAAAAATTTCCTCAACGTCAACAAAAAAGCACTACTTATACTTATCAATTGAAGTGATAAGCAAATTATTCAATTAGGGTCATCGGTATCATCGGTAGTGGTTTCTCCATTGAATAGTAAAGATTGCCAATAGTTTGAACGTGCGCCTGCTTAATACCTACGTGTTTTGCTATTTCGCAAATGAGCTGTTAATGCTGTTATGTTCACAGCATTGTATTGCCCTCTCAGAATAGGTCAAGAAATAATGCTCATCTTTTGAAAATATAGAAAGAGTCAACAAATTTTCATACAAAAAACGTTTGACGAGCAAGTTTTCGCTTTGACGCAGACTTTTTTATTGTATACAATACAAGTGAATGAAAAGACGAGCGAAGTCATTCGACTATGGTAAGCACTACGCTTGCACGCAACATTTGAAGTAGTTACCATCACCGCTTACCACTCAGAATTTTGAGCTCCGACAGAGGCTCAAAACTATACCCAGCACGAAATTGCCCGACGCTCGTCACCTTACCCTAGAGTTACTTAATTAATTAGTTATTGAGTTAATTATCTTTATAACCACCAAATTTTGTATCGGAAACGTAGTCCTTCATCTAAGACAACATTTACTGCTTGACTGGTAAACTACAGACAAACAAGAGTATGACAACTTTTTCAGGAGCTCCGCTAGCTCCTCAAAGCTAGCTTTTAGCACTAGCTTTTAGCTCCGCTGAATAGTCAGCTGTTCAATAAATTTTCTATTTCACGCAATCTTCACAATATTTCAGGCGTAACAATGTGTGAAGTCAGACTATCCGTATCAAAGCTTCTAAATTTAGAAGTCTACGTAACGCGGCGTCCTGTGATCGACGGCCGGCTTTCCGATTGACTGATAATGGAGTGTTGTAGAATTGTGAAGAAGATTGAAGAATGCTGATCAGACATTACTCGAATAATAGAATGGAATGTCTCGCCTGTCAGTAAGCAACGATGTGGTCAAAGATGAAGCACGTAGACTAAGAAGATACCTTTACTCTGACCTTAAAAAGCCTAAAATTGTATCTCTTAGGAAACAAGGAATTTATGGCTTAGAAGTGCTTTTATGCGTAAGATCGCTGCAAAGAAATAATGACGTCTTGAAGAGTCCTATGACCAGCAGAAGTTTAATAACAGCTGGAATGATGATGAAGATTATCCACATTGCTTTGATTAAGTTAAAATATATCTAGAGTAGAAACTTTATATTTTTACAAAAACTGAAGGGCTGTTCTTGTAGAAGTACATTTAACGTAGTTAAACACGCCTCAACTACTATTGATATTTAATTAAAATTATTATTGGACATATTATGCATATATGTAATTAAAAAGTGAATTAGAAATTGTTATTTATTATTATTAAAAACTATTCGTACAAAAACTATTTGACTGTGTACATATTGAATGCCCGATGTGGGTAAACTTACAATTTCAATTAATGCACTAACCCACATCTAGCTTTTAAATTACAATGTATCAGTTGTTCAATAAATATTTCTGAATCTGAATCTGAAATAGCTACTGTCGGAAATTTCTCACATTTGCTCTAAAAACGAAACTCATGGAAAATTACTAGCCGACTAAAATACAAATAACAATAAATTCCATGCTTATTAGTGGCTGTTAGTCCGTAAAAGCAAACGTCACGCAACTCCACAATAGGTACCAGTTACGTCATACATTTTCTCACTTGTTAGAGGCAGTAGCCTCAACCTGAAAAGGTCGTGGCATGCGACAAATTGTCGTACGTGCGACACTTTGCGTGCAATTTATTTGCCTTCGTCAAGCGACTTTATGCTCTCTTCAAAATTCGAAGAAGTTGAATCTAAGAAGCATGTCGCGAGTTTCGATTGGTCTCGCACAAGGGCGCATACCACGACCTAATGTTTAAAAGCTATATGACATTCTAATCTTAATTTTAAAACATATCTGTACACAAATTTCATGCGGTTAAATAAAACACCAAACAGAAAAACAACTAACTGTCTTGCATAGTCCATGAGTTGATCGCTGGATGCGGCCCGAGACTGACCAATGGTACTCCGAAATGTTCCTTCAAGCACGAGCTGTTACTGCTCTGCATTGTCTTAACTAACAGTCTTGAATTCTTCCCAATGTTTTCTGATCTCTTCAAGAAAGCAGCTATGTCCACGCCACAGGTCTCGTTGACTGCTTTCCTGCATTCTGCAGCTGCTATCGGCGACAGTTTCCCGTTTACGTGAACAGCTGAGCTGCATACTTCGTTGATGAGCTCGAGGACGGACAGCTCGGAGCCGAACATTACATCGCAGCAGCCTGGTTGGTCATGACACGTCATAAAAGCATGGGGTTACAAGTTTTTTGAAAGGGCGATTGTGCTCTCAAACAACATTTTTTTCCGATTTTTAAAATAACTAAGTTCGTAAATATTTTAGATATTTAAAAATTAATTTTTACAAGTTTTACTTTATAAGAAGTTGGTTAAAAACCATAGAAAATCTATACAGTTCTATTAAATTGACAACTTATTTAGACTAATATAAAATTCTTAATGCAACATTTTTTTTATTTCACTTTAATATGAGTACAATAACTTAAAACTCTAAAAATGCAAGAAAGAGAGTGAATAATGTACCGAAAAACTCTTGAACCCTTTTTTTAAAACCAGACTGTTTTTGTGACCTACCAAAAAGGAAATTTAAGTTTCTAGAACAGAATTAAGTAAGTACGGATATTTTGAAAATTGAAGACTTACATTTAACATTACTAAAGATTTTTAAAAGTATAGATTTAAAATGACCTATTCCAACTGTACCTATTAAAATTGTGGCAACGTCTTTTAAATCAACCATTCACAAAAACAAACTATATTGCTCTGCAATCACGGCTCATGTTATTTATACCTAAATTAAAAAATAAACAAAGATGACTAAAGTAGAAAACATGAAAGTATAGCATGTTAAATTTAAAAAATATACAGAATCATCTGTATATTTTTTTGGATATTGCACTAAAAATGCAATAAGCAATAATGCACTATGCAATATTGATTCAAAATTATCAAATTTCTATGAAAGACCAACATGGAGTGTTAAGATCCTTTTTTTGTTTGTAATTTCTGGTGTAAATAATAAAGAGTTTATCTATATAAATGAAGAACTAACATACAGACAACAATAAAAAGTTTGTAAGTGAGTGCACTTACAAACTTTTTTATTAAATTTTGGTCTTTTCGTCAAGGCCATACTTGTAACGAGGCCTAAGCCAATTTACTGTGGATGTATTAATTAATATATTTATTTAACATATCACACAGATATTTTGATTTCAATTATTCCACACAAGTACCGAAGTAAATTCAAAATTCACTAAATTATTTCATTATTTTGAAAAATTTTATAAGTTAACATACATAAAAAAATAGGTAAGTTAATACTGCTGTAAATGCTTGATACACAAACCTACATGCTTCATAATTTTTTTAATTACCTATTGAATTTACTGAGCATTTTTATTACCATTTACATATTTTCCTTAAGTATTACCACTATGTACTGTACCTAACTGTAAAGAATAATAAAATTATAAGTTTATAAGTAGGTAGACGCATAACCAAATTATTTATAAGAAATATTAATTTTAATAATACATGTTGTATTCTGTTTAAATGAATTGTAATGAAAACCTGCTTGGTTACTGAACTTGACCTATTTTAAGATTTTCTAGTCTGGTGGTTTTAGCATTTTAATGAATATTCTGAGTATAAAATGCATTCATAAAAGATATAGGTATAGATAGGGTTGTAAGGAAAGAGTATGGTAAGCCAAAAAGGACTCCATAATACTTATTTTTAAATATCAACTGTGATCCCTGAAATGATGATTAAAGTATCTAGATTTTAGCATTGAAAGGAATTTCTATCTGATTTAAAAATATATTTCATAGATTAATTTATAAACAAACTCATCTACTTCCTTAGGGTTGAGTTCATTAGTTTTTAAACTACCATTTATCAGTTTAACTTAACCATTAGTCAAACAGAAGGTTTTTATGATAATTTTTTATTCTTTTTGCAACTACTTGTCAGTGAATAAAAGCATGTCGCATAATTATCACAGTGCTACTATTTCCTTAGAAAAAAATATATCCTAGTGTTTCATAATCAATGACAGCAACATTTCTATTCATAGCGCTTTAGAAATAATTCTATGCAATTATCCTTGCCGTGTGGATTCGCACCGGTCCTAACAACATTCCAATCAGATCTTCAGTAAACAAGCTCAAAGTCAACAACTGGACCAAGACGTATTTGTACAGCAATATCTCGTACTTGAGAACTGCAAACATACCGCACGTAATCGCTCGCTAACGGACGACTTTACGATTCATTTAAACGTTTAAAACACGAATAAATTACGAGTATTACATGTCACAAGTCTAACTACTATGCATTGACTATTCGCCGCCGTAAGAGCCGTATAATTAAATTAAAACCATCACAGGCGTAGCAAGACGCGCGGCTTTCGTCACCGAGTCCAGCGGTATTGACATTGAGCTTGTGTTAAAAATACCGCCGTTACCTGCGTCCCGGTCGAACTGGTTCGGCTGCAGCTGAGCGCGCTGGTGGCCCACCAGCAGCGGAGACAGGATCCTGGGCCATAGCACCGCGAAACAACCAACCACTATCACTAGTACGAACATCGTCTTTCGCGGACCCAACACATCTTCGTTCGCCATCCTGACGTCGTGTTTTCGTATCGTTTCGTCACGCACGTTCACAGCCGGTCGCACTCTACGGGAACATCGTCGTGTGTGATAAAAATAAAGAAATTTTCACGTTCCACCCACGTCTCACCCGTACCCGTGCGAGAAACTCGTGAAAGCGAAGCGAATGACAGCTGTCAAATCCAGAGATGCGCCCTCTCCCGGCGGAAAAGTTATGGGAGCGATCCGAATGTGCGATTCTGTTCTGCCGTCATTTCGTGCGTTCCGCAAATCTTCGTTCTTCTTTTGTAGATAGCCGATGGATTGAGCTGGCTCGAAGTGACACAGCCGTATATCATATTCAAACAGCTATGCCGACTTCTTGCCTTCCCAGCCACCGGCTCGGTTTCTTCTGGTGGTGAAAATGTCCGTGCGGTGTTCAAAATTCAAATATTGACAGAGCATATTAACGGCGGACGAGCGTCGAGCGGTGCGGCGCTCGGTGGGCAGACCTCGGAACAATATGCCTGGGCGCGGAGGCGGCGCCGGCTAATAACCCGTCCCCACCGCGAAGAGGACTACACGCGCCCAGATGAATACTAATTAGACTCAGTAGGTACTGCCTGATAGACAAGCGAGCCTTATGAAAACTTCCACAGCTCTGAGGGTTGAATACGCTTGCTTGACTGCCTTTCAAAAATACACGATATTTTTTTGTAAAACGTTTGTTACCTACATTTGACACAACGGCTGTCGCTCGCCGCATCTCCTACGCAGTGTGATGACAAACCGGGTCACAATGTGACCCTGCATATGTGTACCTACACTACACTGTGTTGCGGAAAACATGAATTATTTACGCACGTTAGTGCTACCACATTCATGGACTGACGTGAATGACTAGCTGTTTTATCTAGATAACAGCTAGCTAGCTCTGATGAGCTGCAAGTCTCTTTGAAAAAAAATTATGTGAGAGCTTTGTAAGGTTACCACCTACCGCCTCATAAAAGAGCGTTCTTCCCGCGTTAATGTTCATTTTTCATAAAGCCATACAAGATCATCGCCAGATAAGCGACATAAAAAAAATCTACTGTCAACAAGCCTATCTCGACTCGAGAGATAGGAAATTGAAGTGTAAACATGATATATCGGGGCCCATTCATAAAAACCACCTGCAAGGTGGTTCATGGCTAGGTGCCCTTATCATAAAAAACTCTCCTTTTGTTTGACTCAGTCGGGTAAACTTGATGTTAAAGTTTTGACTTTTCTAGATTGTGTAAAACTTAACTAGATACCGATTAAAATTTGTTGACGATTTTTCATCGCTAAGGAAGCACAAATGTTCAGCGTGTAAAACGTGTGTGAAACTTGAGGTACCTACTTTTGCTATCTTAGGTGTATAATTATAGTGTACACGTAGTAATAGTAAAATTAGGTTTTCTGCTTATTTTTTTCAATAATTATTTGTTTGAGACCCACTCAAACAAACTTGACAGACTGACGTTGGATTTCTTATCTGTAGGTATAGTAGTGTTTATGATAATATAGAAATCTCAAAAGTTCTTAGCATCTCTACACACGGTGTATCCATGGTACCTACCTATCGTTCTTGCTTATTACTCTTTATGTAGGTACAATATTCTTAAACTGGGCATGAGAAAAAATGTTTTGCCAGAGTAAACCCTGCTCATAAAACCGTGAATTCTACGTGCTCTCATTTTCAATTCATCGAAAACTTAAAAATAAATCTCCTATCTGTGATATGGGTACGAAACAATCTATTAAAAACATTCTAAAGGTGAACCTTCGTAGGGCTTCTTATTTTTTTGATTCGACAGTTAAAGCTTGTTTGTTTATGCGAGTCACATCCATCCCCTCCTTAGACAATGGGTTCTTTTCGAGGCAGGAAACAGCGTACGCGCAAGTACTACAAAATGGCTGCCGCCGCCGCCATTTTGTTTGCTCGCTCGTCCAGGAATGGCGTTATAGGCTGTCTGGATGCAGAAGAGACGACCAGCCTTATGAGGAAAGGATATCCGGGCCCGTTTCCGTTTGGTTGGCAGTGCTGGGATCGTGATTCACATATAAGTTTTCAAGTTTAAAGTGTTTCGCTTCCTTAATCGTGAAAGGCGAAAGCTTCCGTTGTAGATAATGCTTGACACGGTAGTATAACGGCAGATCCTGTACCTACCTATACTTCCATTAATTTAGGTCTCCCTGAGTCATGAAAGCGCTGCCTTCTCGTGCGTAGTGCGTACTTACCGTATTTCGACTAGCATTGCTTTGTAAAGCATAGGTACTGTTTTTTAAAGATAATAAAACAAATAACCGCAACTATTTACCTTCTGGCACCCCCAAGTCTATTGTTTACACCAGGCAAGCTCTTAAGACTTATGAGCTTCTAGTACTTAGTACTAGAATCAAATGCAAATGGTTTGGAAAATCTGACATAAAACAGCTGCACCTTGCTTTCAATCAATACCTACCAAAGATTTCATTGCTTTGCTTGATGACACCTGACTCCGACTACCTAGCACCTTAAATGTTGCAATTGTCTAGACTAAAGACCTCGGCCCTCTTTACCATGAATGCTTGCTGCATTTTCAGTTGATCGTAAAGCGAATTGTAATGTAAATTCATTCATGGCTTTCGCACCTTGCTGTCTACCTAACGGCAGAAAACCAATCACATTCCCTGATTAATTAGCTGTTGATTAATCAACGTCAAGTTACGTTAACAACGTGTTAACAACAGACTCAACTCTTAACAAATGACCATCGTCAAGGCGACAAGTGGCACCAATCTTTCTTTTTTTTTAATAATATAAGTACCTACTTACTATCTAACGAAACTATCTACAAAGGCGCAATGCGATATAATAACGGTTCTTGGTATTTTAAATGTTGTTGCTTAACTGTTTACTCATTTGTATCCTGATTGCTATAATCGTAATGTGCTACTAATCCAAAAATTGAAGGATCGAAAGTTCGAAACATATGATTGAATCAAAAGCGCGGTCTGGAACGCACCGGAAGTACCATCTTTAGCTTAAGATTTATGGCTTTGCACGATATGGACATTAGCCAGCGCAAGTATTATCCGTTTTTTTTTATCTAGCTCCCACCACCCAGAGGACGTGATCGACACGATTCGCAAGTCGAACTCGATAGTTCTACGACTTATTATAAAATATCTGCTTCAACGGGTACCTACTCCAAGTGCCGTGGATAGAAGGTTCCTACTTCAGTAGGCTCAAAAACACAAAGCTTGGAAATTATAGTATAAAAGATGCCAGTTTTGTTAAAATTGAAATAATTAGAATAAGATGATAGGTATTCATTTGTGTTATGTCGATGTTTAGTACGTACGTTACGTACGTAGGCACTTTATTAACAGACTTAAGTTAGCACTGCTTAACCCTTAATAGAACCCGAGCCTGTTAGTGCTTTTTTTTCAAACAAAAACTGATTCCTGGGTAAAAATAGGTCACAGATTTCATAAATCTAAATATAATTTTAGGGGGGTGAATTTTAGGGGTAGTTTTCCCGGTGGTAAATAATTTACCATTGCCCGTTGACAACTTCAAAATTTTGCGGAGTGGTGGTAAAATTGTTACCATTGCCCCTTCTGATGCATTTTTATTTTAAGACTAGTGGTTTCATCTGTATTTGTCAGACATTTTTTTGTTAATTAAATCTTTGTACCCATCTTCTTATTTCATTGTTATTTTTTATTATTATCTATAGTACAATTGAAAACAAGCAAAATTTCTATTTTTGAATGTAGGTACCTATGTTGTGATAAACTAAAAAACCACTGGACAGGTTTTAATAATTATGTCTTCATTAGCCAGGGTGGGCAGCTAGTAATCAATAAAAGAAAATATAATTGTTCAATCATTTATTAATAGCCTAATGCAAGCTTAAAGACTTAAAACACTAATAAAACAATGTTTCGTGTTTTGATTTATTATTATACACTGTCTGATTCAGCTGTATGAAATGAAAAGAAATACTTTCTCAAAGAAATACGCCTTCCGTGTTTCTTCGACATAATTATTGTACCGAATTTCTGTAATAGATACAGAGAAAAGTGAAAAAAATAATTCAAACAAACAGATTTTTATATAGTGATAGTTACGATTTTTAGTAAGTTTAATCGGGCAATGGTAAATATTTTACCACTTGAATACGATACCAAAAATAATACTACAAATCGTTTCTGAAAGCTGCTAATACGTAAAACGAAAGAAAACATACCCTATTTTATAAATTTGAATCGCAAAATCACTTCCCAGAATTATTGTAGAACAAATTTGCACAAAATCCACACTGAACCACTAAAACGTTGAATTTTTGGCGCTAAAATTCGTTGGGTCAACTTTGACAGTACCGTAGGTTGCCAAATGACTTTGACAAATTATGAAATGTCAAAATTATGATAGTAAATATATATAAAAAGTATAATGTGAACATAGTATAACATTGAATGTTGCCATTTTTGAAATATCTACAATTTAGTAGAAAACCAGAAGGTGGTAATATATATACCCTTGCCTTATTAAGGGTTAATAGTATAGGTACATAGAAGGCGTACGTAATTACCTACACTATTAGTTGTATTAGTCATGTGTGTAGGATCGCCATTGTAGGATGTTTTAGAAGGATTTTTATTTTACGTAATTTTAGAAAACCTAATCTTCCAACTGCCATGAAAAAAACATAACCCTTATAATGGAAGAATAGACCAGCCGTTTGAAGCCAGGGTTACATTTTAAAATAAACTGTAAAAATGTTAGGGTCCCGTGTCGAGAACCGTTACCGTAAATACAGCCTGTAAGTAATTTGATTTTTTAATTTCTATATGATGGAAAGTTTGCAAAGAACTTGCAGATTATTTTATATAAAAAGAAACCGATTAGAGTCATCATTAAGACTTAAAAAAAAAATATTTTTTTTCAGAAAATGCATCGAAATCTCTCCTAAATGTTTAACATCGTAAATGTCCTCCTTGTAGGTAAAAATATAGTTTCTCCACAGAGTGAAAACCTCTAGGTAGGTAAGTACCCGGACGATACAGTTATATCATTAACTCATTCATTTGTTGAGACACCCACCACCACACAGATGTGCCATTGTCGAAACAGTCACTCGTGATTTAAAAGCTCAATAGTACCTAACGCTTAATTAACGGTCATTATTATTAGAAAATTTAGTTTCAAAATGAGTACTTAAGTAGTAGGTAGCAATTACTAATTAGGCTTGATTGATAAAATCGTCATTATTTAAAGACTTTTAAACCACTATTATATTTAAGGCCTCTCTTGTTTTGCCATATAATTTTATCCCATGCTAATGGGATATTAAGCAATTGATGAGCACTGAAAAATAGTTTGTCTTTAAACTAGTAAAGAGCAATGTCAAAGACATTTGGGGGGGATAAGATATAACTACTGACCGATCGGTCTACAGACGAACTTTACTTGTAATTCTTTTAGTTTCTAAGTATGTACAATTTCAGAATTTAAGTAGACTCCTCCCTACTCCGCCATCTTGCTGAAAAAGTAAAAGCTCAGCTTTAATCGTCCAATAACTACTTACATTGGAAGAAGTTGCAAAACGCTGGCGACACGTGCGCATATTTGCGCGTACGCCGCCATTGTCGCGCCGCGGACGCGGTCTGAATGCGCGCACGCAAGTTTGTAATGGAATGTACGGGGACGAATCATGACCGCCCCTTGATTTTCGCTTACGGTCTGTGTAGTTCCAGTAACTTATCTAAAGTAGCTAGAAAACAGAGTAAAACTACAAATTATGCGAAATATTCTTATGTTAGTGTGTATGTGTGCGAGTTCCCCACGCTGAAACATTTTAATGAAATTTGTTGTGGAGACAGCTCTTAACCTGGGTAAAACGAAGGCTATTTTTTGACTCAATATAGAACGGTTTCCGTAGGATAGTGGGGAAAGCCACCAGGCGTAGAGGAAATATTTTCCATGGGAAATGGTCAGTTTTACAAAATAAGTTGGCTTCCATAGTGAACTCTACTTTGACAAGTAACCTAGTTACGTATATTTAAATATAGAGACGGTGATCAAGATTATGATATTATGACCAAATCGACCTTATTTTCATTAACTAAAATAGAAATGGTGAGGAAACTGGAAGTAAATACCTACAATACTTGATGCAAAGCGGTAATAAAGCCAGCGTTATTAACCGGATTCTCATCTGTGTGTTTCCACATCTTGAATGCGCGACGTTACCGATGCTCGTAACGGCCGTAACGTTGTCGTAACGTTTTCAACTTATTGCGAAAATTGTGGAAAGGACTCGCGACTTACACTCCGTAGTTATACAGGGTTATAAGTAAACGGTATGCCGATGTAAGCTCATACTTAGTACTCATCATGATGTAAGTACAACTTTTGCTCTGGGGCAAAGCCGGAAATCGCGAAAAAAAACAGATGTTCCATAGAAAATAGTCAATGACACTCGGCAAAATGTGTGGAATAGAAAACTTTGTTTTGCGATTTCTGGGTTAGCCACATGGTAGACGTTGTTCATAATGATGTGTACAGCGACACCCTCTCGGCTTAGCATACCCATTCCTTATAACCCTGTATCATTCATCTGCAAGTCTTACCTACAATAAAAAAAATCAGTAACGATCTGTCTGTGTTGCTTGTGTTGTGTTGTTGTATCTGTTTTTAATTTTTGACGCAAAAAAAAGAGATGTTATAAAAACCACTTTGTATGTCTGTCCTGTCTGTGACTCCGTAGCTCTTAGAGCTTGTACACAAAACTGCGGTGCGACGTCGCATCGCAAAAATCTGCGAGCACGCACGACGCGAATTTCTGCGATGCAGATTCCTTGCCGCAGAAATCGCATCGCAGAAATTCGCGTCGCAATTTTCTGCGTTGCGGCATCGCATCGCATCGCATCGCAGATTTGTGTACAAGCCCATAAACAGGTGAACGGATTTGAGTGCGTAATTTTTTTATTTGAAAACCGGTTTTCTAGCGATGGTTTTAGACATATTTTATCAAAATCGGTTTTGCCGTTACAAAGGGAGGGGTTTTTTAAATTTAATTTTTTTACAGTTGCGTATAGTGTAGTCCTTGTTAGATGGAATTTGCCTGCAGGAGTTTATCATGATGGCATACTCTACAGTGTCATAGTCTACATGTCCACAAGTGGCGTGGTAATAGGAGATTAAACATCTTATATCTCAGGGTGACGAGCGCAGTGCTGTGCCGCGCAGGGTCTTGAATCAAAGAATTCAAAAGTCTGCGTGGCGTATACCTGTTATGGGCAAACGTGGCGTTTAACATCAGGCAAGCGAGTTGCTCGTCTCGTCCCTCAACAGCATAAAAGCTTTCAGATTTTTTTTTGCAATTCTAGAGGAGAGAATTTCAAAACAATCTTTTCACTAATTTTCATGACTTTATGAGCGCCAACGATGCTGGTAGGCTGTGTATTTATATTCATGAATTTACTGGCTTATCTATGAAATTTATGAAACATTTCGATTTGCATTTCATATGTACGTACTTCATATATGAACTAGATCACAGATGTTTCGTAATCGTAGCCTCTGAGCTCCAAGGTCGATGATTTTAGCGGGGGCTTGTCAAAGTGGCTGCAACGTCATAAACTGGTGTCCTGCTGCTAAACTAAAGGTCACGATGAATGTGATAATTGTATGATTTTCAGTGACAAAGAATTGAAATGATTGTATGTAGCAACTTTTGCAGGAGCAGGTTAGTTTAGGTAAAAGAAAAGAAAATTCTATTTTACTGTGGCCCGTGAAAATGAATTTGTGAAACGTAGGTACGCCTAACTAAGTATTATCAATTATTTTAGGAGTAAGTACCTACCAACCTAACCGCTCTGATATATCTTGGCATAAATTGAATCTAAGTGCCAAAATATGAAGGCATCTTTTTATTTTTTTAATGTCTTACGTGCCACTGAATCACTGGTGATTGTTATTTATCAAATTTTCCAGCTTAGGAAAGGAAACAATACCACCCAAGTCCTTCCAAGTTAAGCAACTCCTTCGTGTGCCATGAATTGAAATTACAAGTTGAAATAATAGAAGCCCAAATATGTCGAAGCACCCATTGTGGTTACAGGAGGCACCGATTCACAATCACCATTCAGTTTCCATAATTGAACACCGTCATTGGTCATCGCACGTTGCCGCCATTTTGAAATTAGTATGCTACCCGCGCTTCCCGCCAAAGACATTCGTGCCGCGCCCAGGCCCTCAATAGAAAGAATCATGATGAAGGAATTTATGCTCGAAGTATGTGGAGACGTATGATAAACGATGAATATGTAATAAGTTTCTAAGTATAGCACCGTGGTTTTGAAATTAAAATGCGTCTTTTATTTTATGGCTTATTGTTGAAAGTTCTGCTTGCGTTAGGAGAAGGAATTTTAGTGTTGATTATTGATAAATCTATGACAAATCAAGAACAACATAGTTCAAAACTCTTCAAGAAAATATAGTCCATACTTAGTTATTATTTATTTTTTTCTCAGCCTATTTTGTCCCAATGCTGGGCAAAGGCCTCCCCTGGCAATAGGGGAGGCCTTTGCCCAGCCTTTATTTACTTATTTACAAAGCCAAAACGTACCGTGATTATGTAAAACGGCGTAAATGTCATATCAATTTCTAACTAAACTAAAATAGTATCTAGTAGGTAGGTAATTATTTTTGCCATCTCTCATAAGTGTATATCGGATTAGGGATAAATTTATCAAAAGTAAGTTACAACAGAATCGACGGAAATATCTATCTACCGAATACCGATATCCGGAAAGTATGCGTATCCTAAATTTTCCAACAATTACACCATTAATAATCAATGGTTTAAAGGTGCCGAGAAACAAATTGCAATAACATGTATTACTTATTACAAGTATTGTAAAAAGCTATTCTCTACGGAACCACTAAATAATTTATTGTTTCAGACTTAGCGATGGCGGAAAATTCGTTTAAATTAAAAAAATTAAAAAAAAAATTACGTTAATTTAAAAATTTCCAATGTTTTTTTAATAATAATAATAATAATAATCATTTATTCAGGCAATTACAGCCACACACACACTAAACATTGTAATAAAATAAAATAAAAATAAAATTAAAAAAAAACAAAATAAAAAAACAAAATAAAATTTTTGAACGCATCTGTGGTCTACCATCAGACTGATACTGACAGATCTGTCAAAGTCAGTGTCTTGGGATAATGTAACGATTACAATAATATACAGCCCATATCGTATGACCAATGGCCGCCAAAATCATGGAATACAAGATTTTGTAATATCTGCTATGCCACACGGAACGTGACAACCTTCTAAAGAATTTTAACGTAGACAGATAATGTGGATTCCGATATTGTGAAACCAATCGTTGACAGATACTGCTTAAACGAGAGTAAAATATGAGGTTGAGGAAACTATCAGGCTGATAAAAACCTGATAAAAGCCTGATTATTTTGTAGTCTAAAATTAATTTTATCATGTTTATGTGTTTAGCCATGTATTATTGCATGGACCGATATTTATGCAGACGGGCAATATCATACGACCTGTAGTATTCCACATACCGAATTACAAAGATAGGTACATGTTTTATTGGCTATACATTATTTGCCCTAAATTAACAAAATAGGTGATTATTAATATTATTGTGGGCTGATATGTTTGAGAATCTTCAATATTTATCTAATATCTATTTCGTAGAAAACTGTGCTGTGTTCACGAACGCTACAAACCAATAAAATAGCCTCACCATGCAGGACTTTACAAGCCTGAATATAATATTTATAATTGCGGCGGGCGTGCTGACATTCGTGATTCTGTTTATTTTCGCCAAGAGGCAGATCACCCGCTTCGCCCTTCGGTCCAGGCGAGGCCCTCACGTACCAATCGGCGCTGATGCTAAAAAAGTAAATATACAACTAAAAAGTTTCTTAAACTAGGCATTTGACAAATGTATTTAGGTTGTCGAAGACTCCTTTGTAGACTAATAATTAATAATTGATGTAACTATCCTTGTTGTAAAGTACCTAAATGTTACAGCCTGAAGGGCTGCGTTGCTGACTATTGTGACTATGGTCCCAATCCAGCCCTTGAAAGGGAAGCCCATGTATTAACTTCATGTCTTGGTTTATAAGTGGTGTTATTGCAGATTATTATTGTTTGCCATCTTACTCACGCCAATATACTCTGCTACTACATAATGTGAGCTGTGGTAAAACGCTTATCCTATCAACCAGACAAAAATTATTATGAACTATTCATAATAAGTCTTCTATTGTATGATTACAGTGCTTGAAGAAAGAATTAGAGCGTCGTATAGAAGCAGTTCCACGAATCATGTTTGAGCCTCGACTGCTGAGCTCTGAGCCATCCCATTACATACTGGAGCCCCAGCAGCCTTACCACTACAGGTTTCGGGCTGTTGACGATGTCAAGACTCTTGGTAAGTTTTGGTACAATAACTACTGCCATAATCGATAATATATATAAATCGATTTTTGCCTATAAACTCGCTGGTTGATAAGCTTGGTTGGTCAAGGAAGAAGCATGGAGACCTGCAAGATATTTTCACTTGAACCTTTTAAATACCTAAATTATATCTCAGGAAGCCAAGGGTTTTCTGAGTTTTGCTTTTCAGTCAGCTAGCAGAATACTTTCACATAAAACATATTATATGATCAATTTCACAACATTAATCATACATATTTTGTGTAAAAAGATAAAGAGTGGGCTCTTTTTCCGCAACTAGGCCAGTAATCGGCCCTTTTTGCGTGAACTACATATGCAGGTTTCCTCACAATGTTTTCCTTCACCGAAAAGCCAGTGGTATGTAAATTCGTACATAAGTCCTAAAGAACTCATTGGTACGAGTCGGGGTTTGAACCCGCCACCTCAAGAATGCGAAGCGGCGGTTCTCCCACTGAGCTACCACGGCTCCATATTTAGTGTTTTAATTTTCTTTTTTAGAAGATGAAATTGCCCGTCAAGACCCAGGTCTCAGCCGACACCCGCGCGAGTCCCTCCGAGCCTTCCTCCTCTCCTCTCTGGCGGCCCCTCTCGACGGGCGCGGCCAAAAGATCGTCCATCAGTTCTGTGACACTTACGAGTATGCGAGACACCACCCCGGGGAGTTTGGAGAAGATGAATATCAAGCATATAGTCGACTGCTGCTGAAATTACTTGACGCGTAAGTATAGTTGTTCCAGGTTTGTTCGCTGGTTGTATTTTTTTTTTATGTTTCTACTTTTGAATTTGATTCTTTTGAAACAAATTTGAAAGGAGTACACTTTCTGATTGGTCCTATAAAAATTTCATCAAATCAGTTCAGTAACTGAAGAAATATATTATGTTATCCAAGTAATTTTTAAGTTGGGTTTCACTTTTTAAAATAAATTTGCTTAGTGATTTTGAAAAAAGTGAATAAAAAGTTGCGAGGTGATGTGCTTAATATTTTGTCGCGTGCCGTTAGTTCGCCATCCGTGCTCTATGACATAGGGAGTAGCAGGTAGGGTCTGTTTGGCTATAACAACCTGTTTGGCTAAGTATATCCGCCTTTTAAGCCAGAGGTCCCTGGATTCGATTCCTGGCCCAGCAGACGCTTGAATAATTAATTTAAATATCTGCTCTGGGTCTTGGTGTTAGTTGTCCTTGTCTTTGTGTGTGTTCCATGGCATCCCCGACACAGGTTAGCTAGTGGGGACTGGGGAGCTATGAGTGTGAAACGTAATAATGTGTACTGGTACAGCAATAGTTAGTGTTCCCCAGCGCCCGGCTGCTGAAGTCGGTGGGCGGCTGCCCGGGCGCGGCGCGGCCGAGCCCGGCGCGGCGGCCGGCGGCGCGGCTGCTGGACGCGGCGCGCCTGCGCCCCTCCAACAAGCTGCCCGCCGCGCTGCACAAGCGGTACACGGCGCTCGAGGTAACATTACACTCGTCTGCAACTCGGGGTGCGGGCGCCTGGTGCCTGGTGCCGGGCCGAGCAGCTAGTATTTTAGTAAAATAAATGGCAAATAAGCGATGGTTTACCTGATCACCGCCGCCTATTGGCCCCCCAATACTCGAGGCATCTTCAGTGTTTAACCTACCTTCGAGATCTCAATTCACCCTTCCTTTAAAACGGCCAAGATTCTAGTTCGGAAGAGCCGTTTCACAAAAAATAGGTGCGCGGAAGAAATAAAATGATGATTGAATCGGACCATGCGAAACTTTCACGCATCTATAAACGAACTTATTCTGTAAATGATAGACCAAATGCACTTGGGTTTCCTGCGCTATTCTGGTAGAAACTATTGAATTTCAGGGTTAAAAAGTAATCTATTTGTAAATCCAGAGCATAAGCTACCTTACATTCATTCAACATAAATGTATGTCTAACTCTAATGTATTTTTTCGCAGAACATGCCAGTAGAATCAAAATTAGAAGACGAAATAATCCGGGTACCAATAAAGGGTCCTGCAGAAACCAAACCGGCACCGGCCGACGAGACGGCCGTCTGACGCACCGCGCACACTTTGTAGGGTGTGCGAGACGGACTGTGGACGGTGGAGGTGGAAGTGTGGGACATGGGTAGTGAACTAGTGATCAAGAGGGTAGGGTGTGGAGGGTGGAAGTGTGGGACACTGGGTAGTGATGAGGGTAGGGTGGATTAGGGCTGTGGACCGTGAATGTAGCTTTTCAACTTTCATGATTTGTGACTTTAATTGTCTAAAGGGAGTTTTTTTTCAAATGAACTAATTAGGTAAAATATATCTCGAGGTTTATTACCTGGTTGAACCTCATTGGTTCTGGGGCTCTATTTTTTAATCGGTCCCATGAGTGAATTCTGTTATGGGCAAACGTGACGTTTAACTTCAGGCGAGCGATTTGCTCGTCTCGTCACTCGATATAAAAAAATATATGAGCTTGGTTTTAGTGCCAAATGACCGACTTAAGTATGTAATCATTTTGAGATTTTGTGCGAAAGTCGAAAACAATCATGCGGAAGAATAAACAATTGAGCCTTTTGTTACTTCTAATTCCTGAGCAAGATTCCCATTATAAAAATTATAAATAGTAGTCAATGTTGGACATAGAAAGTTTACGAAAAGTAAAGCTTTGAATAGTGATTTACGCATGAAGTATTGGTAATAGTCAAAGAATTGTAGAACTAATATGTAGCTGAAGCAAAGTTCAAGTATCTCAGGCTACCAGTGGAGGGTCTTCAGTATTTTAGAGTTGATCCTGCATATGTGTATACTCTCTTAGTACTGAGTCTGTACGTAAGTAAGTGTATAGAAAACCTTTGAGATTTGTAAATACATAGTAGAAATATTGTTGTATTTGAGAAGTGTATTGTTATCCTTCCTAATGATACAAAATAATATCATACCTACTAATTATGTATAATATGTATAACCCGGTCACAATATCTGTGCACCTCGCTGGAATGCGTATAGTCTTATATAGTCGCACTGTCGCACCGGGGAGTGCGCGGAGGGGTGACAGGGGAAGCGGGAGCCTCTCCCGCTTCCCCTGTCACCTGTCCCTGTCCCCTGTCACCCGACAGTGCGACTATATAAGGCTATACGCATTCCAACGAAGTGCACAGATATTGTGATCGGGTTGTACCTTCATCTACCAAAAATAAGAATAAATATGTGTATTAAGTAAATACATATTTATTTTTCTTTTACAAACTGTATGTAATGTAAACCTTTGATAGTAAAATACCGCAATAAAAATATAAAAAAATAATTAATACAAAATGTAAGATTGTAAATAAAATAACTTATTCCAGTATAAAATAATTTTATTACAATTTTGTCCGCAATAAATACAATTTCTTTATTTAATCATAATCACAGCAACATAAGAATAGTTAACATAGAACTATATTATCAGATCTGGTGCTTCATACTTCAGCTACGATGTCTTTTCCGAAGTGGCTTTCCCTGAAACAAAATGCAGTAATTACGAAAAGAATTCATGCAGACATTACAGTGAGCCACGAATCTGGCTAAAATCAATCAGGTCGGGTCAAAATCTAATCAGGGAGGCAGCCTTGGGTTGATTACACCTAACTCGTTACGTGTATTATTACTGTACCCCGAGCGGCAAAAACAAAAACAGCGCCAACCCGGCCCAGCCCGGCGTGCAAGCTAACATTTATAAGGATCATTTCCATCTATTTATTTGTGTATAAGCATAGCTGGGGTCAATCTAGGAAGGTTTGTAGTGATAGGGACGAGACAAGACTTGCAAGGCAAATTCAATTCAGGTGCTTAGGTACTTATTATAATCGAAATTTTAAATTGGCTTGATATTCGAATATACTCACAGCTTCATCCATATCTTGTTCTGCGAGAAAGGGCCCGTGTGCCGCAGCGCGAGCAAAGTGCGCTGGCAGCGCGGCGCCGCGGCCGGCAGCGCGGCGCGCGTGCTGCACACCCAGTCTAGCAGCTGGGGATATTACAACATTCGTACTTTACGTATAATATTATAGGTAGACTGGTAGACTAGAAAAATGTTGACACTCGAATAAATGAATGGAACAGCTGATTTTTTTTTCGCGAATTCCGGGTTGGTCCCATGGTAAATGTTCTTCATAATGACGAGTACTATGCGCCCTTTTCGGCTTAGCAAACATTTTCCTTACAACCTTATATCTTCACCTGCAGAGTACACTCTCCTATGGCACAGCCCCGACTACCGACATCGCACGATCACCTGAAATCACCCTTATTTCCTTACCTGCAGAGTGCATTCTCCCATGTCCGAGTCCCGCAGCAGCACGGGCGCGGCGGCGGGCAGGCTCGCGGCGCGGAGCCCCGGCTCGGGCTCCAGCGCCCACAGCCCCGACCACGCGCACACAGCCGTCACAAACACGTTGAACAGGTATAACTTAGCGGATTGTTCCTTTGTCCTGAATTTACGACAAGAGTTTTATCACGAAAACACAAAATAGAAAACATAATAATATAAATAAGGTAGTGGATGAGACTGGCACAGGACCGGAAAGGATGGCGCGATGAAGAGGAGACCTAATTTTCAACAGTGGGTGGAAAAAGGTTGATGATGATGATGATTTATGTACACTAAATTTATAGACACGAGAGTCTCAAATATTTACGTAAAGAAATCATTGTTGCGTAACATAAGAATATTACGAGTGCCGCCGAACTCTGTCACCCTGCCTAGGACAAGACCAAATATGCTATACCTACATAAATTGCTGACTGCCAACCTTCACTAGTTGGAGAGGCAGCCTCTTAAAGGAGGAACTCAAAGGACCACTAACTCGTGCCAACAAACCTTGTAATTGACTTCAATATGTCTGATCATCAGGGTCTGAAATAAAGATTCATCATTATTTATTATTAGTAAATAAAGAGCACTAACTCGTTAAACGCGACCTGCGCGCGCGCCATGAGCTGCAGCAACCAGGGGCGCCGCCCCGCGCGGGCCGCCAGCAGCGCCGCCAGGACCAGGCGGAGGGACGACTCTTGCTCGCTGAGGAATATACATGGACGTACGACAAACTATCAACAAATAACAACAACAACCAACTAATCAGACAAACAAATTATACCAGAATAACATTTTAATAAGAAGCTACACCATAGAAAACGGGGTGAGCGAAGCGAGCGAAAAAATTAATGTTCACTTCAGGTTAGTGACCTCGCCGCGACTCCTCTAGTGATATCGAATATATTCTGAAATAAGTAAAAAAAATATTTTAGGCATGCCAAATTTCAGTTCAATCGAACATCGGGAAGTGGTTCAAAATTCAGTTGCAAGATTTGATCCGAATTTACGAACTACATAGTACAAACACTAAGTTACATAAATAACAGAATGCAATTGCTCTACTTACGTGAGCTGATTCGCTTGCGCGTCGATGAGCTCGTTGAGCCAGACGAGCCCCCCACCCTCCCCCCCGCTGCCCCCACTCCCGCCCCCGCCCCCCGCCGCCACGCTCCCCCGCACGGCCCCCGCGCGTCTCACCAACTCTCCAGTCACCTCCCACCAGCCGCCCGGTGACGTCATCCGCTCTAAGTTCTTGGAGGGGAGGGAACAGCAGGTTTGGACGTATGTCGCCCACACCTGCGGAAAAAAAGTAAGTAAGTATAGAGTCTAAGAAAATGTAGCAGGTAGGTTAAAGAAAATTTGAACCCACTTAATATATGAACAATTTTTTGTGCTGGAAAAATCAACGGTTGTTGTTTGATAGCAAGAAACAAATAATTTAAAAAAGTGAAACGTAGCGTCGTACCTAGTCGTACAGCGTTATATGGAAAGGATATGCTAAGCCGAAAACGTCTCATAGTACATCATTATGGACAACTTTTACAATAGGACCAACCCGATATTCGCGAAAAAAAATCAGCTGTTCCATAGAAAAATGCCACTCGACAAAATGTATGGAACAGCTATTTTTTTTTCGAATTCCGGGTTGATCCCATAATCTGTGTGTAATCCACTCACCACATTATCATCACTGATCACGCCGAAGTATTGTTCAACCAGCTGAGACAGCAGCGTCCTATTCGCCTCATGAATGCTGTCGCAGTCCAAACACTTCTTTATCAACTTCAGCTGTATTTCAAACAAGCTATCTTGACAATCATACACTCTTTCTTTTTGATCTTCAGTAGAAATTGCGCCATTTTTCGAGGTTATATTTTCAGCCGTTTTTGGCCAAGATGTGGGTAGGTTGGCTAAAGTTTGTTCAAGGAATAGTGTTGCGTAGTCTTGTTTGGCTTTAGTGTGTGAAATGAGGGTGTAAGCGTTTTCTAGAGTGGTGGTTAGAGGACCGCGGAGGGTGTTGGGGGGGAGGAAGCGTGTAAGAGTGGGGAGGAGCTCGTAGAATAGAATTATGTCTTCTTCCTAAAACAAAAGCAATGCAAAATTAGTATAATAATCTTACTTGATATTATAAATGTAAAAAGTAGTATCGTTGGATGTTTGTTTTAAAACCTCCGACGCAAAAAGAGGAGTGTTATGAGTTTGACCGCTATGTGTGTGTCTGTGGCACCGTAGCTCTTAAACGGGTGAACCGATTTGGATGCGGTTTTTTATTAGAAAACAAGTTTTCTATAGCCAAACTGTTTATGTTAGTCCTCGCCTGCGCAGTAGTGCGCGCCGCCCTCTCACTCCCCCGCGCCGTCACACCCCCGCGCCTCTGTACCGCGCAGGCGAGGACTAACATAAACCGTTTGGCTATAGCGGTGGTTTTTAGACAAATTTTATCAAAATCGGGTATGCCGTTTCAATGCTGGGCTTTTTATTAATTTTTAATATAATTTAATGTTTTCACCCGATTGGGGTTTAAGCCAATTATTTAAAAACGTATCTAAATAAATTAATAAAAAAGAAAAAACATTTTTTTGTTAAATTTAACTGAGCTGGGTTACAAACGCCTTCTATTTAGATAGATAGATAAACTTATTGGTCACACCAATAATTACAGACAAAAAGGGTCATAAAACTTATTCAAGTTATTTACCTCAACGTGTCCACTCTGTATGCCGAGTATCCAGTTCTCAATGATGGCTTTGCCCGTTGGTGATACCTGAAAGTAATGCTCACTTGTAGATATGCTTGAAATCTGTTTAGGCAATAAGGCCGCCCTTGTAAGTACTGAATAATGTAACTTTACTAAGCCATAGTTTCTTTGCAATTTGTTTTATGTTCAAATAACTGCCACCCGGCGGCTTCACCCGCCATTTTTTTTTTTACTTTTAAACCTTCCCTGAACTTTCACAAATATTTCAAGACCAAAATAAGCGAAATCGGTCCCACTGTTCTCGAGTTAGAGCCATTTTTATATATAAGAAGAAGATAAAGTCGTATTCGTGTTGTATTATTATCTATACTAGTACAAGTATATTATATAATAGAAAGAGTTACCTCTTTATAATAGTTATGTACTGACGATTGTCTCGATGTATCTTGCACAGGCTGTGAACTGTTTTATCTATCTTTCTATCTTATCTACGCGTAAATTGTTAATGGTAAAACATGGATATGTTTGTCGCTTTTTGCGGGATAAAAGCGGGTGAAAGACTATTTCTCCCGCCTCCTACTAGTATATTTTACCTTTCCTTGGTTAGCAGCGAGTATGATCGCCCCCCTCCGCCCCTCGCCCTCGCTTAACATCACCCCCGCTAGGAAGTGCAAGTCGATGGGCGGTAGGGGGCGGGGGAAATCCCCTGATAGGGCTTCTAGCATGGCCAGGGTCACTGGTTCGGGGCACTCGAATGATGGGGTGGTAATCTGGGAAAAAACTAGTGTTTTTTAAATGTTAAAATAAAAAAGTTTTTGTTTTTTTTTAGTGTTTCCATTCCACCTTTTTAATTCGAACGGCAGAGGTTTGAAACTCATTGCTGGTGTCTGTATTTCCAAAAAAGTATAACCCGGGGTTGTTTAAAAGTAGAGTGAATAGGTATTTCCTAGGCAAGCGTGCTACATCTTCGACCACATCGTCGCTTCCCATCAGGAGAGATTGTAGTCAAACGCATGTCTAGTTTGTTGCAAGAAACAAAAATAAACTTATACATGTTTGTGACTATGACGCTATACGGTAGATGTTCACCCTTGATTATTATCTCTCACTCTATCATACGATATTAGAGGGAGAAGGGGGAGAGAGAATATAAACTCCTTATCTAAAGAGTAAACGCTACTCTTTCACTACTCACTTTATCTCCGAAAAAGACAAAACAGCTATGCAATAGCTGATGTTCACCTCTTACTTTATCATACAGCGTTAGAAAGAGACAACAATACAAGACAGATCAATGTAGCGTCTCATGTTCTCTTGCTTTATCATACAGAATTAGATAGAGACAACAATACCTGTTTCCTATAAGCGTCCATGACCCCTCTAACAACGCTATGCGGCGGCAAATGTCCATAAGTAGTCGGTTCTTTTCCATCGATATGGTAGACGCCACTCCGGTACCCTTTGACCTCTCGCTCTATCAAGCGGCGTGCGAGAGAGACAACACCAGATAACGCGGCTTGGTTGGTGAATTTGAACACTTCGGACCATACTTCGCCTGGTAAAGAAATATGGATTTATTAGATCGCGGTGTTGAAAACAAAAAGAATTAAACAAAAAATAAATCAAAATAAACAAATACATACACTAAACAAAACAATTTTTTTTTTTGTAGTAGTAGTAGTTTTGCAAAAATTTAGTTTGTAAGAACATCTAAGTATGTCATAAAAAAATATATTTACGTATACAAATAATACATATTTGAACTAACATGGTATATAATCGAGCACGTCCTCCGGTCTCCGCGCCGCGTCGGCCGGAGTCTTGCAGTAGGATGCGGGTAGTTTCACCGTCTGTAGGTAAATCTGGAACAAAATTTAACAAGTTTTAAGCTATTGCATGGCTTCTATCGCGGGCCTTGAGCGTGGAAACCGAATCCAGAAATTCCGTAACGAAAATAATCTCACACTTTTTAGTGATACTTTTTAGTTTTGTTGCCATCTATCGATGAATAGCAGAACTTTTAATGACTTTTTGAAATATCACGCTTGTCTCTTTAGTTCAGCAACTCGCCTCTAGGTGTCGAGTGAAGGTTTCGATAAATAATTATAATTGCATAAGTTGATAAAATATGCTATGCAATAGCTTTACCGCGGCAGTCCCCGAGTGCCACACGTCTTTTTTATTAGCTTTTTGAGTGACGAGACGAGCAAATCGCTCGCCTGATGTTAAACGTCACGTTTGCCCATAACAGGTCTGTACCACCCAGAATTTTGAACTCGCAGAATTCAAGACCCTGCGCGGCACAGCACTGCGCTCGTCACCCTGAGATATAAGTTGTTTAATCTCCCATTTCCCCTGTAATTTCACTGGAAACAATGCCCTTCCAACCGGAACACAGTGATGTTTCACATTACTGCTTGGCGGTGGAATAACTGGCAAAGGTGTGGTACTTCCCCAGGCGGGCTCTGCAAAAGAGCCCTACCACTACAAAACTTGCACGCACCCTACCACTTGCACGTCCGTGGTAGATTTTTTTATATGGCGTCTTACGTCCGTGGGTACTTTACTATCCATTAGGTACGGTTTTGTTATTTTTTTCTGCATTTCTGTAATTAATCCGTTTTGATCCTTACTACTGACCTCAGGCACATCTTTGAGTACGTAATGTTCAGGGCTGAACTTAGAGAGCGCGACACATGCCGCCTCCACTACTTCGGGGGTTCCAGACGCTATGTACTGCCAGAGCCGGCGGCAGGCGCTGGAGGCCAGGCGGCCGAACTCGGGGGCAGGAGACTGTAGGGGCGGGATTTCGGAGAGGAGCTTGCAAACGCTGGAATTTGAGAAAAAGTTAAGTAGAACGTTAAGAAAGCATCTTTAGAAAAGCAACGTTTAGAGCAAGAGTTAATCAAAGGTTTAAAAGTTATAAGCGTAGAATAAAAACTGCTTTCGTAACCAATTTCTTAGCTTTAGGAAGTAACAGTTTTGGCTGGGAAAATATTGAGTAGAGCCAAAATTAACGTTTTGATAATGATGGTTGTGGATAGATAGATAAACTCTTTATTGTTCACACAAGAAGTTACAGACAAAAAGGATCATTACACAGACTTTCTTTAGATATATATAACCTAATTATGATTATTAAAGACTTTTGAATTCTCAGGCTTGGCGGTCCTCTGCTAGTGTTTTTACCTTATCGCACGACATGACATCTGCCTTCTCTTTAATGATGAAGATGTTGATAGTGCAAGAACTCATTTGCACTTTAGGTCGTCAGTGTTGGTGTAGTACTCACTGTATCTGCACATTAGTCCTGGCATCCCTCGTCAGCTTGGGCTCCAGCGCGCGCCAGGCGGAGTGCGGCGCGAGGGCCGCCGCGCGCCACAGGAGCGACACACTCTGCAGCGCTACACAGGCAGCCGCCGAGCCGGGCCGGTCTGAGCAGCGGTTGAGGGTCGAAGAGATGAGGGAGACGAGTTCTAAGCCGTGGGAAGATGCCCTGGGAAGTAGATTCAAATTTTGAGGGTGTAGAAAATTAGAGAGACCAGTTCCTAGCCGTAGGATGAGGCTTTGGGAAGTATAGAGTCGAGCTAGAAACAGTGCCATGCTCTGCAGCGCCAGGCACGCAGACGCCGAGCCGGCGCGGACCGAGCAGCGTTCAGGGTGGAGGAGATGAGGGAGACCAGCTCTAGGCCGTGGGAGGATGCTCTGGAAGATTGATTCGTATCTAACAGTACCACAGAAGGTCAGAGCAGCGGTTGGGAATGGAAGAGATCAAGGAGACCAGCTCCAGGCCGTGGGAAGATGCTCTGGGAAGTATGTAGATTCAAATTTTGAGGGTGGAAGAGACCAGGAAAAAAACAAGCTCTAGACCGTGGGAGGACTCTTTGGGTAGTATAGACTTGAATTTAAACAATGCCACGCTTTGCAGCGCTAGACTGGCGGCCGCGCGGTCGGAGTAGCGGTTGAGAGTGGAAGAGATCAAAGAGAACAGCTCTAGGCCGTGAGAGGATGTTCTGGGAAGACAGATTAATATTTAAGCAATGCCGCAGGAGGTAGGAGCAACGGTTGAGAGTGTTATAGATCAGGAAGACCAGTTCTAAGCGTGAGAGGACGCTCTGGAAGATAGGGTCGTATTTATAGACAGTGCCAGGCTGAACGTTAAAGACATTAGGGCAGCTAGCTAAAGACCGTGGGAAGACGCTCTGGAAGGTAGATTCTAGTTTAAACAGTGCCATGCTCTGCAGCGGCAGGCGGCGGTCAGAGCAGCGGTTGAGAGGGGAAAAGATCAGGGAGATCAGTTCGAGGCCATGGGAGAACGCTCTGGAAAGATAGGGTTGAATTTACATCAATATCGCACTTCTTAGTACAAAACTATATAAATACTAGCTGTGCCCCGCAGTTCCACCCGCGTTTTCCGGGATAAAAAGTAGCCTAGGTGTTAATCCAGACCATGAACAACCTTCATTCTAAATTTCATGTAAATCCGTTTAGCCGTTTTTGCGTGAAAGAGCAACAAACATACTCACAAACTTTCGGTTTTATAATATTAAGTAGGATATTGCGGTTTCGTAGAACTCTGTGAAACTAGATTAATAACAATACCAAAATCAGTTGATCACAGACCTCGTCTTTACTTCACTGACCTCAGTTCGCACATTCTCCTAACAGCCAATATCCGCGCTATTTCCACCTCCCACTTTAAATCGTCCGGCCGCCCCTGCCCTGGCTCCGCCAATATTTCTTGCAAGTATGGGAAACATCGCACCTAGAAGTAAAAAAAATAAATTAATCAGGCTTTATTACTTTGTCATCGTACAAGTATATCAAATTTTGGCTCAATCGGACATCGGGAAGTGGTTTAAAAATTTAGTTACAAGATTTGACCGAACATGCAAACATTGCAAATTAAATAAAAGCTAGTTTTTTTTTCTCGATTTCAGGGTTGGCTCCATAGTAAAAGTAGTTCATAATGATGAGTATTACAAGCTCTTTTCGGTTTAGTATACCCTTTCCTTTAACCCTGTGTATTCTGCGTATATCTTTACCTGCGATTCAGCTAAGCTAGCGTAGAGCATTATCAGCACAGACGTGGGGACTCCCTTGTTTGCCTTCAGCTTGTTCAGTATCGATACTATTGTTGGCACGTTTTCCTGGAACCAAAAATACTCATAACTTAATTTTTGACGCAAAATGCCTTTTAATTGTTACAGATTCTTTGTGAATCTGTATGAGTAAAAATATCAAATCAAGTCTAAGGGAATGAAAAGAACTGGTCTGTAACACGAGTTCTTACCGCGAGCCAAGAGAAAAGCGATCCAAAAGCCAAGGCGATTTAATTCAGGCTCGCGCTAAGAGCTCATGCAACAGACCCAGCTCTTTTCATTCATTAAGTTGATAGCGCAATAAAAAAAAGTCTTTATTTATAAACTTACCTTAGTCTTTGCCATGAGCGGCAAAGCTTTCAAGCAGTCCAGCCTCACTGCCGGCGATGTATCATTCGCTATCTTGTAAACCAAAATCGGCAACAACTCGACCGACACATCCTTTTTGAAATCCACCAATCTCACTACCATCCCCAAAACTTTTAGAACAATATTCTCTATTGATTTATTCTTCTCCATTATCACGCCGTAGAAGAAGGGCAGAAGTTCGACTTTGACCGAATCGTTTATGGACCCTATTCCGTTGAACCAAGAGTCTAGTTTCGCTTCGTCGTCTCTCAGACGCTCCCATACGGAGTGTAGTTTGACTACGATGGATAGATGACTGTCAGTGTGTAGTAGTGACTGAAAGAAAGAGACAAAAAATACAAAATACTGTAAGTGTGAAAGTAATAAGAACATAGACAGTCTTTCTTGTTCACACCTGACATTATAATAAGGATATGACATTTAAAAACTAGAGCGAAAACTGGCGGCCTTATCGCTAAAAACGACAGACGAACACACATACGCATAGTAAATTAATTTGCATTTTCGGGTGCAAACTAAGATTTTATAAATCTACCAATAATGGCCACTTTTATCGACCATCCATGACAAAAAAAACTAACCTGAAATATCTTATTAGACAAAAGATTGGGTATGTTCAAAGCAGAGTCATCTTTACTGCTCTCACGGTACACGTCCAGTATTTTAGCAGCCACCTTCAGCGCTGAAGTGGTGAGGTAGGAGGGCAGGTGGAGCCACTGGAGAGACTGCGCGACGAGCGTCGCGAGGGCTAGCGATGGGACCTCGTATTTGGAGATTATTGTTAGACCTGGAAACACACAGAGTTATAAGAAAAAGGCTATAAGGAAATCTGGGCTTTTTAAGGTCAGAGTGAACAGGCATTTTCTAAACCTGCATGCTTCATCTTTAATCACATCATCACTTACCAACCGGCGAGTTAGTGGTCAGGTAAGAGGTACGACTTTAGAAACGCACCAATCGATTTAAGGGGGGCAGAGGGGGGAAGGGGGCGGGGGAGGGGTATACCTCCCCCCTAAAAGGGGGAGCTGCGGAACCCCCCCCCCCTTCCAGAGATATGACATTTTTAATGTCCAACTCCATACATACTTAACTTAACCTCACTTTTTACTATTATTTTCGCTAGATAATTCATTTCGAACCTAACCTACCCATGTCAAATCTGTCACTCATTCGAACCTAACCAACTCATGTCGGATCTGTTACCCATTTCGAACCTAACCAAATAGCGTCAAAGCAAAGCAAAAACAGAAAGGAAAGAATTGAAATTGAAATATAAGAAATCGCGGTACGGATTCATGCGATTTTGAGTCTTGTCAACCCATCTTGCCACTGGATGACCAACGCTCCTCTTTTCTTGTCTCGGGTAATAACAAACACAGATTTTCAAAGAATTTTAAAAGACTTTTTAATTGAAAGGGCTTACTATAAAATTGAAGACTTCGCCTGTGATAAAGTCTCTTTACGTAAATTGTGTTTAGACTGTAATAATAATACTTGATTGATTATACCTACTATTGTAGTTATTTTATACATTGATATTTTGACATTGCAATTATTTATATATTTTGTTTTGACATTCTAATAATATTATTTTCTTTGACATTTAATTTATTGTGTATTAATTTATTCGTAAAAATTGTATTTGACATTCATAAGTGTCTTGACTGATTATACCTACTATTGTAGTTATTTTATACCTTGATATTTTGACATTGCAATAATCTAAATATTTTTTTTGACATTCTAATAATTTTGTTTCTTTGACATTTAATTTATTGTGTATTAATTTATTCGTAAAAATTGTATTTGACATTCATAAGTGTGCATTGATGTACCCATATTTGAATAAATTATTTTGAATTTGAATTTGACTGACTTACACAAATTAAAAGTGTCATGTAGATAGAGCGCCGAGGTTCGTGGCAGGTTTGCAGCTAGCAAGTGCAGAGTGACACCGGTGGCGGGGCGCAGGCTCGGGGCTCCGAGCGACAGGCAGCGCTCCATGAGCCGGTAGCAGGGACGAGGGTCGCGGCTGTAAGGAAACAAAGAATGTGAAGGGCAGTTCTGCAGTTGTAGCATTAGCATTATAGCCAAACCGTTTATCTTAGTCCTCGCCTGCGCGGTAGTGCGCGCCGCCCTCTCAGTCCCCCGCGCCGTCACACCCCCGCGCCTCTGTACCGCGCAGGCGAGGACTTAGATAAACGGTTCGGCTATAGTGTATTTAACTTGAGACTCATTTTACATAGATTGGCTTTCAAGACAGAAAAAAAGAGCTGAAGCCTGGAACATCGTACGTTTGGGACACGGTACTACGGTACCGGGTACGTTCTTCGGTCTTCGTCCTCGTAAATATAAAGTTTAAATTTAAGAGGATTATTAATTTAACAGCTCCAAAACTGACGCCATTCCTTTCGCAACAGCATTTAGGCTAAAATTATCTAAATAAGGCATGTCGATCTAGATTTAAACTTATTGTATAATGATTCAAACTTTATGGTGGCTGTGAAGTTAGGCAAGAGGCACTGCGTTATATCAAATTTGAATCATAAAGCAAAAAAAATATATATTATACAAAGGCCTAACCCGTATCGTAGAAGCTCGTTGGATATCCTGGCCAGCATAGGTAGTAGCGCTGTGACGTACTCTGCGTTTTTCTGGTAAATAGCAGCGTCGGTGACGGCGCAGTAGGCACTGAAGGCGCGCTCTATCAGGGTAGGGTTGCAGATCTGAAGGGAGAGTTTTATTTATCAGCTTGGTTGGTACTTTTCTTACCTATAGATCAAAAAAGCACGCGGCCTGACTGAAGGTAATCAAATCAAAATATGTAATTTAAATACTCAACGCTGCTCAGAGATACAAAAAGTAGTGGTAGAATAGTAAATATACTGCCTTTACTTTATGTGACAGTCTCTAAGTGATCATCGCATCCGATACTGTAGCTACACCTAGGGTATTATTAGTGTATTGCAGACTCAAACTAAAAGGATCAATCCCTTTACACTTCACCCTTCTTTTAGTGGAGTTTAAACTGTTTCTATTGCTTGGTTTTAAGATTATTTTTTAAGTACAAAATGGTACTTTGGTGTGATCTTTCTGTAGTGGTAGGGCTCTTTTGCAGAGCCCGCCTGGGGAAGTACCACACCTTTGCCAGTTATTCCACCGCCAAGCAGTAATGTGCAAACATTACTGTGTTCCGGTTGGAAGGGCATTGTTTCCAGTGAAATTACAGGGCAAATGGGAGATTAAACAACTTATATCTCAGGGTGACGAGCGCAGTGCTGTGCCGCGCAGGGTTTTGAATTCTGCGAGTTAAAAATTCTGAGTGGCGCAGACCTGTTATGGGCAAACGTGACGTTTAACATCAGGCGAGCGATTTGCTCGTCTCGTCACTCAATTACATAAAAAAAAAAAAAAAAAAAAAAAAATCTTATTTTGGAGTAGAAAAAGGTAGCATGAATTTACCTGTTGACAGCTCAAGCAAGCTAAAAGCAGAGAGCACTGAGCATCAGTTTGTGGCAGACTGAGCAACAGCTGCCACGGCTTGATGCTGCCCTCCCGCTGTGGGTTGCATGTGAGGTAGAGGAACACTGACCGGAGGAGCTCTAGGCTGTTTGATGACACTCTGAAAGGCAGATGAATGGTTTAGTTGTATAGATAGTGGTAGATAGTGTTGGTGTTGTTGTGTTGACAGTCACTTATAGCAGCAAGCTACTCAATTGTATGATTGGATCAAAAGTATGCAAGTTATCTTCTAACAAATATACAAACATAGTCTTGTATTACACATTGGTTCTTTTAGACTTTAGGAGCTTTGCTTCGCTTGGTCAATTAACACATTCAATGCCACCATTATTTTCTAGTAGAATGTGTTAAAGACAATGTTAAATTTCCTTCAACTTACGTAAAATCAGAGTGAGTGCACAAAGCCTGCATCTGAGCGAATACATCATCTTCTGCGCCCTTATTCTTCTCCAATACCGTTATGAACGGATGCTGTGGAGATTTGAGTGAAAACTGGCACTTGTACGGCTGTCCAGGGATAAGGCGAGATTTGAGGTCTAAGATGAGGAGTCCCGTCATAGTGGAGATTATTGCAGAGTAGTTACTGGAGACAAGAAAGTTAGATAAACAAAAAAAAATCAGTAGATATTTGTTTAAATTAACATCTTCAGATTTCTTCTACTACCTAATCTACAAAATATGTTAGCTATAAGCTGAGAGAATATTGGAAAAAGGTATTAATATTTTTTGACTTTTTAGTTGGCATAAATCTGATGTTATTTTAGAGCGGGAACCTGCAGTATAGTTTGTAGATGTCACTTTTATGATTAAATGAGCTACTTCATAAGCTACGACCTACGACAAGGAGACTGAGAACAATAAGTAGATCATGAGGCTACTTACTGTGCAGTCGGTAGCAAGGTTACTACAGTGGACATAGTATGCGCTATCTCCAGAACTCCAAGCTCCACCAACGCCAGGAGGCCCTGGCAAGCCGTAAGGCTCACTATCACCTCCTTCGAGGAACATTTCTCCCTCAACAATTTCAATTCTTCATTTTCGAGCACGAACTTATACCGTTCAGCCGGCTTGAACTTCGATTTGATCGTCGATATTAACTTGTCAATGGCGTTAACGACCAGGACACTATTGTTTGTGTTAAGTTTGTACTCTATTTCGTCCATTTTTGAGTTTATATAATGATTTTAATAGATGCCGGTTCGGAAATTATCAGAAAATGAAAACTAAAACACACAAAACAGCTGATTTTGCAGCTGATCGAAGAGATGAGAGATGTCAGTTATTTTTATTGTCAGTGTCAATGTTTCTCGTTTAAGTAATTAATGTCATTGTCAATAATTTAGAAAAAAGGTTGCCATATATGTAGTTTTTCTCACGATTTTGGGGAAAAAATTGGCTCTTGGTGAAATCGTTGGGAAATTAAAATATTGACTTGGGGAATTTTGGGGATATATTTTTGAAGTGTTTTCTCAAATATACAGTATTCTGGACGTAGCTTGGTTTATCTAACATTAATGACCCAAGATTTGTGATCTATTCTACCGGGACTTTCGCCAAAAACTGTTTTTGCCAACGTTCGACCAGTCATAAAAATCACACACAAGTATTTTATGACATCTTGTCATAAAATACTATCCGAAAATGCCTTTTTTTATACGAATAACGATTTAGAGTGTTTTTTTCACATAGTATTATTTTGAGAGAAAAAATGATATAGGGATTTTTTAATTAGACCGGGCAACTGTGACAGAAAAATTAGAAATAAAAAAAAAAAATTTTTTTCTTCATGAATGAGTCAATTAACTTTTCTTGTTATTATTTATTTAATTACGATTGAAGCTTCGAAATCCTTAGCAATGTCGACTCCGCCACGGGAAACCATCCAAAAACAAATACAGCAAGACTGGGCAAACAGGGAATACATTGAAGTAATTACAGGAAGCATAAAAAAAATCACTGATTTTCTAAATTCCTTTGGTAAGTTTAGCTTTTCTACAAATCGGTCTTCCTCTAATTAATATTAATAAAATCTAAGCCAAACTGGTCATTTTAGATTTATTTTAGAATAACAAAAGACCCCTACGAAGTTTTGTTCAACTCGATAATTATTTGTTTAAAATTTGTACCTGGAAAGGAAAATTACTTTAAGTATATTTATCCGTATAAAGCTGTTGCTTGGCCCCTGCCGCTAAAGTGACTGCAGAGGTTAAGTTTGTCAGCTTCAGGAATTTCATTACTGTTGATACATTGGCTGTGCCTATCTATGTATTTACCTTTACTAATAACATGTTTACAGTCATCACATCTGACATCATTAGTTGAATATCCTGTAAACTGTTGAACAACAAAAATTATTAATCCAATCCAAATTCATTTATCACTAGCTAGTTGTGTCCAACGATTTCACCTACTTTACTGCAAGAACCGTTTTTTGGGCATGAAAACTAACTTATTTGCTAATTGGGAGTACTTACTTACTTGGTACTTGGCGAGCGGGCTCTTTTCCGCAACTAGGCCGGTGATCGGCCCTTTTTGCGTGAACGGGTGACGGCAGCTACTCCAGCCACCCGATGTCCTCCAGGAAGTCCAGCAGCTTGCGCGTCCCGCTGCAGGCCTCCCGCAGGGTTCCCGGTGCTCCCAGGAACTTCGCTCTTTGAGATGCCACGCTATCGCACTCTAGGAGCACGTGCCTGGCCGTTTCTTCTGCCTCCATGCATCCTCTGCATAGGGGGCTGTCTGTGACACCTATGGTAAACAGGTGTTTGTTTAGTGGGCAGTGACCGGTGACTATGCCGACGAAAAGTCGGAGCTTGTCCCGTTTGAGATTGAGGAGCTTTCGGGAGGTTCTCGGGTTCAGTTCCGGGAACGCCTCCTTTGACTGCCTACAATCTTGTGTACTTGCCCAGTGTTCTTGGTGTAGTTTGTATGTTCTTTGTCGAATCCAGGTCCGAATCTGGCTGAAAGGTAGAGGGATCATTGGCTCTGGTCCAACAGGGCGCATTGCCGAGCCTCTCCGTGCCAGTTCATCAGCCGCGTCGTTACCTCTGGATCCACTATGACCTTTAATCCACTGAAGAGTCAGTGTATTGTGCTTACTGACCTTCTCTAGCAGGTGGTGACATTGAACTGTTAGCCCTGAAGAGTGTTCAACTTTTTGCAGTGCTCGAAGAACCGCCATGCTGTCAGAGAGTATCCTGATTTTATAGCCAGTTACCTTTCTATTTAGTATTGCTGTGGCCGCTTGAATGATACCTGCACATTCCGCTTGAAAAATGGAGCTGAAAGACCCCAGAGCTAAAGCTGTGTGGATATTCAGCTCTTCAGAGAAAGCGCCTGTACCAGTACCTGTGTTGGTCTTAGAGCCATCAGTGTAAATCCTAAGTTCTATTGTATTGGTGTTTTCACTAGGCTCTTCGTGTAATTGTACTCTATAGCTTTTGATAAAGATGTGTTGCTTAGGTACCCTATCGTAAATAGAGAGAATGTCAGGGTTGCCCACTGCACATTCCTTTATAATCGTTGTGTGGGTTGCTGTTGTGTTTTGCTCCCAGAGGCTGAGTGCTCGGAGCCTATATGCGGAGGCCGCGGCTTCCTGCTGTATATGTAGCTGCAACGGTGGGAGATTCAGTAGAGCCTCCAGGGCTGTAGTTGGGGTTGTTCTCATACATCCAGTTGCGGCTACACATCCCAGTCGCTGGAATTTTTTCAGTTTGTTAATTGTGGTGTTCTGTTTGGTTCTAGGCCACCAGACTAGGGCTCCATAGGTTAGAGAGGGCCTAATTACTGTGTTGTATAGCCATAGTGTTATTTTTGGGGATAGCCCCCAGGTTTTACCTATCATTTTCCTGCATTGCCAGAAAGAAATGATAGATTTCTTGATTTTGTGTTGGAGGTGATTTGCCCAGTTTAATTTGCTGTCTAGTATGATACCTAGGTACTTTACCTCATCCGTTAGTGACAGCTGTGTATTGAACAGATGTGGTAGTGTATAACCCCCTAGGTTTCTTTTGTTGGTGAACATTACTAGTTGTGTTTTATTAGGATTCACGGACAATCTGTAATTGATGCACCAGCTTTCTACCATCCTTAGCGCATTGTTCATAATATTACATGCTACACTTGCAAAGTGTCCTGATATAAGGATGGCCAGATTGGGAGTATAAAACTAGCTTCAAATCAAATGGTAGGTATGTCGATTCAGTCATTTTTGCATGATTGATAAAGTACACATTCAAACATACAAACTTTTGCATTTTAGTAGGACTAAATAGGGTAAAAACAAAAAATCTAAATGACATCAGATCAGCAACATCTCGGCACAAATAAGTTCTTGAAGAACATTATTGACATACATATCCGCCAAATAGGGTTTTTCTTACACTCAGTCTTTCTGGGTATTATAATTATAATAACTGATATTTTGTAAAATATTGACTTATTGCAGACATGTCATGCCGATCCCGTCTTGCAACCCTGAATGAGAAGCTCACCTCGCTGGAAAGGAAGATAGACTATTTGGAAGCATGTGTAAGCAAATTGAAACTTTTTGTTATTATTTAAAGCAAATTAAAGGAAGCTGTACTGTACTGTACTTCTACATTTTGTTGTAGGCCACATTATTATTTACCATAAGGTAAAATATACATGAAATAAGATTGTATCCACCGACCCACACTTAGCCAGCGTGGTGGAATACAGCCTAATCACCCTCCAAAGGTAAACCTGGCATCTTAGCAGTGAGATGATCAAAGGTTGCTTTGAATTAAGTTTGTATGGATAGATGTTTGGCCTGTCCTATGGCCAGCAATGCCTGTTCAATAGCATTGCTGGCCATTTGCTGCTTTGGGATTGTTCTTCATGGCAATGTTTTATTATCTCAAAAACCTTCTTTAGTGTGCAGTGTAGGGTTATTATCTTATAAAAACTACTTTTTCAGGGTTTAATAATTTTCTGTCAATTTTCAGGTAACAAAAGGCGAAACTCTAACATAAACCACAGTGAGATAACCACCACCATACCAGTATGTTCTCTGTAATTATATCTGTACTTTTATGTAGAAATAAGAATTGTTCCATAAATATAACTTAGGGATATATGAATAGGAGCTATTTCTATATTTGTTAAGCTGTGTGCTTAATGGGTAAGGTTGTTGAATAAATGAAGTTAGAGGTTTTGTTTACAGACAATAATGTTCTTTGACCTTGGGTGGCCAAAAGTTTATAAAAAAAGTAATTTCAAATAGGCCGAGTAGCTAGGGTAGCCCTGTGGCCCTTTTTTTTTTTTTTTGTGACCCAGGGAAAATCCTTTATGGATACCACCGGCCTCGGGGGGAGCACGGTAGTTATGTGGGAGTCTCCGCCCTAGTGGCGGCCTACCCACTAAAAACCCTGGGGTGTTCCCCCTTGACGCTACCCACCGGGGGCTATGGGCACGCTTTCGCACTCTTCCACGGCCCTGTGGCCCTAGCACAACTTTGAAGTAAGAATACGTAGAGAGTATTCGATAGAAAAGTGTACACCATTTATGCCCGTCAAGAGCGCCCCTGGCGGGCGTAAATGGAAGATTAAATGATGTGCTAGGCTCAGTGGTGTCAGAGTTTTTAGGCCACCTGAAGGCTTAAAAGAGATAGTAAATTTTGGCAAATGACTAAGACTCAAGTAGAATGAAATAATATAATATCAATGGCCGCACAATAATTATTTATTAATGTATTTATGAGTAAAACAGAATTATGTATTATTTAAATATATTTATAACTAAGATTTTTTTTCTCTGCTGGATCTACACAATAAATTAAATGTGTTTTTTTATACAAATTAAATAATACTGCCAAAACTTGTAGATCTGGCTCTATGCCTTGCATTTAACATAAGTGACTATGATTTTATTATTTATACAAATATATATATTATCTTATAGCTAAAACTGTTTATAATTTATTTATAATCTTTCTAATAGTATGGCAATACCCTGCCCTCCTCCGCAACTCGAAGCTGCTATAGCTTTTTTTGCATTTAGCCTCCTGAAAACGACAGATAAATTCATTAATCATATTTACTGAATTGTATAAAGACAACAGACAGCCTGCTTACGGGTTGATTACATGTAAGTAGTAGGTACTGTGGCGAGACAGTAAATAGGCAACTTGTTCGAGCAAACGAATCATGGTTCTACTGACTGTCTCGCCTCATCAAAATATTTATACAAGCTGAGTTCTCGGCCGAAGGCACTGTCTTTTCACGTATAATCAACACATTAGGGGCAGCGGGATCAGTTCAGCCTAAACTCAGCTCAGGGATTGAACCGAGCCCAAAGCTCAAAATTGTTTGGTTTTATCACATAGTAAATAACTGTAGGAATAGAGTTCAATAGGAACTCGTTATTCGATCGGTGTAATCGGCCCTAAGACTGTATAATTACTGATCACAAGACTTAAAATCACCTCAATTGATAAACCAGGCTGGTAGCCATCCTCGCCCCGGTAGCCGCCACGGGGTGGCCCACAGCCAGCGCTCCTCCATTCACGTTGACCTTACTCTGGTCTATGTTCAGCTCTTTGATGGTTGCCAGGACTTGTGCCGCGAAAGTTTCGTTTATCTGTAAAGAGAAAGAAAAAAATAAGTACAGAAACATCAAATTAAAATCGTTACAGAAGAAAAGACGTTGTTCAAATGACTGTAAAGATCAAGCTTGAAATCCATACGAACCACAAACTTAATAAAACGCATTAAAATTTGGCCATTTATTAGAGGAATTTAATCTTAAAACGCCCTTTCTTGGGTGATTAGTCAATAGCCATCCTTTGTCCTACAGAGACTAGCGGAGAATATGTTTATTTAATTTCCCTTTATTTTATTCGAATCAGCCAGTAAATCCATTAGCTACCACCGTTTATTAAAAATCTAAAAACTGTTTACATAAATTGATTTAGCTCAAATTGCGCACCTCAAATAAGTCCACATCCTCAACTTTGATCTCTTTATCATTTAGAAGCTTCCTAATCGCTGCAACCGCAGCCACCCCAGTGTCCAAGGGATCAACTCCAACGCAAGACCAGCCCGCTATCATGGCAAGTGGCTTCAGGTCTTGGCTTTTAACTGCTTCTTCGCTGGCTAGAACTAAAGCTGCCGCGCCGTCTGCTGCTACCTTAAAAAAAACATGGATATTTGTTAATAACCAAGCGTGACTTCCATTCGGCTTAAAATCTACGGTTTTGACTCGGATTTTGTTAAACATCGAGCGCGACGGCGGCGCGGCGTAGTTCTACTTAGAAGTGACGCGAAACCTGCGCGCAGAACAGACATCATACAACTTACTAAGCCACACCACGACGCCACTTTCGCGTTCGTGTTACGCAACGCTTTTTTCGCGCTCGCTTGCGTGCAATGTTTCGACTTGCAGAAAGTGCCTTCTTCAATCTGTTTTATATAAACTGCAAGCAATCCCTGAAATCGCATTCCTATATTGGATCATTGGTGTTGGTAGGATTGCAGTTATTGCTGCAAACCATAAGTGCAGTAAGTTTTGGGAAATTCTTGGTAGTTTACTCTCAAATTTGAAGCTAATAGCTCCTATGATTTTGATAGGGTTTTAAATATTTGTTTCAAGACTTACAGAAGAATTTCTACTGGTCACTACCGTTCCGTCTTCTAATAAAGTTGGCAACAGATACAGTTGATCTTGGTCCAGGCTGGTATGTTGTAACTGGTCTTTGATGACTTCCACTTCCTTCTTTCTTAGAGTCACTGTCAAGCTCGTGATTTCATTGGCTAAGATTTTGGAATCCTCAGCTGGAGAGAACAATGAGAGAAGAATTTATTACTTCTGTTGGCTCTTATGAGAAATGGTTACTCAATTATTTATTTGTTTTTGTGGATGTTTCCAGAATACAAATAGTACAATATAGTATAATATGCCCAAACAATTACCTGCCTTCCACTTTCTTAGGCTGCCTAAAGTAAATTCATCAACATCTTCTCTTTTGATCTGATATTTCTTCGCCACCTCTTCGGCGATCTTCGGAAGGCTCAGTCCAGTATAGCTGTCCACCAATCCTCGTTGTATGTGATCTTCAAGTATGTACGAGGCTCCGAGAGAAGTTCCGAAGCGAGCGTTTCTGACTAGCATTGGTAGTGATGACATAATTTCCGTTCCGCCTGTGAGAATTATGTTTGAGGTTCCGAAGAGAATATCCTAGAAGATTAATAAATAATAAAGCATAATTGCATTGTTTCCTAGATAGTTTTAATTAATAGTAAGTTTTATAAAAGTCAAGCCAAATAACATGACGAGGATACCTTACCTACCTACTGGCTAGTTTTGGATGGCGCGCGGCGCACTTTTTACCCCACGACGTAACGGAGAATTTAATGTGTTTAGGGAGAGAGTTTGTTTTTTAAATGTCACAAATAAAAACATCAATTTATTATTTTCTGCCACTTGTGAGCCATTTTCTAGGAATTGGTTCTTACCACAGCTCCGGTGATAATGGCCTGTAGTCCAGTCCCGCAGGCCTTACTGACGCCTAGGGCAGGCTTCTCTATAGGAACTCCCGAGTATATCCCACAGTACCTTGGAGTCTTCCCGCCATCGCATTGGCTGAGCTGAAAAAGAGTTTTCTTATTGTTTATTCACTGTATGAATCTTCCTATTGCTGAGTAAAGTATTCCGTCAAAAAGCTAGCGCAACAGCAGTGTGGTGTGACGTAGGAGCGCTGCGTGCGCTATGGTTTCGCTAGTGTTATTCACTAGTTTATAACAGTAATACTTACGTAATAAGAATTTCCTACAACAGTTTGATCCACAAGTGTAGGGTCTACATTGGCTGATTGGAGAGCGTCTTTTGCAGCCGCCGCGTACGCATAGCAAGCTGGCAACTCGCGCAGCGGCCCGCCATAGCTGCAGAACGGCGTTCTTTTCGCGCCAATTAAGAAGATACCTAGAAATCATACATCTTTGCCGACTTTCGCGCTACGTCAACTATTCTGACGACTTTTGGCGGGAACGTGGAAGAGACATGTTGCTTCATTTTGTTATTTTACTAACTTGTGTAATTTTGAGTGTTAATGGTGCCGAGTTTGAAGGCGCATTTAAAATTTCTAAATTAGCTAAACCGCGTAAAATTCCTAAATATCTTAAAGCAAGTTTGAAGGTACCACTTTAGGAAATTTAGAAACGTCAAAGTCAATTTTACGAAACGAATGAACGAAATCGACTTAAACTACTCAATTTAGAAATTATAACTTGATTCGGTAGTTTGAAGGTACGTTTTTATGTCATTTTAAAATGCTTTAGGTTTACAGTCCGGCAAGTATAACTTGGCGCGGCTGTGCGCCACTGTGTACTTTTATAACTGCTTCTCTTGTACCACTTTTTATCACTTTAGGCATGATGATAGCACAGTAGCAAATATAATAGTAGCAAAAATATTCGCAACGATGTTTACTATGAACTCGGAAGTGTCAAAGTGAATTTTCAATTTAGTTCCTCAAATTTCCACCGCCAACTTAAACTTGTGGCACTGTATTTTTAAACAAACTTAGGAAGCACCATTTTGAATCCTGCTTAAAAAAGTTAAATTTCAAAGTGAGTTTAAAACAAGTAATTGAGTGTTTTTACTTACAAAACAAATTCTTTGCAAAGTTAAGCACAACGAAAAATGTATGAAAACCTGTAATTGCCCATTAGTCTTTCCTGTTCGGTGCTACATGTGATCAAAGTACATACTATTTTTCGAATAACATCGGTAATAGAAAAGTGTACCTCTGCCGTTTTGGTGTTTTTAGTGGGTTTCTATTGAAAAACCTTAATAACTTTAAACTTGTCAGGAATTTTAACCTATATCTTTAACTTACCCTAGGTAAGGATTTCGGAAAGCACTAGGTCTAGTACCTTAGACCCAGCGCTTTAAATTGCTACAGGGAAACAGAATAATACACTACAAACTACAGTTTATGAATACTTCTTGCTAATGTAATTTAATGTGAATTTTATTAAAATAAATGTGTATTACAAAAAACAACAACTTTTTAAATCTTAGTATTAATATTCGTGGTACTAGACTGGTCAAGTCTTATAAAACAAATTCTTTGCAAAGTTAAGCACAACAAAAAATGTATGAAAACCTGTAATTGCCCAATAGTCTTTCCTGTTCAGCGCTATATGTGATCAAAGTACATACTATTTTTTGAATAACATCAGTAATAGAAAAGTGTATCTACCTCGGCCGTTTTGGTGTTTTTAGTGGGTTTCTATTGAAAACCGTACATCGTAGACCGCATCATTGCTTACCATCAGGCGAGATGGCGGCGCAAGCCTATTTATGACTGAATAAAAAAATAAATAAAAACCTTAATAACTATAAACTTGTCTGGATTTTTAACCTATATCTTTAACTTACACACCCTAGGTAAGGATTTCAGAAAGCACTAGGTCTAGTACCTTAGACCCAGCGCTTATAATTGCTACAGGGAAACAGAATAATACACTACAAACTACAGTTTATAAATATTTCTTGCAAATGTAATTTACTGTGAATTTTATTAAAATAAATGTGTATAAATGTGTACAAAAAATAACAACTTTTTAAATCTTAGTTTTAATCTTCTTATCTTATTAGTCGTTCACTTTTGGTAGACTGGTCAAGGTCTTGGTTGTAATATTACTAGGAGGCTCCTCACTGTCATCGATAGTCCGTCTTGGAATGCTTCTGCATTCCTGGCGGTTGATTGCATCGCAAACACACTGAAGCACGGTGGCCTGTGTGGCATTTTTTATGAGATTGGTCCATCGAGTTGGTGACCAGATCGGGACTGTGCTTGCCTTTAACACGGTACTGCACTACGAGCCTCTCCATCGAATTCTCGTACCTGGAGATATGCCCACAGCACTGCAGTATTCGCACTTGCACAATCGACGAAAGTCTATCTTGTATGTGAAGTTCCTTGAGAATAGAATTGTTTCAATAGTTTGTTTTAGTATTTTTAGAACGAAATAAACTTTTCTGTACATAAAA
The DNA here is from genome assembly GCA_949125135.1 of Alcis repandata. NCBI lineage: Eukaryota > Metazoa > Arthropoda > Insecta > Lepidoptera > Geometridae > Alcis > Alcis repandata. The sequence goes on from OX421237.1 coordinate 2,374,561, forward strand.
CACTAATTTAAGCGATGTTGTTGCGCTTTCTTTGCCATAACTTGTTTACACCATCATTGAACTGGATTTCGTTTTCTTATTATTTTCATTGCACTGAAAATAAAAATAACATTTAGCTAGCAGGTACGATAAAATTGAAAACATTCATTAGAAGCAGTGAAAGATAATCACATCTTACGAGTTTAAGCACAGATCACAACATTGATGTGAAAGGTTTTATGGTTCGTTTAATATTATTTTCTGATAGAGCAAGTTAATCCAAGGGATACATATAGTCTTCAATATTTTCTGGACTTCGAGGAGCTAAGTCTTCTTTAATGGGATTAGCTTACCTTTATTTGAATGCGTAGTTATTTTACAAGTTCTTTACTCCATCAGCTTTCTTGCTTTGATACCGTAGTTTGCTTTGTGTAGGTATCTTTGAATTACTTTACACGGACAACAACGATGCGGTTAATAAATAATAAAGCTATTCTTAAATTATCTTCTAATTTGTATACAATTTATATTTCCAAAACAATGAAATCAATCTTAATGTTATATACGATATAGCGAGTGCCAGGTTACAAAATTCAAAAACCACCATTTTTATCGAGTAATTCCATTTGATAAATTTTTGTCGTGAACCAAAACAAAAAATATTTATCAACTTTTTCTACTACAGAAAAGAATGCCTTCACTAGACAAGATTTATTATATGAATCCAACAATTTCTTGTACCTACGTAGTGATATTTTACAAAAATTGAACCATGTGCAAGCAGAGAACACATTTTTACATGATAATTAACTTATTACGTAAACATAGTTAATTCAGGAACACACGAATACTTCTAGTAAAACATTAATGTATGAAGAAAGATAATTACAGAAAATAAAATTAAATAGAAAAATCGGTTAAGAGCTAGCAATATTCGCTATTTCGTTCAGCAAAATTCTTGATTATCTGTGGATGAAATCCAACGATAATCAAGAATTTTGAACGAAACTAGAACGGAAACCGGTCTTTTTTCACAACTTTATTTATCTGTGAATTAAACTTAGCTGAACGAAAACGATTTAAATTCCGTTCAATTTATTAGTTAGGTGGTGCCTTCGAACTTGCAATTTTTACACCTGTCATTTAAATTTAAGTATTTTAGCAGATTTAAGATTTTTACGTTGCGCCCTTCAAACTCGACACTAATGTTTATTTTAAGTGGGGAAAATAACCATTAAGTGCTCGAGGACGTGCACGAGTGTGGGCAAATCATAAAATGCAGTGAATCGTGTCATTCCGTGTTGCTTCCAAAACTCCTTAGAAAAGCCTCTAGTAAAGTCTCCACTACTTTACTGGGGTACACCGAACATATTCTTAAAACGGACACTGGCAGAATTGCGGCTTACATAGCCGCAGAGTCCAAAACAAAAGAAGAAGAAGAACTATTCTGACTTAACGCAAAACTGTTTTTTCAATGTTTTTTTTTTTTTACATGTATGGTACAAATATTTGCCCAGCATTACTGGAATAAGACTTACGAATATAGGACTTAAGTAGCTACCTATTGAGTATTGAAGAACCTATTAGGTACCTATGTATCTTAATTTCAGTAACAATAATAATATAATTCACAAAATGGTTGTAACATTTTTAACACGGGCAAGCATTCATTATAAATATTATAATGTAACGAAATCATCGGCTTGTTTTCACGTCGAGAATAAATTAATCATTATCGATTATTTGGAGGTTATATTTGACGCTTCTTGCGGTGGCATCCAGAATGAACAAACATATTGTAAAATACTGTAAGTATAATAAAGATAAATAATAAGATACAAATAGGTACTTACACCTACTATGCTAAGCCGGTACCTACTGCGTTAACAACAGTCATTACAAAACATACGTAACATGTTTTTATTTTGATTAATAGGGGGCTAAAAGTACCAAATCTTATCTTTTATCTTGGAGTGGGGCTTATGCTTAATCTCAAATAAAATACTAACCTTTGGTCGCCATTATCTCGAACGCCGACAATAAGTAATCAAACTTCCAAACGTGTTTTGTTGAGAACTAGCAACAGCACACTAAATATCAGATACGTTCGCTTTATCAAGACAAATAAAGCTATTATAGATACAAGACCCTCTTTTGGTTATTTTTATTCATTGCAATAAGATAAACATTAAAATGTAATATTTCACCGAATATTTGGTTGTAGATCTGTGTATCTTGTGTAGGTAAGTATATCTTAATTTATAGCAATTAATGAGTAAAGAATAGCTGAATATTAGATAGTATAGTATACGAGTTAGAACTAGGCGCCTAATGTTTATGTATGGGCAAAACCTTTTTCTGTCAGTGTTCTATGTTCTATCTATGTAAATATAATGTACCTAACTAGGTTACTAGTTGTTAGAATCCAATAATAGATTATTATATTACTAGCTGCGCCCCGCGGTTTTAACCGCGTTTTCCGAGATAAAAAGTGTGTTAATCCAGACCATGAACAATCTTCATTCCAAATTTCATGTAAATCCGTTCAGCCGTTTTTGCGTAAAAGAGTCGCAAACATACATACATCCACAGTTCCATACATTCTTACAAACTTTCGCATTTATAATATTTATTAGTAAGATATTAGGCCCAAGTTTGAAGGCTTGACAGATCTAAATTTCCTAAAACTATTGGCATCCTTGTCTAATGGCTTGCAATGATAAAGACAGATATATTTTTAGTTACTTTAGATCTGTTTTAAAATGCCTTCAAACTTGGGCCTATTGAGGCATTAGTGTCTCACTCTTGGGCAAAGGCTTTCCCTTCCTAAAATAGTAGATCAAATTTATAAAAACCTTTAGAGTCGTTTATAACACCGGTTCTAAATAAATAACAACTTTGGTAAAATAAAATTTTATTGAGCAAATAACACTTAACAATACTTACATTTTGACGTAAAAAGAAACTAAGAAAAGGGTTGATAGACTTTACAGAATTTAGACAGTCTCAAGCAGGAGGGCGATGCCTTGACCGCCGCCGATGCAGGCCGAGCCGATACCTCTCTTCAAACCTCGGCGTCTGCGAAGTGGAAAATGAACATGAAATTACGAAAACAAAATTCAATAAAAGTCAAGTAGTCTAAATGTTGGCAAAGGATAGGGAGAGACAAAAAATTTCTTACAATGTCCACTGCTGATATGCTCCTGCAATAAAATCTGAACTCATACTACACTCAAAAAAAAAAGCTAGAAAACCAAATTCTAACTCTGACAGAAAGCAAAACTATTCCCGAGTGACTACAGCTCTTGCAGGGCAAGCACGCTGCGGGAACAGCTAGAATATATTATGTTTGCCTCTTTCTCTTGGTCTTTTTGGCTTTTAGGAACAGTGCAAGACTTGCTGTAGGGCGCAGCTAGTAAAGAATAAAGAGTTACAAAGTGCTCACCTGAGCTCATGCGCCAAATGCGCGGTGATTCTGGCGCCGGACGCTCCGACCGGGTGCCCCATAGCGATGGCGCCTCCGTTCACGTTGAGCTTGCTCTGGTCGAGGCCTAGCTCCTTGACGCAGGCCAGGGTCTGCGCTGCGAAGGCTTCGTTGATCTGGAGAAGACAACTTGTTTTAAGCTGATGTAAGTACGCATATTCTTTCATTTCATCTGGGACCAGCAAACTATGAAGATTTTTAAAGAGTCTTTAACGGATTTTGTGCGGGTGACTAAAGGACCAAAAACGAGGAACAATTTGTGTACTGCGTCTATACACATACTTTGCATGTGAGCGAAAACACATTGGAGAACAAGTTTCTGACTAGAAGATTTCTACTGACGTTCCTCATGGGACGCATTGGACATCTATATTCCCTTACCTCAATAAGATCAATATCATTGAGCTTGAATCCAGTAACCTTCAGCAGGTTTTGGATAGCCGGCACGGGGCCGATGCCCATTATGCTGGGGTCGACCCCAATGAAGGACCAGCCCAGCAGCCTCACGAGGGGCTTCAGGCCATTCTGCTGTACTGCTTCCTCGCTGGCTAGGATCAGTGCTCCAGCGCCGTCGTTTACTCCCTGCGAGATAAGAGTATGTTATTGTTAACGCACTAAGTAAAATAATTGGCTGTAGTAAGTATACAGACAGACGAACGGACGAACAGACACTAGATTCTCGCCATAAGGGTTCCTTTTCAACATTTTGGTACGGAGTTACGGAACCCTATAAACGTCAACATTGGCACAGTGATCATCACCTCTTGGTAGTCTTTTAATTTTTACGCGAGTTCCCGTAATGTATCATCCATTTTTGACTTCATTCAATTTACTCTGCATAGTAACAAAACTTCACAAGTTACGCTAAAACCACTGTACTTACACGCCAGTCAAGAATAAAAAACCACTTGTAGAAAGGATACTTCCACTCTATCGCCCAAAACTTACGGATGAGTTTCCAGCAGTGACCACACCGCCTTTCCTGAAGAGAGCTGGCAGCTTGTTCAGCGCTTCCGAGTTGGTCTCGGGCCTGGGGTGCTCGTCCTTGTCAACAACGACTTCTACTTTCTTTACTTTCACGGTAATTGGGGTCAGTTCTGCTTTAAACACGCCGCTGTCCTGAGCTGGAGGAAAAGTTGTATTAACTTGATGAAAAAGTACTAGGTATACTTACTAAGATAAAACTTTAGATCTGGTTGCTTGTCGGAAGTGAATTTAATGAAATTATTTGCTTGCAACTAAACTTTAGAATCAGCTACTTATATTTGGAAAAGTCAGGAACTTGGAGAGTCGTTCTCATAAAGGGTTCTCTCGTAATAACCTATTCTTTCGTGTCGAATCATTGTTTCCGATATTTTATTTTTAATGTGATTCCAAGTTTTAATTTATCAGTCTTTGAAGAAATTTCAACTCACCAGCCTTCCACCTCTGCTGTGACTGCAAAGCAAACTGATCAACCTCGCCCCTCTTAAGCTCATACTTCTCCGCCAGGTTCTCGGCCGTCTGCGGCATGGTGAAGTTGCAGTAGGTGTCTAGGGAGCTCGCGGTGAGGGAGTCTTCGAAAGGAGTGTTAACTCCAAGGTTGACGCCGTACCGAACGTTTCTGACCACGAATGGTACAGCTGACATGTTTTCTGTGCCGCCGGCAAGGGAAACTTGGGCTGTTCCTGTCATGATATCCTATAACATGCATTGAGATGAGAGATTGAAAATTTGCTGCGGCTACGGAATCCTAAATCGTTAGTTTTGTCAGAATAAAAATTAGCCTGTATGTAAATCCAAGGTATCATGCCAAATCCGAATCCGTTTACCACCAAACTACCAAACATACCTACACACTTTCATGGGTGATACTTACTAGCTGGATCCACGGTTTCACCCGCGTTATTATTCTAAATTTTATCTAATTCCTTCGAGCCGTTTCAGCTTGAAAAAGTAACGAACATACAGATAATATATTTTTTTGCATTTATAACATTAGTAGGATTCGAATGATTAGGTATCAAATCATCGATTAAAAAGTTTCACTTCAACCAACATACCTGAGCACTGTTAACGATAGCCTGGAAGCCAGACCCGCAGAGCCTGTTGACTCCCAGCACCGGTTTCTCCTGCGGGACTCCGGCCTTCAGCGCCGCGTGGCGCGGGGACAGGCCTCCATCGGACGACACGCTCAACTACAACAACACTAGACTTAATCTTCGAGTTCGATCAACGTCCTAATAACCAAATTGTTGACGCAGCGACCTATGTGTCTTGGCCTTCAATACCAAGAGGCGATGTCTTTCTCAATCTTCTTTTATTGATCTGGAGATGACCAGAGATGACATAGATAAAGTCAATTTCTCGACAATCTATGCATTGAACAACTCCTTAATTATCACAACATATCCCTAGTAAAATAACTATGTGTATTCCGTTATTTTTAGATCAGAGATGCGGAAATTTTCCTCTTTTGATCTACATTTATCAAAGATTACATTTATCGTATGTTTTTCTTACCGTGTTAACTTGCCCGATGTTGACCGTGTCGATGAGCGCGGGCGCAACATTCCCTGCCTTGAAGGCGTCCTTGGCCGCGGCCGCCATCAGGTCCGCGGGATGGATGTCGCGGAGACGGCCGCCCATCTTGCCGAAGGGCGTCCTCTTCGCCGCCACTATGAAGATACCTGCGGATTTCATCATCATTTGTACTACAATTTACTGACATGGGAAACACGTTTAAGTTGAGTTGACTTCAATTACCAACCATATTATAAATGCTAAAGAGTACAAAATCGCAACAACACCCTTTTCTTTTTTGTTTTCCGAAAAAGAAGTTAGCGAAGAAAGTTAACCTCGTCTGAGCTCGTGAAGTAAGCCGTGACCTTAAAGTCAAAGTCAACAGATTGTCATCAACTTACTTGTTAACTAAACATTTTAATTTAAAACATAAAACAAACTATTATACAATATACCTACGTACGCGCTAAAGAAAATACGAAAACCTACCAATTCTTTTTATTTAGTAAATAAGCCCAACACTATTAAATACAAGTAAAGTCGATGTCGGAAGAAGGATCAGAGCCGGCACTGAAGCCAGAGGTCCCAGGACCACCAGGGGTGTTGACGCCGTACTTCTTCCCAGTATGGTGCATGAGTGGAGTCACGGCGGTCATAGTAATCATAGGGTTGGTTGTGCCGAGAGGACCCAATGCAGGGTAAGACATAGATTAAGTTTTTACTAGTTGCGCCGTAGGACATAGAATAATGTAACATATGTTTAACCAGCTGCACTCCGACGTTTCTCCTGTGAGGTGATGAAACACGACGATGATGGTGAAAAGATTAGCCTATGTCTTTTTCTATACACTGAATAGTGTAGCTGAAAGTGATGATAATGATGACGAAAGTAAATCTGTGTAACTTATGTTTAGGAAAACATAAAATACTTTACATACTTAATAATTCTATTTTTGGACTTTAAAAAATCCTAGGGCGAAAGTGCTTCGCCAATTTTCGGTAGCAAGCTTGCAAGGCCCACTTTCGCGTTACGCCTTCTTTCGCGCTTAAAATATTTCTATTTTCTTACAGGATTGTCAGAACTTTTATTTCAATGAGTGCGGTCTGCATGTATTTGTTGTGAGTCAAACTTAATATTAAAGTTTAATACGTCGTGTAATTACGTAGACAAATCGCTAATTAAAGTGTGTCATACTTTCTAATATTGTTCATATTTGCAGTTCTAAAGCCCAAATAGTTTTATTTATAGTACAGATAATTAATATATATTATTAAATATTGTATAGTATAGTGTGTGTTGCCAGTGATGGCATATGGATCAGAGACGTGGTCTTTAACTATTGGCCTGATGGAAAAGCTCGCAGTCGCTCAACGAGCCATGGAGAGGGCTATGCTCGGTATTTCTCTACGAGACCGAATCAGAAATGAGGAGATCCGTAGACGAACGAGAGTAACCGACATAGCCCAGCGGATTGGCAAGTTGAAGTGGCAGTGGGCTGGCCACATAGTGCGCAGGACCGATGGCCGTTGGTGCCGGAAGGTCCTGGAATGGAGACCACGTGCCGGCAAGCGCAGCGTAGGACGTCCACCCGTGAGATGGACCGACGACCTAGTTAAGGTCGCCGGAAGACGCTGGACGCAGGCCGCTTCCAACCGGTCCCGTTGGAAATCTATGGGGGAGGCCTATGTCCAGCAGTGGACGCCCTACAGGCTGGTATGATGATGATGATGATGATGATTAAATATTAGCAAATAGATACTATTATTATTTTACATGTTTTATATAGATTAAGTTTATTTGTTATTCTTTCTAGAGTCCTGTAGCAAAATAGTTAGGGGCTTAAGAACCCTATCAATTTTATTATATGCGTTCACTATTATTTTTTTCTTTTAGTTGGCTGGTGGTATACATGGCTCAAATGAACCCGATAATGTGTCCCAAGATGCCAAACACTTCACTCGCTTGGATGGAAGTCACATGGGTAACATTTAGTAAACTATCGATATGTAAATTTTACTCACTCGGCTCGCGCGTTATGTTGTCGCAATTTCTAGCGTAGCGTTCGCGGCTACTAATATTAATCAAAATGATAATAATAATAATAAAATATTTAAACGTCTTTAAAAACGAGCCACTATTTATTTTTCGCTTATGTGGAAACCAGAAAATTGCCAATTTATTTTGAGATGTAAAGAATATTCATCAATATCTCGGACGCAGACATCTGTGTAGTTCAACTGTTATGGGCCACCGACAATAATCACAAGTGTCAGGGAGAAGTAAATTTTAAGTAATTTTATTCATTTTGTAGGGAGGCAGCCGCACCCCACAACCACCACCTCCGCCAGGAAAGTAAATGACAAAACATAAGAAGAACAAAGGAGGAAGGAAATGGAATGGAAGGAGGTTCCATATCTCTACGTTCTGTAGTTCTGTTAAAGGTATCTAATTATCTATTATTTAAATTACTAGCTGATGCTTGGAACTTCATACTTGGTGCTGTTTGGCCTTCAGCCTCTTAGGTGGGGGCTAAAAAATAGCCTATAGCACTCAGGGATAGTGTAGCTTGCATTGGTGATTTTTTAAATAGGACCAGGAGATTACCCTCTACAAACATGTTTCCTGAATACATTTTTAATTCTATATCAATGTAAAAAAAAGAGTAAAGAGTAAACGTTTCACACTCATAGCTCCCCACTAGGAATAAATCCTGTGTCGGGGATGCCACGGAACACACACAAAGACAAGGACAACTAACACCCAGACCCAGAACAGATATTTAAATTCATCATTCAAACATCTGCCCGGCCGGGAATCGAACCCGGGACCTCTGGCTTATAAGGCGGATACACTACCGCTGTGCCAAACAGGCCGACTAAATAATAATAAGGATGTAATAAGAAAGCAAAATGTCATGCTGTTTTATACTACTACAATAAACTAAAATCTCATGGTCATAAAAGAAGGATTTGTTCCTTCTCGTATAGTTAAGTTTCGGCTGTTTCGCGTCTGCAACATTCATCATCATCATTATCCTCATCATAATCCAGTTTTCCACCCACTGCTTAGAATAAGTCCTTTTCAGCGCGGTCTTTTTCCAGTTACGTGTTAGTCTTATCCACTGCCTTCCTGCTATGTCACGCCTTTACAATGTCAAGCGACCAGCGAGCCGATGGTCTACCCAGTGAACGCCTACCGTTCTGCCCATCATTTACCACCACGCCTTCTACTTATCCAGTATTTTTATTTTTAAATAAGTTAGTAAAGCATAATTAAGTATGATTAAAATATTGTTTTTTCAATTTCTAATGTAGAATCAATGATGACCATTGATGACTGTATAGTTGTTTTCAAAATAAAAACACGTGCATTATGTCTACTTATTTTATTGTTAGTATTATAATTTAAACTCGGATAATCAGCTGAATGTCATCAACTTAAAACTTCAAATAAGTATATATCGTGACACGTTCATATTCACTATAAAACTTTACAAACGATGTCCTTATTCAGTGAGACACCTTAGTCCTCGTTTCGTTTACTTCACTCTGTCTCCCACTCTTGTCCTTGTAGAGTTCATTGGCCACAGTATCGGTTAGAAAACAAGACGTCAATTGCCGGCCAGCCGGTGACTAGGTACAGTTATTTAATTTTCCGTACATTAGCTATATTGAACAGTATGTTGAGTAAGTCTCCGTATTATAACCACTCCTGAAAGATAGTTCGGACATTCTTTGACGTCAATTTTAAAGGAAACATGATTATACCTAATTAACGATGCGTGTCAGCTGCTTTATTGAGTCTAATCTACTTTTAAAACTGAAGAATTCACACAAATTTGTCTATGATTATTTCTTAGACTTCTTTAAAAATGTTATAACAAAGTTTAAGGTGAAGTACAATTATTACATACCTTTATTTATCGCGACAGCCATGTCCAAAGTTCACTTATACTCGACTGATTCACACACACACACGAGCGCCCGTAAACAGGTCCCACTCAATAGTGGCTGATAAATGTGACTTGATAATTTAATCGTATGAAAATAAAAATTCTAAGCTGATTTCGACTTTGTTATCTTAAAATGAAGGATTATATTGTTATCACACTTTATTGGTACAGTTTTCGTGTATTTATATTTTTGTAGTTGAATGTGAAATGTATTAGAAGTAGGTAGGTATGCCGGGTATGCGTAATTATTTGCCTCTGTATTGTTAAGTTACTGGTGAGAAATAAAATGCTATTGTATTCAAATTTTTATTTAATAAAGTTAATTTACTAAATAAAAATTTAGGTTAGGTAGGTAACTTGATAGGTAACTTGGTTATGCAGAATTAAGTAACTTAAGTAAAATAATGATGCAGAATCAAATAGCTTCCAGCAGCAGAGCGATGCCTTGGCCTCCTCCGATGCACGCCGTCCCAATGCCCCTTTTTAGTCCTCGACGCCTTTGAACAAAAATATAATCAAAAAATTATCAAGCAATAGAATTCAATATAAATAATAGTTCTAAGTTATATTCAAAGTTTCAAGTCAAGATAGCAATTTTTTTATCAGACAGACAAACCAACAGACTGACTAAAAATCGTGTTTTTAATTTTTTTTTAAAATGTACGCCAAAAATGAAAAGTAGAACGTAAATATGAGCTTAGCGCGAAAGTGGGCGCGAAAAACAGAAAAGATTTCTGGCATCAATGGATTTTTCAAATATTGATGATGATTGTAAAATAATAACATCCATGAAATGCAAACAGGTTTTTAAATCAAATAAATGTTTGCCGCATTAGCAGCATTTGAGGTGCATATTTAAAAAAAATATAATAATATAATGAGCCAAGATTTGAAAAATGTGTTTCTAAAATTTCTACGGGGCTAGTAAAGACAGTTCTATCAACGCTCTATCGCAGCTCGTGGGTTTCTCATGCATAGCTCATGCGATCCTACAGTTTTATATTTAAAAAAAACCAGTAAAACCTCAAGTGTTCCTAAAATTTTCACTGGTCTAGTAAAGACTAGCTCTACCCACGCCCTACCTCAGCTCGTATGCCAAATGCGCCGTGATCCTACAATTTCATTGTTTAGGAGACTAATAAAACCTTATGTGTTCCTAATAAAAATCCACGGGTCTAGTAAAGACCAGCTCTACCCACGCCCTACCTCATCTCGTGGGCCAAATGCGCCGTGATCCTAGCGCCGGACGCGGCGGGCGGGTGTCCGATGGCGATGGCTCCTCCGTTCACGTTCAGCTTGTCCGTGTCCACGCCGAGCTCCCGCGCGCTCGCCAGCGCCTGGCCCGCGAACGGCTCGTTTATCTGATACCGTTGAATAAGACAAGTACGTGACTGATTGTTCCTAAATATGTACAACATGACGTAAAATAAAATGTAAAAGTATAGGAAGTCAAATAGATTTAGTTGAAGATTCAAGATAGTTCATTGTACAATATATGAAAACAGGGCCCGCGTCGTACTATAAGTTTAATCAACAGACAATTTTAATTAATCCACACCCTACACTCCCTACAGAATTAATCTTGCAATAGATGCGTACTTGTCTGAAAAAATACATGAGAAACTACCCTTACTTCGATCATATCAACATCATCCAGCGTGTAGCGTGCTGCAGCCAACAAACTCCTCACCGACGGCACGGGTCCGAGCCCCATCAGAGCCGGTTCAACGCCGGCGCGAGACCAGCCGACCAACCGGGCTAGGGGTTGCAGGTGGTGTCTCTTCACTGCTTCTTCGTCGGCCAGGATTATAGCGCCAGCACCATTGTTAACACCCTGAGAAATTAGATTACGATAAACTCTACGGTAGTATGGAGAGGGAGGGAAATATATTTCGAGGTGTTTCTACTTCGGTCGGGATTTAAGTACACATAATAATATGAAAGCTACATGCATGCCAAGGATCGTGCTTTCTGCCGGACGGGATCGAAAACCACTTTTTTTGCGCTAATGAGCCGTATCTACTAGTTCGGTTTGAACTAGTAGATACGGATAACTGCTTATTAAGTATTCTTAGATTTTCAATTAACTTATTGGAGTATCTGTGTAAAAAATAAGTTTGTATAGGCTGAGTGGCCAGCATTGTTAGGAATTTAGGATAAAATAGCTTGATCTATAGAATTACAGTGGAATTTCCAACAGTTCCAATTCCCCCATTCCTGAATGCCGCTGGCATCTTCTGCAAGGCTTCCAATGTGGTTTCAGGACGTGGATGTTCGTCTTTGTCTACAATCATCTGGTGACCTTGAATGTTTACTGTAATTGGAGCCATTTCTGCTTTGAACGCTCCTTGTTCGTAGCCTGAAAGATTTTTAATATTTGAATTTACAATTTTTTACCAGCTCTGTAATGAAGATAAGACTTTACTGATTTTGCCTATCTAACCCAATGATGTATCAATGATATTGACCTGCTTTCCATTTCTTCTGTGACCTGTATGCATACTCATCCAGCTCTTCTCTTTTGAGTCGATACATCTCAGACAAGTTTTCTGCAGTCTGCGCCATCGTGAAATTGCAATACGTATCCAACGCTCCCGAAATGAGTGAGTCTTCAAATTTTATGTCTTTCCCAAGCCGATTATCGAAACGCAGGTGTCGGACTACAAAAGGCACCATTGACGTGTTCTCTGTGCCTGCAGCTAAAGAAATCTTCGCGACGCCGGTCAGGATATCCTGCAGAGAGGAAGTATCGAGTACTTCATCAAACAGTAGGTAAATTCAAGTGTTCGATTGTAAAACTGATGAACGATACTTTCTTTTCTAGTTATGGATTTAGTAAAAAGTGCAAGGATTTACTGGGCCAATGCCATGAGCATAATGCGAGCCTGTGTAGGCATCTCATTTAATTATTATATAATTTTATACATACACTTATACATATTTATTTATAAGTATATAAACATTATATTTCATCTTTTCATTCACTAGCCTACATAAATAATTACATACATAAAATATTTTTACACATATATAAATATTAATTACATAAATACAAACACACATTACTATATATATTTAATTTCACCATAATAATATATCAATAAAATAAACAACACAAACTTATAATAACATAATAACGTTCGGTACGATTTTGCAATCATTGGAAACGCGCCGCTTGCACCGCGCCTATTGTCTCCGCGCCGGCAGGCGGCCGCAGTTTACGTACGAGTTAGTACGGCAGCTATCCAGTGGCAAAACTGGTTTCGCTCGGCGCGCGATGATGCCGCGCGCGCCATCTACGACTAGTGCGATATAGACGTCACGACCTGGCGTACCTCCGTTAATTTGCGACTACTTTTTATTCTGTTTTGTTTTGTCAAGTATTGTGTTCCAAATATATTTTATAAAGACTATAGTGCCTGCTGTTTCATATCTACAACTAGTAACTACCTACTAGTTACAAGTGGTTATACGACCCGACTTAAATGGTACATCGACCACCACTTGGTTTACCTACCAACGTGGTCACACACTTACCATAACTGGTGACCCCTGGATTACACGAAAAAGAAGAAGAAAAAGAAAGATGAGTGACAGCGGTGAGTCCGATAAAGCATACAGAACACTAAAATCTCAAGGATCTGAGTCCGAGAACGTTACACGTCGTTGCAAAAAGGTGCGCGTGTCCACTGCACCCGTCCGGCAAATTAATATAAAAGTGCCACCGTTTTCACCGGACGACCCCGAGATTTGGTTTGCTCTGCTGGAAGGTCAATTCTACAATTTTGGAATAACTGATGATGCAATAAAATTTAATCATGTCATCATACACCTGGACATGCAATATGCCAAAGAGGTGAAAGAGATTATTATCAAGCCACCTGACCAAAATCGGTACGTCAAGATTAAGACGGAACTTATAAAACGTCTCTGCGCCTCCCAGGAGAAAAAGGTGAAGCAATTGCTGACGCACGAGAAGTTGGGAGACAGGAAACCATCTCAGTTCCTGAGGCACCTCCAGGATTTGGCCGGTCCAGCTGTACCAGAGGAGTTCATAAAGACCATCTGGAGCAACCGTTTGTCCAGCAGCATACAGACCGTGCTGGCATCGCAGACCACTCAAAATCTGGAAGACCTTTCTGATCTGGCTGATCGGATCCACGAGATCACCGCTCCAGGCAACGTCGCAGCAGCCTCTTCTACCGCCGCACACTCACAGGCAAATAGTGAGATAGCAGAGCTGAAGCAGATGGTGGAGCGCCTTGCCGTGAAGCTCGACGAGCACACTCGTGCAGCATGCAGCTCCAATGACCGTTCCAGACCGCAGCAGCGCCGTTCTTCATCTCGTCCGAAGTCCCGATCGAACTCCAGCTATCGCAAATTTCCGCTATGCTGGTATCACTCGAGGCATGGTGCCAATGCCCACCAGTGTATGAAGCCATGTGACTTCGGGAAGGCGGGAAACGCTCCGGGCAGTCGCTAATGGCGGCTGACGATTGCCCTGCGTCAACTGGTCGCCTCTTTGTCGCTGATCGCGGCTCCCACATCAAGTTCCTGGTAGACACCGGCAGCGATCTCTGCGTATACCCTCAATCTGCATTGCGAGAGAAGCGGAGCAAGACAGAGTACCAGCTATGTGCAGCGAACGGGACCAGCATCGATACGTACGGCTACATAGAACTTAGTCTTAATTTAGGCTTAAGGCGCAATTTTTCTTGGCGATTCACTGTAGCTGATGTTACTAAAGCTATAATCGGTGTTGATTTTCTGAGCCATTATAATTTAATTGTAGATTGTCGCAATCAGCGGTTAATTGATAACACTACTACATTAAGTTCAAGTGCTTCTATTGCTCACACTGATGTATTTTCGGTAAAAGCTTGGTCGGGCGACACGCGTTATCATTATCATGCGATTTTAAGTAATTTCCCTGAGATTACCCGCCCTTCTGGCACACCAATGGTTGCAAAACATACCACTAAACACCACATCAGAACAACACCAGGTCCACCCATTTCTTGCACTCCCCGCCGTTTAGCTCCGGATAAACTTAAGATAGCTAGGCGGGAATTCGAACTGATGCTCAATAACGGCACAGCGCGGCCTTCAGAAAGTCCATGGGCCTCCCCATTACATCTTGCTCCCAAAAAAGATAACGGCTGGAGACCTTGCGGCGACTATAGAATGCTCAATGCGCGTACTATCCCCGACCGTTATCCCATAAGGCACATACACGACTTCGCGCACAGCATTTCTGGCTGTACGGTCTTCTCAACAATAGACCATTGAATCGCTTTGGCTTTTGTGTCACTTTTTGGCCAGTTAAGAGAGCAAGGCAAAAGCCAAGGCGGTCTAGTTATGGCTCGCGCTAAGATCTCATGGTCGGGACCTTGGTCTATCAAATATCTGTCCAGTGTCAGTGATACCAACCTGTGCACTATTGACGATGGCTTGGAATCCAGAGCCGCAGAGTGTGTTGACGCTGAGAACAGGGGCATGGACAGGAACTCCTACCTTCAAGGCTGCGTTCCTGTGTGCTATTGCGGCGTTTTGCCGCTCACTTATCTGGAACATCAATAAAGGGTGGTTCCTACCTAAATAAGTCATTGATAAGGTATATGCTTTTCGTTTAATAAATATAAGTATTATTGTATCCGAGAGGTGCTGCACTATCAAATTGCATGTAGGTAATTTTATTAGGTACCTAATTTATTATGTTTAGTCTGATTCGATCAACGGGTAAGTTCACGTCGATAACCACATGTTACAAATTTAAAAACAAAAATGCCCACTGTAGAACCTACTAGGTTTTTTTTTATCATTCGCAGAAATAGCACCTAAGTAGGTAAGTACTTATGTTATTAGCGCGAAAATGCACATAGCGCGAAAGTGGGCTAGCGTGTAGAAATCAGTCATCATTCAGCATCAACTGTGCGGAGCGGTACTTGCGAATGCCAAGTATCTTGCATTACTTTGCATTTTGTTTTTCCGTACAGTCTAGGCTTTTTTTCCTTATTTAAGGGAATTCTTCACAAGAATCCGGCTGCTAAGGAGTCCAGCCAGTTTTTATGTATTATAGCATGCTGCCACTGAAACGCCTACGGTGGGCTGCTTTGCCGCCCCCGGTATCTTTAGAACACACTAGGGCTTACCGAATACACCTGCCCCACATTGACACTATCAACTGCCTCCGCCTGAACAGCTCCAGCTCTCAGCGCTGCGTCAGCTGCGGTCACCAGCAGTTCTGAGGCGGAGACATCTCTGAGATGACCACGCATCTTGCTAAACGGCGTGCGCTTCGCTGACACTATGAAGATACCTAGCAAAAGCAAAAGAAGAAACAAAACAAATGTGGTATGTTGGCAGCACCAATACCGCTTCGGCTATCGTCAACATCGTTTCCTGCACATGGTTAGTGGTTACCTACGGCCGAGTATACTTCTTGTAGGTACCTACGGCAGCGGCACCTACGCCACTCATCACAGTTCTGGGCCTGTTCACTTATGTTACCCATTTAAATTTTGCAAATTTAAGTGTATTTTGCTTAGTAAAGGAAAATAAGAAAATTTCTGCGCAATACAAAATGAAGTGCGCTTTGCAAGACTTTGAAGAGTGAGAAAAAAATACAATAGGTAAATATTAGGTCATTTTACCTTTGTTCAGAACGACAGCCATCGTTAACTGGTGCCAATTTACTGAAGTACCGCTTGAGACACTTATCGTAGTCTTATGCAAATGTAATAAGACACACCCTGCACTTTATGTGGGCAATAGAATAAGTCGAGATCAGACGCAGTACCGCGTGCAGAGATAAATATGTTTTAACCAGTGACACAAAAAGAGGGTGCTATAAGTTTAAAAGGTTTATCTGTGTGTCTGTCTGTGGCATTGTGGCTCCCAAACGGCTAAACCGAATTTTATTTGGTTATTTTGTTTGAAAGGCGACTCGATCGAGTGTTCTTATCTTAGCTATAGCTATGATTCAAGGAAATTGGTTCAGCTGTTTCAAGATTAACAGCTCTTTTGTATTCCGAGTTTTAAAGTTCAAAAGTAATTAGGTACCTACTTGTCATTTTCACAAATAAAAAACAAAATATTAACTAAAATATTTATTTTGATAAGTAAAACAGAATTAATACAAAATAGTCTCAAAATATTTAACACATACAGTTTTCTCAAAAAAATAAATTTCTTTAAAATTATGTGCTTTTTACAGATTGTTTAAATTACATACCTACAAAGTACATATTCTGTAAATGTACCTATTTTATTTTGATACAATAAATAATGTTTACTTTTGTAGATAAATTTACATTTGGACCCAATATACAACTATCTCAAACGTAATTTAAACAGATAACTCAAGTAGGTAAGTTTCTATCTATTTAATTTTTTTACTAGACCTAAAAGACTAGTACAGTTGATGTCTTGACCTCATATTATGATGATTATCATTATTTAGGTTAACGTTGGGAAATAATATTAATAGAAAAAAAATGAATTGAATTGGCAAATGATAGACTGTTTTTACTGGCCCAAAAAGAAGACAAAATCCAAGAATTAGTTGGTATCAACAATGAATACGAATCCGAATTAATGAAAAGTATGAACCCATTGAAAAAAGAACTTGCTGATATGAAAGACCAATACAACACACTACAAAATAGATATAGTACCCTATTAGTACAATCTGCTGAAAACCTTATGAAATCGAGTAAAGTAAAAAATAAACACTGCAAAATTAAATTCCGTACACATGGTAAAAATAAGTCAATAAACAGACTAATGAAAGTAATATCAAAGCTTAATAAGAAAATAAAGTATTTAAAAGAAGAACTGTGCAAACTAGAACAAACGAAATTTTCTAACGAAGATTGTACTACTCTTGCCGAAAACCAAAATCTTATAACTAAACTAAATAGCGAACTACTGACTCAAGAAAACACGCTACTTATATACGAATTACAAAAAAGAAACGCGACAATTGAGTCCCAACAACAGTTAAATGAAAAATTATTAGAGACTCTAGAACTTTTCAGGACTGACTTACACAAAAAGGATAATTCTTTAAACACACTAAATTTTATTGAAGGGAAATTACATACCATTGGGAAAATTATTGACAACAGAATAGAAGAAGAAAATGACATGGTAGCAGTTACTGAAAATAACGTGGAAAAGGGGAAGAATATTTCCGGAAATTTGGATGCAGATACAAAATCAATGCAAACATTGAGGGAAGTAGCCAAGCTGGAAGGGAAATATATCCACATTTTTTCCGACAATTGTGGAGTCGGACTAGGCGCACGTCTTCAAAATGGCACATCGAAGAAAATTTACAATCATTGCACACCTGGTTATCATTTGACACATATTGTGAAATCATTATGTATGGTAGCTCAGTCGGCACCAGAAAATACCTATGTTTTAATAGTCGGTGAAAAAACCATTGTTAAGCGCAAGGATTTTTTGCAATGTCTAAGCTCATTAGATGCCTTAAGCAAGACATCGAGACTAATTATTTGCTCTTTGCCATACCACCGGAAATATTCTGATAACTACAATCAATTCCTATACAAATTGAATTGTGATCTGTATAATTTTGCTTCGCTCCGGGAAAATATACATTTAATTGACATAAATAATAATCTTGACATGAATGTTTACAAAAATCAAAGTTTGACAAATTCACTTTCTCGAAGATTGTGTAATTTATTGTTATGGAATATTGACTCGCCCAATAATGGGAATAGGACTAAGACTATTACAGAAATAGTATGTAGCCCAAATATGGATTATGATGTCAACAAAGGTCCACCTGCGCAAAGCGAAATGATGGAACAATGCATACCGTTACGTCCAACCAATTTTTTAGACCACAATCAAGTGATCATACTATCTCCATAGCTCACCAAAACATTCAAGGAGGCATGAAGGACAAGGAACTGGAAATTGGCCTATTTCTGGAAAAGTACGATATTGATGTATTGTGTATTACCGAGACATTTCTAAAAGAACATCAGGTGTTAATGAACTTCGAGAATTTCCAGATAGTTAGTAGTTTCTGCAGAAAGCTTGCAACTCATGGCGGCTCTTTGATAGTAGTAAAAAAATCTCTAAAAGTCAAACAAAGAAAGGACATTGAACGTCTGTCGTCCGAACGTCATGCTGAAATATCCTGCGTAGAATTAGATAAATACATAATAGTAAGCTTATATAGACCACCTTCTAGTAATTATAATATTTTTGAGTCTGTAACCGATGAAGTATTAAGTAAAGTTTGCAACAAAACAAAACAAGTTATAGTACTTGGTGACTTTAACATAAATCTGCTGAAGGATTCAAATAGTAGAGATAATTTACTTGCCCTGTTTCAAAGTTACAATTTATTTCCTCAATTTAACGAGCCCACGCGTATTACTAATACAACTGCCACTTGTATTGACAATGTTTTCTGTGAACACAAGGTATTATACAAATCTATCTTTAAATGCCTCACTTCGGATCATACTGGTCAATTTATTACTGTCCCGCTAAATAGACGTAACCCTAAAATACAAATTCGTAAAAGGCATATTACCACAGAAAAAATTAATCAGTTTCAAAATAATATAGAACATGACTTTTTATCTGAATTACAAATTAGCAATAATCCAAATGAATCTTACAATAATTTATTCCAAATTCTAATACGAAACTTTAATTCCACATTCCCCATTATTTGCAAAAAACTTGACGTAAAATTAGTCTTCAATCAATGGGCAACTCCAGGTATAAGAATTAGTCGAGATAAAATGTATGAACTTTACAATCAAAAGTCAGGGAGTAATGATAACCGTTTGATAAATTATGTTCGCAAATACAGTAAAACTTTTAAAAAGATATGCAAATATGCAAAAACCTTGTATATACTTAACAAAATAAAGCAGTCAAAAAATACCTCAAAAACTGTTTGGTCTATCATAAAAACGGAAACTGCTAAAACCAAATGTCGAGAATCGGAATTCAAGCTTAAGAAAAATAATGAAATAATTAGTGATAAAAAAGATATTGCAAATCAATTTTTAGGCTTTTTTGGGGATATACCTTATAAAACCACTGAATCACTGGCAACCAATTGTACGGAAGCTGCTCATTTATTAGTTGAAAATGTTGCTGCCAGCCCAAACCAATTTAAATTCCACGAAGTCTCAAGTGACACTATTATCAAAACATTTAAATCGATCAAAGCAAAAAAATCGGAAGATCTCTGGGGATTGTCAGTCTGTTTCGTTGCTGAAATAATATATAACTTAGCTCCTTATTTAGCCCATATATTTAACTGCAGTGTCGACAGTAATAAGTTCCCCGATCTTATGAAGTGTAGCAAGATTATACCTTTGTTCAAAAGTGGTAGTAAGAAAGACCCTAGTAATTTCAGACCAATATCTATCTTACCATGTCTTAGCAAAATATTTGAAAAAATAATGCTAAATCAGTTAGCTTCATTCTTCTGTATTAATAATTTATTATTTAATAAGCAATTTGGTTTTTCTAAGGGCTGTTCAACTGTGGACGCAGCCTCGAATCTCGTAGAGAGCATCTACGAGGCTTGGGAGTCTCAGCATGATTCTTTAGGTATCTTTTGCGATTTGTCGAAAGCGTTTGATTGTGTGAACCATGAAATTCTATTATGTAAACTTTCACACTATGGTGCGTTAATGTTGATGAAATCATATCTGTGTAGTAGAACCCAAAATGTTGACATAAATGGGGTTCGATCGGAGTCGGCTAACGTTTCAATCGGGGTCCCTCAGGGTTCAATTCTTGGCCCATTCCTCTTTCTAGTCTATATCAATGACCTGCCTTTCTTAGCGCGTAAGCATTGTGAAATTATTTTGTTTGCCGACGATACATCTCTGTTATTTCGAATCAATAGGAAAAACTACGATATATCCAAAATCAATTTGTCGCTTAGTTTAATTAATAGGTGGTTTAGCGTCAATAACTTAATGCTAAATGCCAAGAAAACGAAAGCTATTAAATTCACATTGACTAATAATCCTTCCTTGCCTAGTATAGTTATTGACGGCGATCAACTTACTTTGTCGAAGGATGCTAAGTTTCTTGGCCTTATCGTTGACAGCAAACTTCAATGGGGAGCACATATCAAGGAACTGTCTAACAAATTGAGTTCCGCAGCATTTGCAGTACGGAAAATAAGAGAACTATCAGACATTAAAACTGCAAGAATTGTTTATTTCAGTTACTTCCACTCTGTTATGTCGTATGGATTATTGCTTTGGGGTAATGCAGCAGACGTAAATAGCATCTTTATTTTACAAAAACGCGCTGTTAGGGCTATTTATAGGCTAGGTTATAGAGAATCTCTTAGACAAGTTTTTGCGCAGGTGAAAATTTTAACGTTACCATGTTTGTATATTTTCTTGAACATTATGTATGTGCGTAAAAATATTCATAAATATCACAAACGAAGTCAATATACTAGCATAACAAGGAACAAGTTTAAACTTGTTCTACCTAAAATTAGATTAGCCAAAACTGGCAACTCTTTTGTAATGAACGGCGTACTATTTTATAACTTGTTGCCTGTTACTCTAGTAAATAAGAAAGACACAGATTTTCAAAGAATTTTAAAAGACTTTTTAATTGAAAAGGCTTACTACAAAATTGAAGACTTCATCTGTGATAAAGTCTCTTTACGTAAATTGTATTTAGACTGTAATAATAATACTTGACTGATTATACCTACTATTGTAGTTATTTTATACATTGATATTTTGACATTGCAATTATTTTATATAATTTTTGACATTCTAATAATATTATTTTCTTTGACATTTAATTTATTGTGTATTAATTTATTCTTAAAAATTGTATTTGACATTCATAAGTGTACATTGATGTACCCATATTTGAATAAATTATTTTGAATTTGAATTTTGAATTTGAATAGATAAATGTTGAATTTTATGAACAGATTTTTCAATACAAAACATGGGTCATGGGTTGGGTCATTCTTACTATTTCTTTCAGAATTTCTTGCTGAAGAAGTTACAAGGGTTTCCCTGTCCTGTAATGTCCGTCAAAGACTTGATTTCACATAATATTAACACAAACTTAAAGTTAGGCGTGCTTAATGACTATTTAGAGCTTAAAAAGTAGTTAAACAGCTTCGATGAGCACGGCGATGCCCTGGCCGCCGCCGATGCAGGCGGAGCCGATGGCGCGCTTCAGGCCTTTGCGTCTGGGGAACAAATTTATTGGTAACTAGCTGACCCCCGGCGGTTTCACCCGCTGTTTTTTTTTTCCTTCTTTTTTTTTACTTTTAAACCTTCCCTGAACTTCCACAAATATTTCAAGATCAAAATTAGCGAAATCGGTCCAGCCGTTCTCGAGTTTTAGCGAGACTAACGAACAGCGATTCATTTTTATATATATTACAAAATTAAAATTCACCACATACTGTGTGTCGTCACAGTGTTTTATCCCAACAACCTCTTGACTGATTTTACTCATAATCGAAACTCTTGTTTAGTAAAAATTGCCAAAATTGTCAAAATCTACCGGTAAATGGCGCTGCAGCAAACCCACTTTTTGAGGGAAATACCCCCGCAATAAAAAACCCAACGACAAAAAATATATGTAGGTAATTGTTGAACCTGTATACCAAGTTTCGTCGAGATTTGTTGAGAAATGCGACCTGTACGCGAGTAACAACAAACATCCGGACAGATGAAAGCATAGGACATCCTTTTCCATTTTGGTCCAAATGTCAAAGTGCTGGCCAATGAAATTTTTTGTTATATTATGTTAGAGCATGTCTATGATCATTCGATATTATGACACCAACTCTGTAACTCTATTGTGCTTGGTTTTATTTAAGTTTACAAATCTTTTTTCATGCTTTTTCGATTGAATGAAATATCAAAAATAAATGAAATATCCTGTCATAACATGACAATTATTGAAGTAGAAGTGTAGATTAGTGAGTTGTGTGTTATTTTGTGTTGTGTTATGTGTTATTTTGTGTTATTGTGTGCTATGTGTTATTTTGTGTTATGTGTTATTGTGTGCTATGTGTTATTTTGTGTTATGTGTTATTTTGTGTTATGTGTTATTGCGTGCTATGTGTTATTGTGTATACCTGAGCTCGTGCACGAGGTGCGCCGTGATGCGGCTGCCCGAGGCCCCGAGCGGGTGTCCGAGCGCGGTGGCGCCTCCGTTGACGTTCAGCTTCGCCATGTCCAGCTTCAGGGCCTTCGCGCAGGATAGCGTCTGGGCCACGAACGCTTCGTTGATCTGTGGAATTGAGTAGTATGATAATATCTAGTTGAAACTATGGGGAATAATCAACGGATGATCAACTAAAAGCCTTGCAGTAGAGCTTGGGGTCCGAAATTGGGTATTATGACAATATCTAGTTGCAACTATGCAGAAAACAGTCTAAACCACTTTACTGGATGATCCTCGCAGTATTGGCTTGAGTCCGAAACGATATTTTCTAGTAAAAATAAAGGA
The DNA here is from genome assembly GCA_949125135.1 of Alcis repandata. Classification (NCBI taxonomy): domain Eukaryota; kingdom Metazoa; phylum Arthropoda; class Insecta; order Lepidoptera; family Geometridae; genus Alcis; species Alcis repandata. The sequence continues at coordinate 2,398,000 of OX421237.1, forward strand.
AAACTAGTAGTTCGCGGCAAATACAACTTTGCAACCGCTATAATATTATCTTAACAATCTCAAACTAAAAAACATACAAATACAAATTTGTTCCCTTAGACTCGGAGACCTCATTCGCTTGGTTGCAGGTTCGCAAGTATCCAAAAGCGAAAGCTCGCTAGTCAAGGATTCCGTACCTGTCCTATTTTAAACGAAAGCACCTAGTAAACCAAACACCAGCATTCAGAAGTGGGATCAACTTACCTCAATCAGGTCAATATCGTTGAGCGTCAGCTTGGTGACCTTGAGCAGGTTCTCTATGGCTGGTACAGGCCCGATGCCCATGATGCTGGGGTCCACGCCCACGTAGGACCAGCCCACCAGGCGGGCCAGCGGCTTCAGATCCTTGGCGGCTTCCTCGCTTGCCAGGACCAGCGCACCGGCGCCGTCGCTGATTCCCTGGTAACAACAAGACATTATTTCAACCTATTTCGTCTCATCTCTGCTTGCTATGGGCAAACGTGTCGCTTAACATAAAGCGAGCGATTTCTTCGTCTCGTCTGTCAATAGCATAAAAAAAATCCCTATCTCCTCCATCCACTCTTTCTATCTCTACCATTTATTCTTTCTATCCCTTCCACTTCCTTCCTTAGCCCTTAGCGAACCTTTATAAATCAACGTGCCAATTTTTCTAAAGAAATACTTAATGAGGCTCTAGACGTGCCCAGCGGCGGATTTGTTAGCAGGCTGAGTAGGCTGGCAGTCTGGCACCTAGGGCGGCAGATTTTAGGGGCGGTAAATTCAGGGCCAAACGAACAAGATTTCTTAAAAAGAAAGTATGGATGCCGGGGGGGTGCTAGAGTATATCAAATTGCAGAGGTCGGTAGGGGCGGCAAAAAGATGATGAAAGGAAAAATAAGGAAGTAAATTCAGATATGACGAGTGTAGAGATGAATGGAAGAAGTGTAAAGACTGCACCGACCCCACGTAGGTGGGATAAGGGTAGGAAGATGACGGTAGGGGCGACAAAATTTCGGGAGCTGCGAGTGTGAAAACTAAAAAAAAAATATAGTCACCGAGGCGCTCCCCGCAGTGACGAGCCCCTCCTTCTTGAAGACGGGCGCCAGTTTGTGCAGCCCCTCCAGCGTGGTCTGCGGCCGCGGGTGCTCGTCCGTGTCCACCGTCACCTGCTTGCGCTTGATGGTGAGAGCTACGGGCTCGATCTCGGCTTTGAAGACGCCGGCGTCGTTGGCTAGGGGGAGAGAAAAAGTGCTAACTTTGGAGCAAAACTTTAGACCGAGGAGCCTTGGACTTGGCTTAGGGCAGAAAAAATTGGTCTAGAAAAATCAATGCAATGTCAACTAAGAGTCAATGGCGGTTTCTATGCCCAGAGCACTCTAGACTAAGGAGCCGGTTTGGCTGAGGCCATGACAGAAAATATTATCTAGAAAAATCGATGCTGAACTATGAGAGTACGGCAGTTTCTGTGTTTGGTAACATATATATTTATAATAGAACTTTCGATAAATATTTTTTTGTATTATTCAAATATATTTCAATTTGGTCCACAATTGAAATAGATAAAAAAAATTAAGTCGGTTAAAAATTAAGTAGACACTTTTTTACAAGTGTCTACTAAATTTTAATCTTTCGCGATTTTCGTAAGTAAATATGATGAAAATTAAATTGAATCTATTTCGGTATATTATAATACCTAGATACATGTATGATATGAGTTTTTATTGCAGGCATTTAGGTTATAGACACTATTATTTGGTCATTATCTGCCGCTTTAAGTTTATTCCTAATCCTTGTACAACCAAACGCAAGAAATTAACTGGGCACCATAAAGTTTACTATCAACGGATTAATTCTATGACATCGGTCATCTGCGCTATGATCATGTCAGTTTACTTTCTCAGTAATACTTGAGCAATTCTTTAGTGTGGTAAACAATGTAGCACTATCTTATCAGAGGTAAAGGTGTTTCAAAATGATATGAAAATAAATAATCAGTCTCCGAATAAATACGAAACATAACTTGGCGAAGAAGCGAAGTCAAGGTTAGATAACATAACAACAACAATAAAAAGATATGTAAGTATATGATAATGTATAAGAATAGAATAATGTAATATATTTAATCCCCCCTTTTTTCATTACGTCAAGACCGACCAAGCGTGACTAAGAACTATAAGGCAAAACTTGGATCTCTTTATTAATAGAACCTGTTATAGAAATGATAATTTTCTGACATGATCAAAAATCACACCATCACATCACATCTTTATAACTGGCGACACAGCCCTATGGTTCGAAACGCGTGGCCTGCCAACTGCCACCAAGTTTAGTATAGCGCGAGGTAAGACCAACAGTCCAACAAAGAAGGTCTATTTAGTAAAAAGTACCCAACAGCAAAAGAAGTTTGGGACATCTTAAACTACAATTTAAGTTTTTTCCATCTCTGCAGAGATTTAAACGCAAAACTGTCTACCCCATACCAAACTGTAGGTACTCTTTAAATTCCCTGCTGTAATATAGGGCATGCAAAACCCGACAGTTTTTAAAACCCGGTTTTTTCGGGTTTTCAATTTTAAAAACCGGTTTTTTCGGGTTTTTCGAGTTTTTCGAGTTTTTTTTTTATTTGGGCTTAAAATATATATTATATTAGTGTGTTTAAGTAAAAAAAGGCTGAAATGTAGTTAAAATATGTGTTTATTTTCGAAATCTTGTTCCTTGACTATATTTTCGAGATCAATCAGGTAACATTTGGTTTAAGTACACTATACTCACTCACGAATAAATCTAAGTAACAAGCCTACAATAAGCGAGCCTCTAATAAGTAAAAGTATGAATTGTTAGAACCTCTCTAACTCAAACCCTTAGTAAGTTACAAACTCGATAATTTAAATTATTTAACATTTCCCTTGTTCTTTAAATTTTCGAGGTTCTACTGAATGCGGTATTCTAATGGTTGTTGATTTAGCTATATTAAAACAAAACATGAAACTCGAGAAAGAAGATGGCTATAAATTAAAATAATTAAAATATTACCGGAAACCAAGTTTATACAAATTATTAAAATTATTATACAGCCAATCCGTGGTTCAAAAGAATCGCATTAAGTCCATCAGGAACGTGCTGAAACTGAATCCACCAAAAAAGAGAGAGGAAGAGTATGTGACCCGTGATTACGTGATACAAAATGTACAAATGCAACTGATCACAGGAGAGATCACTGTTGGACATATATTTTTAGATATGTTAAGTTAAAATGTAATATTACCTACATTACTACTGATTTCTTATCAGAAACTAATTATTAAATCCAAAACCTATACAATAAAATAAATCTAATTCCTTTTTAATTTTTTTTTCTTTTCATTTTTTTTCCTATTGGTACTTGATCAATTTGATCATAGTAGAAATACGTGGAAGTAAAATATCCACGCTTCCCCCCTAGTAGTAATAGGTGGAAAAAAAACCATTCTTCTCTACCAGTAGGGATAGATCAGTAGGGATATGTGGAACTGCCGTCGGGAAGTGGTTCATAATTTAGTTACAAGATTTGACCTAACGAACCAGAACAACATCAACAACAAACAGGGCAAGCTAAATAAAAACTTGTAAATACATATTTTGTGGTAGAAAATATTTAGATTGTGAAAAAACTTCAAAAACACAAATACGTGCGCATCATAAGCGCGTCTGTTTCCTTCACTTGACTGAGTGAGACTGCTTGACAAATAAAATGGCGACGTTGTGCGCGGCTGGCGCGGGAGGTGCGGGCGACGCGAGTTGCGCGAGTGGCGCGCGGGCATTCCCCGTAAAGATCGCCGCATTAGCTTAGCAGCGCTTTACTCATCGGCACTCAATAACTCATACAACAACGTCAAACCAAAGCCTACTAATACATAATATTGCTTTCTAATACCTAATAAGTAAGTATTGTTGTCAGCTAATCAATTTATTTGATCAATAGAGTTGGGAAACGGTAACTTGATCCTGTATTAATGTCTTGGTGGTAGTTTTACATTATGAATGTAAAAACTCGAAAAACCCGAAAAAACCGGTTTTTAAATCTTTAAAAACCGGTTTTTAAAACAGCCGGTTACTCGGTTTTTTCGGTTACTCGAGTAACCGGTTTGCATGCCCTATGTAATACCCGTGTAGGTAAAACACATAATAAGAAACTAATATAATGTATTTGAAGACTTCGCAGCTATGTCTAACTGGTGAAAAAAAGACAGCAAATTTCGGGACATTTCAAATTTTAACTTACATTTCTTCCACCTCTGCTGCGACTGAAGCGCGAAGTTGTCCACCTCATCTCTCGTGATCCCAAACTGAGCTCCCAGCTTCTCAGCAGTCATGCCCATGGGGAGTCCGCAGTATGAGTCAGAGAGACCAGCCCAAAGTGTGTCTTCGAAAGTGTAGCTGGCTCCGAGGGTTGTGCCGAAACGAACGTTGCGGACGGCGAAGGGGGCCTGGGACATGTTTTCTACGCCACCGGCGAGGGAGATCTTGGCAGCGCCTGTTAGGATGTCCTGGGAGAAGATTAGGGGATTTTAGCTCTATCATTATAAGGAACAGTAGGCACCTACTGACCTATATCTGTTAGTTGCTGACCTATCGGTTTTTAGATGTCACATCACAGAACCTTTTCCGTTCCGTAATATGTATTAAGGTAAAAGTACCCTTCAACGGACGTGCCCTACCACCGGAAACGTCCTATTTTAAGCTATAAGTCAAAAACTTAGGGTTGAAAGTAAGTTGCGATTTTTTTCTCCGATGGCTACATATCCTCCCCTTCCTTTACGTGACCTAGCCGACCATTTTGGGAATCAGTGGGACCGTGATAATCGATCGAGTCGGTCGATCGCAGTTTTGTATGGAACTCCTTACGAAAATCGTTAAGAAATCGCGTGTATTTCTTAAGGTTTTTATGGCGTTAAGCATAGCTTAGTGTTTGAAAATAGGGTTTTACGGTATCGTTACTCAATTAGTTATTGTGTTCCAATTAAATAAGTGAATTTGGTTCAGTGGTATTTACAGAAATTGAGTAAAATACAAATCCGGTGGTGAGTTCAAGCATATTTTGACTGGAAGGTTTCGCCGAACAGCGTCCGGAATCAGGAAAAACGTATGTTTTTTTAATTAATTTTGTACTGATTGATGAAGAATTATTTCAATAAATTTCTTTGCAATTTAAATAACTAGAAGCGTTAAGAACTTAGTGAGCAATTACCGAACATTAATATACAAGCCAATTTTTTTTAAACTGTGATTGAAATTTAACATTTTAACAAGTTTTTGGCATCAAAATAAGCTTTTTGGAAAGGCTATTTTGAAAATGCCATAATAGTTATATTACATCAATAATATCAAAAGCCACATATATTCATGGATTTGTAATAGTTCTAATTACCAGTAACGATGTCAGATTTGTAGTTACATTGTAATGATTACAATTTATAGACTATTTTCAAAATCTGTTCGGGTGATACGTTTCACTAAATTTGACTGTTTAATTTACCGAACGGGTGACCGGTAAATGGTACCCATGGGCTCTATTACCGGATTTTTTATTATCTCAGCTATTTTATTAAGCGGTGTTCATTGAAATATAATCCTTACGGAATTGACTACTAGGTCGATATTCAAACGTATTCTCTAAAGTGATTTTTTGTAAAGCCCAGTGCTTCTAAAAGTTAAAACAAAAAATGTATAATATAATGTGTATGTGAGTGTGCTTGTGTGTGTATATGTGTATGTGCGTGTGTGTATGTATATGTATAATGTATCTACGTTATTTTAAGATTAGTGTGGAACCGTTTTTCTATTTATTTATCGGATATTATACAGGGTTATTGATAAAGGATATGCTAAGCCGAAAAGGGCTAATAGTACGTATCATTATGAACAACTTTTACTATAGGACGAATTTTAGGTTGGTCCCACAGTAAAAGTTGTTCATAATGATGAGTGCTATGAGTCCTTTTCGGCTTAGCATACCCTTTATGAATAACCCTGTATACATTAGAGCTTTTTGGTTATGGTTTCGGAAGGTGACGAAAGGATGTCAATACACAGTGTATTTTATGAATTCTGAGAACGTTGACATATCAATATGCACATTTTAAGGTTTTTTATACTCAATTGGTTGTCATTTTATTTTTTGTAGAGGAGGTATACTATATATAACCGATTAAAAATTAACATTTATAAGCATAAAAAGTGCTATAAAGACTGTTTAAAAATTATCAAACCATATCTTACCTACCTCAAAACAAGTGTGATAGGATTGATTAAATAAATGTTTTAGATTAATGTTTTTATAATACGGGATGACTGGTTAGACACCCTGTATAAATACTAATTTGAGTTAATGAAATACAAATACATGGATGACAAAAATAAATGATATTTCCGTTTAATGTAAACTTATCGTTTTATTTTAAAACTTTTTTAGTATTCCGTCAATATTAGTTGAAGTTAAAAAGCTAGTGAAGTTAGGTTGTTAATATAAAGTACTCTTCAGTAAGACCAACGAAAGTTTGAGCACCACTCAACAACGCAACTCCATACATTTTCTTTCCTAGTCCGGTAATACGGCAGGCCGATCCGGTAGTAGGTGCAAATCACGTTTCTTAGTCCGGTAAACGGTACAAATGAGACTAAACGGACCTAAAAACTTTAAAAATATTTTAAATATATTTCTAACGAGTAATTAATTTCCAAAAAAAATTAAATGAAGACTAGTTTATCTAAGTTACCGCTAAACTATTAATTATAATCGTGTAAAAATCCCAGACCTTATTTTAAATAGAAACGTACATGCAGGTCTTAAGCGTTCGGTGAACGGTACATTTACCTTAGATATTGAGTTACGCCAAAGTATATTTGCAATAAAAGTATGAAGCCAATTGGGTTTATCCTTTACGCTACGTGAAAATTATGGTTTCGATTCGACAGAAGCACATTTTTCAAGTTTATAAAAATACGGACACAGCGTCCTATCCTTATTTATCTTCCAGAAATCTATCGATAACAAACAACCCGTTATTCTACACACCAGAAATTACAAGAGGGTGCTGAAGTATAGACCATGCTGTTTTTGCTGGAGCATTGCTTACCATCAGGCAAGATGGCGGTCAAACATAAGCCTATCACTGAATAAAGAAAAAGGAGAAAGAAGTAATAGTTGTATAATAAGTCTAGTCCATTCCACTATCGGACCACTAAGGGCACAAACAAGAACATTATTTTTACAAAACAAAAAACAAAAACCGACTTCAAAAGACCGACTATTGAGTTATTCATCTATTTGTCGCGCACGTAGGTACTTAATGCTAATTTAAGACTTACATATATGGTTTTCTCATGGATACCATTATCAGAACTGGACTAAATTGAAATGGGACCAAATGGGAAGCGTCAGCTTTCTAATAAAAAAAGAATTATCAAAATCGATTCACCCAGTCAAAAGTTATGAGGTAACAAACATAAAAAAAATAAAATAAAAAAAAGAAAAAAAAACATACAGACGAATTGATAACCTCCTCCTTTTTTGAAGTCGGTTAAAAAGCGACATCGTTTAATGGTAGATATACCAAAAACTCGTTCGAAACGCTTTCATTCCACTTTTATTGTGCACACTGCCAGAGTGTGGAATACTTTGCCCGAGTGAGAGTTAGATATAATTTGGGTGTCTTCAAGTCGCGAGTAAATCGGTTTTTTCTAAACAAAAAAGAAAGAAAAAAGTGTACCTGTGCGCTGTTGACGATGGACTGGAAGCCCGAGCCGCACAGCCTGTTGATGCCGAGCACCGGCGTCTCCTTCGGGATGCCGGCCTTCAGCGCGGCGTGGCGGGGAGTGTAGATGCCGTCGGTTTGGGACGCCTGGACAGAAAATAGAGGTAAAGTATAAAATAAACATATATGGCAGTTTAGATCCCAGAGGCTTTTGAGTCACAGACGGAAAACTAGTTTAGAAGATCTAGTCATAGTCTTGTCGGGAGCCTGAAGTGGCTTTTCCAACTGACAAAAAAATACCAGTAAATACCAAAAATAAAATAAAATTAAATATACCTACATACGCGTCAAATAGAATAACCTCCTTTTATGAAGTAGGTAATTACAGAACAATTACCAGCATAAGTAAGACCATAAAATTGTTTCTGTTAAAATATTTTTGCCGTTTTGCTTTTTTTAGCTGACGTGATTTAAAAGCAGAATATCACTAGAGATTCAATTTAAAACCGATTTTTGAAGGTGAAGTTCCGCGAAGTAACGCCTGCTATATAATATGTTGTTTAATGGATCGTCTGGTCTTTCTGGGATACTCACCGAGATGACCTGTCCGACGACCACGGAGTCGACCTGGTCAGGCCTCACGCCAGCCTCCTTCAGCGCAGCCACCGCCGCGAGGGTCTGCAGTTCCGTGGCGCTCGTGTTCTTGAACACTCCACCGAACGTGCCGAACGGGGTGCGCTTGGCGCCGACGATGAAAATACCTGTGCCCAATGAAAAATTCAATAAATCTCGACAAATTGTATGGAACAGCTGATTTTCTTTTTGAGATTTCAGGGTTGCTTTGGGTGGATCGTTTTAGAAAACTATCTGACAAAACTCATACTAGGGTACTGTTATACCTACTGTATACCTATAATTCTGCCGTCCTTGCGAAAACTGCAATAACTAGGTTAAAAAGCTGATCCGAGAAAAACGCGTTTAAAGATTTTATTTTCCTTGTTTTTTCATGCCCATCACTTTTTTCTTAGTATTAAAACCGGCTCCGTCATAGTTACGTAAAAACTGTCTAAAGAAAATATTATATAGATTTCGTTCTGCTGATTCCGAATATGTACTAACACAATTTGGCTCAAAACTCGAGATAGATACTTATTGCACTATTAGTTACGTCATTTTTCGCAACGCCAACATTATTTCTCATCTCATTCAAACCTATTCGTAATTCCTGACCTACAGACTTTGCCCTTGTTATCTCAAAACAACAATTCTACCAACCTTTGGACTTCGCACCTCGCCCCTTCTATCTCCGATATTGGCATATCATCGTCAGGTGTTGCGGGAGTTAATTTAGCTTATCGATAGATAGGTATGTCAAACTATCTGATATTTATATCGGCCTAATAATGTTTTGTAAAGCAAACTTATCAGGTAATAACATTTTTGAAGGAAAGTCATCTAAATTAGGCGTTTTGGAGTTATTGGTTTTCTGTTGGTAACCAGGCTGATAGGTATGACGATAGGTCTTAATATCTATGATATAGGTATCATAGAATCCTATTTTTTTTTCCTTGGTTATTCACTATACAGACATTTCAATATTTTTTTGTTGCACCAAGAAACCACTAAAGGTTTGTCACGGTGCTCACATTCACCCCACATAATTTATAATTCTAAATAATCTAATATTATAAATGCGAAAGTTTGTGTGTGTGTGTTTGTTACCACACATCTCTGTAACCACTAAACCGATGTTGACGAAATTCGAAATGTACGAGTAGATAGTTAAAATCTGAAATAACACCGACTTTTCATCATAATCGTTTATTATCACGCCGCCGGCCGCGCCGGTGAAACAGCGGGGAGCACGGAATTAATAATATCTATTATTTCCTTATGTTGTTGATCAAATAACGATAGGTACCTAAGTATACCGGCACCGACAAATCACACAAAGACCGAATCCTGAAATCGCCAAACAATCAGCTGTTTCACACGAATTGTCAAATGTCGTAGGCATTTTCTATGGAACAGCTGATTTTCAGCGCGAAGGACTTTTTAAAATCAACGATCAGTGTCCTTATTCTTGCGCATACCATTTTGTTGGTCTCTGTCTTTCTCATAACAATAGTTCTAAGAGTGAGATTGTCCGATATAATATCGCACTTGATAGAATTGGGCCTGCCTCAGATGATAATGCAACAAAGTACTTAACACTTTCGAAATAAACTTTAATCAATTTCATGGCCAGCGGTTCGCGGTCAATGCACTTTAATTATGAGATATACTTAAGTATTTTATGAGATTATTACACGAAGTTAATAGTCCCTACCTGCCTTACAATATTGTTAATATTGCCAAAGTAAAACCAAGTTTGTAGTATGAGTTTGTTCCTTCCAAATTAACGCGATGTTTAGATGTGGAATTTGACCCCAGAAGATATACCAATTCTTGGCAGATGTGCAGAATACATAAAATTGAAAAGTATGCACAAAAATAACTCACCTTTACAAGACGCAGCCATGACTTTTTTGTTATATTAAAGTTAGTTAAAAATAAAAAGCTAAAAAATAAAATAAAACTGTAACCCAACTTCCCTAATCAACACAAAGTTGATGAATGAGATAGTGAATGAACGATGGCTTTCATTTTACGATTGACAGACTGATATGAAAATTGAATGAGCTAGGTGATAATTTGACATTAATTATTCAGAGTTGCCATATGTACTCTACACGATTACATTCATCAATAGGGCATTTTAATTTATATAGATGGCGCATGGCTTATTAAGCATCTTGTTCTGCCAAAAATCGACAGGCCACTTTTATTAGAAGTGTCGAGTAATTCCCTTGTATGATAAAAATATGACCGTATTAAACAGAAGAACATTGTACACAAACTTTTATGGTAAAATAGTTTTCTTTCATCTATTGAAAAATAAATTATTAATAAAATTAATAAATTAATAATTAAATTATTTTATGCTCTAATCTCTATTAGATTATTCACTTTAAGTACTTGTAAATAATTATTTTAGGTTCAAATACAAACTACATATGAGTTTTATTAGGATCACAGTACCAAACTTTTATATACCATACTTACAAGTTAAAAAAAGACGTGTGGCACTCGGGGACTGCCGCGGTAAAGCTATTGCATAGCATTTTTTATCAACTCATATCGAAACCTTACACTCCACACCTAGAGGCGAGTTGCTGAACTAAAGAGACAAGCGTGATATTTCAAAAAGTCATTATAAGTTCTGCTATTCATCGATAAATGGCAACAAAACTAAAAAGTGTAAGGTGATTTTCGTTACGGAATTTCTGGATTCGGTCTCCACGCTCAAGGCCCGCGATTGAAGCTATGCAATAGCTTCAAAAGATTTTTTATTTTATTTTAAAATTATTTCACTATTGCAATCTTCAAATAAGGTAATACCATCAATTTTCATATGGCAGCACTGTTTTTTTCTTTCGTTCATTCATTCGGTCGATTTTCGTGATTTTTCTCTCGTTTGTTGGAAAATTGTGGTTTTTCACTGTTTTCGCCCTATCGCTTATGCAATGAGCGATGGTAGGCCTGTGACTGGTCAACTAAAGAAGTTCGTGTTTCGCGGCAAGGCCACCAGCAACGGAGATACTCGAGGTGACTATCTGGAAGTAGTGATCCCTGAGCTGAGGACAGCGGGGTATTCGTTTTACACGTGGGCTTCTGCGCCGCTGCTAGCTTGGTACCTGTGGACGCAGCGAAGGGTTTTACGAGGCGTCCGTGTGCTCGAGCTCGGCTGCGGCACCGGCCTGCCCGGTATCCTCGCCGCCAAGTGCGGCGCTCGAGTGACGCTCACTGATAGCGTAGCCCTCCCGCGTTCGCTGCGACATCTCGCCGCCTGTTGCGAAGCCAACGGCCTCACTCCTGATCGCGACGTACAAATCCTTGGCCTCGCTTGGGGCCTCTTTCTAGCTGACGTACATAACCTCCGTCCGGTAGACTTGATCCTAGCGTCAGATTGCTTTTACGAACCAACGCAATTCGAGGAGGTTCTCTCCACCGTCGCTTATCTGTTGGACGGCACTGACGGCCGATTTTTGTGTTCTTACCAGGAGCGCAGCGCGGACTGGTCCATTGAAGCTCTGCTGAAGAAGTGGGGGCTGAAAGGAGCACTACTGGACTTGGATTCTCTAAGCGAGAGCTCGGGGATCGACTACAGGGCGCTAAGTGGTGAAAAATCATTGCATTTACTAGAAATTGTAGCAGTTTAGGGTATGGCCAGCACAGCAAGAGCCGCTCGTCTTTATGTCGGCAACCTGCCGTGGACTGTGGGCCACCGCCAGTTACGCGAGTACTTCGCCCAGTTTGGCCCGGTGCAGAGTGCTAGAGTAGTATTTGATCGCTCAACTGGCCTCAGCAAAGGCTATGGTTTCATCGAGTTTATGAGCTCCTCTGATGCTGCCGAAGCTACCAACAAGCAAGTACACACTTTGGAAGGTCTCAACGTGACTGTCCAAATTCAAAATAACTAGATTATTCATAGTTAGCATTTACAATGGCAGAAGCACTGCCAGAGTACCCCGATTCAGACTTCTCGGACGACAATCTGTCTCCACTGGACATATCATTCAACAAGGCATCTGATCATGTGAGGAAAAACACCAGCAAATTAAATAATAACCAACTTCTCGAACTATACGGCTTGTTCAAACAAGGAACTGAAGGGAGGTGTGATACTCCTAAGCCTGGCTGGTTTGACGCTCGAGGCAGGAAAAAATGGGAGGCGTGGAGGGATATTGGAGACATGTCTAGTGAGGAAGCAAAAGAAAAGTATATTAGCCTCGTGCAGAAATATGATCCGACTTGGTCTCACCTTCAATCCAATACCAATGAGGGTGGCGAGACATGGGTCTCAGTATCAACATTAAGACATTCTTCAGAAACCGATCTTGTTGACAATGAAATGTCATTGATAGATGCAGCTAGAGAAGACCTAGCTGACAGAGTTACACAGCTCCTCTCGGAGAACCCTGACATGAAATTTGAAAAAGATGAAGATGGGTTGACTGCACTGCATTGGGCGGCAGACAGAGATGCCATACAGTCTTTAAAAGCTGCCTTAGTTGGTGGATGTCCTGTTGATGCTAAAGATGAGTTTGGCCAGACTGCCTTGCATTATGCCGTGTCTTGTGGCCACATAGAGTCCACAAAGATTCTGATAAATGCCGGAGCATCTTTACTAGAAGATGAAGACGGAAAGACTCCTTTAGATTTAGCCGAGAATGATGAAATCAGACAGATTCTGGGTGCTAATTAGTTAAAGTGTGTGTGCACCAGTTAGTTAGAGTTAACAAGTTATTATTTCGATTTGTAGTTAATGAAATAAAAGTTTAAAATAATGCTTGTTTATGGTCATTTTTACACTTTTTGGCTAAAATTGTCTATTCAAAACAAACATATGAAAACTAGTTCTCTATCTGTTACAAATATTTTTATCCATAAAGTGTAAAATGGGTCATATTTTATTGACAAAAGTATTCCTGTACAAAAACTACTTACAATAAATAAGTAAGGTACTTTCACTATTTGCAAAGTAATGTTACTTATAACTAAACATTCATCTCTAGAAGAAACATAATGAAGAATCTAAGTACACAATATTTTGACACAAAATAAGTAATATCCATACAACATTCAACTAATTCATATCAATATCACTAACCAGCCAGTTGCTTCTGGAATCATATAACAAAATATATTGCTACTGAAAATTCGAAGTAACTCAAATGCCCTAGATTTATTCACTTTTGTCGTAGTTGTACATAGTTTTAATATTTTATCTTAACCCCAGGGTTCTAGGTTTCAGTAGGAATTATACTAGCATACAAAATTATACTCCGCGGTAAAGCTATAGCAAGCCTAGACCATATTATCTTTATATTTAGTACAATTAAATATGTATTGAGCATCACCAAACATTGGTAGAAATAGTTTTTGTAATAACATACAATACTAACGTTTCCTACATTTGCAGGTAAACATACTTTGTTTAGCTGCTTCTAATTTAACAAAAACTTTTCCTACTCAGTGGGTCTAGCATAACTTTGACGTAAAACTAGTGTACGTTAACTAGTTGACGTAATGAGTATTCGAAAGAAAAGTGTACGTCATTTTCGCCTGTCAGGGGCCCCTTGAAAGGCGTAAATGGCATACACTTTTCTATCGAATATTTGCTACGTATTTTTTCGTGAAAGTTGTGCTAGGTCCACAGTTTATCTGCAACTTTGATAGTGCTTTGATACTAAATAACGGACGTCAGATAATTCGCCTGACGGTACGCGTTCTACAAATACTTCAAAAACAAATTTTGAAGATTCTGTTTATATAATTTAATTAGTTATTGCTTTAATTATTATTCTAATATAACCCGATTTTATAATGATCCAACTGTCTATCAAAATCTGCTACCACTTTTTCGCCTTAATGGGTTGATTACATGTAACGAGTACAGTGGCGAGGCAGTGCCCTCGGCCGAGTACTCGATTTATACAAACAGTTTGACAAGGCGAGAGTCACTAGTACCATGATTTGTTTACTCGGCCGAGTATGTCTATTTACTGTCTCGCCACTGTACTCGTTACGTGTAATCAACCCATTACGCTAAGATGTCCGCGGGGGTTTTGACAGTTTGAAGTGACTCGTAAATCGGATAACACTTTACACTAACATTTCCTTGCGCACAGCATCCGCGTCGCGGCCACGTCTCGTGCTAGTTTTCCTTAGCGTCTTTATGCACACCGTCGCCTGAGTCGAGCTGCTTGAGTAGTCTGAATAAGGCGGCTGCTTCTCTTATCCGGCTGAACTCTACGCAAAACGCCTCCACTTCGATAAACAACTCCTGGAATTATAGATTGAGTGGTTTAGAATTTAGATTATACTAAGATTTTTTTAATTTTCTACTGGTAAAGTGTGAATTCAGAAGAGTGTAAATCCATACCTGTATTATCGAATTTGAAACCAATTAATTTAGATTGCCGGCCTTCCCCCCTACTCTTTAAAAAATGTAAGATTTATGGAAGATTTCAGTTGAATTCCTTACTCTTATACATATGTCACATATGTCCCCCCTAGTTCTAGTTCCTTCTGGTTTGGGCCAACTCTAGACATAACCTAAAAATTATAAAAAACCGAACTAAAAAAATAGAAAATAAAATTTTATAAATTTAAATTAAGAATAGGGTTGAAAATTTCAATAAATATAAATTAATAATAGTGTAAATAAATAAATATATGTATTTTATTTTTAAAAAGCGTGGGGTGCATGGGTCAATAGATATTATATATTTTGTAGATACATTTTGTATTGACAGACATGAGTAGAGTGATTAGCATTTTGATAATATCTTAGAAAGCACCCCACGCTTTTTTAAAAATAAAATACATATATTTATTTATTTACACTATTATTAATTTATATTTATTGAAATTTTCAACCCTATTCTTAATTTAAATTTATAAAATTTTATTTTCTATTTTTTTAGTTCGGTTTTTTATAAAAAGCGTGTTTTTTTAGTTTTTTTTTAACTATTATTTATTTTTCGCTTTTTAGTTCGATTTGCTAACTATTAACCATTATTAATATGTACAAATGTGTTGGTGTTATCCGATTTTGGCCGTCTGCTCAAGCAAATTAAAAATAAAATTGATGCGTAACAAAAAATATTGAGCAAAAAGATTTGTAGCCGCGTGGTTTCGATCCTCAGACCTCATAAAATAAAATTGATGCGTAACAAAAAATATTGAGCAAAAGATTTCTAGCGCGTGGTTTCGATCCAGGGACCTCTGGGTTATGAGCCCAGCACGCTTCCACTGCGCCACTCTGTTCTCTGACACGAATGACGAAATTACCATTTAATTTTGTAAGTTAAACGGTATTAAAAGTTAAAGAAACTTTATAGAAAAAGCGTGTTAAAAAAATTAATAGTTAAAAAAACTAAAAAACACGATTTGTTTAGTGTATTGTCATCGGTCCTCGATATATCTACGAAGTTTGAAAGAAATCTGACCGTTTAAAGTGGGTCAAAAACGCGCTCAAAGGAGTCGGTTACATACAAACATACAAACATACAGGTGAAGCTAATAAAAGCGTGTTAATGACTTACCTTGACGTTAATAATCTTGTTCCTAATAAGCGACTGTAGGAACACGCACACTAATCGCACAAGCCTGTTCTGCATGTACCGGTCCCGTATCGTCTCGCAAGTAGAGATGCAGTTGCTGATGTAAAGGTGCACGAATTCGACGGGCAGGTCCACTGATATTGTTAGCCTAAGGGCAATAATAATTGGTAAACTTTATTAGCTAAGCACTGAAGTAATAACACTGGCTATTCTATTATACAAAAAAATATTCATTTCACAGAAGACATAGTAGGCCACAGTGTTTAGCAAGTTATGAACTACCTTCATAACATTCCAAATGTAAATTCTTCTAAATCTTTTCAGTTGGAATGTTGTAATAAACTTAAGCACATAGAAACTTTTACATTTTATTCAAGTCAGGATTCGAGTCTGAAGTGACTGGATTTATTAACCCTCGACGCGAAAAGAGGGGTGTTCTATTTTCTGTATGTCTGTCTGTGGTACCGTAGCTCTTAAACGGGTGAAGCGATCCGGATGCAATTTTTTAATTTGAAAGTATTTTTTCTAGAGGTGTTTCTATAACATGTTTTATCAAAATCGGTTCAGTCAATTTCAGTTCATCCGCACCATTGTTAGCTGCATCTGGGGTTACATTATTTTTAATACTTGCACAAAGAAGGTTTTTTTTATTTCTTGTATAAGAAAGTAACAGTTGTATGGCAATGGTACAGACCTGTTGACAACTTCCATTGAGTGCAGCGAGATCTCCATGTTAACCAGCACACTAAAGTATTCCGTGATGTTGTCCGAATGAATGAGCTTGAGAAGCACGCTTATCGCCACTAGGGGATTGTTTTCGACCAGTTCTGGCAACTGAAAGAAGCAAAAAGTAAATAAATCGTTCAAGTATGCGTTCATTTCTTTACCTTGACACTGTTTGAACAGCATAATAAATGAGTAGCCAACTACAAGACTGGCTAAGAGAACTAGCCAAACTCTAGACATACCTGAATTTACAACATCTAAACATGCTTAGACAACTCGTGACTCCGATCTGCGAACCCATATTTATTCAACTGTTTTATTGATACTGATATAAGTCCTAACTCTATATCTGGCTACTCTGGTCTAGCTCGAGAAATAGTTGGCTAAGTAAACTCCACCCAAACATAGACATACCTGACTAGCCAATTTCAAGACTGACTATGAAAATTACCCAGACAATGACATTTATTTGACTAGCCAAACTCCAGACATCTGAATAGACAACATCTAAACCGTCGGCTTACTGCAAGAAGTCATTAACTGCAAATCAGTGCCAGACTGAACGCAAGTTCGCTGGCAATCTTCCTTGAAAAAGATCACCGAATGTGATTAAAACTATTTAGTTGCAGTTTCCTACTCAATAAAACTTGAATAGTTCCGTTTTAATTAAAGCCAAAATGTGTCAAAACCACCTTAGTTTACATAGCAAAGCAGTTAGTGACTTTTTGTAGTTCTTGACTTCTTGAACTTTTTTTTTTAATAGTAGGCTTGCGTTTGACCTCCATCTCGTCTGATGGTAAGCAACGCTGCGGTCTACGATGGAGCACGCTTGCCTAGAAGAAACAGATCCACTCGCGACTTGAAGACACCCAAATTATATCTATCGGGAGACACCCACACGGGCAGAGCATTCCACACTAGCGGTACGCACAATAAAGATGGGATCAAAGCGTTTCGTACGAGCTTTTGGTATATCTACCATGAAACGATGCCGCTTTTTTGTGCCCTTGGTAGCACTAAGCCGACGAGACATACTTAGACAAACTCCAGACACACCTGATTAGGCGTGACTCCGATCTCATACACGACGCTCGAGTCCACATCCAGCAGGGTCCGCAGCCGCGACACGTTGTGACCACTCAGAACGCCTTTTAACGCCATTAGTGTTAGTTCTTTTGCTTCCGTGATGGCGCTTGCGAGGTCCTTCTCTTCTGATTTCTTGTCTTCAACCTTTTCTTTTTTCTCTTCCTTGAATAAGATTAAAGAACAATAAAATTTAAATCATTGCATAAAATCGATACCTACATTGTCAGAGTTTAGTTCCAATTATTTTTATAGGGAGACTGACAACCTGACATAGTAAATTGTAATTGAAAAGGCTTACTACAAAATTGATGAATTCATCTCTGATAAGTCTCTTTACGTAAATTGTATTTAGACTGCAATAATAATACTGACTGATTGATTTTACATCCTATATAGGGTTATTCATAAAGGGTATGCTAAGCCGAAAAGGGCTCATAGTACTCATCATTATGAACAACTTTTACTATGGGACCAACTCGAAATTCGCGAAAAAAAAATCAGCTGTTTCATAGAAAAATGTCAATGACACTTGACAAAATGTATGGAACAGCTGATTTTTTTTTCGCGAATTTCGAGTTGGTCCCATAGTAAAAGTTGTTCATAATGATGAGTACTATGAGCCCTTTTCAGCTTAGCATACCCTTTATGAATAACCCTGTATATTGCAATTAGGTATTTTATATTTTGTTATTTTGACATTGTACTTTATTTTATTTGCACAAAAATTATAACTGTTATGTGTACATTGAGGTCCTCATATTTGAATAAATTAATCGATTTAATGTAAATTTACCACTAACATTAACAAGAAAGAATCGAATAAGAAAGTAGATGACATTTTGACTGCCTCATTTAATAAATTAATTAAATATCATCACTCTTCAACCCGAATACTACTGCAACCACTGTTTCAGTTCCTATCTTCATTTCTAGACCTACTTTAGGTTTGTTCGGGGTCTGCCGTCTCTCGACGGGTCGGTCGGCCCGAAGCCCGAGCAGTCCCTCGTAATCAGAGTCAAACATGGGGACGTAGGAGCCGCGGTTGATCAGGTTTTTCCACGCAGCCTGAAACATAGAACAGGAACCGTTAAAATTTCGGGATAAAAAGAACCATGGTATAAAACAAGCTATTGACATTTCGGATTGAACTCAAATCCGTTGAGCCATCTCAATGAGAAGATGTATCAAACTTTTCCATTTGAATTTGATATCAGAATAGGAAATTACTACACATATATTTCACACTAAATAAATGACAAACAATTAAGTAGAATTACATCTGTATTTGTATACAAGGGTGGCCTAAACTAAAATGAATATTTTTTTTTTTTTTTGGAAAAAAAAAAACTGCATTACAATCTTACAATACATTTGAAGTTTCTACCTATTTTCTTTTCCTTGTCTAACAGTTCAGTTACGCTCATAGTTGTCTATATCTATAGGGTTATTCATAAAGGGTATGCTAAGCCGAAAAGGGCTCATAGTACTCATCATTATGAACAACTTTTACTATGGGACCAACCCGAAATTCGAGAAAAAAAAATCAGCTGTTCCATAGAAAAATGTCAATGACACTCAACAATATGTATGGAACAGCTGATTTTTTTTTCGCGAATTTCGAGTTGGTCCCATTGTAAAAGTTGTTCATAATGATGAGTACTATGAGCCCTTTTCAGCTTAGCATACCCTTTATGAATAACCCTGTATAGAAAATAGTTTAAATATTAACCTCTTCAGCAAGCGGCATCGAGGACACGTCCAGCAGAAAGGTGGGGGGCGGGATGGGGCCCGCGATGCTGAGGGTACTCTGCAGCGGCATGTAGTCGTTCGACATCAGGCCTTCTAAGAGTTCCTTCATAGCCATGCGGTTGGGCGGACTCCTGTCAAAAATTGGTAATAATTTTACTATGGAAACTAACGTGGTTTTCACACATTTTTGTTATAATAAAACACGGGAATACTCACGTAAAAATTAAGTCGTCTACTACGACTAGTTTCGGTCACATCTCGTCGCTGGAGTTTTCCTGTGCCAGGTTGGGAATATTGGTTTTGGTTGGTTTATAAACTCACCTGATGAAGGTCACCGAATGTGACCGATTTTTTTTTTTTTTTTTTTTTATGTAATTGAGTGACGAGACGAGCAAATCGCTCGCCTGATGTTAAACGTCACGTTTGCCCATAACAGGTCTGCGCCACCCAAAATCTTGAACTCATATTATTCAAGACCCTGCGCGGCACAGCACTGCGCTCGTCACCCTGAGATATAAGTTGTTTAATCTCCCATTTGCCCTGTAATTTCACTGGAAACAATTCCCTCCCAACCGGAACACAGTGATGTTTCACATTACTGCTTGGCGGTGGAATAACTGGCAAAGGTGTGGTACTTCCCCAGGCGGGCTCTGCAAAAGAGCCCTACCACTACTAAAAAACTAGTTGTAGTAGACGACTAGACCTGTCATCCAGACCCAAAGCAGATACTTAAATTCATCATTCAAACATCTGCCCGGGTAGGAATCGAACCCGGGAGCTCAGTGCTCAATTCTAGACATTACTATTTATTTATTTGATGATAGGTGAGCAGCATAGGGCGTGACATGCCTATATTTCTCAGTGTCGAAATTTTGTCATTATTAACTAGTATTTATCCACTAGGCAAACTTTAGACATAAATATGGCTTGCCAAAATCTAGACATAGACTTGAATTTCATACAAGTATTAGATTAAACAAGTATTCATTCTTACTATGGAAACTAGTCGTTTTGACACAATTTGTTATAATTAAACACGGGAATACTCACGTAAAAATTAAGTCGTTTACTACAACTAGTTTCGATAACATTTTGTGACCTTCATCACGCTTGTAGTGACGCGCTCGCGGTTGCGTCTTAATTTTTACGTGAGTATTCCCGTGTTAATTACAGAAAACATTCAGTCATTCATTTTCGTGCAAGTATTGAATGAGAATGAATGAACCCCATGAGGGTAAACTGTAATAATTTAAATCAATGCACTATAGCCAAACCGTTTACCTTAGTCCTAGCATGCGCGGTATTGCGCGCCGCCCTCAGTCCCCCGCGCCGTCATACCCCCGCGCTTCTGTACCGCGCAGGCGAGGACTGAGATAAACGGTTTGGCTATAACGTCTAGCTTATAAACTACAATGAATTAGTTGTTTAATAAATATATCTGAGTCTGATTAGCTATTAACAAGGTAATGAATACAGTACCCGTCACCAACAGGAATTAACGCGGGCGCGGTAGCACGAGTCATGGATGTGACGTCAGCCATGAGGTCGCCCACATGGTTCTGCAGCGGCGTGAGGTCGAACTCCAGGTCTTTGGGGGGCACTTCAGTCATTATGACTTGCTTTGCTGTCTTTTTAAGCACCTGGAAAATATTACAAGTCCAAACATTAGCTTGTCTTTGTCTCACTTCACCAAAATCTAAGCAGGAATTAATTCCCCACCCAGTCACCCAGTCCAGTCCAGTCCACCCAGTCTAGTTTTAAGACTAGACTGGGTTTACATTAATAGTAGATGTAAATTTTTTTTTCTGCGCTCTGGACTGAGAGCAGTGGCAATATTTGAGTTTCTTGCAAAGCAGTAGGTATTGGATCTAATAAAATTATAGGTAATATCTTATAATATTAACATATTTAATACCACTATTATCTCCTAGTGGTAGTGATGCCGCCCTATATGAAACACAAACGAATTAACAATAGGGATTTGTGAGGACACGCTAGGGGTTGTTGATGGCACTGAATATGTTAAGACTAGGAAAAGCACAAATAGCTACTAACAGAGATATTTTTCCAAATTTAACAACCTGTATTCCAATTATTTTTCAATGGCTTAACAGACTTAACACTTTGGCTGCGGCGAGTAATCACATGCGCAAATGCCCCAGGCGCGGCTAATAGGTAGGGCGCGTTTATACGACCGCGCAGTCGCAGCGCGGTTGGGGCGTTGCGGAACAATTGATATACGACCGCGCGTTCGCCGCGCGGTTGGGGCGCGATGCGAGAATTGAACATTATAGCTTAGTAGATAGAGTTTACATTAGTTTTGAATGAACACAACCGCGCGGGCCGTCTAAATGGGGCCTCAAACGCCTTGTTTTTTACACGCCTGGCGTGTGCAGCCGCACTCGCGTCGCGCAATGGAAAACAGAGGGTGTGTTTCCCGCAGCCAAAGTGTTAACAGTAGTAAAGTTCAGCTACACAATAACACAACTGCAAACTCCTTATCAGACTCACTTCTCTTGCAGGAGCAGTCATTAACCCTTGTAGCTGCCCTATAAACACTTTTTCTTGGGGTACTAGTGGCTGCAATCCTGGTTTAGCCTCCAGCAGGTGCAAAAACAGTGGCACGAATGGGTTCTCCGATTTGAACAGGTCAAAGAGAATAGCTACGGCTACCACACGCTGCCCTGGGAGGGACAAGTCGCCCGCCGTGATGAGGGATGCAATCAGAAGGCATACTGGAATGTTAATTATTTTGAAATTATTGAGTTGGAATCTCCTCTTGTACATTTATAATAATACAGTACTTATACAACACAGTTCATCTTTCATCAGTCAGTGACTCATAAAAACTGCTATAGCGTATAGAAGGCAATTAAATTTGGTGCTATCTATACATAGATCAATCTTCTTTACCTATTTGTAGTAACAGTGAATAATTTCTTATGGGGAACTAATTATTATTGCAAACTAATTATTTTCTTTCTATCAGTGTTTAGATAATGGGTATTAAATTCTTTTCGCCTAATTGCAAAATTGTTTACTTACAATGAAATTGTTCAGATTTTGGGAATTTCTTCTGAACTTGTATGCTTATAGACTCTAAAGTTTGTGTTTCGATTGTCTGTTCTGAAAATAAGCTGGAAAATACAAAGTTTGAAGTTATTCTTCATGGACGTAGCGATATTGAAGGTTATGATTTACGAATGTAGATTTGGCGCTTACTCCAAAATGTATTTACTATTTTCACTAATTAGTTGCTGCGTCATTTTGAAATATAAATCTATGTGAGTTCAGTTTTAGTAATTAAATTTTGTAATGATTTAAAATTAATAAAAATACTAAATCAACATTTCAACAATCAACAAATAAACAAGACATGCATGACAATGACACAATTATTATTTTGACAATTTATATATGATAGTGACATTTATAAGGAAAATGACAGTAAGATTCAAAATCTGTTTTTTTTATCATAGTTTTTTTTTTGCTACTCGCCTCTGACAAGCCTCTGCATTGAACATAAAAAAATATATAATTATATTCGCCGTAGCCGAAAAAATCCCCGTAGAGTGCATCATCATCATCATAAAAAAAATACAATCTGCTATGCTTTCTACCGACAGTTGGGATTTAATTATGTGGTTTCCCTGGCCAGTATCTATGATATACATAATTATATAGCATATATCATCATCATCCACAGCCCTCTCTAAGAACAGCTGGGTATAGGCCTCTCTCCCGTTATGCCATCTGCCTCGGTCAACTGCTAATCGGGTCCAGGTTCGACCCGCGACTCTGACTATGTCGTCGACCCATCTCGTCGCCGGACGACCAACGCTCCGCTTGCCTTGCCTCGGCCTGGTGGCCGAGGCAAGGCAAGCGGCGACGCTAGGTGGAGTTAAGGCAGTGACGGAGTGGTCTCCGTCACTGCCTTAACTCCACCTAGCGTCCCCGCCTAGCAACGTGTCCCGCCAAAAAATTAACAAAAATTCGATGTTATTTCTACTATTAAATTTACTGTTTTCTTCAACTAAAGATAAAATGCCACCAATAAAGACAATTTAAAAGCCCAAATAAAGTCATTTCAGTGTAAAATTATACACTCGTCGCCCATGAACGTACAAATAGATTAGTATGAAAATCGAACAACCTTAACTTCATTATAACGGTTCCGACGCGCGACGTCCCAAACTTTAGTTCTTCGTCGGATTTCCGTATTCCGGATAATACATAATTATAATATACAAGCATACATAATATAATATAATCTGCACTAGAGGCTTTAGGTTGGTAGCAGAATAGTCAGAATTGGGTTTTTGGATCGCTGGTTGCTGCAGGCACAGAATACTGCAGGGCAGAACAGGCGAGATAGACATCTTACTAAGTTCATGTAATACTAGCAGTGCCCGCGGTTTTACCCGCATTTCCAGAGTTTTAAGTAGCCTATTAGATGTTAATCCAGATTCCAGAGTATAAGCTATCTTCATACTAAATTTCATAAAAGCCCGTTCAGCCTTTTTTGCGTGATTTATTATGACACAAACTTTCATAGACCAATAAATAATATTAGTAGGATTAGTAAGTAGGATACGATTACAAAATCTGCCCTGCCTTGAACCACGCGGACCTGCGGAACCCGAGTATCTGCATACGCTTAGCCTAATGCAACGGTGTAATGGTGTAAACAACAAACGTAGCGTAGGTATTGTTTTATCAAAGATTAAAATCTCTATTGAAGGCCGGCTTTGTCTCACTGCAAGGCTAAATCATCGTTAGCTTTCTTTTAGTCTCTACGATTTAGTTTTTTGACTCAGATGCTGCAAAAGATTTTTTCCCAGTTATTGATTAAAAAACTATCTTGAAAAAAAAACTTGCACTGAAATATCGTATTAGAGCACTCAAGAGTTCAAGACGTTGCTGTGACCTAGAAAAAATATTTGGAGCAAGCAAGACGTCTTGTACAAACAATCTGTGTGTAAACTGTAAAACCGCATGGTCACCCGCTGAGGCACGGTAGCAGTACCCTGAGCAACACTTGCATGAATAACAGTCCGCCCACAGTTTCTTTGTACCGTTATCGCACAAATAATGAAACGAAGTTATTAATCGGGCATACTTCACATGACAGTCGAGTGAGTTTGAGTTATCAGTGCGATGCTAATTGTAAACGTACACTTTTATCGTGCCCATTTCTTACCCTGATAAGATTAGAGTGTCATATGTCTCGCAGCGACGACACCCAGCTTCTACAGTGCGCGATAACTAGTAAATATTTTTTTTAAATCTGGGGTATTATTATTATTATTAATGGATTAAAAGTGCTAGTGAAATGTTTAAAGTGAAAGTGAGAGCGCGAAATGCTAAATCTGCGTATGTACGATCTCGCGATGCCTAATGTAAGGCCGTTTGACTTCGCTGGAGGGAACCCTCCTCAGCGGAGTCGCTCATCTTCCTGGACCTCCAGGGTTCGACAGAATGGATTATTATCGCGACACGAGCCACGATTCTCTTTGCAATACGAGGTATTAACGTATTAGTTTGTAAATGATAGATTTTAAGATGTTTGGGTGCATATCCTAATTTAGGTGCAAATATCCGGGTCCATGTACGATTCGTTACATTTATAAATCGTTAAAAACACTTTTTATTTACACATTAAGTTTTTGATCATGACCTTTGTGTCCGATTTAGTTTGCATGTCGATGGATCCAGTTGGTCTTTGAATCATAATTGACCCTACATTTTATAGGGTCAATTATGATCACAATTCGAGTAATGATTGAGAAATGAGAAGTAGGTATGTATTCAATATCTTTTAGATATACATACGGTAGGTAAAAAATTAAATTATTCCTCCATGTTACAAATGGTACTTTTTTTTTATTTGGACCTTTAAATTAGAACTGCATTTACGTGCATCGGAACGTAATGCGTCAAATGAATCACGAAAATGTTTCAATTTTTATGAATTGACAGTGACATTTGAGTAGCATGAAACAAAAGCCGAGATAGCGCTTAGCAAGCTCATACAAGGTAGACAAAGATAGCTCTAAAATTATGCTACAACTATTCTTTTGCCAATTGTCAAACTGAAACGCCCATCACTCAAATTCGGAATTTTTTTAAGCTGTCAAAATTTGTCACAGCAAAGCGAATATCCGTGCATTTTATTTTTTTATTTGTTTCAAGTAATTTCTAGCTCTATCGCGTAGTTTTCGTATCTAGTTATTAAATGTCCCTTTTAACAGCTGTTGCTGATGTTAAGAAACTTTGCTACAAAGTTATAAGATCGCCCCGAACAATACATGGAAAACGTGTCATAACTTTTTACAAATAGTTGTTTTCGTTAATACGTCGCCAAAAGGAATGTGGATTGCTGCTTATTGTTTTATCAAATAGTGTATTTTCACATGGGTGATGGCTTGGCAGTCGGATACGCGTGTACGTATGAAAAATTTGAGTTTAAAAACATGGTCAAAAATGTGTAGTTTGTATGCTATTGTAAGTGCACGGCCTTGTGAGCGATTAACATTTAAATGCGTTTTATATTGCGGAACGAGCATCTTAATTTATGCGTTCAAGATTTTGAAGACCGAATTTGACATATGAGTTAGTAGTTATTGTCAGAAGTGTGTGGGAGTATGTGTACTGGAGGTTACATTCTAATGGGATTTACTCCAAGTTCACAGTTTAGAGCAAGTGCCACAGCTTAGCTATCCTTCGAATTATATAAGTAAAAGGTGGCTAGTAACATCCCATCATTCAATTTGAAGTGTTAGTTCATTGGTTTGTTTGTTAAATCAAACATTGCAGATAGATAAACAAAATCCCCACATTTTGTTTACATACTCTGTAATAATGGCTAAATCAGCCAATTGTCATGAAAGAATAACAATAATTGCTTACATAGATTGCCAGTTATATATTAAATGATCAACTGTTAGAATCGAATAAGTACCTAACTGCATGTGTATTGTTAATATTAGTAGCACAATGGAGTTGATTCTGTTGTAACTCTTTTTTTAAATTTAAATGACTAAATTAATGTGAAAGGGCTGCTATCAGCTTCTATTTTAAATTTAATGTGTGAGAAAAAATATTTCACAAATTTTTGATCTCATGGATCAAACTTTTGAGTTCAGAAACTGAGAGAGATTGATGGACTGATTGACCAAAACATGACAAAATATGACCAAAATTGACAAAACATGTGAATTTATTGTTTTTTATTTGTAAATTTACTTATTTTTAGCTCGTACAAAAAAGTATATGTGTAGAAACCAAAAAAAAATTATTTCCCAACCATAAACTGTAGTGACTATTGAGAAATCTATGCATGTGGCTTATAATAGTTTTAATGTAAATTAGGCATTGTACAGATAAAATAAGGTATAAATTATTTTGCTTGTATTTTTTATATACAATGTGTCCGATGGAGGCCCAACAATATTCAAACAGCACATACTTACGTATATCTAGAAGCCCTCCCCAGAGGTCTTTTACTCCTTAATCTTTTATTTTACGAGTTATTGAAGATCAAACTTTGGCATTAATTTGGACAGGTACAACCCTAAAAAGGTGAATAACCGACCTACGACCACGACTGTCAAAGACTAATTAGTGTACAGAAGGTTATGTTTTTACAGAATGCCTATTTCAATTCTTAACAAAATTTAACCAACTACATAAATTAGGTTTTTTTCAATTCATTACAGGAATTAGAAATTATACTTCAAAATCGACCTACCTTCATTATTTCGAACCCTATTATTTGAATTTCTCTGTAAAATATGGCAATTAGCGTATTGCTTTATGCGATTAATTTCGGGCAATTTTTATTCAGAAATAAATTCTAATTGTGCCCTATTTTTATCAAATAAAGCGCATTACATGGCAAGATAACAAATAAAGTCAGCTGAGCTCGGTTCACAAACAAGATTCTAATCATTGTAAATGATCGAAGTAGTACTTGGAAACGAACAATTTTATTTTATTTTCAATTTTGCAAAACTTTGAATAAACTAAAAAGATTGAGTTACACATCTGTGTTTGTGTTAGTCTTTGCGGAATCGTCGGCTTCGGTCCTAGCCGACAAAGAAACTCTAACGCTTGCCGATCGCCAATAGCGCGCTAAGCCGATTCTCAGAACAATGCCGCTAGCCAATAATATCACCGCGCTGTTATTCAAAGACAGCCGCAGCCAATCGTGCACGGCCGGCCGTTGTTCGCCCATTTTTAGCTAAATTAGTTAACTTTGTTGTTTCGGGTTCCGTCATAATTATTTTTGTTGATAGTTTTTATTTTTATTTTCCTTAGTTTGGCTGTCGAAGATTAAATGAATGGTAATAAAAATATCCTACGGGATGTCATTATTTCAAAAATACAAACTTTTATTTTTCAAAATATCCTTCGATGAAAACTGTACAAAATGTTTTTATTTTTTTATTTTTTTACTATCTCACAAAGGCTATTCAAAAAACAAAGCGTGATACACTGTAACACGTGACATCAGGTGAGTTGAGATTGAGAGTTGAGAGTCAAGAGCATAATGAATTTTTAAATAAAACAAATGCTTGAGTTAACTTGATAAAAATGTAATCTTAAAAAAAACCGTGCTCTAGTGTAAACTGCAACTCAACAACACAATCAATTGCAAAACAATAAAAATGATGTTGTACCTAAATAATAATGATGTTATACCATAACTGAAAACGTATTGAGTGTACATGGTGAAATTGTTTTAAGAATAAAAATGGAACCCTAAATGCATTCGCTTTGACTAAGCCGCAGTGTCGCTTTCTGTTTTTGAAAATCGCCACTCGGCTTTCATCATTCGAACTTCGAGGTCGTGTATTGTCACGAATTATCATTTCGATTTTTTTATCCAAATCACGATGTCTTATTCAAACGCAGAGTATTACGACATGATACTTTGCGTCGGAGCTGCGAACGGGAGTTGCAACGGGGCGCGTGAGCTGTACCGTCAACGGTTCGTCGACGACAGGCCGCTTCCGGAACAAAGACGTCTGCCTTCATACTCGTGCTTCCGTGGACTCTGCTTACGTCTGCACAGTACCGGAAGTTTTCATGGAGCAGCAACCGAAAGACCCGGCACAAACATCAGTGCAAACCTGGAAACACAAATCCTGCAGCATTTTGCCGAAGACCCGCGTACTAGCACGCGTCGAGCGGGCGCGCGGCTGC
Organism: Alcis repandata; assembly: GCA_949125135.1. NCBI lineage: Eukaryota > Metazoa > Arthropoda > Insecta > Lepidoptera > Geometridae > Alcis > Alcis repandata. The sequence goes on from OX421237.1 coordinate 2,426,672, forward strand.
GCGTCGATCACAGAATAGTTTGGAGGACTCTGCATGAAGACGGCCAGCATCCATATCACTTCCGTCGAACACAAGAACTGCTGCAATCAGACCACAGTGCAAGAGTGGATTTTTGCGAGTGGATAGAAGAAAAAGTAGCTGTGGATTCTGCCTTCGTCGAGAAAGTGTTGTGGACTGACGAAGCGACTTTCACCAGAAGTGGACTCTCCAACATACATAATGAGCACGTATGGGCACATGTAAATCCGCATGCGTCTACCGAGAGCTGTTTCCAACATAAGTGGCGGATTAATGTCTGGGCGGGCATAATCGGAGACCGATTAATCGGCCCTATCTTCTTGCCTGTCACCTTGAATGCCGCAGGCTACTTGGAGCTGCTACAAGGTGAGCTGGAGGACCAAATGGAAAACTTGCCGTTGGCTGTGGAGCGGGACATGTGGTACCAACACGACGGAGCGCCAGCGCATTTTGCTCGACGCGTTCGCCAAAACCTACATGCTCGGTTTCCCGGCCGCTGGATCGGCCGCGGCCAAGATGCGCCGAGACAGTGGCCTCCGCGCTCGCCGGACCTGACGCCCTTGGATTTCTTTTTGTGGGGCTACATCAAAAATATTGTGTATTCGAAGCCGTGCAGCACACGAGAAGAAATGATACCGCGTATCACAGAGGCTTTCAGCAATGTAACCCCACACATGTTGAAAAACGTGATGGGCTCGATTTCTCGTCGAGCTCGGCTCTGCATCGAGAAGGGAGGCCAGCACTTTGAGCCTTTCCTTTAAATTAAATTAAAGCAAAAGTGAAATACTTAATCAGTGAAACCTAGTGGTTTAAAAAAAGTGAAACGTATGACGTCTGTCGTAAGTACTCTAACTATTTTGTTAAAATTGTTGTGAATAATAAACCAATCATGTATGTAATATTAAACATAATTAATTGAAGTACTGGTGTTTTTAATTATTCTCACAACCTATCCTATGATAAGCAATGTAGGTACCTAGATATTATTAGGGTATACGATAACGATAGGAGAGTAAAATTAGAATTTGACATTAATCTATCCAGGTTAGAATCATAACATGAAACATAAGTTACATTTTGGATAAATCATTTTCCCATCATAATGAGGTTCATAGGTACGAATAGGTTACACAGTTAGGGCTAGGCAGATGCTAATTTAGGCCACAGAGTAGGTTAGGGTGACGTTCGAAAGTAGATTAGTTGCGCTAGCGCCAGGAGTGGCACGTGCAGGTGAGGGGAAGGGGTAATCGGCGCGCGGGGGTGGCGATGCGGCGGCGAGCGAGACGCGGGCGCGCGGGGAATTCATGCGCGCGCAGCGCGCGGCACTCTCAAAGACAGCGGCCCGCGTTTATTGTACCATGTGTAGTTAGGGTTGCCAAAAAAAACACAAATAAAATATTTTTTAATTTTGTATGGAAAAAAAAAAATTCGTTTGCATTGCTAACATTTACGTCAACGACTCCAAACATGATGTAGATAAGTACCTCTAAATATTGTTGGGCCTACCTCGGACACCTTGTATACTCAGGACATTGTTATTCATAAAGTTTTGGTACCTTAACATTTCTAAATGTATGCATTATATTTTTTTTTATTCCAGACTGACGAGAACAGCTTCCTTCTTCGGCTGAATATTCTCGGGGCGTACTCATTGGCAAAGAAAGATATATTTGGTGCTAGGTGAGTATTAGTCTTATATTGTTCGGTTAGATACCATAGAGAAATTATATGTGAGCGAGCAAGCAAACGGACCTGACGGGAAAAATAACTCATTCGAGATAAACATGTTTGAAGTTCGGAGTTGGTAACAAACATGTTCGGGAAGTATTTTGACATAATTTTATTTTTTTATTTTCTTAACTTTTTGTTTGCTTTAAAATTAAGTTAAAAGACCAAAGATTCAAAATCAAAAAAACCATTTCCATCTAATAGGTATATTTAGGTCTGTTTTTGTTTGACTACTTACATATTCTTTGCTATGAACTACATATTATGCCAGCAACTGGACTATGGAAAGACTAAGGAAACTAACATGGTTTTGACACATGTATTTTGTTATAATTAACACGGAAATACTTACATAAATATTAAGTTATAACATTAACATTTGTGTTCTGGTTGGAAGGGCATTCTAAGAGGGGGTGATACGATGTCCCGCTTGGGGTGTATTGTGCATTGAAAGGGCATTGTTTCCTGTGAAATTTCAGGTCAATTAGGAGATTAAACATTTTATGTCTCAGTGACGAGTTAGAATTCAAAACTCGTGGCACAGACCTCTTTATGGGCTAACGTGACATTTAATATCAGGCGAGCGGTTGGCTTGTCTCGTTACTCAATATCATTAAAAAAATTCATTTACCACAACTAGTTTGATCACATTCGGTGACCTTCTTCTCCTTTTACGTGAGGATTCCTGTGTTTATTATATCAATAGTGTTGTATGGTGTGACTGGGTTGTTGGATCAGATGAGTAGTATACATAAATGGTTCCCAGCCGACGGTGACCACCGTTTCTATCAACATACAAGTATAAAATACTGTGAGAGTGAAAAGGACGACAAGAACAAAGTCTGTGTGTGTGAGAGAGATATATGTAGTTACTACCACATGCAGATTCAAGGCAGCTATACACCAACCCTTACTAAAAAAAATCAATGTGTAATTACTGCCTATTGTATTTTCTATTAATTAATATTCAAAAAACTTACATTGTCATATGACGTACTTTCACAAGACTCCATGTTATGGCATGATTGAGGTTTTATTTGGACATGATTTGCAATTTGGCCGCTTAATGTTACTGAAGGTACGTTATAGATATTTAGGGCTGCCACTGTACATAATTAAATTTAAAATTAAAAAAACCCCGACAAAACATAGCTAATAACACTCCCAACCAATTCACCTAAAAAAAAACGAAATCAAAATAGGTTCATCCACAGACAGACACACACAGATATGTCAAACTTAAAACACCTCGTTGTTGCTGCGTGGGGGGTTAAATAAGGGTAGGCGGGGTCTTCTAGGCAAGCATGCTCCATTGTAGACCGCAAAGTTGCTTACCATCAGGCTAAATAAAAAAAATAAAAAAATAGATTAGAAAATTAAAAAAAATGTTCTGAACTTTGTAGGCGAAATACCAAGCTAAGTTTTGCACCAAGAATTTTGTAGAGATATTAGAATTTGATGGAAAATTCCAAGTGCGATACGAGCGTGACAATAGACAATAGTTTTTTATTTGTGGCAAAAAACACACAAACAAGTAATAAAAAAGGTAAAGGTACAACACAAAAATAAATCGTTTTTTGCCACAAACCGGCCCAACTCAGCATGACGCCGGTTGTGGACAACCGGCGCTGGTCTTCTGTTGCGCTTACCATCGAGTGAACGTCCAGCAATACATTGAACTAGGTATCTGAAAGAATCGCAATGTTGCTGGTTTTCAGGTAGTATGTTATTAGTTTTCTACGCTCGTACATAAATTAGCCTCAAATACTATCCCACAAAAACTGTTCATTTTACCGGGATAAAAGATCTTACGTTGTTATCCAGGGTGTAATGTTAATTGGTTATCTCTTTTCTAAATTTCATTGTAATCCGTTCAGCTGTTTTAGCGTGATTGAGTAACTTGAAAATATAAAAACTTTCACATTTTTACAATATTAGTAGGATTTATATTGTTGTGTTGATTTTTATCATTATAGTCCTTGGGACGAATCTTTATCATTACGATAAAAAATCCGACTGAAAATTCAAATGACTTTTAATGTCACTGACCTAATATCAAGACTAATAACCTCAGGAATTAAACTTCCTTGGAGGTATTGTCTTATGTTTTTATGCCAATATGTAATAAGGCAAAGCATGTCTGCCCGACCATTTTCGGAGTTAGGCCATATTCTTAATTATACTTCGCACTTTGTCCTCGAAATTAGTATTAGTAGATATTATATACACATGTAGTTTCGCTAGGTGACACCACTCTTTGCACTAATTGTTGAGAGAATGTAGGTAGAATTAAACAAGTTAAAATATCCGAGGGTAGATATAACCCACCTCGCCATTTTGTCGTTCTTATTCTTCATTCGCAATTTAGTGCTCAACCACTCCGGACACTTTCAATTCAACAAAAGTATAATACTTAGTGTTCTTTTTGTTATTCAAAAAATACCTAAAAGAAAACGCTCGAAAGCTGTCAAAGAAAACCGCGGAATTTTAATGCGTAAAATTAAAAAATTAAAGTGAAAAATAAGTCGTATAAAAGTGACGTTTCTAGTAGTGATTCCGAGGACTCATTGGAGCAACGGATAATAGTACGAAGTACAGTAGGTACATCGACAAGGTATGTAGTGGTATTACTATGTATTCATTACCTTAATAATTATAAAGCAAAGTTCATAAGAATGCAACCGAGATCGCCAGCGGTGCTATTTCGCCGCATTCGATATTGTTATCAGTTGGAACTGATAACCTCTGGCACGGGGCAGCCTTAAAGCCCATTAATCTGTCAATGCAACCGAACTAACCATCAGGGTTTTTTCACCGCATACGACATTTTATCAGTTGAGACTGATAACCTTTTTCTCTTAGCTGGCACCGGGCAGCCTTAAAGCCCATTAATCTGTCAATGCAACCGAACTAACCATCAGGGTTCTTTCACCGCATACGACATCTGTCAATGCAACCGAACTAACCATCAGGGTTTTTTCACCGCATACGACATTTTATCAGTTGGGACTGATAACCTTTTTTCTTTTAGATGGCACTGGGCAGCCTTAAAGCCCATTAATCTGTCAATAAATGCAATCGAACTAACCATTGGGGTTTTTTCACCGCATACGACATTTTATCAGCCGGGACTGATAACCTTTTTTCTTTTAGCTGGCACTAGGGCAGCCTTAAAGTTCAATTATTATCTCAATGAATGCAACCGAACTAACCATTGGGGTTCTTTCACCGCATTCGACATTTTATCAGTTGGAACTGATAACCTTTTTGCTGACACTAGACAGCCTTAAAGTCCACTAATCTGTCAATGAATGTAACCGAACTAACCACCGCGTTCAAAATTTGATCAGTTACTCGAAACTGAAAACACAATAACTTTTAATCATTTACTTTGAGCAAAATTTTAAGACCTTTGGACTTGTTGTTATTATATAAACTAAACGTATATTATATAAGGTTAAAAACCTATACTTACAAGTCAATATCGACTCATTCCTGAGTCACCCCAACCAAACCTGGGCCCAGACGACTGAATCCCAGAGCCTCCAAATCACGTGACTGTATAGGACGTTGATAATTTCGGCGCAGATCTCGTCGACACTTATGGAGGTAAAGCGGCGACGGTCCCTATAGTTACCAGTAACTTAGTATAGTTAGTATTTGCGATCTCAGGACCGCAAATAATATCGCGGACATAATTGTCGACGATCCAACTTCATCGACAACAGAACCTTTAAAATTAGATGAAGAGGTACTGGAGGTTTTGGGCAAACACCCGATAATCACAATGAAAATTGCAAACGACACCCGTTCAGAGTTGCAACCGCCTCAAATATATCGCGCCTGAAGGTTACAATATACAAATATTTTGACTAAGTACTCAATGCCTGCATGCTATGCCAGCAATTATGCTCGCACATCAATGCTCCACAGCTTAACCCTGAAACAAAAGCTGCCCTTCCAGAACGGCACTGAAACCGGACAAAGAAATCGAAGCCGAACAAAAACAAATGGCACGTGTTATATCATGCCTTGCTGAAGTTATTACTATTACTTGCTATATGGCGACTTAGCAACTTGCAACACAAAAAATAAAATAAAATAAAAATATATATTTTTGTTATAAGTAATTAAGAAACATTTAATAAATAAATAAAAAATTTACCGGTCAAACCTACACATACGAGCACATAAACCGCTCGGTCTGTAAAGCGCAATCAGTCGCGCGCTTTTTTGCGCTGATTTAAAAAAAAAAAAATAAAATAAAATAAAATAAATAAATAAATAAAAAAAAAAAAAAAAACTGAATACAGCATTTTTCTTGTAATTTTTATTTTTTTTCTAAAATTTATTAAAAATTTATAAAAACAGGTAATGTTGCATATTTTACTTATGTTGATGCATATTTTACCAATTTCACGAATGTTTCACCAATTTATTATACATAATTATTATAAACTTTTTATGTTGCATATAATCCGGTTCTTATAAATTACAAATGACCATAGTACTATCCTCTCTTGGATAGCTGGAAGTTTTCCTCATCGGTCGTTCAGGAATCTGTTCCTAAACCACACATATATACAAATTCTGATAAACAATCGAAATAATTGTATTTAAATTAAAATAATAATAATATAATTAATAAGTTTACAAAAACTGAACATTTTAAACTTGGATGGGGACTTACGCACTGCAGTAAAATTATTTTCTCAGAAATGCTATATGGCACCTTTGATCTCAAAGATGCATATTTTCTTTTAAGATATCACAATGGCTTTATAAAAACCTTCGGTTAATTTTCAACGACAAATACGACTATTCCAATGTAACATTGTGCCGTTCGGCTTAAGTACTGCAAACTGCACCGTTTGCTTTTACAAACATTATGAATCTGTATTTAGTCGATTGGCTACTAATAAGTCAGTGCCCTGAAATGCTACTGATAAATATTGAAATGACGAGAAAACCATTTACTTCTCTGAGTCTTACGAGGAGAAAAGTGTGTTGACACCTTCAATTACATGCTAATTTTTAGGCATGATCATAGACTCTTATCAGATGTCGCTAAGTCTAACCTTGGACAAAAAATTACACATTAAAACTGAAATAGATAATTTTACTAAAAAGAGACGCTGTTGATTTAGGAAATTCACACAAATCAAAGGTTTATTAGTGTCGGCTTGTTCAGCCATTGAGTATGGGTATGGGCTTTATACTAAGGAAATAAAACGCTGCAAATATCTTAACTTATGATGTTGTGATAAGTTTATGAATGTACCCGACACTCTGTTGCCCGATATTAAGTGGTGGATTAGTGCCATAGGCCAATCAACACACCATATCAGAAACGACGTGCTGTGCACGTTACAGAAATTTATTCTGACGCCTCAACTACGGGGTGGGGGCGAACTGTAAAGGTCAAACTGCAAGTGCTCAATGGTCAAGTAGTAAACAAGAAAGGCATTGAAATTACCTCGAGCTGCTTTCATAGCTCTTAATTTTTTTCCAAGGATTTATACGGCTGTCTGATACTTTTGCGCATCGACAACACCACCGCAATTCTGCGATAGCTTACATTAACCGCATGGATGGAATTCTATTTCCAATCTTACTAAAACAGCAAAAGAAATTTGGCCTCACGGCTACAAAGATTTTTATCTTCACGTCCTATAGTAGATCATGTATCAATGTTCTCGCTGATTTTGAATCACGTAAAACACACCCAGATATCAAATAGGAGTTAGCTGATTGGGCTTCCCAATACTTAGCAGCATCTTTTGAGCTGCCTGAAATAGATTTGAAAGTCGAATCATCAATAAATGTAATAGATACATATCGTCACACAAAGATCTTGACGCAGTCGCTTTTAATTCATTTGCAGTCATGGTCAGACATCTTATTTTTATTTACACCTTCCCTTCATTTTCAATAGTCCTAAGAAGGCTGCGAAAAAACATTTCAAACAACGCATGTGGCATTGTGATTGTAGCAATGTTTCATTGTACCAATGTTCCTACACAAGCATGGTTCTCTTTGTTCAAATCCCTACTTGTGTCTGATATCGCTACGTTTACACCTAACGATAATATTTTGATATCGCATTACAAATCGCAGATATATTCCAATCTTACCCTGGCTGCAGGAGTGTTATCAGGCTTTATCAAGTCGAAGCCTACAAGTTGCCTCACTGACTAAAAGCTCCAATAAACAACATGACGGATTTCTCTGGAAGTGGTGGTCGTATTGCTTAAACAATTACAATGTTGTTCTATATAAGGCCTCAATCCCTAGCGTACCTAATTGTCTTTCTATCGAAAATGTTTAGCGACGGTAAACCTCCTTTACCTAAATACAATGCTACCTGGGGCACCAACAGTGTTTTAGGTCACTTATGCATAATTGACAATTGTCAATTGGTAATGAAAAGCTTGATATAAATAAACATTCCTGGTTTCAAGCAGTCAGTTTTCTTCTTACCTTTTTTCTACGAAAACCCAGCAAAAATACTACAGGCATACATAAACAAATGCGATATTTTATTCACTTAAACCAGTCGGCAAACTGCGACTGCCGCACGCTCGCTTGGGGTCAGTCTTGACACTATCCGCAACACTGCGGGATGGAGCCACAGCTCCACTACCTTCGTTCCGTTTTACAACAGGGTTGTTACCGATGCCTGTCACCTGTCCTTAGCTCGAGCAATTATTAATATAATAATAATACACCATCAGGCGAATAGATGCCTAGATACTGTTTAAGCTAAATATAACAATTAAGTTAAGTAATAAGGTAGTAACGTAAAATATGAATATTTTCACGTAAAATATACCTACAGTACCTATGGTTGTGCTTAATAAACATTAAGTTGATTTCACACGATTAACGTGTCATTGACAATACTTCTTTACATTACTCTCAAAGTCTACATGTGTATATAATATCTACTAATACTAATTTCGAGGACAAAGTGCGAAGTATAATTAGTGATTAAACGAACTTACCTTTGTGAAGTTCTATCATAATTATACGTAGCACTTTGTCCGAAGAAATTAGTATGTACTCCCGCCCCCCCAGGAGCAAACGCAACCCTTGAATATCATTAGAACTAAAGAAGCATGCCAATGACAAAGGTGTAATTAGGTGTGTAATATAAATATGTATATCTCTAAACTAAATGAAGAATAAGAACGACAAAATGGCGAGGTGGGTTATATCTACCCTCGGATATTTTAACTTGTTTAATTCTACCTACATTCTCTCAACAATTAGTGCAAAGAGTGGTGTCACCTAGCGAAACTACATGTGTATATAATATCTACTAATACTAATTTCTTCGGACAAAGTGCTACGTATAATTATGATAGAACTTCACAAAGGTAAGTTCGTTTAATCACTAATTGCAGTTCCGTTGGTGGGCCAATTCAAATAAGTAAAAGCTTAGAACTTTAGGAGTAGTTACTATGTTTTGTCTTTGTTTTGCTCGCTTTCAAAGGAGGATGGGCACTTCGTCCCAAGTGCAGTATCAAGTCGTGATATATGTCATAATAACAATGAAAGAAAATAACAATAGCTTTATTTAATAATATGACACTAACCCTGATTGAAGTACAGAGAAAAGATATGACCGTTTTTAGATTTAAAAAAAGCGCTGATTTTTTGCATGAGCTGGCTGAGGGTTAAAAAAAACAAGGGTAGCGTTAACTGAATCAAGGGGCAGGAGAGGGGGCTTGAGCCTTCTAGCCCGCCCCTTCTGGATGTCGTAATGGAGTCGTAATGCAACCCTAATCTAAGGTACTTTTTCGACTGCCATGCTATTTGCAGCCATGAGTCATTCCGTCTAGGATCGGTTGGCGCTCATTGTTAAGTACCTATACCACGAACTAGTATTTATTCAATGCCCTCACTACCGCTTAATGATAAGTGCTTAAAACAATGAATTAATAACTTGAAGCGATAGCTTATCTTAAAAAATGCTTTGTACGAATGAGTATCAGATTCGGTCTATAGTACGAGCGAAAAGGATTTACGCCATAAAGTAAAAAATTGCTTAAAGTAAAAGCAAAAGATACAAAAGTTACTAAGTTAATTTTTTAAATTAGTTATTTTGTAACTTGATTAAAGGCAAGAGATCAGTAGATATTTAAGCTTTTGCCATATTTATCTAGACTATCTACACTAATATTATAAAGAGGAAAGATTTGTATTTTTATATGTTTGTAATGAATAAACTCAAAAACTAAAGGACCGATTTAACAAACTCTTTCACTAATATCAAGCTACAATATTAGCGAGTGACATTGAGTATATTTTATACCCTTACGAAGCCGGGGCAGGCCGAGGATAACTTGAGAGCCTTCACGAAATTTTGCTCCATCCATTTTAATACATATTTTAATTCGAATATTAGCAAAATTGGTTGAGGGGTTAAAGATTGCGAGATTTAGTTCGCGATAATCGCAAGAGTTGCATGATTTAGTTTTAGTCGCTCGAGAACTACTACTTTAGCTTCTTCCGTCTCGATTATTGTTTTTATTTTTAACTAGCACCCTGCGGTTTCACCCCCTTTTTTAAACCAACCCTTTATTAGAGCAAACAAAACAATAAAAATAAATATTGAAATCGGTATCGCCATTCTCGAGTTTTAGCGAGACAAACGAACAGCGATTCATTTTTATACAAGAGAAGAAGAAGATAATAAACGTGTTAATAAATAAAGTTCCAGTTAGACTAGGTACCAACTAAAAGTACGACTATCTTAGTAAGTGAGTGTAAAAAGCCTTGGCAGTGAACTTGGCGCCCGGCGCCCGTGAGAAGGCACCGCGTGATACAATGCGGTACAAAGCGGCATAATTATACCAAGGTCGGCCGTCTGCCGGCTCCCTGGTGCTTTGTTAGGTGGCGGGGGAACGTATGAGGAAAAATAAATATACGTTTCACACTCATAGCTCCCCACTAGGATTCCCTGTGGCGGGGATACCATGGAATACAAAGACAATGACAACTAACACCCAGACCCAGAACAGATATTTAACATTAATTGCATAATTAAGTATTATTTTATATTTTGTTATGACCTGCAATGAATATTACCAATAAAATGATTATGATTAAATTCGTCACTCAAACATCTGCCCGACCAGGAATCGAACCCGGAACCTTTTGCTCATAAGGCGGATGTACTACCGCTGAGCCAAACAGGTCGTCAGTGGGCATGAGGTCGTAGTCTGTACAGGGTTATAAGGAAAGGGTATGTGCTAAGCGAAAAGGGCTTGTAGTACTCATCAATATGAATAACTTTTACAATGGAACCAACCCAGAATTCGCGAGAAAAACGACTGTTTTAGTGCTTGGCCAGACTGAACACGCGGGTGCGGGAGCGGCGCGGTTGCGGGAACGCGCGCGTCTTCACTTGTCCGCAGTTAAGCACGCGGCTCGTCCGAGCGGTGTCGTGTCCAGTGTTTGTCAAATTAATACAATATATGGATAAAGAGGAGAATGTGATTTTATTTCATGAAGATGAAGAAGATTGTGATTTTATTTCATATCACAGTCTTGTATAATAACATTTATGTTTTTATATTGCTTATGTTTCGACATCCAATATTCAAATCAGAAGACGCCATGTTGCTTACGCACGCGGTTAGCTCGGAAAAGTTTGAGATCCCCGCGCTCCGCGTTGTTTGCCGCTTGACGCCCGCGCACTCACTGCGGCCACTTGTATGAACGGCCTATTGCTTGAGTTGCCCGCGCGTTGCCCGCGCGTTTCCCGCGCCATACCGCCCGCGCCGCTCGCCGCGCCCGCTCGCCCAGTATGGACACTCAAATAGGTTTTCATATGTTTAAGTACGCCGCGCCGCGTCCGCCCCGCGCCCGCTCTTTCAGTCTGGCCAAGCACTTATACATTTGATTTTGGTTTCTCTTAAGTCTTGCAAGAACCGTTTTATTTTCAGATAAAAAGTAGCCTCCATGCTTCTATGCGTTTATCGTGTTAATCCGGAGATTCCGGTGTATAAGCTACTTCCGTCCCAAATTTAATCCAAATCCATTAAGCCATTTCAGGGCTAGTAATAACATACTCGCACACTTCCGAATTTGTAGTATTAGTATGACTAACTGTAGCTCTAGTTTAAAGGGGTTTCCCAGTGGGTTTCCTTATTGGCGGCTAACTATGTCCCCAGAAAAAATACACAATGATTATCAGAAAGTGCCTAATTAATTAATATTAGTCACTATTACGAATGTTTATTTTTAGTCATAACGTACATTTATTGTTATTTATTGTTTCGTAGACCGCATCAATGCTTAATCGGGCGAGATGGCGGTCAAACGCAAGCCTATAACTGAATAAAAAAATAAAATAATGATGTAATTTACCTTTACACAGTCGAGTTTCTTCTACTTTTGCTGAACAGTACTTGCAGTTTGAGTCAATAGTTAAAATGATTACAGTAAAAGCATTTTGGTTAGGAACAACGATCTGTGGTTAAATGAAAAAGTATCGAAAATCCATGTTTATTTCTTGTAAAAAAAATCAGCTGTTCCATACATTTTGTCGAGTTTCCTTGACATATTTCTATGGAACAGCTGGTTTTTTTCGATTTCAATGCTGGTCCCATAGTAAAAGTTGTATATAGTGATGAATACTAAGAGCCCTTTTCGGTTTAGCATGCCCTTTTTTTATAACCCTGTATGAACATATTGATAACTCGGTAACATAACTTTTTTTGTGTTTTCCAGCGATCCCTATGTGCGGGTGGAGCTACAAAAGGTCGATGGCGACGTCACACTCGAGACTTTTCTCACCAAAACCAAGAAAAAGGTCAGCTTTCGAAGCATTGGGCCCAAGTTTGAAGGCATTTTAAGAGGGCTCTAAACTAACTAAAAATATATCTGTCTTTATCATTGCAAGCCATTAGACAAGGATGCCAATAGTTTTAGAAAATTTAGAGTACCTTTAGCACCTAGTAGTAACTATTATCTAATCTGTGCCTAGTAACTGGATATTAGGCCCAAGTTTGTAGGCATTTTAAGACAGATCTAAACTAACTAAAAATATATCTGTCTTTATCATTGCAAGCCATTAGACAAGGATGACCAATAGTTTTAGAAAATTTAGATCTGTCTTAAAAAGCCTTCAAATTTGGGCCTATTATATCCTTATTACTAACTTTCTTTGTTTATTTTAAAGTTAATAAGTTAGGTAGACAAATTGTTAAATTTATCACTTTTTTAATACAAAAATATTTGCCCAAACGCGTTTCAAAGTCGCTTGGGAATGGTTTTTTTCAGCCATTGAATTTCGTACTTTTCTTTAAAAAATATAATTTTGCTTTTTAACACGCTTTTATTAGCTTCACCTGTATGTTTGTAAACGACTCCTTTGGGCGCGATTTTGACCCACTTTGAACGGCCAGAATTCGTTCAAACTTTGTAGACATATCGAGGACCGATGACAATACACTAAACAAAGCGTGTTTTTTAGTTTTTTTGAACTATTATTTTTTTATTTACACGCTTTTTATTAGCTTCACTTGTTTGTTTGTATGTTTGTAACCGACTATTTGGTTATTTATACAAAGCGTGTTTTTTTTTTTATTAAAAGTTCGCTATATATTTTATGTAGCTATACAGTTTGTATAACATCAATAATAATTGTATTTTTTATTCCAGACATTGAACCCAGTATGGAATCAGGAGTTTGTATTCAGGGTGAGTTGTCTCAAGAAAAAATCTCGCACCAAAAACCTAGATTTGTTTCGGGGCCCTTTGTCTAATTTTTTCAATGCGTATTTTTTTTTTCAAAATACACTGAGACAATAAATCTACGATTATCATCATTATCCGTATATTGAATACTCACACCTTTACTTACTTTAGTCCTAGCACGAGCCTCGGACAAACTGTATTAACAGCTTTTGAATTTCATGAGAAAGAAACGGATGATAGACAACCCGTCCACGGCACAGGCTAGGCTTACTGGAAATAGGCCCTTTCCTAGACAAACAAATCTACGATCAATCAACAAAATCAAACTTTGTCCAAATTTTTCAAAGCTATGTGTTTTCGTGCTGCTTGTCCAGGTGAAAACGCCAGGAGAGGTCCGTCAAACCTGGGAATTACTCCACGGACAAGAGCAACGTTCTTAACTTTTTGATGAATGTCCAGGTGAAGCCAGCCGAGCACAAGCTCGTGATCCAAGTATTCGATGAGAACCGTCTCACCCGGGACGACTTCCTCGGCATGGTGGAGCTGCCCCTGGGCGCGGCCCCCTCCGAGTCGGCGGCGGCGCCGCGCCCCGCGCTGCAGCGGTACACGCTGCGCCCGCGCAGGTCTGTGTAAGTGTTGCATGCTGTGGACCCTTCTTTGGTTTAACCTATTTTGTGACGGAGAGGGTGACTAAGAGGGAGTTGGGGGGGGGGGGGGGGTCTTTAGAAGATGCCCGACAGCGCAGGGTTTTAAGTGTTGCATGCTGCGGACCCTTTCTTTGGTTAGAGGTTTGTTTTTGTGACTGGAGGAGGAATTTTCAGTAGATAAGTACTCGGCTGTGCTACGCAGGAAGTAATAATCTTAAAAAGGCTGCGTTGAGATCTAACCGGGATAATGCATGCTATGGACCCTTTATTTGGCTAGTCCGTAAGGTCTGGGTTTCATAGTCAGTACAATTAACCAAAATACGCGCCCTAATAACAAGCATGCTAGCGCGTACGTTCGTACAGTGTTTGGTGTAGGTATTGTTCAGTGCAGGTATAAGTAGGATTAAGCGACTGTAATTTTTTTTTTGGAATTTTAGATACTATCGACGTTGTTATTTGGCTTTGTTGCAACAAATAATAGATTCATTTAAATGAAATATGATTTTCCCTGTCCTGTAGTTTTGAAACATTTCTGATTGGTGTGTTGTTTTGCTAGTAATTTCTAGAAAAGTGTGCATATTGTGCTGCGCCTTACTGTTTTACCTGCTGTCGTATCGTGTGCTATCGTTATAGTGTTTTTAAAGGGGGACAAGGCCCTAAAGATGCCTTTGGTATTGGAGGTGTCGCTTGTTTGCCACTTTTTTAATCAATCCTACATTTGCCGGCATTAAAAGAGCCCTATATGTTAATCCAAGATGTTAGTCAAATATCATCTAAATTCAATAGTTAGTCTGTCATATAATTTACGGGTTTTTAACTCCAAATTCAAGAGTTCAAATATGTCTTTTTATTGTAGTTTTTATTACTAAAAAAATGCGATTTTGTTACAAAACTACAATCATATCATTGTCACTCTGTTCACAAGTTAGTTTTAAAATCCGTCCTCTCCACATTCCAGCGCCCGGTCCCGTGTCCGGGGTTACATCGAGATCTACCACGCGCTCGTGGGCCGCGTTGGGGATACGGGGACCGAGGAGACTCCCACTGTCAACGAGGAGTGGGAGATGGTGGAGCCTTCGCAACAAGTCGGAAATGTGCAGCCGGTGAGTCTACTTTATATTACTTCACACTTCACAGTGAGAAAAAGGCGTCAAAATCACGTTAGTTTTCGTACGATTTTGACACATTTTTGTTATAATTATCACGGGATACAAAAAAAAGATCATTAAATGTGATCGAAACAAGTCCAGAGTCTCCGAATAAATTTATATTTGTTAAAAGACTACCGGACCCATTAAGATATGTTTTGTCCCCACATTATCCCTAATTATTCTGTTATTTAGGGTTACTGTGAGGACAAAAAACTGTCTGGGACTGTCTGGGATGATTGTGCGCACTCTGTCTGTCTTATTAATAACGTCACGAGTGCGATAGAGACTGAGATAATTTTGGGCGTGCAAAAATAAGATTCCTGTCTCCATTGTGCCCCTAAATTAAATAATAATAATCAAGTATTATAACTTGGAGCATTGCCGGTAAGTTTGTTCTGACAGTTTTACACTTTATTAGTAAGAGTGTGTAAGAATTTTGTGGGAAGATCTGTGACATGATTGGTGAAAGATTTATCCATATAAAGTATTTTTTAATTTGCCGCTAAAGTGCGCCAGTATGTAGTTTTTTATCTGCTTGAACGATGCTATAGTCGTAGTCCTTTTAATTGCTCAAGCTAAAGCTGCTAAGTATTATGATAGTGTTTGTATGGAGAACTTAGTTTTAGAATATCCCACTCCCAAGATACCTAGACTCCTACTACCTACTATTATGACGCATAACCATTTTTCCTTTCAGTTACCCAATTGACAACATTTCAAATTTTTTATGTTACTATTTTAATTTTTTTTCTGAAAGAATATAGTAAAATACCTTATACATATTTTTTATTTTTCCAATCTGACCTATATTTTTCTCAAAATTAATTTTTGAAAATGAGCTTATTCTAAAAGGACGTAACTGCAGCAGTTCGGTGTTATGAGTAACGGTACTGAAGTCACATTCGAAAAAAAATACATTTGTAGCTGTCAACGTCAAGTTCTAGCTTAGCTGTCACTGTTCATTGGCATTTGGCAAATCTGAAAAAAATGTGGTGACGCTGAAAGTATAGAGTGAAAAATTTAAAATAACAATACTTCAATAAAAATCTTCGTCTGCAACCTGCTAAATGCTAATCGTATCACTGACATTGACAGACAAAACAAACCAAAGCGAAACGTAATGTCAGTGTCAACTGCCGTATATATTTTTTTTCTTTTGGCAACTGTAATTTTCTCATAGGTTCGAAAACTGCTTGGTTGGGAGTTTTTATTTAATTTTATTAAAGTTATTGCACAAAAAAAATTGGAAGAATAAGTAAAATGATGAGCATCGCAATATCTCGAAATGGTTTTGGAATTTCATAGCCTTGTGAAATATGAAATGTTGTCAATTCTATGTCTTGCTACTACTACTCAACCTTAAATCATGCCACTGCGGGAATACAAGCTTACCTGTGAAGGGTAAATAGGCCCTATTCCACCAAGCTGACCAAGTGCGGGTTGATAGATTCACAGATTCGCATACGCCTTTGAATTTCTTCTTCGGACGTATGCTGGTTTTAAGATTCTCACGATTTTATCCTTCTATCTCATACAACCCAGAAACAACCCTCAGCCTCCATTGACCCCTTACATCCTAAGACCCTCATGACCCCCACCCATCCCTATGACGCCACGACCCCACTCATCCCGGTAGCTGACTCTAGTCCCGGCTAGCAGGTACGACCCCCCGTTTCCCCACGACTCCCAATCATCTGGGTGTCTTCAAGTCGCGAGTGAATCGGTTCCTTCTAGGCAAGCGTGCTCCATCGTAGACCGCATCGTTGCTTAACATCAGGCGAGATGGTGGTCAAACGCAAGCCTATAATTGAATAAAAAAAAAAAAAACCCGTTAGCTGATGCTAGTCCCGGGTAGCAGGTACGCCCCCCCGTGTCCCCACAACCCCCACTCATCCGGTTAGCTGACGCTAGTCCGGGTAGCAGGTACGACCCCCCGTGTCCCCATGACCCCCACTCATACCGTTAGCTGACGCTAGTCCCGGGTAGCAGGTACGCCCCCCCCGTGTCCCCACGACCCCCACTCATCCCGTTAGCTGACGCTAGTCCCGGGTGGCAGGTGCGCGAGACGGCGCCCTCTTTCCACGGAGACGACTGGGAGCTGATAGACCGCAGCGAAGTGGCACACGTCGTACGTTAACCTTTTCTCAAACATGCGAGGTTAATGGTTCATTACTGTCGTGGTTTTCTCGTGAAAATTGTCGTCGATTATAGGAAATTGCTTCTTGAAACAATTGAAATACTTGTCTCGATGGTTTCAAGATGTTGCAATGGCAATGTTCACACTGGCTGAGGGATCGATCCACAACACGGAAGTTGTAAGGTTCCATTAGAAGATGTGTTCAAATCGCGAAAATAAATGCGACATATTCACGCTAAATTCGAGCAAAGTGTACAAAAATATATACAAACCATGGGTCTGGACTTGGTATCACTATGCTTTGATATTACTTCGACCCACATTTTTGCGTTTGCTGTGTGTTTTGTGATTGTTTGCCGCAACTGTAACGAACCATAACTTCTTGCTGATGGTGGGTGTACTGGGGCTGTAAAGTTAGCTATACCTCTTCCTTCTACCTTACTTAACAGGCTGCGTAAGAAACACGTTCGCTCTACCAATGTCTCTGACTTTTGTCAGGGGAAGTATAGATGGAACAACAAGGAATAAAGTTACGCGACCATAGGCCGTACTGTGAACTCTCAGCACAAGCCCAAACGGAATAGTCCTGTCTCGTTCTGTCAGCTAGAGAAAGGGCGAGACAAAAGCCTACGCAGTACAGTTCCGGCTTGCACTAAGAGTTCATTGTACGCCCCAGCTTATCTCTAAAGTTGGTCTAAGGCAACTAAAAGTTTAAACCGGGCCACTCTTAACTTTGGAAAATACAATAGCTCTATTAAACTAATCGTATGTTGAGACGCAGGCCCATGCAACTCAAGGCGCTTGGCCTTGAGTTGCATGGGCCTGCGTATTTAGATTATTTATTTTATTTATTTAGATTTTGTAATACATGTACGATGAACGTACTGAGAGCTGCATACGCTGCGGTGTAGGCACGTAACGCAAACATGTGACTGTCCT